>LR990061.1:7819515-10253260 GCA_905147135.1 Blastobasis lacticolella
AAACCCTTTTTAATTTTTCATTAGAAATAGTGTAATCATAGTTAATTTTCTTTTTCTTTCTGGTAAAAGTAATAACGCAACATTTTTCAATATTCAGAATTAATTCATTATTTAAACAATAATCGTACAAACGGTTTAAATCTGTTTGTAAATTTATGCAATCTTGTATATTATTTATTTTAGCAAAGATTTTTGTATCATCTGCATATAAGAGAGAATTAGAATTTTGAAAACATTTATTTACATCGTTGATGAATATATTGAACAATAGAGGCCCGAGGTGTGATCCTTGAGGAACGCCGGAAGTGGTAGGAATAAAAGATGATGTGTATCCTTTAACAGCTACAGCTTGAGATCTGTTTTTTAAATAAGATTCGAACCATCTCAGCAGGTTGCCGTGAATACCGACTGATTCAATTTTGTGTAATAATATAGAATGTGATAATTTGTCAAATGCTTTTGAATAATCAGTATACACGGCATCCACCTGAGAGCCGTCCTCCATAGCGACTATCACACGATCGAGATACTCACATAAATTGGATTCTGTAGACCGTCTATTTATGAAGCCATGTTGGTTCTCCATAATAATCGGTCTTATCAGTGGGTAAACTATGTCATAAATAATTTTTTCAAACATCTTAGGAATAACTGAAAGTTTAGAAATACCTCTGTAATTTTTGACATTATGAATATCTCCACATTTAAATATGGGCGTTATTAAACTATTTTTCCACTGCGACGGGACGCAGCCCTCTTTTAAAGATTTATTGAAAAGTAGGCAAATTGGATAGGTCAAGGATTTGCTACATGATTTTAAAAATATGGGGGATATACCGTCCGGCCCTCCACCCTTGGTAACGTCAATCAAGCTGAGATATTTTTCAACTGTGATTATGGGTATTGTGATCGAGGATATTGATATACTATTGCAATTAACTATTCCTGGCTTTGGTAAACTCGATACTACGCTCGATTGATCAACTACAAACACCGATTGGAAAAAACTATTATAAAGGTTCGCAATTGTTTGACCATCCGTTGCCACCATTTGGTCAAAATATACTGAGTCAGGAATATCAGAACTCTTTTTCTTAGACTTTATAAATGACCAAAAGTGTTTAGTGTTCACATGAATGTTATCCTCTGCTCTTTGGATGAACCTTTTGTAGCATAATGTTTTGTTTTCTTTAATCTGTTGCCTAAGAGAGCTAAATTTGTTATAATCAGAAATTCTGCCATACAATTTCCATTTTTTATGATGTTTTAACTTTAACTTAACCAATTTGATTAAAGAGTGTGAGTACCAAACTGGAAGACGTTGCCCGTAACTGACCATCTTTGAAGGGATATACTTGTCAATGGTGTCATTTATTAATTTATAAAATACTCCTGTAGCTTTTTCGATATTACTAGAAGATAACTGCAGAGTCCAGTCGATGGAATCTAACTCCGAACATAAGCATTCGTAATCCGCGGCCGCGAAGTTCCGCACCAGCCGTGGAGCGGGCGACAGCGCGGCCGCCGGCGCGGGGCGCGCGCGCGCCAGCAGCGCCGGGTGGTGCGCGTCCTCCGGGACCAGCGGCCGCGCCCGCTCCACGTCGCACACATTGCTACTTAATATTAGATCTAGAATGCGGCTGTTTTGATTTTTAATGTGATTATATTGACATAATCCCGTTAGATTAATAAATGCATAGATGTTTTCAGTTAAATTGTCAAATAATGGGTTATCAAGGACATACCCTGTGCCATCATTAGGAACCCACAAGCCATTGGTTATATTAAAGTCGCCTATTATCAAGTATTCGTCATCTGGGAATTTAATTATAAGATTGGAGATGAATTCGAAAAATGTAAGTTGTGAACTAATCTGATCAGGGCCATGCGGAAAGTAACAACAATAAATTCTTAATAATTTTCGCGAAAGTGTACCGTGGTTTATAATTACATTTACGTTCGTTAAGTCCGCATCAGGTAACGCAAGGTTAATGCGATCAGAATTTACGTCCACGACCAAATCACGGTGTATTGCTATGAGAGTACCACCACCAAGTTTTTTACCTGTTACGGTAATATTCCTATCATTTCTGTAAATATTGTATCGCGAATCAAACAACTCACCATTAAAAATACCGGGTAGCAGCCAAGTTTCACTTAAACAAATCACCTCATGGTCCACGTCCAAAACGCTATTCAATAATATGTTCGTTTTTGTGCGCAGTCCTCTAACATTCTGGTACAACACGTTAATCGGCATTAGAAAACGGGCAATAATTATGACACTTACGACGCAACATTTTATATAGGTAGCAATATATTCCACCAGAATGCCGGGTACACGATAATTTTTCCATTACATTACGATTTTTCTCAGTACTAACAGAATAAGTAGCTATGTTTACAATTAATTTTGGAATTAAATGCACTAAAACGCAAAACATTACATTAAAATGTTTGAAAAGTACAAATACGCACAACGATTTCACGATATAAATTATTTTAGCAACTACCGCCATGTTCACATACAAAGCGCAGGAACAAGTTCGCATCAAGAAAGCAGGGCCGCCCAACCCAACATGGTTACGGCCCGCAAATAGGTTTTTATATTTAAATATTTTCTTAGAAGCTCGCCAATACATCTTATTAATAATGAATTGAACATAATCTAAAGCTATAAAAATAATGTAAAATTTAGCTATAAAAAGCCAAAGATTTACCTTAAGTAACAAAATTAAAAAATACAGAAAATAAAGAACTATGGTATAGTATAAATACCAATACATCCACGTTTTTCCTATATAATTTTGTTTAACGATTTTTCCGAAGTAATGTGCAGGATTGGTGCTTCTTTATCTCGTCTCACTCTTATGGTACAGTTACGAACCCACACAAACTCATAATTGTGTTCTTTAGCTCTGGCTTTTGCCAGGTTAAGAAGATGCTTATTATATGCCGACAAATGGTCATTTACATATATTTTTTCGGTTGAATCCACAAAGCCGATATTGTTTGCTGTGATAGTTTTGATCTTCCTAAGGGAGGATAGCAGATCATCCTTTTTATATCTCGACTGAAGTTTTAAAATTATAGGCTTGGGCTTTTTTTGCTCGTTGGGGTTCTTGACTGCTACTCTGGTGACGAAATCAATGTCTCTGACAGGATCTAGCGGAAATTTCCCAAGGTCGCACAGCTTATTAACAATATTGAATAAATTCTCGCCATCCTTATAAGGGACTCCATTAATTTGGATGTTTGAGCGACGGACCCATTGCTCGTTTTTTCTTGACGCTTCTACAATTCCGTTAAAATTTTCCTTTAGTTCATTAACTTCCGACTTTAATGACTCCAGCGTTGTTATCCGTGTATCCATCAAGGATAATCTCTGTGTCAAACCATCTAATTTATCGCAGAAAAACGATTTCAACTGTGTAGTTTCCTCTTTAAGCGCTCTGACATCCTCTTGAATGGAACTAATCTCGGACAATTTATCCATGATCATGTTCAGCTTATCCGTAATTGCAGAGAGTTCGGAAACTTGCTTTTCATCTACCTTTTCTACAATCGGTTCAGCTGAGTTAGCAGGTTCCAATACTTCCTCCTTACCATCACTTGAGCGGCAAGGAAGACACTTCCACGTAGACTTTCTGGCACCGAGACGGCTATATCCCTTTTCGGTAATACCTCCACAAGCAAAATGATATCTTCTGTTACATAATGTACAATCAGGACCATCTCCAACAGTATCATCACATGCGGGACATTTCAATGTTGATACGGACATGGTTGAGAAGCCCTGTCCTAACGTACGTAAACAAAGCGCGTTATACGAAGTTGGTAAAAGCGGGTAAATGAAAATAACTTGAGTGCAATTAGATGTCGTGTACCACTGACAAGCGCGTACGCACGACTGACTTTATTGCGTTTATATGCGTTGACTCTAATAACCGCATTCACAAACAATAGGTACTTGGCTAAGTAAAGCGTTACTATGCGTTCTCGCAGTGCCCGTCAGTGATTCTTGCTAAGTGAACGCACTGTGTTCAATTCGGCTCTGTGATTGGTCAATTTTGCTCGCTACCTTAAATAGGCATTCATTTTAACGGACGCATAGTGCAGATCGACACTATACCGCTCACATCCCAAGTATCCGCTAATCTATTGTTATCAATGAGGAGTTTTCCAGTAGGTATTGTCAATTGGTTTCAAAAAGCATCAATAAATGGCGCTCCTACAATTTTGGTAATTTTTTACCAAAAGGTTCAACGAAATGTATTTAAATACAAACCTTTCATATTATCTGTGATTTGCATTGTCTCCATTCTTGATCCTAGTGTCCATGAAACGAATTGACTCAGACCAATTAATGTTCGCTTTGTTTGTAATAATTTATTACAACCTCTAAAATGGTTAAAAACTATCGATAAAAACAATATTAACCAATACAATGTACCCAGTGTTTATATCGTGTTTGCTAAGAACCTATTTCAAGCGATTATCAATTACCAAAATTGTCGAGGCGCCATCTAGTGAGTGGTTAGGAATGCTTTAGATACCTATTAGAAAACTGCTCATTGTTCTCGTGACCTACTATTGTGTCACTGGGACGTGACAGGTTAATCAGAACCACTGCGTTCGCGTGCGCTGTGAGACCTCATAGCAACGTTTTTGAACTTGTTTTTGATACGTTTCAGATAAAATGGTCTTGAATGTCCTACATATACATGGATAGACAGAAGACGAACTACAAAGTGATCCTATTAATTATAAGAAGCCGTCCTAATTAACAACCGTCGTGCGACGGGCGGTTTTGAGGTCTCCTATTCGCATGACCATTGCCAATTAGGACAGCGCCCAAGGGTCCCGTTTTTGACGTATAAACTTCTTTGTAGACAAAAATCGCGTTTATGTCTTTTGTATGGCAGCATATTCCTAAACACGCGCTGTTCTGTGTTCTCATTACTTTGGCAATATTAAATACAACGACATTATGTCATTACTAACATTACATTGGTAAATACTTATTGAAACCACCTTTTTACATATTAGACAGGTTTATATTATCTAGGTAGGTGCTTATTGTAACTATTGGTCAAAGAATTTGTAACTTCTTGGTCGTCATCTTGGCGTTAATGTTCCGGTTGTGCTCTCGCGCGCTCGTGCCCGGGGTCCGCCTTGACCATGGTCCAGGATTTGGCAGATCAGATAATTAATTAGATTATCATTCCCTTTATGTGTGGTGGAACAAAAATTTTTCGCACGTTGTGTTATCTTTATTTGCTTTCTTTTTCTTCTAATATTTTCTGTTACTGTCAGTCTTGGTTTGTGAATATACCTATGTCAAATTTGCTTATACGTAAGTACGTAAGTAGTTAATGAGTTCACCAATACTTTTTGTCAATAATCCTGCACCGCCCTGTAATATTTCTTACTATCAACTCTCCGGTTGACTGGTAGAGAAAGCTATGAAGCTTTAAGTCCGCCATTGTATGGAATATGTGCATGAAGTTTAAATTAATAAATTAATAATTACAGTGGAGCGACTGCCATATGACTTCCGTGTCTCTGATAACAGGGGAACCTGACCAGATTGGATCATGGTTACACATTTAGTCGCCCGAAGTTGCAGGTTTCATCACGATATTTTTACTCACCGTAAGAGCATTGGTTAGTGTTCAACTGATCCACGAATCGTTAAATTTCGTTAAATGTAAAGATATTCCTTATTTTATAAATAATTTATTTATTATTTATTAATGTACATAACTAGAAAATATGGCGGTACTGGGGTTCGAATCCGGTACTTCGAGGAACCAGTCGGACCTCTTAACCAGTAGGCCACCGACGCTCTAATGGTACTTTTTTATTAATATTTATGAATTTTTTTCTTTTTTTTTCTTTTTAGAGTTTTATACTAATACTGACAACGTCCAGAGACATACTCAGGAAGGGGCTTATATACCTATATACCTACTTCAGAGAAAATTCCTATACCCACATAAGAACTCAACTACATTATGTAATCCCAGTCCAATCCCCATCTCTTCAAACAAAACAAACAAAAAACAATAGTCGCGAAACTCCGTCCAGTGCGATGGGCTGATGGCAAAGCGTTGTAACTCAATTACTTCTTCGCAACATTGTTACACCAATACCGCCGTAGTTCATACAAAATACAATTGCGTTCAGCCATTAAAATCCAGCACGGAGGAGCTATGGAGCCTTATCTTGCTATTCTATAATCTAATGCCCTTTACCACTCGCCTGTCCAGCCCAATACCATAAAGTAGCTATCGCCAACAATACGTTACCCCTACTTATCTATGCCCATAACATGAAACAGGGATCTATTTTATTATAAAGTGCATTGTCTGTAGAGAAGCTCGGTCGACCGAACGTAAATAATTTAACTGTCTTAAAAGATTCAAAAATAGTTTCCTAACATTGCCCCCCTTAATATGTACACCATTTGTCAGGCCATAACTGGATTTAAACGGAGCGGTACAACACAATAGGCCACGCCTCCTCTCGGAAATAGAGGCGTCTCACTCTAACGCTGCGTATTGGTGCGGGTCGAATTGTACTGCTGTCTCGTTCACGTGAATAAGCTTCATTGTGTTTACCTTGTTACAAGACTGAAGGTAAAGTAATAAGTGTTGCGATCCGTTTATCTAGAACGTACCCTATTGCTAAGGGTTAGGGTTGAAATTTAAACATTGATTGTTGTTAAAAGGGGGGTTCTATTGAAGCGAGACGAGCGCCGAAAGGGACGCAGCTAGTCGTTTCGTTTAAGTTAGTGAGTCCAAACGAGTTTTTATGTTTGGAAATCGTATTAAGCTTTTGTTGGAAACTGTTCCACTCAACGGGCAATAGTTGAGCCGTTTGTGTGGTCAAACTATCACGTTCGTAATTCGAAAAGCGGTGGGGGCGCCGCTGATTGGCCCGCTCGCCCGATATTGTGTTCAGCCGAGCAGTCGCGACCGGAACGGACGCGCGAAACCAACTTATTCAAATAACGGATCGAATTCTAAACGAGTTCTTTTATTTATTTTTCTTAAATCGAATCGTTTCCGGAATTAAACATGGCCGGTGTTTTGATTGATTAGGACTCTGTGGTTCGCGGTGTGTGTGTTTTGTAGACTGAATAAAATAAAATAAGAAAATAAAACAGAAACAATGTCGTCAGTGCATTCGGACGATGACCAGGAGGAGATAAATGTGGACTCCGACAGTCGGTTGTCGGGGCACTGCGACAGGAGTGTCGTATCCGACGACAGGGACTCCGAGCACAGTTTCCACGACCGTTTCAGGGAATCGCCGAACGACCATATGACCGACACCGCTCAGAGGGTGAACCTCCCTTTTAGCATATCGCGTCTGCTAGGCAAACACTTCGAGGACATTGAAAAGCGCCGCAATTCGCGAGAAAGTGACGAGAGAAGTGACCAGGACACTGAATCTGAGAGTGCTAAAGATGACAACAAGGATAACGGGTTGGGCTTGAACTTTGTCCCAAATCCGGGCCTGTACCAGAATTCGAGTTTACTTCTGAGGCCAGGGTTGGGTCTAGGCGGGGGGTATGGGTTCGGAGGGAACCCAGGCGTGGTTAGGGTACCTGCACACAGGGCCTTGGGGGCTCTAGGAGCTTGGGGCGTGGCGCTAGACCCCATGAGGCAGGCGGCGGCAGCGGCCTTCGCGCACCAAGTGGTCAAAGACAGATTAAATGGTAGGTCAGCTTTGGTTTTCGTTTATATTTATAAGCTTAATATGTATAGCATTACTTAATTTTAAATTCTACCAATGCAACATTACAGTAATTGTACATATTAACTTACTTACTACGCTAGCTCAGCGACCCGATGTGGATCTTGGAACAAGAATTCGCCATTTGTTCCCAGTTCATTATCTGGAGTTCACGCATGTCTTTCCGGACATATTTACTAAAAGTTAAAACTAGTTAGGTTCATAAGCAGGTACTACCTACATGTAGCGTTTCTGTGGTATTTTTATGTTTTGTATTATACAAGTTTATTATTGTCGTTTGACTAGCCCGGTCGTGCTGTGGCATCGTCCAAATATATCATAAAAGCACTCAGCTTTACTAAAACTTCCACGCATCTTTTCTCATGTTTCCTCGGACTGTGTTCATAAATATTTAAAAATAAAAATATTCCTAATATTTGAAGTCGTTCTCAGTTGTCATGGCGTGACATGGTCCCTATGGCATTAACTCTTATTACACACAATCAATCTTTAACTACTTACTCCTCCATTGCTCCATCTTCGGGCGCATCGTCGCTTACCACCAGGGCATCAAGTCCGCGAATTTACTAAGGCATGATTAAATTGTAATTGGATTGCAATCGCAGCTCAATTGCAGTTTGACGCGTTTAAGGTATTCTGCTATAATTAAAATTGCAGTTGAGTTGTGATTGCGATTAATTCAATGCCAAATAAATCTACTAACTCGAGGCTCAGGTGGGAGAGTGAAATGACTGACTAGTTCTTAATGATTATTTAGCGACGGCCGTGTTGTGGACACCACACGTCAGAGCTGAATAAGTCTGAACACTTTTCATCGATGGGTGTTTTGAAGGCAGTTAATATCATAGAGGGAGACCAACTATACTGTATACAAGGAAATAGGGCGCAGCGTTTCTTTTTAACGCTTGACGAAAAAAGAGGGTTGTTATAAGTTTGACACGTTTGACCCTATCCAGATGCAAGTGAGCCATTTTAAAAATTAGCAGAATTGGGACCTAGGTAACATGCGGTGCCTGTTCCATGACCAAATATTTTTGCAGCAACATTTACCTCCTGCAGTATGACAACCGTTTACCATAACAAAGTTTCCATTAGCTTATCACCATTGCGTATAAACCTAACACCATAAAAACTTAAACTGTGTAAATGTAAAGATTTCTCATAAAAACCTTTGCTATATTCACTACTCCGTTAAAAGTAAAAAAATAATACTTCGCATACGATGACATACTAAGGAAACTATTTGTTTTTTTCTTGTTTTCTTTTTTTTATTGTGTCTTGGCGCTGAGGTACGTATAGATTAGAGGCGCCCGTTCGCTATAATTTGTCGCGCCGACCGCCGACGGTCAAGTCAAATGGACATCTTGTTTTTTTCACGCATATTAGTGACACAAAATTGGCCGAGGAAGGAAGTTGTAAGTGTTCATTTTGAAAGGATGAGAAGGAAGCCGTAATAGATCTGATGATATTATATTTTTGGTTTAATTCTGTAAATAAAACAGTAGATTTTAAAGGTCAAGCCATTCAAAGAAGTAACGCCACCCACCAGCATCCTGGGTAGACTCCCGCAAGGCAGCGATTTGGGTTCCGTTTTCTATTTGTTATAATGATTATATTTTAATATGGTATATATTTTTCATTGGGCAATTACCTTTCTTTTTTAACATAGTTTTAGTTAAAAGCTACATGTCTAACACCTACATTATTACTGAAACAAATTATAAACATGTCAAAAATATCTTTGTAAGTTATACCAAAGGTCGTTATGATTGCGGAGTTAGTAATTCCATAAAAATCTTTGGATATATGCTGAAACTTTAAAATAGATACACTTAATTAATCATTAATGCAATACGGCGTAACAAAAGCATAGCAAATACCTCTTAAACACACAATAGCAACCATACAAACTAAAAAAGCCAATAACAATTCATCAAGCTAACAAATTAACGCCAAAGTAGCGATTCTCGACGCGTGTAGGGACTCCTTGGTTGGTTTTTTTTTCTTTTTTCTTTTTTTTTTTGCGACCACCCTGACGTAGGATGTTATGCCGCGGCCTGTAATTGAGACAATACTGCCGTGAAACGGAAATACTCAAGTGGTGACGGACAGACAGCTATAATTTTTGCGGATATGTGACCGTGGTGCAAATACCACGGTCATTTAAACCTACCTTTAAATGACCGTGGCGCGAATCGCACACTTAATGTGTACTAAATAAGTTTGTGATTAAATTGATATTATTATATAGATTTAGGCAACCTCTACCGGAGTTGATTATTTTTTATTAATCAAGTCAGCGAGAAATATTTTTACTATTTCTCAAACGGTAATTTTAACAACTTTTGAGCTTCTTTGAGAGAAAAATAATGGAACACTTTGTTGTCCGTCCGTCAATTTACACCCATTTTGTAAGGAACGCGTGGTATCAAGCTGAAATTCATATTAAATACTCAGGTCTGCAATCCCTTAGAGCAGTGAAAAAATCAAACTTCTAATCCAACGCAATCAATAGATACGGCCGTGTGTGCTCCGTTGATGACGCATTTTGACGCTCGCAACGGAATTAAAACGTTTAGGGTACTTCCCGTTGATCTTTTTTTTTTAAATTATTTATTAAGTAATAATAATAAATAATCGTGGACAAATTCACACAGCGCTATCTAGCCCCAAAGTAAGCAAAGTTTGTGAATTAACAATTCCATATTTTAGTGCATGAGTAGGTACACTCATTCAATCAACTCACTAAAAATAATAAATATAATAACCATGTCAAATAATTCCGTAAAATAAACCATTCTGTCAGTCTGTTTCTATGCAGTCTAATAAATTAATCAATCATTAGTAAATGTAATCATAAAAACAGTGTCAAAATGTATTTATAAAATCAGTGTTAAAATAATCAAATGTATTAGTCACGTGGGTTCACATGGGTGTAGAAAAAAGTCAAAACGCACGCCTAAAATGCACGTAGCTTATTACCTATATAACTTATCCCTAATAAAGAATGAAATGTGACGTCGTTGTACAAGTTAATCAAGTGTATTCCTCTAGTAATTTAGTTGAGGTACAAACAATCACCGTGGACGTTTGTTTGCCATACCAAGGGTCTATAGTTTCAAATCTTTTCATATTATTATACATTATAATAATCATCTTAGCGTCTATGTTCCGGTTGTGCTCTCGCGCACGAGAGCCCGGGGGCCGCTTCAACTATGATTCAGGATTTGGCATATCAGATAATTACAGTCGAGCAACTGCCATCTGACCTCCGTGACCCTGCTATCAGAGGAACCTGACCAGATTTGATCACGGTTACACTTTCAGGAAACCTACAGTACAGGTTTCGGTTTTCGTAAGAGCATCGGTTAGTATTTTACAATTATACATAACTCAGAAAAGAGTCATTGTACACAGCCACAGTGGAATTCTAACCCAGTACTTCTCGTTTACGAGTCGAATACCCTAACCACTGGGCCACCGATGTTCCTTTATTTCGACGCTTTTTTCGTAGGGGTGAGAGTGTATGTATGTAGAGTCGTGGAAACTGAATATGTAGCAGATATCTTCTCAATTTACTATCGCATAATAACACACCACACGTCAAAAAATTGTAAGGGCCTGTTTATACCTTGTCACTGGGCCCGGCGCCGCCGGCTAGGCCGAGGTACGGGCAGGTCCGATTGGACAGAACGCGTGCGCATCGTGTCCGCATAGTCACCGCGTAGCAACCGGTCAGAAAACGTTCAGTGCAGTCTACCTTAGGCCGGCCGCATACATTCGTTTTCCTGATTAGCTTTCCGAATGTGAATATCAAAGTCGACCAATCAGAATCCACGACACTTTTCACGCTGGTTTGTCTTTGGTTTTCGTTGATTTGATTGGTCGAATTCAAAATTCAATTTCGGAAACATGACCCGGAAAACGAATGTATGCGGCCGGCCTTAATGGCGCGCAAACAACGCGGTGACTGGTGTGACACGATTACTGTGCGGGCGTTACGCGTTTGTTTATAAAAAATAAAATAAGCAGTTTGTCATTAGTACAGAAATCAAAATGGCATGAACATTTCAATTACAGACTTAAATGTCAACTTGTTAATTTTCTCGATTAAATATGTGGTACGGCGCGTTTCAAACAACTTAAGCCCGATTAGTAAGCGATTTTTGGGAGGGACACCTTCACGACCTGACAAGTGCATTGTAATGCGAGAATTTTGAAGCATTAGCGAAATGCCACAGACAGACACACAACTCCACAGATACACAAAAGAACAGATACAAGAAAGAAAGTCGTAGGTACCACCAACTAAGTGGCAACCGCAAACGCGCGGAAGCTGGTACCGTTGACACGCTCCGATTCAGGTCCAAAGCCTCGCTTTTTACTTACCCAGCCTGTTATCTGGCTGGTTTCACGAGCTGTTTGCCAGGCTCATTACGACTGGTACAGGGCCGATGCTTACGATAATTACGTGTTCACAAGATTCACGCGCGATTATTGACACTGAATCTGTCATATTTATTTTGAAAATAAACATGTCTAATTTATTATCAGTAATTACAATAAAAATTTGATCTTGGCGATGTTGGTCAGATTCCCAGGACAACAGATTCTGAGGAGGTCAGTTTCTTATATAGTCATTTTCGGACTTAGTTTACTTTCGTTAGAATATATCTAAGACCAAATCTGACTCGCTTTGGTATAGTTAAGGTACTTTGAGATAAGGCTTGTAATATCGCGCGAGGGCCAGGGATGCGTCCTGAATTTTGTCTAGTATTTTCAGATCAGTTAACTACAGTAGAGCGACTAGCTTGTATTTGCTCTTCCGCGACCTCCGTGACCCTGTTACAGGGAAAATTATGGAAAAACGGCCAAGAAGTCGCAACCTATTGCTCAATGACAATTCTACAGCGCACACCGCGTAGAAGGCAAAGTCATTTTTGCCTTCTAAAAAGGTAGAGATAGTAAACCATCCCGCACATAGCCTAGACCTGGCACCAAGCAATTTTTTTATTTTACCATAAATCAAAGATTTGATGAAAGCACAAAGTAAAGAACGGCATGCCATGAGAGGTTTGACATTTACGGGACCAGAAGAGGCGTGATACGTCAAAAAGATGCCCACAGACCAATGGCTTTCATGTTTTCAAAAATATATTACTTTACATGTAAATTGTTTTATTAATGTGTTACGCAAAGCTGTAAACCCACGCCCTATGTCAATTCGGACATAAAGAGAATTTAATATTGGTTAATTTTTCTACTGACTACTACAGAGCTTATTTGAATTCTTCTAACGAAAAAAAAGTCAATCAGCCTACCTACTGGAATAATTACAATAAGAGAAATCACACAAGTACTTTAATGGTTACGAAATAGGAGTCTAAACGCACGATTGGTCGCATCTAACTATCTACCACGACGCGGTTAATAAGGCCCGGGCGGAAATAGTCCGCATTACGTGAACTGCCATTAATGGTCAACTGCGCTTAGACAATTGACCATTTATGGCTTTTATCGAAGGCCCATTTCGTGAAGCGAACGCCAGATTGTTTCGAATGAATTATGTTTAATGCAATTTCATAGATTTAATGCAAATGACAAGCAAACGAAACAGCAAAAGGCGGCTGATGATGATGGTATTTGTAATATTGGTTAACAATCTATTTATTGTCATTATAGTGCTGATGTAGAATAGCAAGATCGAATATTAGATGCCTTATCTCTTTTTTATTTTGAGTGTTCAGGCGTTTCGGCCCGGTCTGGTTTTGGCCCGCGGGTTTCGACGACTGAGACCGTAAAACAATCTGTCGATTGGGCCTACACCATATTTTTTTGGCCCAAAAGATAGTGGTCACTTTTAATGCTTGTTTATTTAATTATTTATTACCTACCTACTGTTGATATTTAACTAGTAGATATTGTTCATTAAGTTTATGATGATAGTTTTATTTCAGCATATTTTGCTCCGAGTGTATTTTGATACCATTTTTTAATAATAATTTTAACTGCGGGCCCAAATGATTGAGGAAAAATATTAATTTTAATTTATAAGTTGGTTCGGCCCGCCGCGCGTCGGCCAAAACCAGGCCGGGCCAAAACGCCTCAGAACTATAGTCAGGCATTTAGCTGCCATCTCACCTGATTAGAAGCGACGATGCAACCGAAGATGGAGTATGCTTGTCTAGAAACAGCCTATTCACCAATCCTTCAAGCCTTCAAGCCAATTACTATTTGTGGGGAGTCCAGGTTATACTGTTCAGGGAACACACTAACAGGCACAGCGTTCTATACCTTTGCTGGACCTACATATTTAAAAGGACGATCCAAAGTGGTTCTAGTGCCCCGAAGGCGGAAAAGGGCCGACGGGATTAGATCGAATAGTTCCTTCGCTCATTCTCCACAATGCAGTCTGTAGAATACTGACAAACGCGCAACCCTATGTGATGGTCAAGGCTCTACAGCTTATCATCTATCAGCTCTAGATCACGAATCGAAATCACTCTTACCACGCTTTTCCACCGAATTCAAAGCAGACAGTTGATATTTGGCTGTTCACGTTCACACCGGGGCTTTTTGGGAGAAATAATTCGAAAAATTTCGCTACGCTCGCGCATTTTTTACTTTTTGTTCCAATTACCAATTATCCCCCTAATCCTTCTCCCTAGCTACGCCCGTGTTGCCAATTATTGGTTATCTCGTGTACCAGATGATATTTTTGTCTGATTCGACTTTGACATATTTTTATACTTATTATTATTTATTTTAATCCCACCACCTCAATCAAAATCACACAGAATCTGTGAATCTGTGAAGAATATTCCTCACCTGCGCTGCATCGCTTTTGCCTAGAGTCTAACGGACTGACCCATAAAACACATGCCTATATAAACATTCACAGTTCACACGAATTGAAACTAATTTGACCAATATGGGGAGAACTAATTCCGCTTGAAGCTTAATAAGATTAATTCAGTCTCACTATACAATTTCGTTTGAACTGAGCCGCATCATTAACTGCCTAATTGCATAATTAAATATCGAAATTAACGTTTTACGATAGAAATTCGGTGCGTGGTGGGTTTCTCTGTTAGTGATGCTCGGTTGTTTGTTTATCGGTGAGTTTTGTATAACTGTAGAGGGAGATAATGGGAGGATTTCAATTGTGATGTCTGTTGTAGCGTGTAGGTATGGGTAGGCCTTCCACAAGGTAGACCGAAGACCTGGTAAAGATCGCAGGTACCAGCTGGATGCGGAAGGCACAGGACCGGCCTTTGTGCAGATCTCGGGGGAAGGCCTATGCCCAGTAGTGGGCGTCTTTCGACTGGTATGATGATAATGATGTAGGTATGCTAGAGTCATACAATCAGGTTTAAAAGTTTAATACATTTTGTTATTTAGTCCTGAATACCCTTAATCTAGAAAAATGAGAAAGTATCTATTAGCGTTACCCAGCAGTTTCTGTCATGTTGCTGTCTTAAACGTATGTGACATTCCGTCAAAACATTATAAACAGTTAAACAATCAGTAATTCATCGTAGCAAGTTGAACAATGTGGTCTCTGCCTCTTCCTACGGTAAAATGACGTGACGGTAGGTGCAAAGCAAAAGCATAAGTGCATTTGTTAAACGGTAATTATGACATTCATTGATTAAATTGAATTAAATTGAGTAATTTTTACTTATTACATAAAAGATACCCAGTCAAAGACGAGTTCTTCCATCATAGACCGCATCGTCACTTACCACCAGGTGAGGCGGCGGTCAAATGCCTGGCTAGTAAAGTAAAAATAAAAAAAATGGGACAGCTAACGCCCCCTTCTTTTAGCAAACTCCTTTTTGCTAAAGATACACCAAATATCCTTATGTTGCTTTAGCTGCAAAGGAAAATATTCTTGAAGTGGTAGTCCCATACTACGCTCAATACTCAATACTCAAATGTTTATTGCTAAATAAAAGTAATTTACAATTATGACCCTGACCCAATTATGCTCGTGGTACTTATGCTCTCGTACTGTACAATCAAACGAAAAAACTAATACACAATGCAAGTAACGAAGTAAGAACTACAGATACAGAAACACAAGTAACAACGAGTATTTCGACGTAACGGACGTTTCTCAGTAACCACTAAAGACTTGAGTTTACAACACTCCATCTGTGTCAATAAAAATAACAACATGATGGCCAACAATTGATATGCAAACAACATAATGAGAGACATTACAAACGAGACCATTAATATTTTTATGGAAAGCATTACGCTTTTATCTGGATCGAGGCATTTGGGGATAATTGGATTATCTCACTCATTTTTGACTAACTTTAGGTAAATTAATGTGCGTTTTTTGATAACGGTTTAAGCTACATGATGACACCAATATAGGTAACTAATACTTACTTACGATTCCATGTTCATCTATCTAGTCGTTATTAGTCAAACAAAGGTACCTACCCATCACACTCGCTGCGTTGCCGCGTTGAATGGCGATGGACTTCCTCTGCAGCAGGAAAGACCAGGAGCGGAGATATAAATTACTGTACAACTTTTCATTTAAGTTATTACTATCTATTTCCTTATAGAGACTTTATCCTAAGATTTGAATTAGTCTAAGAACATGTCCTATCATATTGTATTTAGCTGGAATCGGCTCGCAATGCCTTTCTAACTGTCGAGACTAATTCACTGGTATATATAAATACAAGCCTTTTTGGTCAATCAATGGTTATTATTAGAATAAGACCACGATAAGTCAGCATCGCTTAATAAAAAAGAAAAAATCTCTATATGGCAATTTGTGCCAAGTTTTTCAACGTCATAATTATAACGTCATTCATAAAAGACCTAAATATTTTTTTAAATTAGTAAATTGCCCATTTTAAAAAGAATTCGTCATGGAAGAAAAGTTTCAAAAACATTATATGGCTAACATGACCGCATTTGCAACCCTTGGACATTAACCCATAACATTGGACATAATTTCCATGCTACTTTTAGTTCAGAACACAATAACATAAGCCCGACCGTTAACATATACCAACGTAAAAACATGAAACACCACAAACCTATCATCGCTAAGGGTGATTCCTTTCATATTCTTATGACAGCATGTGTTCTTTTGCCCCAACATCCTCCCCTCAACCAATATGTGCCGCAAAATCATCGATATATGCCTCTATGCCCCAAGCTTACCCCCGAACAGGCCCGGAGTTAGAAATGGTAGTCGTGTTTTGGAATTACCTAAAAATAATCATATGTTATCAGTGTAGGTGTTTTACATACATAGACATTTAACATTTCAGCCAAACTGCAAGCTTCCACGCCTATCTGTTTCCGGCTACCTGCAGCCAATTTATTGCGGTTTGTTGACAGATATCGTCGGTCCATCTTAAGGGTGGTCTGCTCCTACCACGGGTGTTAGCGTGGGGTCTCCACTCTGAGGTCATTCCCGCCCAACGGCTGTAGTAAATTCTGGCAATATGTCCTGCCCATCTCCACTTCCGGCGCTCTATTTCTTCCACAATGCACCTTTGTCTTTTCTCTGATCCACTCGTTATTTTTACGATGCACTAAAGTTTCTTACGTCTTAGGCCCTACCTGACGCTGCAAACAGTCATACCATCTTGATCATAGTCGTCACGGACGGAATTTAGTAATAAAAATAATTCAAGAACTTTGATGAATTCCGTAAACGGAGCATGCTCCAACTTAAGGAGATATCCAAAATAAACAAAATAGAGGCGGTAAAATTTCACAACTGGCATAGATCTCCGTGAATCCAAAAATATACAGTAGTTAGAATTTTCTGTACCTACTATATTTTATAGCAACATTTTGTAGGCACCGGGTTATAGGTAGGTACTTTAGCGTGATTAAGTATTCATGCCAGTTACATAGACCGCTCGAAGTTTAAGTTCAAGTGATGAAGTCGATAAACCAGTTGGGCTATTATCCCATTTATGTCATCGAATTATCGACGATACGTAGCACCGTACACTAAACTACGATGACCGCTGTTATTGACCCATGATCAACTTTTTAAACGTTTCTGTAAGTGTGATTAATATTAATAGGTGGCAAACTTTATGATTAGTACATTAAATTGAACGGAAACTGATCAGCAACGTACAAGTAACATCTCGAGAGGTTCGGCATTATTTGCATGGAATTTCCTACTACAACGCACACTCACCAAGTTCATAACGGCACCTTCTGACATATTATATAATATTAAACACCCAAGGCGATGGCGTTTCGGTGCCGATTCTTAATATGATCCAACGTGCTAAACACCCCTGTGACCCAGACTATCTGACGCCCTCGTCAGATTTCCGACCACTCAGTCCATCCCTGTGCAAGGCTGTCGGCGTCATTTCCCGTGGGGCCGCGGTATCGTCCGTGTTATGAAAATTTGACGCGAGCCAATATGCGATGATACTTCAGGGTGGATTTGCATATGGCCCGACCTCCCCCAGCGTGCCTATAAATGTTTAGAGGCATGTGTTTAGGTGTGTGATATTTGAGTTTGAATTTGTAGGTATTTAATCTAGGTGTAAATAAATAAATAGAAATAGAAAGGTTTTATCAAATACGCCACTACATTACAATACAAAAATATTGTAGTAAAAAGGCAAAAAAAAAGGTAAATCGATCTAGATGTGTAGGTTGGGATTTGGATCAAAGTACACACTGAAAGTTCTGAGACTGAAAAGAAACACTGAAAAGTTTTGGAATCTCCGTAGGCTGGAAAATGGGCAGCAGCGTTTTCCATTTCAATATTTACAGCACTGCGATCTCCAACCCGCCTGCCAACCGTGGAGAGTATGGCAATAATCTCTCCTCTCATGAGAGAGGCCCTAAGTCCTGCAGTGGACTGTTATGGGCTGTGATGATGATGACACACTGAGAAGTTTTCCAATTTATCCTACTTGCGTCTAAGTGGCGGTCACCACAACAAAGAAACTGTTAAATAAATAATTACTGAAAAGTAGTGTCTAACGTTTTATTCAGTGCATCTAAGTATTACACGGCCTTGGCACGTTTTTGAAGATGGTCCGCGAAAAGTCTGAGTTTATTGGGTCATGGGTCACAGTCATGTACCGTTTTATAACTTCTTCGGAAACAGAAAATAAGCTATATTATTTTTGAGGAGATAAAGCTCCTACTCTATCTGTTTCTTAAACCAGCAAATTGACACTCCGTGATGGTGTATTTTTTATCAATTTGAGAAAAGCAAAAGATATGGCATGCATGACAATTACTGCTGCAAAACTGTGAAATGAATAAATAAATAAATAAATTGTTTATTGGTAGCAATTTCCCATATACCCATTTTACTTTTTTCTGTTTTTTTTCCCTCATATTAATAAAGCTTAAAGGATCTTGTCGAATCTCGCCTTAGCGCACATTCAAATTGCTTAAAGTTATTGGTACTGTATTTATTTGATGAGCGAAGCTTCTTAACACAAGCAATATATGCTTAAAAGGATGCTCCACATACCTACTGTAAAAATGTACCAATCTGCTAAAATAATAAAATATTTAACACTTTGTGTTGTCACTTCATGATGGAACTCCATTATTATGAATTAAATAACTTTTTGTACACTAGTTCCACTTTATCATACAATTTTATTAAATTGCAACCGGTTTCGAATTACTAATCTTCAGGCAATTATTTAATATAAATGGTTGCAATTTAATAAAATTGTATAATAAAGTGGAACTAGTGTACAAAAAGTGATTTAATTCATAATAATAAAATATGTTTAATAATTTTAATTTAATTCTTGTACCTATATTGTTATTCCATTATGTTACTAAATGCAATAAAGAGTTCCTCCACTTACTAGTGCCATTTGGCTCGAAGGACCAAGGTCAATCGTCTAAAACTTCGAAATAGCCCAAATAAGTTGTAAGTCATTTTTACGGCTACCCCCAAACTCCGCTTATCGTAAAAGGTCCTTTTTAGGCCTCTGTTGATGTATTTTATCGGCAATCCATAACGTGAGAGGTTATAAAAAGTGCCATATTTCATATGTGAAAATATATGAGGAAGAGCCCCGGGCGCGCCGTATGTCTATTTGGGATATAAAATATTATATTGCATTTTGTGGTCCACGCTTTAAGGAAAGATTAGAAGATTCGCGTACCTACTTTAGATAAGTGGTACATGTGGTATATGTGCTGCGGAAATAATGAGGGCGATAGCTTGAAAGATTTATTATTAATATTGTTATTTATTACCTATCTCTCTGTTATTAGATGTCGGGTAATTCCGTTCGTAGTTTACTTGAGTGAAAGACTTATTGATAAATAATTAAGAGTTTTCAATATTCTTCTCTACTTGATTTATTTTGTAATTCAGTTAAGTAATTATTTTGCATTGTCTGCAACTAGGTAAAATTATTTCAAACTAGAGGTCCCGGCGCGACTTCGTTCGGGTGGCGACCTACCCCTACCTTATATCTATGCTACCCTTTCTTTTCTTGCTTATCAACCTTCTTCTTGAATCACTCTCATCTATAGTTAAAACCGCATTAAAATCCGTTGCGGCGTTTAAAAGATCTAACCGTACATAGATACAGACGGCGGGAAGCGTAAGTAATTATTCTGTCACTAAGTAAAATTATTTCAAATTGAGCAAAAAGTCAACTGCCCTTAAGCGGCGCTGGCTCTTTGTGTTTTGGTGGTTATCCTTCATCACCAAGTACAAAAAAACACTTTGTAGTGATACTAATTCAAAAGAGAAAAGTGACTTAATGTGGCTGAAAAGCGAAACTGCCAAGAGGATGTGAGGCACCTCGGTGTTTTTATTTATAGAACCCACACAAGAGGATATGTAAGTATTATCGCTACGAAATGTCGAAGTTAGGGTCACTAAAAAAATTGTTCAGGCTAGGCACGGCCCGACCAACATTTTGTAGGCCTCCTAAACGAAATTTTTCTAGTAATCGATGTCATAGGATACCTACCTACCTACACCTACCTAGGACCTACCTATCCTATCCTAGGAGGATAGGGACCTTCGGCGCCCTCACAATCTATAAAGAACCCGACCGAACACCTACCTGCATGGAGACCATCCAAATTCGTTCCGAAATCAAATTGGGACCGTGTGAGCTGCGAGATTATCCACAATTAGGGTCTTTACGTAACCCCAGTGTGGCCCGCCGTTGACAACGGGGACAAAATTTAATGAGCGAAATGAGCGAGCGTGCGGATAATAACGCCCAGTGGGCTCGCGTCTCACGGCCGTAATTAGAATCGTCCACGGCGTTTTCTTCGCGTGCCTTTATCGAGGTAGGTTGCTTGTCGTAAAGATTCGTAAACGACACCCGAATTTAAATGTCTTTCTTTTTGTTTTCAAAGACGTAATTGTGGGGGCGACAGCCGATTTTCGGCGATTCGATGGGAAATAGTTTCGTTTTTGTTACCGTGTGACGTCAACGTAAATTGTTGTCTTGTTAGAGCAATTATGTGTGTTGTCTCTTTGTCTAAAATATGCTATCTGTTTAGATTTAATGGTTCTTATTATAGTAAAAGAAATCGTGGTAGATGACTACGTACAATTTTGTGTAATATTTTAACTCCTATATAAATCGCTATCCCACTGCCGGGTAAAGACCCCTCTCCTATACAAACACTCAAACCTATTTGTAGCCTATCCCACACACAGCCTAAACGTACATTTCAATTAAAATATCAAAACTGAAACAGAGCAAAAGAAAACCGCGCCTATTTCGCTGCACGCTCCCGTAAACTTTAAATTGGTGAGCATTCTCTATTAAACAACTGCAGCGGCGAACAAAGCCCGTACAAAGCACGTACAGAGTGCAACACAGCTCGAAACCGGGCTGCCGTATAGCCAACACGACAAAAGGCACTAAAAGCGCAACATCATAAAGGCAGCCTTTGTTCGACCGAACGAGTGCAATGTTGTACCAGAATGCAACCTAAACCTGTAGATGCCAGGTTCCGATTGCATTCCGCTTTCAACCGCTGAATTTTCCATGAGAGCCGTACCCCGGCTCGCGTAACTAGTGGGAATTGGTATACGCCTGTTGCGTAAAATATGTACGAGATTTTGTCCACTTATTTTTTCGCTCGGACCCACTGTCCGTGGTAATTGGAAAATGTTGTCTCTCGCCGCCGCTGGGTAGGTATCGATTTTTTTTCAATTCACTCGTTTATTTTTATGATTCCGCGCTAGCGATGCGGGAACTAAAGTTGCCAGTTTTTAAATTTACGTGTGCGTTACGAAGTTGGAACGCAATCGGAATATACCGTTGAGAATTTAGCATTACCATACTTAATAATGTTGTAAACAAATGCTGTACCTACTGTTGGGAACGTATTTTCCCTTTGTAGGAAGTATCTACTCCGCAGCGCTCTAAGGACAGTTAGTAGAAAGGAATTTAAAAACCTATCACATATTAAATTCCTACAAATATGTACTTAGACGATCCATGTTTTTAAACCATTATGGTGGTAAACAAGCTCACGGCCTGCCTGATGGTATGCAGTCACTGCAGAATATGGACGTTGGCAATACCAGAGGCATCACGTTGCCGACCCCGTAAAACCTCACAATATCTATAACTGAGTATACTGCTATTTTAGTTTTATTGAGAACATTTATGTCTTCTAAGCGTTCACGTTAAAGCATAGAACTCCTATAAATGACTACCTAAATCCACCATAAACTAGTACATACATAATGTCAAGCTTTTTCTCGTAGGCGTAGTCAGTCCCCACATCGTATCATACTTTCAAATTTATGCGAACATAAATATTAACTTGCTTGATAAAACGCCCACGCTATTCCTGAACACACCCAAATCAGCATCCAGACCAACCCAGATAACGTAACCCTGAAGATTTGTAGCTCCTCTGGACAATCTGCGATAACTAACGCCCAGTTGACGAGGACAGGGGAACTCCTTGTGTCGTTGTGTCAAAAAAATTCTAGGGATAAAAAAAACATCTTAGCGTTAATGTCCCAGTTGTGCTCTCGAGGACGAGGGCCCGGGGTCCAGGGGACCATGGTCCAAGATTTGGTAGATCAGGTAATTACAGCGGAGGTCAGTGGAGCGACTGCCATCTGACCTCCGTGACCCTGCCACCAGGGGAGCCTGACCAAATTGGATCATGGTTGCACATTCAGACGCCTAAATGTGCACGGTTCATCGCGATGTTTTCCCTCACCGTAAGAGCATCGGTTAGTGTTCAGCTAATGTACATAACGCAGAAAAGAGTCATTGGTACATGGCCGCAGCGGAATTTGAACCTCGTCCACGGAGGCTCTGAATACTCCTTGTGTCGTCGCGTTAAAAAATGTTCTAGGGCTGTCAGCGCTAAATCATGGCTGGAAGGCGCCGACAAATGCGAGCGGCGGGTGATGGAGCGCCCGCCCCTAATCCCAGGTGACTTCCCTCCAATTAGGAGTCCAACATTCGTCTTCCGGAGTCTGCCGCCTTGAGAAATATGAGCCGTGTATTGCTTTGTTTGTGACGGGATCGTTTGCGACCTTCGTTGCTGAGGTTCGAGATTAGCTTTATTTTGGTGGGACTAGGTGGATGGATGCAGGTGCTATAAATAGTGGATGACAATTTGACATCTGTTAAAATTGATTTACAGATGTCAGCGCTTGCAAATTGGCTAGTTGGCCTGAGCTATATCCCCTTTTGTAGCTCTTTTGTATACTTAGATACAAGTTTTTTTCGCTTTTGTTATGTTGATACCTATGTAATTTGTATTTTATATCTGAGATGTCTGATTAATGTTATAGTCTCTGTATCATTTGGCGATAAATAAACTGCTTATCTGGTAATCTAGTTTGGCTTCGTGTAGCGTCGTCTCTGTGAGAAAGTAAGTACGAAGCCGAAACTAGCCGATGTGCATTATTTACTCTCTTTTACAATACTGTACATATATCCCTACAAGTATCATTAAAATGTTGTCTTCTACACAGATTTAAATTAAAATAGCTAAGAACTACTCTTAAATTAGCTTTCCATATACTTTCAAACCTTATCAAACCTTGCAAAACAGGTTTCTAAAAAACAAGATACGATGCAGAGAGACATCAGACAAATATCACCTCAAGACATCAAGAATATCTCATATTTCTCTAATATGGCCTGAAAAACTCGCTTTGCGTTACAACGCAAAGGTACCTAAGGTCGATGAATTTGTTAAATACTTGGTCACTTTTAAGATAGGTACATACTTTTTAAAATATTACAATAATATAGATTTTCATTATTGCACTGCACACACAAGAATAATTACAAAATAAAGTACCGACAAAAACCATAACTAGCTGTGGGCAAAGGCTACAAATAGATATTGTCTTTCTTTTCGTGGCGAATCTACAGTTTTATAAATTCCTTAACTGTCAAGTCCAATTCAATAAAAGGGGAATACATTTTCCAAATCTTGAAGGGGCAATAAAATATAAATAAAGTAGATTCACTTTGAGTGGCCAAAACGCAACCCCGGGGTTGGGCGGCCCTGAGGGATCATATCATAAAAGGGTTAACTCCAGGGGTGTTCAACCCTTCAATGTTAATTTGTCTGTTAATTTTTCTTTTGCGTTTATCTTTGAAATAATTACTTTTTGACCGAATTAAGGTTACCGGTTTTGAACGCGCGAACAAATCCTTGGAGGTGTAATTAAGAAATAATCATAATGAAAATGTAACCTTTTTTTGTTCCCCTTTGCTGCTTAATTTGGATGTTGTCTTTCATTTTGTTTTAGGAAAGATGCTTCTAAACGCAATACTTTACTCAATATCTCTTGTTTGACTGGTAGATAAGGCTATTTTAGCTTTAAGTCCGTCATTGTACCATTTTATTCTTTATTCTTTATTCTTTATTGTACACAAACATGACATTATTATACAGTACATTTTGTGCATGAAGTTTTAATAAATAAATAAATACTTACGTGACTCTTACAATGACTATCTCACTCACTATCACTATAAATCACAATGACACAACATATGCGTACTACTGAAACAACGATAGAATAATCTAACCGACGGAAATACGTCGGATAACCTTCGACCAAGTATACATAATCTTCAATATTTCCTAAGCTACTGAACCGATTTCAATTAAACAAAGCTAAGAACCACCCCGAATTAATTGACTTTCTAATACAGAATGCTACATCGAAATTGGTTATTCCGTTCACGAGTTACGATGCCACAGACAGATACACATCTCCACAGATACATAGATCACAGATCCACTCGTCAAACTTATAGCACTCCTCTTTTTTCGTTGGGGTTTAAAAATGGCGGACAATGGTTGTCGACAACCGGCCACTGTGTTGTACCCACATGGTCATCTTGGCAATAATGTCCCGGTTGTGCACTCGCGCGTGTTTGTGCTCTCGAGAGCCCGAGGTCCGCCTTGACCATGATCCAGGATTTGGCCGATCAGGTAATTACAGTGTTGCGACTGCCATCTGACCTCCGTGACCTTGTTAACATAGGAACTTGACCAGATTGGATCATGGGGACATATTCAGTCGCCTGGGTTTGCAAGCTTGCAGGCGAAGCTCACAAAATGTCAAATCGTGGCGTCTTCGTCTTCGAACCCTTGAACACACTAAGACATAACACACTGTTATCAACGCCCAAAAAATTCAAACAACTACACTGAACTTTCGCTCTAAACTACTACACAATAGAGTCGCATTTCGAATAACGCATATCTCCCACAGAACACGTGTCCCATAGTGCGTACATTTCCCCACCGCAGTGAGCTCGCATGAATCATAGGTACTAACACGATTACAAGGGAATCTTGTTATGCCACCCTTCCCCAGTCACGCCTACACCTGAAACATTTTGAAGCGGTAATCCGATTTGGCTTAGTGCTCTTTTCGTGGAATAACAATGGGTTACACATCTAATTTCGGAAAGGCTGCATATTATATAAACACGCGGAGCTTTAGGAACAGTAGTACTTATATAGTAAAGGTTATTCTAATTTCGTCTTTTACTCTATATGCGCGTTTATTTACAATAAGAAAATACAACTACAAAACCATTTATTCAACACAAAATGTACCATGAGAGTAAGTTTTTAGGTAGTTGTACATATTTTATACATCTAGAGTCAATAAGTTTGTTGTCATTAGCATGGAAACCAAAACAGTATCTCAGTGTGCCTAGACGTATTACAATGCCTTAATACATATTATGTATTAATATAGTATATGTTTATTTTATTCATATATACCTATTAGTATGTATAGAATATTATGTATGTATTTATTTATAGTATATAATTATTGTGCACGTCGTATCTGCGTATATTTATCATATCTCTCTTTTTGTAGGCCTGCTGGAAGAGATTTCATTTTAGAGATTAGTAGTGCCTGTTGTCTAATATCTAATTTGTACTATATCTTTAATTTTCTTGTGTACAATAAATTGTAAAAAAATAAAATAAAAAAATTATTAACAATTGGGACAAATCGTGCAGAAGTCGTATACGTCTGTAGGTATGGGCTCAGAAGTCAAACGAAGTATTTAAAGTAGGTTCATAATATTCAATTTTTATGTAACAGCTTTAAATGAGTACCTTACAAACGAATCACATATAATATATAACAAAAAAAACCAATTCATGTCACTATGTAAAGAGACCTCGCTATCAAACTTTAATAGCAGGGGGAACAAAGTCACTAACAACATTCTTAAACTACAAGTTAGCTCGCGTTCCCGCGCAATTGCTACATAATTTTGTGGTCACGTGAATCGGCCATTACAACGTTGGCGGACCAATCGCAGCTCTCCATTTAATACGGTTCCATTTTTAAAATAAAAGAAGTAGGAATGCACAATTTATGGTAGTATGCCAGTCACAAAAGTGAGTGATGTAAAGATTTATGTACCAAACACGATTATAGATAAACACTGTTTTATAAATAAGCAAAAAATATATATATAACGCTGTGTCTGCTTATGCAAAGTTTTTATTTTTGGCCATAATTAAAGTATTTGTTCATATTTACAGCAATTTTTGGTTAAAAATAACATTAATTTCGTATTGTAGATCAATTTCTACGAAATTAGATCAAAATTGAGTTTGATTCCATTTAAATCGGGTATAAACAGAACCATTATGGATTATTATTTTGATTATAATTCCAATTGGCATTGAAAGCCACATCCTAGTTAACGACATGATCTCATCTCACGGGCCATTTAATGCAAATCGATCTATTACGGAAAATGCCGGCGATTACCGACCGCGCCGGCCAATCACAGTGCTCCGTTTAAACGAACGTAATTTATTGAGTTTCGAATTTTAAAAATGTAATCACCCCGCCATCTTGGAGAGTAATTTCGAAAAGAGAATACGTGTAACTGCTACTTTGGAGCGATTGGTAACGATTACGGCTACCTTTTTTGAAAGGCGCGTTTTGATGCCATTATGTATGTAAGAAACCATTTGTGGTTCCCTTGTACATAGTCAATCTGTTAGCTGGGTTTCCACGAATGGCCGTCAACGTGTAATTTTGGATTTATTATGGACGGCGCTTTGATTGTAGCGCTCCGCGGCTTCGTAATAGCGAATGTATGAGCAATTTAACTACAAATGATTTTAATGAGATTTTTATTTATTCATGAGTTTTTGTTGTAATGCTTTATTCACAACGATAAGTTCGTGATTTCAATTACAGAGATAAGATGTTAATATAAGGCAAAGATTATGAGTTGTTTTTTTTTTTCGTAATTGCGCCAGATTACCTCTTGATATTATGGCAGAATATGAATAATAATGGAGATTGCTTGCCTAATTTGTAGGATATAAATAATAATTGTGGCAAATTGTGCAATCAAATTCGTGTTTGTGCACGGACGGTAGGCGGGTAATTAAGATCGTTTTGTGTTTGCGAAACCGTTTATCTATTCGTGTGTTTTTTGCTGTTATTAGGCACTGTACTATTAGGTATTGTACTATTTAATGGTCAGCTGGATGTAATCGTTCTGGAATTACATTGTAACAATTACGCTGTTAAACGCCGAAAAAATATCCTACATTTAATCTAGGGACTTGATTGAAATATCTTTTAAAATACTGAACCAGTTTTGATGAAAGAAACATCTTCATCGTCGTAGCGGTCAACAGCCCGATTACCGTAGTTTCGTTTTATTATCTATGGAGAATAAATATCTTGGAAAGCGGCCGCCATTTACAAGACAGTATAGGAACCTAAGAAGAGCGGATATAGCGCCCGCCTTTGCTAGCGCCTAGCTAGCAATCCATAGATTTGAAAAACCCCAATTTATAGTGCAAATGAATGGCTTTGGGTACTCCTGACCTTGACTATTGACTATCCTCGACTTGGGGCCCTTTTTGAATAGCTCGCTTCGAATCGGACAGCTTTCGATTTTTATTTTCAGTTTATAAAATTCTTAATACTCACTGTAGTTGTTGCCAATGTAATTTAAAAAAGACTTTATTTTTTGTGAGGAAAATTCACATGATGATGATGGAAACCGTTCGACTCAAGCGAGCGGTTCAGAAATAGCCCTTGGACGCAGTTAACGTCACCCTAACACCTTCTATCCTCCATTTCAGCATCGTTCCCGATCACGAGGCGGATCGGCCATCCGTACCAGAACCGGACGCCTCCGAAACGGAAGAAACCGAGGACCTCCTTCACGAGACTCCAGATCGCAGAGCTGGAGAAGCGATTCCACAAGCAGAAGTACCTGGCTTCTGCAGAACGGGCTTCCTTGGCGAAGAACCTGAAGATGACAGACGCGCAAGTGAAGACCTGGTTCCAGAATCGCCGGACGAAGTGGAGGTGGGTTCTTGTATTTTTTTTTACTACTATGGTGGCAAAGCTTACGGCCTGCCTGATGGTAAGCAGTCACCGCAGCCTATGGACGTTTGCAATACCAGGAACATAACCGCGTTGCCGACTCCATGAAAACCTTGTCACTCCTTTGTTGAATAACTCCATGTTGGACTCTCCAGGGAAAATCTCTTTAGGTAGTTCATTCCACAACCTTAGTGTATAGCCAATGTGATTTAAAAAATATATAAGTTTTACTATTACTGCTAGAACTACATTATTAGGCATAAACATGCATGATTATATCTTAACCCTTACTTATGTACAGGTAAGCAGGTACCTAAAGGTTTCAATTAAATAATTTACTCTGAAATCATGTCGGCCGTCGGACATCCGCTGCTGAGTATAGGAACGCTTACTTTTCGCTGCTGCTTCTTTACTGCTTTCCGTTACTCTGCACATTCAGTGACAACACACTTAGGACCTAATTCTCGCGCTGGTACTGCTCGAAATCGAAATTTTTAGCCACATATCTCCATTAATAATGACATTGAAATGTCTATTCCAACCAAATAATATTTTTTCAACTATCTTCGACAGTCTTATATTGTAGAATATCAATTTCAGTTACGTTTTAATACAGTTTTTTGGCTAGATGTCGAATTTGAGATGTCCCCATGCGGTTCTACATTTTGTTGCATGCGACCTAAATGTATGAATCGCCGACGTTAACGGCGACAGATACCGCTTACCATCAGATGAGTTGTCTGCTCATTTGTCTCTATGTAGCATAAAAAAATCCTGTCTTCGTTAAACACTTCAAAATCTTCCCGTTATTGGCACCAAATCAGAACTCAGAATGCTACGAGCTGAAGCATAAAGATAACTAAGAACTGAAATGGTGTGAGTAATTAAAGGCTAATGATGAAAAGTACTCAATCCTTTCGGATAACAACTAGCCGTTAAAATTTAACTACTACAATATTTAAAAGCTTTAGACGTAATGCCATGTACCTCTAGAATCTAATGGACAGTTCGTTTTATTTGAAAGGGGATCCTTCGGAGCAGTAAAATTGCTTTGAGGTTATAGCGTCCTTGTCTTTGGTATGACGAGTATACCAACCCCAATCATACAAACACGGAATAATTCAAAACAAAAACAAAATAGCGTAGAGGTGCAAGAAGCAGTGAGGGGCAAAAAAGACTTAAAATATTTATATATATAAAAAATAGACCTAATACATACAACTTACAGATAGGATATAGCTACTCTTATTTATAATTTGAGCTAGAAAAATGATAATTAAAACTGTTAGTTTCGCTAAGCTTGTAAAAACTCAGTGGCAGTTGTGTTATGGCTACATACTAGTGGATATTAATATATTATATTATATATAGTATTTAGTGTCATGTTTTACGCAATAAAGAGATTACAAACAAACAAACAAGCTATTGCTAACTGTTTCGTAAAAATCTTATCTTCGCTATTGTAAGTTACATAAAAAAAATCCCATCAAAATAGTAAATGATTCCATTTTAACATAGTACCAATTTATCTTCTTAGACTAATTTTCTTATGTCTGCGTTATGTTATACCACACTGACTTATGAATTCGAATGAATTATTTATGGAACATGCGTTTGAATATAAAATACCATTTAAACAAATTCTTGTGCACTATAAAAAAGTTAAACACATATTTATAGTGGGACAGAGCAAGGCTTATCTCTACCATAGTATTGACCACGATTTATTGAACATTTTATGTCATCAACGTTTTAAATATTCATTCGAGTTTAAAAGCTTTTTCGAAACACGTGTCCGATTGAATTGTGTTAATTATAATTAATATAATCTATGCTAATTGAGCGTCAAATTGTTTGGAGGTTGTTAGTGTCGAATGGTTTCCGGTTATTTGAGATGGGTTGTTTGAATTTGTACAAATATAGGTATACAGTCATCATCAGACGATCTGCGGGGCTCTCTCGGTGGACAACTGACTTTGACATAAAATAATCAAGCACCAGTCTAATTTGGTAGACGGTATAGCCAGTGGCAAAAGTGTAATCATGATCCAATCTGTCAGGATCCCCTGGTAGCAGGGTCATGGAGGTCAGATGGCAGTCGCTCTACTGTAATTACCTGACCTGCCAAATCCTGGATCATGGTTAAGGCTAACCCCGTGCCCTCGTGCGCGAGAGCACAACCGGGACATTAACGCCAAGATGATGATGATCAGACGATCTGCGGGGCTATCTCAATGGACAAGTGACTTTGACATAAATTTGGTAGACGCTATAGCTAGTGGCCAACGAAGATGATGTAGTGTAGAATGTCAAATTCAGTTGCCAACTGAGTTAGACAATAGCCCTGCGGAGTGGTTCAGTTGGTTAACATGCCGGTCAGAAATTGAAATAATGAATTTTTATTATCTGTTGCGGTTAGTATCCATTTATCAGTTTTCTGGCACCCATAATACAAGCTTTGCTTACTTTTGGGGCTAGATGGCGCTGTGTGAATTGTCCAAGCATATTTTTGTTATTTATCATCCTAGCTGCCAATCCCGGCTTCTACCAAGGTCTACTTACACACTTCCTTCTCCAATTCGTCCAGCTATAGTAGTTAAAAGCTATAATTATTGCACTTATATGAACATAATACAACTTGTAAGGTATCACCTTAATCATGCACTACGTTATCACACATAAAAAAGGGTAAAATAAAAAAATAGTATTTCGGGAAATGAATGACATGATTAAATATTTACATAGTTAAAACAAAGTCGCTTTCCGCCGTCTGTTCCTTGTATATATGTACGCGTATGATGTTTTAAACTACGCAACGGATTTTAAAGCGGTTTTCAACAATATATATACTGTTTCAAGACTAAGGTACGAAGAACAAAAGGGTACGTAGGGGTAGGACGCCAAGCGAACGAAGTCGCGCCGGTTCCACTAGTACGAAATAAATGTCAGTACAATATAACTTAAATGTCAAAACCATTCAAAATAGGATTCAATACAATTTTATGTCAATCTATACATAGGAAATGTCAAATTGAACGAGGTAGCGCCGGGTCCACTAGTACGAAATAAATGTCAGTACAATATAACATAAATGTCAATACCATTCAAAATAGGTAGATACGTTTTTTTCAATTTTAGACTATCCAGGCATTCAACGTCTACGTCGTTTTTACGTCAATTCAATACAATTTTATGTCAATCTATACATAGGAAATGTCAAATTGCACAATGACACTAAAATTACAGACAATCAAATAATGAGAACCAATAATAACCCAATTTACATGGGCATTTGATTGAAAAAATAAAGCCACTAAAATATCTTTTATCGCAGCAGTAAAATTCCGGGGCTCTTTATACTAAAAAGGACTACAAAATAAATCTTTAGAGCATTTCGTTTGTAATCTTAAATGGGTCCTTTATTTTAGGACAAGGTACCTAATGTTCGGACCCAAAATTCCTGTATGAAGTTAACATCGAAGAGACTCGTGTGGAATTTTAAAACATTAGGCACGTTTTATACATAAAATCAGCTATTAGTTTCAAATGGCTTTTTTATTGTATAGCTATAATATCGTCACGGCGTATCTTTACTGAGGGCGGCACTGGTCTAGTGGCAGCTTACGAGACCGATAACCAAGGTTAAGCAACGCTCGCAATGTCCGGGAACTGGACGGGTGACCGTTTCGTACTTTGAGGTTAGTCGAACTTTAGTGCCGCAACGAGCTCATCACTCGTTGTGAGCCTCCTAATGCTGTTGGCGATCGAGGTTTCGAATAGGATTATGGACCCGGGCCCTAGTGCGCGAGAGCACAACCGGGCCATCCGCAATATGCGCACCCGCAGTTGCTTGCGCCCTGAAAAGGACACTGAGTTTTCACACACACTTCCGTATTCACATCCATTATTTGTCTAAGTAAAGTAGCGTGCGTCGTTTGCATTGTGATTGACAAGTGAGCGCACTGTGATTGGCCAAATTCGTTCATTTTGACGAACATATAGTCCCGACCGCCATTTAAGTATTGTCAGTTGAACCAGAGAGAACGTTCGTGCGCTGTAAGACCTCATAGTAACTTTTCCTATAGGTACGGCACGCTTGAGGACAAACAAATTTTCTATGACTAGGAAACATATTGGCCCCGATTTCCCCTCAAAAAGCGGCGACATGTCGCGACAGCGCAAATGCCTAAGCAACCACATTACCTCTAATGAATGTACTACACTAATCCTTAAACTTACTTTACGTTTAAGTAGAAAAACACGAAAATAGAGCATGACAACGGTAATTATCTATTACCTACAGACTTCTTAAGAAGAATCTGAATTATTTAAATTACTCAGTCTATTTAAATTTTTATGGATAATACACATCGTTATCGTGCATTACTTCTATATTCTGCTATTTGAACGTAGTTTACTCGAACTAGAAAAAAATTGTAAACAGTTATCATAGAATATTTAATTAAAGTATATGGGGTATAAAGTGTTTTACAGGCAACCAAATAATTGTAATAAAAAGAACATGATAATAAACCCATTACATAATGCAATTTAAATTTTCTAAGGATTTTTTCCATTTTCACAAAATCCACTACTAAACTGTACTAAACATATCACAGCATTAAGTATTTTTTTCTGTTCTATCCGCATTTAATGGCTATGTGTAATGCGTCGATGGATTCGTGGATATACATGTGTAAAAAAACCGCTAGCATTAATTGAAACCCCATATTCTACTCATGAAACTGAACAACTTTCCCCAAGAAACATACCCGCGGAAATGACTTCATAATTTACCTCCTTAAAAATTGTACCACTTTTGTTGTTGTAGAATTCTTTAACGATTTAACACATTTACAAGTTTTTATTGATATGTTGACTGCTTTGAAGCTACATTACATAACGATATTATTGTTATTAATTAATTTGTATACTCATCTGTTATCTATTTTTATCTATAATAATATTACTTCCGCGAAAACAAGATCAACGGCATTATGCCGCTGGTGCAAAGTCACATCGTGCGCATATATGTAAGACTGCCAAATAACAAATAAGCAGATGGCTCGCATTGAATTTGATTGAACATACCAACTAATCATGGCCGTTTAATAATGCAGCAATAAACACTTAAATATTTATTGGAAATGCTAAAAATATAAGTTTCACAAGTGATACATGATATTTTTTATACTTTACGGAAAAAAGATACTCCATTCTTGTTTTTGGTTACTGTTTATCGGAATTAGTGCATGTGTTTCCTACGCAATTCGGCATTCTTAGATTGTAAAGTAACGACCATTCGTATACGTGGCCAAAACGTCACTGAGACGTAGTTGGAGCGCAATTGCAGTTTACGCTCCAATGACATAGAGCTATTTCCTTTGGTCAATGAACTGGTCCTTTATGTAGAAGTCATTGCTACCACACAAACTTTTTACGCATATTTGTACACATCTTGACACATATCTGTGACCGGCATTGCACAATATTATTCCGTTTTACACGACCAAGCCTCCAAAGCGATCACAACACCGTCTCATCATTTCGATCCCAACTGTAATCGGAATCGGGGCCCGAGCTGACCGAATCTCGTACCAAGATTAACCGACTTTTAATAATGCGCTACAAAAGGAAAACAAGCGGTCAGAGATAAGGCTCCATTAACACGGCTGGTTAATATGAAGAGACGCGCCGATAAATCGACCGGGAAATAGGCGCCTGTCTTTTAAACTTGGCGCATCTATTTAATGAACTATAGGGCTAATTGGGATGTATTGTGTGAATCATACAATTGTATGAAACATACCTTGAACTATTGAAACGGTACCTAATGCAAAAACATTGTGATCATAAACTTAAAGATTCTAAGGACAGACAAATCCATAATGCATTAATGGCTGTCAGTCCGCCATTTGTATTTTATGTGTAATAACGTTTTATAAATAAATAATGCACTTGAATTCTTTCTTCATATTACAATCATAGAATGCAGCAAACATATTTTACATTGCGCTCGTTATTTTTAAAATTATGAAATAATATAGCTAATATTTATAATAATATAATAATAATTGTATGAGTGAAATCTGTTAGTTTTACAAACAATCACGAAACACAAAATAACCTCCCAAACAGTAGATCACAGCCCGACACTGGCCGGCTGGTTTTCTTCTTTTTTATTCTTTTTTTCGGTGTACTCTGAATATACAGCCAGTGGTGTGGCGCCATTGATATCGAGCACGCGTTATCGAGTTCGTACACAAACATCGTATGTCCATTAGAATGGTCGGGGGCATTCGGGTGTAATCGGCGCGGGGGGCAGGGGCCGCCACCAACAAAGCGCACTCCATCGCCAATTTTGAATTCGGAACGGTTTATTGCCGACATGATCGGCGTTAGTAGGTATGTTAGTCTTTGTTGTAGTTTTTGTTAGGAGTAATGCTAGGAATATAATAGAATAGACTATAATAACAAAAATAAATTAGAAATTAACTGCATTTAATTATCACGATATCTCTGCTGTAGGTCTGTCTTATGGAATTTTTTATAGAAATAAGTTGGCCTGGTTGTCTGTTATATATATTATGTCATAAAGTTTTATGACAATCTTGTGTACAATAAATGGTTAAATAAAATAAATAACAAAAATATAGTCTCTAGGTTGTCTGTAGATTTTCACTGTCATTTTCAGAATTTCTTGCGTAATGTTTATATGACTAATTTTTGCATATTATATCTACATGAGAAAAGCCATGAACACCTGTGCAAAGCAGGAGCGGGTCGCTAATACTGAAATTCAATCTTCTGAAGTTTTATAACATAATTTCCGTAATACTGGTAGAAAACAATTTTAATTAAGATAGAATTTTGATTTGTTTTATGACAGCTGGCTAACATTAAACACACGTATAACGCAAAAATAGTCATGCGGGATGCTCTGCAGATAAATCTGAGTTGGATTCCCAGACGGATAAAACATCAAATGACAAAATTATATTTCTGTACTGAGATCCTATCGGTTATCTATCCGTGGCATCCATAACTAAGGTACTTAATTCTGTTTTATTAATTCATCCCTTTTGCTCGACCAAAACAATCCTTTCTATCAGCATTTCAAATTAAATAGACTCCAGTGTTACTATTCCATGTGTCATCTAACAGAGATAATGGCTCGATGTAATGAAAAGCTTTTATCTATGACAAATGGATCTGGATTATCTGACGGACAGACAGAAGGACGAATGGTTGGATATAAATACACCGGCGCTACCGAAATTGTATACTTTGGAGATAAACTTTGATTTTATAGTGAATTTGAGAAAGGATATTTTTAATTACCGGTGACTGTTTGAGACTGTGGTTCCTGTTTATATAAGCTGTATCAAAAATGTTAAAAAATATATTTCTATTTTCTTTATTGTTATCTAGCCCCATATCTTCACCGGAATATGAGACAATTCCCAAACTTTCAATTCAGTGAAATAAATTAAAATTTAAGGTGCCATCCATAACTTTGCGTTTAAATCCAAGCAAAAGTGCTGCCACTTTAGGAAAAAAAAATTTTTGTATCCAGAACAATTATAAAAATAGCAATAAACTACTTTTAAATAGCGAAGGTTTAACAAACACTAAGTATTTTAAGTTATATTAAAAACGGCCGCTTTTAGCTGGAATTAAAATTATAGCTCTTCTGAGACAGTATCTATGAAAACATTGTTAATTAAAAATAGTTTATTGCAATTTCTAGACATTTATTTTGGGCAGTTTATTGATAATTATTGTGGTTAGCGAGAATTGACTTTTTCCCAAAAGTGAATAGTAGTAGGAAGTAAAGGCCTTGCCACATACAAAGCTCGGCGCGAGCGCCGCGCGATGGTTGCCTAGCAAATAACGCGCCGCGCTCGCGCCGAGCTTTGTATGTGGCAAGGCCTTAAGATGTTCAAGTTTCATCACGATATTTCCCCATATCTTAGACGCATCGGTTAGTATCCGACTAACGTACTGGCGGCATTGAGGCTCGAACCCGTGACCGCTCGCTTACGAGTCGAACCCCATTGACGCTCCTAACCTACCAAAAATAATATTTAAAGAAAATATAGTTGCAAAAACAGCTCCACAACGGTACTTCGACAATACCGAACACCGATTTCCTTGCCCCAGTCAAGCAGGACGCGTCATACTTCACTAGTACAAATGTACTTTTAATGTTCCAAAGACATCAGTGTCAATTTATCACTAGGCAACAATTTCAACTACCAACACTAGTTCTTTTTTAATAATAGCTTTCTCTCACTGTATTGTAAGTAATAGCCTAATTATCAATTCAAATCGAAGAACAATGGACGCATACGTTACGTTCCACACCTATTATACATTAATACCTTATCAGTATCGATAAAGAGGGGACATACTCATAAATCGAATCGATAAAAACATATCGATACTTGCGTAACTCACTCGGCTGTGTAATCGATTGTGTTATAAAAGCGATTCGCGATTTAAAATGTCATCACAAATGTGTTCGTGGTCGGCAATTAAGATTTTAGAAAGTTTGATGCATTGGTGCTTTTTACGGGTTCAAGTTTTACGAATGTTTTGGTAAATTCTTGCTAATATTGTGTTTAGTGTTATTTAATACCTTTTTAGCCTGATTTTGAATAGAGACGAACAAAAGAAAACAGACAGAGAAAATACTTTAATGGCGGCTTGCACCAAATTCATAAATTTATGCTAATATTTCAACAGAAAAACTTCATACAAAAAAGAATTTGGTGCAACCTTAGATACCATTTAGGGATCATTTTCAGGGTGAATAAATAAGTTATTTTAAATCGTAGTGTCATATTTTGGCCATCGGCTACTCTAGTCAAGTAATAGGTGCTAACAACGCCATGTAACAATAGTTTTTTTAAGAAAATCGAAAATTTGGTTTAGGTAATTCCCGGGCTGGCTTCTACTTGGGTTAGCGTATAAGTCTCGCTATCCAGCGGGGCAACGTAGCCAGTTCTGGGCAATTTTCCGCAATTTAGGGACATTGGTCCAATTTTTTTCCTTTAATATTAGTAAGTTTTTTAGTTATTATAGGTGGTGGTATAGCGGGTGGTAAGGATCTTAATTTAATTGTTGTGGAATTTTGCTTTGATTTTCTTTGATAAGATAAATATTAATTCAGTGTTTTGTTGTTCTACGCCAAGTGTCTCATATCCGTCCAAAGAGCCGTAGCCAACAGACGCTCTTATCATTTGTCAACAACTTTGGTCTAAGCGCCGAACAGAGGTCGTTCGCCACGGCTAGTTAGCCAGCGCGTGGCACCAAGCAGTTTGTCCCAGCCCGTCCAATCGTCGAACGGCGGGGCGCGGTTAAGTGTGCACCGCGTATAAACGCTATGTATAAACACAGGCGGCAACGGGGCCCACAGAGGGACTTGAATATTACATGAGCGACACAACTCGGCAGTTTGAAGTATAAATTATTAACCACGACGGAAAAGAAGCGCGATGCCGCCCACATTCCGCCAAATACCGGGACCAATTCGGACTCTTTACATGTATTGTTACCGTTTGCGAGGTTTATTGCCCATCGTTGTGACTTTTACGGCTCCGGAACGCAAGAGGTTATCTTCATTTGTTGTTTTTTTAATCGTGTGTTTTTATAGATGCGGTGCATCGGGACGTTTTCGGACTAAGGATTGAGACTCAAACTGCCATATCTTGTTGTATAATATAATCTTTCAATCAGTTTCATTTGCTCTTTGTTGGCCTTAAATTTGACAATACATATATGTATTTATCCTCACGATTTTTGTAAGCTTCTTATTTGTAAGCCATAAAGTATGGCTGGCAAAATATTTTTTGTCCAAACCACTTAACTGAAAAGGGTAGAGAGAAGTCGCCTTCAATGTGACACTGAAGGCTCACAAACGTGCAATATTGATTGGGCCACAACTATCGGTAACAAGGGTCCAATCACGGCAAACACAAAAGGGGTTTCAGTCTAAAAGCGCTATAAAAGTGAAGGCCCAACCTCGATCGATCCGAGCCCATCAACCGAGCATCGAGCCCGATGGAAGCAATTCCAACAAACTATTTACACATTCTAAAGGTTGTTGGGTGTTACCTGTAAGTCATTTTCGACGAGAATCGATTCCTCGTTACGAACAAATCGAATTGCCTGCGCCCAATGTAACACGTAATGTTGCTCGCTGTAGCCCAAACACGTAGGGGGTCGCTTATTTATTTACCACCCTGCCTCATTTTGCTTGCTGGTAATTCTTTTCTCTTGTATAAGTGAATATTAAACCTCACAGAATTAGGGGTGCGATTCTAAAATCAGTGGCGCACGAAAAGTGTCCCTTTTAACCTGCCACAGAGTTCCTTTTCCTTTCGCGTTCGTATGTTTTAATTTCGCAAGCGATCCTTGCCAAGATGCTCTCGATGCTGAATCGAGACGTACTTCTGCATCTTTGTTTTAGAGCCTATTATCGCTTGCTTAGATTTGAGGGTGTATAAGTCGTTGTGAGTTGCTGTTTGTCTCATGCCTTTCGGATAATTGTTGGTTGTTGGTTGTCTCTTCAGGAATTAGGGAGCAAATCCTTTTGCTGATTGATACGGGGGTAGATGGGGAGTGCGTGTTTCTTGGTCGTTAATTTTTATTGCACATCGTATTTCGTCTCTGTCACGTTAGTAGGGGTAACAGAGGAGGTCCTAATTTCGATTGGTGGCTTACTGGCGATGTGTAAGTACTGTTAGTATCGGACTCGGCTCGTATAAAGCCTGAAGCTCGTATGATAAGGATATGCTTCTTGCTTTGCATGGCATTCTGTGGAACTATGATCCAACGCAATCGGATTTTTCCATCAACATTTTTATATATCACTTTGTAAATGCCGACGCTCCGTCCGCTCCGCATAAACTGGTATCAGTGAAGGCACAGCATAAAGCCATACCATAGTCGTTTTGTCTCAGTTACCAAGGGGTAACATAGACAAAACGACACCATCCTCTTTCCGCTTCCGCAATTTGACAGCTCTATCAAGCGCGCCATCTATCGGCATTTCAGAGGGGCGGCAACATTGATTAATACTCGAACGCCTTACCGAGTCCGTCGATTAAACACTGGCATAAGCGGCTTATAAAATAATCAGTCTGAAATTCGTAATTGGAACCCCCGCCCGCGGGGCTGGCTTATTTAAGGGAAGTTTAATTGCGCCCCGCATTATCTAATTATGAACGCGGAGTCTTAACTCGGTAACTGGCTTGTGGGCCCCTAGGGATGGGCTGCGGTATCGATAAGTTTACTACTTTGTCGTCGACTGTCTTGGAAAGCTGCGAAAAAGGAACTTCGATAGTTTTTTGACAATTCTTATCTTTTGCTTTAGTTTTAGCAAACGTATCGTAATGGCAACCCTGAACATAATACTATGGCACAGAATAGCAATTAGTCGAAGTGAGAAGCCCGGGTGGAAAGCCAGAGGCGATGGGAAAAAATAAGGAAGGTAGAAATTTTTTGTTTATAGTTTACTCCATGTACATTTAATTATGTACATTCTTTACTAGCGTTTTTATGTTTAATAATACATTCGGTATTTACCTGCCTAAGTATGAATATATATTCTAACAAAAATTGATAATTTTAATTAACATTGATTTAGTATAGCTTATTTCATGTAATCATTACCTCATGTTAAAAGTGCGTTTCCTGTAGATTGAGCCCTGTCTCTTTTACAAGCCTAAGTACCTACTTCTTAATATATAGGAGGCTCAAGTCGATGACACTGATGCTGTCATTACCAACGAAATATAGTTTAAGACTTTCGTGATCATTCACTATACTATGATCGCACATGTTTTCGGGTTTATTACCATGACGCATGCAACTGCGTCGAAATATCTAGGTAAAAACAATACTAACCCCGATAACATGTGCGATGAAAGTTACCAACAAAGCTCAACTCCAATTTATCGATGAAAACTTAAAATTTATCGATGAAAATTTAATTGCGGCCGCCCATTACTATCTCTACATTAAACCGTCCTAATAAAGTTCTTGGTACGATAATAGACTTAACGTTTTGTTCAATCATTCATTAAGGGTTCCCAGTCTAGCTTGAGCTCTCGCCTCTCATTGGATAACTCCCTTTTGATTAACCACGGTACTTTGCTACTAAGTATAATTAGGACCGTCTTTGTGTTTCACAGTTTACCTAATACGATATATAAAAAACTAGTGGACCCAGGGTTACTTCGTTCACGTGACATCCTACCCCTACCCTACCTCTACCGCTACCCTACCCTACTTTATACCCATCTACCCTTTTTTCTTGCTTATAAACCCTCCTCTTGAATCACTCTAGCTATTGTTAAAAACTGCATTAAAATCCGTGGCGTAGTTTAAATGATCTAAGCGTACATAGATACTTAGAGACAGACGGCGTGAAGCGACTTTGTTAGACACTTTGTATATAGAAAATTAGACTAAAGATTACATATACATAGCTAAATAATCGTAACGTATATAATATAATATTCGGCAACGATTGCACCACTCGTTAGGTGTGTTAGGAACATCAGCAAAGCTTCTATTATGTAAAACTTTGATGTTTTATGATTTATTTTGATAGAGACCATTCTGTGGGTATGATCACTTATAGCTTTTAAAGTAGGTATGAGAATGAAATAATTATAATAAATTAGTGATATGAAGGGGACAGATAGTTTAGCATTCTTTTAACGGACCTGGGGCGTTATTTTTGAATCGTTCGCATCGTTTCGAACGGTTTTCAATTTTAATTTTTGGCAGGAAACATTTGATATCTTGATTCATGAAGCGGATTTTCCCTAATTTTGAACCGTACTCTTACGGTGTAGCCAATGTGATTTAAAAATATTGGATTTATCATGCCGAAAATCATAATTGAAAACCGGTCGAATCAATGCGAATCAAAAATCTTTTGTTATTGTTCTTTATGTAGTTATCCGCAATAAAGAGTTTACATACATACATACATACAATGCGAGCGATTCAAAAATAAAGCCCCTATAACCGTACAATGAATCTTACAAGATTTTTCACAATTGTAATAATATTATGCTACCTAATCCTACCTACTCTTTCAATTTACAAATATATATTTTGTGTGTTCTCATTACTTATATAAACATTGTTAATATAAACCGAGTAGGAATTAATGCTTATTATGTGAAAGTGGGGGGGAGGTCTAAACTTATTGGTCTTTGCTCGCGCAGGGAGGCCATATATCAGTCGAAACTTCGAATTGAGCTGAATTAACTCTAAACTCGGTGTCGGTTGTAATGATGCAAGAGTTATGGTAATACTTTCTTCGCTGCTCTCAAAATTTTGGATGTAATTGCTTTCTGAAATTAAATATTGTGGGGTTCGTTTTCGTGTAATTAATATGGGAGAGTGGGATGCTTATTTCTTGCAGTTGCGGGTTTGGGGTTTGTTGAAAACAGGTTCTAATGCCTGAATACTATAATGTCACTCAATTTTAAGGACACACTAGATATCATGCTATTTCTTTTAAAAGTCAAATATTTAAAAGTGACAGCATGATCTTTAAGGAGCCCTTAAAATTAAGTTAAGAATCATTTCTGTATTCAGGCGTAAATGTCTAATTAGTAACTGATTTAAATAATAGAGTAGGTATGTAAAAGTCTAAATGGTACTTAGACGTTTGAAATTACCAAGAAGTAACTTATAAAGTTAAAGTACTCCTTTGTATTTTTCGTCAGTTTTGCCTCTTTAATCTGATATAGGTAATTGTATAAATATAGAATATAATATTATATATAGAAATATATAATAAATATATTTCACCAAGTTAGCTTAATCTTGTCTGATTACTACAACGGATTAGCTGTATCCAAGAAACCGAAAATTTGGCTAGTATTTAGGTCATTTTCTCCATACAAAACGGCAATTTCACATTTAAAGACCTAATACTACTTATTATTGGAAGAGGCTTTCGACGAGTCCTTCACAATATTAACTTCGCGACATACACTCTTATTGTAAACGTTTTAAGATTTACATTCGCATTATATCACTTTTAATATGCAAATTGCAATGATAAACCTCTCAAGGGCTCACTTTGTATCTTAATTAATGATACGAGGAACGCTTTAGTGGATTTTATCTGAGTCTTGGCGGACAAGCACTACCATGCGCCCTGTTGAAAAAAGAAACAGTTACCTACAGATATCTTTTCTCGTTAATTCCATTGAGTGCTCAACATTTACTTACTAATTTTAATTACTAAATAAGCCAAGGTGAGCCTCAGGAGCGGCGGTGACCGTGTAGGGACCGGGTTAGAATCCCACTGCGGCCACGTATCAATGACTCTTTTCTGTGTTATGTACATTTGTTGAATGCTAACCGATGCTCTTAGGATGAGGAAAATATCGTGATGAAACCTGCATATTCAGGCGACTAAATGTGTAACCATGATCCAATCTGATCAGGTTCAAAGTAATATAAACCCTATTAATACCTACTTTCTGTACCACTTATCACTAAATATTATAAAACAAAGTCTCATGCCGCGTCTGTCCGTGCGCGATAAACTCAAAAACGACTGTACGAATTTTCATGTGGTTCTCAGCAAAAGACAGAGAGATTCATGAAGAAGGTTTAGATGTAGAATTTGTTAAGGTTACTACCCATTTGAAGCCGGTGCGGGTCACTGGTAGGTAATATACATGCCCTGTACCACGACATTGACAATGTTAGCGATAATATCGTTTTGCAATAATCACTGATTATGAATCGTAACTTTAAATTCTTATTATATGTGATGCATGGGTTCTGGTTGACTAGAATCTATTCAGAAACAATACCGTTACTCTAGATAGTCCCTATTTTCAATATTAGCCCCAGTTTTAGGCCACACACTGTATATATCTGCTGTTATACACGTAAACATTTACAACACTGTTGTGAACAGTATACATCGATAATTATGAATGTTTTTATAATGATGAAGTGTGTATTACTTAGAAAGGTTTCCTCACGGTGCTTTCCCTCACCGTAAGAACATAGGTTAGTGCACTTACAACTTCTATACATAGTAAATAAAAGTCGTTCCCCGCCATCTGACCTAGGTATCTATGTGCGCTTAGATCTTTTCAACAATAGATATAATGATTTAAGAGGAAGGTTTATAAGTAAGAAGAAAGGGTAGTTTTATAAGTAAGTAAAGTATGTGTACACGAACGAAGTAGCGCCGGGTCCACTAGTATGTACATAACTCAGAAGAAATCATTGGTTCACGAAGGCGATACTGGCGATCGAACCCGAGGTATCCTCGGTGATATTTAGGAAGTACAGTTATAAAATCTGGACGCTATTCAAATATCAACTGTTGAGAATTAATATTACTTGAGACGAACAGTAAACTCTCCACTTTTCATCCTCTTCGCACCTTTTACGTTGTAACTGAACCCAAAGTTCAAGAAGGCTTCTACTTTTACTTATTAATATTTGAGGTAAGCGTCGCTTAGCCAAAGTGTGTTCACCCCTTTTAAGTAAAGGCCACTAAGAGTTAAGTTGTGACATTAAGTACCTACCCACCTCTGCAGATGCGTGGCGGCCTGTACTGGATATGTTCTGCATAACAATGTGGTGTCCGGCAAAGTAGAATAGCACCAAGCCCTTATACTCGAGGATGTCGTACGAGGCGATTAACGTTATGATGTTACTAACTATCAGTGTACTCTTGTTTCTATATTTTAAATATTGAAGCCATTTCTGCTATGATTTTTTCGTATATTAATTGATAATCTACTATAATGTTACGATACCTAACGATCGGATCAAAGTTATTAGCACAAACAATAAGAATACGCGCAAAACGCAATTTTGCGGCGACGTTACTAAGTAGCTGTCAAAGCATATTCCTTTACCATTTACCTCCTAATCATGTCAAGGTCTCTAAATAAGCTAGAACATAATTAACACCTTGGGAGTCCTTTCCATTCTTCACATTTCCTTGTGGGAACTGTACAAAATTGCTTGCGGCGTAACGTTGCGCAATTGATACGAACTTGGCTTGTGGTTTCGGGTCGCAGCCATTTGCAGACAAGGCTCCAAGGCTCCCTCTCCAAAACTTGAGTGAATCATCCCAAAATATAAATTGGGGACATTACCTTACCGCTTGCAATTTGGGCCTCATTTGTCCTCCTTTTGAGCGAGAAGCGAGAAGTTGACAGTGTTTTGTTTTTGTGGTTGCTCGTTTTTTTCCTTTTTAGGATTGCGCATTTTGTGAGTGGCCAGGGTTTTGTTAATCTTTCGTGAAGTAAAACTTAATCATAGCGAGACGTTAAAACTTTTTGCTATTATTGCTGTATATTCCAATTTCAAAACTAAGAATACAAACGAATATCGTGTAATATCTAGTAAAGTGATTGTTACGTAGACTACCCGCTCTTCTTGTACTAGCTCACTCCATATCAAGGACCAGTTTTGAGATAAATCCACGTCTGGCGCCATACATTATGCAAAATCTAAAGGGCTCTCTTTGGGACGTTGTCCGGTCCTTAATTTTGAGGTTATTGGCCCAGAGTTGCTATATACATAGAGGAATATATAGGGTGAAACGGTTACACAATAAGTGGGATTTTATGACGTATTGTATTGACGACGTACATGTATGAGAAATTGTATGAATGAGACGGGGAAAATGTGGTGAATCATGATTCAAGATTGTAGCTTGTAGCGCTTATCGGAACCTCTGTCTACTCTTGCAGGCGTAAGTCTAAAATACTTTGTGGACCTAGGATACCTTGAAGGATAAGGTAGCCAGCGAAATTACAGGCATGAGGCATTTCATCTTAGTCCTCATAGTGACAACGCGGTTCTGCATTTGTGTTACTTGCAACCTAAATGTAGGAATCGTAGATATTATGGGCGACAGTTACTTACAACTTTCTATCAGATCAATTATGGATATACGCCTGAAAAGGTAGGAATTTGGTGGGAAAGAAGCTAGTGCATCTAGAACTGCAAAATCACGTAACCCAAACTCCATATTCAATAAAATTTCATTTCATTTCGATGGGCTTGTTTGTCACTGAGAAGCATAAAAAAAGATCTAAATACCATTATTATAGCTAAAATCAATGAAACTGCAAATCAAAGAGCAGGCGGGTTAAAGATCGCAGTGTTATACATACAACAATGGAAAACTACTCTACCGGACACCATACGGCCAACTACGACTACACCATTGCCATATAACACATTCACGGTCAGTACAATACATTTGTCGAACAATTCCGAATTAATTTCGCATGTAGGTCAGCTAGTGGCAGTCCATTATCCACCACAATAAAATAACTTAATCATTCCTCTATGAATTTGATTTGAAGCGCAAATTCACTGTCATTATGTAGAAAGCGGTCCTATTGTATGCTAATATTGATTGCCTGAGGCATTAGAGTTGAGATTTATGTGTATTTGATAACTTACTGTGCCAATATATTGTTGTCGTGTTTGGTTAGGCTTACTATGTATTTTTCCTTGAACCAAAACATGCTCAAATAAGCCATTTGTACTTGAAGATTGATTCATTTTGGGCGCGACATCAGATTTTGCTAGGTTTTGGACTGGAACAATATGTTTAGTGTTAAGCTGACTCGAAGAAAAATAAATACCGAAATAAATTTTTCGAAAGTAACTTTGTAGTGACCTTTAAAGACCACACTGACAACGAACAATGTGTGGTTACCCATTTTTTGTTACTTGAACATTAATTATACCTCACAACATAAAACAATGTAAACTCAATGCCAAATTATTTATACTTCCTTTTACTTTTATGAATTCAGACTTCCGTAAATCATGGAAATATACATAGCTTCAGGATATGACGCCCTATTTTTAAATCGAACGGTTATAAATTTAGATTTTCGGCATGAAGAAATCAATATTTTGATGCATGACGCGGATTTCCCTATTTTTTAACCATACTCTTTCGGTGTTGCCAATGTTGATTTAAAAAATATTGAATTTTTCATGCCGAAAATCAAAAGTGAAAACCGATCGGATCAAGGCGAGCGATTCAAAGATAGAACCCGTGGATCGCCGCCAATAATATTATCTTCTCTGATGTAGAAGCATTATATCTTCACGCTGGCAGTACCCGACAAAAAATTTTGAAAAATAAATCCATTCCATTATTAAGCACAACAATAATCAAAACACTGCCTTCCAAACCCCCACTCTGCACGTATAAAACACTTACAGCCTACCCTTCTAAATTACCTGTCGTCATTTAGAATCAATTAGTCCATTGACGCAAACGAATTAGACCCCAAACTGTGACGGTTCTAAACTCATCAATGATTCAGTGCCGTTTCTGAGCATTCAGCTCAAATGGTTAAAGTCACTTGTCAGCCCGTAATTGGTTGCATGGCTGACGCGTTTCCTCTACAAAATGTTGTGCGGGAGGGCTATGCAGATGGTGCCAAAATCCATTACAAGATTTTGTGATGTATTGTGGTGTGGCAGGCAGTTGTGGTACACTCTTTATTTTTTACATAAAATTTAAAAGAAGAAAAATTTATAGGTCTTTTCAAACATTGTGGACAAAGGCGGCCTTATCGCCACAAGCGATCTCTTCCAGGCAACCCTTGTCTAGAAAATTGTATTACTTTTACAAAGGTTTCGACGTCATCCTTCATAACCTGCCAGATGATGTCCGATGCTGGATAAAATCATCTTTAGAGATGTATATCCATTTATCGTGCGCTTCTCGTGGCCGTGACCCTCATTAACTCGTCAATCTGCATTTAGTCGTTTAAATTTGGAAGCAAAAAGAGGGAGAGGAAATTAAAGTGGAATGTATTGCTCATAGAATAAGCTCCATTTTTGTATCACTTAAATTATGTTACGCATCGCCCCGCTTTTCAAAGGCGTGAATCAATTATTGTACCTAGCTCGGTTTTCAGCGATTTATAAATGCAAAAGCATAAGTACACTGATTCAACGAATCGTTGACCACCTAAAGTTGGAACTAAACTTGAAATACCCATTACTCAATAAGACCTAATATCTAGAAGACCTTTTATCATAAGGAATGAAACTCGAATTGACTTATTACCAAAAAGAGCTGTTCTCGATATAATTATAATTATCGATACGACTCAATTTCCATAATCCATTGGATATGTATTAAGAAGAGCTAAGTGGTTAGCTATTTCGTTGTATGACTGTACAACAATGAGAATGTTGTCTGCATAAGTACCAATTTTGGATTGGAATACGACTAAAGCTGCTAAAGTTAGCGACCGCAAATCCACATGGGGATCGGTTAACGTGGCCTATAATTGTAAATGTGATGGCGGCGACATTACAAATCAGCATGTTCCAATATTTAGTGACAATAATGCGTTGTCAGAACGTGCAGTAGGGATGGTAACTGTTATGTTCAATTTTGTAGTGCAATGTTCTTCTTTTTCGGGATTTTGGGGGTTATGTCGTGACTTATTAGAACTTTGACACAGGATTCCCCTGGTATTATTATTTTCGTAATTTTCTTCTCCATCCTCCTGCCCCTGTCCCAGTTTAGCTGGAGTCAGGCCTTCTTACGCACTTACGCCAGGAAAGTCTATCCTAGGTTGTCATCTGTGCCAAGTTTTCTGTTTTTGATGTTTCTATTATTCTAGTAACATGTGATGATTGATGTGAAGGTGTGTGTCTAACAGTCTACCAACAATTAAAAGAGTGTGAAATATTGTCATAAATATCTGTTGGTTTTTTGAAACTTTTTCTTTACCCTTTTCGGGCACCTGAAAGCCTTCTCGAATTCGGATATCAATGGAATACGGCCTCTTTATAGTTTAACCGTGAGTTCGCCGAATTAATACAGTAGCTTACAAAATAGGAAAACAAACCTAAGTTCAAGAAGATCGGCAATGAAATTCAAGGAAAGGTTGATTCACGATTTTGAACTTGAGCGGTGGTGGAAGATATTACGATAAGTTTCGATGGTACTTGTTTCGCTAGTCGTTAGTCCGAATTCGACCCGAAACGACCTAATGTTCGAAATATTATTGCCGTTCTTCAACCCAGCCCTAATACGAGCCACAGCAAATATTCTTAATATAGTAACAGAGCAAATTATAGTTGGCACAACAAATAATGGACGGTTGGTCCCACATGGTAGATCACACGATCTTTAATTGCCCGTTGAATATTTGAATAGTGGTGAAAATAAAACCTCTACGGGATGCGATTTCGATTTGCCCAATTATACCGGACTACGGATAATGCTCGTTAAATAAACATCGGTACATTATTGCGTGGAGAGAACACTTGTTTTGTGACAAGCCATTTTGTAGTCGCGAGGTATGTGAAGGTGTGAATACTTATTTATAGACAGAAAAATGTTTGAAAAGAAAAATGGAGAAGCATAGTGTGTGTGTTACGTTATGAGTAACTAGGTAGCTATAGCTAGGTCCATTCAGGATTTGCTAAGGCTCACATAGTCTTGGAAAAATCTTGGAAGCTTATATCATGAAGTAAACCTTTGCTCCAAACATTTTATCTAGTAAACAATTTTTTTTATACTTCATGATGGCAAACAAGCTTACGGCCTGCCTGATGGTAAGCAGCCACAGCAGCCTATGGACGTTTGCAATACCGGTGCATCACCCGCACTTTGCCGACCCCGCAAATACCTTTTCACCCCTTTCCTTTCAACTCTCCGGAGAAAACCTCTCCCTACAGGGAAATGTAGATACTAAAATAACACGCTTCTTCGAAAATCTGTATATTTGTAATGTGTTTACCTATTTCTGGTTACCAATCGATATTTTTAGACCGAGAGAAAGTCCCTTTAATGTAAATGGCATACTGGTACACCACTATCTAGGTGCACGACAGTGCCTCAGCCAAGTTTCCGCCACCCGACTTCTGTCACCGCTACTTTAACATGAAATAACATTGTTACAGACGCCAAACCGCTGAAGAGAGAGAAGCTGAGCGACAAGCGGCCAACCGTCTGATGCTGTCTCTCCAAGCCGAAGCCCTAAGTAAGGGCTACATGCCCGAGCATCCTCCCGGTGCCACGCAGCTCTCTGCGCTGCATTACCAGACCCAGTCTAGCGGAGCCCAAGCGCCTCCGACGAATACAGCGCTGAGCGCGCTGCAGAACTTACAACCTTGGGCCGGGAACCAGAATGCGTTCCTCAATGGTCCACCCACAGCCCCACCGCCACATCCACCCCCCGTAGCGTCCCCTATATGTTAGGTTATCTTCACTTCGATAGGCTGTTGTTACTTAAATTATTTTATGATGGCTCGCATAATTATTGCGTACTCTATTGATAGACTTGAGTACGTGATTTTGTGAGAATTTTCTGCAAAGAAAATTGTATTGAAGATACGTTATTATAGTTATACAATCGCACAGTTCAATGAAATAATATTTCGTTGTTCCTAAATGCCTACGAGTACAATATTGAAGTTTTGAGACAGTTGAAAAGGAAGTGCTTGAATGTTCCACAGAATATTTCTTTCTTAATACTTATTAGTACATGCGAGTACCTAATTTTTATTAAGGAACTAGCTAAATACGTCAGTATTATTTTTATTTATGTACTTAATTAATCCGTTGAACAATAAATACTTTGTAAATATAGTTGTACTTAGTTCAACATATAGACAAACACCCTAGATTATAAGTATATAGTATGTACCTATCTACTACATAATCATTAGTTTTAATACTGTATAAAGATAAAGTACCTACTCACGTTAATAAACAATGTAAATAGTTATTATTATCATAATAATCGATTAGAATTATTGCGCTTAGAAGTTAGAACTTGGCTGTTGCGCAAAATGCATCTTTCTCAGATCTCGCTTGTAGATACAATAATAAATATTATTATACCGAAATATTATTCGATGGTGATCAATAATGCGCTTATTAAGTTTGACTAATTCAGTAGCCTAACTTCAGAAGCAAAAAGCGTGGGAGCAAATAAAAGTGGAATGTATTGCACAAAGAATAAGGCCCATTGTGTATCACGTATATTATCTCTGCTTTTAAAAGGCGTGATACAAAAATGGTCATTATTTTATGTGTAAAACATTTCACTGTGATTTGTACTCACGCTTTTTGCTTCTGAATTCAGGCTACCGAATTTAGTAAAATGTAATACGACCACAGTGCAAATTTTTACTTACTCTTTTTCTATCTCTCTCTTTCGACATATTAATGTAATTTAATATATCAAAACTATTTGACTCGACTGATATTAAATGTTTTTTACAAAGACAATCTTACAAGCAATATGAATTTTTATTATTGTCTACAATTATTATAAAACTTGGCTTAAAATTTCATCAATAAGCAATCGCAGAACATTCACAATCTATGTCATGATAATAACATATTAAAATGTACCTAGGTATCTGTAAATATAGAAAATATTACTACAACTCTAGATTTACTGAAATACATGTAGCTGAATTCTATGATATAAAATTTATCGTGAAAATTGTAAATTGTATTGTACTATTGAATTTTCATTACGTCTAGCAAGGTTAATATCTAGACAACTAAATAAAATACAAATTATTGATAAAATGTAATGGTTTCATTTTGGCTTTTACCAAAAATTGCTTTAATTTTCCCTCTGGTCGACCGTGACCATTTCCTGATTTTATTTATACCAATGAGGTGGCAAACAAGCTTACGGCCTGCCTGATGGTAAGATGTCACCGCAGTTTATGGACATTTGCATCACCCACTCGTTGCCGATCCCAATATTGTTGTGATTGACTCTTTTCAGAGTTATGTGCATTAGTTGAACACTAACCGAGCTCTTACGGTGAGGGAAATCGTCATGAAACCTGCACGTTCAGTATCATCATCATCATAATGAACTGATTAGAGGCAGTAGCTCCACTATTATTACCTGATCTACCAAACCTTGCATCATGGTTAAGGCGGACCCCGGGCCCTCGTGCGCGAGAGCATAACCGGGACAATAACGCCAAGATTATTTGTATGCGTAATAATCCAGATGTACTATAAACTCTTAAAAGAGTTCCTTTATTAGGATACCTCCCCTACACGTATGTGTATTTTTTTTACCGTAATGAGGGGTTTCCTTGGTTAGGTTATAAAACATTTTTGCCCTCCCCCCTTTACTAGCTAAACTGTAGTTGGATAAGTAAACATTTCATACTTTGTACTGTGTTTATAGTATCAATAACCTGACAGAAAAAGTTAGGAAAGCGCCGACCAATTTTACATATACTCCAATATTTCCTAAATTACTGAACAGATTTTAATGAAACAATGCTAAATAATCATTTTCATTAACTGGCTTTCAAATAGAGAAAACTACATACAAATCGGTCTATACGTTCGGGAGCTACGATGCCACAGACAGACACACAGATTCACAAAGCCACATATACACATATACTCACGTCAAACTTATAACACCATTCTTTTATCGTCGGGGATTAAGATAGTTATATAGCCACCGCCATAATGAATGATTTCTTCGAAACACATGCGAGCAACACTTCCCCATATCTCAGGGAAAATAGCACTCATCATCACAGCCCGTAGCAGTCCACTGCAGGACTTAGGGCCTCTCCCACGAAATGGGACGTTATTGCTATAATATCCACGCTTGGCAGGCGGGTTGGAGATCGCAGTGTTTAAATATAGCAATGGAAAATGCTGCTGCCCATTTTCCAGACTACGGAGACTCTTGATCTTTTGCCTCGAAAACATTAGTCGCCTTGTACGACACCCATAAGTGTATAGGGTTCGTGCTATTCTACTCTGCCGGACACCACACGGCCAAATGGCACTATATTGACTTATATATTTAATATACCTACAGAGACCGTCGTATTTGCGCTTAAACCATACACAAACGGTTTATTTTTTTTTGTTATAGTTTATGTAAACATATTGGAGAACCATGAAATTTTTTAAATCGTAAAAGACAAATTTTTCAAGCCAGTCATCCGCGCTTATGTAGCTACATAAACAATCATATTTTTATTAAAAACTTGACTTGTTTGTTTCGATAAAAATGTTGTTTTAATTTAAAAATTACAGCATTTTTAATTGGCAACACTTTGAGAGGAAGACCCTGTATTAGACGAAGTTAACGCTAGCGCTACGCTGCAATACGATGTAGGTATGTATCTGGTATGGTAAGTATGCCTAGCTATTTATTTATCAGACTGTTTACTGCTACACATATGAAATAATTTGTCAACATAAAATATCCGCATGATCGTTTTTGATATTAAGTTCAATAACTTTCAAATACTTACGCAAAATTTGATACACTGGTTGACACGATTGTCGTGGAAAAGAGGAAATGAAAAACGTAAAAGGATCACTAATTGAAACGACAAAAAATCTATTTTAACAAAAAACGTCATTTCCGTTTCCAAAAACGGTTCATTTAACGACAATTTGTGGCGCCCATTCTCCAGTCGTCCATTGCAGCATATTATTATAATACAATTTTTATATCCACCGTTTAGTTCTCTACAGGATGATTCCATAAAATATTTAATCAACATTTGATGTTTACACACAGGTTGTCATAGTGTTGAACTAATGTACGTAACTCAGAAAAGAGTCATTGGTACATGGCAGCACCGAGATTCCTAATTAGTTACCTACTAAAATTTGGTGACTGTACAATAATATCTTTATTTTTTATAATAAATATAGTGACTTGACAATAGCACTGCTATAAAGAAAACACCAAGGTCTCCTAGGGACCCTGGGATTGGTTAAACAGGCGATTAGAACCCCGCAATATACCTATATTACAAAGTGAATAATATTAGGTTCTTACCTATGCAATCGGCATTCTAAAACCGTAATTTTCAAACAAGCAAATTTATCAATTTCATGTAATTGGAAAATCCGTTTACAATAATACTTTGTAGGTATAATCAAACAACATTGAGCTAACTGGTTCATATCCTTTTAATGTGATAACTACTCTCTTCATAAAATTACACCAGGTTAAAGTGGCAAAGGAGGCGACAGCTGAAAACGGGTATTTTCACACTTTCATTTTTATTAATTTTGAGATTTATCGTCATCTAAATATATTCTATTTTTGAAATCGAGTATTTATTTTGATATGTTATGTACATTAAAAATATTGTATCAAATATAGGCTTGCGAGATAGACGCCCAATGCGCTGATCAGTCCAGATCCGCTCTGTCTTGGACACTTCGGTTTGCGAACCACTTTAATGCTGCCGAAGATAGAGTGACCTTGCGCAAGATAGTCCACGACAAAGTCATCCGAAGAGTACTCGACCATCAGGATTGAGGATAAACGACGTAAAGAGGAGGATACGCATGCGAAAAAGAATGCCATATTCATAGGTAAGGACCCATTAGTTTAAAACATTATGACAGAAATTGGCTCTTCTTATAAGGGTCTCCGAATAATAACAAAACATTATAGAAGGACGTGACTTCTGTCCGTGTCATTAGGATATTTTGTTTCGAAAATATCGTAAAAAAATAAACGGACCGCTTTTGTAAACCCTTGAAATCCTTTTACCACAAAAAAGGTAATTTGACACGTAACTTTGAGAACTTCGTATTCCATCGGCGAGTTTAATCGACCGTGTAATATTCGTTGGCAACCAAACCGTCAATAGGTTTGAAATAATGTGTTGAACGTTTTATTTCTTGTGAATTTAATGAGTTTAGGGTTAGATAAAGGTTAAACCAAATGATTTTTTAAAAGGATGTCTCCGAATAATCGATGTTTAGCGACCAAATGATTATATGGCGCCGCTTGTGATCTTGGTATCCTATGGAGACAGATACAGGCGGCTGTTACTAACAATTTTAAGATAGTATATTGATTATTAGTCAAAACTTTTCACAGAACTTGTTTTTGATCGTATTTTTATTAATTGTTAATTAAAATAGACATGAGTATAAACTAGAAATTCATCACTTAAGCTAGTTAACACACGTTTTACACTCCGTGTCTGTTTATCTGTCTTGTAGTCTTCTAGACCACGCAACGGAATTTGATGCACTTAGGTGATAAAAATAGTTTGACACGAGTGTTTTAATACCTAATTATATGCAGTTGCATACACTACTTTATCTACACTCATATTTTCATGTCAAAATTTCGTACCCATAATTTTCTCAACATTGCTGGAAGTAAGCTGCGAGTCAGTTCTGTTCCTACGCGTCAAGGATATCAAGCGTCGGGAAGTTTACTTCACTACTTTCACATTTATATATTTATTTGCTTTAAAGAAGGAAAATCGTTCACAAACACAAATTAGAACAATTTGAAAAAATATTCTGTTTAGCGGGAAAATAATTAGTAATTACAATAATTTGAATTTGTTAAAGGCTTTTACAAAAGCAAAAAATAAAAGTGTTGCATAATGATTAAAAACTTATTTTACGTAATAAAAATTGTATGGGAAATGCTATATCACAAAGCAATTTTTAAAAATTTATAGACTGGTGTGAAAAACGTGTATCCTTGAACGACTGTTTTCGAATATGTAATTGGAACATAACGCTATGAGTGTAGATTAAATAAATTTTAGTGAATCTAGGTGAAGTTTCTTTCGTCAATGCAACATACCTAGAGATACACGTTTTTTGACAAGAAAAATGACAATCCTCAATCAGAGTTTTTGCTCGATTGCGTGTCGTATTAGGAACCAAATTAGTTCGGAACCGCGCGCAGGCGCAGGCAGGACACGCTAGGAGGATGGTATAGTTCCACCGCTGTGGCATGGCATCTGTGACAGAATTGTACAATATAACGAATATTAAACAAATACAAAACCTTTATTCCACACAAAATGTAGCATAATAGTAAGTTAGGTTTTAAGCCCACCCAAAGTCAAGAGGGGGACCCCCACCTACCGCCTTATCGGTGCCCTTATATAGTTGTGGTCGGCACAAATGTCTCTTTCTCAAAATATTTAACACTTTGTGTTGTCTCTTTCTCACATTTTACCCACTAGTCATCAGTCACATAATGAATTACGTAAATACCTAAACGTTAAATTGTTGATTTTCTTTTTCTCCTCAGAATTCACTTAAAAATATTCATATAGAGCAGCAGCCGCGTTGTGACTTGAGGATTGCTGAGATGCCTCATTCCTATAATATTGCCAGTATTGAATCCTTCAACCCGGAACACAACAATTCAAACATAGTAGGCAACTTGCCGGCCGAAAAAGATAAGGCGGTGGCAGTAAGTATCCTTGGGTACTTGAAATAATCTACTTGGGTTATCAGAATAGAGGAATCCACATTAAAATTCGGAGCTACCTTAGGCTACGCGAGCGATACTGCAAAAGCTGTTTCATATCTACTATAACCAATTGAGATAATTTATTGTACTTATGAAATCATTGAATCTTTAAAATTATTTGTAATATAGCTAACCTAATGTCACTTGCCAATGTCCACAGCTCCGACTATAAATAAGAACGTAAAAAGTTTTTGAGCGATTTTCTAATCACGAATAGGTACCATTGACAAACCAAATTATCAGCGGACGACTTATTAGAAACGATACTTTGCGTGACTATAATAGTTTAGTATGACAAAAACTGACGTGAGACATAATAAAGGTTAACGTTGTTATTTCAATAGTAATAACTGAGACGTTTTCAAATAAAAATGACATTCATTATAAGTATGACAGTAATTTTGGCTTCGCATAACTGGTGAGATTGTGGGACAAAGAAAAGTGCGGTTGTAGAATTCTATAAAGCCTAAAGAGGTACTATGGTCGCAAACTACTGTTCTAACTTCAAGAATATATTTCTGTATCTTGGGTGGGTATCTTTCTGTAAAAGCATTATTTATAAAATAATTATGTTTTGTCGTTGTTTTGTATTATTTTAAGTCTGTCTGCCGTATCTTTAAACGTGAATGTTTTGAACAATGTTTCATCTATAAATTATTATTTATTTGTTATTATTTAGTATTTAAAAGGCTTATGTCTTAAAATGGCGATATTAAAGTCAAGATCGCCAAGACGAAGTCTGACGATGACTCGTATATCTACTAGTGTAACTCGTAAATCTTTCTTTGAAAACGATTATATATTTGTAATGCCATAAATCTCCATATCAATCAGTAAATTTAAAAAATCCATAATTTTAAATCCAAAGACAGATTTCATGCGAGAAAACCACGGAAATAGAGCAAGAATAATGTTATCTTGTAGACTCATTTATCTGCAAATAACACAAGAACATGGATAACAACAAACAGTCAGAGAAAAGCGAATCGATATAGCTTCGTTAACCGACTACCCTCCGAACAAACTCCCAACAGGAAATAAACAATCTTTAATAGACCGGAACTCAAAATCGCAATCAAAAGCGACCACAATAAGGCAGCCGACAACGGTCGCAAAGTTTTGAAACTCGAACTGATTGATGTTCCAATTAACTGTCAAAATGACAGCCCAACGGTGTCGCCTGTACGAAAAAAGTAATTGGAGGGTAGCTCGATAATCGGTCGGTAGTTTTATAGTTGCGTTTTTGTGGAGGTTGTGTAGAAGATTGTTGCAGGTGCCTTTTTGTGTTTGTTATGCTTGGGGTTTTGTTGCTACTTATATGAGAGGTTTTCAAGATTATGCTCTTACGGTGAGCAAAAACATCGTGATGAAACCTGCTCATTCAAGCGAGTAAATGTGGAACCATACTCAACCGATTGAACTTGCCAGATTGGAACATGATCCGTGTTCCAATCTGGCAAGTTCACTTGGGGCTGGGTCACCGAGCTCAGATGGCAGTCATCCAACTGTATTTATCTGATCTGTCAAATCCTGAATCATAGTCAAGGCGGACCCCGAGTCCTCGAGCGCGTGAGCACAACCGGGACATTAAGACCAAGATGATTATTTACGAGTATTTTATATTATGGCCCAATATAAAAGGCCTTAAAGCAGATACTACGAGGCTAATACGATAGTCTTGAGCAAGCAATACACACAACTCGTATTACATGTCACCCCGCAGTCGACATTAGTAACACCGTGTGTGCTAATGAGGTGCATAAACTGGAGATACTGTGTAATCGGTATAGGGAGCTACGAAAGCCTGGACATATCTGATATTGTTAAAATCTAAAAGTAACTTAAATAAAAATTTAAAATTATTAGCTTTTATTTAAAATTGTGTTACAAATAAAAGAAAAAATGTATTATATCGGGTCATCTTGGTGTTAAAGTCGCGCTCGAGGGCCCGAGGTCCGTCTTGATCATCATTCAAAATTTGGCTGATCATCTAATGACAGCGACTGCCATCTGACTTCCGTGACCCTATAAACAGTTTGGATTGACCAGATTGGATCATGGTTACACATTCAGTCCCCTGAATGTGCAGGTTTCATCACGATATTTTCCCTCATCGTAGGAGCATCGGTTAATCTATAAAAAAGAAACAGCATCGAAATCGGTTCTTCAGAGCTATTTTCTCAATGTGGCTAAACCGTTTTTGTTTTATGCTTACAACTTGCGATCTCCACCATGAGGGAGGCATACGAGCAAACGCGACACCTGATGGTAAGTAATGAATTTGTGGGAATATGGTACTTCCCTGGATAAGCTCGCCCATTTCCGTATTATACGAAAGTTAAATGTAAGCGCCGGGTCCACGAGTAATAAAATAAAATATTAATTAACAATTCTGTAAGGAAACTGAAAATGGTTTCCTAGAAGAAGCACGAGCCCTGGCAGAAGCTGGAGTTTATTCTTTATTCCAGTAAAGTTGATAAGAATATAACTATACTGATGATGACATGCAACGACTGACTGAAATAGTATGTCATTTGTATCATCATCATCGCAGCCCAGCCCATAACAGTCCTCTGCAGGACTTAGGGCCTTTTCTACCAAATGAAAGGATTACCATAATCTCTTACTTAGGTTGGAGATCTCAGTGTTCTAAATATAACAATGGAAAAGCTGCTACCTGTGTTTCAGCCTACGGAGACTCTAGATCTTTTGTCTCAAAAACATTAGTCGCCTTGTACGACACCCACGAGTGTAAGGGGTTGGTGCTATTCTACTCTGCCGGACACCACACGGCCATTTGTTTACTTACAAAACATGATTTAATAATAATTAGTAGATAATATAATTTAAGTAGTAGTAATTTAATTTAAGACCTCATTATTGCCTCCACCGGTTCTTAAATGTCCTTTCAGATTGTTTAAGGTTGGCTGGAAGAAATCCCATTGTGGGATAAGCCCGCTTTTGCTTTTTAAAATTATTTTTGTATTTCCTGTATTTATTAAGCAATAAAGAGTTTACATACATACATACATTTACTTCAAATTCTCCAATTTCAAAACATCCACATCCACATCGACTCCGTCCCCTGTCTTCGTACGTGGCGGGTATTCCCCAAATTGCCCATCTCACAGGGATTAAATTTGATTTCACCCTAATCAGTATCACTTACTGACTAATTGCTTTCCGCAAAATGCTCAACTATGCCATTTGTCAGGTGTTTTAGGGTAATTAGTTTGCATTTAGGGGAGTTTAATATTCTATAGGATGTTGGAAATATGTTTTACATTTATTGAAAAACAAGGTGAGTGCTTTTCAACTGTAAAGTAAATTACCTCATTTGCCAAAGCCCCAAATCTTGGTTAAAGCTAATAAAGACGCCAAAATGATTATGAAGAGTACTTTATGAAACTTATTGCCTGCGACTTTTCGGGATAAAAAGTAGCCTAAGGCGCTGTCCTAATTAGCAACGGTCGTGCGAACATGGTCGTACCACCATGGAGACCTCAAAACCGCCCGTCGTACCACCGGTCCTGCGACCTGTCCATTAGGACAGCGCCTAAGACCTTCCCCGGGTTGTAATCTATATGCATCCTTATGACAGACAAGCAGTTTTAGCATTTATAATATGTATTGTTTATATTATTGGTGGTCGTTGCCTACTCCTATCAAAATGATAGCCAGGTTTTTAGTGTTTCCTGTTCGTAAGAAAACGTATGATAATAAAATTATTGTGTCAAGTTATTGTAACCTTTTTTATGTTATACGGCAGACAAACAGGCAAACGGTCTACCTGATGGAAAGTGGTCTCCGACGCCTATAGGCATCACCAATGCGTTACCCGCCTCTGAAGAGACCTCTAATATACCTATTGGACGATCCCATCTCATCATCATCATCACAGCCCATAACAATCCACTGCAGGACTTCGGGCCTCTCCCACGAAAGGGGAGGTCATTGCCATAATCCCCACGCTTGGCAGGCGGGTTGGAGATCGCAGTTCAGTTGATGTAAATCTACCCAGAAAGATGCTGCTGCCCATCTTTCGGATTTGTCCCTTTGTCGCCTCTTACGACACCCACGGGAAGAGATGGGGTGCTATTCTTTGAGGTGGCGGCACCACACACCGCATCTCATAGTCCAAAGGAAACACTGTGACTGAGAGGGAGCCCATACAACATCCAAATCGTGCGAAACGAACCTGAGAAAGATATTGTATTACAGACAGAACCCGGAAAAGCCTGGCTGGTATATTTGTACACAAACTCTTGCAAAAAAAGACTCTCCCAATTGTTGAACCAAGGGACATCTATAGACCACTCAACGTATTAAACATATCAAAAACACAATGACTTATTAAACAGCAAAGCGGCGGACTTTATTGACAAAAACAAAACCTAGACTCAACAGTACAATCGCATCGAGAGCCTCTTAAATATTTTATGATGCAACTTTTCAATGTTGAAAAAAAATTCTCTTCCCCCTATTATTTTCGTCGGGCGTTACTCGATAACGCTTTTACGTCCCTCCGATGGCGAAAAAAGATGAAATAAAGTGTAAATTTAAAGTTGAAATTGACTTTGACGGATGGTACACAGGCGCAGCCGAGCCGTGACCCGACGTCTTGCGTGCAACATTCGGCGCGTCAACACTCGACGGGAGATTGGTCGTCCGCTGTCGGCACTTGTGTGCGTGATTGTACATACAGCAGTAGGTATCGCTGATGACGTGACTGAAATATGAAAATGCATATTCATTTAGGTACTAGTCTGTTTTTCTTAGCGGGACAATGACTATTAATGTAGAGAAAACTTAGGCACATTATTGTTTTATTGTTAATGGAAACGTGCGTTAGAGCATGTATGGCCTAATGGATAATATGTCGAACTCGTAAGCCAGAGGTAACGGGTTCGATCCCCAGCGCTCCTTGACTTTTCTGAGTGATGTACAGTAGTTTGAACACTAACCGATGCTCTTACGGTGAGGGAAAACATCGTGACTGAATTTATTAACATGATCCAATCTGGTCAGGTTTTCGTGTTTACAGGGTTACGGAAGTCAGCTGATAGTTTCTCTACAGTAATTACCTGAGCTGTCAAATCCTGGATCATGGCCAAGCCGGACGCCGGGACCTCGTGCGCGAAGTACATTGTAGGTACATTCTTCAAATACTTTGCTATATTAAATTTATCAAATTATACGTCATAATTAACATTGACAGGTCCATATCAACGTCATCAGCTCTTATTATCCGACGATCGCATTTTGACCCGAGCGAGGATATCACAAAATTACATCTTTCACTTGTTTAATCCTCAATCGCTGAGTATCAGATATCCGTGCGAAAATGTATCAAAAATAAGACCAATGTAGTTTGACCCGAGTATGGGTAAGAGGTGTAGATAATGTATTTGAAAGTGAGGGATCAGTCTAAACTGGTCGTCAGGACCAAGAGGGGTCACGTCATACCATCCTCTGGAGACGAATTATGGAGTTTTGGAAATCGTCACACGAATATAATTGGTGCGATCCCACGCCTGGACAGTGAGTTTGTCATACTAGATTGATTATAAGTTTTCTTGGTTATCACATACATGTAGTTAGTAATTTGCATTTTTGCTTCTCCTCTCTCGACATAGACAGAGCTGAACTAGTATTCCTTCGAGACCATAACTAAACAACTAGGAAACTCCCTATTGGCAGCGATCTAGAGTGTAATGTTGTTTTTGTTTTTATTTTTTGTATATTAATTATGTAATCTAAATATGCATCTGAATAAATTTTTTTTTAGGCTAACTGTAAAATATACCGTTTCAAATTTATGTTGTAACTGACTACTATAAACAAGACTGCAAGAAGTGAAATAGCTTTTCCTTTAAAATTATACCTACAGTGTATCGAGCTTTAAGTTAAATCACATTTACTTTAACAACATTATCCATATAATTCTCATCCCGAGACGTCCACCACCTGAACAAAGGCTTACCCCGGCCTTCCACTGATTTGCTATTACGTTTATAATTTTACGCTTCTGCCATAAAAAACTAAACTTGAACCGAAACAGGCCCAGCAGCCACAACACAAACACCCATTCAATCGGTATCCGTAATCAAATCGCGCATAACAAAAACACCATCCACTTTAACAAAAGGCCAATCTCATTTATCATTGCACCGTTTATTAGACAGCGGACCCAGTGCGGCTCCCTGCGCCACTCCCTCCTCACTTTTTATTAACTCATAAAATCTCCCGGAGCCCTCCATACAAAACAATAACACAGTTTTTCTAATCCCCACGGCTAACAAGTGCGCGATCATAAACCTCCCATCTGTAGCCAAAGCTTGGGGCTTGTCTATGCCCTGGGGGATGAGCGGTGTTAACTGACTCTTTACAACGACCCCCTCCACCATGGAAAACACAACTCTATTACTACCAAAGCAGATCACAAAATCAGTAACCTTGTAGACGACAGTAAAGCCGTTATCGTTGTAAAGCCAGTAATTGGTGGAGCCGTTGAAATGTGAGACGTAAATTTGACTGCAAAACCGCTCGGATACGGTCCAAATTTGAGTGAGTATTCTGATCGCACTGCAGACCTTCTGGTTATGAAAAAACGTATCGTGATTCCCATAATCTGTTATGCTAGGAGTGAATTTTGCACTTGACTGTATAGAATCACTCTCATTGAATGAGAAACATCTTGTTCGATACGGAATGAATTAGAAGGGGTGACGGGTCCCAGTGCGGCAAGTGGCTTGATGATTCTATCGGGTATTCGTGAATTTCTCACGCCTGGCTGAGTTGTTTGTTATTCAATTGGACGTGAAATGTTTGGATTGTGCCCCCGATAGCCATTTGGTGTTATGGGTTTAATTGTAGTAAAAATTGACAATGACCATGTTTGGGTTATTTTTTCTACAATTGGTTTGTTTGGGTGTACAATGAAAATTTGAAATAATAATTATTGTTATTATTAATCATTTCATGTAAAGGTTGGCCAAGCCTCGTAAGCTCGAATGGTTTAACAGAGAAAAAGGTTTCAGAGCTCGTGAAGAGCCAAGCTTTTAACTCTACAATCAGAAAGTATGGCTTCTATGCCGCGTTTCATAGATTCTTACATAGACAATGATCAACTTTTTGTTTTATTAGACTAGCCAGGCATTTTACCAACTAATGCTAACTACGCCGTCCTTGTGACGTCATCAGCCCTTACCGCCACGTCGGTCGTGACAAAAAAACTTTGTGTGTTTTGTCAGTGTACTAACAACATAACACATTACATACATTTTGTAATTTCTGTATAGTATATATTGTGTGCAATAAATTGTTAAATAACATATTATTATCCTGAAAATTTGAGCTCTTTAGGTTTATCCAGTACGCAAGGTAGACAGTGCCCTAATATGTTTGTGGTCTTGTTATTTTTGTTATTTACATACAAAATTTCAGCTTTCTAGAACATGGAGACGTAGCCTAGATGTTTTATTTTATATACGTCCTTGCAACCCCCTTCACTAGGGATGGAGCTTAAAAGTTACATATTTGTGTCATCACAGCCTATAACAGTCCACTGCAGGACTTAGGGCCTCACCGAGCTTAGGTTAGTGATTGAATCTCCACGCTTGGCAGGCGGGTTGGAGATCGCCGTAATGCAAAGATATACATGAAAAACGCTGCTGCCCATTTTGCACCTACAGAGACCAAATTTCAAAAAGAGTACGCTTTGAGAATAGATAGGTTATGCCATGTAGTGTCCACTAATTTTTTGCTCTGCTTGGCGGGAGCACTTCCGTACTCACTACTCCCAGATACTCTTGGAGAAATTCACACAGCGTCGCCTAGCACTAAACTAAAAAAGCTTGTATTTTTACACTGTGTAGAGTCGTATATTCAGACCCGGAAGAGAAATTAAAATTAAAATTTGTAAATTTTTACCCACCCAAGAATCACGAGTCCTCTGCGTGGTAGACGGAAATGTTAACGTCTGAAATAGGTTTTTATAGCTTTCGCAGACGTATAATTCGCAAGATACATTATTTAAAACATATATCAGATATTGAGAAGGAAGAGGAAGGAGGATACCTTGGGCTTTGGCCGAAGTTTTTGACAAATAAATAACAAAGTCATTTTTTTATCATCTCTAGATCAACTTCTAGAGATGATTAAAATTACCTTTCTATATTATACAGTCAACGCCGAATAGTGGATATGAATATGGTGCTCCGACGCCTGTCGTTCTTCAACAGTATTAAAAATTTTTGTTAGTATTCTACAAGAACATCGTATTGTCCATACTGGAGTTTACACAGCTAACACGGCCAGACTTTACTTTGAATTTTGCTGCATAATTTTTTGGGGTTGTATTTACCTAGGAACTCGTAACTACCTACCTTTGGGAAATGCAAAAAGGTACAAAGGAAGTGGAACACAATCCTCTCTTCGAACTGCCATTTACTACAAGGGATCGCTTCATTGCTCCCCTCTTCCAACTCCAACTCTCTCGAGTATGGAGGCCTCAGTAGTGCAGCTAGGCATGACAGGTCATCCGTCCCTGATCATAGCCTCTGTCTACATCCCCGCCGGCTCCCTGCCACTCAAAAGCGACTTCGAAGCGCTTCTCTCTCTAGGCGACTCTGTTATTATGTTCGGAGATTTCAACTCCAAACATACCGACTGGACGTGTTCCTCCACCAACACGAGCGGTGTCCACTTAATGGACATCGTTCGGTCTCTCGACCTAGACGTGTATTGCCCCCTCTCCCCTACCCACTACCCAGACAGAGTGGATCACCGTCCCGATGTACTGGACTTTGCGCTAGTGAAGGGCGTGTCGCTCACCCTCCGGTCGATCGACACCCTCGACGACTTAGGCTCCGACCACCGTCCAGTCTCCCTAGTACTAGGCTCCCCCACCCCTATCTCTCCCCCACTGCCGCGAACTTTCACGAAGTGGGAAGGATTCAAAGAGTCCATGGCGGCCGTCATGGACGCGCCCGACTCGCCGCTCGCTTTTTCATCCGACTACTTCGATAGTCCGGATAAAATCGACGCTGCGGTAACCTCGTTAACGTCCCACATTCGGTCAGCGTTGAAGGACAACGAAGTGGTGGCCCCTGTCGTTAATCGGCAGGGACTCCCACTCGAAGTTCGAAACCTGATCAAAGCCAAAAACGCAGCCCTCCGGAGGGCCGCACTCTACCCGACCCCAGAGTACAGACGCACTGCGAACCGACTTCAGCGGGCAGTGCGAGCACGTCTCGACGAAATGAGGAACTCCCAATGGGGGGACCTCATGCAGACGATTTCCCCGTCCCATCAAGCGTACTACAAAGTGGCGAAAGCCCTTCGTACAGACGCCAGAATCTCCATCCCTCCTCTTGTTCGCCCAGACGGCACAATTGCGTTTGCGGACACCGAGAAAGCCGAATGCTTTGCAGATAGCATTGCTTCACAATGCTCCCCTAGCACCATGGAGTGCGACCCCGGTCACGTGCGTGCGGTGGAAGACGAAGTCCGTCAAAAGACCTCGCTCCCTCCCACCACGGACCCTGTCACTGTGTCCCCCGACGAGATCCACTCCTTCATCAAGGGTCTCAAATCTAACAAAGCGCCGGGCGCGGATGGAATTTCCAACCAAGCGCTTAAGTACCTCCCCGAGCAGGTGCTTACTTTGTTAGCGATCATTTTTAATGCTTGCTTTGACCATTGCCACTTTCCGACCGCGTGGAAAGAAGCCATAGTCATAGGCATTCCCAAACCGGGAAAGCCGTTAAATGTAGCGTCATCCCACCGCCCGATAAGCCTCCTCAAGGCACTAGGGAAGTTATTCGAGAGAGTAGTGCTCTCTCGAATGAAAGAACATCTCTTCAAAGACGATGTTCTTATTCCCCATCAATTCGGCTTTCGTCCCAAACACAATTGCCCCAGACAAGTCCATCGTATAGTAGAATACATCCTCAATGGATTCTACCCAAAGAGAGAAAAGACGGTCGCAGTATTCTACGACGTCGCCAAGGCCTTCGACAAAGTCTGGCACGAAGGCCTTGTTTACAAGCTATACAAGCTTGGTCTCTCCGATCGACTCGTCCGATTAGTAGCGTCCTATTTAAAACACCGTACCTTTCGGTTCAGACACGAAGGTACTTTGTCTTCCCCACGTCAACTGAAGGCCGGCGTCCCGCAAGGCTCTGTACTCTCTCCCCTACTCTATATATCGTACACGAACGATATTCCCGTCCCCGACAACGGGGTGCAACTGTCCCTTTTCGCCGACGACACGGCAATCTACGCCAAAGGGCGAAGGCCACCCATGGCAAAGCTCCAAAAGGCGGTGAACAAGCTCGAAGCTTGGTTCAAACTGTGGCGCATCGAAGTGAATCCGGAGAAGAGCTCTGCGGTTTGCTTCGATGTTAAGCGCAGACGGGGTGACAGCGACCCCCCTCCCCTCCGCATGCAAGGGAAACTAGTTCCCTGGCAGCGCGCTGTAAAATATCTAGGCGTCACGCTTGACAAAAGGCTCACTTTCCGGCCCCATGTCGAAAGAGTGTGCCGCACCGCCCGTTTCTACCTGGGTCGCCTCAACAGTATGTTGGGTCGATTCAGTAAAATGTCCCTCAGGAACAAGCGAACCCTCTACAAGGTGTGCATTCGACCGGTGTTGACATACGCCTCCCCCGTCTTCGCTCACGCGAGCTCCCACGTCACTAAGAAACTGCAAATTGTGCAGAACATCTTCTGCCGTAGGGCAACGGCGGCTCCATGGTACGTCCGCAATGCGGACCTACACCGTGACATGGACCTGCCTACACTGCAGCAGTTTCTTAGAACGCTCTCCGAGACCTTTTTCAAGGCCGCGGAGGAGCACCCCAACCCGCTCGTGCGAGAGGCAGCAGCCTACGCTCCCCGCCCGGTCTCCGGCCGCGTGGTACGGAGACCGAGACACGTCCTCGCGGATCCCCCCGACGAACTGTCGAGCGCCCTGAACCTCCTCCTGGAGGCTCAGGACGACTCAACAGAGCCCCCCCATGCCGTTTCAGCGGCCCCCGTAGGCCCCCAATCCCAATCCACGGCAGCGGGACCCCCTTCTGGGGTCTCGCTATAAATTCTCCAGCGTATGCTCCGTAAGGAGTGACGTTGAGCGCACCCCGTCCCTACGGGGTGTAGCATCCGATGAAACCTGAAAGGCCCTTATGGCTACAGGTGCTTCCAGGGGGTGTTTAGTACGTATGCGCCTAGGTTCTTTTGGCGAGTCGTGCATAACCAGTCCGGCCGGCCGGCTGTGATACTCATGAGAGTTCACCTCCTCCCTTCCAACCGCATTACCGAAGGGTGCCCATTTCCTTTGGGTTGGGAAAAAAAAAAAAAAAAAAAAAAATCCTCTCTTCTCTTTTTGATTTGAGTCTGCTTCAAATTATGTATTATTATCTATTTTGTTATTTTAAAGAAATAAAGGAAAGAAATTTTTGGTTCCAATTTGACTTTCTGTATTTTTTCTGATAACGCGTTAATGTTCAAACGCGAATGACTCGCAATATCCGTCTTACTTTCTCTTGATTACTTTGTCGTTAACAATATCTCCTTCCGAAATTCCATTCAGGAATTTATTGTAACTTCCTGAGTACTTAATTACCATCTTTATTAGTTTCTTATCTAAAATCTAGCGAATTTAATAGAAACTCAGTTTATCCAAACGCCAATTTTAATATGATACGGTGGACAACCGGCCCACCAGATGGAAAGTGGTCACCGCTGTCCATAGACATTAGTAACACCAGGGGTATCGCTTATGCGTTATTCATCACTGAAAACCCTGGGACAAGATGGGTAGATAGTCTATAGGCAGTGGTGACAACTTTCCATCAGGTGGCCAAGCGGGCCACCTCTGCGGTAGGCAATTCTGTGTGCCTACCGTATGACATAAACAATAAAGATGCTCTGGCCGAAAAAAGGAGAATGCTCTTCCACGTCCAAAGCGATGGTTCCCCAAATCCACACCCGATCCCGTACTCCCATACCCATGGAGTACGGGACCATCTTACTTACCGACAGGTACACAATACTAAACAGTAAAGTTTGGCTGCGGTATCCTTAAAGGTGGAGATACTTCCCCAGTCGGGCGGCTAGAATTCGAAGGGGATACTCTTTTTTTTTTTTTTTATGTCATACGGTAGGCAAACAGGCAAGCGGGCCACCTGTTGGAAAGTGGTCACCACTGCCTATAGACATTAGCAATACCAAGAGTATCGCTAATGCGTTGCCAGCAAAAAGCAAATGCCACTCCACTGCCAAAGCCACGGTTCCCCAAATCCCCACCCCATGGAGCACTGGAAACCTTACTCACCGGCAGAAACACAATACTATATAAAACAGAATTATTTAGCTGCGATATTCTGTAAGGTGGAGGTACTTCCCCAGTCGGGCGGCTCCAATTCGAACGAGATACCCCGCTATGCCCTACCTCTCTTAAATACTCCTCTCAACTATGTTCCTTGTGTAACTGTTTTCTTACAGGTTCCCCGACTGTATCACTTCCATCATCATCAACATCATGGTGTTCTTTATATAGGTAGATTATTTATTTACTCCCCACATACCACAGATCTGCATTTCTTAATCATGGTCCCTCTATAACTACGCCATACATCAATCCTAACCTAATTAATAAACAATTGCAATTACTTACCAACAAACTATTTCATCCGAGATATCCTATCCATCCACGAGATCGATTATAATTCAATCACAAACAGATAAATTTTATCTGCGAGCCATTTTTTGTTGGTCCATTGCATTATTGTGATATCAAAGGGCGTGTAGAATCAGATGGATCAAGTTATAGTGGACACATTACTGGGCCCTCAAAAGAGTGTTAAAACTCAATAGAAATGGGGCTCGATGATGCTCCGCTCAATATCTGAGAGTGGTGAAATTGCAGAGGGTACAAATTCGTAAAGACAACATACTTTTTAATTTTATTGATTTGAATAGTGTTTTTCTCAATACAGTTGGTGAAGCGAGGTTGACCAGGGTCTTCCGCTGGGGGCCCTGACACAGGTTGAACTATCTCGGGAGTCGATGACGGCATATTTTATTTTCTTCTGTTTGGTACGTTATCTTTTCTCAGCGGGTCAGCTTTTACGGCGCCTGGTACTTACGTCATAATACCAATGAATAAAGTATTTTTTTGTTTGATTGAGTGAGCTAGCTTACCAGCATCTCACGGGCCCAAGCCAACCTCAGCTGTTTGTGATCCACCGTGACGCTCGTGATGTTGACAGACGGGGCACTGGCGAATCGGCTTCTCCCTAACGGGCTGTGCAGATCAGATGGTAGTCGCAAAACATCACAATTTCTTTATTAAAGCTTATACGCTTACTAGCAGAGGGAAGGGAATAGACCTCTAGGATTATGAAGAGTCAGTCAGCCAGCTCATCGACTGAATAGCAGTCGCTTTCATTTAGTTTCACTTCGACTTTCTAAGCAAATCTGTTTATACCTACCTTATTCGCCTCGTAGGTATGAAATAATCCGTCTGCAATAACCCGTCTGCGTCCTATGGCGAATATTCTTTGGCTAACCCCTCAACTGTTGCAATAAGTTAATTATTGGGGCCGGGTGTTATGGTCCATTCTGTCCCGTTATAATTTTATTGTTATATCGTTAAATAGGGTTTTGTTTTAGTGGTACAGCTATTGCGGTTTGCTACAAGGAGATGCTTTTCGTTTAATGGCTTTGGATTATTATTGATATGCTAGTTTAATCATATGAGAGGGCTGGGTAATATGATAATTGAATTCTGTAATAAGAGACGTTGCTGGCTGTATATTCTCGTTTAAAATACGCAACAGAATAAGCGTATACCCATCTTTTCGAGTACGGAGGTACCTAGCTGGTTAGCCTCTAACTCTGACTTCTAATAGTCGAAGGAGTTGGTCCAACACTCTGTGATAAAAAAAAAATCCAAAACCGTTCCACATGTTGTCTTATTTCTTAGCATGATATATCGGGAACTTTCGTTTCATTGGGTAACAGTATAACACATCGGGGACTTTCCCGTTGTGTCCCGTTTTTACGTTGGGTAACAGTGCCTAATGTATATCCGTTTTCGCTGATTTCTTGCATTGACCTATACCTGTTTTGTTTTACGCTGTCTCTGCTTTTTGAGTAGGGATGTCGGATTTCGGAAACACGGATTTGTTGCGGGTTCCAAGACAGTATTACTAGCTAGCTAGGACTCTAGGGAATATCTTGCCCTAGAATGCGAACCTGAGTGTCAAAACTCATCTGTGTGTGGTCGCTGCTGTAGATCCTGGCTACACATTAACTACAGCAGTGGGGCAAGGCCCGTAATACAAGTGTGACACATCGGGAATTTTAAAATGGGGGGTGTGACGCAATGGCAGCAAAGACATTTACACATCCTAAGGCAGCGATTGATCCAAACACCCGGGAGAAATGTACAATGTTCTATATTCAAACACCCGCATAAAAAAATACCCGCCGACGAAACGCAAAACGCATCGCTCACAGAGCAGAAGCTGAAATTACTCGCGTATTGCCAAATAATTGAGTTAATATCTGTGTGGGGTGCGTTTATTCGCGGCGTTTGACGAATTAAAAAGGGTCGCCGATTGTCGTTGGGGCGCTATATAGTGGGGCGCTGTGTTTGTCCGGCATTCTCTGTTTGATTTCGACTGTCCTCTTTGTCCGATCGAGGGGACACCTGTTTACTTTATTGTTTTGCCGGCGTACGGGTTAAAAGAGCTGGATCAGCGAAAAGGGTTGCAAGGTTGGAATGCTAATGTTATATTCTGTATCAAGGCTGACGAGTGCTTTGGGATTTGACATGGAAGTATCATTTAGGACTTTTTTATTATTATTTACTGTAGGTATATTCTTGTCCACATTCATTGCTGTAAATAATAAAATAAAGTAAATATTAAAATTTTTTGAACATTACTTAGTATTATAACTGGCATAGATTTTTCTTCCAAATTAATGTAAGTAAACAAACTTATAAAGTACAATATTAATTATAGTATACGTATTATAAAGATAAACTTCCCCCAACCCTCCTTATTCACCACTATCATAATCTTGGCGTTAGTGTAACGGTCGTGCTCTCGCACGCGAAGGACCGTGGTCCAGGATTTGGCAGATCATGTGATTACAACCTCTGACCTCCATGAGCCTGCTACAAGGGGAACTTGACCAGATTGGCCATGGATTCACATTCAGTCGCCTGAATGTGAAGGTTTCATCATAATGTTTTCCCTCACAGAAAGAGCATCGGTTAGTATTCAACTATCTACATAACTCAGAAAAGAGTCATTGGTACATGGCGGCAGTGGGATTCGAACCCGGTACCCCTCGCTTACGAGTCGGAAACCGTAACTACTAGGCCACCAACGCTCCCTTCCCTCCTTATTAAGAAAATTATAATTCCACACGCCAAGGAGATTATAGCAACAGTTTAATATGGTAATTATCCTTGTCATCGGCATTCCATCACCGCCAATATTAAAATTGATCGGACGCGCTCATTATTCAGCCGTAACAGTGTTAAACAGGTTAATGGGATATGGAGCCAGAATGACGCAAACATGGCTTCGTTTTGACGCAAAGTTTTTGGGGATTAGCTGAGAATTACTCAATTAGAAAGCAGATTTTATATGTTGGCGATACATTCTTAGTAGTAATAAAAATAACAAATAACTTAACTGATATTATATTTTGATGATTAACTGTATTTTACCAGCTGATTCGATACTTGCTATTGTTTTACTGCTGTATTTAAATTGATGAAATCTTGAATCTACTCGATTGTTAATAAATAAACAATAAACTGTTAAACTTGACATTTGTGATTTATAAAGCACATTACATTCTGTAGAAAATAAACAGATTTATCTATTTGAAGGTGATCAAAATGGCAGCACTAACGATGCGCTTATAAAATCATGTGTAACGTTGTATCTGGTTATTTTATGGTCTTAAAATAATAACAGCTGTTCTGAATGTTGTATATGAATTATGTTTTTATTCAATACACAAAGTATAACACCATACTTCTGACTGAATTATTATTCAACGATTCGGTGTCTCTTGTTGCAAATTATTTTGTTGTCATTAGATATTTTTAATTCCTTGAAAACGAAGCAAGGTCTTATGTATACGCAATATAGAATTTTTCATTCATTCATTCATTCAACGATTTCAGATAACATTTTAGAGAAATATGACATTTCTAGTGCCTAGTCTGAGACTAAATAGTCTATCTAGCTATAATAAACAATCGGGACATAACGCCAAGATGATGATGATGATATACATATAATAAACTACAATTCATAATTCGAGTCATTAAAGTGACAGTTAAAACTGTTAGTTTTGTGTAATAACCTGTGGTAATAACTAATTCCTAATAGTTTTAATATCATATGTGTTATAACTTTCGTGGTTATCCACTACACATTCATCGAACATGTTATCGCGTTTATTACAACGATTAGTATTGTTTTACCTCGATATTTTGACACAGTTGCAAGCGTCATGGTCACGAGTACACTCTCTGTATTTTTAACATCTATTTATTATGAACAGCGATTTCAGACACGGTAGGTATGAAATACTTGTTGATGAAGTAAGCCATAGCGCCTAATCTCTTTAACAAATATCAATTGCGTGGGCTTCTTCGTAACCGAATTATGCCTTATTCTATTTCTGGCAATATCAGAGGAACGTGCCGCAGTGCTTAGCCGTGTGGTGACCGGTAGAGTAGAATAGTACCAACCCCTTACACTCGTGGGTGTCGTACAAGGCGACTAACGTTTAGAGGCAAAATATCTAGTCTCCATAAACTGGAAAATGAGCAGCAGCGTTTTTCATTGTTATGTTTGCAACACTGCGATCTCCAACCCGCCTGCCAAGCGTGGAGATTATGGCAATAACCTCCCCTTTTGCGGGAGAGGCCCAAAGTCCTGTAGTGGACTGTTATGGGCTGTGATGATGATGTGCCGCAGTGCTAATGGTCAGAAGTCGGAGGCGCTAAGAGGTTAGTAGAATCAAATTTACTAAACGTCATCTATAGTTCTGGTTTTGTCTACTGAACAGATATGTATGTTGGTGTCACTGTACACACCTACACAAGTCTGACTAATGACATGCGTGGCGTCTATTATGTATTTAAGCTTGGAAATCAATAACATTTATTCAAACTACCTTACAAAACTTGGCTACCTCTGTGGATAACTGAATTTGACATTTAAAAATCTTACATTACTCTAATTTGGTAGACGCTATAGTCAGTGGCCAACGTAGATGACGTAGTGTAGAATTATCTAATGTCAAATTCAGTTACTAACTGATTTAGACAATAGCCCCGCAGAGCAATACCACTAGACATAGACATAGACATAGACGTAACTTTATTTACTACAAAATAATAACTGCTAGAAACTTATCTACATTACGGATGCACGGTGGGTTGGGTCAAAGGTCAAGGTAGAGGCGCTATCCTTATTAGCAACGGTCGGAAAATAAAAACAGCGCCTGAGAAGTAGGAAGGCGGACCCCGGGCCGCAAGAGAGCAGAACCGAGCTGGACACCAGGATGACAATGATAATAGTAACCAAGTACAAATCCAGGAATCCTGCGAACTACCTTCAGCAAGCAACTACGACACCGCTTAGCTGAGCGCTTAGCAAACAAGCATCTCACAACTCCTGTAGGCCGTGGAAATATTTTGCAGCCGAACCCAAATCGCCTTGGGAAATAGCGGAAAACACATTATCAGGTTACAGGGCGGTCGCAGGGAATCGGGGCGCCAATAAAACTGCATGATAACGCGTTCCCGGCCTCACGTGCCGGACCAATCGGAATCACTGCAGTGCTGTACCTTATACGCGGACGGTGAAGGGTATAGACGGGTTCATAGCAACTCCTTTCATTCGCAGCTCGTCCCATCCGCTGACAACAGCTATGTTATAAGACATCATTCAACATCCGGCTCCGACAAGGGCTTGAAGCCAGGATGACGATGTTGATGATAATGTTCAAGTCCATTAATCATGCGGCCTGCCTTCGACAAGCAACTACGACGCCGCTCAGCTCAGCGCTTAGCAAACTACCATCTCACAACTCAGGTAGGCCGTGGAAATATTTCGCAGCCGATCCCAAATCGCCGACAATAGACAAAATTGAATATATGTGGCCTCATTGTGATGTAACTATTCCAATTTCCAGCCGCCTCTCAGCAATGCTAAAAGAAAGATTGACGGTGTGTTTATCTGTGTATACGTGAATATGTTTTGTGACATCGTAACTTTTGAAAGGATAGACCGATTTCAATGCAGACATCTTTATTAGGAAACAAATTTAATCAAGACGCTACTTAGATTTGTCCGTTAAAATCGGAGTTTGGATAATACCTATTTCAGGACCTGTACGTAGAGTTTGTTGCAGATTGATGAGTGAGATGGCGGAAAGGAAGGTAAGGGAACACAAGTTTCAGCTTTATCATCGTGAAAGCAAAGGGAAAAAATACTACGTACAAGGCATACCTACCTAACTTACCAATTACTAGCTGGTACAGTTTTACGTATAAATATGCAGCTGCTCTATATTGTGTGCGAAGCAGCTGCACGACCTCATTCCGCCGGCTCCTTTCCGCCATCGGGAGACGCGATCCGAGCGAACGCTGTGTGGATCTTCTAGCTATCCGCACGAGACGCTTTCGTTCAACCATTATAATGCGTATGGCTAAGGAATGAAATGCATTGCTTTAGAGTGTGTTCCCTGATAATTATAATGTAGACACCTTCAGGGCTAGAGTGAATAGGCCGTTCCTAGACAGCTACAGTTTCATGCTTCATCATCGGCCGCCGCCACCTACCACCAGAAGACATGGCGGTCAAATGCCCGACTAGTCAAAACATAGAAAGAAAGAAAGAAAAGACATTTATTCAACATAGCACACCACGACACAATAACAGTTACAGTTACAGATAACGGAAACATGAATAATTAAACATCTAAAACAATGCATAGCCTCCCGCCACTGTCGGTGCCGCGGCGGCCAGCATAAATGGTACCCACTCAGCATACACACATAACATACACACCCCGCCTTTTCTCCGCAGGAGCCTACTCCAGCCTTTCCAGTCCAGTCTTCAGTCTTTGCCCACAAAGACCACATTTTCGAGGTAACTTTGCGACGTCTAAGCAGCCTGGTTCCGTGTATGCCTATGAAAGATTCAGTAAAGTATTGCATGTGAATGCCAAAAGGCTGCTGCGTATTCATCGCGTGGCTTGTAGACCTCTATTAGGTTATGGCGTATCAGTCTATATGGGGAACGACAGGCTTCATCATTTATTTATTCGTATGGCTTATGCGAATGTACTTTAAAACGAAGCCTTTTTTACAGCACACGTGCAAGATGTGGAATGATCTATCGAAGTCTTTCATTTGCACTATAACTTGGGTATGTTCAAAAAGCGCACTACAGGTACCTCTAGGAGGGCACCGCATCCACTCCTCTTAGAATGCTAATTTCACATGGTAGCCGGTGGTCACTTTCCATCAGATGGACCGTCTGACAGTGTGGTTTCATAGCTAGGCAATAGAACAAAGTTTATTTTTATGCTACTCAGTGACAAACGAGCAGACAGCGAGCCCACCTGATGGTAAGTGGTAACTGTCGCCCATAGCATCTACAATTAATATATTTAGGTTGCAGGTAACACAAATGCAGAACAGCAGGTGCGTTGTCTGTGAGGACTAAGATGAAATGCCTCATGCCTGTAATTTCAACTCTGAAAACAAACGTGAATACGCGTTACCAAACAAACATATGTAGAATCACAATTGAGAATGCGTACTCAAGTTCGCTCTCAGAGTCAAGTTCGATTTATTAATAAGTGCAGCCCTTAGTACACACTGCTCTCGTTCTTCTGGCATTATTTATTGTCACATCCCCCATAACGACTGTGTATAGTGATTGGGCCAAACGCAAAATGTTAGATATGACACTGCTACGTAAATGGAGTGCCTACTTAGATATAATTTTTATGAGATCTACCTATGCGGTAATGTGGAGTTAGCGTGCTTGATACTTTGACTACATCATCATATCAGCCAGAAGACGCCCACTGCTGGGCATAGGCTTCCCCCAGAGATCTGCACAAAGGCCAGTCCTGTGTCGTCTGCATCCAGCTGGTACCTGCGATCTTTACCAGGTCATCGGTCCACCTTGTGGGAGGCCTACCCACGCTGTGCGTGCTTTGACTACATACCCCGGAGAATTTGTTAGGCTTAGGTGGTAGTAGGCAGGGCACATAGCTCGAGGAACAGATAGCCGATGGGGCACAAAAGTTGACCATAAGTATAAGTGACTCAAGTGGCGACCACGTATCGGAAGACGTAGCGTGTTTTTAAAGATTTTTATTTAAAGTTACAATATTTATAACCCGCGTCACAAAAGAAGAGACTTATCAAATGGCAGTGGAGCGGATTTCGCGCAGGTAATCGTATGCAGCACAAGTGACCCGCCATGTCTCTTCTTATTTGACACTAGCTATACACATTAGATAAAGGTACAAATAAGACGTTTATGTGTGTAGGTAAAAGTACATATCTCATAACATACTTTACCTATATTACACTTTTAGCCATATTACACTTTTAGCTGCTTAATAGATATTAGACAGATGCCTAACATTTTTTTTTAAATAAAATTTATTTCAATGTAGCGAATCTCACACCTTTAAATACACGAACCAACACCGCAATCTCCATTCAAGTATCAAGACTCGCGAGCGCGGTAGCCGCGCAAGTCACGTGACCAGCGTCCTAACAGCCTCGTTCTCCCTTCGGCGCCCTCGCGCACCGCATTGTTATACTTTATAGTATAGTATTGTATTATCTTTCGTTATACAATTTGTAAGACACGTTCATGTTTCAGCCGCATCCGCTACAGATTATGGGAGCCTGGTACTTTTGTTTGGGTTGTGAGGTATTTTTGTGTTATTTGTTATAATAAAAGCTGTGTGTCTGTCTGTCTTTCTTACCTATACTAATACCAGAAGCGTCGGTGGCGGAGCGGTTAAGGAATCCGACACGTAAGCGAGAGTTACCGGTTTCGAATACAACTGCGGCCGTGTACCAATTGACTCTTTTCTGAGTTGTGTTCTTTAGTTGAATTCTCTTACGGTGAGGGAAAATATCGTGATGAAACCTGCACATTTAGGTGACTGAATGAGTAACCGTGATCCTATCTGTACAGGTTTCTCTGGTAGCAAGGCCGCGGAAGTCAGGTGACCGTCGCTTCACTGTAATTATCTGATCTGCCAAACCCAGGATCACAACTGGGACATTAACGACAAGATGATTATTTATTTATAGTTGTAACAAAAGCTATCTATCTGTCGTTCTTGATGCAATGATGCAATGCAATATAACATTTATGTAATTGGTTACACAAAGACTGTAGTTAAATAATACCATAAATAAGTAAATCAATCGAACAGTCTCTGCCCGAATGACAAAGCCCAAAAGTAGACCATTTAGATGAAGTAAAAGCATCCAGTCCCTGTTGTCTCATTTAAGGCTCGATAAGCCTGCACTAAACAGCCTTACTTTATCATCATCACAGCCCATAACAATCCACTGCAGGACTTCGGGCCTCTCCTACGAAAGGGGAGGTCATTGCCATAATCTCCACGCTTGGCAGGCGGGTTGGAGATCGCAGTGCAGTTGATGTAAATCTACCCAGAAAGATGCTGCTGCCCATCTTTCGGATTTGTCCTTTAGTCGCCTCTTACGACACCCACGGGAAGAGATGGGGTGGTGCTATTCTTTGAGGTGGCGGCACCACACACCACTTTGAGGTGGCGGCACCACACACCACACCTTACTTTATGGATTAAATAATAAATAATCGTAATAATCGTGGACAAATTCACACAGCGCCATCTAGCCCCAAAGTAAGCAAAGCTTGTGTTATGGGTGCTAGATAACTGATAAACTACTTATATACTTTTTTTTTAAATACATACTTATTATACATAGAACACCCAGACCCGTAACATAAATTAAAATTCATCATTACAATTTCTGCCCGGCCGGGAATCGAATCCGGGACCTCTTGCGTGGCAGACCGGCATGTTGACCACTGAACCACTCAGGTCGTCAAAAACCAAATTTATATTAACTGTGGTCATTGAAAACATCCATAAGCTAAAAGTAATGCAAATGACATAATGTACAAGAACATAATTAAGCCTGTGACACTCTACGTCTGCGAGACCTGGCAGGCGTTGACGAAGCACATCCGAACTCCACGCCAACGAAATAAATATGCTAAGAGTGTGCAGAGTTACGCGACTTGACCGAGTACCTACGTAACAAATACATCCGTGGCAGCCTTGTCATAAGGAATATCGCGGATAAGGTTGAAGAGATATCCCAGGAATACGTGGGAAACAGATGCCTAAAACTGTCGGTATCTGGAAAGAGACCCCGCGAAAGGCACAAGAAGCGATGGATGGATATTGCCGAGTCGGATACGAGAGCCAATGGCTTACGACGCGAGGATGCCCAAGACCGGATGAAGTGGAGAAGACAGAATGTGAAATGAGGTGAATGCAAAGGATTTCAATATAAGTAAGTATAAGAATAGAAAGTCAAAATTCAAAATTTCTTTATTGAATAGGCCATTCAATATCTCTTTCAATCGTAAAAAGGAGGGGGGTAAGAAAGTAGGAAGGAAACACAGTGACACGCTGACCGCCCTATGGCCGTAGATAAACCCATCCCACGCCAACCACGACCGAACCGTGCTCGACAATGCCAGGCAGAGCCGGTACGCAATATTATATTATACTAGCTGACCAGGCAAACGTTGTTTTGCCATATAAATAATTTCCTAAAAAAATAAGGGTTGATCGTAGAATGGTGAAAATTGAGGATTGTATGTATTTTTGTATGTTGTATCATAAAAAAATAGAAACTAAAAATTTTGTCTAAAAAATAAAAAATAAAATTTAGGGGTGGACTACCCCTAAGATTTAGGGGGATGAAAAATAGATGTTGGCCGATTCTCATAGATACCGGATAAGCACAAAAAATTTCATCAAAATCGGTCAAGCCGTTTCGGAGGAGTATGGCATCGAAAACTGTGACACGAGAATTTTATATATTAGATAGGTATGTCTAGTATAATTAAGAAAAACCACCTAAAACTACAGCAAGTGAAGTGAAGAAGCTACAGCTAAAGAAAGTGATATACCGACGAGACCAAAGATATTTATTAGTGATAGGTGATGTTTGAAGCCACATGCGAGCTTTGATTCACAAGTAAAGAGGTCACCATTATCATCATAATATGGTGTACAGTAGAGCAGATTTTCACCAACCTCTTCGACTTTCGTGTGGCAGAAAATGCGACTAATGTCTGAGAGGATAGCCAGATAGCACCTTCGACCAGAAGAAAATGGACGCCATCGTTGTCTGTTGAGTATTTTTAACACTGCGACCGCGAGGATTTGTAGAAAAGTGCACTTGCTTGATATTTTATGAGCATATATTGTTGAACAATAGTTTTAGTTAAATAACTACATAAAATAAGTATATCAGTTGAGGCGTCACTGCGCGAGTGACAAAACTCGAAAGATTAACATTTATAATATGAAAGCAAAATAATGTAAAAGTTACTGCTCAATTACGGTTAATGTCTTACTTAGGGCTCGATGCCTAAGCCTAGACTAAACAGCCTTACATTATACATTATTGGATTAAGTTTATATCAACTATGTCCATTGAAGCTATTCATAATCTAAAAACAACGCAAAGGATTTAATAAAACAAGAATAAGTAACAATCGAAAGAAAGTTATATAGTTACCGACTAGACTGCAGATTCTTATTAGCCGTTCTCAGTAGCCGTTCAACTCTCAACCACTAGGTAGAGCTCGTCTAATCTAAAATGCCGCGCCCCACTATCGCATTACCGCACACAAGCAAGTTTAAAATATGGACGCAATACATATACAAATGCTGTTGTAATTGGTCATTCAGTTGCCGGTGAGATTCAAACGTAGGATAACGCGTCGTTCATTGGCTCCCACACAGATGAAGTGTCGTTATCAATATTTGCACTCACACATCGAAATCAACTAACAAAGTGGTGGGGCGCGTCATCTAAGACTAGACGAGCTCTACTAAGGACTACTCAGCACATTTTTTTTGTTTGCCCATTCGATTAGCTCTACCGTAGTATATAAGGCTTTACTTTTCGCATTGAAACTAGGCCACAGTGAACAAACATCGAGCAAAATGTTAAACGGGTTATTAAAAGATACACATAAAACATACCTTTACATCTGTACTATAACCTAACTGGTAACATTTAATACGACCAATTAATTACATGTTTATAACATCACTATCAGTAAGAGCGAGTAACTTAAAAGGTTTTAAAGCATTCAATGCGAGAGGTAAGTCCTCACAAATCACTCTGGGGCCGTATCGCGAACTAACAGGGGACTGTCGAAGAGTGCTACGATGCTAAACCGGGGGTTCCGTATGAGCGTTTTTGTTTTGTGGAAATAAATTTTATATAAAATCAAAGATTTTGACACATACATAAAAGTAATAAGTTTAAAGTGCATTATGTTTGAGAATGATGTTGTCAAAAGTTCAGAGAAAACAACTTTAGTACTTTTGTAACTTAACGTTGGATGTATTTAATGCGTGGCTGTGTTTGCTAGAGTACCTAGTTACATTCATAAAATAATCCTAAATAAATAAAAATACTTAAACACAGACTACATAACACACAAAAAGCAAAGCTTATGTTGTGTCCGATTGCACTAAAATTTGGTTCTTACCCTTATTTTTTTTCTTGTTTGCCACACATGTGGTTGTCGTTGTTGTTGGTTCTATACTTTCTCTTGTTAGGAATCTTTTAAATTATTTACTCCTGCTTGCATCAATTTCTTAAACACGTTTAAGAATGACATTTAACGTTTTTCTGTATGAAATTTTATGTTTAAGATTCAGCTTAAATTCGTTTACGTGTTCGGTACATGCCGCCCGTAGGAGTCAACTTAAGCATCGCCTAAGTTCAACGAGGTGGGCAACGCATTGGCGATAGTCTCGGTGTTGCTTATGTCTATAGGCAGTGGTGACCACTTTTCATCAGGTGGCCCGCTTGCCTGTTTGCCTATCGTATAACTCAGTGCAATCGGGCTTAAGTTACCTTTCATAATACTTAAGTGTAAATAATTACTTAAATTTTCCCGTGGACCCCCAAATGACAAAAACCGTAGATAAACCGCCAGAAAGGTAAACATTGGACACGTACGGGGCTAAATATAAATGTCTCTGAGGGACATTAAGATATCGAGTGGAATGTTAAAAGCTATTTAATATTATGTTCTGTTCAAACTTTATTATGGGCGTGTACGGCTGGGCGAAAGAGCTGGATCGTTGAAATTAATTTAAGAGCGGTTTATACTTAGGTATCCTTTATGTATATGTCAAAATCTTTAGGTATAAGCGTATTAAGAAACGTTACTATGAGGTCTCACAGTGCGTGCGAACGCGCAGGGTTTTAACTGACAAGATTTTAGTAGCGATCGGCACCATGCGTTCGTCAGAATGAATGAAGTCAAGATATAGTCGTATTGAACGTAGTGCATTCTCTTAGCTGGCGAGCACTGTGAGAACCAGGGTTGCCAGATGTATTTTCTCATATTTCCCCAGATTCATAATTATTTTTCCCCAAAATGATACATTATTCAGAAAAAACCCCTAAACTTGATTTGGTTCAATTAACAAATAAATAGGTACACAATAAACACATTATTTCTTCGTTTTTTTTAATATATGAAAGGTACTTAAATTTCACTAAACAAATTTAACATTTCAATGTCTTCGTCTTCGGTTAAATAGACGTTTTCACTATTTAACCCTTTTTAAAATTTTGGCAGAGTCCCATCACTAGTTTAAATGGTCCACAGACTTTTTTTGTTCAAGGGCTTTATGGCACTGGAATCAAGTTATTTAGAACTTGTCTTAAAGATTCATAGATTTCATTTCATCGTCATTCGTAAATGTAAGTTATACTATAATTGGTGCTCAATATTTTCCTTAGATCTTTTTTCCCAAAAGTTTCCCCAAAGATTCTGTCTCCCCAGTTTTTCCCCAAGAGTCAAATTTTTCCCCAAAATTGCGAAATGAACCCCCAATCTGGCAAGCCTGGTGAGGAACGTATATAATACCTACTTTACTTAGACAGGTATTGTTTGTGAATATGGATGTTAGATATTAAAATTGCAGTTATTTCCGTGCACTATAACTTTCAAAAACTATGTCTATAGGTCAAAGGCCGAGACCACATGCACTCCCCTTAGGTTGCAGATGTCCTGGACGACAGTGGCCACTTTCCATCAGGTGGACCGTCCATCCGTGTGCCTCCCAAGGCAATAAGAAAATGTTAAAAAGATTAAATGATTAGGGCATAACTTGATTTAGGGAGTGGAATATTACTAAGAATGGAATATTATTGAATTTTGCTTGTCAAATCTATATGTAGTTAACTTGTCATGATATTTCTTGTTATTAGTTACGGAGGTATCTGGATGTTTGTGAGTTTGTTACTTATAACATGGGGGAAAAGACGTGGACTATGTCAGGAGGAGACACTAATCCCAAATTATAAAAAATAGCAAATGTCATTAGTCCATTAAAAGTAAAGCGGACCCTGGCTAAAGACACTGTAATGTGGATTAACTTAAGTTATGGTCAAGTTTCATTTGGACTTACTTCCAACCGTACCGGGCTAGCCCGTCGAGACACGACAGGGCCCGACAAGGTCCGACAAGGCCCGAGTATTTAAACGAAAGCGCGATAACTGACCACTTAATGAGCGCCCGCGCAGGCTGACGTCGCCTATTCGCTCATCAAGTGTTACTTTTAACTTGGAATCCATTGGTATACATATATATAATGTCTTACCGTCACGATTTGCGAATATCTACCGTCACAATCGAATGTACTTTCGGCATACGAAATCTCACGGACCACTCATCCAAGCATATTAAACAGATTTAAACAGCTTTCATTTTTTATTTTCGGCATTAAAAAATTGATATTTTGATGAATTTTTCTGATTTTCATTTTTGAACCGTACTCTTTAGGTGCTTAAGGTGGTGGGGCGACTAGTCCAACGTGTAAAAAAGTGGAAGGAGGCACTTAAGAACGACGGTCTGGAGATTAATTTGGCGACGACAGAGTACATGGCCTGCAACAGTGCAGATAGGGGATCTGCACCCGTGCGCATAGGCGAAGAGAAAGTCAAGTGCACGGATCAGGTCAGACATATGAGATCTGTACTTAGCTCATCCGGGGACATCAATGGCTCGATGGCGACGCCAAGACCCGAATATCCGCTGCTCGGGCCAAATGGCGGGAGGTGACAGGTGTCATTTGTGATCCCAAAATGCCGATAAAGCTGAAGGGACAGGTCTATAAGACCATCATTGGACCTGCTCTCCTTTACGGTAGCGAGACCTGGCCCCTATAAGAGCGCCACAAGCAGGAGTGCGATGGATGTGCGGAGTTGGACGGAAGGATCGCTTTCGAAACGCCCACATCCGGGGTAGCCTTGGCGTCCGTGACTGATGCCGCCTTCCATGGTATGGCCACGTCTTGCGCAGACCGGCAAGTTATGTGGGGAACAAGTGTCTGGCTATGCCACCCCCGCCTTGCACGGAAAGGAGAGGCCGGCCCAAGAAGCGATGGCCTGACGTAGTCGAGAATGATATGCGTACCAATAACCTCACCACTAAAGATGCTGAAGACCGAGCGAGGTGGGCCAAGAATAGCAGGAAACACTCTTTAGGTGTTGCTAAAAAATATTTAATTTTTAATGCCGAAAATACAAATCGAAAGCCGTTCAAACCAAAGTGAATAATATAAAAATAGAGCCGGTGTCAGTCGTCGGCCTTCCATCAATAGCATTCAGAATTTGGACAATTTACGTTAGCCGCCTTCATGCTTTATCTGCATGAGATAGTTTTTGAGAGGGAAATATCTAATTTGAGTCACTAAAACTTAAATATCTTCGGAACTGCAAGTCCGAAAAGCTTAAATATAAAGTGCGTTGTGATTTTCAGTATTATGAAAGGACCAGAAGCACTTATAAATCATTATAACACCATTTGAATAAAAAAAAAAACAGATTTTCCTTGACCTTAAAATCGTGACAGCCCAATTGACAGAGCCCTACCACCAAACCTGAAACAGATGTGCAGCTTCTATTGTGGAAAATTTATTCCAGACTGTAAGTTACCGCCGCTATGCTACCTATACCGTACACCACAGCCCAGACAATTTGTGGAAAATTTTATCCAAACTGGAAGTTACCACCGCAATACTACCTATGCCGCACAGCTCAGACCATCCATCCCCATATCCGGCTCATAACCTGCATGCGCATTATAAATCCAGCATATCGGGAAGGCGCCGCCGTAACGAATTGCGATATCTGCGCAGACGCAGCCACAACTCACGTGTCTCGGAATAAAGACATCGAGCGATACGGCGCGCCCACGACGCGACGCGTTCAGAGACTATTATACGCTTCGAGCACAAATTTACACTCTATGTAGGTATAGGTCACCTTCATTTGCCTGCCCTTACTCCATTCATTTGGGGTCGTCACAGAATATTCTATTTCTCCATTAATCCCTATCATACCCGCTGTCTTACCACGATCACCTCTCACTCTATACATAGGTACAGTCAATTAATTTTTCAACTTCAAGAAAGACTTCACATATAGCAAACTAGCGGCCCCGGCTTCGCACGGGTAAATAAATATATTATACACCTTACCAGAGTCCGTTCTTCTAGTAAGTAGGCGCTTTTAGTAAATCGGAAAGCTTTCCATCAATTTGTGTTGTTTTGGTTCTACATTTATGTTGCCTGCAACCTAATCCAAGAATGATACGCGTACCAATTAGCTCACCACCAACGATGCCGAAGACCGAGCGAAGTGGGCCAGGAAGAGTAGGAAGGCGCAGCCCGGGCCCCCGCGTACCGCGCGGGAGCTCAACCGGGATATAGCGACAAGATGATGACGATGACACCTAAACCTTTCTCATGAATCACTCTGTCTCTTGTTGAAAGAAAATTCGTTCGGTAGTTTTTGAGTTTATCGGGAACAGGCAGACAGACAACAGACGCGCATAGGCGTAGGAAGAAGGGGGGCCGGGTGGGCCGTGCCCACCCCAGAATGATCTGGGGCCACCCCAGTATCGGGTGCTCACTGACTGTACATTGGCGATTGACTCGGCTTCATCGGCCATGTCAGGGGCCAGGCCCCCCCTGGAAAATAGCCCTGCATACGCTATTGCAGACGCGGCGTGAGACTTTGTTTTATGATAACTGTAGTGCTGTAGTGATAGCAGTCCCCTGCAGAACTATGGCCACTATGGTAGATCCTTTTGGCATTGTTTCCTCGTGACATGATTCCCTAGAGACGTATTATAGATTAACCATACCAACCAACAGTACAAGTTCGTGAACGCACCCCCCGTTCTGAAAGCTCGGCCGTTCGCTGAATCAAGACATGGTAAGATAAGCTGGGAGACGCTGGGTTGGTGCGAGGGCGTTTTGTCGTTTGAAATACAAAATAGCTAGGATTTTAGCAAGCGTATGACTGAATTGATGTGAGTTGGCTGTCAAATGTCTAAGTAGTTCTTATACCTAAAAGTAATCTGACACATAAACACACAAAGTAAGCAAAACTTGTATTATGGGTGCCAGAAAACTTATTATACATACAACACCCAGTCAGAGCAGTAACAGAAATTAAAATTGCCGGGAATGAACATGGGACCTGTGCATGGCAGACGGTATGTTAACCAACTGAACCATTCAGGTCGTGACCAATTGAACAATTCTGTATGTAGAGTCTCTTTGTCCAAAATGATAAAATGTCAAACTCTCGTGAAGACGTTCTTTATAAAGCGCGTATCCAAATGGATAGGTCTCTATGTTGCTAGTTAACGGAATGTGAAAATTTGTATCCATTTGGAAAATTTGTATCGTAAATCATCAAGGGGATAAAGCAGTATGTTACGCCATGGGTGTCATATTGGATCTCTAGAGTTATCTGCTGAGCGAGATGAAGAAGTTACGTAGAGTCCTGAGTGAAGCAAGGAGTTCAAGATGCTGAAGACTAAGACAACTTTGTCCCAGAAGTGAATTCTCTACTTTTCGCACCATCTGTGAAATAATAAATTTATTAATTAAAGTGTCTGATTTAACAAACTCTGTCTAACAAAACCCGAAGCCGTGTCGCTTCTCAATATTTTCGTGTATTTTAATATTAAATAAAATTGTTAATTATTTGGAATTGCTAAAATTAAAATAACACCAAACACCATTTTTAAAATCACACTTTTTTCTCTATTTTGGCAGTCTAGGGTACTACCCTTACATCTAGTCTTTAGTTACAGTTTGTATTCGCGCCTTTTTTGGTGTTTCTTTTTACAATAAGCATAATAGAAAAAAATTATAAATATGAGATTTACAACTCTCCTTACAATGCCCGTATGCTAAAAGTTTAAATACGAATTCGAAATCCAAATTCAAATCACTTTATTTCTCTCGGGAATTTCATACAAACCCGAATTTTACGTCCCTGCCATTCTTTACGTTGACATTTCGTGACATGTCATAATAATTGGACATTGTCGAGCAGGAGGAAACAGAAATACGAATACCTCTATTACGCGTAATATGAATACGAATTTTCCGCGAACGAAGTAGGTAAATACAGGTCATTATAATTAGTAACACACAACAGTTAAAAAACGTGGTTACAAACCTATAATTATCATATTATGCGTGGTGGTAACTGGCAACGCAACCTATCGCAAAGTATAGTCGTTCACAAATTTATTTATTCGTATGGCAAAACTACAGTATACGAGAAACACATTCAACTACAAATTTAAATTAAGCGAAGTCAGCCATTTAATTGCTCCGTCACTAAGGGTGATCAGGTGATAAATTAAATACTTAAACAAAGTACTCACAATAGGTACCTAAAAATACCTGCTCATCCACGCCCTAAAACGTAAACACGGAAACATGGCGATGCATTTATAAAAATGAAGCCGTCAAAACGCCCAAAATTTAAAAGTCGAACGCGCCCAAATCATAAGTCATTAACGTCCAATAAGTTAAAAAGTTAACAGGGCTGCCTAATAAATCATTTTTTATTTCATCTCTGTACCAATTTTTCTGAGTCCTTTTTCATCAGTTAACAAAATGTGGCACTCAATTGTAAGGTTTTATACTGCTCCGATTCCCTGCTTTTTTTTTCGACGGGCAAACCGTTTTAATGATTTCGTCCAATCAGATCGCGCGATTAGCTGTAACGCGCCGCCCTCCCGCCCCCTGATTGGTCCGGCGGCCCGACAGATTGCGCTATGGCGAGAAATGGTTTAAGTTTAGGGCATCTCATTCTTACGATTTAGTGTTGGGATGTGGCTCGTAGTATGTTGATGTAAATTGTCGATGTATACTTTTGTATTCGACGTGTTTAAGTCATGAGGTGGTTAAGAATGGATATTTATTAATTGATTGACTGAAATACTTGAAATACTTTTTTTTGTATTTTCTACTAATTAAAGTAGTTTTCAGGAATAAAGGTAAGTCGTGAATCAAAATCTCATTTTTAGTACTAGGTACTTGCAAACGCGAATAACATTATAAACAGATATATTAAGATGAGGTAGGTATTTCAGTTTAAGTTAGGTGCAAGTAATTGTTAGTCATTTATAAAATTAGCAATAAAATTATGATGTAAGTTTATAGTAAGTGCTCCATAACAGCGTACAAGGGCGGGCATCCGACGATTTCAAATATCTCTCGAGTGACGCTCTTAAGTATCTTGGAACAAGTAATTTTACTATTTAGTTGTAATAAATAAATAATAACTCGTTAAACGTACATATTGAGTGCATTTCGGTTTGATAAAATAAAATGTTGAATAATAAATGTTTGTATTATTCAACATCTGTCCTCTTTTTATTACACTGAAATAGAAAAATAGAACGAACAAAATTTAAAAACCTAACTAAACAATTATCGCACCTTTACATTTTTGTGTTTTTAAATCTTTGTAATGATTATTTCCTGATAACAAGTTCTCATAACGTCACGCCATATTCTGTATATGATTGGTTTAATTGGAAAAATTCTTAAATAAAAATATTTTTTAATCTTGGTGGATTAAAAAATAATTTTATTTAAGTTTGATGCAAACAATCTTACAGTCTGCCTGATGGTAAGCAGATACCGCAGTGTATAGACTGTACTCGTGTTGCTATAGTTTACAGTTGTTAAGTTTATAAGTTTAAATAATGTTATTCTTGTAACAGTAGGAGCGCGTGCAAATGAGCTGATTTTTGTCGATGCGAAGAAAAGGTATGTAACGTCATAATTTTTTATACGAAGAAAAAGGATCTTGAAATGCCAAATGGTTTCAGTACCCAATTAAAAAAGCCGAACCTCGAACTTTGACACACTATCGATACCTAAAACTATCGACAGACTCCCATCCCTAGCCCAAGTAATTGAGCGGGAACCGTGGACGGAGTCACTAAACGATGTTGAGACTTACCAATCGTTTGCGGTCGCCAATAGCTTTTAAATCGATACAGACCGCTAGACGGTTTCCGGTTACATTTTACATCGTGGTTCTTATACAGCGTAATGGTGGCCAAGAAATTGCCTGCTTGCTCTACTTGAACATTTATTCATCAATTTATTGTACACAAAAAGTCAATGGGTACCGAATCATATAATCGAGGCTATTGTCTAACTCAGTTGTCAACTGAATTTAACGTTAGATAATTTTACACTACGTCATCTGCGGTGCCACTGGCTACGGCGTTTATAAAATTAGAGTTTTGTAAGATTATTAATGTAAAGTTAAACACGTTTAAAATGTCAAATTCAGTTGTACACTGAGATAGCCCTCTACTAGTACTCTTTTCCCGAAATTGAATAAATAACTATAGGTACACAATCATTTTTATAAATAATTAAACTATTAATACAAATAATCCACATCTAATATTCCGATTGATCGAACGAGAAAAGTAAATGAGCTTAATCGTCTAAATTATGATTATAATATATATGAATATATTTGGCACGTTTTATTATCTGCGGGGCTATTGGCTAACTCAGTTGACAACTGTATTTGACACTAGATAATTCTACACCACGTCATCTACGTTGAAAACTGGCAATAGCGTCTACCAAATTAGAGTAGTGTCCGATTTTTTTATGTCAAATTCAGTTGTCCACTGAGATAGCCGATAGGCCCTGTGGTCTGTTTCTAAGATATTATTGTCGCCTTGAAAGGGGTTGGAGCTATTTTCTAAATATCTACTCTAACGGATTTTACATAGCGTTTAATTTGCATGAGATAGGTACAACACAAGAGCATTATGTCCATTACACTGCACAAAACATTTCAATGTACCCTCTTTTAAGTTAAATTGTAAAATTTATCTGTATCTCGTAAATGGCTGACAGAAGTTATGCTATTGAAGGTACTTACATATCTTATTGTAGTAAGCTGTGAGTTATCCGAATACAATAAACTTAAAATAACCACTTAATAAATACCGCTTCAAGACCATTTTTCTACAGCAACATACATGGTTACTCTATCTTAATTGGATTGAGGGAAAGAGAAGGCCACTAGCTTCCTGGGCCTAAAGAACTCATACTTTAGGTAGGTATCCTATAGGTACCTTATCTATAATCAAATTTCCATGGATGAACACAAACCTGAATTTCAATTCAATATAGTTAAATTAATTATTGATGTGTTAACTGAAGCAAAATCACTGACCTATTGTCTGAATTCACATTTGTTCTTTTGTATTGGCAGAATGACGAGGTATGTAAAAATTGTTTGTGTATATCTATGAAAAATTTATGATTGAATGTAGTAGAAATCCTGTAGTATGTACGTACATATGTTACACTTATAGGTATTATTTGTTATACTTATAAGTAGGTACATAAAGTAGGTTGATACCTCATTTGTCTAGCATCTCTCTGCCAAGTTCATTCATAATCATCGTTATATCAACCGGGAGACGCCCACTGCTGGTCATAGGCCTCCCCCAGAGATCTCCACTAAGGCCGGTTTTGTGCCGCATCCAGCTGCTACCTGCGATCTAAGTCGAATCAAGTGCTGTCCAAGTTCATTATTTTACGAAAATTATTAAAAAAATTATAGTCATCGTTAAAACGAAATACAATTTAAAAACAGTTTACCGCCCAGCCACCGTTATTTAGTTTGAGCGGCCATTTTGGAAAGTTAATTCCGCCGTAAATGGTCCGATATTACAACTTGTAAGACTAATATGAACATAATGGCTCTCGTTACGAATGATAGATGAGCCGCAAATTGCTACCCTACGCGTCGCTTGATAAGTCGTTATATGTTTAGACTTTCTGTGTATTATGGACCATGACAAAACGGACACGATATCCGAATTTGAGTGTCTATTCCTCTGTAGCTATATATCCGTTTATTCCAATTAAAAAAACCGGGCGATGTACCGCGCGGGAGCGCAACGGGAATATAGCGCCAAGATGAAGATGGTTCCAATTAAAAAAAAAAATATTATTAGAATAAATAAATATGTTTTGACAAATTGACACAGCGCCATCTAGCCCCAAAGTAAGCAAAGCTTGTGTTATGGTATTATTAAGCATACCTGCACGAGGACTGAGGAGGCTTAAGCCCAGCAGTGGACTGCTATGCGCTGTCAACACGGTATGTATAGAAGTTAAATATTTTACAAGAACCATTGGTCTTAATAAATAAGCCACATCTCGTCAATTAGTAGTATCAATTATAATACCTACTCTATAATATTTTGATTGGTTAGACATGGCTGCTAGGTATGACTGTAATAAAGCTTTGATAACTTCTTCGAACAAAATAAGGATCATTCGAATATGCTTAATTGGGTGTAGAATTGTTTTACATTAAATACTCAAATAACTAAGTAAAAAAAAATTATATTGTCTGTATTACATATTTTAAACTCTAAATATGTCTATAAAGTTAAATGTAAACATGACAAGTACTGATAAGTAAGCGTACTTATCCAGTTTCCAGTTTTATTTCACTATTTTTGTAAATAATTGTTTTATTTGCACTACTTTTAAACTAATTTAGTTGTGTGAATATCTCTAAACGAATAACTGAATCTTAATTAACATTATTAACGAATATTTATATATTTATTTATTGGAGTACCAACAGCTATATAAAACATAATAAATATTATATTAGAGTCAATAAGCCAATTACAGGTCCTCGATATAATAATTAGTTTTAGAAGATAAGATTGCAATTTATTAAAAAAAGAAGAACTACCGACAAATAAACAATTTCAGATTTATTTTATCAATTGAAAACGAAACAAACATGTGGATAATTAATTACTACGCGAAACAGAAATTAGCACGGAGAATGAAAGTTATACAAGCGCGCGCCGCAGGCAAAATAGGCCGATTCATTGGTCCCGCTGGTCCTTATATAGGGTCGTTGACTGGTGGCGCCCTCTGCACGGAGAACGCAGCTAACACGGCCTCTCCTGACGGAGCAGCGTCCTCGCCGCTCACTGGGTCTGGTTCCAGGTATTTTGGCAGCTCTGTGCAACTTTCTGCGGGCTCCGGCCTTTCTAAAGGTCTGTGACCGCTGGCTCCAGGTTGTGGCTTTCGCTGTGGATGTGCAGGTTCCACGATCTCTTGGTCTAGCACCTGAGGGTAAGAGATTATACGTGAGCCAGTAAATAAAGGTTATAGACATTACCCATCGGTATGGGTCAGATTTTTCCATGCGCCACGCTATGTGTCATCCGGTAGATACTTATTTGTGTACTAGGAGAATGTCTTCACGAATCTAGCCTTAAAAGAGATCACGAGTTACCCACAGCCACAGCGGGCCTTACGAGGGTCTTCCAACGCCACGGCGGGTCTTACATGGGCCACCCAATGCCACAGCGGGCCTTACGAGGGTCTTCCAACGCCACGGCGGGTCTTACATGGGCCACCCAATGCCACAGCGGGCCTTACGAGGGTCTTCCAATGCCACTGCGGGTCTTACATGGGCCACCCAATGCCACAGCGGGCCTTACGAGGGTCTTCCAATGCCACTGCGGGTCTTACATGGGCCACCTAATGCCACAGCGGGCCTTACGAGGGTCTTCCAACGCCACGGCGGGTCTTACATGGGCCACCCAATGCCACAGCGGGCCTTACGAGGGTCTTCCAATGCCACTGTGGGTCTTACATGGGCCACCTAATGCCGCAGCGGGCCTTATATAGGTCACACATCCCTTAACGCCAGGATGAACTGCCACTCGCTGCAATTGAACATAAATAAAGACAAAAAGGATTATCCAACGCCACGGTGGGCCTTACATGGAACTCTCTTGCATGACTGCTCTTCGGCCTAATTAAACTTAACATCCTTTTAGTCAAAAACGCCATGGTGGCCGCCTTGGTATCGTACCCTGAGATATGCCTCCTGAAGTATCCGGCCAGGCCGAGAATCTGTCACTTGTTTTACTGTTTTAAGTATGGGAAACATGGCTAGTGCATTTATCTTTAGTGCGCTCGGCGAGACCTGACCCTTGCCTATCGTTCTCCCAAAATATTCTGCCCCCTATGTGAGAAAAAAGCACTTGCGTAGGTTAATTGAAAACCCGGCTTCAGTTAAGGTCTTCAGAATAGAATCGAGCAAAGATAGGCCACTCTAAACAGTGTTGCTAAGCAATAACACGTCATCACTATAAACGAAGACTTGGCCTGCATCAATGAACGGCCTCAGCGTGGTCGGAAATAATGCGTTGATATACAACCGGTGTATTCGCAAGTCCATAAGTCATTTTAAAGTACTCAAAATGTCTCTCGGGCGTAACGGACGCAGTCGTATGCACAGAATCCTCGGCGATTTTATTTAGTGGATAACGGTCACCATATCTGATGCCGTAAAGTAGTTATAGTTCCCGAGCCTGTTGATGTGGTCCTCAATTAAAGGAAGCAGGTACCGATCTTTTATGGTGATGGTATTGAAGGCGCGATAGTCTACTACTATCCTATCCGAGCTGTCTTTCTTTTTTTTACTAAAAGAATAGGGCTTGCAAACGTGGACTCCGATTCACGTATTATGCCTTTTTCTTTCAAATCGCGGACGATGTCGCGAACGTGCAGTTTTTCGTCGTGCGACAATTTGTACGGTCGGTAATTAACAGGCTCATCACTAGTGAGCCGAATGCGCCCTGTTTTGACAGTCGTCGTTGCAGTGCCGCTAAGAAAGTACTCGGAGTACTTGTTCAGCACGGAAGCCAGTTGCACCTTTTCATTGCCGCGTAGCGGTGTATTAATTGAGTCGAGTTGCACAGTTGGTTCACTACAAGTCACATTATTTACTACCGATGTATTTCTAATAATGCGCTGACAGTCGCCCGAGCATATGCGATACCTCATCTATTTAAAACGTCTGTACCAATGCGAACCGGGGTACTGAGGTAACTACGGGGTACTACATAAAAGTCGACTTCTAGTGTTACATCACTAAATTCTACCGGTAATGTAACGAAGGACTCCGAACGCATTTCTAATCCGCCTAAGCCGCGTAAAATCTGTACACTCGGGACCACGCGACACGAGAGATATTTGACAAGTTCATTTGAAATTAGCGAAGTGCTGGAGCCGCTATCGATCAACACATCTGTAGGAACGCCACATAACACCGCGGTAACTACGTCGCGATTAGTAGACTTATTCATTGTTTCCCGACAGGAATTTACGTTCGCTTTATTACGTGACTCAGATCGCTCTTTTGTAAAACACTGTTGTTCGAGGTGACCTCCCTTCTTACAAAAAGTACACACAATTTTATTTTTCGAATCGGGGGTAGTTGTTCTAGAAATATTTTTGTTACGGTCGGTTTTAGAATCTACCTCTAGTTTTGGTCTTTTCGTGCAGCGATTACTTCTATGACCAGATAGGCCACAATTATGACATCGAAAGTCGATCGCGCGTTTGGGAATTATTACGTACACTTGCAGATGATTTGGTTGCAAATAAATTGATAAGAACTCCACAATTGTCTCGGGCGTTAATTTGGCGTTAGTCGCGGCTGCCCGAATTTGGGGATATTTTATACCACGCACAATTATGGCACACAACAGTTCATTAATTAGCCCTTTAACGATACGTAGCCGTAACAATGATTTACGTGCGTAGTCGGCATATGAGGAGCACTTATTTCATTTACAGGATTCAGTACACATTACATCAAATAGAATATTCGCCACATCAATGTGAGGCGGACATAATGATTTTAATTCCTTTTTAAAATTTGACCAAGTACGAGCGTCACTAGACCATTCGCGCAACCAGGAGTCTGCGTCACGCCTCAGTGATAAGCCATGACGGGCTAAGCACTACTTTTTATCCCACCAGTTATGCGAACGGGCACGATCCACTTCATCACACCAACCAACAACGTCGTGAATATTGGGATCAAAATCAGACACATAATATTGGTTAGACCTCACCGGATTCATGGACTTCAAGGCGTCAATGAGGCGTCCCGTCACGTCGCTGCCGGCTGTCGCCGCGGACCCAGTTCCGGCGTCGGGCGGCAGCAGCGCGACCACGCCGCTCTCGCGGCACCGGCGGCAGCTATCGTAGGGTGTGAGCCGATGCTGGCGGGGGTCGCCCCACCACGTTCCTCCAGCGTCGCCAGCCGGTTGAGGATGGCGTCCATGGTCGCCGCTAACGCACCTAGATTGGGATAAATCCTGGGCGATGGCGCGCGCTCTCGCGGTGGTGCACGTTTTTTACTTGACATATCGCGTGATCAGAAATGACACTCGGCGGCTGATGGCTTTCGAATCCCACTTCTGATTTTAGAAGATAAGATTGCAATTTATTAAAAAAAGAAGAACTACCGACAAATAAACAATTTCAGATTTATTTTATCAATTGAAAACGAAACAAACATGTGGATAATTAATTACTACGCGAAACAGAAATTAGCACGGAGAATGAAAGTTATACAAGCGCGCGCCGCAGGCAAAATAGGCCGATTCATTGGTCCCGCTGGTCCTTATATAGGGTCGTTGACTGGTGGCGCCCTCTGCACGGAGAACGCAGCTAACATTAGATATATCGACGACGATGTTCGAATACCTCCTAACTGACACCCGGGGCCAAAATGAGTTATCTATGCCACTGTACTTAGAGTTCAATTTCGCACCGCCTGGCAAAGACTCCGAAGTGATTTTGTAATAAATAACGCCACAAATTCATAATGAGAATTCCTCCTAATATCACGCTTTGAACGTGTTAGCCTAAAATGCTGCTAATATATTCTAACTTACCAAAACGAATATCTCCTAAGTTACTTCCGAACTAATTTTGCTGCCAATACCTCCTATCTACCATCAAACACGTCTAATTTAGCTCGTTCTTGCCGGAGAACTGACGAATTGGCAACAGTGTGCGAAAGAGATCGAACTATTGAGTTGCGTGAGGTGGTGCGACGTCACGGGAGGCGCGTGCGGCGGCCATTGTCGTTGTTTTTGTAAAGGGACAACAGGTTTATTTATTTAGTGTCAAGAACAAGAGTAATTAGCTGTCGTGTTTTGTGATAATTGTGATACTACCCTGGTAAGTAAATTACTTTATATAATTGACGAAACTAATGGTGTTTTACGTATTTTTCATTTATAAAACCCTTCGATTTACTTTCAATTTTATTTTGCCGGCTCATAAGCAGTCGCGTACATTTCGAAGTACATAGTTAAATTTACAATTTAGCTTACAATTTACCCTCATATTAACGAAATGAATGTAGTATGATTAGATAGCTCGTATTTTATTGTGACTAAATAAGTAAAAATTCAAATTTAAAAGTAGTTAGGAGTAGATAGGAGCTATTAGTTTGATTATTCCAAGTTTACAGAACCTACTATAGTACCTATCAAGTAGATAGGAGCTATTAGTTCTAATATCATGTTTTTTCAAATACATTTTGATTTCTAACTAGCCGATAGAAGTTATTCGTTTTATTTTTAGAACGAAATATTATAATTGTTTATTTGTTAGAAGTTATTAGCATGTAATTTAACTTACTGTTACTTGATATATTTGATTGTTTTTAGCCGAAATGTCGTCGAGGGTGAGACCGACGGATGGAGTACGAGCACGTAAAATATTTCGTGCATTAAATTTACCGTCAGATCATATTAGTGCACCTGATACAAAACGTCGAGTACGTTTTGTATCAGGTGCACTACTTAAATGTAAGTACTTAAATGTTTTTTTCAATCAAATTAAATTTGTTTGTCTATTAACCATTTTACATTCTACTGTAGGAAAGTTATAAAAAAATATTATGTAATTTTAGGTACTAAGCAGTTAAAGACTCAAAAAAAGGAAGAAAATATTGGTATTGAGAACAACGAACGAACACCAGTTAAGCGCCCGCGTGGTCAGCATATTGCAGAATCACCAATTTCTTGCAAACGTACAAAGTCGTTACCGGCGGCGCAAATGTCTCTTCCTGTTAGCAAAATTTACAGCAGTGAAAAAAAATGTTTGGATTCAATGCCTTTGTCGCCCATATCTCGTCTACAAAAATCTGTCTCTCTTTCTGATTTGACACAAGACAATGAAGCTATATTTAGTCTTCATCGAAAATTTAAGTCAGACTTGATACACGGACATTATAATGAAACTGTTAATGATAATGTATGGATTTTGTTCGCTGATATAAAAGACATTAATAATGCGGTAAGATGTGAACAGTATACAATAAAACAAAATTATTTGGATTCAGTGGGACCTATACAGGCTGATACTGCAATGCACCAGGTGCGATCTCTTTCAATTTCCGACCTAACACAAGATACGGAAGTCCAACATAAATTTACCAGATGCAAATCAGTCCCTGCCATAGAAAAGACCAATTGTTATACCTTGACTAATTATAGTACCTTGCTGTCAACTAAAACTACCGATAAAGCAATTATAAAGCCATCTCAGAAAAGGAAATCTCTTTCGCTGTCGAATTTAACATCAGACATAATGAAGTTTCCGATCGCTATCCGAAAATGTAAGTCGACCACGGCTGTGACAGGTACTTTTATTAGTACACATTTAATTAGACGCTTTGAACTTCCTGAATCGTCAGATGATGACGAGGAGTATTTCCCGAGTAATGATCTTGAGGGCTCTATAACCGACTGCGAAAGTACCGTAGAAGAACTTTACGGAGATCTTGACGAGGGAAAAATCCGACGACGCAAAGCTAAACCTCGTGAATGGTCCAGGAATAAAACAAAGATAATGCGAATGAAAGGGGAAGAATATGTTGGATATCAAAAACTTCCTGGGCAGCGCAAAACACATGATATTGTGAGACCAGCAAGGCAACTAGGAGAAACATGTAGCTCAGACTTTTGTAAACGAAGCAAACTAAGGGGTTGTTCTCAGCTTACTGAGGAAACTCGTAAAAAGATTCACAGCCACTTTTGGAAGACGCTTACCTGGGATCAACGCAAGATTTTCGTTAACGGTCTAGTAACACTCACCGACACGAATCGAAAAACGGTAAAGAATAAGACAAATTCGAGACGTCATGGTACTCTACAATACTCTTTACCGTTGTCGAGCAAAGGAGACGAAAAAGTTCAAGTCTGCAGAGAAATGTTTTTGAACACGTTATCTCTAGGGTCTTACACTGTCCAGTCATGGGTAAAGCAGTCTGAATTTTGCATGACTCCTTCACAAGAGAATTCGTCACGGACAGTAGAGCCTAATGATGAAAGTAAGCAAAAAATGATAGTATTGGAAACCTTTTTCAACGATTTACCCAAGTTGCCATCACATTATGCTGGCAAAGATACCAGCAAACTATTTTTAGAGCCAGTTTTTAAATCACTTTCAGATTTATTTAAATTCTATAAAGAATTTTGCTCCTCGAACAATAAAGTGGCTGTCTGCAGGTATACCTTTGAAAAGCGATTCAATGAAAAAAATCTGTCTTTACTTACATTGAAAAAAGACATGTGCGACACGTGCTCGACTTGGTTGGCTGGAAACTTGAATGATGCTGATTACCAAATGCATCTGATCCAGAAGGACAGAGCCAGGAAAGAAAAAGCTGACAACAAAAAGAAGGCAGTTAAAGAAGAATGCATTTTATTTACGATGGACCTGCAATCTGTAAAGGTATGCCCTTATCTGACAGCAAGCGCACTCTATTTTAAAACTAAATTAACCTGCCATAATTTTACTGTCTACAATTTGGCTAACAATCACTGCACTTGTTACTGGTTCAACGAAACTGCAGCAGATCTAACAGCGAATACGTTCGTCTCATTCTTATTGGATTAGCAAGACACTGCTTGCCTCTCAAACTTCCTATTATAATTTTTTCTGACGGATGTACATACCAAAACCGAAACGTAAATCTTGCTAACGCTCTACTCAACTTTAGCAAACTGCACGGAGTAACAATAACTCAAAAGTTTTTGATACCAGGGCACACGCAAATGGAATGTGATTCAGTCCATAGTGCAATAGAAAGGAAATTGAAGAATAGAGAAATTCACTTACCCAGCGATTATAGTACTGTGTCAAAAGAGGCGCGTAATAACCCACCTTATGAGGTGGTCACAATCGACCACGAATTTGTCAAGAACTATGGTGACACCGTAACTTGGGTGTACAAAAGTATTCGGCCAGGACGTAAAGTAGGGGATGCGCAGGTCACCGATATTCGAGCGATTAAATATACCTCCGATGGCAAAATACAGGTCAAATTAGATTTTGACGAAGATTGGTTTGATTTGCCTCAGAGGCAACAAGTTGTTAATCGTGATGTAATATACAAAAGACTTCATTCTGGTCCTATACCTATCACTTCGAGTAAATACAATCATTTGCAACAGCTTAAATCTGTTATACCTCAAGATTGCCATGCTTTTTACGATAACTTACCAAAAAATAATTAAAAAACTGTAAAACTATACTTACCTAACTAATTAAAGCTCTAGTGTTACTCATTTCTGTTTAAGAAAGTTTAATTATCATTAAACCAAACTCTAGTTACCTATCTATTTAGTCTATTGTGTTAAAGAACTCAGTTTGTTATAACGTACAAATTCATTATTCTCAAAAAGAAATACGCTTAGGTTATGTTATTTCTAATAATTAATTGTATAATAAGAACCTACCTACTTAATTATATAATGAGAAAGTACGAATGACAAAATGTATAAAGATTAGTAGGACAAGGGAAAAAAGTTATGTTATGTTGTGTTACTTATGGTACTTAGATAAGTATGTGTGTTTTTCAGTGAGAGTAGGTATAAAACAGTTTAGTTTATGTTATTTCTTTAATGAATGTACAAAACATTTATGTGATTTTTCAATACGAGTATAAAACATTTAAGTTCATGTGAATAAGACTAAGTACTTATAAAACATTTAAATTTATGTGATTATTTTAATAGGAGCATAAACATTTAAGTTCATGTGATTCTTTAAATAAGAGTATATTAAAACATTTAAGTTTATGTGATTTTTCCAGTGAGAGTATAAAAAATTTAGTTTATGTTTAAACTAGTTGAAAATACTAGACATATTTTTATTTTGCGCTGAAGTAATTTAACGTCATTTTTTTGTGAGGTTTAATAGAAATAAGTTTTCAATTACTAGTAGAGAGTAACAGACTTATTTTAATGGTTATCTAATAAAGATTTTCGTAATTATTTCCTAAAACTTTTATTAAGTAATACCTCTTAACTTCATCAAAATAAGTCTGACATGGACATTAGTGAAACTAATAACTCCTAACTAACACTAACTTGAAAACCACTTGTCTGTACGTAAAATCAACGCTAGCATCAATTTCGCAGCCCCATTTAATAACAACTTGCTTTAGAACACATTTTCATAAAATAGGTACAAAAAGAATTAAAACGTTTTTTTCGCCTCCTGTAAAATTTGCTTTTTGTTAGTTAGGAGGTCTTCGAACATCGTCGTCGATATTATCTTTCACAAATAAGTAAGTACATAATGAAACAAAGACGCGTTAGACATCTTGTGCCAAGTAGATGATACTAAAATTACATTGTGAAAGCTACGTTAACCAAACGTTGAAGTAATATAGCTACTTGATACTAGGTGGCGCGGTTGACAACTTTTCTCGCCAGTTCTTTACTTAACTGATAGATGGCGCCCTTCACTAAGTCATAATAATTTTGAAAGTACTAGTGAATTGATGTATTGGTTAAACTACAAATGCATTTAATTTAGAATTTTTATCTTAGCATAGGGATAATGTATACCTTTTAATTAGTTTAGTTTCAGATTAGTAAAATATTAGTTTCATTTTGCAGCTATTGCCAGAAAAAGTTTAATTTGTAATATGTACTTACGTAGACTGTGCCGTAACTTATGTCACTAGGCTATAATCATCAATTTGTAGCAACTTCCGTTTCTCACTGTGTTGACTGACTTTATTTACCTAGTAAGAAGGGTCAATGTCGCTATCGCCGACCTGTTAAGCGCCTTTGACCTGTAATTCCAATTCAAGATTCAGGCGTTGTCAATTATTGTCTAGTCTTTGGCTCTTTGCTCTGACGACTGATATATTTAGTTTTGTATTACAAAACATATTCATTAGTTTATACGCAATTAAAAAAAACCTCGATGGGAAATCAATACCCGCTCGGCAATGCTCCATTAGCCGACCACTATCATTAATTAATAGAAATCAAATATTTAATAAATTACAAACGCTAACTGGATACTCCATCTTAGAAGTATACCTAGGCTATAAAATACAAGAAACAATGATATGAAAATCACCACTAACGTTTTATATTTGCACCAATGGTCGACCACCCGTCGGATATTGGAAAACTGTTCGACTATGGGCCTAATTAGAAGTGATCTTTTATTATTTTATTTTAAACAAGGGTTGTTCTGTTACATGTAATTATTAAGACATCAAACTCTATATGTAGCAAGTCTACATGACGCAGTGCGGGTAGGCCTCAACAAGGTGGACCAACGACCTAGTGAAGATCGCAGGTACAAGCTGGGTGTGGAAGGCACAGGACCGGCCTTTGTGGAGATCTCTAGGGGAGGCCTATGCCCAGCAGTGGGCGTCTTTCGGCTGATATGATGATGATGAAGTTATACTAACAAATTTACAATTAGTATTTTTAATACCCTCCCTTTAAAAAAACACTTTCCTGCACTTATTATACTCTAGAAGTAATCTTCCAGATAGTAGGAAAAATGAAAAAAAAATTCAGTTAATCACTTTTTTATTCGCAATACACGACCAATATTGTTGTCAACATTTTTTACTATACATGTTCACTTAGTAAATAATTAAACACATACCTAATTGGTTTTTACTTTAGAGTTCTAACGACGACAATTTCGTCTTTGTCAAATATTAAATACTTAAGATTTATATAGTACTTTTTATATAAATATTATATATAAGTTGGCAATAAATAGTTACACTTAGTTTGTATTGACAAACCTTTTTGAAGCCTCATTGAGACAGTAATGCACACATCCAGCCAAAGTATGTATTGCTGTCAAAAATTGCTTCAAACTTAAAAACTTAAAAAGCTTAAAAACAGTTCCAAAATCAAGTTAACTTATAAAAAAGTGATATATCATTGTGAATTAATTAAAAATAAGGTGATGTCTGAGTCACAAGGAATACTGAATACTTGTTCAGCATATATAAGTATTAGAAATATTAGGTAAAACATATATGAATGACATATACATATATGTGATACACACAGGTATCAATATCCATCTCTTTATACTGGTTATATTTCATAAGTGTTGGTGCCAGTTTATTTAGGAGTCTTGCAAAATCACTATAATTTATCAGAGGCTATATTTTAAAAGGTAAAAGATTTACAGTTACATAAATAGTAAAAGTGTACCTACCTATTTATAAGTATGAACAGCTGTTAAAAGAAATAAGTTATAAGTATTTTCACTTATTAGACTGGCACTAAAACAAACCTATTTAACAAGTAATTATTTTAACCAAAAAGCAAACATAACACTTAGCAAGAAAACTTCAATCGACCATGAGCAATTCTGACTAGATATAAGTAGGTACTAAGGTATAGTAAAATACCATAAATGTATGAAGGTAAGTGCACAGAACAAACAACAGGCAGGGGCACTAGACTGAAGGTGTACATTATTGAAACGCATCAAACAAATCCCCGTTATGCTCGCTTTTATACCGCCTTGGTTGGTTTTGATTGTCTTCATCTTCGGTGTAGTCACAGGGCGCGAATATCTGAGACAAAAACCATTATTTTAGTATGTAATGATATGGGCACGTATTAATACAGGGTGTAAAAAGACCGCTAGCATTAATTGAAATCTCATATTGTACCCATGAAACTGAACAACTCTCCCCAAGAAACATACCCGCGGAAATGACTTCATAAATTCGCTACCTATAATAAATAATTAATTGTGACGCGCAATGTTCATCATCCGGCGCACGCCTCTCGCTCGCCCACGTGACCAGTGGCCACTGACGACGCCGGCCTGCACGCTTTACATTGCGTGCTTTTACTTAAAGTGCATTTATTTCAACTTAAATTTGAACTTTGAGTGTCTAAATTAATTGTGAACGATGTCTGTTGCCTGTTAGCCGTGTGGTGACCGGTAGAGTAGAATAGCACCAACCCCTTACACTCGTGGGTGTCGTACAAGGCGACTAACGTTTAGAGGCAAAATATCTAGTCTCCATAAACTGGAAAATGGGCAGCAGCGTTTTTCATTGTTATGTTTGCAACACTGCGATCTCCAACCCGCCTGCCAAGCGTGGAGATTATGGCAATAACCTCCCCTTTTGCGGGAGAGGCCCAAAGTCCTGTAGTGGACTGTTATGGGCTGTGATGATGATGTCTGTTGATATTTTAAGTACAAAAATACAACTTTTTTTTTAAAGAGAATCTCGATTTCTGGCTTAACTATGAGTTTCCGCGGGTATATTTCTTGGGGAAAGTTGTTCAGTTTCATGGGTAGAATATGGGGTTTCAATAAATGCTATCGGTCTTTTTACACCCTGTATAAGTATATCTCACTGCAGTTGCTTAAAGATGTTAGATGGCCAACCTACGGTTCAATACTAACCTAGTAATAGTAAGGTGGGTCATATAAAATATAAAGCATGCAACAGAATTTATTATGAGCATCGTAGTGAAAGTCCCTGTCTGGGCGCCAAGTCCGTACCTAACTCTATAATTAGTTCAACAATTCGCTTTCAAATGTGTGCCTGAGCTTGAGCTTAGTTTGAACTTATGATAAACTTCACATACTTCGCAGATCTGCACTCGTGAAAAGATAACAAAATAAGGGTTCCCTGTCTGGGCGCCAACTCTCGTCTGTTCTTTCAACGGTATTTGAGTCTATACCGTTGATACTACAAACGATTACTAATGAAAGTATATTTAGTGAACCTGCATTTTTGAAAAGTAACAATCAAATTAAACGGTGTCTGTGTGAGCGGCAAGTTTCTAGCTAACTTTATCATTCGTTCAGTAAATTGCCTGTTAGTGTATGCTTGAGCTCTAACTTATTATGAGCTTGAAGTTATGATGCAAATCACATATTTCGGAAATCTGTGCTCTCGAAAAGGAATAACAATATAAGAGGTCCCTGTCTGGGCGCCAACTCTCGTCCGTTCTTACAGCGGCATGCTGTCGAGTATTATTTGAATATATGCTGTTTATATTGCAAAGCATTACGAATAAACATATATCTAGCGAACCTGCATTCGTGAAAATAAGTCAAGTGATAATGAAAGCGCCAAATTTAACACCACTGTGTTTGTGATCAGGCATTGTCAGCATTTTTAGTGACAGAGAAATGCCAGGCAGTGTCGTATGGTGTCAAACAATGCCAGGTAGAGCCAGACTTCACCTGACAATAATAATTCCGCCCATACCGTCAGTGCCCCGGAGCCCAGAACGACCAAAAACCTCTTTATGTGGAAAGGAAAATGAAAGCTACTACACTTGACTTAAACGATATACCAGGAAATAAGCGGCATGTAACTCATAGAGTCTACCTTAATTGTTTATTTATTTATTGGATTGCCAACAGCTTATAAAATAAATTAGATACTATGAGCAGACACAGTCAAGCCATTATAGATGCTCGCTGATAACCACATACTAAAAATATACTTAAGCACTCAAACCACACATTGCAGAAAAATAATAAAATCAATGTGGTACTAATTAAAGTGTCTTACTATCTGGCTAGATTGATGGTTCGATACTCACCCGTTCGTTCAGCGGCTTGCCTTCAAGTATATACTTAAGTTTCTCCAGTTGACACGGCGTGAGGCTGCTATCGAGTATATCTTTCGCGTACTTTGGCGGCGTGTGCGCTCGCTTGCCATTGGTCCAGCCCCTCGAGTACTGGAAGGTCTGAGCTGTCACCGAGGTCAGAGTCACGAAGATGAGGAACAAAGTCGCGTTGGAGGCCATCTTCTGGTCTGTAATTGGAAGGAGAATCTTTAGAAATCAGCAGGTATTTTGTTGTCATGTAATTAAAAATGTCATCTGGGCCCGGGGTCGGCTCTGACCATGATTCACGATTTGGCAGATCAGGTAATTACAGTAGAGCGACTGCCAGCTGAACTCCAGACAGTCAACTGCTAACTGAACTACACATTCAGTCGCCTGAATGTGCAGGTTTCATCACGATGTTTTCCCTCAACGTAAGAGCATCGGTCAGTCTTTAACTTTTTTTTTTAATTTTTTTTATATAAAACTAAACTTAATAACTAATGTACATAACTCAGAAAAGAGTCATTGGTAACAAGCGCCCGTGGGATTCGAACCCGGTACCTCTCGCTTACGAGTCGAATACCTTAATCACTAGGCCACCGACGCTCCTCATATCATGTAGTTAAGGATGCATCGCTTGGAAAATGGAGTACGAAATAAAGAATGCTTTCTTTCTCATATGACAAATCTTACTGGAACACCACTGTTATTAATTCGTTACAGGTTTTCGTATAATACCTGATAATGTAATGTTTTATTAATAATAAAACTTTATGATATATATTATGGGTATACTATGAGCCTGAAGGTAATAACCGGGAAGGTTATTATGGGGTTGGTTAAGATATAAATTATTGTTGTTATGACGTGTTTACGGTGCTTTAATTTCTTTACTGAACGTTTGCTTGCTAGGAAAGGTTATTTTTTTGCATCTATGTCATTCGTTTTTAAGATGCTGAAGTAAATCGTAATCGATATTTTTTATTGAGGAATGGATGCTGGCGAATTGGTAAACGTTTTTATATATTACAAGCTTTTGCCCGTGACTTCCTTCGGGATAAATAGTGCCAATAGCCTATGTGCTATTCTGGTGTATGAACTACATTACTGCCAAATTTTATCAAAATCCGTTCAGTAGTCTTTGTGTGGAGGAGTTGTAAACATCTAAACATTCGTACAAACTTTCGTATTTAGAATATTAGCAGCATTTAAAATATGAATAACAAAATGTCTACCAACTCTGACTCTATTTAAGTTTATTTTACTTAAAAATAGATGGATGTATTTGTCTAAGTACATATCCTTAAAATATGAACCTTTTAAAAACTGTAAAGGCTAACCTATAAAGCAGGTAGCCATACAATTTCACGGTCAATAGACCCAATCGTATTAGGTATCAAGTTAAGTTCAATGGATTGTGCCAGTAGAACATAAATCAGATCTTTCTCATAGTAAGCATCTTATTTGTTACTAGCTCTTGCCCACGACTTCGTTCGTGTTTAGGTCAGTTTGCTTTTTCCTAATGTACTAAGGAAAGCTCAAGATGTCTGTATCACTCGTTCTACCCAACCGAATTAGATGAAACATGACCTAGAGTTTAAGTTGGACCCCAAACTACCAAACTGTGAAAACCCCATCAAAACCCGTTCAGCTATTTTTGCGTGACACACGAACAAACAGACTGAAAGAAAAATATTTAAAAAAGCTCGTAGTTACGTTCTAGAATCCCATCCCGACTATTGTTTCTGCAATGTCTTTAAAAACAATGACAGACACGCCTTTTTTATGATTATTTACATGTGTTCCTAGACAGGCATGCTCCATCTTCGGCCGCATCGTCACATACCAACAGGTGAGATGGCGGTAATTAATACAACAGTACTTAACAATATACTCTTGGACTTAAGTTTCTTGCATTTTAGTGGAAGTCTTTGCAATATTCTCCACGGTTCAATGGGGAAAGGCTGCACTTCCTTGTTTTGCAAGAATCAACCTATTCTGATTTAGTCTGATTAGTCGCCTTGCATGACGCCACGCCAAAAAGTATAATTTTTGGGCTAATTCTATTATCTATAATGCTTCGGCATTGCAGCACACTACTATCTGTATATTTTGACTAATCCATAGAAATGATAGATGTTTTGGGTGAAAGATATACCGCTTACCATCAGGCAGGTGGGCGATCTGACCCGACCATTCCTTCCATACCATCTTTCATACATCCTCACCAAGTGTCTAAACTATCTCAGCATAATTATTTCCATCCTGGTCACCACTTCATCCTTCAACTTATAACGAACTCTTACCACACTATTCCTTATTTTATCATGTAGGGTGACCAAATACACACTACGTAGGGACCGCGTTAATAATAAATATAAAAAAAAAATAAAGTTTATTGCATCTATCTCACACATGGCACAGTACATTTGGTCATAATACATGACATAATACAGCTTACAAGAAACAATGAGAAAGGGACAATGCTATCGTTACCTCGTTACCTGTGCCACAAGGAGACGTGCAACGGGGCCACACTCAGCAAAAGCCACGGCTGACGCCATGGCGCTGGTTTTCAGTGTGCCCCTCAGTGAAGCACGGACGTGAGTGATTTTACATGCCAGTAATAAATAAAAATAAAAACAAAAATACTACCCAACATGATACCCATGATATGTGACCATGTCCCAAGATACTACACAACATGATATCAATGATATCCAATATTTACTTCCGTACATAAATACTGGCGGATTGACATCGCTGAGTCGGATGCGAGAGCCGACGGCTTACGACGCGAGGATGCCGAAGACCAGGCGAAGTGGAGAAGAACTTGTAGGAAAGTGGACCTTGGCAGAGGCCGGGATAAGCGCTAGGACGATCATGATGATACTTACTGGCGGGGACCAGCATGCCGTTGTAAATAGGCATTTGTCGTTTTTGTGTTTTTGTTTGTTTATACTGCCAGGGATCCGTAGGTTATCCTATCGAGTACAAGAAAAATTTCACTTTGTTGTGCTAGTTTTTGTGACATTTAGGAGCGTTGGTCTGCTCGTGCACAACCTGGCACATAAATATTTTTTTACAAAAACTTAGACATAGACATAGATTTTATTTGGCATTAACTACGACAAGTTGTAATAATGTCAACAATGATAGGTATAACATGTTAAGACTAAACATTGAATTAAAATTTGTGGTGAATATTGTAGTGTTATGCCAATTTAGAACTCAGCTCAGCATATGCTGTAGATAGAGAAACTACAGCGCTGATATTCAGCCAAGCCCTATAGTACCTACTAGGGTCACTCGCCAAATGGTTGAACGAGTACGAAGTACATTTGTAATAATTTTATGAATAAAGCTATAGATTATAATTCCGTAACTAGTCCAGTACTAACTTCGACTTCTCGTAGCGATAATACTTATCCTCTTGTGTCTATAAGTAAAAACACCGGTTTGCCTCACATCATCTTGACAGTTTCGCTTTTCAGCCGCAATAGTCACTTTTCTCTTTTGTGCACGGGCAGACCCGTGCAGACCCGGCAGACCCGGCAGAGGCGTTTTGTAGGTCTCCTAAACGTCTACTATCACTACAAAGTGGAATTTTTCGTGTACTCAAATTATTATCATTATATCAGCCAGAAGACGCCCACTACTGGGCATAGGCCTCCCCCAGAGATCTTTACAAAGGTCGGTCCTGTGCATTCCGCATCCAGCTGGTACCTGCGATCCTTACCAGGTCGTCGGTCCACCTTGTAGGAGGCCTACCCACGCTCCGTCTTCCGGTACGTGGTCGCCACTCGAGAACTTTACTCAAATGACACAGGATAATCTACGGTGCCCTTACAGTTTAGTATGGGTATTCACTACCGCGTGCAGAGCACCGTTGACCTTTGGTCTCTTATAATTACCTGGAGGTATTTATTCATTTATGCTTGTACGATTAATACCAAAAATAAAGAAAAAATTAAGTAGGACGTCTAACGATTATTATTAATGTCGTCAAAAAAACGAATAAGTACGTAATATAAAAAAAATTAAAAAATTCCGTCTCTTTGAAATGAAATCCTTTTAGAAAAGATTCACGTCTTGCAGCTAGAGAATGTCTCCGCGACCCCAGTAAGGAGTTGTTATACCGAATTCACGCCCTTGTTTAACGGGATTTAGGGCTTATCCGAATCAAATCCAACAGTATCCAATCTTAGAGGAGATCGATGGTAGAAAATAGCCGTTAGCCAAAACCAAGGACCGGTAAGATAAAAATCAACGAAAATTTCCATCGATGAATGCGAAATCGTTTTATAGTACTAATATTTTAATTGAAACTAAACCTGTAAAACTAATCTTTACATAGTATAAAACAAAGCCGCTTCCCGCCGTCTGTCCCTAATGTATGTACGATGTTTTAAACTACGCAACGGATTTTAATGTGGTTTCAACAAGAGAAAGGTTTACAAGCAAGAAAATGGGGTAGGTAGAGATAAGGTAGGTGTAGGGTAGGTGTAGGGTAGGTGTAGGGTAGGTGTAGGGTAGGTGTAGGGTAGATGTAGGGTAGGTGTAGGGTAGATGTAGGGTAGGTGTAGGGTAGGTGTAGGGTAGGTGTAGGGTAGGTGTAGGCCAGGTGTAGGCCAGGTGTAGGGTATGTGTAGGGTATGAAAATGAAAATGAAGATGAAAATGAAAATTGAAAAAGTATTTATTGAATTAGGATTACGTTAATTAATCTCTTTTCAACAGTCAAAAAGCTAACGTAAAACAGAGGGAAAGTTAAGCTAGCTCATCCAGGTAGGGGGCGACGCATGCAGACCGATCAGCGCGTACGAGGGCTTACTCCGGCGAGACACCGGGCACCGATACACGCCATGCACGTAACCGCATAAGCGAAACATGTGCGGCGCGTGCCCGGTCCCAGCCAGCCCGCCGGCGCTCACACCCGCACGCACCAGCCGGCCTACCCACGTCGCCCCCTAAGGTCGGAACAAATAAGTAAAACGAATGTCGTCTGTCTGTCAGTATGCCGGTAGGTATAGGATAGGTGTAGGCTAATGTAGGGCAGGTGCAACGTGTACGGTAGATGCAGGGTAGGTGTAGGGTAGTTGCAGGATAGGTGTAAGGTAGGGTAGAGTAGGAGTAGGAGTAGGACGCCACGCGAACGAAGTCGCGCCGGGTCCACTAGCTATAAATATTGAAGTTTCCAATGTAAAAGTATAACAGTGCCCATATTTAAAAGTACCTAATAATCAATAATCTTGGCTTCAATAACCTATTTTTTTATGTTATACGGCAGACAAACAGGCAAGCGGGCCACCTGATGGAAAGTGGTCACCGCCACCTATGGACATCAGCAACACCAGGGGAGTCACCAATGCGTTGCCCGCCTCTGAAGAGACCTCTAATATACCTCTTGAACGATCCCATGTCATAGTCCAAAGGAAACACTGTGGCTGGCTCATTCCACATCCGAATCGTACGAACGAGAAACGTTCTTTCGAACGTTCGCGTCGTGACCAAAAGAGGTTGTGCTCTCGCGCGTCCAATCCAAATAGCAATTTTCAGCCATCACACAGTAACACCCGGTTTCTGAAACGCTTGTCAAATCATTGATTAGCTAACAGACTGTCACATTTAACAAGCTGTTAAATCACCGTGGGTTTCTGAAAGGCCAATCAATCTATTGTTAGCTAATCGACCATTAACAAGAGATCAATTTTTTCGTCTGGCTACCCCTGCTAAAATCAGTCACATTCATTCACTCATACATGTTTTGTTTCTGTCTAACGCATTGATTTGTCTCTGTCCCTAGCGGCCTTTTGATAGCGGCGGGATATTCAACTTTTAGATGAAACTGATAGCGATTGTATAGTTTTCGTGTAAATAAAAATCGAATATTATCAAAAAAATATATACAGAGCGAGAAAAGAGAAAATATAACAATATTTATGTAATCCCATCATCATCATCTTTAGGCAGTTAGGTGGGTTCCGGTCCACTGCTGAATACAGGCCTCCCACGGCTTACACTCTGGTCGACTCTGTTATCTTGCATCCATCGGCTCCCTAGGACCTAAAAGAGGTCGTCCGTCCATCTCTTGGGAGGCCATCCAGAGAAAGCCACTTAACAACATCCGCCCCATCGGCTATCGATTCTGTGAGTTTCTCCCAATAAGCCCATTAGTTAAATCCTGGTTCAAGTCCTGGACACGGGCCGGTTCGTGGTTCAGGTCCAGGTCCTGGCCCCGGATCAGGTCCTGGTTCAGGTCTAGGTCCTGGCTTCGGACCAGGTCCTGGTTCAGGTCCAGGTCCTAGACCCAGACCACTTCGTGGTTCAGGTCCAGGTCCTGGCCCCGCACCAGGTCCTGGTCCAGCTAATGTTTACGGTCTACGTGCTGGCACTGCTCTAGGTCCTGGTTCTGGTTCAAGCTCAAATTGTGATCAAGGTTGCAGTTTTGGTCATGATCCTGGACCAGAACCTGGACCCTAGACCTGGACTTTGCCTTGGACCAAAACTAGAATATGGACCAGGGCCAGGACCAAGACCTAGACCAATAAAATCGGATATAATTTCTTTTGACAATCGGTTAATTGGTCGATTTTTTCCAATTAAAATAACACGGCGATAACATACAGTTAACATGAGAAAAAGCTTTCTGGAAACCCAAAATTACATTAATCAGCCGTTAATTGGAGATTTGACAATCCGTTGACAAGCTGTTAACAAGCCGTCAATTGGCCCTTTCAGAAACCCAAACTGCATTTAATCAGAGTTTAACAAGCTGTTACGTGATTTTTGCGTTGACAAGCGTTTCAGAAACCGGGTGTAAGTGAACCAAACTGTTCTTTTAACACCCCTAGGTGTTAAAAGAACAGTTTTGTTCACTTACTGGTTACTAAACTTCGAAGAATCGTTAGTATATAGTTCAGGCACACCTGAAATCTAATCATTATTAACCCATCTTCGGGTAAAAAGGGCAAGAAGGGTAAGCTGATACAAATGGAATTCAATTTCTGACCTGTGCCTCCACTGTGATTTTCCAGATGCTACCTTAGTGACGCATTACTCTACGCCGTTTATAAAAGGCAATTTATAAAGACAAGAAACCTCACCAACTCCGAATTTTGACAATATATTTACTGTTTCGTTGAGAATGTCATTTATATAGTTCCTAAATTGTTGTATGTGTTTTGTATGTATTTTAAATGATGCCTACCTACTTTTTATTTGGGCGTAAATACTGACGTGAAAAAAGTTTATCCTTAAACGACTGTTTTCGAATATGTAATTGGAACATTACTATTGGAGTCTAAATAAAATCGATATAAAACACTAGATAATGATAATTTCCGACGGTCATTTTATGTCTCTACCTAAGCTTTCATAGCTTATTGTAAAAATCTTTGACGTGAATTATCTCCGAACCTACGTTCTATATTTAGAGACAAAATAAACTCTTTACCTATTTTCAGGTCAAAGAGAATGTCGAAAACACAAGGTAGCTAAAATAGCACTAGTTAGTGAACTATTACTTATTGCTTGCGAAGGAAGCACGGCTTTTCCCCTGTCCACTCGGCTTGCACTGTAATTGCTTTGATTATAAGGCAAGAGGAGAACACCCACATCTTTTAATTATTGCCTGCTTTGTAATTGTAAAGAAATCAGCTTGCTTTGGTATGATGTTTTTTTTACATGGTAACAAAGTCGCTACCTGTTTGCGGATTTTAATGCGGTTTGTAACAATGTATAGAGAATTTATTGCATTTTTTGCACTCACAGGTTTATATTACATTGTAGAATCATTATCTTGGCGGTAATGTCCAGGTCCAGGGCCCGGAGTCCGCCTTGACCATGATCCAGAATTTATGAAGAATTACAGTGGAGTGACTGCCATTTGACCTCCTTGACTCTGATACCAGGGGAACCTGACCAGATTAGATCATGGTTACACATTCAGTCGCCTGAGTATGCAAATTTCATCACAATGACCCCTAAGAGCTTGTCTGCCACCTTAGTGGTATAAAAAAACCAGAAACTAATGTAAGTACATATTATAACTCAGAGGAGAGTCATTCCTCGGTGCCAGCATAGTAACATTCATCGAGAGGAGGGGGTAAAACCTTTAGTGGAGGGGGAGTGTTGGTGTGTGGTACCGACTCCAAAACTAATGATATCTAAATTACTGGTTCTGTATGATTAAAAGCTTATTTGCTTGACTAATCTAACGCTTCCATCTTTGGTTATATTTCAAACGGCATTGTTTGTGAGGAACAATCTCGCCCTCTATAAGAGGAACGAGGATGTCCACACATACAACACTCGCAACAAGTCGGACCTCGCGCCTATTCCACGTAGACTGGCAAAGTCAAATAAAGTAACCTACGTAATGGGCCCGAAAGTGTATAATCGTATTCCTAAGACCATTACCGAGGCTACCAGTGACAGTGTCTTTAAAAGAAAACTAAAGTGGTGGCTAATTGAGCGAACGTTGTACAAGCTTGAGGATTTTTATGACTAATATATTTTTTATTTAACATTATTATCATTATTAGAATATTGACTTACTTTATTACAATGAAATGTATTGCGAATTTTTATTAAGAAATGGACATTTATGAATTTAACTTAATTATTTATTTTTTACATTACTTATTGTGCAAGATGTCTTGTCATAGGTAAAAAATTTTTGTTTGTGACATTTGATAATTATTAATTTATGTATTACAATTAATGTAACTTGTGACATTTTTATAACTTGAACAACTGACATGTAATGAATATTTACCAATGAATAAATATGAAATATAACCCCAGTTTACTGAAAAACTCGTTTCCCCCCACCGGCTTTGTAATACTTAAGTTTCTCTTAAGTTTGAGCCTTTTGGGGTAGAAACACTGGGTCCATTGGGACCGCGAGCTAGTCGTATATTTAAACAAATATGTATCAGCGCGTCTCGTCGAGGCAACTTGTAACCAAAAAGCTGGCCTTTATTTGGCACAGCGTCTGAGCATTTCCATTCAACGTGACAATGCCGCCAACATTTTTAGCGGTAGCGGTTCAAGAGATCTAACACATTTGGGGCTAGATGGCGCTGTGTGAATTTGTCCAAGCATATTTATTTTATTTAGAGCGTCGGTGGCCGAACGGTTAGAGTATACGACTCGTAAGCCAGAGGTCCCGGGTTCGAATCCCGCTCCGGCCATGTACCAATGACTGTTTTCTGAGTTATGTACATTAGTTGAATACTAACCGATGCTCTTACGGTGAGGGAAAACATCGTGATGAAACCTGCACATTCAGGCGACTGGATGTGTAACCATGATCCAATCTGGTCAGTTTCCCTTGTTAGCAGCGTCATGGAGGTCAGATGGCAGTCGCTCCACTGTAATTACCTGACCTGCCAAATCCTGGATCATGGTCAAGGCGGACCCCGGGCCCTCGTGCGCGAGAGCACAACCGGGACATTAACGCCAAGATGATGATATTTATTTTATTTAGCCCCAGCCACGTACCAGCTTTGTTTCAATATTATAGCCTCGTAGGTGGTTTAGTAAGTAGGAGGTAAAATAAAAAAATTAGGATGATTATTGCTAATGGAAACTTTGTGTTAGTGCTCTTCAAAGCAGTTAATGATTAGTTAGCGTGTACATTACCTAGGTAACAAGGTGCTACTCTGGTATCTGACATGTCCAACCATTAGGTACATACATTTGACGACCTGCGTGGTTCAAAAAGTATATATTTAGTTTATCAGTTTCTAATACCCATAACACAAGCTTTGCTTACTTTGGGGCTAGATGGCGCTGTGTGAATTTGTCCAAGCATATTTATTTATTTATTTTCTACACCAAGCCGTACTTCCTTTCACTTAATCTTATAATAAATTAGCTTTACACGGGTACGGGTAGTACCTTACAAATCATACAGATAGACCTTACTCATGCATCACTCTGTCTATAAGTGAAAACCGCATGAAAATCCATTTAGTAGTTGTTGAGTTTATCGCGAACAGACAAATAGGCCGACAGAGGCGTTGTGGCACTTTGTTTTATAATATATTGTGATTACGGTCTGCGTGTATGAAAAACTTATATAATCAACGAAAAATCAAACTTAACACCGACCCTTTCCGAGGAGGATTGAGCCAGGCCACTATCACCCGTATTCACTAACAACACTTGTCTAAGTAAAACTACGTTTGAGCCCATTTACACATACGCGATTTCTGCACGATTTGTACCAAATGCTTATGCAATTTGGTTTCTATCCCAATGACAGAAAGCTTATTTTATTATTAGTACCAATCGCGTAGCGCCCGCCTAGCCACCGCGTCATCGTTCGCGCCAATATGGTAGGCAGCGCGATTTAGGCGCGATTCCTTGGGCGCTACGCGGTGACAAGGCGGACGCGACGCGTGCGCGATTTGTAAGCGGCGACGTATAAACGGGCCCATACAATGCGAATTAAGACACTTCTGACTGCGGCTCTGCTAAATTGCGTTCAATAAGTTCGTATGATTGGTCGATTTTGCTCGAGCTATGCGTTAATTGTGATAGATGCATAGTGCCGATCGACACTCAAGTATTGTCTACTGGCTTGGAACCTGTGCGTTCGCGCGCACTTTGCGACCTCTTAGTATTACTATGGTTTCTGAATACGGGTCTATGTTTCCTGACGAAAAAGGCAAGACAAGTAGGACCTATCTAGACTAGAAATAGTTAAGTATTCAGCGCTATCTACTGTGAGTTTTCAATACTGCGATCTCCAACTAGCCTACAAAATGAATCTCCATTACGGCAAAATGATTCACTAATTTGGAGATGGCTCACCCAGTAGTGGAATGTTATGACCTGTTAATGAATGTTTGGGAAAAGCTGTAATTGGGGACAAGATTCAAATTATGAAAACAGCTTTAAGTAGAGCCTTCAGTCCAAGAAAATAAATGAAATCGTTGTATTTATAAGATAAAAAAAAAAAAAGCACAGTGACGCATTTGTACAATGACGTCACAGTTCAAACTCTCATACAAATTTAAAAGAAGTTACGATTTGACCGATCATAAAGAGTTGCTGATTTGATATTTTGTCAGCTTGCGGAATATTTTATAGTGGATATAACTTTTCAGGGAATAACTGTGGGACGCCCCCCCTTACGAGATGGATGGAGGACATCGTAAATAACGAAGGAAACTGGTAGATGCAGGAGGCACAGAGATATCGGTGTGGAAACCGTGGGGGGAGGCCTATAGGCCTAGCAGTGTACGTCCTGCGGCTGAGATAATGATGATTCTTTGTTATGTTGCACTAGGCAACAAGGCAAGCTTGTTTGCCGCCTTAGTGGTATAAAAAAAAAGGCAGGCAATTGACCGCCATCTCATCTGGCGGTTAGTGATAATAAAACTATTACGTAAAATCCAAAGCTTGTAACTCCTAATTTTTAGAGTAATCCAATAAATCTTGAAGCTATTGCTGAAGCTGAAGAACCCTGGCGCTACCCTGAACAACCCTCAAGATAGTTATAACCCTGAAAAATACACTGAATCCAGCTACTTTACAAATATGTACCTAGTAATGAAGACTATGTTTTTTTATTACACCCCTTAATAATGTAGGATAAGGAAAAGAAAAAGAAAAAAATTACCTTATTAATCCTGGCTGCAAAAAAGAAATTCCCTCGTCGCAATCCAGGACCGGCCAGTGCCTCACGAACAGAAATTAAAAAGTAACAAAAAAAGGTTATATCAACAATTGAATTCCAATGTTCTTAATTTAAATTTTGCGTCGGTCGTGTACTTGGTCGAAAGGAAATAGTTGAACTACGGCGCGACGAGCGAACGCTTTTCCTTTTATACGGTGCCGCGGGGCGCTCCACAGTGGTGCTACTTTCATTCATATAGTTTAGGTCGGGGCATATATAATATCGGAATATTGTGTTACCATGTCACTATAAAGATTTTTTTTTTGTTTAGTCATTTTAAGAGTCTCGCTCTTGTTCTGTAAAATGTATTGTTAAATATTATGATATTTGTGTACGGTAAAACCTAAACTACTTTTACGTTTTCTGTAATAAATTAGTAGTTTTGTTATTGAGATTTTGTAATTTGTACCCAAGGTAAACCAGCAATTATAAAACTTTAAGTTTAAGTACCTAAGTAGGCATGCCTCCGAAGCTCAACTAAAGATAATACTGATATGTTAAAAAATGCAATTCTTTTTCAATGTGGGACATAATTAAAACCGAATCAAATAAACATACATAATAAATCAATTACTGTAGAGTAATAAATAAATAGAGTCCACATTGTTCCATTTGCATAGTTCTGACGAAGGACCATTGTAGATTCACCTTTTTCCAGCGCATTTTCAAACCCCATTCAGGATCGAGCTGGTAGTCAAACGTTAACTATTCGTTAAACTGCGGTTTAGTAAACCTCCTTGGATTTCTTGAATGTAACGTTTGTTACGAATAATCGATGTGATGTTGTGTACAGATTCATTATTTATTTATTTCCAGAACGGAACGGAACGGGTAGACTTCGATAGATAAATAAATTCCAGGCCCCTAATAAAGCGCTGTTCCTAATATGACTTGCAAAATGTTGTATATTATCAAAGACGGATCATGGTATTCAAATTGTATTATATTTCATGGTTATATTTATAAGTACTTTTCATGAGAAGACTTGCCAACAAAGCGATGTCCTTCATGTAAAATTTATGTGTGGATTTTCTCTTATTTAATGTGTTACCATTAAAACAGTGTAAATTCTGGAAAAGTACAACAGTCTCGGGAGCCGTTATTTCTAAAAGTTGGTTCTTACTTTTAGGTTAGACGATTGAGTTATCTTTATTCTTAAGTAAGAATATTACTTTCTTTAAAAAATGTCATATACTTGCATAAACATGGCACCCAACTCATCTGCGTGCGTCTTTTTATTTACAAGTACATAGTGACATAACTGTGTGGTGCCCGGCAAAGTAGAATAGCATCAATCCTTTACTCCAGGGTGTCGTACGAGGCGCTAATACTTTCGAAGCAAAAGATCTAGAGTCTCCGTAGGCTGGAACATTGGCAGCAGCGTTTTTCATTGTTCTATTTATAACATTGTGATCTCCAATCCATCTGCCAAGCGTGGAGATTATGGCACTAACCTCCCCTTTCGTGGAAAAGGCCCTAAGTCCTGCAGTGGACTGTTGTGGGCTGTGATGATGATGATGACATAGTGACAAACGATCAAACATCACCCTTATGGAAGACGATTCCTACATTCATAGTATCACAACAATACATCCAGTGCGTTATGAGGCCTATCCTTCAAACCGAAACACAGCGACAGACATAATATAAGAATAACCCGGTACTGATCTCAAAGGAATCCTTATTCTGGACCTCTGTCTTGACTCTTTAAGACCTGTAAGTTTTTCTTGTTTAATTAAGTTTTTTTTTCATTAGTTGTAATGTTTCAGACGACGGTTTTGTCCGTCTTGCGTTTACTTTGTCATATTGGCCACATAATGTGAGTAGCTGTCTGGGATACCTACTCGTATAATATACGAAATCTCAGACGGCTGACCCGCAAAATGAGATTGTGAACTAAGAACTAAGCCAGACTAAGCCCGGCTTGCACCAAATTCTAAAACGCTTTTAAGAATAATGTTTAACGTTTTTATGTAAAACGTTTAAATATAAACTAAAATACTTTAAGAAACGGCAATTACACGTATAAACGTGTAATATTAAGTCCGCTGCTGAAGTGGATACGTCAGCCGTTTTTTTCTTTTGTAGTGTCATGTTTAATTTTATATTATGTAGGTACTGCTATTTGTTGTGTACATTAAACTGTTAAATGAACTAATAAGATTTTTGGAAGGTAGTGGTAAGGGTAGGGTAGGGTAGGGTAGGGGTAGGAGGTAAACTTACGTGCGACAGAGGAGACGCTCTACAAAGCCAAACTAGCCGATGTGCAGTATTTATAGCCGACATCTACAAATAGTATCGAAAAATCTCTTGTGCAATCTTGTTTATCTCTGGAGATTTCATCCGGTTTCGGGATTACCGACGGAGATTAATCTCGGCAAATATCAACGAGTTCTCGTTAATAACAATATGTCAGTCAGATAGTCATTCAGTCACCTTTTCCTTATATTGTGATTATGCTGTTAGGGTGTCCTGTAGGTATCTATAATATTATCAGTTTATAGCAAAATAGTTTTAGAGTTTGATTGTTGTCTTGGTACAAAAAATCAACCTATCGTTATTGTATAATAATATAACTAAGTATGAAATCAGTCAATCATGGTTCTTTTTTTTAATAAAATCTACAACTGGGGCAATTTTTTACCTATATATTAGGTTAAGTAAGATTTTGTTTTGTTTATTATAAGTAAATAACTAATGTTTTTTTAAATTGTAAACAAAATGTCTCATATCTTAGTTATAGGTATTTAAATATTAATAAAGCCTTTTTGTTTTAATTTAAAATATTGTTTTCCAAATATAAAATCTTAAATTCTCTACAGCTACATTGTAAATACTATACATAAATCAACATATTTTTTAAATTAATTTATCTCTACATCTAAACCCGAGCTTAAACGATTGATTGCAGAACTGGCGCACATTACCTGCACTGAAACAGTTCCAAAGCAAATTGCACGGACAGGAAAACTAGGAACCAAGAAGCCGTATGGACCAATTTGCCTATTGAACGTTGCCACTGTTAATATTGATTTAATTAATACACAGAAACACAGGCGTACATGTAGCACGTGTACCTACATGTTGATGATGGTGACGAAACACACGTTGGTGTTTATAGAAAATACGGCCTTTTTCTGTTATTTGGCAGGACCTAGAGCACTATTTTTGAACCACTCGCCTCAAGTAGAACGGTCTTTCAATATTGAATTTCGAAGTGAAATATTCAATAATTTTTAAATTACATTTGCTATGATCTAAGCGGACAGTTCAAAATGGGGAATGGGAAAAATCAGCGCCATGCATCAAATTATCGAATTTTTCATACCAAAAATAAAAATTGAAGACGGATTTTCCCTACTTTTGGATCGTTCGCTGTGGGCATTGACGATGTAATTTAAACACCATTGTATTTTTCATTTCGAAAATTAAAATTTAAAACTAATCGACTGATTATAATCTAAGTGGAGCCACGCCAATGGTGGATCACAGTACGAGTATGCCCCAGTGAGGGTCATAGACCGATAGTATATACGTTCGAATAGGAGCTAAAAGGTTTAATAAGGGAGCGTCATCTATTTATATAATAATATGTTTTAAATAATTTCTGCACATAATAACACGCAGACCAGGTCCGTCACAAATTCAAACATCAGTTTTATTTCTGCCCGGCCGGGAATTAAGGCATCCTCTACACGGTTGACCATTGAACCACGATAGTCGTATTTTAGAGACGAAATAAGGACGTCAAACTAAATTTACGACACTAGCTAGTCAGTCGCGTATTTTTGCATCATATTCCAACTCCCACGCCACCGATGCCACTTTCAACATTACAATTCTGTATCATCAAATGTCCAGTCGTAAATATCCACGACTTGTCACTGGAACCGCCCCTGCCACATAAAATATGAAAATATTATAAGCAGCCGTCAACGTCAATTTAAAAACCGATGTCGAAACACATTTAGGTAATACTTTCTTCCTGAAACAAAGTGTCGCCATTTCGAAATGTCATGCCAAAACTAACAACAGGTGGGCGCTTGGACATCTCAAATTCGACACGTTTTTAGCCAAAAAACTGTAAAACGTCACTGAATTTAATCTTCAATAATATACGACTGTCGAAGATAATTCCCCTCCTGATGGAAAGTGGTGAACTGAATGGCGCCCATAATAATAGATACAACTCTACAATTTTGCGTATAGTTAGTCCTGCTCTTCTCTTGGCGTTAATGTCCCGGTTGTGCTCTCATGCACAAGGGCCCGGGTCCAATTTGACCATGATCCTGGATGTAGCAGATCAATTATTTTACACAGGAGCGTCTGCCATCTGACCTCCGTCTACACAATTTAAGCCATGTTTCATTTAATTCGGGTAGGTTGAAGCGACTCTGTTTATACTATGTATGGTTTCTTTGGTTCAACATCATCTGCCTGCTTCGGAAAAATCAACACATCTATTAACGGAGTCGTCTACAATTTTTATATAATATAACCCTTGCCATAATCAAATAAGTACCATATGCCAATATAACTTAGTGGTATATTTAAAGGTTACTAATTAAGTAGTGTTCCAATAATGACAGTTAATATACTTACTTCAATAATTACCTCGATGTACAGTAGATATTGATATGGCATTTCGGGTTACTAGATGCGACTAGCTCTACAGACCGAATTTTATTTCTTCACTAAAGAAAAATAGACAAGAAAAACGGAAAATTCGGTTCATTACAAAAAATCTAAAACTTACAAAACAAAGAAGTTTAACACGTTTTTGGTATTCTGCTACAATAAAACCACCTAACAGAATATCGCAGCTAAATAATACTCTTTTAAATAGTATTGTGTTTCTGCCGGTGAGTAAGGTTTCCAGTGCTCCATGGGGTGGGGATTTGGGGAACCGTGGCTCTGGCAGTGGAGGGGCATTTGCCTTTTTGCTGCCAGAGCAACGTGTTATAGAGGTGGGCAACGCAATGGCGATACTCTTGGTGGCAGTGGTGACCACTTTCCATCAGGTGGCCCGCTTGCCTGTTTGCCTACCGTTGACATAAACAAAAAAAATTCAAACTGTCGTAAAGCTGCGATTGTGATTTAATTACAATTCAATCGAATCAAGTAAATTGAGTATTAAGAGGATTTTGCCAATGTAAACTGGACATAATAAATAAATAAAATAATAAATAATGCTTGGACCACTCACACAGAGCCATCTAGCCGTAGCTCTCGCGCACGAGCGCCCGGGTTCCGCCTTGACCATGATCCAGGATTTGGCAGGTTAGGTAATTACAGTGGAGCGACTGCCATCTGACCGCCATGACCCTGCTACCAGGGGATCCTGACCAGATTGGATCATTTTATTTTATTTTATTTGGAAGACCAACAGCTATCCAACAACATAATAATAACAATCTTACGAAACAGAAAGCCAATTACAGGTCTTCGCTGATAGACTTTGGAATACAAATAAGAAAATCTGTTGATACACCTATACCGAAAATAAATTGGACACTTAAAACTAATACAGTACCATAGTATTACTACAACTTGTACACTACTACTAGTACTACTACAGTATCTACATATTACATATAAACTAAATTTTAAATTAAAATAAATAAAAATAAAAATAAATAATCGTGGACAAATTCACACAGCGTCATCTAGCCCCAAACTAGTCAAAGCTTGTACTATGGGTGCTAGATAACTGATAAACTACTTATATACTTTTAAATACATACTTATTATACATAGAACACCCAGACCCGTAACAGATATTAAAATTCATCATTTCAATTTCTGCCCGGCCGGGAATCGAACCCGGGACCTCTTGCGTGGCAGACCAGCATGTTATTAATTGCAGCAATTATTTTACTATCAAAAATAGTTTAAAATATTATACTAGTAGTTCAACAACCAAACATGCTCGCCCACTATGTAACAAATTAAGCTTCGTATATTAGAACATTATTTGTCAAAAGCCCTCCGCGTTAACAGACGTCTTGCCGCTACAACGCTTGTGTTAAATAGATCTATATCAGTTTCCAACGCTAAGTTATTAAAGTTCCTACAAGCACGCCAGAGGAATGAATTCTGAGTATTATTAGTAGATACAGTGCTAAGCGAGAATATAGAATAGATTTCTTACGGGCACACATAAATTTAATTTAGAAAGAAGCTCAGGACAATCAATAGTGCCAGTGGAAATTTATAATAAAAATACCATTCTGCGGTCTCACGGCGTTTCACGAGCGTAACCAAATGGTGTCGACTACACACATCCAGGTAATTCTCTGAGTGATACTCCTCACCTAGGCGCAAGCACAAGTAACGAACAAATCTTCTCTGAATGTTCTCGATGCGCCTGACGTATACCATATATGCAGGGTTCCAAATTTGAGACGCGTACTCCAGGTTACTGCGCACGAAAGTGTCATAAATAATTTTTAAAGTTTTTGCTTTGGAGAAGTCCCTGGATCCCAACGCTCTAAATGCTTTATTGATAATGACATTTATGTGAACGTCGAACATTAGTTTGCAGTCGTGTATTACACCTAAATCGCGCATGGAAAACTCCCTAGAGAGACCTGAGTTCAACAACTTATAATCAAAAGTTACCAGTTTCCGCTTTCGGAAGAAGGTGACAATGCAGCACTTTGCTGGATTCAAATCAAGATGGTTCTCATGGCAAATAGCTCAAGCCTTGAAATAGCATCCTGCAAAGATAAAGCGTCAGCCAGAGTAGCGACTGCTTTAAATATTTTCATATCATCCGCAAAACACTATGACTTTGATGAATGAAGACAGCTTTCTATGTCGTTGATGGAAATGATGAAAAGCAAAGGTCCCAGCAATGAACCCTGTGGTACCCCTCTAGAGACGTCAACCCAGCTAGAAATGTAGTTATGGACCACGACAGCTTGGTTCCAATTCATTAAATAGGATGAGAACCACCTCAGCAGATCCCCACTGATTCCTACAAGTAAAAATTTACTAAGTAGTATGTCATGCCGAATACGATCAAATGCTTTGCTGTAGTCTGTATATAGAACGTCCACCTGGATACCACTATCCATAGCTTCCGTTAGAAAGGAGTTGAGCAAGACTAGGTTCGAGACTGTTGATCGCCCTTTCAAAAATTATGGTTACACTTCCAGTCGCCTGAATGCGCAGGTTTCATCACGATGTTTTCCCTCACCGTAAGAGCATCGGTTAGTATTAAACTAATGTACATAACTCAGAAAACAGTCATTGGTACAAGCCTGGAGCGGGAATCGAATCCGGGACCTCTGGCTTACGACTCGCATACTCTAACCGCTCGGCCACCGAAGCTCACCGTCACGTTAGTAGTTACATGTGTTAGTTAGTAACATGTGTTAGTACATATTCGTTACAAGGATTTTAATTTATCCTTTTAATAATCCCAGTAATAGCCCTGGTTTTCTGGGAAATTGGGCGGTCGCCGCAGGGGTAACGCTGGCTCGAGACAGTAATGACTCTTCGGACACATAAGAAACGGTCTTCATTTTCTTCTCAAGTTAGTCCGCGGACGTATTGACATAATATAACGCCAAAACTTAACTCCACGCGGCCAGAGATCCTTCTTGAGGAAGGGTCCGAATCCGAAAAGCTCTGAAATCGGTGTCTTTAATCTTTTTTATCAGGCGGTAGGACTCTGTCAAGGCTGAAGAGCAACAATTTTTACATTGGTGTGTTCCGGTTTAGAGGATAAGGTAGCCAGTGCAGCTACAGACATGAGGCATTTCATCTTAGTCCTCACAGTGACACGCACCTGCGGTTCTGCATTTTTGTTATCTGCAACCTAAATGTAGGAATTGTAGATGTTATGGGCGACAGTTACCACTTACCATCAGGTGGGCAACATTAGTCTATTTACGAAAACTCTGAACAGTTGTCGTAGCCCCTTCCAGCCACTTTACCCTCTGAAAACATAAGATCATTTCCATGGCTTGTAATCAATGTATGTCTTGTGAAGCTCCTTGTAATTTGCCTGACTCTCAGAGCTAGGGCGACCTTAAGGCGGTATTTATAACTAATTATTTAATTAAACACTCATTGACGGCGTGGGTCGAGGTCAAATAGTAGATACCTATTGGATACCGATTTCCCATTGATATGAAATAAACATGTTGGTTAATAATTGATTCTGGGAAGGGTGGGAAACTTGAGCATGAATTATGGCGCTGTAGGTATCGAAGGAGCGTCGGTGGCCGAGCGATTGAGTATCCGACTCGTAAGCGAGAGGTACCGGGTTCGAATCCCACTGCGGCCATGTATCAATGACTCGTTTCTGAGTTATTTTCATTTGTTGAATACTAACCGACACTCTTACGGTGAGGAAAAACATCGTTATGAAACCTGCACATTCAGGCGACTGAATATGTAACCATGATCCAATCTGGTAAAGTTCCCCTGTTAGCAGGGTCACGGAGATCAGATGGCAGTCGCTCCACTGTAATTATCTGATTTGCAAAATCTTGGATCACGGTCAAGGCGGACCTTGGGCCCTCGTGCGCGAGTGCACAATAGGAAAATAAACGCCAAGATGATTATTATAACAGCGGGACTAGCTGTACGCAATATGTCAAGTTGAATCTATTATTATGGGCGCCACTCAGTTCACCACTTTTCACCAGTAGAGTATCTGTCACTTGTTATAGGTATCGAAGTGTGAATTTTTAACATTGACTGTACGGACGAGTACTTCTCGTATATTGCAATTTAGGAGATACAGCAAACACAAAAAACACCTGCCTGCTTGATCCTACAATCCACGTATAAGCTTAGGCCTGTGTAAAAAGGAGAAGCAAACTACAATAATATCAAAATTACTCACAATTCTTGTCTCACAGTTTCAACAAAAACCACAGATGTGAATATTAAAATAAATGAAATGTTTTGTTTGTAATAGTGCTACTTACACAACCTATAAGATTTATAAGTAGATACTTAAATAGATGGATTCAATTTCACTTTTTCCAAAAGGTGCGTAAAAATAACCCACGAAATTTGGTCGCCGTGTTATTGTTGGTCTAAGAATAAAGAGTATTATTATTCCTTTGTTGAAATTTCAATTGACTTAATGCAGCGGGAGTCGATTAATTTTGACTTTAATTATTTAAGTATTATTATGGATAAAAAGTATTAGGTAAGGAACAGTACCTGTAATATTATGTAAGGTACAGATGTTGGCAAATGTTGCACATCTATACCAAGTATAAAACAAAGTCGCTTTATTGTCCAAAAGGCTGTTCCTATGTATGTATGTACGCTTAGATCTGTTAAACTACGCAACAGAATAATGCGGTTTCAAACAAGAGTAGAGAAGAAAAATTAAGAAAGCGGACCCTGGCGACGCCGGGTTTGACCTCTCGGTGATGATGATGATGATGACTGTTCCTTACTTAAAAATCTACTTTATTTACATGCAAGCTATCTACCGTTACGTTAATTAATTTATTGATTTACTATTGACTGGGTTTTGTTCTATTTATGATCCTTTACTGAACCTTGATTAAAAACCCCTATTAGTTCAAGGTCAATGCAAGTCTATATAATTTCCACGCAGATGAAGTTATTGATTTGCCTCTTAATCTGTCCCGACATTTTTTAATTTCTTAACAAAATTTTCAACATGACAAGATGTGTATTAAATTACAGATTTGTATAAAAAATTCTTGCTTAATCCTTGGACTCCGTACGAGTCGTCGACGATTCCATAGTAACAAGCACGTTAGAGCCACTGGCTGGCCGAAGGGACTTCGGCTCCTTGTGCGTGTTCTACCGGCTGTACAATTGATCTGGTGCCGACAGCACAACTCCGCCATTGCACCAACTGCCGCTAGTTGGTTTTTTTTTTTTTTATGTCATACGGTAGGCAAACAGGCAAGCGGGCCACCTGATGGAAAGTGGTCACCACTGCCTATAGACATTAGCAACACCAAGAGTATCGCTAATGCGTTGCCCACCTCTATAACACGTTGCTCTGGCAGCAAAAAGCAAATGCCACTCCACTGCCAAAGCCACGGTTCCCCAAATCCCCACCCCATAGAGCACTGGAAACCTTACTCACCGGCAGAAACACAATACTATTTAAAAGAGTATTATTTAGCTGCGATATTCTGTAAGTGGTGTGGTTACTCATCCCCATTACGTAGACCCTCAATATATCCACGCGAAGGTTCGAAAGAACGTTTCTCACTCAAATGTGGAATGAGCTCCCAGCCACAGTGTTTTCTTTGGACTATGACATGGGATCGTTCAAGAGGTATATTAGATGTCTCCTTAGATACTGCAACGCTTACGTAGCGCCCCTGGTGTTACTGATGTCCATAGGCGGCGGTGACCACTTTCCATCAAGTGGGCCGCTTGCCTGTTTGTCTGCCTATTAACATAAAAAAGGAAGGATTGCAATCATGACACAAAGTTTTTTTAAATAGCCATCGTCCTTTTGACAAAAGATCGCAGTACATTTTGAAGTAAAGGTTGTTGGATATTAGCTTGGATTGTAGCTTGCTTTCTGGCCCCAATCCCGGGGGACACCTGTGTGAACTGTGGATAATTTCTTCCTGTTCTAATTTTATCAATTCAAATAAAGTACCTAAGTTACCATGTCATTAAATTACATTAGTAGGTATACTACTAACATAAAAACTAAATATTGTACAAAAAGAAAAAAAATAACGAACTTAAAAAATTTTGGATGTGTTGAAGGATATTTTTTATGTCCTACAGTAGGCTAACAGGCGAGCGGGCCACCTATTGGAAAGTGGCAGCGGTGACCGCTGCCTATAGACATTAGCAACATTAGGGGATATGCCCACCTCTAAAACCCCGGGAAACATCAAAAGCTAGTCCATGGCATATCCATTACAACGGTACAATCGCATTTGCATACAAGTTTTTTATAAACATTCCTTGACAGTCTATACCCCAATATATAAACCAAACTTTCCCCGACCTTGGTACTACGCAATCCTCCAAAATTCCACAGAAAACATCTTAAAGTGTTTACGTTTCTGATGACAAACAAGAAGAAGCAAGTAACAATCCTTTGATACGGATACCGTTGAATTATTTTTAAAAGCATAGAGGCGTCGCATTCCCCGAAATGGCAGCTATAATAGATTTTGTTTGTAAACTTACAATGTTACATTTACCTACTCATGATTCTTATAGTTGGGTAACAAACGAGCAGACAGCCCACCTGATTTTCAATGGTAATTCTCGCCAATTATATCTACAATTTATAAATTTATGTTGCAGGTAACATAAATGCAGAACCGCAGGCGCGATTTCACTTCAAACTTTTGGTTGCTTGAAATATAGATAAGGCGGCGCTACTCACCCAGGCGGACTCCTCAGGCTTGACAGTGTCCCTGATAAAATATCCACTACCTGATAAAATATCTACCTTTCTTCTCTTGTAGGACAGTTAGGTTGTTAGGTCATGCTTGAATTGTTTGTATCGTTTCACTAAAGGGAACATTGGCAACTTGATTCAACTTTTACTTAAAGCATAAATTAAATTAAATTAAAAAATTTTAAATTTCATTGTCTACACCGACAGGGCGCGGTTCAAAAATAGGAAAAATCAGTGTCACGCAGCCAATATTCATTTTTCAAACAGAAAATAAAAATGTTTAACCGAAACGAGCGGTTCAAGAATAATGCCCCTGACCTGCGTAACCCTGTTAACAGGGTTGCGCAGGCCCAAGACCGGGCGAAGTGCGGACGAAATAGCAAGAAAGCAGACCCTGGCAGAAGCCGGGATTGACCAATCTTGGATTTAAAATTGGATTGACAATATATCGTTTCAAAATTACTCAATCAAACTACGTTTGATTACATTTAATACTCGGAAAATACTTCTCTTAACAGAAAAACCTGACCAGATTGGACTACAGAAACAGATACAGTTACCTGGATACGCAGGTTTCCTCATGTTTTCACGTAAAAAGTCATATAGACAATAGTATATGTCGGTACTGGGCTCAAATTTGGTAGCTCTTGCTTGCGAGTCAGAAGCGCTAGCCATTATAGGGCACCGATACTCTGATCCAATGTACAATTCAATAGCATCAGTGCAATATCTTAAGAATCATATTTCTGTGGAGTTGCTGAACGGTTTTTGTAGCATTCATAAAACCAATTTTTATTTAGTAAATACATACCCTAGGGATCAAGGACGAGGTCTTGGGCGTAGTGAACAGCTAATGCCTTCATTATTTAGGAAACTGATTTTGGCTAAGGATGCTCCAAATACCCTGTAAGTTGCTGTAGCTGCAGCTGTTGCTGTATACTCGTAGCAGAGCGTTTCATAGAAGACTTACTTTCCATACCTACCTTTATTTTGCCAGGCTTTTAGGTTCAGTCATACGACAGGTTAGATGACCACATTGCCCATATTGTCTTATGGATCAGGTGGTCAACAAATTAATTAAATGACTAGTTGGTTTGGTACAGAATATAGAAGAGGAGGATAAGAGGAAAATGATTTGAATACTCAAAGCGGCAAACCATTAAAACTAAATAAAAACACGAAGTTTTTGCTCAGACAATGCCTACTTAGTTTTAGTCTGCTGAAATATTTACGATTATGGTGTGTGTAAGTGTTTTTTATTTATTTTATAACTAGCCGTTCCTCGCGGTTTTCACCCACGCGCAGTTCGGATCTCTGTAAACATATAACTATTCCGTGGGATTCTGTTATTTTTCCGAGATAAAACGTAGCTTATGACATTGGGACATATTGTAGTTTCCAATTTAATAGCGTAAGAATTTTCCAAATCTTTTCAGAAGTTTTAGAGATTACCCTCAATTCAAACACAAACTTTTCCTCCGTGGAATATTATTATATTAGGGACATTCACACCAGGCTTTGAAAAAGGTATTTCAAAACAAATTATAGGATACTATTGATAAACTTCCCGCCCCCTACATCCCCCTCAATGCATGTCGTGAGCCTTGGCACAAGCTTATTTGTGCCCCCCTCGAAGAACTTTCCGCTGAGTCTGAAAAAGAGGAAGGCCCCATTTCAGAACCTCCTGCACATGCTCGTACTCGTAGATTAAAAATGTAATTCTACCACATGGGTAGAATTACATTTTAATAATCTAAAAGCGCTAAGCGTTTTTATTCAAAACATTGAAACCAAGTGAGTCCAAGCGCTTTGATGGTTAACGCTGCCCTTGTGTCGTCTGCTCTGTAGGACTAGCACAGTTGCTCTCGCGCGCGATAAACGAGAATAAACGCGACATAGGTATATACTAATAAACGCGATATTGCTATCTCTTTCGTCTTAGTATTGAGAGAAAGAGACAAACGCTCTCTCGCGGCGCGAGCTTTGTCTCAAGCACACTTGTGCTAGGGCTACTGCAATGTAAGGTTTCTACACTTATTTTGTTGGCATTCCATCTTCCAAGTTTTGAATAGTCCTTTCCAGTTGTTTCATAATCACAGCCCATAACAGTCCACTGCAGTACTTAGGACCCCTCCCACGTAAGGGGAGGTTTTAGCCATAATCTGCGAGCTTGGCAGGCGGGTTGGAGCATATGTATATATAAGTATAACAATGGAAAATGCTGCTGCCCATTTTTTAGCCTACGGAGACTCTAGATATTTTGTCTCGATAACATTAGTCGCCTTGTAGGGAGTGTAAGGGGTTGGTGCTATTCTACTCTGTCGGACACCACATGGCCATGGCTTTTGAGTTGTTTAGTCTCACAATATCGTTCGTTTTTCTGAGGCAGAAACTCTATCAATATGAAGTTTTTTGGTCCCAAACACAAGTAACAAAGATATTTGGCAATCAATAGAAATTTTTCAGATATATTATACGCACGTGGTCACCCCCTTCACTGCTCAGCCCCGAAAGTTTAAGATTTTATTTTAACATAATATTTACTTTTTTTCTAGGCTTCATCTAAACATGCTCTTGGTAACAATATATAATAAATAGGTAGGCTGTTCCTAGACCGGCAGCTCCATCATCGGCCGCATCGTCACTTACCACCAGGTGAGGTGACGGACAAATGCCTGGCTAGTCAATTAGTAAAAATAATAATAATAGGAGAATATTTATATGGCCCAATATCTACCATTTTCAAATTATTGGGAAACACGCACAAGAACATAATTATATGAACAGCAAATTGGTACTTAGTTTTATAACTTATAACTAATAAAAATAGTTACTATGTGGAATGGCACAATCTCCGTGTACGCTGAGGCTGAAGCCTGTTTTTCAGATTGTCCCTGATCTTATTGGCCTTTTTTATATCTAGCGTAGGGATTTTTTTAAATTAATATAGTTGTATTATATGTTCATTATACCTTTAGGTACGACAACTCAGTCAACGTATAACTTGTCAAAATTGATTGATCCGTTTAGTAGTCAGATAAACAAAATTTATGGAATAGTAGTACGTGCGAGATTTCGAAATAAATATCGTTTCTCATAAATAGTATATTAAAACCTATCATATTACACTGATATAATCAATTAATTTACCAAACATATATTTTCCACATTGAATTAACAAAAAAAAACTAAATCTCAAACAAAGGAAAAGATGGACCTCTGGAGGTAGCGCCTCCTCCTAACACTTGAGGTCTCCACGGCAAAGGCAACGCTATAGCGTATAACGCTATAGTACTATAGTACTTTTCGGGTTGTAAAAGTATGGAAGACATGGACTGGAGTCCTTCCAAATTTGCAATATCCTCCAGACACGGCAAACATAATTATTGTAAAATAACATTTTCGATTGACAAATAAGCTTCAGTATCCTTAAACATCTACGATTAATACCTATATAACATTCAAGCAAGTATAAAAAAAATTCAGTACCTACCACAATTTGTATCAACAATTTAATATTTTCTGTTACCATAGTCACGAGGGTGGATGTAGTGCGTTGGTTTTGAATGTTGTTTTGTGTTTGAACATCCTAAAACCGATGGTAATACTAAGCGTGAATAGGTATTTTACAGGATCACTGTCCACAGACAACATGACAATGCCATCACAATTGTCATGTGGTTTGTAGACAATGAAACACTTAATATATAGACATGCTCCACCGTATAGTACCTTTACGCATGACATCAGGAGTGATGGCAGATTTTTCCGATTCTGCGGGCATCTTTCCGCCTTCGATTCCTAAGGTTATAATAGTCGGCAAATTCACTGCTTCGAAATTTAGTACTTATCTGTTATAAATATGTATGCGAACCTCTTCATGCAACACACTTGAACCGAGGTTAAAAAACTTACACTAGACAGTTTCTATGATGCCCTATACCCTAGTACATGCCATAAAGGAGTCACAATTATTAAATTTAATAAAAACAATATTAATCCATTGTTTAAGAAATATAAAATAATTGTAATCCGGCGCTATACGCGGCAAAGTAGCTAAACTGCCTATCGGTCATCAAAAGGTTAACAGCAATGAATTTTTGCTCCAAGGCCGGTGTTTTAGTAAACTTGTGTTTGTAAGCATAATTGGACTCTCAATAGCAGAAGTCCCAGTGTGAGTGATGATGTTATTATCAACAACACGATAAAAAATACACATAGATACAACACAGATAATTTTGGCGATTCTATAAATGGCGTTGTTTAAATATTAAGGCGGCATATCGCGTTCGCTTCCCGTAAAGAAACACGTAAACGATACAATGTGGTTTAACTTGATTTTAGTGTTTGTGGCTTCTTTAATATACTATGTGTACCGTTTTTTAACGAAGTTTGACTACTGGAAAAACAGAAATGTAACCGGTCCTGAGCCAAAAGCAATATTCGGCAACATCAAAGAAACTTTCATGAGAAAGAAACATATAGGGATAAATATTGTGGATATATACAAAGAGTTTCCTAAGGAGAAAGTGGTAGGTCTGTACAGAATGACTACACCATGTTTGCTTGTCAGGGATTTGGATGTAATAAAGCATATAATGATTAAGGACTTTGATAATTTTACCGATCGCGGCCTGGAGTTTGATCCGGATGGTATCGGCCAAAATTTGTTTCATGCCGATGGAGATACCTGGAATGTTTTGAGAAATAAGATCACACCAATATTTACTTCGGGTAAGCTGAAGAATATGTTCTACTTATTAATAGAGAGGGGAAACCTTTTCAACGACTACTTACAGAAGACTGTAAAAGAAACCCCTGAGTTCAACATGCATAATCTTGTATCAAAATTTACAACAGCATCTATATCTGCTTGTGCATTTGGTTTGGACATTGACTACGATGATGACACTATGAAAAAATTGCAGGATATAAATGACAAAATGTTGTGTGTAAATCATTTTATGGAACTTGACTTTATGTTTCCGGGCGTTTTAAAACATTTATCTGCGACCTTATTGCCGAAGTTTATTAAACAATTCTTTTACGATCTAGTTGATACCGTTGTTCAGCAAAGGGATGGGAAGCCATCAAACAGGAAAGACTTTATGGATTTGATGTTAGAGTTAAGAGAGCAAAAGAATGTACAAGGAATGAAAAGGAACAAAGAAGAAACTATGAACGTAGAGATAACTAACGGCTTACTAGCAGCACAGGCTTTCGTGTTCTATGCTGGCGGGTTTGAAACAAGTGCTAGTACTATGACATTTATGCTCTATCATTTGGCATTAAATCCTGGTATACAAGATAAAGTAATAGCAGAGATCGATGAAGTACTAAAACAAAATAACGGGGAAGTCACATATGACTGTCTAACTGATTTAAAATATATGTCCAACGTGTTTGATGAAACTCTGAGATTATATCCTATTGTCGAGCCTTTAATGCGGAAATGTAAGCACGATTACAAGATACCAGGCACCGATGTGACAATTGAGAAGAACACTATGGTATTAATAACACCTATGGGCATTCAACGCGACGAAAAACACTTTTCGGACCCTGAAACGTTTGATCCAGACAGATTTACTACAGAAAACTCAAAAAATTTGCATCCTTGTGCGTATTTGCCGTTTGGTCTAGGCCCGAGAAACTGTATTGGTAATTTGATAACTTTTACATAACCTAGCTTATTTTATTTAACTAAAACCATATACATGATCTGACAACTCGAATGATGAGAAGCGGCCAGCTGTCGCCCGTTACATACAATTAGATTTAATGTAATAAAAATGTATTGTCACAATTTTTTTAAATCTGCATCTATGAAATTGACAATTTTTACTTTATACTAGTACACTACAATACAAGCATTGTTGTTTGGCGACAGAAACGTATATAAGACGTTGAACAATTTGTCCATAGAGCTTAGAATTGATATTCAAGTGTGCTAATCAAGCTCATTATTAACCTACCTAATGGCATAAAGGGCAATAAGTAATTAATTGTTTATATCAAAGACGTGACATGCATCTGACATTGGTGTTAATGTCTCGGTTGTGCTCTCGCGCACAAGGGCCTGGGGTCCGCCTCGACCATGATCCACGATTTGGCAGATCAGGTAATTAGAGGAGTGCGACTGCCATCTGACCTCCGTGACCCTGCTACCAGGGGAACCTGACCAGATTGGATCATGGTTATACATTCTGTCGCCGGAATGTGCAGGTTTCATCACGATGTTTTCCCTCACCGTAAGAGCATCGGTTATGTTCAATTAATGTATTTCACTCAGAAAAGAGTCATTGCTACATGGCGGCAGTGGTATTCGACCCCGGTGCTTCACGCTTGAAAATCGGATACCGGATCGGATTTACCACTAATACCAATAAGTACCAATAAACCTCTTCAATGCAAGATTGTATACGCATTATCTAGGTAAGCATACTACACCAAAGTCCTGTTCGTTATTTAAATAAAACAAAGATATAAAATTTTACTGAAATACCTGTAGTAATTTATTTATTACGTGATAATTACTGATGTCCGCATACGATACCAGCATAAGGCAGAAACGCCTAAATTATACCTATTCGTAAATATGCTATGAAGTTTAACACGTTTTTTTTGTATAAGTCACTTATTGAGTGTGTGTATGTTGCTTTAGTAGTTTGTTATGTACCAGATAACTTGTTTTTGTTATCTTAATACGTATTAATTATAAACACGTCAGATATTTTGCTCAGTAGATAACATGGCCATATAGATAACTTCGTACTATGAAAAAGTATTATTGGAGAAGTGCTACTTAAAATAAAAATTACTCCCCAATTTAATAGAAGATTATCCTCAATGTTTTATAAGGCGGCAAACCGCAACATGATTTGTTTAGACACGCAATAATTTTTCTCATAATTATGTCAGCAGTTACTCTCTCTAATTATAAATCTGGCCGTGTTGTATTATTCTGTGCTACGTAAGCGACAGATACAGTGTTCGATTCTCAGTGTTGCCTATTTCTTGGTAAAATAGATACTTCGCAGGTATTATAGTAATATTTGATATGTCTGTGTTATTTAAATAACTATCCGGGCTATGGTGTAGCATGCTTACACACACTTGCATTGAAGATGTTTATTGGTACATACCTAGGAGCGTTGGTGGCCTACTGGTAAGGGTATCCGACTCACAAGCGAGAGGTACCAGGTACGATACCCAGTGTCGCTAAGTACCAATGATTTTTTCTGAGTTATGGACATAAGTTTTACACGAACCTCTTACGGTGAGGAAAATCATTGTAAGACAACCTGCACAGTTAGTCACTGAATGTGTAACCGTGATCCAATCTAGTCAGGTACCGGAACATGTACAGGAATAATGTAGTATCAACCCTATTCACGTACGGATACCGAATAAGGCAACTGGAATCTCTTAATTTAAGCGAGATGAAAAGGATAGGAGGTTATATTATTAAGCGGTACTGGGTACCGCGTGCTTGCAAGATCGATAAGCAAGGCCAGGAAACTTAACAGGAACAAAGGATTCGTAGAGTCCAGGAATTGAATAGGTGAACGTTTCGTGCTTTGAGGCTAGTCGAACTTCAGCACCGCAACGAGCTCGCCACTTGTTAGGTGTCCCTCCTGAACCGTTGGTAAAGCGAGGTTGACCAAGATCTTTCGCTGAGGGCCCTGGAACTGGTTGAATAGTCTCGGAGCCGATGGGCACCCCAGTTTATCATTATTACTTTTTACATTTGTTTTACTTTTCTTCCCCAGGCATGCGTTTCGCCAAAGTCCAGTCCCGAGTTTGCATTGTCAAGTTGCTGTCCAAATTCCGCGTAGAACCGACGGAGAGGACCATGAAGAAAATTGAATTCGATCCACTTAGACTCGTCATAAGTCCTTTGGGTGGAGTCTATTTGAAGTTGGTGCCAAGAGATTAATATTGGTAGAACAACACAAGCAACTGTAACATTAATAACTTTTATTCAATTTTCTTTGGGATATATGACATGGGTAAATAAGTGGTAGTTTAGAGGTATCTTTAGAGGCATTTAACGCATTGGTAGCACCCCTGGTGTTGTTGATGCTCATAGGCGGCGGTGACCACTTTTCATCAGTGTACATGCCACATGCCTGTTTGTCTGCCGTATTACGTAAAAAAATATTTAAAATAGGAAGAGATGTGCGTCCGATAGGGTTACGTTATATGTAAATATATGTGCCTTTGTTTATCTTAATTTTGTGAACAGCTAATAAATGTATGAGAGACTTTATATATTTTTATACGTTATATGTAAATATTGTGTGTCTAATAATAAATTATATTATATTTAAATCTGTTTACTTTTTTGCTCTATATTATTATCCTAATGGCTAGCAGGTACGGCACGTAAGCGAGAGGTACCGAGTTCAATCCCCAGTATCAATGAGATTTTCTGAGATATGAAATTATATTACCTCCGATTACTAATCGATGCTCTTACAGTGAGGGAAAAACTTGTGAGAAAACAAGAAGAGAAGACTTAATGTGTGACCATGATCCATTCTGGTGAGGTTCCCCTGATATCAGGGTCATATGGCAATCACGTCACTGTAATTACCTGATTTGCCAAATTCTGGATCATGGTCAAGGCTGCCCCAGCAATCGTGCGCGAAAGCACAACCGGGATATTGACGCCAAAATGATTATGAAATCTCATCATAATCTTTCTAGCGCTTGTCCTGTTCTCTGCGACGGTCTGCTTTCCTGCTTATTCTTCTCGACTTTGCCCGGTCTTCGGCATCCACGCATCGTTATCACACTCGTTCCGGTGTTAATCAGGGGTCGATATTGGGACCATTACTTTTTGGAATTATGATAAACAACCTAGATGGAGTCCTTATTTCGTCCCAAAGTTGAATATACGTCGATGATCTAAAGGTCATCTGCCCTATTAATGATATGGGTGATTGTGCTGCGTTGCAGCGCGATATTGACTCCCTATTGCAATGGAGAATCGACAATAAGCTCAGCTTCAACCCAGCCAAATGCAGTATCATGTCGTATAGCAGAGCTAAAAATCCTGTGGTTGCCCAGTATGTGCTGAGTGGCATGCCTATCGAGCGGGTTACTACAGTAAGGGATTTAGGAGCGTGGCGCGCCATCGCGGCCACGGCCCATCGCCGTACGGCTGGCGCGCCAGGCTCTTCGCGAGGACCTGCTGCAGGCGGCCCGCGTGCGGCGTGCTCCCGACACCCAGGGGATAGGCCTCAGTGGCGAGCCTCACCGCTTTTATATCAACGAGCGTCTTACATATTACAATAGGCGACTGTTTTATATGGCACGCGAGACGGCCAAGGAGCAAAAATGGAGATACGTCTGGACAAAGAACGGCCGTATTTATATCCGACAAGCCCAAGGAGATAAAGCTCATCGTCTACGCAGCGAAACGGATCGGGAAACGATTTTTGGTACGAACTACATTCGCGCTACTCGTTAATTATATTTTGTTTTATTGTTTGTTTTGTTCTGTCATCTTTTCGATTGTCTATTACTATCGTTACCTGTGCCAAGTCCAAAGCAGCAGCTTCGTGTTATTTCACATGCCAACGTTTCACTAATCACATTTTTACACCTTATTTATTATTTAAATACACAAGCAATATCCAGTTTACACACAGAGTCTCGCAGTTTAAAATAGTACTTTATTATTTTGTCTATACACATATCTACACAATATTATTATTCATTCAAATATCAAGTACACTACGCACAAATTATACGTACCTACTATCTACATGCCTACTACCTGCCGCATGTTCTTTCACTTGTGATGCAACTTTTGATATTTATCTTAATTTATGAAAATGGTAAATAAACGTAAGTTTAAGTTGGGTTTATTGAACGCATGTTCGTTGGGTACCAGACACGACGAGTTTGTGGTAGCCATGGACCGTCACCGCGTGGATATTATGGCAATAAATGAGACCTGGCTCCGCGAGGCTGACGATGCGCGGGCGCCGAGGATTCCAGGTTATAAACTACGCCACGTTCCGCGACCTACTAGCATACGCGGCGGCCGTGGCGGCGGGGTTGGGTTCTACATTGCTCGCGGCGTTACCGGTGTCCGCACCCTACCGCACCCCGCTGCGGCCCAAGTCGAACAAATATGGCTTGGGATTACACTAAATGGCAAAAAAGTAGTAATCGGCACTGCGTACAGGCCCCCATGGCTGAATGTGGGCATCTTTGTTGAGGCACTGGCCGAGTCTCTAGGGTCCTTTACATGGAGTGACGGCATCGTTTTGCTCGGTGATTTTAATATAAATTTTTTAGCAAATAGTAATAACAGTGACATAAAAAAGTTAAAAGACTTATTCCTGAGCTTTGGACTATCGCAGTGTGTTGAGGGACCGACACACTTTACGGACAGCAGTGAAACTCTGATCGACATGGTGGTCACGGATCTGCCTGTATGCTCGGTCTCTGTCGATTACATTAGAGATTTAAGCGCCCATTCATTCATTACCTGTGAGTTGAACGTCCGTACACCGAAGCCCATACCAAAGATAACATTCCATAGGCCTCTCAAGAGCATCGATCTACAACTCCTTAACGAGGATCTGGTCTCTGTGAACTGGGGTTATATACAAACGCTCGACTCTGTGGATGATATGGTGAAGGTGTTTACTGATACGTTGTTGCTAATTTTCGATGCTCACGCACCGTTAAAAAGGATACGCATTAAAGACAAGCAATCACCCTGGATCACGTACAATATCAAACAACTAATGAGGCGTCGTGACGAGGCCTATAAACGAGCTCGATCGACCGGTACTGAATCTCATATTGCGTACTATAAGGAATTTAAAAAAATTGTGTATGAGGCTATTAACCGCGAAAAGCAGGCTTATTATGAGCATTATGTAAATAATAATACCGGCGATTCTCGTTCTCTCTGGAACCATATTAAGCGTAACCTTAATTTAAAGGAAGCAAAAGAAATACCTAGTCATCTTAACGTGGATCCGGAGGCTATTAATTGTCATTTTCTTAGTTTGCCTACGGCCAATACTGATACAATACCGAATCAAGATTTCCAGTCGCATCGGCATTCCGATGGTATCTTTAACTTTCATGGGGTGGATGAGGTGTATGTATCAAAAACTATAAAAAGCTTAAAATCAAATGCGGTGGGAACAGACGGTATATCTCTCGATATGATACGGCTCACGTTGCCCTACTCCCTTCCGACAATCACAGCTATCGTGAATAAATCAATCACATCAGGAGTATATCCCGCAGAGTGGCAGCATGCCATTATCAAACCACTACCTAAAAATAATGGACCTGCGTCGGTTAGGGATCTCCGGCCTATTAGTGTGCTGCCGTGCATGTCCAAGATATTGGAAAAGGCTGTGGCGGACAGAAAAGCACAGTACGACAACTGCATTAGCTAATGTCGTTGATGATGTTTTGTCTGCACAGGACGAAGGACGTGCAACACTGCTGGCTCTGCTAGATTTTTCAAGGGCATTTGATTGCCTTAGCGTACCTCTACTGATGTCCAAACTGCAATACTATGGATTTGACACAGATACGGTGAAGTGGTTCGCTAGCTATTTTGAACACCGCAAACAACAAGTGAAATTGTGCAATAGTGACGGTACTACAAATTCGAACGTACCTGCACCTGTTACTAGGGGCGTGCCTCAGGGATCGGTGTTGGGTCCATTATTGTTTATAATTTATAGCGCAGATGTCACCAAACATATTCATCACTGTCAATATCATATATTTGCTGACGATATTCAAGTATACATATCGTGTAAACCAGAGGAAACCGATCAAACTGTTGCTAAACTTAATCAAGACCTAGAACGTATAGCCAATTGGGCAAAGTCCAACATGTTGTCACTTAATGGAAATAAATCTAAATATATGGTACTAGGCTTAAAAAAAGCGAGTAGCGCAGGTTTTGGGGCGTGGTGTGCGTGTCATGGTTGAGCATGAGGCCGTGGAGCGGGTCAGTGAGGCGCGCAACCTAGGTCTTCTCATTGATGAAGAATTGCGGTTTGAAAGTCATATAGTCCAAACGGTAAAGAACTGTTTCTACAGACTTAAAGTTTTATATAAGATTAGACCTTTTATAAAAACAAACATCCGGGTGAGGCTCTGTGACTCACTTATACTGTCCAAATTTAACTACATGGACGTTGTTTATGGTCCACGCCTACTAGCTCGCACTCAACAATTAATACAGCGAGTTCAAAATGCATGCGCGCGATATTGCTACCCCATACCGCCCCGCACGCATGTCACTCATTAACCAAGGCAATATGCTGAAAATGGAATCGCGCAGGAGACTTCACCTGGCTTGTCTGTTGTTCAACGTCGTGCATACCGATGTACCGATGTATCTTGCCAAAAAGTTGATGTGGAGCAGTGATGTGCAGAACCGTACTCGTGCATCTAGCTACAAACTAATACTGCCGCCTCATCGGTCTTCTGCCTTCGGGGGCAGCTTTAAATACGCAGCGACAAAAATATGGAACGACCTGCCTCCGCCGATCCGCCGTCTGCAGACAATTCACACATTTAGGAAAGCCTATAAGTCTTATTTACTGGACGACCAAAAGACTTCAATTGGGTAGGTACACAAATTGAACACAAATTGAACCTACTGTGAACATCCTGTTTAACATTTAACAAAGAAATATCACTCACCCTAAAGGCTGCAGACGGACAACGTGACGGTCTTCGCTTATTTCAACATTAAAATATTACCACTTTTTTTGCTGTGACTTGTAGATAGGTCGGTTATAATCATCTCGACCTTACACGTGAATTTAATTGCCATTGAATGTAGTGTCGATAGAATATAATGTTAGAATATAATTTAATTAATGTTGAATCATATAATTTGTTTTATAATTTTAATTTATTGCAATTTTCAATTTTTAATGAGAACGTGATATGAATGCATGGCGACCGGGAAAAAATGTAGGTAGGTACACGGATGTGGTTAGATGGCTTTGTTCCGAACCGACCGTGTCTTTTTAAACTGGTCGTATAATTTTGCACACTCCGCAATACGTAGACACTCACCACTATACAAACTACAATTCATTTATTTAGAATTTATTTATTTATATTATGTACCTATAGTATTTTGTAGACAAGTATTATTGTTTTTATTTTTATATATTGCTGGCATGTGAAATCACTTACGTCCGTGCTTCACTGAGGGGCACACTGAAAACCAGCGCCGTGGCGTCAGCCGTGGCTTATGCTGAGTGTGGCCCCGTTGCACATCTCCTTATGGCACAGGTAACGAAGTTTCTTGTAAGCTGTATTATGACCTAATGTACTGTGCCATGTGTGAGATAGATGTAATAAACGATTTTTATTTATTTTATTTATAGGAGTGACTTTTGACACTAGATTAAATTTTCATAACCATATGACTTCTATGGCTACTAGCTGTTACAAAAGGTTAGGCTTTGTGATTAGGAATGCCCGAGATTTTGACGATCCTGGTGCATTGAAGCTTATTTATATGGCGTTAGTAAGAAGCAAACTAGAGTTTGCGTCTGTTGTGTGGAATCCTCATGAGAGTACTTACGCTTTACTTCTGGAGAAAATTCAAAAGGCGTTCCTGCGTTTTCTTTACAAGAAAATGTACGGGTATTACCCGTTTTTGTACCCAACTAAGTTCCTGCTGGGGATACTACAATTTAATTCTCTAGAAGTAAGGCGTAATGCTAGCCTGCTTATTTTTGTGTGCCGTATTTTGCGTGGGGACTCGGACTGCATGGAGCTCGTTGCTCGGGTTGTGAGACTTTCCGTTCCGCATATCTCTAGGCTATTGCTGAGACCTCGCCAGCATAATATCTTCGTGGCCCCTGCGGCTCGGACTGTGTCGCGCGCCAGCGCACCTCTCATTCGAGCGTTAACTTTGCTGAATTCGCTTCTGGCATCGGCGCCTGAATGTGATGTTTTTGCGAGTAGATGGGCGGATGTGTGTAAGGAGTGTTTGAGGTTCTATGAGACGATGAACGGCTGAGTAATATGAAATTATATTTTTTGTTATACTATATACTTGTACTATCTTAAGATGTATCTAATATTAAGTTTGCAGTGTAATTAGTTCTTAAACTGTAAGACTGTAAAGTTTGTGGAATAAATAAATAAATAAATAAATCGTAGGCCGTAGGTTCTCGCATGTGTTAGATATTATAATTATTTTATGTTAATTTGATGGTTTATTTAATAGAATATAGTTTGTAAATATTTCCCATTAAAGTATTTACGTATAGTAATTAATATTCTGTGCAGTTTTCAATGTTTCCGAACGAAATGTTCGTTCTTTATTTCAGAACAAATCTCTTTAACAGATTAAGTACTAATTAACTGAAAGATATATTTGTAAATGTGTGATAAACCTTACTTTACCTTGCCTTACTTTTTCTTTACCCTTTATCTCCTGGTTGACTGGTAGATAAGGCTATTTTAGCTTTAAGTCCGCCTTTGTACTATTTTGTGCAAGAAGATTTAATAAATAAATAAATAAATAAAATAAATCCTATAATGATTAACAATAGTTTTAAGAACTAGTTCGATGTCTTTGGTTAAGTATTTTGGCACAATAACTTCATATTTAACTGGCAGTGTAATAACGTCTTATGATTGGTTGAAATATGTACCGGCTTCCGATTTCCGGCTAAACGTTGGGTATATAAACCTAGTTGAATCAGACGAAAGGACTTTTGCTCCAGACCAGCCACACAGTTAAGTATAATCATGTATTGTATTACTTTGATGCCTATTGCTGATTTCTAAATGATTTATTTGTGTAATCCTTAGGCGATTTAGCCGCTATACATCATTTTGCTATGTTTTATTATGTTTAGAATACATTAGCATATTTCCCATGTTCATTTGTTAGCTATGACTGCTATCCTATATAAATAACTTATCTCATTTAATCTAATCTCAGTGTTTGAATGTGAATATCCTTTCCTGAATAAATAAAAAGTTATATTTAACTAATGTGCCCTATTTTTCATTTCATTCAACTTTCTAACCTTAGTTACTAGGCCAACCTAACTCATATCCCCTAAATACTTAAATTCACACATTAGATCGGTACACTCTATCTATTTTTCTAACATCAGAAGTGGGATAAAGAATTCCAACCACAATATTTCTAATTGTCCTTTATTTTTCATGTCACATTGTGATCTCTTCGCACCGCTCGCGCGCTCGCACGAGCCTGTGGAAGCTGGATGCTTCTTATGACGCTGAATGGCAAGTACCTGCAGATGCTACTACGATGTTTGGTTCACAACTACTGGAAGCTCCTGTTTTTAGTCGGTGAGTCGTAAAATGTTTATTTCCAATGTTGATAGTAAAACCAACTTAAAATCATTTATTTCCCCATAAACTGTGAATGAACCAAGTTTCTATGCGTCGACTTAAAAACAGAGTTACAATTTCATTTAATTTTTCAATTAATTTAAAACCTAAATTATTACTGCCCAGAAACGATTACGAACACAAAAGTAAACATTGTAAATTATTTGTTTGATGAGGGTATGCTTTGATAATAATTTTAATAATGACCGCCAACACTGAAAAAAGCATTGAAAAACCACCTACCTACTACATTAAAAATAGTCTGGGTGACGTAATTTTATGTTGGTGGCGGTAGTTAAATTCCAAATTAGGATCTGAGTCATTATTTTCTGGATCTAAGTGTTCAACATTTATTTTTGTTGGTTGGTTATTTGCAATACGTCACGTTAATGTGAATTAAGTACTTCATTCGACTGGTCCGTAACAGTTAAAAAGGAATCTATGATGATAAAGGAAGCGATGATGATTACTTTTCGTGTTTAGTTGTTTTGTTGTGGTGCCGATGGACTGTGTTATCCATGACTAGTAATATCGATTGACTGAGTAGGTACAGGTTTGGTCCATGGCTAAACCATGAGCGGACAGGCTATAGATAGCTATTGGTAAAGTAAAGCGGTTACTACTTTGAATTTAGCAATTTCATATAGGGAGGTATACTGTATAGTCTAACAGTAACATACACGATATAAAATTACGACTAGTATAGTAGTACATCTTATAGGTACCCCATCATCGTCATAAATTTAAGAGAGGACTCTTGCCAATGGAGCAACCTACAGTTTACAAACATGAGAGAATAATCGTCACTGAGTAAATATGTTAGCAATGTGTATTAATTTCTTTTTGATTTTTCTTGTTATATAACATTTGTGTAATAAAGTGGGACTAATGTACAAAAAGTGATTTAATTCATAATATAACATTGTTTTTAATAACTAGAAGAGATCTGGTAGTAGCGGATGTCCTACCAACGTAGGGTCAGGAGTGAGCAAGCGAAGTACTGTGCTGTGGTGTTCATGTTTCAGATAACACACGAGGACATGCTTCTTTCAGTATGATCATCGTCTTGAATGATCGACGGACTTCCCCTCTTGAAGAAGAGGTCGAGAGACCTAAACCAGGATTTGCGATGAGCAGTTTTCACCACCCGTTCATCCGACTCATAACAACCTTGTTGAAATCGACGCCTGGAACGGAATCTCTAATACTGAAACAGGTAACACCCTGAAAGGTTCTGCATATTCAATATTTCAGACGAAGGACGTCCACTGCAGGACATAGGAACCTCCTCCAAACCTTCCACACTAATAGGCATTGTGCCCAATATCCACCGGCTCCGACTATCTCCTGGAGACTATTCGACGTTGCTATTGTGATCGCCATGCGAAGATCTTTGTGCCCCATTGGCTATCAAACCTGTAAACTTTGTGGCCTGCTCACTGCCACTTCAATTTTGCCACATTTAAAACCTATGTCGATGACTTTTCCATCGAATATGGCATAAATCCTGGACACTATAGAATTCACAACTTATTCCCTTCCTCGTCGAGTCTCACCACGTCGGTGTCGCTTCGCACTGCATACTGATATGAAACACCGCTTTTGTTTATAAGAATAGAAAATTAAAACATTTATTTGAGATTGGCATAATTAATTAGCACCGAAAGACCACATCGTAATTCCTCTTTCAGTAAATAAATAAAATATTGAATCTGTCCTTAACAAATAAATTCAAGTTATCTGCATTGGAAAATATTAAAACCATTGACTGGATGGAAATGTTGTACCATCCTCCTTATAGCGTTGTATTTTCTTGTTGATCGATCGTATCGTAAATATTACGGGTTACAGCGGGTAAACAGCGGGTTCGATTCCAGCCAGGGCAGAAATTAAAATAATTACTATAAAAATCGGCGTCTTATTGTTCTTTGAACTGATATTTGATTGGTGATTATAGGTAGAAGTCGCGATGTGAGTCGTAAATGATAAAAGTTATTATTGATGCTATTCTATAGATGCTAGATGATAAATTATTAAATATTTCATGGTCAATTTAAGTAAATTTAATTAATATAAGCAAAATATCAGGCTGGCCGAACGATTTGCGGAGGGTGCAATTTTAATTACTCTCTCTTGACTTTATATTCGAATTATGATTGATTGTAATGTGAACTAAGGAGCACAGTGGCCACGTATCTATTACTATATTAGTAGGTACTAATAATTAAATGGTCGGCTTTCTTATCCCGATGTCTGACAACCTCACTGGCGACCTTAGGGTCGGTTAGTCGAGGTAGTAAGCCATACTAAATACGTGGCGGCTTAGTGTAAATTAAGAATACAAATACAAATACAAATACAAATACTTTATTGGTAACAGTGTTACAAGTCAATTGATACTGAATTATACAAGTACGTATTACACTTTTATAAAAAATTTCAACATGTCATATATTACATAAGTACATTACAGGTAACACAGTTGTTACTAATTACAATACAATAATAATAACAAATAAAAATAGTCAGGTTTTAAGACAACAATAAAATATTTAACTACACCATTTAGTGTGTACGTTTTAAATTGACAAATTCGTCAAAGTCGTAAAAGGATTGATCCAGTAACCACTTTTTTAGTTTAAATTTAAAACTATTGATGGTAGTTGCATTCTTGACGTGTTCCGGGAGTTTATTGAAGACAATAGGCCCCAAAACATACACCGACCGTTCGGATTTTGCAAGCTTATGGAGCACTGGGAGCAGTTGGCCCTCGTCTTTGTTGCTTCTTAAGGCGCGCGACGATGCATGCTTCCGATTGAACATACTTACATTCCGGTAAGTGAATATCGCAATCTGATATATATACTCACATGGCAGTGTGAGTATTCCTAATTTTTTAAATAAAGGCCTGCAGGATTCCTCCTGGTCAGTGATGCCGACAACGGCACGTACCGCCCGCTTTTGGGCTACAAACGCGCGGTGCCACCCGGAGGCACGCGCCCATAATTCCGCCCCGTAAGACAGTACCGAGTGTACAGTGGCAAAATAACATGATCGCAGCACGCCGCGCTCGGCGGTGCTTGCAAGGCGACGCAACGCGAAAGAGGCACGGCCAAGCTTCCCGCATACCTCGTCAATATGGGACTCCCAAGTGAGGGCATTGTCTACGAGGAAACCCAACAGTTTAGTGGATTTCACTTGTTGCAGCGGCGCTCCGCCAATATTCACCTGCAATGGACGTGCCCCTTTGCCGTTTAGTGCAAACCTCATGAAGCAAGTCTTGTCTTTGTTCAGTGCTAACCCATTTGCACTGAACCATCCATCGAGCTGCCGAATCACGTCGTTCAGGCTCTCTTCAAGTTGCGACTCCGTCGTCGCGGTGACCACCACCACGACGTCATCCGCATACACATATATGTCCACGCCTCCTATCGACCCCGGTAGGTCATTCAATAGAAGGCTGAACAACGAATTAGAGAGGCACGAACCTTGAGGAACCCCCATAACATTGCTCATCTCTGCCGAATCTACTCCACCCCCCGCGCTGACTAGGACCTGTGACCTGCTGCTCATGAAGGACAGTAGCAGTGACAAAGTTGGCCCACGAATCCCGTAATGCTGCAATTTGTTTGCTATCAGTCCGTGGTCTGCGGTGTCGAAGGCACGCGAGAGATCGCAACACACGACTGCGACCTGGCGGCCCTCCTCGCGGGCGCTCAGCACCTTCCAAATTACCTCACGCACTAGGTCTGTCGTCGCGCGGCCGGGCCTGTACGCGTATTGCCGGTCGGACAACACTCGGCTACTTGATAGATAGGACAATAATCTCTCATTTATCCCTACCTCAAAGACTTTGCTGATCACCGGTACTAGAGATATCGGGCGATATGACTTTAAGGCTGATTTTTTCCCTTTCCCTTTATAGATTGGAGATATTTTAACTTTCTTTAATGCTGTAGGGTATATCCCCTTTCGGCTACATTCGTTAAATAAGTGGCTTACGACATGACCTATTGATGCTATAATATTCGAAAGCAGGCTAGACGGCAGGCCGTATAAGTCTGTACTCTTTTTGGGCGTGATGTTAGTTCGTACTAGACGCTGCAGTTCTTCGGGCGTGAAGGGTCGCAGTCGCATCGAGACGTCGGCCGGCGGCGCGCCCGCGACGAGCAGGCCAGCCGCCGCGGGCGCGTCGACGGCCGGCGCCCCGCAGCGCGCCGCCGCTGTCACAAATTCTAGGTTGAGCGCGTCCACCAGCGCTCGCTTGGAGGGGAAAGGTGACCCGTCTTCCTGGCGTAGTAGGACTGTGAAATCGGTTCGTTCCCGAGTTCCACGGCCTAGTTCCCTATTTATGAATTGCCACATACATTTAGATTTGTTGGGGGCTTCATTAATTAACTTATTATAATAGTGTGTGCGTTTTGTTTTTAATATTACGTCATATTTGGTGCTCAGGTTACTTACTATTTCAGTTAAAATGTCATTATTAGGGAATTTATTGGATAATTTAATCATGTCAGATACTAAAAATTTTAAATTAATTACTTCGTCGTCAATCCACAGTTTCCACTTTCCAAGAGTGGGACGCGTTTTGTATGGGAAACATATGTCAAACTTATTTAATAAAATATTTATAATTGCGTCACAAAGGTCATTGCAATTATCGTTACAATTTCGAACGATTGCGCCCCAGTCTACCGACTCGAGAGCTGCTTCGAAGCTAGCTTTGTTTGCGCGGCTGTACGTGCGAGTGCGCACGGTCGGCGGCGGCGCCGGCGGGCCCGCCCGCGCCAGGCTCAGCCGCTGCGCGCTGTGGTCGCTCAGCTGAGTGTCCACGGCGCGTACCGACAGCACCCGCGACGCGGGCAAGTTCGTATAGGCGTGATCTAGTAACGTTGCACTGTCACCCTCTACTCGAGTCGGGAAGTTCACAAGTTGTTCGAAATTGTAACTCGTCAAAAGATCGATAAGACTCCGTTTGATAGGAGTATTATCCAACAAATTAATATTAATGTCACCCATAATTACAGCATACAAATTGTCGTCGCATATTTTAGTCAAAAGTTTTTCAAATAAGGTCAGATATTCAGTATGACTAGTTTGGTTGGAGTGGTACACCGAGACAAGTAATAAATTATCGTTCACCAAATGCACGGCAGACATTTCAAAGATCTGTTCGTGGGATAGATCACAATAATCTTGTCTGTTTACTGCTCCAACTCCGGTACGAACGTAAATGCAACTACCACCATGTGCTATTTGCGACCTACAATTTAACGAAATAAGATCGTAATTACACAATGTAACCGATACTAGTTGCTCGTTACGGAGCCAATGTTCCGTGATAAACAACGCGTCACAATTCAATTCGTCCGACAATAGCACTTCTAATTTTTTAGTTTTATTATTTAAACACCTGATATTTTGGTGGCATAGTGTGAACGTGTTGCTACTACCGTCCATGACCGTATGTTTATTTGCTGTTGCTGTCTTCTTCACGGGCGTCGCCCCGCTCGCCGCGCTGGCGGCGGGGACGCGCGGGAAACCAATCGGAGAACCTCACGCGCGGTGGCCACACAGCCGGCGAGTTGAATTTGTCGAACAAACTTTCCGGCATGCCGATTACAAACGCCGAGTGCCGGTTTGTCCGTATGTCGCGTTTTTCTACGGTATAATCCTTACATTTTTCAACTTTGTTGAGGAATCTAATTATGTTTTCCGTAGTAGTGTCCGGCGTAAACGACCAAGCTTGAAAATATTTTATTCGTTCCACTGTCTGGATGTCAACATCTTCAGTACCTGCACCTACCGTAACACGTCTACGGGGCGCTTTCCTCCGTTTAGAAGCTACTGTCTTCCATTCCATCTCCTTATCTGCGGACGAGTTATCAGTTTCGCTGCTCTTGTTAGGTGCCGCAGTTTTCGTGGCCCTACTTGCAAGAATATTACTCGCGATAATGTTCGGCAGAGGTCGGGCCGGGTCGGGAGTCTTCGTGGTGATGCACGCGAACGAATCTTGCAACGGCTTTTTTGTAGCAGTGCTAGCGCTTTTAGCACTTGCAGCGCTGAGCGCCGCGATGGCTTTTAAACGCGCCTGTCGAACGGGTCTTCGTTCAGCCGCTGATACGGCGGTCGTTGGAGAGTAATCTTGCTCGGGGGTAGATTCATTTTTACCCGAGGTCGTCAGCTGTTCTAGTACTTTTGCTTGATATTGTAATGTTGCACTTTGCTCACTAATGACCGTTTGCATCTGGTCGACTTTATTAGATAAGGTGCTCACTGTTTTACACAACTCGCGGATCAACTTTTCTAGTATATTTTGCGACATTTTACACGCGTTTTAACGTAAATACTGTGGAGCTTAAACGTTACCCGCGGAGGGGCGCGGGGGACACCAAATTAATAAATGTTATTACTTTATTTTTCATGAATACTTATACAAGTATTAAGCATGTTCGTAAATATTTAGTAATATATGGGTTGATTACTGTGTAAAGAAATTTTAATGTCCCTTAAGGAGACACTATTTAATCAATTAATAAAATAAAATAACAAATCATAATGTAGTGATATGTTATTTTGATCGACTCAAAATTTGTAAAGAAATATGTCTGAGACACTATTTACACATTAATAAAAAAAAAAATAGCACATTATGATGTAGTAATGTGTCAGTTTGTTTATGTCCCTTAATGGGAAAATGACCCCTAGTGGCAAAATTACCCTACGTGGGAAATTTATGTGCATAGGAGTTCCCTAATGAGAGAGGTGCGACTGCACAACCATATAAAGAAATGTCCCTTAATGAGAAAAGGATTGACACTATTTACTCATTACAAAAATTATCATTGATTGACCCTTAGTGGGGAGATTACCCTTAATGGGAGAATGACCCTTAAGTGGGAAGATTATGTGCATAATGGGTCCCCTAATGAGAAAGGTGAGACTACACAACTATTTAAAGAAATGTCCTTTCATGTGACACTATTTACTGAAATTAACAAAACAAAATAGCTCATCATAATGTATTATTGGGTTATTTTGTCAATGAACAATGTTTTTAGTTATTAAGATTTATTTGACCCTTAGGTGGGAAATTAATTACTTTCAGTGGAAAGTGCAAAGAAATATCTTTTTGTAGATAATATTTGGTTGATGATATATTTTTGTATTTTGTCTTGTTTGCCTAACATATGAAAGTTTATAGACTTCAAGAGCGAAGTCCAGTCAGTATGGCCGTGTTAGATATTATAATTATTTTATGTTAATTTGATGGTTTATTTAATAGAATATAGTTTGTAAATATTTCCCTTTAAAGTATTTACGTAGGTATAGTAATTAATATACTAGTTATATTAATTACTATACTATATATTAGTTTATATTGTTGTGCCATTTATTACTTTGCCTGTTTTTCACGATGTATTTCCTGTGCACAATAAACTGTTAAATAAATAAATAAATAATATTCTGTGCAGTTTTCAATGTTTCCGAACGAAATGTTCGTTCTTTATTTCAGAACGAATCTCTTTAACAGATTAAGTACTAATTAACTGAAAGATATATTTGTAAATGTGTGATAAATCCTATAATGATTAACAATAGTTTTAAGAACTATTTCGATGTCTTTGGTTAAGTATTTTGGCACAATAACTTCATATTTAACTGGCAGTGTAATAACGTCTTATGATTGGTTGAAATATGTACCGGCTTCCGATTTCCGGCTAAACGTTGGGTATATAAACCTAGTTGAATCAGACGAAAGGACTTTTGCTCCAGACCAGCCACACAGTTAAGTATAATCATGTATTGTATTACTTTGATGCCTATTGCTGATTTCTAAATTATTTATTTGTGTAATCCTCAGGCGATTTAGCCGCTATACATCATTTTGCTATGTTTTATTATGTTTAGAATACATTAGCATATTTCCCATGTTCATTTGTTAGCTATGACTGCTATCCTATATAAATAACTTATCTCATTTAATCTAATCTCAGTGTTTGAATGTGAATATCCTTTCCTGAATAAATAAAAGTTATATTTAACTAATGTGCCCTATTTTTCATTTCATTCAACTTTCTAACCTTAGTTACTAGGACAACCTAACTCATATCCCCTAAATACTTAAATTCACACATTAGATCGGTACACTCTATCTATTTTTCTAACACATGCGACTTAGCGATGTCAAACCATTGCCCGTTGGGCCGCCCACGGGACCTCTTTCCTGATACTGGTAGGTTCAGACACCTATTTCCCACGATTGAATATGCAATTTATATTCTCGATATTGGCAATCTAGTCAAAATCTAACTATATCGCGCTTAATTATTGATATTTTTGAGTATCTACATAGAAAACTACGAATGATCTACTAAGAATAGTAAAACGTCCACCTTGATCACACTGACTACAGCCGTTGTGTAATAGCCAAAAAGTTTTACAATAATATAATTAAAAAATGGCCGTGTGGTGTCCGGCAGAGTAGAATAGCACCAACCCCTTACACTCGTGGGTGTCGTATAAGGCGACTAATAATTTTTTAGTAAAAACATACCCTAGGGACTAAGGACGAGCTCTTGGGCGTAGTGAACAGCTAATGCCTCAATTATTTAGCAAACTGATTTTGGCTAAGGATGCTCTAAATACCCTGTATGTTGCTGTAGCTGCAGCTGTTGCTGAATACTCGTAGCAAAGCGTTTCATAGAAGACCTACTTTCCATACCTACCTTTATTGTGCCAGGCTTTTTGTGATAATGATAGTGACAACTCCCGAATTGCTGTGGGAAAATAGTTATGGTCAATTGAAATAAACTTCATTTTGTACTAGAAATTTCAGCCTACATTACCAAGAACGTTGAGCAATATGTCATAGGAAAGGATTTTACATTTTCTACAACTTTGGCTACGGCGACAACTCCGCAATCGCTTTGGAAAAAAGTTGTGGTCAATTGTATTTCTATGGAGTTGACCTTTTTCCACGGCGATTCAGGAATCGCCAAAGTAAAAGTTGTTGAAAATCATTAATTCTTTCCAAAGACATATCGCTCAACGTTACTGGCCATATAGGCTGAGGTCAATACATTCCTGCCGGTCCTCCTTTGTTCGAATCTGAGAACTCTCATGGTAGGAAGAGGCATTAAGACTAGTGTTTGCCGCGCACTAGCGCGCTCCATAAAAACGTAGTTTGATCATATTTTCAATACTTCGCTATCGAATCCAAAACCAATGCAATATTGTAGACATTATCCAAAAACCAATATCTATGCTTGTGGTTGGTCTGATTTTCGTTAAAATATATAATTTCAAAGTAACACGGTACTTAAGATTTACCCAAATCTTTATGTAGTTTGATCATATTTTCAAAAAAGGGGTGAAAGGGTTTTTACGGGGTCGGCAACCGTGGCTTAAAATCAGGAAGACCGTTAGCTTGTTTGCTGCCTTAGTGGTACAAAAAAGACTCTGATAGCTTATATCGAAAATAATAATTTTATCCCCTAGTTCAGCCCTTAAGGGGTGAAATTTCTAATAGCGCTGGCATACATATAAATTAATTTTCAGTCCTCAACCTAAACAAAAAATTTTTACTTTGGCACTAAAATCGATGACATGGTTTTGAACAGATCTTTGTATATCTTACACAGACAGAAATAGGTAGATACCCGGCCCAGCTTTGCAAGGATGTTGACATAGTATAAAACAATTTTGCTTCCCACCGTCTGTCGCTATATATTTAGGCTTAGATCTTTTAAACTACGCAACGGATTATAATGTAATTTTAACAACAGATAAAGTGATTCAAGAGGAAAGCATATAGCAAGAAAAAAAAAGTAGGTGAAGGTAAAGTAGGTATAGACTAGTGTAAAGTAGATGTACGCTAGGTGTAGGGTAGGTGTAGGGTAGTATATGGTTAGTACGCCACGTAAACGAAGTCGCGCTGGGTCCACTCTAGTACAAAAAAGACTCTGATAGCTTATATCGAAAATAATAATTTTATCCCCTAGTTCAGCCCTTAAGGGGTGAAATTTCTAATAGCGCTGGCATACATATAAATTAATTTTCAGTCCTCAACCTAAACAAAAAATTTTTACTTTGGCACTAAAATCGATGACATGGTTTTGAACAGATCTTTGTATATCTTACACAGACAGAAATAGGTAGATACCCGGCCCAGCTTTGCAAGGATGTTGACATAGTATAAAACAATTTTGCTTCCCACCGTCTGTCGCTATATATTTAGGCTTAGATCTTTTAAACTACGCAACGGATTATAATGTAATTTTAACAACAGATAAAGTGATTCAAGAGGAAAGCATATAGCAAGAAAAAAAAAGTAGGTGAAGGTAAAGTAGGTATAGACTAGTGTAAAGTAGATGTACGCTAGGTGTAGGGTAGGTGTAGGGTAGTATATGGTTAGTACGCCACGTAAACGAAGTCGCGCTGGGTCCACTCTAGTAATTTTTTCCGCAAAAATTCTCTGAATGATAGTGATAAGCTCATAATAATCCATTGCATGGTTTAGGAGTTGCTAGCGGATATACTGAGAGACAGTTGCGGAATGCGACTGTATTTCATAGATTTTAGTATGTAAGGCTATTGAAGAATCTTAAAATGCCGTGAGGGTTCGATTGATGGTTAATATGGTAGTTCCAATTCGGTTAGGTTAGTGTTGTCTAAAAGCTCAGAGGATATTTAGGTTTCAATTCGGATATTTAGGTATTAAATCTTTTCGGTTAGTGTTGTCTAAAAGCGCAGAGGATATTTAGGTTTCAATTTGGTTCGGTTAGTGTTGTCTAAAAGCGCAGAGGATATTTAGGTTCCAATTCAGTTAGGTTAGTGTTGTCTAATAGCGAAGAGGATATTTATGTTTCAAATTGGTTAGGTTAGTGTTGTCTAAAAGCGCAGATAATATTTAGATTTCGGTTCGTTTCAGTTAGTGTTTTTAAAAGCAAAGAGGATATTTGGGTTGCAATTCGTTTCTGTTAGTATTGTCTAAAATGCAGAGAACATTTAGAATAGAATAGAATAGAATAGAATAACTTTATTGTTGAACTGTGTAGGTACAGGTATTACAGATTATATTAGGTTATTATTATATATTATACTAGCAGCCCGCCCCGGCTTCGCACGGGTACCACTACGGGTACACGGGTTACACACGACCGCTGCGTAGGGAGCCGACCGCGCGAGTCAGCCGCGCGGTACTTTATTTCTTGACATTGACCCCCTCCCGTACCCCGTGCTGCCTAGATAGCCGAGCGGACTGAGCGGCGAACACGCGACTTTTTTCTAATATTCACATTTTTAAACTCGTGATATCTTTCGAATGGAATGTCTGAATTGAATAATTCAAAAAGTTATATAAGGGTCCTCTTATAGCATGACCTAAACAGAACTGCCTTGCTTAGAACCAGACAGCGCTATTCGTGTCACATAATCTTGTCTCGTTTAAAGCGACATCAATTTTGTTTAGGTCCTGCTATAAGAGCTCATGGTAAGCCCACAGGGAACCCTGAACCTGACCAGATCGGTTCATCGTTACACATTCAGTCGCCTGAATGTGCAGGTATCTCCACGATGTTATCTCCGTTAGAAATACACAACTCCGACAAAGTAATAAATAATAAATAAATAAATATTCATGGACAAATTCACACAGCGCCATCTAGCCCCAAACTAAGCAAAGCTTGTGCTATGGGTGCTACATAACTGATATAGTCACTTGTACATGGCGGCACTAGATATCTAACCCGGTGCCTTTGGCTTATGAGTCCGTGGCTTTCTCTACCATCGGTAATACGTAAACATGTGTTAGACATATTACAAGAGGAATCGTCACTTAATGAAGTCCCTTTTGAAAGTCGAACATGAGGACTAAGTAAGTAAAAATAAATAGGTAAACCTACCCGCTTAATTGTGTCGAGTTTTTAATCAAAACCCAGTACCCACTTAAGTAGGTAAGTAGCTACTTAATCAAGTTACTTTTATACGAATACAAATATTATGGTTTCGTTTTATTTCACTTTCCGTTAAACGACGTACCTACGCGGCGAATGAGGAAAAGTCAGTTCCTTTGAGAAATTACACGAGTCACCAAACAATTTTTTACAAAGTTTTCATTTGAGTTCGACGTAGAAAATTTAAATATGTAGGTAGGCCACTAAAGAACCCAGACGTTTCATGAAAACGCTTGAACGCTACGTGGGTAGATTGGCATTATAATAATAATAATCGTTTTGGCGTTAATCTCCCGGTTGTGGTCTCGCGATCGAGGGCCCGGGGTCCGTCTTGACCATGATTCAGGATTTGGCATCAAGTACAGTAGAGCTTTTTTATACCACTAAGAGCAACTACCATCTGACCTCCGTGAACTTGATAACAGGGGAACCTGACCAGATTGGATCACGGGTAGTTTACTTACAAATTCAGTCGCCTGAAAGAGCACGTTTGATCACGATTTTTTATCACGTGCTATTGTAGGAATGTATTAAGTTAAAACTGACCCCTACAGTAGGAACACACTAGGAGGAGGCTCCTTCTTTTGTTTTTGAAGTCGGTTAATATGTGTAAAGGTATAATTCATTCATTCATTCATCACAGCCATAAAGTCCACTGCAGGCTTTGGGCCTCCCGCACGATAGGGTAGGTTCATGCCATCATCTTGGCAGGCGGGAGATCGCAGTGTTGTAAATATAACAATGGAAAACGCTGCTGCCCATTTTCCAGTCTACGGAGACTTCAAATCTTCTTCAGATCTTTTGCCTCACAAACATTAGTCGCCTTGTACGACACCCACGAGTGTAAGGGGCTGGTGCTATTCTACTCTGCCGGACACCACACGGCAAAAAGGTATAGGTTTTCAATTGCTCTCATTTAGCTCTCATTTAGTGCGCAGATATAGGATTAAACATTAGTGTTATTGTAATACATACCTACACATGTAAATACATAATACTTATGTAGGTACATTTTCTTGAATTACATTGATAATTATCAATGTAATTCAAGAAAATGAGTACTTTTAATAGAAAAAAGGTTTAACGCGAGAGAAGCCCCCTTTTATATGAACGTAATTAAAATTATGTGTAAGTAAAAATTATCGATTGCTCTTATTTTTAAGCGAGGTTAAATGTTTAACCAAGGAATGGAACGCATTACCCGCGAGTGTGTTCCCTGATCATTATAACCTAGACGCCTTCAAGGTCAGAGTGAATAGGCTGTTCCTAAACAGGCATGCTCCATCATCGGCCGCATCGTCACTTACCACCAGATGAGGTGGCGGTCGCCAAATACCTAGCTAGTCCAATAATAAAAAAAGGTGTTTTAGGGTTCCGTACCCAAAGGGTGGAAAAGGAAAACAAACCTTGTTTCTAAGCCTCCTTTTGTCAGACTATCTCTATCGACATAGTGGACATTTTGATGTAGTGGACTGTATGAACATAAATCGTAAAAGGCATATAATAAATAAATAAATAATATATATTCGTGGACAAATTCACACAGCGCCATCTAGCCCCAAACTAAGCTTGTACTATAGGTACTAGATAACTGATATACTACTTAAATACTTATAAATACATACTTATTATACATAGAACACCCAGACCCGTAACAAAAATTAAAATTCATCATTTAAATTTCTGCCCGACTGGGAATCAAACCCGGGACCTCATGCGTGGCATAACGGCATGTTGACCATTGAACCACTCAGGTCGTCATATGTAGGTAACACTAATAAAAGTAAGTCAAAAAGTTATTGAACGAACGTAGCAAGCTCGAAATGTTTGACATTTTAAATATCTTAAAACTGGCCTAGACTGTTACGTAAATATTGTACGGCCAACATTTATATAGGTATTTCCACGTACGACAGAAATAATTGCACCTATCGTTTTAACACGTTTAGCACTCTATCCAGTTCACAGCTTCATACATATATTATGTAACACCCTGTATATAAATCAACTGCAGTGCGTTAGTCTTGCTAAAACTCGAAAACGGCTAGACCGCTTAGAATAGTTCTTTTTTTGTTTTATTTGCTATAATATTGGGATCTAAACTCAAAGAAAAAAGTAGTAGGCTACTTTACCCCTATCTACCCTTTTTTTCTTTTGTACAAACCGCCCCCTTATTATAACCAACATAACAAAAGTAGAATTATTCAAATTGGTAGAGCCGTTTTCAAGTTATAGCGAGATTAACGAAGAGCAATTGATTTTTTGTGTGGAGATTGTATCATTTATTAACAAAATATCTTATTGATTTTGCAGTAAATTATTATACAGGGTGATTCAAGAGACGTGAGCAGGACTAACACTACATATACAGTAAATATTAGTTGATCGATTACCATCGTAAATAAGTTAAAAGAGCATACCTTTTTATTTAGTTTTACTTTCAGTTAATTAAAAGTTTAAGTCTCTGAAATCATGGTCACCCTTCATTGAATAATTGATAAAGATACCCAACCTCTTTAACTGTAATAACAGTCCTTTAAAAGAAAAGTAAATTGCCACTTTTGGTATTGTCAACATTTACGTTTATTGATATTGTTGCATACTACAAAAAACTTCGTGAAAATCATGCCTGCAGCATATTCTTATTCCAACATTGAAAGATGCGACATGATAAGGTTTTACTACCAAACCAATAACACAAACAGAGCAAAGGACTTATTCCATGAGCGTTATCCGAATTTGCCAGTGCCAACCCATGGATTAATACTCCGGATGGTTCAAAATTTACGTGACTATGGGCAGTTCACAGTGCCCACTCACGCTCAAGCACGAGGTGGACTGCATAGTGATTTAGAAAGGTTAGACAGACGGATACTAAATTATTTTGCTCGGGACCCGCGGCGGAGTACTCGGAAAGCTTCCATGTGTCTCAGTCATACGTGTGGCGGCTATTAAATGCTACCGGGCTTCATCCGTATCACTATCAACCGGTTCAAGATGTTTCGCTAGATGATTTCGCCTTACGAAGGCAAAACCGCCTTGTGGCTTTTGGAGACTGAGCAAACTAACATTCTTTGTACCGACGAGTCTACTTTTACGCGAATCGGACTTTTCTATGTTCACAATGAACACTAGGGGAGATGGGGATCTCACGCGACGGAATGCGTATCCAACACGCTTCATAATAAATGATACCATCATTGGACCTAATTTTATTAAAGGATGACTTAATGGTGCTGCCTACTTGGAAATGCTAGGAGACGTGATTCCGATCCTTTTGGATGATGTACCATCGTCAAAATTTGTATTATCAGCACGAATCGGTACTTGACAGAAGTATTCTAATTGTAGAGTGACCATGCTTGTCGTGCTAAATTAAAAACTTAGTTTTTTTACAATTAAAAAAAATGCTTTAATCACACCAATACCAGTATGAGGGAGTAGATTATAGTTCATTGAATCCATAGGGTTGATCCTGCTCACGTCTCCTGAATCACCCTGTGTATAATAAGAATTTAGATACAAAAAATAATATAATTACCTAAATATTAATTTTAAATGTTCGATTATTTTATTTAAATACCGATTTTCTATTGTCTGTTGTTATTCGTAATTCGTGGCACTAAAGGCGCGGGACCTGTATGTGAAGTACGACATTATCCGTAGTACATTTTACAGGAAAGAAACACTAATCTTCATAGGCGTGCGTGCGCTAAGGACCAAGAATTAGTGAGCTGTCATAATTATCAACCTATATTAGACAAAGTATAATTGGGTACTTTACCCCAATTTTCCTCTGGAGAGCTAAATGCCTACCACCTTACTTTTTTCCCGATTGTGCTATACGTGTCACATAAGCTTGTCTCGTTCTAGACAGGGCAGTTCTGTTTAGGTCCTGCTATAAGACCTCATGAGAGCGTCGGTGGCCGAGCGGTTTGAGTATACGACTCGTAAGCCAGAAGACCCGGGTTCGAATCCCGCTCCGGCCATGTACCAATGACTGTTTTCTGAGTTACGTACATTAGTTGAATACTAACCGATGCTCTTACGGTGAGGGAAAACATCGTGATGAAACTTGCACATTCAGGCGACTGGATGTGTAACCATGATCCAATCTGGTCAGGTTCCCCTGGTAGCAGGGTCATGGAGGTCAGTAGCCGTATTCACAATGATTCGAAACCGTTTCCGAACGATTCGACACGAAATTCGTGAGCGTCGAATCCGTGTCGATCGATTCGAAAACAGTTATTCAGAATCCCGATAGATTTCACGGAAACTCTACTCTCTATAACATATGAAAATTTCATCAAAATTAACTGAAACCACATTTTCCTAAGAACCTTTCGCGGGGTCCTTTGTCGATTCCGTATCCGAATCCGATTTCCGAGCCATTGTGAATACGGCTACAGATGGCAGTCGCTCCACTGTAATTACCTGACCTGCCAAATCCTGGATCATGGTCAAGGCGGACCCCGGGCCCTCGTGCGCGAGAGCACAACCGGGACATTAACGCCAAGATATATTTTTTTTTTTTATAAGCCCTCTGATATGTCTCAAAGTTAGTATCAATGCGTAAACCGCAAATTGCCGTTAAGGCCGGTCCACACGACACCAACTTATACTTGCACAGCGCGATGTAGACGTCTTTAAAATTTAAAAGTTTGACGCCAACTTAACGTCATTTAACGCACGTCTTAACTGCATTTAATTGTCACGATCTCTCTGCTGTAGGCCTGCTGGAAGAAATTTCTCTATAGAAATAAGTTGCCCTGTTGTGTCGGATATTTTCTGTCATATAGTTTTGTAACAATGACAAACGAGACATGGCCAGCGCTGACGAAACAAGTTCGCGAACTCCACGCCAACTAAATGAAAATGCTGCGGTGGATGTGTGGAGTTACGCTGTTCGTTTTACACGCTTCTTACAGATTGTAATTGATTGACAATGATTGAAAAGAGTATTCCACAGTCTTGCGGCATGAACAGTGAAGGAGTAAGAGTAGAAGTCGGAATTGTGGATGGGGATGTCCAGCGACGATCTAACACTAGAACGACAAGGTTCGTCTTGTGGACGAGAAAAGTGCAATCGGTCACGGAAGTACGAGGGAGCGGAAGGATTATGAAGGACGTTATAGAGGGTGGATAGGATTTGAGCATTCCTGCGCAAGCAAATTGGGAGCCACTTGAGTTGAGAACGATAGTTTAAAATATGGTTATATTTGCGCAAGTCAAAAATGAATCGGATACACAGGTTTTGTAAGCGCTCTAATTAATTTAGGAGTTCCTCAGTGGCATCCAAGTAGCAAGAGTCAGCATAGTCGAGAAGAGGAAGAAGAAGAGTATGGACAAGTGAAATTTTTGTGTTTTGGGGTAATAACCTTTGAAGGCAGCATTTGATGGAATGGAATGAGAAGAGCATATTTTTACTGACTGCATTGACGTAAGACATCCAAAATAAATTGGAATCAAGAATCAAGCCAAGGTTCCTTGCTGTTTCACTCAGAAGTACCTATTGGAATACCATCGTAGACAATTAAGGGGATAGGAGAGACTGAACCAAGCCGCTTACACAAGCAATTATGTTAGTAGAACGGAACATAAAATTCACTCCCATTTCCAAGGCCATTCAGGCCTTGGACAACTATGCGTTGAGCCGAAAGCGTAATCTTTGAAGCCGTTCACTCTTTCAAAAAGTTATGTCATTAAGTAAAGAGACATAGAGCTATCTAGTAAAAAATTAAAAACTAATTGAAACACTCTGGAAAAATAGAACATGATTACAATAGTATTATACATTATAAAAATTAACCACGAGTTACCGACGTTTATTTTTATTTTTGTATCTGTCATGTAAAAAAATAAATTTCATGGAAAAGAAATGTTTTAGTAAACTTAATGAACGGAAAATACACGATTGTCGGTAGCCGAGAGGTTAGGGTATAAGACACGTAAGCGAGAGTAATTATCTGATCTGCCAAATTCTGGATTATGGTCAAGGCGGACCCCGGGCCCTCGTGCGCGAGAGCACAACCGGTTAACGCAAATATGTTTTTTTTTATTTAACTTAAAAAAAGTAAATACAATTATGATGCAAGGAGTAGTTTGTTTTGGATGACCGTAGCTTTTTTCCTACAGCGATTCGAGAGTTGTCGTCATGGTAAGGGTTGTGGAATTTGGAAAGTCTTTTCTAGTGACATGTAGTTATTGATCATATAGGCTGGGCTGTCTGGACCTCTTTTAAAACACTTTTATAATGAAAACACCGATAGGTCGTAACGAATTTTCTGTCTGTCTGTACATACAATTATACCTTGCAAGAGGTAATAATATAGTTCACCGCACCACCCCCCATGGGCTGGGACCTGGGTACTCATCCTCACTATGTAGACCCTCTTTTGGTCACGACGCGAAGGTTCGAAAGAACGTTTTTCGCTCGGAAAACGGATTTCGGATGTGGAATAAGCTCCCAGCCACAGTGTTTCCTTTGGACTATGACATTGGATCGTTCAAGAGGTATATTAGAGGCGGGCAACGCATTGGTGATCCCCTGGTGTTGTTGATGTCCATAGGCGGTGGTGACCACTTTCCATCAGATGGCCCGCTTGCCTGTTTGTCTGCCGTATAACATAAAAAAATATTTCTTATTTGTACGAAAACTAGTTACCCCGGCAATTGTTAAAATCAGAACCATTGACTCCGTGCTTGACGTCTCTATCGGATCACGGCCCCTTTTCATTCAAATAACAGAAAAAATCATAGATTTTGATGTTAAAATAACAAAGAATATAATTGCTGTATTAATTTTAATACATTTTTTAACTGTTCGTGTACTTTACACACGCTACCACATAGTCCCAAACTGTTTAGTTACAGTAAACCTTCCAGTAAAGTCTAAATAGACTACTCCTTAATAGATGCTTGTATCCGATTTTATTTTGTCAACCATTCGGCTGAAGTTAGTCACAAATCGGAAGGCTCATTCAACATTTTTTATCTATGACAGTGAATGAATGAATGAGTTGAGTTGCGTGAATGCGATCGTGGAAACATGTCCGCCGTTTGTGATATTTGACGTAAATATTGGCGAAAATCGTATTTTATTTGCATTTGGATTAGTGATTTTTGGTGCTATATTTATTTTATAATGTGTGTGGTTGTGTAGTGATCAGTTCTTATGAGGCTGTTATATAGAACTGGTCCAATGGAGTCTCTCAGAAAATGGTTCTACAAACCAAAGGTATGTCAAAACAATAATATGTTGTAATTTCCTTTCCTTGCAATTTCCACTAGATTATTGGCATTGGAACAGTGAATTTATATCCCTTTGTGATAAATAAATGTTTTTATACACTTGGATCATGTGATAAATGTATTTGTGACGCATTTATTGCAAATTGTGATTTTGGCATTGTGGACTGATACGATTCATTTTCCAATTAGTATTTCTCCATTTACACGTATTTCTTTTCGTGGATTTTCTAGTAGTATAGTATAAATACCGTCAATATACAGACATGACTATAGTGTTCCCTCTAAACACCATTCGAAGTATTTATTCGAATTAGTATTAGGTACCTTACGTCACTGCTAAGGTTTGTTATTGTTCAACGCAGATGTACCTACCTCATACAAATTGTATAAATTATGAATGCGACTTGTGTGTTGATATCATAGATAATCGTTATACGGAAGTCTGTGTGTTATGTGTGCAGTTTTCCTTTGTTGCTAGATCTATCATAAGTCCTAAGGTTTAGTGGTTAGAGAGACCAAAGTGTGCAATTAAGAAAAACTTAGAAAAGTCGAGAAAAGGCACTCCAAATATTTATCAAGTATTTTTTTATCAGCGCCCTGTTTGCAACACTAACTGGTTTAGTCTGTATTCTAATGGAATTTTCCTGAGGTCAACAAAATTTGGTGCCTTATACAAATCACTACACTTAATTTCATTGATTGCTCTCCATAAGGATTGATTCCAATGAAATTGTAATGATGGTTAAACATGCTGCAAAACCACTGGTAGATATCGGAATTCAATTTTGGGTTTACCTGTGTTTATAAATAAACATTAACATATGCAAATGTCTTTGCAAATTTCATACCTGTTTTTGGTAACTTGTGCAACTGGTTTGCATTCACATTTTCCTTTTATAAGTCAGTTAATGGGCCTTCGAATCTGCAGTATATTTTTCTTACTGTAGTTTTACACTTTCACACGTTTGTACGATTTTGTTTTTGACATTATTTCTGGTGGGCTCGTTTCATACATACATTACCACCTAATCATTTAAAAATAATTTTGCTAACAGTACATAAGTGTAGCGATTTATGAAACAAAATTGTTGTAAATTATATACATATATTTAATGGGACTAGTTTTTTATTATCTTTATTTATTCTTATTGGCTGTAGATACTACAATATACTCCTAATTGTCCACAGTTTAAAATGAAAGGCAGACAAAAAGGTGTCCTTTTCTTTCCCTTGAACTATGTATGTGGAAAAATACCAAAAATATAATGAAAGAATGTTGTTATTTTAGAGATGTGTTTGTTTAGAGCACATAACCCAGTAGGTCTATGAGGGATGGGAGGGAAAAGGCCTGACTGACGTAACAACTACCCGCAATCTTGATTGAAAGCTTGCATCAACTCTTATCAACCTACCAACTAGAACTTAGTACAAAATACTGGATAAGATAGGTACCTTATAATTAATTATATATTATTACTCTCATTAACAATCATGTATCCAAGATAAGTATATTTCCATCATACATATTTACGTAATGCATTATTTCACTGCATGTCACACACACAGCTCATATCTGAGCTAGTTAGGTCATATCTTACAAATATTATTGTCGTAGGTACTTACTAAACTTTGTTTTGTTTTGTGTGCGATTATGTCTTAAACTTTGGAAGTAAGTGACCAATCACAGCCATATTTCTTTCTAGCCCTCTCTAACATGGACCTAAATTATTGGCAGTTTTCTTTTTAATCCCCTACAAAAAGGAGGGGGGGGGGGTTTCTATGTTTGATGTTTGTATCTGTGGCTCCATATGACATCATAGCTCCCGAATGTATAGACCATTTCGATGCATCGTCTTTGTTTGGAAGCCAGTTTCATCAAGATGAATTTTAGCTATGTATCATTAAAATCAGTTTCGGTAATATCAAAGTACATTTGTGTGTGTATTGGTAGGGGGGGTTATTTGACGTCAGAAAAAAATATACTTGACCTTTTGAGTTACCAAAAATGATTTTACATACAAAATTGACCATCACTCTGTCTGTGAAAAAACTTTCATTTTGGTCAAGTAAACTAGTTGTAAGGAAAACTTAAACAACGTTATCAGTTATATACGTTAAGCATCTCCATTTAATACATTAGTTTGTTTGCCTCGTTAACTTTAGGTACCACTACTCATTTACATTGAAATGAGGTTGATATCTAACAATTAGTTGTTGTGATTGTCATCGCTGATTGCTAAACACTGGCATGCCATATTCATAGATCTGTGTTTTATTGATGTGGAATGGGAACACAAACATATTTATTGAAGAATGTTATTCATCATTAATTATTGCAGTTATTTGTGAGTATCCACTTGGTAATGTCTAGCTATCGTTCATTTTAGCATTTTACTGTTTTATTTACTTAGAAGCTTTTTATATATAGTTCCTTATACTCCTGTGATAGGAGTGGTTAAGGCGCACCCCAGGCACTCACGCGACAACTGGGATATTGACGCCGATGATAATTATTATAATCATAATAGATGCGTCATCACTGATATATCTCAGATAAGATTCCTAATGAAGGCGCACCAAAGCGTTGCATTGATAGGCTAAAGTGGCAGTAGGTAGGGCACAAAGCTCGAAGAACAGATGGCCAATTGGGCAGTAAAGTTCTCGAGTAGCGACCACGTACCGGAAGACGCAACATGGGTAGGCCTCCCGAAAGGTGGACCGTCGTCCTGCCTACCGCATCCAGCTGGTACCTCCACACTGGCACAGGCCTGGCCTTTGTAGAGATCTCTGGGGGAGGCCTATGCCCAGCAGTAGGCGTTTTCCGGCTGATATGATGAAATCTAGACTATTCCTTTTCGATTTCAATAGTGAATTTAATTTTATTATGAATGGAAATTAGTAAATTATATTAATTAGTACAATATTAATATGGCTAGTCGAACTTGAGCACAATAACGAGTTGAGCATTCGTTAGGAGTGCCTCCTAATACTGTTGGTTGGCGAAACGAGATTGACCAAGGTCTTTCGCTGGGCACCCTGAGACTGGTCGAGCAGTCATTCTCGGGAGCCGATACGATTGGCACCCTGTGACAGCATGTATGTGTTACAAAAATAACAGACCGCTTGTAGGTATCTACTTAAAATATTGTTCTACTAGCGACCTGCTCCGGTTTCGCACGGGTAAGTAACCTTAACAAGAGAGAGCGTCGGTGGCCGAGCGGTTAGAGTATCCGACTCGTAAGCCAGAGGTCCCGGGAATTCCGCTCCGGCCATGTACCAATGACTGTTTTCTGAGTTATGTACATTAGTGGAATACTAACCGATGCTCTTACGGTGAGGGAAAACATCGCGATGAAACCTGCACATTCAGGCGACTGGATGTGTAACCATGATCCAATCTGGTCAAGGTTCCCCTGGTAGCAGGGTCATGGAGGTCAGATGGCAGTCGCTCCACTGTAATTACCTGACCTGCCAGATCCTGGATCATGGTCAAGGCGGACCCCGGGCCCTCGTGCGCGATATCACAACCGGGACAATAACGCCAAGATGATTATTATTTTTAAGTAACCTTAACAAATTATACTCCTAAACCTTTCTCATGAATCACTCTGTCTATGGTGAAAACTGCACGAAAATCCGTTCATTAGTGTTTGAGTTTATCTCGAACGTAGTGAAAAAATTAAATATCTAAGGTGTGCAAATCATATGTATACCTAATAAATAAGATCATGGGTGTAATGCCTCATTTCCCATTCTTCTCCTACAACCGTAAGGAAGTCTGACCGCGTCTCGCTCGCACACTTTCACTTTTTCGCCATCCACTTTCCCAATTGCTAACGGAATTTGGCCATACTGCCAAATATTTCGCGAACAGTTCGATAATTTGCGAATTGCGGGTTTTAATGGGTCGTGTTTGTACCTATACGACCAGCTAGCTTCTAATACCTAATCAGCAAGCTTTCTGTTTGGTTTCTGAGTCCTTGGTTTAGAATGTTGCACCTAGGTGTCCGTAGTCGAAGTTTGTTTTTAGAGGCCTCAGGCGGTCAATCAGCGTTTTCTGTTCAGAACCCACCACTTATGTAAAGGAGGCTCAAGTCCTGCAATGGACTTCTGCTGGTGAGATGCCGCAGCGCAGGTTTCCGCATAATGTTTTCCTTCCGTCTCTCAAAGCAGTTTCGCAGAATATTAATTGGCAGTGTGTAAAATCGGTTCACACACATTATTTAATATGCCCGTCTCAAAGGAATGAAAGGCTAAAATACTTAATACTTGACAATATTGTGTGAGTTTTCGATGACCCCATTGACCTCCGGGAACAATATATTGTACAATAGGTTAAGTGACTCTTGAATAGTTACCTAGTTCCCTAGTGAAATAGTTTTTCTTTGTACCTAGTTCCAGATATTAACCTACAATCGTACCTAACATACAAACAACTCATACACTTACAACCGTTTACATTGTTACTGTTGTATCAAAAGGTATGCATACTGACGGTACTTGCGCTATCAATAAATACCTACCTACTACGTGCAACGATTAGGTTTCCATTCAACCGAAATATCGGCTCGAAATTCGAATCACACTCGTGTTCACGTGACCGCACACGTGACCGTATCGGGCGTTGTAATTGGATGACTGTCCATTCCTATTTCAAATCTCGGAGACTGAGCGTTCGATGGCCCGTGTGCGTCATAAAAATAATAATAATGGCAATTCACAATTTGCGGGTACTTGAAGATGAGTTGTGAGGGAGCTAAACTCGGAGATGAAATTCAAGATCAAAAAGTGTTCAACAAATTGTCGCTATAAATAATAAATCCAAGGGGCGGATTATTTAAAAGTGTTTTTTAAAATGTCCATACGTTTTTATTTCATTGCGAATGTGATAATTTTTGGCAATATTTCAATGATTATAAATAAGTTGTGGTAATTTGTTTACACTTTTGATCTTGAATTTCATCTTCCGAGTAATTGGTCACTGGGTCGCGTGTTGAGATCCAGATCTTGTGATGTGACGAGATGGATAGGTGGATCGGAAGAGCAATAGCTCATGCGGTAGTATATCATATTTGGGTACTACATTTGATTACAGTTGAATCATTTGTATTCTAAACAGGGACACGAACAGAAGGCTCATTAACCTACCCAAATCTAGTATAAAAGGAGCTAACAGTGCTATGCGCCTCTATAGAGACGCTAGCTCATATTATACTGGTTTTGGGTAGGTCAATATGCTGTTGACTGTGCTACTAAGAAAGAACAGACAAAATAGGGATATATGTACAAGATTAAATCGGAACCAACCAGTCTTACTTTCCGATTGAGTGCGCAAAACCAATTTTTCCATACTATAAACGTATCGTTGTACCTGCCTACATATGGCAAAACGTGACTCATGGTTTTTGTCCTTTGGGTGTGTAAAAACATTGTCTGACTATTACGCTTACATCGATACAAAGGAACGGCAATGTCGAGGTCACCAGAAGTCATTTTTGTGAATTTGGTTCACAACAAACGAACCAAGTAGCGTAGAATGGATTGTCTTAGTATTTTTAGCTTCTATTTGTTAGAGAAAGTGTAAATGGCAATTTTGTGTCTGTATAGGCAAATTACATGCTGTTTCCCTACTATTTACAAGCGTTTATTTAACTTGCACTGTTCGTATGTAAACCATGTTTCGACCATTTGTTTTCAACTTTTTAATGTCATACGGTAGGCAAACAGGCAAGCGGGCCACCTGATGGGAAGTGGTCACCACTGCCTATAGACATGAGCAATACCTAGAATATTGTTGTTATCTCTATTGCTGAAATTGGGTATACATATGTAACTTGGCTGACAATGCCCATTAATATGGTACCTTGGAGCTGGTCTGTTGATGGAGTCGGAAGGTGGTCATAGGATCTAATGAATGCAAATATATTCCAGAGATTCCAAAGAGCCCTAACACGATGTAGAAACTATACCACGCAATAAAAGCTTGTTATGAAAAAATATTTTTCATTTGAGTTTACTGTCTGAAGCTGTTGTTAAAACCATCGTAGGTCATATAATAAGGACTTCCCGATTACCTTACTCGTACTTGAAACCATCCGTATAGGGAACGACGGCCTGAGTGGTTCAGTTGGTTCGATTCCTGGCCGGGCAGAAATTGAAATGATGAGTTTCAATTTCTGTTACGTGTCTCGGTGTTATATGTATAATAAGTATGTATTTAAAACATATAAGTGGTTTATCAGTTGTCTGGCACCCATAACACAAGCTTACTTTGTGGCTAGATGGCGCCGTGAATTGTCCAAGCATATTTAAATACAACAGATAAATTCAAATACATCGGATCCGCGCTGTGCGAGTCCGACGATATCGGCCCCGATGTCAAGTCCCAAATCTCTGCTGCTACCTTAAAACAGATTCCACGACTTTAACTATTTATCCCATCAGCATCACGTTAAGTATTTGTCATTTTATAACATTTCATTATGCGGTCTACCTTAACCGATAATGGCTCATTATTTCCTAATAGGTATTATGTCTGGAAAGAGATTAAATTTTATTTTCCTGTTATTGGTAGCAGCGATCTTGCACGTTTTACCTCGAGATACTTAGTATTTATATTACTAATTCGGATTTAGCGTCCGGGGATAACCCTCCCAAGCTATGGCTAACGCCTACACTGACCACAATACACTAATAATAATCATCTGGTGTAATGTCCCGGTTCTGTTCTGGGCCCAAGGTCCGCCTTGACCATGATCCAGGATTTGGCAGATCAGATAATTACAGTGGCGCCAGTGCCATCTGACCTCCGTGATCCTGCTATCAGGGATACCTGACCAGAATGGATCATGGTTACACATTCAGTCGCCTGAATGTGCAGGTTTCATTACGATGTTTTCCCTTACTGTAAAAGCTTCGGTAAGCATTCAACTAATGTACATAATTCAGAAAAAAGTCATTGGTACATGGACGCAGTGGGATTGGAACCTGGAATTGGTCACCTCTCGCTTACGAGTCGGACACTTTAACCACTCGGCCCCCGACGCTCCTACACTGGATAATGCCCACCTAACCTACCTAAATATTTTACCTATGTAAAATTCCTTCTATCGCGTATTCTCAACAAACAATGGGTCAGTATTTTCTTTTGTTTAGGGATTCCCGAAGATTATTGTGTCAATATTATCCAATGAAATGACAAAAGAATCTACTTTTAGGAGGACAGGACATTTGGTATATAAAATGGCCGACGGATGTGTCGAAAACGAACTAGCATAGGGACTAGAATTCTGTAGCATCGTAGTACACAACACAATACGGCGAATCGGCACACTTATGGCCTGTCATCGCTGTAGAAATTGAACCATAGGGCCTGTCCTTACTGAGCAAGGAGTTTCTTTCGTCATTGATATTATCACATATTCAATTAATTTAATTAATTAAGCTTAAGATATCTATATTGTAGAACGTCCGTACGACCTTCTATTCGCTAGGTGCGGTATTTTTCGATGCCACCGATAGGTTATCGAAATCTCGTAGAAAGTGTGGCTTGATGCCAACAGCGTTCGAGAGGTTCGCTCATAGAGCAGGGCCGTCGTTGGTGGCAGCTGTCGGGTTGCTCATAAAAATGGGTCTACAAGATTCCCTGTTGTAAGTGTTATGTATTCGTCGGGGGTAGGTTGTATCTGTGGATGTTTTAGGGTGCTTAAAACTGTTTTGATGTTATACGGCAGTCAAACAGGCAAGTGGGCCACCTGATGGAAAGTGTTCACCGCCGCCCATGGACATCAGCAACACCGGGGGAGTTACCAATGCGTTGCCCGCCTCTATTGTTCGGCAGATTTAAAGTAACATCATTAGCTCAACAGTCCAATACTGGACTAGAGCCTCCTCCACAACAATGGGGATTGGAGATCACAGTATTTAGAATAGACGGGAAACATTGCTACCTATTTACTGGTCTAAGAATTTAGACGCCTTTTACGACACCCATACGAAGCGTTGGTGCAATTCTACTCTGCCGGACTACCACACGTTTCAAATGTAACGGAATGTGGGAATTTGAGGACTCAGTGGCTAAGTTCCAAGAACTTAAAATCACGATTCCTACGCTATACGTCTGCATGAGGACATCTAATTTAGTCTTGGGTACCGCAACACAACCCGGACTGGCCGTGTGGTGTCCAGCAGAGTAAAATAGCACCAACCCCTTACACACGTGGGTGTCGTATAAGGCGACTAATGTTTTCGAGGCAAAAGATCTAGTTTCTCTAAGCTGGAAAATGGGCACCAGAATTTTCTATGAGTATATTTATAAAACCTCCAGTAACCTCCCCTTTCGGGGAGAGGCCCTAAGTCCTGCAGTGGACTGTTATGGGATGTTTTGATGACGATGACACGTAACAACAACGATAGATAAATAATTATAATGTATGGGCTTTGAAGATACCGACAATATCAACACAATATGAGTTTCTGTGTTATATCATGTCCATCATTTTACAGTATTAAGACAGTAGCCAAATTGAATGCGATATGGAATTATGTAGTCACTGCACGTACGATTTCGCTTTGAGTGATAAGCTTCAGTGATGTTTGGTTAAGATACGCACTGACAAACATTAGACAGACAACCGGACTTGTTTTAAAACGATATTATTATCTATGTAAGTTGGACACGAAGCTACTGGATCTAGAATCTTCTAATTATCACTATGCCCCTGGAGCCATCATTTTGGGATCGGTGGCAATGGATGCTCTTTCGGTGCAGGAAAACATCGTGAAGAAACCTGCATAGTGACTGAATGTGGAACCATGATCCAATCTGATCAGTTTCTTCTGGTAGCAGGGTCACGGAGGTCAGATGGCAGTCGCTCCACTGTAATTACCTGCTGTCAATTCTGGACCATGGTCACAATGTCAATGGTCAATGGAGACCACAATCGGGACATTAACGCTAAGATGATAAACATTATTTTTTATCATGTTGCACACCTAACGAGAGGCGAGCTCATTGCGGTTATGGCGCCTCAGCCTCGTCTAGCCTCAAATTGCGAAACAGTGACCCATCCTGTTCCCAGACTGTGCGAGCGTTGCTTAATAAAATAAATAAATAAATTATCGACAGATAACAATTGAATGTAAAAATAATAACTACATATCTATGGAATATTGTTCTGAAATATGTTTAATATTATTATTATAACCTTGGTTTTGCAAGCACGCTGACACTAGACCAGTGCCGCTTCCAATATACCTATATGCTAGCGTATAAATAAATTAAATTAGACTGAATTTCTGCTATATAGGGATTACACTAGGGATTTTTATACTCCTTGTAAACGAGGTCGAGGGATTCGCGACTTTCGGGTCTTTCTTGACCGTATCCTATCGTACGGTTTTGTGTTTCACTTAAATTTTTCAACAATATTCCTTGTGTCACCTGGTGCACGTGGGCACGGAGTTATGATGATGAATGTAAGTAGGATTCTTTGTCTATAGTTTAAGATATGAGCTTGTCCTAACGAACTCTTCGTCGGTTTTATTAATGGGTGTCTTCGCGATTGAAGTGAAAACAGAAAATGCTGGCCATTTTCTGGTTTACGGAGTTTAATAGACGGCCGCCTCTCACATCGGGCCTCTACAGGTTGCATTTCGGAGAGTGTGCGAAGCAGTTGCACGACCTCATTCCGCCGGCCCCTCTCCGCCATCGGGAAAAGCGATCCTTTATCCTTATGTCGCATTAGTTCAACCTTTATAATGCGTACGGCTAAGGAATGGAACACGTTGCCTGCGGGTGTGTTCCCTGATCATTATAGGCAGGACACCTTCAAGGCTAGAGTGAATGGGCTTGGCATGGGCAATTATGATTCATTGCTCGGTCACCACTACCTGGATAGATTTTCCGTTGAGACTACAACATGGAGTTCTTTAAGAAAGGAATGAAACTGTTTTTACGGGGTCGCCAACGCGTGGGTGATGCCCCTGGTATTGCAAACGTCCACAGGCTGCGGCGACTGCTTACAGGCAGGCCGTAAGCTTGTTTGCCACCTTAGTGGTATAATTAAAACCACACGGCCTACTAGAGTTTGGAATCACTAATACCCTCATTAACAGAGTAGGTCACAACAATCTAGGCCGCGTCAGCTGGCCAGTGAATCAGACGCGTTCAATTGTGACCAACGTAAACAGTTGTTCAGTGTTTACTAGCAACGTGTCTCAACTGTGTACAGTAATGGTAGTGTGTACCTAATCGTTCCATGTGACTCACTGGTGAAATCCGCGCGAGATGCTGAGATGATCGGCGGTCGCGTTCAGAAAGGTAGAGACCGACATCTATATAAAATAAAAATAAATATGCTTAAACAAATTAACACAGCGCCATCTAGCCCCAAAGTAAGCAAATATTGTGTTATGGTTGTTAGATAACTGATAAACTACTTAGGAATATATTTTTTTAAATACATACATATTACACATACTACACACACCCAGACCCGTAATAGAAATTAAAATTCATCATTTCAATTTCTGCTCGGCCGGGAATTGCATGAACCAGGGACCTCAGCGTGGCGATGTTACCCAACTGAACCACTCAGGTCGTCACGACCTCGTCTATGCGTTACGATGTCACATAATCAGGCCAACATCCTCACATTACCTGATTATTTTGGTAATAGGACTGGCTGCTGACTAACCTTACTCGAATAATTGCTAGGGATCGGTGATAAATAACGTCACGGTAGTATCACTGTAGCTTTTCACGAAGGAACTGTGTTATAAAATCATGTCAGCGCGTGTGATTGCGCTGGCTAGCTTATCCTTCAAACCGGAACATCATCATCATCATCATCATCATATCAGCCAGAAGACGCCCACTGCTGGGCATAGGCCTCCCCCAGAGATCTCCACAAAGACCGGTCCTGTGCTTTCCGCATCCAGCTGGTACCTGCGATCCTTACCAGGTCGTCGGTCCACCTTGTAGGAGGCCTACCCACGCTACGTCTACCGGTACGTGGTCGCCACTCGAGAACTTTACTGCCCCATCGGCCATCTGTTCTTCGAGCTACGTGCCCTGCCCACTGCCACTTCAGTCTGGCAATCCATAGAGCTATGTCGGTGACCTTGGTTCGCTTGCGGATCTCCTCATTTCTGACTCGATCGCGCAAAGAAACTCCGAGCATAGCTCTTTCCATTGCCCTTTGGGTAACAGTTAGCTTTCTTATAAGGTCCATATGCAAGCAATATTGCTTGGCGTCAGAAATAGATAAGGTGGCGGTACTCACCCAGGCGGACTCCTCAGGCTTAACAGTCCTACCACGTGATAAAAGTGGTCCATAGTTTATAATTTACCTACAAAATGGAATAGACATTTATGTCTTACAACTGACTGACCTCCTCAGCAACTGCAATACCGTGTCAATAATGATTGTCTGAATGAATGATGAATATAGCCGTGTATTGTCCGGCAGAGTAGAATAGCACTAATCCCTTACACTTGTGGGTGTCGTACAAGGCGACTAATGTTTTCGAGGCAAAAGATCTAGTCTCCGTAGGCTGGAAAATGGGCAGCAGCGTTTCCCATTGTTATATTTACAGCACTGCGATCGCCAACCCGCCTGCCAAGCGTGGAGATTATGGCAATTACCTCCCCATTTCGTGTGAGGTCCTAAGTCCTACAGTGGACTGTTATGGGCTGTGATCTTCTTCTTTGGCCTTGCTTTATTATTCCCCTATTATTTGTGGTCAGCACTCCTTGTACATTTTCGCCATAAGGTTATATTACCTATAGGCTGTGATGATGATAAATAATTATTGTATGAATTAAAACGTTCATTCATTGTTATAGTTCAGCTCATTTGACACGTGTCGTAGATACTTAGAAATATTTATTATGTTTCGTAGCCATGCGCCGGAAATTCCCGAGTGTTAGCCCAGAGAAACGTGTAGTCATTGTCCGGGAATAGAGTTTTAAATAATGCAAAAATATCTTATCATGCATGCGCATAATGTGTTTTTTTCGCAAGACGGAGCGCTGATGTCGTGCCAATGTAGCTGTATGGTCTTTTAGATATTTGAAATAAATGCTGTCAATATGCAGTCGTGTCTTATTAGATGACTAGTGGACCTGGCGCGACTTCGTTCGCGTGGCGTCCTACCCCTAACCTACCCTCAATAATAACCCAATCAACAAAAACGACGGAAACGTCCGAGCAAGTTTACATATGCTTAAATATTTTCTAAACTACTGAACCGATTTTAATGAAACGAAGCTAAGAATCATCTCGATTAAACTGCCTTTCCTTTGCCCGACCATCCGTTCGGGAGGCCCGATCCCACGACCACACATCACAATTCACAGACACAAAACACATTCACAGAGCCATAGACGAACACGTGAAACTTATACACCTCTATTTTTTCATCGTGGGTTAAAATAGGCAAAAAATAGAGTGTGACAAGGATGAAAGAAACTAAAATGCCGACAACAGGCTGGTTGCTGAGAAACAGCACACCGTGTAACTTACTTGAAACATTTCAACTTAATTCTCCCACAGTCAACGCAGCTGCGATCCTCATTTTACGCGCGTCGTGATTCGTGGTAGAGCTCGTCTAATCTAAAATGACGCGCCCGTCTATCGCATTAACGCACACAAGCAAGTTTAAAATATGGACGATACATATAAAAATGCCGTTGTAATTATTCATTCAGTTGCCGGTGAGATTCAAACGTAAGAGCACGCGTCGTTCATTGGCTCCCACACAGATGAAGTGTCGTTATCAATATTTGCACTCACACATCGAAATCAACTAACTAAGTAGTGGGGCGCGTCATTTTAGACTAGACGAGCTCTACCTACCTACCTATCCATCTGGAGCGTCTGCGGCGCAATGGCAAGCGAGTAGGCCTCGTAAGCGAGGCAGCATGTGTTCGATTTCCAGTGCCGCCGTGTAGCAATTCTTCTAAATGACTTATGAGTTATGTACATATAAACTGTACATTATTAACAGATGCTCTTATGGCGAGAGAAAATATCGTGATGAATCCTGCAAATTCAGGCCACTGAATGTGTGATCATCATCAAATCTTGTCAGGTACCCCTGTCAACAGGATCACGGAGGTCACACGGCAATCGTTCTGAGCTATGTAATGACCTGTTCTGCTAAATCCTGGACTCTGGTTGCTAGATGATTATTATTTTATTATGAATCATCAAACAAAACAGGATTGCGACGTACCAAAACCTTTAGTGTAGCAGGACAATAGTTAAGCAAGAACTCGTTCTTGAAACAAAACGGGCACCGTTGACATCGAACTGCCCGTCGATCGAACATTGAATCTACTAAATAGGCATATACATTTTTTTCAATCTCTATTAAAGAGTCCTTAGTCTATTTGACCACGTTGCTCTTAAAAAGTCATACTTTCTGACCAAAATATAGGGTTTCTAGAGTTAGAAGCTTCGCTCTTCATTAATTCTGATTACTTTTCAACAGTATGAGCTTGTGACCGTTGGCAATCTATTCTGCATTAAATACTTTTGGATGGTATACAGTATTGTTGACCTTCAGTCCTGGTCTAGAATACGAGGTCGTTCACATAATGCCGACATAATGGACGCTTTGTTACGTGTAGACTTCAATTAGTGCAAGCTCTGTGTGAGTCAGCTGTTTAAGAATTAGTCAAGTTCGCGGAGTCCAGTGTGTTGGAGTTGTTATGAATGTTGGAAGTAGGTACACTACGAATGTTTCATGGATGTTGTGCGGTGTATGAGGAAGGACAGTGTGATTTTTGTGAGGAAACTTGAATGTGAAAATGATTGGTTCGACTTATGTGCCCAACTGATGAGTGGAAGCCCTCCTTATTTATTTATTTCCAGTTTATTGTACACATAAAACTTTGATGAGAAACTCCTTGTTTTGGGCTTCTCGCTTATTTGTGCTGTAAGACCTTGCTTCTTGCCAAAATACACCATTCACGTTCCATACATATTTGGACCAAAAATGTGAAAGTGCCAGCTATAAAAAGTAGTACAGGTGTGCCGCAATAGTAACAATTGTTGAATATTATCTCAGATTACAATATTTTTTTCTGGCCGGCCCTTTTTCTTATTACTCAATGAATGATATCCTTTCATGTTTGTAGGTCACCGGTATACCCCATAAGCCATGATACATTTATATGTGAGTATCAAAGTTGGCTTTACGTCATTCAAATTGATACTCACGAACAATTTTATCAAAACGTCGCTCGCTCAAGGGCGCCTTTCGTCCCCACCACTTAGAATAATAACCTAGATTTATTGCATTTATTTTTCCTTCTTTGGTTCTAGTAGGTATTGTTTTGGTCGTTCTTGCGTTTCCCCTTTTCCCTGTTGTGACCTCGCGCGCAAGGGCCCATGGTCCGCCTTGACCATGGTCCAGGATATAGAAGATCAGGTATTTACCTTGTAATTACTGTGGAGCGACTGCCGTCTTACCTCCGCGACCCTGCTACCAGGGGAACCTGACCAAATTGGATCATGGTTACACATTAAGTCGCCTGAATGTGCAGGTTTCATCACGATGTTCATCTTTATCCTTACCGTTAAGAGCATCGATTAGTGTTCAACTAATGTACATAACTCAAAAAGGAGTCATTGGTACAGAACGAGCTGGGCCCCTTATCCATTAGGCCTCAGACGCTTTTCTAGGATCTAGGTATTGTTATGAATATGCAAAATCCGCTCAGATATACACGCTTGTACTCCCTTCACGCACCACTCTTTATGAGTTAAAAATGGATACTATCTACCTACTTACACAAAATAGCAGGGTCATAAAAACTAAACCATATCCATTACAGGTCACGCATAGAAGTGACACAGACGTCTCGGCGGGGTGCTATTAATTCGATTTGCGTCAAGGTCGCGCCCTAGGACAGCTTAGCATGACCTTTCTATCGTATTCATGCAAACACTTGGCCTGGTCATGTTTAAATAGTATACTTCTGTGGAGGTCATATTTCGAAATACGGGAAATAATTGTTTTGGAATCCTCACGTTCCAACTTTGTGTCTGTCTATCGAGATTTCTATCAAAGCTGGTTTCTAACAGGGCAACAGATAATAAACGAATATATTTTGAAGCACCAGATATATTTTGGATTTCGTTGAAATAAGTAGTGATTCCTACATGGACCAAAGTTGGATACTCTTGAAAGAATGAAGGACTCAAAATTAAACCTGTGAAATTGACTTACGATGATAGTAATAGCTTTATAATGACGATGATGACTTCCAATTCACTTGGTAAATGGTATTGAAGGGACGGTTCGAGAGGACTTCTAACACCGATTTTAATATGACGATGTTGATGATGATAACTTTGGAATGACAACGATGACTTGCAATCCATTTCGTACATGGTATTGGAGGACGGTTCGAGAGGACTTCTAACACCGATTTTAATATGACGATGTTGATGATGATAACTTTCGAATGACGACGATGACTTGCAATCCATTTCGTAAATGGTATTGAAGGGACGGTTCGAGAGGACTTGGAATACCGATTTTAACACCATGTGGATGGGAATCGCCCCAATTCCGGGAAATTCCTAATTAAAAGCCCCAACACGGAAAATCCCACTGATATCGTGTGATTGGGCGCGTAGGAGGGATAATCTTATATTCGTGCAAGGTCCAGAACAATACGAGTTATATCTAGTTCTATAGTAAATAATATTATTATGAAAATATGCTTATCGTGGCTTGTAAAGTATGCGTGCATGACCACTTTGAAGAAAAAGCATTTGTAGATGCCACATACAGGATTTAGGTGCATTGCTAAACAAATTGAAAGCACCAATAACACATTCTTAAACTGTAGGTTTTTTTGAATAAATGAAAATTGCTGTAAGGAATTTCCATACTTAAATATAAAATACTTTTTGATAATAATGCCCTAAAATTACAAATAATTTTGTTTGTTGAAAACCAGTTTGAAAACCAAAGGTTTAAAACGCCATTTAGCTGAACCCGAACTCGGGGCTCTTGAATAGAGTTTCTGTCAAGATATTTTTATTAAGGCAAATCTAATTTGATCTAGGACAAACTATGTGGCCTGAATGAAGTCGGGCTAGGCCGGTACCAAATATTATAAAAAAACTATAATTTATCTATTTCAGTGTAAATTCAATCAGGAAATTGCTTATTACCATAAAGTTGAAGTTCAGTTGCACGTACAGATTAACAATCATATTCCTGTGCAGTTTTTAAAGTTATAGTGTAAATTATAGAATTTCATTTTGAAAATCCATTTTTTTGTAATTAAATATGTTCTGTGATCAGGGATGAGCTATTGGGACCCAATATGTTTCTCTTTTATCCAATCCAATTCGGCTAACGACATATACACCAAATACCGTGTATGAGCTAACATTGCTATGCGCGTCTCTAGAGATGCTAGCTCTTCGTATAATGGTTTTGTGTAGGTTGATATCAGTTGACACTATACGTCATAAAACAACAAGGTAGATTTTCCCGTGTCCAATGTTTCCCATGTAATAACCTTAGCGATATTGTTACACTGCGAGACCGAATCTGTCTCTTCCGTGTTGGCCTCTACAGCCATCAGAGAAAGTGCCGTACCATGAAAAATGACGCATTTTAAATAATGTATAATAGATGTCTAAGGCGACACTTGGCTTGACCATATCTAACCCCCCACCTCCCCCCCCACAGAGGGACGACCGCTCCCTGCTCGCGCAGTTCTTCTTCGCGGACGACGCGCTGAACATGGTCGCCACCGAGCTGGACTCGTTTGACGGGCGGAAGGACCCCGAGAGGTGCTCCACGCTCGTCAACCAACTGAGGCATGCGCAGGTATGTGGTTTATTTTTTTTTACTACTAAGGTAGCAAACAAGCTAACGGCCTGCTTGATGGTAAGCAAAAGCGATATCTATCGCTCCAATAGGGAAACTCAACAATTCTCACATTACGAGAACAACAAGATGTTGGCAAGCATCCGCACGTAGATGGCGCTGACCGTCCTACATCGCGCTAGAGAAGTGTGCCAACTTTCGCGGCATATATGCTACTTCGGACTGTCGGACCCCTGGTCCCCTGGTCACAACACCCGGCCAGGTGGGTAATTACCCTTTTCCACCTTTTCTATCTTCGCTTCGCAGCCTATGGACGTTTGCAGTACTAGGGGTATCACCCTCGCGTTCCGGTGTAGTGGTTGTCGGTGTTTTTACTCATTCGGTGCTCCATGCTCTTCAACCATCTGAGGCATGCATACGTTGTATTTCCACTTGTTCGGTGCTCCATGCTCTTTTAACAGCAAATAGCGAATCGAGCCAACTGATGGAAAGTGGTTACCGCCGCCGTTTTGTTGATCGGAAAAACCACGATTCGCCGCTAGATGGCGTTGTTTTTTTTTTCATTGCTTTTTCGATTTATTGAAGTTGTATGGAGAAGATCGCAACTGGTTTGTTTATCTGACTGCGTCAGAAGGACGTTTATCCAATCGAGTGGGTTATCAAAATAAAGGTCTTCAAAAGGCGATTTCAAAAATATAAACAACATTTTTTGCTTGATACTGTGATATTTATTACTCTGTGTTAGCCGGTTTTTTTTAGTTTCTGTACATACTACCCAGTTGTTGATTAGTAATATTTAGACAGGAGAACCCTGTAGTTTTATAGAAAATTGAGTGTGTCAACGATAATACTAAATGTGTGAATAAAAAAAACTGGGCCTTCTTTGAAGGCGACAGGTATTGGCCCAGCTGCATATCAGGTCGATTAACTGTCGGGCGCTGGAGAACAAATCTACGCAATATGAGACCTTAAAATTATTTTATCTAACAACGAGTCACAAATATTGACCCGTGAACTACTTTGGTAAACTAACTACATATTAATGTTATTTGTCAAGTTATTAGACAAATCGATATGTAAATAATTGCAAAGTGATTAATATTTAAATATCCACTTACATTGCTACTGTTATTGTTTCAACGAATATAGGTAGGTATCCTATCACAAAAACATTTTAATGTAAAATGCCAGCAAGCTGAACGGTTTCACTGTGAAAAAGTTATCAAAGGGCTGAGTGTAAGTTTTGCTTCAAATTTTACTATACTACGTTTGTGTTTACGTGGAAATTAGTATGTATGTATAGCGCCATCTAGCGGTACGTAAATGAAGATATTTCGTCATACTAATTTCCACAACGCAAACGCGATACTAAAGTAAAATCGAAGCAAAACTTCCGCTCAGACCTCAAATTTCATGAAAAGCCATGCACCTAACTCTACAACTCACATAACTCTTCAAACCCTCTATTTTGTCAGAATCAGATATGGTTTCACCGTTTCATAGAATCCCACGTAGCTCTATCAGTGACCATGATCAACTACAGAGCATAAAATAACACAGATATACTTATATAACTTTGTAAACACTGAATGAACTTCACGCCCAACAGTATGTTTTTTGCGGCAGACAAACAGGTTAGCGGGCCACCTGATGGAAAGTGGTCACCGCCGCCTATGGACATCAGCAACACAAGGGGAGTTACCAATGTGGTGCCCGCCTCTGAAGAGACCTCTAATATACCTCTTGAACGATCCCATGTATAGTCCAAAGGAAACACTGCGGCTGGGAGCTCATTTCACATCCGAATCGTACGAGCGAGAAACGTTCTTTCGAACCTTCGCGTAGTCAGAATCAAAACTATTTCTTGGCCGTTTTATAGATTCACACGTAGCTCTATCAATGACCATGATCAACTACAGTGCATAAAATAAATACAAATAAAAAACCACACAGAACTAGATAAATGTGAACACTATGAACTTCACGCCCAACTCGCTACACGAAATCGGAACGCCCGTTTTATTTGGCTTAATAAAATTCAAACTGTTTGATAACATCACTTATGAAACTTCACGGGCCGCTGGCTAAAGTGGCTATGTTGGTATACGTTAAATTCGGAAGTGGCTACGTAACGTTGCGTATTACGTACATATGCACAGACACGATTGGCCGGTCTGTCTGTGTTAACACAACATCTCGCCTTGTGTCCGAGGTCGCGGTAATCTGCGTGTCGCTCCGACTGTGATTGTGTTCCGAACGTTTCTTGCTAAATGTTTACGCGGGCTAAGCTATTTGGTAATTGGTAAAGGAGTAACGCATAATAAAATGAATAAATTTGTAAAATATTCTATGGCAATTCGAATAGCGACGCCTGTAAGTAAGCAACGCCGAACTGGCTGGGACCGTAGTGTTCTACTCCAACCCTATCTTACCCCACTCTATCCCTACTTTAAATCTTCCTTACACTTACTATTCCCCTACCTACCCTTTTATTTATTTTTTATTTATTTATTTAACAATTTATTGCACACAATATAAAGTATACAGAAATTACAAAATTAAAGACGACACAACAGGCACTACTTATTTCTAAGCCCCTTTGTTTACATACATACATAAAGCTCACGTCTTTGTTTCTTGCATGCAAATTTTGTCCCGACAATTACAAATCCCACTTTTGGGGCTAGATGGCGCTGTGTGAATTTGTCCTAGCTTATTTCTTTTATTTATTTACTTCTTCAGTTGGACCGCCTGTCTTTGTGCCTACACAATAAAAAAGCTTTGTTCATTTGTTGATGTGTTTAATAGTAACAAACGTCTAAACTGATAGCTGATCTATTCTGTTTTCTATGGCTGATAAGCTGATGATGATACAATTATAGGCTCTATCTATTCCGGTTAACAGATAACGGGAACAAAGCCTTCCGAAGTAGTCGCTGTAGTTCGCGAATGTACTTGATATCGACGAAATCAATTTATGATACGTATATAATAGCGAATGATATTTGCTATCAAGATATTCGGGCTGATCCTGTATCAATTACTGCGTGTAATCTTTTGCTAATCAAGAGTCGAATCGGTCAATAATACGATATGGTAAAATACCTGTACTAACAGAAAAAAATAACATATTTACAACCTAAAAATGGTTTCACTTGTGTGTCTATGTCACAGACATATCTGTGTATCTCTGTATCTTTTAACTTTTATATGTTTGTCTGTGGTATCGCCTTGTTACCGAAATGATGGACCAATTTAGATGCGTAACGCCAGTTCTTAGGTTTGTTGTAGTTTAATCGGTTTAGCTCGGAAATATCTGAGACTAGACATTGGTTGGGCTTTTCTACATCTGTTGGCCACTATTACACTTAAGTTGCACTACTACTACAGGTACTGTGTGCGGTATATGTAACTCAGTGGCGTAGCATGGGGGGGGGGGCGGAGGGTGCGGTCCGCACCGGGCGGCACTTTGCCGGGGGCGGCGCTGCGGAGGTGGCAGATAGAAAAAAAAATTAAAATACAAAAAAAGTTAATTTCTTTCAGTGTTTTTTTCGTCATTTTTTTTTGTTGTTACTGAGCTGCGAGCGCCGGTGCGCGCAGGTACAATCGGAACGAAAATAGTAACATGCCAAATAAATATATAATATCTAACTATCTACCAAACTTTACAAAATGGTATTCGTAATATAGGTGGGTAGATACATATTCTGAGATTAACTAATCTAGCTATATTGTCGATTGAACAAGACCTCACTGATGCAATCGATATTGAAAGTGTGATCAAAAACTTTGCTGAAAGGAAGACTAGAAAAGTTAAATTTTAATCTTTCAGTTGAGGAGTTGAGGTTAGAATGATACTCGTGCGCAAAAGAGCGTTCGTGAAGTAGGCGATTTCTCCATTATTGTATTACGTTTTCTCTGTAATTCTACCTTCTACTCTATGTCAGAAAATGTTAATTTCACTTTTCAGGTTAGTGTTAATCAATAAAAGTACTCTTTTTACCATGCCCCAAATTTTTTATAATGGATTACAAAAATAAGAGGGCGGCAAATTTGGAATCCGCACCGGGTGCTAGTGACCTATGCTACGCCACTGATGTAACTAATTATATTTTCAATCTGTTGGTCATAAGTTTCCTCCTCAGCTGAAATATCATTCGCCATTCATACAACATTCACAAAATGAAAGGGGTTGGCGCTGTACCAAACCAGTCGACACCATACGGCGACGGCGTACGCACTACAATTCATCAAGTATTCGTGTCGCCGTGTCGCTGAGTTGTCGACAATGCACTTATTAGCGCTCGTAACGTCGCGATCCCACTTAATCGCATTGCAATAGATTTGCGCTGTTGCCCCGAGTGACTCATGCGCAACTACTATGGCCCTGCGTACCGTGTAGCAGGAAACGGTCTATCTCTAACCCATTGCTGACAATTCAGACTATCCGTCGCTCGCGTTGCGTACTAAACACGCGATGGATTACAGGTTGGACCGCTACGCGGCTGATCGTTCGCGGTTTCCGTATGACGTAGTAACTGGTGTGACGTCATCTGCGAGGCACCGGTACGTTGTCAGGCTTCTATGGCCCTGTTGGTTACAACAAAGGCTAGTCGTTTGTCGAGTACACTCAGTTTGAAGGCTTCCAAATATGTTATGCGTACATGAGGTGTCGTGATTCTACAGTTTCAATTTTACATGAAGATGGGTTTAAGCAGACTTTGAGTAAATTGTCTTGGAGCCGTGTTGAGTAGTAAAACAACATTAACCCGGGCTTCAATTTACAGTGTCTTAGAGGTAGATCAGCTGATCCAGCAGCCTAGCTAGACTCTCCGATGACGAGCAGCGTTTTCTATAGAGCATATCTAACACTGCGTTCTCTAAAGGTAGCGCCACATTAGAGTGATGTGATGTGATGTGATGTACGTGATGCATGAACCACCAGCTCTCATAGTAAACGTATGAAAAATCACAATTTAGCAACACACGTCTTGTTTTAGGTGACGTCGCTGATGCGACCACATCCAACAGATGGTGCGTCAGAGCGCTTATGTGGCGTGTAATGTAATGACGTATCTGACGCGTAATGCAATTCGGTTCGCAGACATATACACAGATATTATTTATATTGTATTGTATTTATTGTAGGGATATGGTATACATAAAATATACAGTATACATTTACTTACACAGAATTTGTTACTAGTGAGGACCTGTAATTGGCTTATTGGTTCTAAGATAATATTTATTATGTCTTATATAGCTGTTGGTAGTCCAATAAATAAATAAATAATATATTATTTATTACCATATCTTGTGTTATTAGTATTTGCTAGTTAGTTAATTGAGTATACTTCAATCAATCAATTTTTTAATGAAATGGCAAGCATCTCTGTTCCGCTTTTGGCACCTACTCACTCACTTTACGCATGGCCTACTGGTTAACTAGCAGGTAAAGCCTTGATGGCTTTAAGTCCGCCTATTGTATTATTATTAGTGCAATAAACTTTTTAAATAAATAAATATACCCGTATACACGTGTATATCGCGTCACTCGCGTCACGTGGCATCACGTGGCGTAAGTCCAGTGTGGCTCGTACATGAACTATTGTAATTCTTGTTAGTTATCCTATTAAATAAAATAAAATAATGGAACGTAGTGTAACATCACATCACATCACTCTAATATGGCGACACCTTAACTCTAACCTAAACGTGCAGACAATGTCAAAACCGTCGCATATGATAATTGGAGGCACGTTACGGGCTTTATTTATTTATTTGAAAAACCCACACCGTTTAAAAACCACATGTCACTCCAAACAGTATTTTTTCGATAGTTATTAGTTTTTTCGATAAGGCAAACGGGCGGAATGACTTTGTTGTGTACGAGTTACCAATGTTGTTTTTGTTTATAGATGTGATAGTACTGTCTTTACTTTGTTTAATCATCATAGTCCTAGCGCTCATCCCGGCCTCTGCCAGGGTCCGCTTTCCTACTCAATCTTCTCCACTTTGCCTGGTCTTCGGCATCCTCTTGTCGTAAGCCGTTGGCTCTCGCATTCGACTCATCGATGTCAATCCATTGCTTCTTGGGTCGCCCACGGCCCCGTGATACCGGCAGATTCAGGCACCTATTTCCCACGTGTCCCGTAACGTCACGTATCGTCTTTACTTTGTTTTACGAGGTTGTTGTACATGCCATATAAAGTAGAACAATTGAATTGCTTATCTCTATAGATGTAGGAGATTATTTAGTGTAATAATAAACTACGTTTACTCTAGAGTCAATGGCGGAAGTGACCGCGTATTGCTGCACGCAAATGGAAGCCTATGTATCACCCGGTATGCTTGTGGCCTTGGTGTCGAAATTGTGTGAACGTTAGCTTGGTAACCCGAGAACCTAGGTTCGATCCCACTCGAGAGCCGGTACCTACTGATGGTTTTATTTTCTAAAATTAGTGATAGACGTTCCGTTTTGGCTGAAGCCGACCAACCGTCAGTTGTAATTGATACTAATCCTTACACAGTATAAAATAAAGTCGCTTTTGGTTGCGGGGGACGTGGTCGGACTTCCGACCAAGGTCGGCTCGCCCGCGCGTTCGAATTAATCCAAAAGCGACTTGATTTTGTACTTTGTAAGGATTAGTATCGACTGCCGGTTCATCGACTTTAGCCAAATCGGAGCGTCTGATACTAGTTTAACGTTTAAGTACCAATATTTTTGCAGCAGGGTCGAATCTAGCATCAACCCTTTTGACTTAGAGTCTCTAGTTTTAGACTTGAATATGGCTACGAAATGTTAGAGGCTAACAAGGTAGGGCTCCGTATGAAAATGGGCAGCAGCGTTTTCTTGTTGTGTTGCTAATGCCTTTATTAATTAAAAACAAAACGTTCACAATTTATACCATACTAGTCGGAGCGAGTCTATAGACCAATAATCTAGACTTGTTCCCTGCTGCAACAGTATTATAAACACTGCAATCTTCAATCCGCTTGCCAAGTATAGAACTTCACTGATGTGGGTGATAATTGGTTCCGTCCTTCCGCCGGAAATTGGAATAAACATGTAAATTTCATAATCCATCAATTTACGTATACGCGGCTCACCGAGAGCTTCACGTTTTTGATGCGAGCTGTCCACGTCGGGACTCACAAACTACGCAATTGCAGCGTATACGCGACTCATCGGCTCAAACGTCACTTTTAACAGGAAAACAGTACGAGACAGTTGCGTCGACCGGTGTGGTTTCGTCCCTATATAGGACGTAGAACGTAATTACTTTTTGAGATTTTGACGCAAGTAGCTTCGGCGTATTTTGAACTCCGTTGTTGAGAGCACACGTCAAAAACTGCGCGTCATATTGAGCTGCGGTTTGGTCAATCCCTAAAGTTTTTTTAACGTTTTTGTAACATCATGTCTTTGAATAAATGTACTTTTTTTTCTTTCTAAAGGCTGCAGTTCTCTAATCTTGGAGAAAAAGACTTATCTTTATCTTCGCCAGACTGGACTAAAGCACTGAATAAAATCATCATCATCATGTCGCTTATGTCCCGGTTGTGTTCTCGCGCTCGAGGGCCCGGGGTCCACCTTGAATACGTTCAAGATTTGATCATGGTAACACATTCAGTAACCTAAATGTGCAGGTTTTATCACGATGTTTTCCCACACCTTCAGAGCATCGGTTAGTATCCAACTAATGTACATAACTCAGAAAGGAGTCATTGGTACATCGCCGCAACGGGACTCGAACCCGATACCTCACGCTTACGAGTCGTACCCTCTCACCACAAGGCCACCGACGCGCCTAAACTACTAAAGCATGGATATGTGCAGTTTATTCCTCGCTGATTTCCTTCGCCGTACACTAACTAGGTAATTTAGAATAATCTCGGCGCACTCATGTAGTTTTATTGGTGTTATTACGTATTGTTTGCTTTCACGACCTTGGCGTCGATCGTCCAATTCAGCGGAGAATCATTTGTCAAGGTAATGGAGGAGAGATATAAATTTATTTGTGACGCACTACGGAGAAATGGCGTAATCTTTTTAAATGAGAGGGACTGTGTCAAGCCTGAGGAGTTCGCTTGGGTGAGTCCTTGTCTATTTCTGCCGCCAAGCAACAGTGCTTGCATTGTTGTGTTCTGGTTTGAAGGATACAGTAGCTAGCGCAATTACAGGCATTAGGCACGTCAGCTTAGTCCTCACAGTGACCATTTTTGTTGCCTGCAACCTAAGTGCATGAATCGTAGATTTTATGGGCGATACTCAACAATAATTTTTTTTTTGTTGGATTTTTAATTATTTGGAAAAGGGTGGGTAGGGGTAGAGTAGGTGAAGTGTAGGCGTAGGGTAAGTGTAGGGTAGGTGTATGTTAAGTTTAGGTGTAGGATTGGAGGGTAGACGCAAGGTAGGGGTAGAATAGGGTAGTGGTAGGGTAGAGTAGGGTAGGAGTAGGTGTATTGCCGAAAAATAATAAAATACCTTCGAAAAACGACGAAACCTGCATGTTTCTTGACTTCTTGCCGATGCAACTGTCACTATCAAGTAAAATGAAATAATATTATTAAACGATAAATATGACGATAAAAATAAAGATGATATCGTCGGTAAAATGGAAAAATAGTGTGCTGATATTATTTTATGATTCCTTGATTGAATAATATGAGTTGCTGATTTGTCACTTATCTAGCTGTTCCCAGCGGCTTTCAACCGCGCGCATTTTGGATCTCTAAACATTCAACTTTCCCGGGGGGCGCTGTTATTTTCCCGGAATGTAAAGTAGGGAATAACGTAGCTTCCTACTAGTGAACTTTTAAAATCGGTCCAGTAGTTTTTGTGTTTATTCATTACAAACAATATATAAACACAAAAACTACTCTTTAAAAATCTTTTCTCTTTATGTTGATTAATATAGAGGGTTTTCGCGACCCGATAGATGGCGTAGTAATCGCGTTTTCATGATAAAAACGGATTTAATTCTTCCTACGTGTGTTTGTCACCTAACTCCTCCTAAGCGGCCGAACCGACTTGGATAAAATTTTGTGTTGTATATTTGAGTGGGTCCCTAAATGGTTTGAAAATACAATTGGATTTGCTGAATAATTGACAACATTTCGTAATTTAGACCGGCACTTTTGTAAACCTACCCTATATGTGCCCTGTGTGTGTATAAGCTGCGGTGACTGCTTACCATCAGGCAGGCCGTAAGCTTGTTTGCCACCTCATCGGTATAAAAAAAGGTGTAGGGTACGTTTAAGGCACGTGTAGGGGACTTGTAGGGTCCATATAGGCGACGAGCAGGGTACGCGTAGGGGATTTGTATGGTACATGTAGGGGATGTGTCGGGTGCGTGTAGGGTGCGTGTAAAGTAGGTCTAGGGTAGGTGCAGAGTAAGTGTAAGGAGGTGCAGAGTACGTGTAGGTTACCATGCTAACATAGTCGCGCCGGACCAGTATTAGTATATATTTTACGCCTTTCGTAGTTTGGTACATAGTACGTTCGTGGGTTCTTTTGATACAGTTTGCTGTTGAAATATCTAGAGATAACTGCCACAACATGTCGCTCATTTGTGACAAGATTGTGTGACGACTTGACGTGATTGTAGAACAACATTTCCTTTGTAGATATTTAAACCGTTGACCACCTACTTATATCTTATGTTGTTTGAATCGCATGGGTTTTCTCGTGGTTACTCTGTTATAATATGCTTGTATTATACTTATTTATTTATTGGAGCACCAACAGCTATACATATAAATCCTAGTAAATATTATTTTAGAATCAACAAACCAATTACAGGTCCTCGTTAGTAACAAAAATACATGACAACCTTCCTTGTTTAAAATTGAAATACTTTGCATAGTATAAATGATCTAAGCCCACACACATCCATACACAGGGACAAAAGGCGGGAAACGATTTTGTTTATATAGATTTGTAACGCCCCAACTTTTTTGTTCTAAAGCAAAACAACAACTTTAAACCGGGAGAAAATCGCGGTCAAACAGTTAACTCCCGTCGAGTACGTATCTTTATTTAATTGTAACAGTAACTGTCCTTTTCAATTGAATTCACTTGTGAGTATGTATCACACATTTACACGCATTGAGTTGTTTGGCCGTGTGATGTTCGGCAGAGTAGAATAGCACCAACCCTTTACACTCGTGGGTGTCGTACAAGGCGACTAATGTTTTCGAGGCAAAAGATCTAGAGGCTTCGTAGGCTGTAAAATGGGCAGCAGCGTTTTCCATTATTGTATTTAGAACACTGCGATCTCTAACCCGCCTGCCAAGCGTGTACATTATGGCGATCCTCCCCTTTCGTGGGAGAGGCTCTAAGTCCTGCAGTGAACTGTTATGGGCTGTGATGATGAGTTGGTAAGTAGTTAACTAAATATTGACTTAAGACTTAATCCACGCAAACAACAAGTTTAGTATCTAAACAAAAATATTTTAATTTATTAGCACAGTAGCATTACAGCTACAGCGTTAACGTGACCTAAAGGTCACTGCCCTTTTTTATAACGTTGTTTGAAGGTAGATTTAGGTAAGCAATATTTTTTTTAGTTACCTAAAAATATAAGTATTTTATACATAAATGACTTTCAGTATCGTAGCCCACTTTCCTTTAAGGAATTATGTCACGCCGGCTTTAATAAGACATTGATTTGAACAAGATTGATTTATCGTTTGATTTAAAAATTTAAGTTTTTGTGTTGTTTGAATTTTTTTTTTTAATGTTATACGTTAGGCAAACAGGCAAGCGGGCCACCTGATGGAAAGTGGTCACCACTGCCTATAGACATAAGCAACACCGAGACTATCGCCAATGCGTTGCCCACCTCTATAACACGTTACTCTGGCAGCAAAAAGGCAAATATCCCTCCACTGCCAAAGCCACGGTTCCCCAAATACCCACCCCATGGAGCTCTGGAAACCTTACTCACCGGCAGAAACACAATTCTATTTAAAAGAGTATTGTTTAGCTGCGGTATTCTGTAAGGTGGAGGTACTTCCCCAGTCGGGCGGCTCTAATTCGAAAGGGATACCCCGCTATGCTCTACCTCTCTTAAATGAAATGCAGGGTATTCTTGGAGATGGTGATGAGGATGATGTATTTACTAATTTTTTTTATGTTCTACGGCAGACAAACAGGCAAGCGGGCCACCTGATTGAACGTGGTCCGCCGCTTATGGACATCAGCAATTCCATACTAATGCGTTGCCCGCCTCTGAAGAAACCTCTAATATACATGTTTACAACTGAATAGATTTTTATTAAATTTGGCACACGACAGAGCTTAGTCTTGGTCGATACCGATACTGATACTCCATCGCACGAAATCGCCAACTGTAGCTAATGCATCTATAAAATAAATATGAGAATATGAGATATTACGCACATTAGACTTTATTATCGGTGGTCAAGGTTCAAATCGCAATGTAATATGTCCTCACATTCATACACACTTGAAGTCCATTTGTACGCAATTGTGCGAGCTTTCTGTATGATTATATTTGTAGCAATTTGTAAGCGTTGTCTCTAAGCTGGATTTATTGCGTTTTATTTGTAGTTTTATGTATGAGTTTTTCGGTGACTGAGTGGTTAAGGTATCCGACTCGAATACCTATACCGTACCGGGTTCGAATTCCACTGAGGCCATGTACCAATGACACGTTTACGAGCTGAGTTACGTACATTAGTTGAATGCTAACCGATGCTCATACGGTGAGGGAAAACATCTAAGGTATAACCATGATCCAATCTGGTCAGGTTCCCCTGGTAGCAGGGTCATGGAGGTCAGATGGTAGTCGATTATAATTATCTGATCTGCCAAATCCTGGATCATGTCGGACCCTGGGTGCGAGAGCACAACCGGGACATTAACGCTAAGGACATTTTTTATTTGTAGTTTGCTGTTCTTCTAAGCGCTCTTGTTGCTTATTTTGAAAAATATATATTTTTTTATTATGTATGGACAAATTCACACAGCGCCATCTAGCCCCAAAGTAAGCGAAGCTTGTATTATGGGCATTAGATACCTGATAAACTACACTTATATACTACTTACTACTAACTACTTAGATATTGCACACGCAATTCCAGCTAGTGCATTTTCTTGAGTGTATTAGGTCATTTTGAGCGACGTTCGTTCATTAGCACTTACTCTCCTTGAAGGACAGACACGTGTGGTATTGAGATATTATTTTCTTATGTAGGTATTGTTGGTAAACAATCTGAGAGTGACAACAGGTAGTCTGAAATGTTAAATTAGCTCCAATTCGTTTTTGTTATTACCTAGGTGACTTGTCAACTTTTTATTTGTTTTCCAACTTAAGGAATAAGCTGAACGCTCACAAAGTGGCGTCTCAGGTTGGGTCTTTTAAACCAAAATGAGCAAGTGCACAGGGCAGAGACCTATGCACGCGGATGCTGCATGTTCATGAGGCTTTATGCCTACTCCAACGCGCAAAAAATCCGTCCCGTTGTTTTAGACGTCCTCTGGAACCGCACAGTTCGCGACCAATTTGGCTCCAAGATGTGAGGATAAACTCCCTGAGCAGCTGTACGCATGTTCGAGGATGTGCACAGGGATTAGACCTTTACAAACCGTCGCTAGACATCCATGAGGCTTTGGATACTGACGCGCAAATAAATTCACCCTATAGTTTTCGAGATATACTCGTATAAATTGAAGAGAGAGCCTCGGTGGCCGAGCGGTTAGAGTATACGACTCGTAAACCTGAGGTCCCGGGTTCGAATCCCGCTCCGGCCATGTACCAATGACTGTTTTCTGAGTTATGTGCATTAGTTTGTAGCGACATCTATCGCTCCACTAGGGAAACTCAACGATACTCACATTACGAGTACACGAACACAAGGTTGGCAAGCATCCGCACATAGATGGCGCTAACAATCCTCAATACTCAATACTCAAATGTTTATTGCTTCATAAAAGTAATTTACAATTATGACCCTGACGGGCACTACAATATTAAAAACTTAAAAATTCTAGGGTTATATTATTTTCTAATTTTAATAACAGTGTCGTTACGTTATCCTACATCGCGCTAGAGAAATGTGCCAACTTCCACGGCATATATACAACTTCCGACGATTAACTGTCGGGCCCTTGGTCCCCTGGTCACAACACCCGGCCAGGTGGGTAATTACCCTTTTCTACCTTCTCACCATCTTCGCTTGCCAACATTGGCGGCTATCTTATCCTGCACCGCCAAAGTGGTGACCCCGACGTGATCCTTACGTCTTCCCTACCTGACTCCCGCACACAGCAGTCACAGCCTTGACCATAGTCGGCACAACGCGTGCTTCCTGGTCGTTCACCTGCGGCATCTCACTGTCCCCACCCAGTCTCGACTCACTGCAGACTTGGGAACAGCATCGCTTCGGCACAGCTCACAGCGCAACCTCACGCCAGAGCTACGCCATTGCTCACCGCATCGCCAGACTGACTACGCTTCATACGTCAGCTTCAGCGTTTCTCGCTTCGGTATCGACCTCCAGTCTCCGGGGGGAGTACTGTAGCGACATCTATCGCTCCACTAGGGAAACTCAACGATACTCACATTACGAGTACACGAACACAAGGTTGGCAAGCATCCGCACATAGATGGCGCTAACAATCCTACATCGCGCTAGAGAAATGTGCCAACTTCCACGGCATATATACAACTTCCGACGATTAACTGTCGGGCCCTTGGTCCCCTGGTCACAACACCCGGCCAGGTGGGTAATTACCCTTTTCTACCTTCTCACCATCTTCGCTTGCCAACATTGGCGGCTATCTTATCCTGCACCGCCAAAAGTTTAATACTAACCGATGCTCTTACGGTGAGGGAAAACATCGTGATGAAACCTGCACATTTAGGCGACTGGATGTGTAACCATGATTCAATTTGGTCATGTTCCCCTGGTAACAGGATCATGGAGGTCAGATGGCAGTCGCTTTACTGTAATTACCTGATCTGCCAAATCCTGGATCATGGTCAAGGCGGATCCCGGGCCCTCGTGCGCGAGAGCACAACCGGGACATTAACGCCAAGAAGATTATATTTTTTATTATACTCGTATAACTTGAAGGATGCGGTGAATGCTCACAAAGGTAGTAGACAGTGTACAAAGCAAATATTGATAGAATATATGTTTTTAACGTAGCCCGACCACTAAGGGCCTCCGAAGTTGGACTTTTTAAACCCAGACTTAAAAATATTTTGTAAGGTAAGTTCGATGTGTGTATCTGTCTGGTTATAACCCGAACTGCTGCTGCTGATGCTTTGTGTCGGTATGTAATTTTGTTGGGGATTTGCCACACGTATCGGCTAGGTTATTAGCAACAAGTTGTTTGAAACTTCTAAGTATAAATATCGTATGAATCGTATTTCGTATACAGTAAGGTGCAACATGGCGGTCTGTAAAATAGATGTAATCAGCTTTGTAACCTGTGTTGACGAATAAATAAATTGAAATTGAGATGCACCTTAGTGACAAACGACCAGAAAAACCATTTGATCGCTCAAACGTTCTGTATTTCCGAAAATAATTGGAAAGTGAGTCCGTGTCAGGGGTCGTTTTGTTTGACGAATAAATAATATCTACGATTCGTAGGTACATATCGATATTGTATTATAAAATGCAGGACCGCATAGGTATTGTATCTGAAATGGCTCACCTGTGCTTGCATATTATCTTTGAGTATAGACGACCGACATTTGAAGAGATTGTGTTCCGTAACTCAATACAATATTCTACAAACATATATTTATTGCTAGTGTTTAAGTCGTGAAACTCAGGGGCTAAACGTTGTGAACTATCATTACTTATACGAAATGTTTATTTATTGAAATGAGACACTGAACAGTGCAAGAACATAAGTGTACACCTTAAGAATCATATTCCTTTGCCTCACTGTGCAGTTAAACGGTTTTTTTAATAGCATTAATTTTTTTTTAATTTAATTCTGTAGGCAAACAGGCAAGCGGGCCACCTGATAGAAAGTGGTCACCACTGCCTATAGACATTAGCAACACCAAGAGTATCGCCAATGCGTTGCCCACCTCTACAACACTATTATAAAGAATACCCTGGGGGTAAAGGGCAAGTCCTTTATGCATACGGGACAGCTAATTCTCCCTTCTTTTAGCTAACTGAATTGGGCTGAAGATGCACCCAATGCGGTGAATGATGGTGTAGCAACAAAAGAAAAATTTCTTGAAGTGGTAATGCACGTGTGCTCTTGCACTATAGCTACTTCATCAAAATTGACAAAAAAGGTAGATACTTTCTCCTGTTGAGATTTAAGAGCTAAACTGTGAAGTGAACTAAAAATGTGAAGTCGGCTACTATTGAATACCAACCAACTATACTTTGTAGGCATAGCGTGTTGTGCCACTTTCATTATTCGCGATGCCTCGTATCTTACTTCAGTATATATATATATACAGCTATATGCCTACAGTATACAGGTTTCAAACACAACCGAGTCTCTAAAGAAAGTTCATTTATTCGGTAGAAACTTGCCGTAAAGTGAGCTATCGAAAGTTAATATCGATTTCATTACTTTGGCACATTGTGCTGCCAGACATTTGGTGGCGTGGGTGGGTACGGAGAGTGAGTTTATTCGAGTGAGGAGTTGTAGTTGGTGTGACCTGATTGTAGAGAACCGCAACGGCGGAAAACCAAATATTTTTGAATAGGCTGTTCCTAGACAGGCATGCTCCATCTTCGACCGCATCGTCACTTACCACTAGGTGAGATGGCGGTCAAATGCCTGGATAGTCTAAAAAAAACCCCAAAAAGGTAAACAAAGGTAATTTGAGTCGGTTCAATAGTTTAAGATTAAGATTTTATTTATTAAACTCTTTAATGTACACAATAAAACATTCAAGGAAAAAAGACAATTATAAACGACGCAACAGGCACTATTTATTTCTAAAAAGACATTTCTTCCAGCAGGCCTATAGAAGCGAGATCTTATAAAAGGAACGCAAGTGAAACAAACTAAGAATCATCTCAATTAAACAGTCTTATAGATCTTAGGCAAAAAATCTGCATAAAAATCAAATTTGTATGCGTTCGGGAACTATGGTAGACACATATATATACACTTCAAGCTTAGACATAACATGTTTATAAAGGTATTTGTTATGAAATCCCCTTAGAAAAGCCTATTGTATGTTGACATTTCTTTTTTAAATTTTGTTGACATGTTTTATTTATCCTAGTCTATTGATCATGTATAAAATGTGTATTTATGATTAGGTATTGTGGAGATAATAGCGGGTGGTTATTTCGAAACTTTGACACTAAAATCTTCTATACATTATTAATTTTTAAACTGACATTTATTTTAATTTGACATAATATTGTATTGGTGCCAATAAATGTTTATATATGAAATCCCGTTTAGAATAGGTGCCTATTGTATTTAGACATTTCTTTTTTAAATTTTGTTGACATGTTTTATTTATTTTATTCTATAGATCATGTATAGAGTATATTTATGATTAGGTATTGTAGAGATGGAGATAAAAACTATTGCAATTGGAAACTCTGTTAGCAATAAGTATGTGTATGAAATAAATAAATAACACCTCTCTTTTTGTGTCCGACGTTAAAAACAATATTTCCTTATCAATGGGAAATATCTAACTAAGGTTTTCATATAGAGCTTTGATTCAACCCGAACAGTTAATCTATTAGCGGTAATTCTGACACAATAATGCTAAAAATGCTGTTTCATACTTTTTTCCGCTATCACCTGTCTCAGCTGAGCCGGTACCGCAAAACCGGTTGGAAACATAACAGACTCGACGGATAGTTAGCACATTTCTATATGATTAAGGTTACTGGTTCATGGTGGCAAATTTTAGAGGTTGTTGCTCTATTTGTGATACCGAGTAACTTCCAATACGGGGAAAAATGTACTTACCACTGATGAGCATTAATGATGATGATGATGACGGGACAAGAAAAACATCATATCTTGCAGGTCTGTTACGAAATGATGTCCCTGGTATTGCAAACGTCCATAGGCTGCGGTGACTGCTTACCATCAGGCGGGCTGTACTGTAAGCTTGTTTGCCACTTTAGTGGTATAAAAAAAATATATGATGATGATGATGAGGTCTTGAAAAATCCAATACCAATACTAGATTTATGTATTACATTAGCTTACTAGTACCTAATGGCACAACCATCTAATTCTGATTTTGTTTGCCATCGCGAAGACCTACCTATCATAGCTACCACCTTTATATCTGAATATTAAAAAAATGCTAATACAAATAGGTATTACACAGTAATAAGTCTTAAAGAAATTCGTATCTCACTCGGGACTCTGGAAGGACCCTATTCCAGTGCGTTTATTTTTTAACCTACGCGTTGTTTCCTATATTCTATCTTACACGTGTTGTTCAGCTGTTTTCAACGAATGCGACGTGTGAGTGTCAGTGACTAGGTGGTATAATTACCTAGAGTGCCGAGACGTGGACACAAGGACACAGGTCCACGTTCAAGGTCGCTCGGCGTGCTATGGAACGCGCTTTGCTCGTGAACCTGAAGGATAAAATTAGCAATGAAGTAATCCGACAAAGAACCAAAGTTACCGACATAGCGCACAAAATTAGTAAGATGAAGTGGCAGACAATATCTGCCAAAGAACCGACTACCGCTGGTACAAACGAGTTCTTCAGTGGAGACCGCCGTCAGCAGGAGTACCCAGTGCCATTCTGCAGGCAACTGCATGTGGATGCTGGATGTGGCAAGCCGAGGACTGGGTGCATTGCCGGAGGCCTATGCTCAGCAGTGGACTAAGCCTGTTCATTTACCTAAAAGCCTTGTCACGTCATAGATTGATAAAGAACAAATAAACCACTATCGACCAGTCATTCACCTGCCATAAATTGCCCATTCAATAAGATTCGATAAAATAAAATAGTAGCAAGTTTCTCGCCACAAGATCTTAATTCGGCGTGTGGCTGGCCTCCCTCTGAGAATCGAACCGCCGACCTCCCCCGGACGTTGACCCACGACCTCTCTCACCTCAGAAAAGGAGACTGAATTAAAATCCCTTCATAACAAGATTAGGCGCCGAATGCCGTAAATAACGACCCTTTTTCGCTCGTTATAAACACGCACTTACTTGAATGTCACAGAAATGGCTGGAGTTAAGTCTACGAGCCAACTGCCAAGCTATTATGAAGGACAGCTGTTTGCTGGGCACTGACCCAAGGGTTCAGAACCTTGCAAAGTTAAGTGAATGTTCAATGCCCCCTGAGAAGTCTATTGAGGCGAACTGTTTGCTTCAAGGTTATTTATTTAGCTTTTATCTAAATATAACTAAATAACACAACACGCAGATAGACTCGCAACAGAAATCTAAATGGACTATTTGACGTCTGCCTTGATTGGCAAGCAAACTGGAGTCCGTCTCATGGCAGTAAGTATGTAACCTTTGGACCACTTACTTTTCGGTTGTCTTGTCAGTCGTAATTGAACCACACAAAGCGTGAAGTGTTTAGAAGGATATAGTTTTGGTCGATACGTCATTAGAAAGAAATAAAATTTTAAGTGTCAAAGTTGGGCATGCAGTAAAATTGGGGAGAGTAAAATTTACAACCTGCATTGCTGATTACCCCGGTACAATGTCTAATCGCATCTGGCAGCTGTTGTGTTTCCAAGACTGATTATGAAACTGGGGAGACCTAGGCCTTGGAGGAGTCTCTAACAGTTTATGACTAGGTACTACAGAATAATTAAGAAGGAAGGCGAAAAAAGATACATATCTTCTTGCTGTTTTGCTCTGCACATTGATGACGCCTCTTCCTACCTGACGTCTCTTATAACTTCATAACATGCATTTGCGACCTTTAAATATAAAAAATACAAACATGTCATTTACTAGTTGAATACAATGTAATTATTCAAACAATCTTGTTAGAATAACTCTTTAAATGTATATTACCACAAGACTCAGTACAACAAAACGCCTGTCTTGATAACGTCAAAGTTAAGACCGGAAAATCATTGCACGACCACAATTGCAACTTCAACGAGATGGCTGAATATTTCGTGTTTCTGAGCATAAAATATAATTATGTGTGCGGAAAAATGTACGTATGAGGAGAGAAGAGGGGTGATTGCTCCACCGACAAGAGTTATAGGTACCTACACTTAAATATATGATGATGATGATACCTGCACCGCATACCTTTTGTCAACTGTTATCTCTCCTGGTAGACTGGTAGATAATGCTATTTTAGCTTTAAGTCCGCCAATGTACTGTTTGTGCATGAAGTATAAATAAATAAATACCTATACATGCTCATAATGCAAGTGTTTGATTCTTACCTACTTTTTTAATTTTAAACACCTGTAATGAATATCCTGGCAGTAGGACACACACATACAACTCTTTAGATACATGATGCAGACTGCGTTTCTTAGATTACGGGACATTTGTTTTCTATTCTGGCAATAGTAGATAATACTTACATCGATATATAATTATTATTGTAAATATGTTACTGTAACTTTAGTAAAACAAAACGTTATTTTCCACTCAGACGAACGAAACAAGAGGGCAATCCATCGATGTGGAATGAGCTCCCAGCCACATTGTTTCCTTTGGACTATGACATGGGATCGTTCAAGAGATATATTAGACGTCTCTTCAGAGGCAACGCATTGGTAGCACCCCTGGTGTTGTTGATGTCCAAAGGCGGCGGTGGCCAATTTTCATCAGGTGGCCCGTACACCTATTTGTCTGACGTATTACATAAAAAAATCCATAAACGGTTCCTTCTCATACAGTCAAAACTAAGCCAGAACGCGTAACTTTGACCTCCAAACCGAGTCAAACTATACGACGATAACGTCCGCGCTCTCCGCCGTCGATCACGACACGACAATCGTTTCGACAGCCCACCGTCTGAATGGACATGGTAAATGATAATTATCATTTGTAACAGCGATAGCGCTTGACCAGCGTCGCTAATACGCTTGACACAGCGCTCGGGCACGTGAAAAATGTTGCTTAATCGCCTTGGATAAGCCGCCTGAACTAATTGTGGAGTTGAGTTGGCTACTGGTGTTGCTTTGGGCCTAATTGCGTTGGGATAAATGTTTTTTTTTGTATAATGACAAACAGTGCTCCATGGGGTGGGGATTTGGGGAACAGTGGCTTTGACCGTAGCGGGGTATTTGCCTTTTTGCTGCCAGAGCAACGTGTTATAGAGGTGGGCAACGCATTGGCGATACCCCTGGTGTTGCCAATTTCTATAGGCCGCAATGACCATTTTCCAGCAGGTTGACCGGCTGCAAGTTTGCCTACCGTATAAAAAAAAACAGGTTAGCGGGTTACTTGAAGGAGAGTGTTAGACACTATCTATGGACATCAGCAACAGCAGGGCCGTCAAAAATACGTTGTTCACCTCTAATGAGAACATACCTCTTGAAGGATCTCGTGTCATAGTTCAAAGGAAACACCGAAACTGGGATCGGTTTTTTTTGCATAGCAACGAGTGATGCCTGTTTGTATCTATCTGTACCAACCCACTGATCTGAAAAAGAGGTAAAGTTTGCACGTGGAATGGTTCGTATGTGGGATGTAGTCATCGAAACAACTGAATAAAAGTCGAAAAGTTAATATAAACTCTTCGCATACTCATTCCACTAGTGATACTTTATTTTTAATAAAACAGTTTAATATCCTCACATGGTCGTATATTATATTATATTACGTTACGCACGAGACGCGAGTCTTATTTTCAATCTTCATTTGTACGTAGGTAGCAAAAGCCTTTATTTTATTGCGTATTATATTCGAAGCTACCTCTAAGAGAAAAAAGGGTGACGTTATGTAAATTCTATGAATTTATTATTGACAAACGTTGGCTATATTATTATTGACATTATGAACATCATTATTTATTTAATTAATGACTAATAACTTCTTGAGAAATTATTATTATTTATATTTAATTATTGATGGATTGCTATAATTATTTTTATGACATTTGTTAATATTGGATTAGATACTATCACGATTGTTAATTTAAAGCAATTAATTTAAATGACCTGTAAATTGTTTTATCAATAAATCAATGTCTATGTCTAAGTATGTAGGTATGGATATTGGAATCATGCATGGAGTCCTGAAGCATACGACACGCTTCTACTCATCGTTTATATAACTTACAAGTTGTATGCTACGGGTTCTTTGCGTGGGCACCTGATGAGTCTTTAGTCGTCATTTTTCCTCAATTTAGGTACCTTCCGGCCCTATACGGCCTCAGATATGTCCTCATGACTATGCTAATTAGTGTTAAATATAGTTTGCGCAACTATTTATTTTGCATAATATTATTTCTTTTTACTTGCCATCTCTATGGTATACGTATAGGCTTACTTTACCAGTTTTCTTGAATTCACTTGACCTCGATATTATTATCGATTCTTGATCGAAGACTAATCGGATCTAAGCGCTGGTAATCTTTCTATTGTGTTTGTGAGGTGCTATTGCAGTTAATAGAAGTTTTTATAACATCACAATTACGTATATTAATATGTAATAGCCCTGTTATTATATAACAACGGTCCCATCATCTGTCTATTCAATAATGTGAGGTTGTTCAGGTGTTGAATAAGTATATATCTGTAAAGGTATAATTAACACAACTAACTAACGTTTCAATCATTGCAATTATTTTCCCATTGTAGTGACTAAACATTGTGTCAATTAAATGTGCCATTTTCCTCCCGGCGAAACTAGATAGTACCGTTTATGGATGCGAGAATTGGAAGATGTAAGGGAAAATACTTTATGGAAAACGGATACCTATTTGTGTACATGTAATAAAAAGAGGTGATAATGTATTCCAACAATGGGTTTTTATTTTTAATGGAAACCGCGCGCATGTTATTTCCTGTAGCTATATTTGCTTACTATAAGGTGGCAAGCTAGCTCTGCCTGATGGTAAGCAGTCACCGCAGCCTAACGACGTTTGCAATACCCCTGGTTTCAATACACCTGTGTCGCCTACTCTGTAAAATCCTTTTCGCCTCTTTCTTGATGAACTCCATGTTATACTTCTCCAGGGAGCTAATTCCACAACCTTATTGAGCGTGGAACAAAGTTTCTTTTGGAGCCGCACTCCCTTGTAGGAACAAGTAATAATAATATGCCGTCACGGGGTGTCAATCGGCTCCCAAGACTTCAACCAGCCTCAGGGTCCCACACGGAAGACCTTGGACAACCTCATTACGCCAACGGTATTAACGGGAGGCACACCTAACGAGTGGCGAGCTTGTTGCGGTGCTGAGGTTCGACTAGCCACAAAGCACGAGACGATCACCCATCCAGTTTCCGGACCATGCAAACGTTACTTAACCTTGGTTATCGGTATCACAAGGTCACTGAAGAAAGAAAAGACATTTATTACACATACAGTTACAGACAGAGGAAACATGAATAATTGAACATCTAAAACAATGCGTAGTCTCCCATGCCACTGTTAGTACCGCGGTGGCCAGCGTAAATGGTACCCGCTCAGCATGTGCTGTGAGGCGCAAGAAGCGACTCACAGCGCTGGTATTCTGTGGGCCCATTTTTTTGCACTGCGGCTAAAACCAGTACCGATTATTAGGGAGCTCATGTGTAAGAAAGTTCCTTTGGTCCCCGCACTTCTTTGTTTCTCCGCCGCACATTGCTGACTGCCCACCTTTCTTTCCCAGGACCGCGTGCTGAACATCACCAGCCAGATCATGGACCAGGTGCTTGGCGAAGAGCGGGTGGCGCGCGGCTTCCGGGTCAAGTTCCCGGAGGACGTGCTCCAAGACAACCTGGCCGGCCAGCTGTGGTTCGGCGCTGAGGTGTGTGGTTAACCTTTTTTTTTATACTACTAAGGTGGCAAACAAGCTTATGGCCTGTCTGATGGTAAGGCAGCCTGATGGTTTGCAATACCAGGGGTATCACCCATGCATTGTTTATTTTTTTATAGTGGACCAGTGGTATAGTTGGATGTGTGGTGTCCGGCAGAGTATAGCACCAACCCCTTACACTCGTGGGTGTCGTAGAAGGCGACTAATGTTTAGAGGAATAAATCTAAGTCTCCGTAGGCTGGAAAATGGGCAGCAGCGTTTTCCATTGTTATATTTATAATACTGCGATCGCCTGCCAAGCGTGGAGATTACGGCAATAACCTCCCCTTTAGTGGGAGAGGCCCTTAGTCCTGCAGTGGACTGTTTATGGGCTGTGATGATGAGGATAATATTCAGGCTTAAGAAGCATTGGGCAGGGCACAGCTCGCAGAACAGATAGCTGATGAAGCGGTAAAGTTCTCGAGTGGCGACCACGTATCGGAAGACGTGGCGTGGGTAGGCCTCCCACAAGGTGGACTGAAGGTAAGGTAAAGGTCGTAGGTACCAGCTGGTGGCGGAAGGTACCAGGACTGGCATTTGTGGAGATCTCTTGGGGAGGCCTATGTCCCGCAGTGGGCTTCTTTCGGTTGATATGATGATGATGATGATATCAGTTATCTAGACACCCATAGTACAAGCTTTGTTTAGTTGGCGGTGAGATGGCGCGGTGTGGATTTGTCCAAGTTTGACTAGGGTTTAGCCCTCTTCGGATCTTTTACTTGGGGCCGATTGCCAGTAGAATCAAGTAAGCCACTCCAATATTGGTATCTTATACAAAGAGGCAGTTCACAACTTTTTGGATCGACCTCAAGCTCAATCCACGAATTCAGTAAATGTCAAATCAACAACTCTTTGTCTGTCAACACGTCCCACTCCTAAGAAATTTGTATGAGATATTGAACTGTGTCAAACGTAACCTTGTCTGGGAGATCATTCCATCGAGAAACGTTCTTTCGAACTGTTGCGTGGAGACCAAAGGGTCTACTATTGTCGAGCACCAGCTCGCGGCGAGTAGTGCGATGGCGGAATTGTGCTGTGGGCACCAGACCCAAAAGTTCCTTACGTACATTGTACAGCCGGTCACATAAATTGGTAGATATGTCGCAGCCGGATGGTTAAATTAGCCGGTTAATTAAATGGCTAGCTTTTTAAGCAATTATTTAATTGAATATTTGCCATATCAATGAACTTTGAAAGTTACGTCTAACGAACGATATTGCCCCGAGTTTATGGAGCTCCTCCACACATTGTCACAACACTAACCTAACCCAACCGAATTAAAACTTAATGCAAAGTATTATTATTTTTTGAGATTATTATGATTGTCACAATGCTAACTTAATCATTGTGACAATATTTGGAGGAGCTTCGTAAACTCGGGTCAATTTCGTTCTTTAAACATTACTGAAAAAAATCCTGAAATTGGCAAATTTTCAATTAAATAATAACATGAGAAGCTAGCCGTTTAATTAACTGGCTAATTTAACCATCCGGCTGCGACAGAGACATAGTACCGCACCGAAATATTTCTATCCATTGCGCACCTAGTGAGGTGTGTCTGGGGTTAGAAACGTATTGTTCCATGTTACGGCTCGTTATGAAACGATTTCCCATTGTTAGTTACAGTTAGTATTTTAGGCTGTTCCGAGTTACTGAGTTGTTCGCAGACATGTTATTGATTTCACGCATTTAGGCCTCGCCCCATGGTGATGTAATAACACAATGCATATTTAATTTGTGGGTTCATGTTTTGTCCGTTACCTTGCTAGTCGCATACATTGTTTCGGGAACAATGTAATGGGTAATGTCGCCGGAAACATTCGCCAATACAGTTATAAAAGCATCCTCTTTTGGGACGTTTCTTATTATTGGATCTGTATGCTTAATGCAAGCCCGGATTGGGAACTAAGCAAGCAAGGATATCCACGAATAGCGTTTGTATTGTTTTAAAATACTCAGTGATAAACAAGCAGGGAAAGCTGTCACCTAAAATAACTACGATTATTGCATTTAGGTTTTATGTAATAAAAAATTGCAGAAATGCAAATGCGTTGTAAGTAAGTAAGTAAGTAAGTAAGTATTTATTTCACCAAAATTGTACAATAAACTGGATAGGCACAAAAACCGGGGAACTTGGAGCCTGCTCCAGGTTTATCCTGTATTGCAGGTCTCCAGGAACCCTCCATGTATCTTATATAAAAGGTAATTAAAACTAAAGTGTGTGTTGTGTGTGTGTGTGTATGTATGTTTGCGTGTGAGTGTATGTATGTATGTTTGTATATATTTGGTGTGTTTGATTGATTACAACATTAGTACCTTAAAAGTTTGTTTATACATTTACTACATCCATATAAAAATTTTTTAAAAGCTTTAACTACGAGATAACATTAATTACTTGTTCTGTATTGTCTTAATTGTATTGTCGTAACCATTCTGTGACTTTCTTTTTACTTTCAAATTTAGTGTTTGCGTAAATATTGATAGTTTTGTTAATCTTGTTGTACAAAAAAGGACCTAAAAATATATAAAATCTTTGAGCAAACTTTGTTGTTACTGCTCTCGCGGGGCAAACATTTCTATTTCTGGAAGTCATGAATCTTGTCAGGTCAAATTCTAAATTGTGATGTTGTTTGAGAGTAATATGTAAAATAAAGAGTTGTCTAACTGTTAAAATATTGTAGGTTTGGTATAATTCAAAAGTAGGGAATCTGTACGGTAAGAAGTATGCAACTTTCAGCACTGCTCTTTGAGCACGTTCCAATTTGATCAAATCTGTTTTATTGGCTCCACCCCATGAGGTTATGCAGTAGGCAATGAGGGACTGACACAATGAAGTATATATGGATTTTAACAAGTTGGAATCTTTAATTATATTACGTAGAGTTTTAAAAACAAATATTAATTTGCGTATTCTTCCAGATAGGAGATCTATATGTGGTTTAAAACTAAGTTTAGAATCAATTAGAACGCCTAGATATTTATAGGTTTTAGTTGGTTGAAGTGGAGGACAAGAGCAGACAGTATCAATGGAGGTGCAAGAGTGAGCCTTTAGAGTAAAGTGGGAATCAGATTTATGGTTAATGCTTTTCAGTGCAAATTTAATATAGTTAGATTTTTCAATATTTAAAGTGAGTTTGTTTAAACGAAGCCACTCTGTTACCTTATTTAATCCATTCTGAGCATTATAATACACGTTCTGCCAAGATTTTGCACTAAAGAGCAGAACTGTATCGTCAGCAAAAGCTAACAGTTTGCCATGTGTAAGTTGGATATTACATAAATCATTAAGATAAACTAGGAACAATGTAGGACCTAATATGCTTCCCTGAGGGACACCATAAGAAACTGGGAGATCATCGCTGAGTTTATCGTTTATTTTTATGCATTGGGTTCGATTTGTTAGGTAGTCGCTAAATAATTTAAGTTGAAGGTCTCGAACACCAATGTTTTCTAGTTTGCTAATGAGTAATGGTATTGAAACAGTGTCAAACGCTTTCTTTAAATCTAAGAAAACCGCCATTGTTTTGTGTTTATTGTCAATATTATTGACAATGTAAGTTGTGAGTTCATGCACAGCATCTGATGTGGATTTTCCGTGACGAAACCCAAACTGGGATGATGATAGAATATTGTTTTTTTCTAAGTACTTCACTAATCTCTTGTTCATTAAACGTTCAAGGATTTTTGATAATGCTGGAAGAACGGATATGGGTCTATAATTATTCATTTGTCTATTGTCTCCGCCTTTGTATATTGGATGTACAATGGATTTTTTAAAAGCCTCAGGAAATATACCTTCTGAAAGGGCTAAGTTACATATATGGGTTATTGGGGGGATTAAGACTGCTTTATTTTCTATGATGAGTTTGGATGATATGTTATCCCACCCGACTGCACAGTCACGTTTTAGATTGGCAATAATAATTTCTATTTCTGAGTTATCAGTCGGAACCATGGCCATAGAGTTCAAAACAGGTGCAGTAATAGTCGGTGACGTGGACGTATTTTGTTCGGAACAAATATTCTCAGCTAAAGATCTACCAATATTAGTGAAGAAGTTATTTATGTCATCAACTGATTGTGTGGGAGTAATTAAGTCATTTGCAGAGTGCTTAGGTTTGGTTCTGTTCGTTACATTATTTATTACTTGCCATATTTTCCGACTGTTTGTACCAGCTTTTTTAATTTCACTTCTTTCGTGTTCAAGTTTAAGATTTTTGAGTATGCGGTTACAGAAGTTTCGGTATCTATTGTAGGTCGTTTTTAAAATCTCATCTTCAGGTGATTGTTTAGTTTTCCTATGAAGGTTATCCCTGTTCTTCATGCAACGTAATAACCCAGGGGTTATCCATGGCTTAAGAATTTGTTTACGTTTGGATGTTGTCATTTTCACGGTATTTAATTCAATTGCTTGTTGTATTAGATTAATAAATTTGTAAGTGGCAGTATTTACATTTGATTCTTTGTAGACAGCATTGAAATCAGTGTTGCTAATTGTAGTCTTTAAATCTATTGAATTTATACGAGAATGAGTGTGAAATACTTGTTTGTTATTATGACTACACGTTATATCTAACAGTACAGTGTAGTGGTCCGTGAGAGTAGACTGAGCTACCATAGTTTTGGCAGGTAATTTTGTTTTCATGATGAAGTGGTCCAGGCAAGTTTCACCATGAGTCGGGATTGTGTGTGCCGGGAGTAAGCCATGAAATGCAAGGAGTTCAAGGTAGGGATCAGAGTTTCGATCGCGATTTTTTGACGATATATCGATGTTTATGTCACCACAGAGTATAATATTTTGATAATATTTGACAGAGGATAAAATTTCATCGAGGGATTGAAAGAAATTGTTTAGATTTGTGTGAGCCGGAGGACGATATATGGCGATTATCAATGTGTGGTTATTTACACTAATTGTCAAACAGTTTGCATCAGTAAAGTTTGGTTCCTTTACAGTAACATTTAACGAGTTGCTTGCATACATTATAACACCTTCGTTTTGTGTCACGTTATGAGTTGTTGCGTAATGCGTGTAACCGTCTATCATAGGTATATTGACAGCATATGGTAACCAACATTCAGTTAAAACTATGATATCACATTCAATACTTAAACGTTGTAGTACAGTCAAGAAACCGGGCATATTACGATTAACGCTTCTTATATTTTGGTTCAATATTTTTAAACTCTTTTTCGGGTCAGTGACTAGAGATGCGCATTGTCACTGTGAGGACTGATGATGTGCCTCGTTCATGCCTGTAATTGTGCTGGCTACCATATTGAAACCGATTTTTTTTATATGTATATAGTTTGACTAGTCAGGCTACCGCCATCTCAAGTAATCTCAACTCCTCACTCCTCGGGCTTGGCTTTTGGCTTAGTTTTATTTTGAAATTACAAAAATCCATTAGCGTTTACATATTAAGGTCATTTTAGAACACTTCAATGCTAAACTAAAACAAAGTAGACACAAACACAAATACAAGAAATCATGGAATAACCCCAGCTCAGCATAAGCTACAGCAAGTGCTGCAACGCTGATAATGGATAGAGTAGTAGTTTTAGAGATGAAGGCATTCATTTCATTTAGGTATGTGTGGTGATCTCATCATGGGTATTGTTTAATACGACGAAAAGGATCTCCAGAGATCATAATATTCCGAACATTAACAGAAGATCGTTTTTTATGAATTAAGGAAAAACAATCCAAACTCTTGTCTAATAGTGGACAAGATTAGGGCTTCCCAACACCTGATTATCCCGGCAACATTTATTTATTATTTATTAATTGTTTGAAAATAATCTCTTAAACTCCAATAGTTTTAAGAAAATCACCGTTTTGTACTCACAAATATCAACTGACATGTCTCTTACAATGACTCATTCAGTAGAATTGCAAACCGATCCGTTTTATTTTACGATTGATTGTACTACGATACAAAGTATAATGATAAAGTAAAACATGACTTTTATTAATAAACATCACGACAACAATTGGTTCAGTCTATGAGTAATCTTATTGTACGTACGAGTACAGTACGATTCGCGCCGCGCACGTACGGTCGCTGGACTTGGAATGACATTGTATTTTCCTTGACAAATTTATACGTTACTAGTGGTATTGTTGGAGTTATCCAAAGGGGAGGGAAGCGATCACGGTTCTTTTAGATCTTCAGGGATTTCCTTCCCTTCCCACACACGGTGTCTTTTGGTCGTTCCGGGGCTGGGGGCGCCTGCTCTGCGTTGGCTACGGTGGGGATGGCGTAGGGTATCTTCTCTCTTAGATCGTCGTGGCCATGGTGGGATTCCATACGGAACCGGATAAATTGTTTCTGGCGACCTCTGTCTGTGGCAATTTTGGTGACTTGATAAAACACCGTAACCTGTATAAAAGATGACCTAACATGTGTCCACTAGATACGATAGCAAAATGCACTACAGGGGACGCCCCTATTAAATACTTTGTAAAGCTTGTTCAGTGGGGTATTGCCTATCTCAGTGATAATCCTGCTACATAACTCTAATGTAGTATTTGCTATTCCTAGTGGCCAACGTAGAAGGCGTAGTGTAGAATTTTTTAATGTCAAATTCAGTTGCCCACTGAATTAGCTATAGCCCCACCCAAAGTTATGAGAGCTGTCAAGAGCTACTGCTGCTGTTGCTGAGTTCTAAAAAATCCGCATTATGGCGCATCCTTAGGCGCTGTCCTAGTTGGCAACGATCGGGCGACCATGTTTATGCCACGGACGATTTTGAGGTCTCCCCGACCCGACCAATGTCGGACGACGTCCGTCATACTACCGTTGGCAATTACGACGGTGCCTTATTCCTGTTCAGGCGTTACTAGTGTAATTTTAGCCTATCGTATTAGAAGACAAACTTTAGAAACAGTCATTTTATTTATTTGTCATCATGGCCACACGTACAAGCTTTAATTTCAATAAATTCTTATGCTCATCTAACCAATACCCTCCCTTCCAGTGTTTGGCAGCTGGCTCCTCCATAATGAACCGAGAGGAGGAGTCAGCCGCGATGCGCCCGCTGGCCAAGGCGCTGACACGCAGCCTTGAGACTGTGCGTGCGTTACTCCGAGAGCACTGCCTGCGTGCGCGCGGCGACCCACTACAGCACGCTGATGATATGCTGTACGAGAGCCTCCGGATATTCGACAGGTGAGGGGTGAAGACTCGGGATATTTGACAGGCGAGGGCTGATTTGCAGCCTGGAGACGGTGCGCGGGTATTCGACAGGTGAGGGGTGAGGGGATACAGGTTAGTCACTTTCATGATGTGATGATTCAACCGCGTCAGATGCACATCTCGGTGTGCGCTTTACTCCGCGAGCACTGCCTGCAGACGCGCGGCGACCCGCTGCGACATGCCGACGATATGCTGTACGAGAGGCTCAGGATATTCGACAGGTGAGGGGTAGAGTTTCAGGGTATTCGACAGGTAATGGGTAGAGTTTCAAGATATTAGACACGAGATGGCGTTGCTGCGACGTAAGGTCTGCTGTAAAAATATAACCTTGTCATTGGCTGGAATAGGTTCGTAATTTTACAGCAGTTGTTGCTGCCCTATTGCTCGACAGTATTTTGACAACAGACCTTACGTCTCACTAGCGCCGTCTGAAATCGTGCAAACCCTTATTGGCTGACAAGCGACGTAGCCCAATGCCATTGGCCGACGCTCGTTGTTGCAGGTGTCTTTTAAGTTGCGAAGGATTATTCCGTTTGCCTAACAATTCCTTTACATTGATAATGTCCAGTGAGCTCCTGTCGCTCCGCTAGCTCTCTTCACTATTTAAATCATAATTTCATTACATCGAATTGTACTATTTTTCTCTTCCTTCCTTCCAGGCTGTTCGCCGAATTCGAGCTTTGCTACGTGAGCGCAATGGTGAGCGTGAAAACGCCGCACGAGTTCGAGGCCCAACAGCTGATCTGCGTTCTGTTCTCGGAGAGTCTCCGCCGTGCCCTCAGACATGGGTTGCTAATTCAGGAACAGGTGATTGATTTTACTTTAATAAAACAGATAAGCAAATAGATCTCCTGATGGTGTGTGGTCACCGCCGCTCAAGGGCGTTAATGTCGCTCTCGCGCACGAGGGCCTGGGGTCCGCCTTGACCATGATCCAGGATTTGGCAGGTCAGGTAATTACAGTGGAGCGACTGTCATCTGACCTCCGTGAGCCTGCTACCAGGCAGGGGAACCTGACCAGATTGGATCATGGTTACACTAGTCCCCTGAACGTGCAGGTTTCATCACGATGTTTATCTTCAGCGTAAGAGCATCGGTTACCAGTCAACTAATGTATACGTAACTCAGAAAAGAGTCATTGCCCAGTGGGATTCGAACCTCTCGCTTACGTGTCGGATACCTTAACTAATCGGACGACACGGATGAAACGGAGCACTAAAGCCCTGACTGCTTGCAAGAACAAAGTATCATCATCATCAACATCTCTGCCACAGGACGTGTACTGCAGGACATAGGCCCCTTCCCAAGCCTTCCACACCAATGGGCTTTGTGCCTCTTGCACCTACCGACTCCCCACGGACTTTACCAGGTCTTCCGTCCATCTCGTTGGGTCCTACGTTTAGTTTTCCTATACGTGGTTGTCATTTAAATATCCTTCTCCTTTTTCCATTCAGTTATGCGACTCTAGACTTTATGTTATGGACTTTAGTACTGCTACGGATATCTTTGAAGAGTAGCTCTAAGAAATATAATTAAGTATTATAATGATAAATAATAATATACAGTCACGGAGTGCCAATCGGCCAAGATAGTTCTCAGGGTCCTCGGCGAAAGACCTTGGTCAACCTAGCAGCACACCTAACGAGGAACGAGCTCGTTCGACCAGCCTCAAAGTACGAGGCGGTCACCCATCCAGTTCCCGGTCGCGAGCGTTGCTTAACTTTGGTTATCGGTCTTTCCCAGGTGGATTCGTACGACCCGGCGCTGATGTTTGCAGTGCCGCGGCTGGCGATAGTCAGTGGGCTGCTGATCTATTCCAGCGGACCGCTGAGCATAGACAAGCCACCAGGTAAGTGGGGATTTCATTGGAGGTTTTGTAGCGACATCTATCGGTCCAATGCGGTTTATCAATACTTATGAAAAAATGAAATTGAAATGATGAATTTTAATTTCTGTTACGGGTCTGGGTGTGAAAAAATGAAATTGAAATGATGAATTTTAATTTCTGTTACGGGTCTGGGTGTTCTATGTATAATAAGTATGTATTTAAAAGTATACAAGTAGTTTATCAGTTATCTAGCACCCATAACACAGGCTTTGCTTACTTTGGGGCTAGATGGCGCTGTGTGAATTTGTCCACGATTATTTATTTATTTATTTATGATGGTCCGGATGAAGGGTCCGCCATTATTTTTCTTTCAAATATTTTACTATAGTTGGAAACCATAGCGTTTAGGCACACACCTTATCAACACATTTCAAGGGTATGTTCCGGGTTTCCTACGTCGTCGGGTCGTCCCGTGACTATGATGCATGCAACTACGTTGAAATATCGGGCTACTCGTCAACAAGGACTCCTTATCAAGTATTGTAGATATGAAGGTGAACTAAAAAGATTGTAAATATTTTGGACCCCTAATGAGGGTGTTTGTAATCCCTAAATCCAACTAGATGGCGTTATTACGACGTGAGGTCTGATGTTAAAATAAAGTCCTGTTATTGGCTGGAATAGATACGTCATTTTATAACAGCTGTTCTGTCCAATAGCACGACAGTCTTTTGACAACGAACCTACGTCTCACTAGCGCCATCTGAAATCGCCAAAACCCTCATTAGGAGTACACGAGCACATAGTTTGCAAACATAGTGTATAGATGGCGCTGATCGAACATCTTATACTTCATCATTATGTATTTCTCACCGCGGTTATAATATAATTTTTATCTCGATATTTCATAGCGGTTGCACGCTGCACCACCCGTATTAATAAACATAGCGTAACTTTTCACCTAGGATTAGCAATAGAAACTTTTCCAAATGGGGTATGCAGAGGAAAATTCTCCCTATGACTGTGGCGTATCTTCGCAAACCATGGACCACCTCGTCTCATGCTCGGCGTGTCCTAAAACTTGCACAATAGAGGACTCGTTCGAGGCCAGTTCAAATGGTGTATGCGCCGCCGAATATTGTCAAAGTCAAAGGCATTTATTTGTGACACAGGTAGGCAGGCATACAGTTCATTACGATATTATAATGTTTGTGAGTATCTCTGTGTTAACCCCAATTGTGGGCATACAAATATTATAATTACACAAATAAAATCATATTTGTGTAATAATGGCTAATACTAATTAAATCATTTTAATGTTTTAATGTTAAACACACCATATCTCTAAAATTAATGTATTCATTCATATCATAAAAACAATATTTGAAAAGCCACTCTGTTAACTTATTATTAAACTCTCTTTCCGGTAAATTAATTGGGCGAACAAAATGTAAGGGGGAGTTAAGAAGGAAACCACTCAGTGTCTAACCTACCCCCCTTTCCCCCCACAGAAGAGATGTCGGACATGTTCCGACCGTTCCGCACATTGCTGCACAAGATCCGATCTCTGGTGTGGACTTTATCCCGAAAGGAGTTACGCGCTTTGGAACGATTGCTGTGCGACAGCGAAGACGCTACCGCTATGCCGCCCGCTTTGAAGGATATGCAGGATGGTAAGGAATTTTTTTTTTGGTTTTCTTTGTGTTGGAGGATCTGGCTAGGCCAGGGTCTTATGGCCTCTAAACAACAAATGGCTCAAATGAATCTTAATTGTTAATAAAAATATAATCATAATAAATTTTTATTTTTGTAACCGTTATCTGAATAAATTACTGTCTATATCTATGTTTTTTTTAATACCAATGATTTTACATTTAAATAAGTTGTCACAAACCGTCATAGATCGTCAATGTTGATAATAATTTGTAATTGACGAGACACATCAATAATAGACAATTTAAACAGAGATAAAATCAGAACTTAGATTGATTAGAATCCTATTCGTTATGTTCTGTAATACTGGTCTAATAATACACATAATATATATGGTCACTTACAGGTCAAGATTCCAACGACGGCTACGAATATCCGGACATTGATGAGTTCGTTACGCGGTTCTACGCCGACCATGAGCACTGCAGAGACCTATATTCGCAGTCTAGGTGAGAAATGACACTACTTTATGATAATTGTTGCAAAGAACAATAATGACATCTGTGTCCACACTTTAGTCCATTCGCGTTAAGAAAATAGGGAGTCAAGGTGATCTGTGAGAACGCATAGTGTAGTAAACATTCAGATAATTCATATTAAAAACAAAATTGTTTAGTGATGGAAAAATCAACTGAATTGTATTAAATAAAAAATATATTCTAGGATATCCCTTTGCTTAGCAGCTAGTTTAGCATTTGCTGTACATTTCAACCGGCGAGGTATTCATTTTGATTATTTTCTGCCTTCAACTGGTCACTGTGAACTTAGCTTTCTAATTCGTTGCGACCCGGTTGGTCGAGGGCGGGGCTAGGCCGGCGGACACCGATGACTCACTATTTTCTTATCGCGAATGAACTATACTATCCCTATCTGTCTGATTCCTTGAAAGGTTGTCTATCAGAAATCGCTTTAAGCGATAAGGCTGCATGTTGTTTTCTCGGTTGTTACCCGATATGTGCCGACTATATCTGTAATTATACAATAAATTGTTCATTCATTCATTCATTCCAGTTCGAACGAACCAGCGATCACTGAGCACGACTACTTGCCGGACAATATCGAAGTAATGCCCATAATAGACGGTCTTCGTCGCCTAAGCGAGGACACAGAAACCGAACAGGAATCCGACACCGAATCGAGGCCGGAAAGACCCGAGCCCTCCCGACAGTACTCGGAAACCAGCGTTGACACATTCCACAGCGACACAAGGAAGACAAGTAGACAGGAGAGCAACGACCTATCTTCACTGAGAAATTTGTCCACAAACGGCTTGAACATGTTCGATCCTCTCCTCATAAATGCCGCGTCAGACTCCAGACAGATACCTGACAACGATTTGGTGACGTCACTGAATGAGCAAGTCACAGAGATAGCTGATAAGTTGTCGTCCATAGCGACGACCGATATAGAGACTTTGGAGCATAGTCAGATGCATTCGTTCTCAACGAATGATATGTCATCTATTGTCAAAGAGGAAGCTTTCGGGTTCGCCGGCCCAAGGAACGAACAGCTGAGTTGTATGCCTTCGACCAGCCACGGGTATCTGATACCGAACGCTATAAGCCAAGAGCCGGTAGTGATGTCTCTCTCGCATAATAACTCGGCGGTGTTCAATCCGGAAGAGGACGCTAGCGGCGCAATGGTAAACAACGATTTCCCGCTAATACCCGAGAATTTGGGCGCCGATATCGTCAACACAAACATATCGATAGCGAACGCGAACCTTAGCTCCCTACTGCTGACAAACGAGGAGTTGAGAGACGAGGAAAATGAGGAAGACGAAAGCTTCCATTCGGCGAAGACAAGCATGGAGAGGAGCGAAGAAGAGAGAGTGAGATTCATGCTCGGATGCGAGAGTGAGCAGGAATCGCCTGCGGACTCCGGGGTCAGTACTGAAAACGCTAGCTTAGATAGATCCCCGGACACCGAGGCGGTGGACTCCCACTATATGCAACAGAACAGGGTTCTACCCACCGACGATGCGAAAGACAACGCCCTAGAAAGTTCCTTCTCTGTAAATAATGACATTGTAAATATTAACTATGTGGAGGCAGGAAGCGCGAAGAGCGAAGCGGGCGCTTCGGTCGACAATAATAATGTAAATAGTATAAGTAGGATAAGCACAGAAGAATATAGCGAGGCCACGAACTCTAGGATACATGACTGGGGCGCGAACGACCCAGTGGGCGAATGCAGGAGTATAGACGACGTTCTGAACGTACTGAGGAGTCAGAGGAAATCCAACAAGAAGATTAACGCACTGGTGGAAGAAGACAATAATTCTAATCCGGAGCCGACTAGTTCTAGAAGGAGGAGTGCGAAGCAGGGCGGCAAAAAGAGGAAAAAGAAAATGTGGGCGCCTGGAATTGTGATATTAAATAATAGGACCGCCAACGGACAGACACCGCTCAAGTTGAATTTGGACCAGTTTGTTGACGATAGGTGAGTTGTTTGACACTTGATGTAGTTATATTGTAGGTTTTAAAGGATCACGCGAATCTTGGTACTCAGTCAAAAAACGCATTTTAAGGATATGTTCCGGGTTTCCAACCGCGTACCTTTGTTGACGAGTAGCCCGATATTTCGACGCAGTTGCATGCATCATGGTCACGGGACGACGAGCTGCGAACGCTGGATGGTTGTTGGTTAGCAATAAAGCGGCCCAAGTCGATCTACCCGCTTTCGCAATAGTTGTCTGCTACTACTGGACCTCGAACTCACTTTTCACCCGTAACATACCGTAAAATGTGTGATAATAACCGCGATAGTTTAAAACATTCTGTCAAAAAAGTCAAGTAAACTAGGTATCTTGTATACAAACGGACGTCTTCATCGTTCAGTCAGTGTCGCTTACTTGTTGATTTCAATCAACTTTTTATTTACCCTAGTTGCTTGACTTTTTAGACAGAGTCTACCTACAATAGTTCTCGCACGGGACGGTCCGAGGTCCGCCATGATCCAGGATTTAGCAGATCAGGTAATTGCAGTGGAGCGACTGCTATCTGAAAATAAATGACATATATAACGTCACGGGGCCCTAAACTGTACAACAAGTCTCCCCAAAAGAAGACCTTGGTCAACCTCGCTTTGCCAACGGTGTTAGGAGGCACACCTCCAAAGCCTCAAAGTACGAAACGATCCAGTTCTGAGCATTGCCTAACCAGAGTTATAGGTCTCGCGAGCACGCTGCCACTATACCAGTAGGATTAATTACATAACACTGTTGCGGGCAATTATCTGATTTCAATGATTGAAATTGTTACTTTTACGATAACGTTTGATCGAATTAATAGTTTCAGTTTGTTGCAATTGAGCTTTGTTAACAACTGAACCTTTGAAATCGATAATACGGAATCGCAAAAGCAACGATTTCAATGATTTAAATCAGAGAATTGTTGGCAACAGCTTTAATTAGCCTACAGTGCCACTGATAATATAGTATAGTGCACTGTAGGTAATATATAGGTAACTTTTCTACCCACAGCTACAGTTCGTCGTGGCAATGTGCCGGAGACGAGCAGCTAGCGCTAGCGTTGCAGGCGCGGGAGCTAGCGGCTAGGCGCGCCGCTAGGGGGAAGTTCAAGTGAGTATGGCGGGTACTATTTACCCTAGCTGGGCAATGTAGGCCTTTATTACACCCTGCACTTACCCTTTGTGGTATAATACTAGTGGGCCTAGTGCGGCTTCGTGCGCATGGCGTCCTATCCCTACACTACTCTACCCTACATTACCCTCCCCTACTCCTAACTTTCCAGGCGCGGATCCAGGGGGGCGGGCAATGGGTGCAATTGCCCCCCCCCCCCCCCCCCCCCCCCCTTGAGCCCTGACTCGGCTCACAATCGCCCACATATATCTTGCCTTACACCTATCCTACAACTACTCTTCATCGATCTACACCTACCCTGCACCTACTTTACCCCTACCGATTTTTCTTCTTGCTTTATAAACAAACCTGCCTCTTGAATCACTCTATCTATGCTGAAATCCGTATTAAAATCCAATACGTAGTTTAAAAAATTTAAGCGTCATAGATATATAGGGACAGACGGCGGAAAGGTTCTGCCGCCAAGCTGCAATACATGTACTGATATGTTCCGGTTTGAAGAATAAGTTAGCCAGCGCATTTCCTGTTAGTCTTCATGGTGACAACGCCCCTGGCCGATTCTCGCGCTGTAACATCTAAAATTCGACATTTTCTCTAGTCAAAAACCGGTATTATAACGTCTGTATAATAAAAAAATCGAATTCGAGATGTCGCACCCTGAGCATAGCCTGCGTAGCGTAACGAAATTGAGTCATCATCATCATGACAGTCCACAGCAGGACTATGGGCCTCTCCCACGTAAGAGGACCTTATTGCCGTAATCTCCACGCTTGGGCGGCGGGTTGGAGATAGCAGTTTTATAAATATAACAATGGACAACGCTGCTGCCCATTTCCCAGCCTCCGGAGACTAGATCTTGTGCCTCGAAAACATTAGTCGCCTTGTACGACACCCACGAGTGTTAGGGGTTGGTGCTATTCTTCTCTGCCGGACACCACACGGTCTATACTTAAATACATAAAATAATCATCTTAGCGTTAATGTCCCGGTGGAGCTCTCGAGGACGAGGGCCTGGGGTCCGCCTTGACCATGATCCAGATTTTGGCAATCAGGTAATTACAGTGTAGCAACTACCTCTGACCTCCGTGACCCTGCTACCATGGGAACCTGACCAGCTTGCAACCTGGATCATGGTTACAAATTCAGTTGTCTGAATTTGCAGGTTTCATCACCATGTTTTCCCTCACCGTAAGAGCATCGGTTAGAATTCAAAACAACTCAGAAAAGAGTCATTGGAACATCGTCGCAGCGGGATTCGAACCAGCTACCTCTCGCTTACGAGACGAACACTCAACCGCCCGGCTACCGACACTCTTACAAGGCATAACAAAATTTCATAATAACACAAAATATCCAATGCTAAACATTGCTTCTTTATACCCACCCATCATAGATCGAGCGAAGACCTCATCCACCGACTGTTCGTTTGTATCGCCGGAGTCGCCGATCAGCTACAGACAAACTTCGCGGCGGACCTTCGTAACATATTGAAGTCCGTGTTCGTGATGAACCAGAGTCCGGAGCCCGAGACTCCGCCCCCGGGGCCCGAGGACAAGCCCCCGCTAGAGTACGAGGTCAGCGAGGACCAGGTCATACAGAACGGTGGGTATCTATACAGATAATCACATATATACACTCTTTATTGCACACAAAATTGCAAAAAAAAAAAATCAACTTTTCAAACATTGTGGGTAAAGCCCTACAACCGATCTCTTCCAGCAACCCTTGTCTAGATAGAGAAAAAGTACTTATAACACCCCTCTATTTGTAACGCATTGGCGTAACTCTCGGTGTTGCGAATGTATATAGGCAGTGGTGACCACTTTCCATCAGGTGGCCCGCTTGCCTGTTTGCCTATATATGTTCATCATTATATATTTAAGAGTATGACTCTTGTCGCTGGAGCAATCGCCACTCTTCTCTCCTGTCTGCCAACCTCTTCATCTGTTTATAATCTCCAGCGCTGACTTTTTCTTCACGCCCTTCCAATATACATATCTTGGCCTTCCTCTCCCTCTCTTTCCTTCAACTTTGCCTTCTATTACTACCGTATGATACAAAACAAAAAAGGACCGTCGCTTAAAAACTGCAATTACAAACCCTAATACCCTTTGCAGGTAGTTCATTCGACAGCGTATACTCTGCCGAAGAAGTGTACGCGGACAGTACTTCCGACTCTACAGCTTCCGAGACCAATTCCCGACTAGTTCGTCGGAATACTGTCAACGCTAGTATGGAGCAGCCAGCTGTGGAGACTAGAAGGAAGTCCAGCGACGCTAACGGGAACCTACAGGCTTCTGTGTCCACGGGGGATCTTACGTACAGGTATTTACGTTATTTTTTACAGTAACAAAGCACCTGGGGGTCGATTCTCGTGCTGTAACATCTAAAATTCGACTGTCAGCGATAGTACCTGTACTATAATAAGCTGTACCTGTTGTGATTTTTTTCTGTATGTCTATTTTGTATACTATTTATTGTGCACAATAAATGTTGAATAAATAGTTGGAAAAAGATGTTTTGGCTGCAAGACACATTTCAGTTTCACATTTCATTATTAACGGAGATTTGTGCATTTATTATTAATGGAGAATGGAGAGAAAAAATGTCGAATTCGAAACGTCACAGCGCGAGAACTAAGCGCTTGTGGTTCTGCATTGTTGCCTGCAGGCTAAATCGTATATGTTCTAGGCGACAGTTACCGGTTATTATCAAATCTAAGTATTTAAAATATTTAATTGTATGTTACTTACTTTTTAAACTTATTTATGTTTATTACTAACTTCCTTCTTAATTGGAGTTCTTATTAAACCTTTGATACCATGTGGAAACCCTACATTAATGATATGGCAAAACGTGTCAATCAACGTCAATTTTAGCTGCCTATACAGCCATTTTCACGAAATGGTCGGCCCGTCATGAGGTTATATAATAATAATATTATTTATTTATTTCGCTTACAACATTTATAACATTATATAGGTAGGTACGTTATTATATTAGGTACTTAATATGCAGTGAGAGCCTGGAGACCGAACTAGATTCGAGATCTGTACTACAGCCACCAGGCCCCACTCCGGATCCTAGGTTTTATGGAGATATTATACAATTGAATATTGATATAAATCATTATATTATCATTTCTAGTGGATGTACACGTGTAACCTGAGCTGTGTACACCGGATGGGCCGTGTCCCAGCGTATATGTACGACATCTTGCACGTGTGCGGTAAAAAGGCTCGTGATGCCCGTACGTTAGTTGGGTGCCAGGCATCCGGATGTGTGGTCTTTTTGTTGCCTGCAGCCTAAATTGAAGGCGTCTATAATGATCAGGGAATACACTCCGGTGCCAACCTTTGAGGTGTCGGTAACATGCCTTTTGACGAACCCCATGTTATAGTGCAGAGGAAAGACTTTCAGAGGGAGCATGCATGGTATTGCTTGCCAAATTTCAAGATTTAACGGTCAACGGAAAGTATCCATTAGGTTTAGATTTCCGAGCGTCTAAATATGCGGTATAAACAGCCGTATTTTCGATTGTGTTGACTTAGAAATTCGATTTTTATAGACCAGTCGGTTGCAGTTCCTCACAGTCACTCTTTTCCAGCAGAGACCGCGCTCGCACGGCCGGGGGGTCGCCCCCCGCGGGTGGGGAGTCCCCCACGGGGTCCACAGTGGAGCGTGCCCCAGAGTGGGTTCCTGATATTGCTGCGCCGGCCTGTATGCGTTGCCGGGCACACTTCACGGCATTCCGGCGGCGGCACCATTGCCGGAACTGCGGTGAGTGATACGATAGAATTACACGTACGTACACGCACACACAACCACACCATACACCCATGATTGACCAACCACACAGCACGGTGATTCCCCAGAATGCCCAACATGTATTGGCTTGAATGAAGACGCGGAACATATTTTCTTCGGTCGCCCACGATACCCTGATGCACGGAACAGGTGGGAATCAACGTTGGGAATGAAAGTGAGGCCAAATTATATGGTGACTGCCATGCTACTTTCGGAAGCGAATTGGTAAGCAAAAAGTTTGTACGCTACCGAAGTACTAAAAGACCTGCGGACTGCTGAAAGAGCACGCAAAAAGGCAATTGTAGACGCAAGTACATAACAAGAGGAAGTAGCTAGACTAGGCCCTGTCGCGATTCCATGGGGACAACGGAGGCAAGAAGAAAAGGAGAAAAAAAGACATACAACCACACACACATACACACACAGATAGAGAGAGAGAGAGAGAGAGAGACACACACAGATATACAACCACACACACATACACCCAAAGACAGAGAGAGAGAGACACACATAGACATACAGACAGACTAAATAAGAAATAAAACTAGTAACAGGCACTCCGATTTGGCTGGAGCCGACCAACCGTCAGTTGCAGTGGATACTAATCCTTACGTTGCACAGAATAAAGTCGCATACAAGTGAAGTTCATTGTCTTGTAAGTTATAACGATTTTGACTAGATTAGATCCTCCACACAGCATGATGCATCAGATTATTCTTTTGAGAATACAAGACGCTGTTTTCTGTCTCAGATTGTATAAAAACCCAATATCCTGGGATACCTGGCCTTAAAAATACACAACGGTAAATGCCGGACACTACTACACGACAAAGCTCCCAACACTAACATAACATATAATTATTTATTTCGAAACTTTTACAAGCTATATAAATACAATGTATGTACTTGGAATACAGTTAGCACAGATATTTATAGTACGGAGGTAAATTACATTATCATAGTAGCACTAGTACAAACAAATGTCATTATTACGTTCTTATCAAGATCATTATTACGTTTCTTAGCAACAATAGGGGATTTTCAGACAGCTACTTTAAAAAGTAAAAAGTGTTGTTCGGTCGTACCTCACTAGATGGCGCTGCTTAAACAACATTCTCAAGTATTGAATTAGTTAACCGAAGTTACTCGGAAAGGTGTATCGTGAAAATATACTTCGTTTTAGTACCTTTTCTGAGGAGAAAGCGCATAATGTGTACATTATTATACATCTAACAGGCTCTTTTTGATTTTTTTTAAGAATCGTGTCTAACAACGCCATCTATTACAATGATTTGTACTTATTTTTATTTTTACGACTTTCGGAAAATCTCCCTTTCAACTATCAGGTGGTAAGACTCTGTCAATCCTGAGGAATCCGCCTGGGCGATTATCTTTATCTATTTCTGCCGCCAAGCAACAATGCTTGCATTGTTGTGTTCCGGATTGAAGGATAAGGTAGCCAGCGAAATTACAGGCATGAGCCATTTCATCTTAGTCCTCACAGTGACAGCATTGTTTTGCATTTTTGTTAGCCGCAACCTAAATGTAAGAAACGTAGATGTTATGAGCGACAGTTACCACATACCGCTTGTCGCTGAAGCATAAAAACTGACTACTCCAACTAACCTAATCCAACCTTTCCCCGACACAGGCAAAGTATTCTGCGCATCGTGTAGCTCGAACTCCGTGCCTCTCCCGCGCTTCGGCCAGATGAAGCCTGTACGGGTTTGCGAAGAATGCTTCCGAGGGCTCGCGGACGCCTGTCGTCGTACCCGGTGAGAGGAACCAGGATCAGGGTCCAGCTCAGGCGAAAGACACAAATAATACCTACAGATATCGGCGGTACAGCTCACATCGGCTAGTGGAATGAGCTCCCAGCCACAGTGTTTTCTTCGGACTATGACATGGGATCGTTCAAGGTATATTAGAGGTCTATTCGCATTGGTAACTCCCCTGGTGTTGCTGATGTCCATAGGCGGCGGTAACCACGCACCATAAGGGGGCCTGCTTGCCTTTCTGCCGTATAACATAAAAAAAATAAAAAAGGAGTTCGGCTTGTACGAAGCTGTCACTAACCGATGTGTGTTACATAGTTGCCGCTTTAGTGTAAGTTAGGTTATTGCAAGATGGCGGACTTGATGCGCTCGTGAGCGACCCCTTTTTGGTTACGATGAAGTTACTCGAGTACTTGTTTTCTCGACTGGTTGTTACGGATTTTTCTGTGGCCATGTGGGTTGCCCATGAATGGAGACCGAAAGCAGAAAGAGATTGTAAACGACTGTCGTCGGATGTACCTCTATGGTCTATTACTGCACTCTGTTTCTTTTCTCGCTGGCCTAGTGTCGCTTTATTTCGTTATTATGTGCTAACTAGTCTAATTAAAAAAACACATACCTCTCCCTTTATTGTTCTTGTATACCTTCTATGAAAAAATATCTTGTTTCACAACCAATTTTAACCCTTATCGACAAAAATATAGAAAAATCTTAGTATCAGATCTAAGCCGAGATATTGACGCCAAGATTATGGTGTGCTGCTCATTAGAATTTCGTAGGTAGCCTTCAACCCTTAAACCACCCGGGCCTTTTGAGATGACGTACGTGTTAAAGTTTTGACCCTGGGATATTCTCTGGACTCACAAGGTATGGGGTTATGCTCATGGGCGTTGAGAGTTTGCCACTTGACTGACAGGTCTGTTGACTGTGGCTTTTCTGTTCTGTTTCGGTAAAGCAACTCGATGCGTATTAGGCATATGCCACGTTCGCGAAATGACACATTGGCATTTCCTAAATGTCATATTCGCAAAACGACAAATTGTTAGATCTCATGACTAGAGTTGTAAAACTTTATTGTACGAGATGTGATATTTTACTAGTTTGGCATTTTGAGGATGTGACATTTTGAGAAATGACATTTTGCAATTGTATAATTTTGCGTCAAGGTGTTATTTCGCGAATTTGCACCCAATCGCTCGGAAGTGTTGCTGTATTGTGTACCTACCTAAAATTCTAATTTATGCTACAGTTATCTATTTGATCTCTAAATATTGATAATTGAGAATACATGAGAGGAGCAAACTGCTACTGAAGTATTTCAATCTATCCACGATTTAGATGAGTCCTATTCGAAGTATGCTCACTCACATAAAAGTTAGCTGGTTTTGAATTTTAGCTCGACGTTGAATTTAACTTTGTTTGTTTTGTGAGCTATCCGTTTAGGACATACTACAGTGGCGCTGCTCGATTGCTAACTGTGGTTATAGGACACAAGTATTTATTAGTTTCAATTTCGTCCACCGGAACAGAAAAGGTTGCATATAAATAAAGCTCAATGTTGACGGATTAGTTCGGTGCAGAAACGTTCATTCATTCGATGAAATATTACATAATTCTATTTTATTTTACCGTGTGTTTTTGTATTTTTACCTTTACAAAGATGACTCGATGGGAAGAACGTTTGTAAAACGTAAAATTTGCAAAAGATAAGTGAGAAGTTACCCTATGTAATAATATTACAGTTACATGCAGGGTAAATCCTCATTGGACCTTTTATTACTGACGGTCTATATTACCTGGTAACTTTTCAGTTATTAATTTTGTTAATGAATGCTGACCATCATCATAACCTCAACTAATCAAATGAATAACATTTCTGTTCCGTTTCGATTATTCCAATTGTCTTTATAAAAGTTTAATTAGCCATTTAGTTGTTGACTAAGAAATCACAAATGTTGCGATTTATTCGGATTCTTTGTTGTTTTGTGCAGTTTGTTCATTATTTTTGTATAATTATTGTCTTATGTTTAATCGAAATGCCAATGATATGTTGATGTAATCAATTATTGTTAACGCACTCCTCCCAAACTGATTTGTTGTAGTACCTATATCCGAATAAATGCGTGAATATATTTTCCATTTTGACTGAATGTATCAGATTGAAATACTAAAACGAAAACTTCTGATATGTAGCTCTCTTTCTTATTAACGTTGCTACGTACTTTTGCTAGTTGTAATTGATTGATCTTGTTACATGCGACGTAATGTGCAAACGGCTGTATATTAGAATCGCCTGTTGTAATAGAAGTCATTTTGCCAAGTTCACACAATCCTCTGTAGAGAACAAGGGCCCTTTTATACCAGGACAGGCCGAGACAGTCCAGTGAGCCAGTCCAATGAAAACAACGGGATTGGAATGACATTCCATTGTTATCATTAGACTGGCTTACAGGGGAGTAATTCTCGCTCTGTGACATCTCGAATTTGACATTTTTTCTAGCCACAAATGTCTATTAATAATGACATTGAAATGTCTATTGCAACCAGAAAATATTTTCTCAAATATCTGCGCAGTCGTATATTGCCGAAGATCAATTTCTGTGACGTTTTAATACAGTTTTTGGCAAGAGAAAATATCAAAATTGACCTCGTATAAATTGCCGCAAAAAATATATGTAGGTAGTCCTAGGCCAAGCTAGTTTATCCTAAACGTGTCGTGTGATTAAACTGACTTTTCCTAGGATAAACCGCCTGCGGCCTGAAATTGGGTTATGGCCTATACTATTGTATATATGGCAGTGTGTACAGTCTGTACATTTTTTGTAGAACACGACTTTCACAGACTGTATACGTAAAATTTAGGAAGCCACATACATATACTTACCTATTATCATACATACATACCGTAACGCCTTTCTAAAAGAGCGAATTATGTGCAAAACTGAGATGATTATTATTACACAGGTCAGACTAATACACGCCGCGGATTCGACTAGTAACTAGTGTCACAGTGTTTATAACTACAGTCATCTGCGTCGTAACATACCAACTCCTGTTAGTTGTCGAGTTACCAACAGAGTTACCAACGATGTGTCAGTTGTCGGTGTTCCAAGCCGCCGAAAGTTGCGTGGCTTATGCCGGCTACAGACTGTTGTCTGAAGCATTTAACACTGTAGTTATAAGATAGGTATATTTACTGTTTACCTGTACTCTAGTTACTAGTGAATCTAGTACAAATTCATTGTTATAAACGTCACTTGCATTTTCTACTAACACAATGAAAGTAATAAACATTGTTTTGGGTAATATAATAATGGACTTCCCTTTCAAGTGTTGATGGTAATATAGTACGTATAGATGTAGTGAATAATATTCTATTGTAGATAATGTCAAAACTGTAGACCATGCAAATGACGTCACTTAGCCCCAAAGTATAAAAAAGTTTTATAAGGGCGTTCAAATTAAATATATTTTTATGTATACCTCTAACAAATGTTTATATTTTTCAAGTAAATCTTAGCGTAATGAATAAGTAAATGAATAATAATAAGTAATAAAAAAACGACAAAATATTCCATAATTTTTGTATTCGATTGTTTTAGTCTCTGATATTTTTATTGTCTACTAGATTTAAGGATGTATATGTAAATTTTGTAAAGGTTATGTATTGTTAGCGCTTAATCCATAATAGTAATGTTGATAGTAGATTAGAGTAGCCTTTTTTATATCTCGTATTGGTAGTTCTGCCACCTGTGTTATTTTCAAAGCTACACTACTGCATTCAACATGTACTACTCAGACTAGTACTATAATAGAGTTTTTGTATAGCAACTGTTCAAACTGTATCAAGTAATACAGATGGCAGAAGTAGCAGTACCTATATCCTATTAAAGAGGTGACATATGTATTACAAAGAGTTATCTGAACGTGACACAGTTTATTCCAGAATGTTACCAGGCAACGGTTTTAATATTCCTATTGTCCAGTGGGATTCAAAGTCGTCGAACTGACAGATACCTCTTGTTATAAAATAATGAAAGACCACAATGTTAAGTGATAAGATTACTGTTTTGGATTTTAATTATGTAAATAGATATATTATTAGATCATTGGTTGTTTGATTTTTTTACTGGACAAGAATACTTCTGTTAAAAGTTCCGGTTTCTGATACGTATTTCAATACATTGATTAGCTAACAGACTGTCACATTTAACAATTTGTTAAACCACTGTGGGTTCCTGAAAGGCCATTTACCTTAAAATTAGCTAATCGATCGTTAACAGGTGATTTATTTTTGCGTATGGCAACCCCAGCTAAAATCAGTTACATCATAGCCTCCTTCATCTTACAAGCCATGCTGTAGCACGGAACGGCAACGTCGATGTAAACCGATTTACTCATTGTTTACATGTCAATGTGCGGGAAAATTATGAATTTCTGCTGAATGCTGGTGATAAATTTAAAATATATTGATAAATCTGTAAATTAACACGTTTGTATGGACCATCTACGAAGGTAAATAAAAGTAAATATATTTATAATTGTGCTAAAATTGGATAAATACGATTTTTGAAAAACAATCCTTGACCATTTTTGTTGTTCGTTTTTAGCTTATTTCATAAATCAAATTCTGTTGTATATTCGTAATCTTTCTCTAACAGATGCCAAGGCATTTTTGCATTTGAAAAATGCAAGTAAAATTATGATTAAACCATAAAAATGGGAAAGATGCTGTGCCGATGTTTTGCTTTCCAAAAGATGTAATTCTATTAAATAAATTGACTTCTGCTATTCCCCAAGCATGCTGGAGTCCCACCAAAGGATCTTTTGTAAGCAGCAAACATTTTTGCATTGTGAAAGTTATCACAACTACTTTAAACCACGATCTCTGATTATCCACGATGATCTAAGCATTTAAAAAGTATATAGGTACAATAAGTAAGTAAGTAGTTAGTTTTTATATACTTAGGCACTTAAATAAGACTGTTTAAAATCTATTATACCTAATATTTAATAAATTGGGCAATATTTTGGCTGGCATAGATTATTTTATTTCATAATAGCTTTTGGTCGCGACTGCGTCCGCATAAAATTCTGCTATAACGTGCCGGACCCGTTCTTGCGGGAATCACATTAAATATCGGGATAAATTATAGCATATGTGTTATTCGGGGCTATATTCTATATAACTGCCTAATTTTATTAAAATACGATCAGTAGTTTTTGCGTAAAGGTGTAACAAACATCCATTACGTACAAAACCAAACATAGATTATATTTCGCATTTATAATATTAGGATAATACAATTGCAAGTAGGTATATAGGTAAATAGGACAAGAATCTATCCAATTACATATTATCTAACTAATGTATATACTTATTAATATACTTTATCACTTAAATAACTAATAACATAAAACGACGACGACCGCGATGATAGTTTTACAGAAGGTTTCAGGTTCACTAAAATTCAAAAATGCGACGTTGTCAAACTTCTGCGCATGGCTTGTAAGATGAAGGAGGCTATGGTTACATTCATTCACTCATTTATGTTTTGTTTCTGTCTAACGCATAGATTTGTCTCTGTCCCTAGGGGCCTTTTGAAGACAAAATCGAATGTGATATTTAACTTTTTGATAAAACTGGCAGCGATTGTAAAGTTTTCGTGTAAATATGAAAATTTTTGAATAAAATAAACAATAATAAATAAATAAATAATCGTGGACATGTGGACAATCGTGGTGATAAACAGAGCGAGAAAATAGAACTTATAACAATATTAATGTTATAGAGTCACGGGTTCCAGTGTGTCTGTAATCCCATCATCATCATCATCATCTTTAGGCAGGTAGGTAGGTCCGGGTCCACTGCTGAAAACAGGCCTTTCACGACTTGCACTCCGGTCGACTCTGTTATCTTGCATCCATCGGCTCCCTAGGACCTTAAAAGAAGGTCGTCCGTCCATCTCTTGGGAGGCCATTTAGTTCGCCACTCAACAACATCCGCCCCATCGGCTATCGATTCTGTGAGTTTCTTCCAATAATCCTATTAGTTAAATCCTGCTAGACCAAGACTAGGTTTCTTGTTTCAGTTCTGATCCAACACCAAGTTCAGACAAAGCCCTAGTCCAGGTCCAGGTCCTGATCTAGGTTCAAGTCAGATCCTGGTTCGAGTCCTGGATCCGGACCAGTTCGTGGTTCAGGTCCAGGTCCAGGTCCTGTCCCAGACCAGGACCTGGTCCAGCTAATGTTTATAGTCTATGTGCTGGCACTGGTCTAGGTCCTGGTTCTGGTTCATGCTCAAATTGTGATCAAGGTCCTTGTTCGGACCCAAAACCAAGACCAGGTCCAGCTCTCGGTTCTAGTTCATGGCCAATCTTATATCCAGGTTCAGGTGTACCCAACGGTGGATTTACATTAGGGGCAGTCGGGGCTAGTGCCCAGGGCGGCAAATTTTCTAGGGCGGCAAAATTTGGAAAGTGAAAAAAATTTTTTTTATTTTCATAAAAATTTCTCAATAGAAATTTTTTATTATTTTAATTAATCATATATTATTTAATAGATTATTCAAGAAATTTGACTCGTACAATATTTGTCAAATCGAAGTTTTGTAAATTATAATTTTGGCACCTTAAGTGAAGATTTGAAATGGTAATATTAGATTTTTTAATTTGCTGGAATGATAAAATTTAAATTTGGTTTTTTTTTGGGAAAATTAAGAACGTTATTGACTTATTCTTGCATTTAAAATAAAAAAAAATTTTAATAATCAATGAATTTCTTAAAAATTTAATAATTCGTCGATTATACTTATTAACGTGAATTTAAAGAAAATCTTATACTTTTGAATCTATTTAACTTTTAACTGTGCATACTGCCACCTGCAGTCTGTTCTTCAGATATATCTAGTTTCTATCGGTATAGTCCATGGACTTACTATCCACTCAACACTCAATAGCTTAGCTATTCTATGCATCGAATCAGACGTACTTCAACGTTTAGATTGTGAAGATATAATCGACCAATTCGCAATTCAAAAAGTAAGGCGTATTTGCCTGTGATAAAATTATTATAATATAATTATAAGTCAAGCTGAGTGCAAAATGTTTAGCTCTACGAACATAACAAATATTTTTTTATGTCATATCAAAGTATATAATATATAATAAGTTATTTGCAATACATTAGATATTTTAATTTTTTATAAATAAGATATCAAAACTACATAACTTTTAGTGATATTTCAATGATGGGGCGGCATTTTTTTCAGTGCCCAAGGGCGGCAAAATCTTAAATCCGGCCCTGGGTGTACCTCCTGGTCGTGGCATTGGTTCAGGTGCCCGTTCCAGTTTTGGTCATTGTCCTGAACCATAACATTGACATGGGCCTGGAAATGGACCTAAACCAAGGCACGATCTGAATTTTTTCTTCGACCTGAACCTGGATCTGGATTTGAACCTGATCCTACATCTGTACTTTGTCTTCGACCATAACTAGGACCTAGACAAGGGCCAGGACCAAGACTTAGACCAAGAAAATCAGATATAATTTCTTTTGACATTCTGTTAATTGGTCGATTTTCGCTAATTAAAATAACAAGACGATCATCATCGTCATCGTCCTAGCGCTTATCCCGGCCTCCCGGTCCGCTTTCCTACAAGTTCTTCTCCACTTCGCCCGGTCTTCGGCATCCTCGCGTCGTAAGCCATTGCCCCTTGTATCCGACTAAGCGATGTCAATCCATCGCTTCTTGGGTCGCCTCTTTCCTGATACCGGCAGGTTCAGGCACCTATTTCCCACGTATCCCTGAGGCTTACGCAACACGTGACCAAACCAGCGCAGGCGAGCCTCCTCGATCTTGTCCGCGATATCCCTCACGCCAAGACTGCCACGGATGTATTAATTACGTACTCGATCGAGCCGTGTAACTCCGCACATCCAGCGCAGCATTTTCATTTCGTTGGCGTGAAGTTCGCGAACGTGTTTCGTCAGCGCTGTCCATGTCTCGCAGCCATAGAGCATCACAGGTCTAATTATACTCCTGTATATAAGCCCTTTGAGCTTGACATGGATTTTAGGGTCACAGATGACTGCCGTGAGTTCCCGCCATTTGGCCCAAGCAGCTGGGATTCGGGATATCGGGGCCGATATCGCCAGACTCGTGCATCACGGATCCGAGGTACTTACTTGGATTTATGTGTTCTATTAACAGTTTCGTTTCCTATATGACGATTTCGACAAGTGTGTATTTTTATTTGGTCAGTCAGCATATTCCGTAGAATTCGTCCGAGTCGAAATCGTTGTTGTGAAAGGTTTCTTAGTGTGAAATCCAAACAAGGAATAAGAGTTATAGTTGCTAAAAATCATTTAATTATCTAAATGTCAATTTGAATGTTCGACTATTTTATTTGAATACCGATTTTCGATTGTCTTTTGTTATTCGTTATTCATGGCACTTCACTAAAGGGGCGGGGCCTGTCTATGAAGTACGACATTATCCGTAGAACATTTTATCGAAAAATAACACGAAACTTTATAGGCGTGCGCCAAGGACCAATAATTAGTGAGTTGTCAAAATTATCATCCTATTTCAGACAAAGCATATATTAGGAGTGTACCTACTATAAATTAAAAATTAAAATATAGTAGGCGAAACTACTATATTTTATTAGCACAACATTACCACTTACCGCAAAACGCAACGCGTCCATAAGGTCCCTAAAAGAAAAAAAAATCCTGATGCAAATCGAATACTTCAGAACGATCTTGAGTCTTGACATTTGTATGACGTGACGTCAAACTCAAGTCAAATAAAACAAACAGCTATGAAGCCCAATGTAGCAGAAAATATACATTTAAGAAATAATATAGGTACGTAGATTTTATTTAAAAAACCTACTATATATTTTTTCATTTATTCCCTACCTACTATATTTTATGGCTTCTTAACCCGAAAATACTATATTTGGTCTAAAAAAAGTTGGCAACCCTAACTGCAACATACAAAAAAACCCCGAAAGTAAACCCTACGACATAAAACATGTTGGCAGCCTACAAATTAAATATACTACGAAATGTTGGTAACGTTATGATCGGTAATACAACCGACGGAAATGTGGTACCATCTAATTTTTATTGAATATACTTATATAAAGGAAATAAGTTTAATAAAAGAAATACATACTATTCTTATTAATTATTATACTATTCTGAGTGGTTTTAATATATTCAACATTTTGTAAACTAGATATATTTCAGTATAATTTATTTATTTATTTACCATAAATTTATAGCGTTACAGTACTTACAAATTACTAATACACTGCAAATATCAATAAATATACGAATACAAAATATATTATTATTATTATATATCATCATTAAATTAAAACAAAATTAAATACATAATCAAATTAAAGAATTAAGATACACTCACTCATCCATCAACTCACTAAACCTCAGACATGCATTTCGCGCTTCCATACATCGACTCACAAATATGTTACACTCTGGTGCTGATGCCTGATAATGATGAAATCCTAAGCTTATAAGTTATATTAACAGCTGAAGTTAGGAGACACAATATTTTTCTAAAAAGTAGTTTCTCGATAGCGCGCCACGCGTCACTAGCAGGATTCTTTGAACTGAAAGTTAATAACTTTGTCCGTTTTCAATTTGTAAACTTGTACAACGACATATTTGGTAATAATAATAATAAATTTTAAGAGAGGAATCCATTCTAAACTCTGATGTAAACTAACTAGAGTTCATAATGGGCTACAATATAAATCAAACCGACCGTTTGTATGGAACAAAGAAGAAATGTGACTAGAGATCTACAAACTCTATTTTGTTCAGTATCAAAAAAGCTTTAGTAGTTTACATGAATCGACATATAGATCATCAGAAAATGATCTTTATTTGGAATTGAGACACTAATTAAATTCATAGCTCAGATATTTATATCGTAAATATTCACGCGAACTCTATAATTGGTCGTCAAAAAAAAATGACACCGTTCAATTGGTCAGAAATAATTCGAGCTACGCCCCAGTCTAGCCCGCCAGCACTCGCGCCTCAAGAAATTACATCAGCACTCGCGTGTAGAGCATTTTGCTCACGTTTATGAATGTAAATAAATGTAAGTTTTACCAAAAAATATTATTAAAACAATATTTTATTAAATAAAATACACATTATTTATTCTACAAAATATATATGTCGGAGAAAGGACTATAGAAGACTCGCCCATGAGCGAGTAATGGCCATCAGAACGTATTTATCGGGATTTCGTTGCAATAAAGGGGTATCTATAGTGTTTCAAGAATGTATTGTCAAATTAAAGCCACATTTACGAGTTTACAATTGTAGCCGATACCCGCGGGTTATTTGCAAAACCCTCCACCACCCATGGCCAATCTCATCAGGCCGATTCGCGGGAGATGCGCCAGGGCTCTTACTAGTTGCCACATACGCACAGCTTGACTCCCTACACATTGTTAACAGTACATCCTGCACTCACGTTTCTATTTTCTGGAGCTTTCACGCATCTCTTTAACGCATCAGGATTTACGCTTCTTCGCTCTTGAATGGTTTCTAGTTCTTGGTCCCAGTATCCTTGCGGCTGCCGTCGCCGCCATGCTGCTTGTGACGTTGTCATAATAGTTGCAAGCCACCCGTCAGGTGGCGCACCAATCGACATCCAGGCCAAAGAGATGGACTAAGAGACTCATGATCATCTCCGACACGGCTATCCTGCTATACACACGTCCTCGTGTGTTATCTGTAACACAAAAACAACACAGCACAATACCATATTCGCTCGGTCACTCCTGACCCCACGGTGATCAGACACTCAAAACTACTACTCACTCAAACAAAACTCAAAACCACCTTTCATTGTCACTCGTCTTACTTTTGTAACCGGTAGGTGCTCTACACTCTAACGTTTCAATACGAAACTGCCAAGGTCGTAATAGTAACAACACTTTACTAAATATCTGTCAGCTCGTAGTCTATTCTTCGACCAAATCCCAGTTGCATAAAATCAGAAGTAACACGGTATATCGGGTCTCTACATGTGAGAACACAGTCCGTCGGCTGTATGTAACTTTGCACTAACTGACATTTGACTAACTGTTTGGTAATACAACTAAATTTGTAATAATTTGTGAGGAAACAGCATAAATTCACCTACCCTTTTCACTATGCAAAAACGTCTGATTAGAATTATAGCCAATATTGAAACTACTGACAGCTGTAAATCTTATTTTATACACACAAAATCTTCAGTTTACCCTGTATTTACATATTGGAGGCTCGTAAATTTGTATGAAAATATCTTAAATTTGTTTTCTCTACCATTGTACCATCTCCACTAATGTGTTATTACACTACCTTTTGAATTCATGACAATAATCAGCCCTGTAATTATCCACCACTCATCCCTGCGACTACATGTTAGTCAACCATATGGATTCCTATCGAATTTGCATGACTATAGAAAAGTTAATTCTAGCATTCTCTAACAAAACAATTCAACTGTCTGCATAATTTCAGTATCAAATCATCGCATATCATATGGGAACCTTCTGCATTATTACACAAATAATTAGCTCTACTACCCAATACTAATAAAACATGTAAGTCATCAATTTAATACTAAAGACTCCAGAACATCAGACACCAAAAGGTATTGTTTTCTGTTTTATTTTCGATCCCCCACAGAATAATCCACCCAGACTAGCAGACGCCACACAGGCCAGTAGATGCCACACAGGCTAGTAGATGCCACACAGGCCAGCAGATGCCACTCAGGCTGAAACAACCTACTTTATTACTCACTAAGTACGAACTGAATACCTAATATGTTACAACGGTCTGACCCTAGATCCTTTTTTTACTGCTTATCGTACGTTTAGAATTCGATAGAAGGTAGCCAGCAGGTAGTAGCATGCAGGCGCTACGTATTTGACGCAGTTACTTAACATCGTACCCCAAGTAACACAGGAAGCATTTTAATAAATGAATTACAAGCTTATATAGAACTTAAGGTCCGTATAAACTAATATAAAAGTTCACCGAGAATCTTGATGCTTTATATTGAAATTTAGAAAACATTATTATGCTTTACACTGTAAAACGGTTGGATAGCGGCATATAAAAAAACTTTTGTAAAGCTTTTAGTTTTAGTGCAGCAAATCACAATGCAGCTGTACAGTTTTTAGCTGTTTTTAGTGCATTTGGATCTACAATAGCATTTTTAGGTCGCAAACAAATGCTTAACGCTGTCTAACAGCATAAACATTTACCATTATAATGTTACGTAAATCGGCTATGCAGCTTTCAGCTGTTTTAGTGCATTTACACCTACAATAGCATTTTAAAGTAAGTAGTAACATATTGCGTAATTCTATCCTATAGCATAAACTTGTGTCATTCTAATGCAAAGTTAATCCGTTATAGACCTTTGAGCTGTTTTTAAGGCTCTTTGCTGTGTAAAAGCACTTTTGAGTGGAAAGTCATAGCCTAATATTGTTGAAAAGCCTACACGTGAACCAATGTAATGCTTGCATTTTTAAAGGTCCACTGAGTTCTGTTGTACAGCTAACAGCACTTTAATCAATTACACGTGAGTCATTGTAATGCGTAAAGCTCTATATACATTCATTTTACTGCTTATTCGTAAAATTATTTTGTCAGCCATATTGTAGAAAACTGGAAAGGCACATTATATATTACTAATTAAACTGTGTTTGTTACCTAACCGTGTATATAGGTACTCGTAATACTATTTTGCTAACCAAATTAAGTTGTGATTTCATTATAAGTACGTGTAATATAACGTATTTATAGGTAAAAAAAACTGCAGCATTTTGTTTAGCAAAATGTTGAAAAAATCGTTTAAAGTAAGACGCAGAACCGGTGGAATCAGGCGAAAAATAGCCAAAGAACATGCAAGAATTATGATGTCTTTAAATCCACTCGAGGCACAACAAAATGATTCGTGCGAAGTGAGTTGTAATGATCATAAAGAAGGAGGTTCCGTAGGTCACAAAAATCAAGTCAATATTGAAAATAAACACGAATCAGAATTGTCGTGTTTTGAAAATTCTTTTATTGCAAATAATGAGAGTGTTCACCAAAGTCGTGTTTTTTCCTGCCCGCTTGATGCTGAAAATAAAAGAACTGAGAGCTCCGAAGAAAGTGACGAGGACAGTGATATTGAGAAATATGTAAAATGGTCTGCGTTTCGTGAAAAAATTAGAAGATGGGCTATTGAAAGGAATATAAATCAAATAGCGCTAAAAGATCTTGCAAAAATTATGAATGGATTAATTCCGAATATATTACCTATGGATCCAAGGACCATTCTAAAAACACCGAGACTTGTCAATATAAAAAAAATTGAAGGGGGTGAATATTGGCATAACGGAATTACTAATAATTTAACTTTGCTATTGCAAAATTGGATAGATGTTCCAGAAAATATATCTTTAAATTTCAATTTTGACGGTTTACCAATTTTCAAAAGTTCAAAGAAAGAATTTTGGCCAATACTCTGTAACATTTCTGAAAATCCTAATATTAAACCTTTAGTGATTGGAATTTATTATGGAATTGGTAAACCTAAAAATTTAACAGCTTATTTGGAAGATTTTGTCACCGATGTTAGTCATTTATTAGAAGAAGGAATTACACTATTGCAAAATTCTCAGAAGAAAGTTACAGTAAATATCAGATGTTTTATTTGTGACTCACCTGCTAGAGCTTTCATGAAAGGTAATCATGTCCTTAGTCCGTGTGTAGTTGAATTCATTTCTGATGGTCCAAATCAAAACGGCGCTAATGTTGCACTGATTCACTTCTGTACCTATTCAATCAACGGAAATAAAGGCATAAGGGCCTTATCTATCACACTGGCAATTTCAAAGCGATTTGAAAGCGAGGCGATTGCGCTGTGCACACCCCGCGATGACGTTACTTTAACGCGGCGACCACGCGGCGTGGTCGTCATTTTGTTGGAGCGGAAGCATCATCAAATAATGGCGTCGTCTGGATATAACTTTAAAATCGAGTTATTTGCTTTCTCCTAGTCTCCTCCCTAATCATCGTTATATCTGCTTTCACTTTCGTTTCCTGTGGCCCTAGCACAAGTGTGTCCGCGACGAAGCTCGCGCCGCGAGCGAGCGTTTGTCTCTTTCTCTAAATACTAAGACGAAAGAGATAGCAATACCTTTGTCGCGCTTTTTCTCGCTTATCGCGCGCGATAGCAACTTGTGCTAGGCCTACTGCGTCTTCAAAGTTACAACAGGTAGGTCTTCCTCGTCAGAATCCATTTTGCTACTGAGTGTCCGAAACGCGGAAGGTACGTCGCGAGCTCGCAATGAAGGTGCAGCGCCGTCGTGGCGTGCACGCTGCGCAATCGCGGCGTCATCGTCATCGCAGCGTTTGCGCTACGCAGTCGCGTTGCTTTCAAATCGCTTGCTAATCGTCCGTGTGATAAGGCCATAAGGTGCTGGCAACCATAACTGTTGATTTGGACTATCACATTTAAAGGTTGTTTAGGTAAACAGTACTAATAGATAAGTTCGTTTCTTTATCACTCGTATTACAAGTAGATAAGTATTTCATTTTCTTTTTATTTATTTTTGACAATAACATGTGTTTTTATATTTTAGGTGTTTGTAACTTTAACGGTAAGCACGGTTGCATGAAATGTGTTACTGTTGGTGAATATTCTCACAATTCACACACAGTTACTTTTCCTGATATAAATTGTTCCGAAAGAACAAATGATGGTTTCCGAAATAAACTTTATGGAGCGCACCATAAGAATGATTCTCCTTTGCTTAATCTTCCAATAGATATGGTAAAGGATTTTCCAGTTGGTGATTCATTACATTTATTTGACCTGGGAATTATGAAAAGGCTACTAGTTGGATGGCGTGATGGTAATTTCGGTAAATTTATAACGAAATGGCGTGCTAAAGATATTGAAGAAGTAACAAATTTCTTGAACAAGTGCAAGCTACCATCTGAAATTCATCGAGCAGTGCGAGGTCTGGAGTTTCTGGCATTTTGGAAAGGAACTGAATATAGAACTTTCTTGTTCTATCTTAGTATTGTTATACTGCCAGATGTGCACACAAGCGCCGTCTTTTCACATTTTCTGAAGTTGTACTGTGGAATTACAATTTGTTCGGCTGAATGCCACCTGCATTTGCTACCATTGGCTAAAGAACTTTTTAAAGATTTTGTGAAAAACTACAAAAACTTTTATGGAGCGGACTACGTTACTAGTAACGTGCACAATTTAATCCACGTAACTGCTGAGGTTGAACGATTTGGGCCTTTACACTCTTTCAGTGCTTATCCTTTTGAGAATGAGTTATATCGTATCAAACGATTACTAAGAGATGGACAGAATCCACTATCGCAAATAGCAAACAGAATAGCTGAATCCACGCCAGAGTTTAACGTTAAAAATCCTGAGTTATGTGATAAGCCCGACTATCCGTTCCTAACGGCAAGTAGGAATAATTGTAGAGTACTTCATTTACAACAATTTAAAGTGTCCTCAAAAATAAAAGACAGATATGTTTTGACAACAGTCAACGACATAGTTGAAATCAATAATATAGTTGAAGAACTCAATAGAATTCGTATTAACGGCTTAAAAATGGGTAACAAAGAAGATGTGTTTAAGTATCCCATAAAATCTTCACATTTAGACATTTACAAAGTACAAAACGATGCTAGTAGCAATTGTGATATTGTCCTTGATCCTAGTGATATTCAATGTAAATTAGTATGTTTGCATCATCATGAATACCTTTATTTCATACCACTATTGCACACATACCAATAAAAAACGTTTTTTTAAGTACTTAATTTTTTATTTATGTAGTTTAACTATTTCTTTTGCATGTTATAATTTTTTTATGAAAATTATTAACCTTCACCAATCAACATTTTAAAATAAGTTGGTTTTGACAATTATCGTCATATACTTGTTTTCTTATCATTGCTTTATTAAAAATAGATGCATTTTACAAATCTAAATCAGACTTACTTAGCCATGTACATTGATGATTTTGGTATGTCTGACCATATTCTTGGTGCTTATGTAGATCATTTTACTACATATTTTACTCTGGGACCAACCACGGAAACGCGAAAAAAAGTTACGAAATGTATATAACAACTTAACTGGTTTTTTTTGCGTTTCTGTGGTTGGTCTGACGGTAAAGTCGTTCAGTGCCTACATTTCACTACTCAGAGTATAATCAGATAACAAAATCACCCTGCATGTTTGGAACATTATTGTTACCTAATTTCTAAAAAAAACATACTGAAACAAACAACATTCAATATTTTAAACATTTTTCAATAACGTACTTTAAAAACAAGAAATATACTTCGTAAAACTATTAATTATACAGGGTGTTACATAATATATGTATAAAGCCGTGAACTGGATGGAGTGTTAAACATAATAAAACGATAGGTACAATTATTTCTGTCGTACGTGAATTTTTTTTATATAACATATGTATGAAGCCGTGAACCGTATAGAGTGCTAAATGTATGAAAACGATAGGTACAAAAATTCCACGTACAACAGAAATAATTGTACCTATCGTTTTATTATGTTTAACACTCTAACCAGTTCACGGCTTTATACATATATTATGTAACACCCTGTATATAAACATTTGTTCACATTGTTCACATTATCTCTACTGTAGATACTTACAACATCATCAATTCTCGGAGTTTTATTTTTACCATTAGTAGGAACATTACTTTTACCTAAATAAAAAAAATTATACATAACAAACAATATTAATTCTTTTTATCATTGATCAATAACGTAATTTAATAATAAGAAAAATACTTCCTAACCATTTCGCTCAGCACTACGACAGAACTGTCGTACCTGCCATTGTTCTTTCATTGTTTTAAATTAATTGCGAGCGAAATGATTAAAACAATTATTATAGACTTTTTGACATCTTTACTGTGAGTCCTTACAACATCTACAGTTCTCGGACTGGAGTGCACTTGGCAATAACTATTCGTATAGTAATGACAGATTCACAATTTTACGGTTTAGAATTGGCCACAGGTTAACACAAAGAACCTTCAATATCATCGTAACTCGTATTATCAGTATATTTTTTCTGTTTTTCTTGTTCTTGAATGTGCACGCTTTTTCCGTCAGTTATTTCTTTGGACTTATCAATTGGTGCATTTTCTTCAATTTGCATGTTTTCTCCTTCTGTTCCTTTGGACTCCTCGCTTGCTGCAGATTCTTGAATACGACTGCTGTCTCTTTCAGTTTCTTGTTTGTCTAAATTATTCTTATTCTTTCGACGTCTTTTCGAAGACATCCTCAAGTTTTTCATGGATTTGCGTTGCTTCGAATTTCTCGTTATAATCTTGAAAAACTTTTCATTGTCTTGTACAGTATATGTCGGATCCCAAGTCAGAATCATACCATGAAAGAATTTTAAAACGTTTTTGTAATCTTTAAGGGCAATTTTCGACTTACTATCTCCTCTACTTCCACCTGACCATGAACAGTTGCAAAGGAATTCTCTAGTGAATAAAACATCTTGTAATTTATAAGCACAAGTTTTTCCATCGCCGCTTTTCGACGCTGAGCATAAGAACGACAATTGTTTTTTAAATTTATTTTTTTCTGCTCTATCTGCCAGTAATTGGTCAAGTGATATAAGATCTTTCTGATTTTCAATAGGTTTTATTGTAAAACTTTCAGTGTCTGCAGGGTTTGCATCTCTTAACAAAGTGACGCTGGGACCCTCTTTTACCTCTGCAAGTTGTAAAGATATTTCCTCTAACTGCACAGATTGTGTGGCCAATTTTTGAACAATTTTCTGCTGGTTTTCGAGAGTGATCGCTTGATATTGGAGCATTTTGTCTATTTTTTCAGATAGCATTGTTTGGTTTTGTAAAATTAGGTCGAAATTCAAAGTTTCTGTGTTAATTATCTGAACTATGTTTTCATCATTAGTAGTGTTTTCAGAAGCTGTAACGTTACTATAATCCGTGCACTGGTTTCCTATATTTTCTTGGTCGAATCTCTGAAAATAATATAATTATTGTATTATATGTAAAAAAATTGAAAATCTCAATTATCACTTCTATTTGAACGACATTTATCGCGTCGTCGCTTAGCAATAAGCTGTTAAAATAAATTAAATTTTATTCAGATTACAAAAACAAGTCTGTTTTACCACGTAACTAATTACTATTACAATAAAATGTATCCCATCAATAACAAAACTTGTAAAAGAAACAAGTCTCGCATTGTCTTTTCACTTGAAAGTCACTCTCATTAAATATGATTTCAATAAATTTGTATTCTCGATCAAGTCAAGGAGCCCAATTCTAACTTACATTTTGATATCAAAATCATGTCTATTATTACGTATATGTAGGTTGCGCGTGTGTCTGACTCGTATTTGTCCGTACATGTGTTGGCGCGAGCGAGACGCACGGGGTAATTATAAGAAATTGGCATTATTCTAACATCAAAATGTTAGTTCGAATTGGCCTCCCTTATAAAACATGAAATAGGATATGTTTTTAATTTGCTTTGATTCTAAATTATATAAAAAAATAACTTACCAAGTTGTTGGCCATAACTTCGAACCTTACTTCTTGATTTTGATTTTCGGTCGTATGGGGTGCAACCATGTATGTGTCATTTACATCTGTGTCTGAATTTTCTTCCATGATTAATAATTCAGCTTCGGCAAGCTGATATGTCCGAATATTGTTTCTTTTTAAAACGCAGTCCATTAGTGTCCATTCTTTTTTATCTGGCCTTGATTGCTCGTCTTTGGTTAATCTGTACTCTATCTTTTTAGGTGGCCACCACAATTTACCATTTTTTTCCCACGATGTAGGTACGACAGCTAATTTTGTTTTCCCTCTTTCTCGCGTCTGTACTATTTTGTACGGCATTTTACGTTTGGTAACTGAAAGTAAGAAAACAATAAGTATTATTAAAAAACATCACCTTTATCTGTCAAATATTAGTCGCTATCCGCAGCCGGATCTTTTGTTTTAACCATTGTTCTAAAAATTTCAATGCCTGACTAAATAAATATATTAGTGCATTTTCTGGAGTTTTTAAACATCCTAAATTCCACAGATGTATTTGATGGCTACTGTACCTGACTAAACCACACTGAAAATGAAGTAAGTACCTAATGGTTCTTTTTAACTAATTGCGGAAATACACCTTAATTTAGAATGACACGCACGAGCACAACCCATGTTAGAATCTCACAACTGAACTGACGTCTAACAAGACAAAACCTGTTTCTGCTGCGGTGTGCAAAGCGCGCGCAGGATATCGTTCTATACATGCACAGCGCTGTCTCGCTCACACTACGGAAAGAGTCCGTAATTGAATCGGTGTAATGTCCACTTCACGGTGCGGCGGCATTGAAATATGATCATGATAAGATTTGGATCATCGCCAAATATGATGTGGCTTTGTTACTTAAGTGATTTTAAGTACTATCTACTTTTTTTGTTGACAGCACTATTATCATCATTAAGCTACGCAAGCTTTTTTATGAACTCTTGGCAAACGTGAGATGGGCTTTATTGTTTTGATCAAGGATCTCTAACATTGCTTTCAAGGAATGGCATTATTTTAGTCTACATCAAGATTTCTGGTGTACCGGTAAACCCTTAAATAACTACTAAATAGAGAATAGCACTACGGTGGTTCATTAAATAACTTCTCTCTGGCTTCCGGCTTAATAATTATTCACGTGTAAATATTTATGCTGCTGGCGGCATAATCTAGGTTTTTTAAAGGCACGCCGGGCTGCTTTAGACCGCCACCATTTTGTTAATATTTTATAACAAAAAAATATTAAATTCGAACCTATTTTTATAAGCCAGACCTATATATACCTCAGTTTGATACTGCCCAACCAATACTATTATGTTAATTATGCAAAATATGTTGTATACTAGGAATGCACGATTGTTTTAGTTATTTCACACATATCTTTACACTTATCTTTGTAACATTTTATACCAAAACTACAAAATATTGTAGGCGCGTGAAAATTTTCAATGAAACTTATATATATATTATCAGTAAACTGCAGAGCGCAGTAATATTTGAAGAAATTAAATAACAAAAGAGTCAAAAACTTACCCAGTATTAAAACTTTTATTTTGATGCGAACAATATAATGTCATCCATCACTCACTCAGTTTTGACTGTTATCCTTCATAATATTATATTGCGAGGCGAAGCAGATAATTATAACGTTAGATATATTCTCTTAATACCGTGGCTTTAGAGATGTTTTTGTAATGATGCAGGATTTATTTAAAGTCTAACTCTGTGCACTTAAAAAGCTCTAATCATTCTTTTACTACATTCTAATGTTAGTCTCATGCTTTTTTAATGCAATTAACATCATCTTTATCAATAATATTGCTAGTATAATGCTCCTGTAATGCGATTGGGAACTTCAATGATCGTAATAATGGTTCTTTGATGCTACTGGCAATTTTATTGACCATAATAATGCTTCTTTAATGCGATTGACACCTATTTTGACTACAATCATGCTAATATAATGCACCTGTAATGCAATTAACTAACAAATGTGAACCTATTTAGGATCTTAAGCCGTTAAATTTGTGCCCAATTAAGCATTACAGTAACCGTATAAACTTTTATAATGCAAATGTAGTGCTAACTCAAAATGCGAAAACTGCACAGAAATGCTGTAAATCGGCCGTTATACTGCTTTGGTGTGTTACTTGGGACGTGTACCCACGAAAGTAATAACATTGGCTGTAACAGTACCTACCACTCATTATTTATGTTACCCATACATTTTACTTAAATAACAATATTATCATGGTACCCACGACTTCAGGTTACTTTAACAGATTGCGGAAAAACGAGCTTAATAATTTATTTACTATACAGAGGAAGAAGAACTATAACTCGACGCTATCGAGTAGTCTATAACTTTAATAAGCCGCCTTCGTTATTGTACATCATTTACAATTAGTCGGTTTACACCGTCTATGTTTGGTGTCACATTTGAAAAGAATCATAATCCCTGAAGGAGGGCGCTAGGTCTTTCTCCGAAACGTCATTATTTTCATTTCACAACCGAGACATGTTAGTTTCTTTTTCCGTCACGTTCCTTCTTATCCATGTTCCATTGTTGGCGACATTCCATTTCTGTCACAGAATACTACATCCTTACGGTATTGCTACATAAAACGTAGAACTAGCGCCACAATAAAATTGACAATATTGAAATTGACCTCTGTTGCGGTCAAGCTATATAAAAATTACACAACTGAATACAATTTGCAATTATCGTTAAACAGTTACTTGTTTTTTCACTAACGTAATATTCAGGGTGTTTCATAATACATGTATAAAGCCGTGAACTGGATGGAGTGCTAAACGTATTAAAACGATAGGTACAGTTATTTTTTTCGTGCGTGGAATAGTAAGCGAGAAAATGACTATCGAACTTTTACCTTTTCAATGTCGATAATCGACATTTTGAAAACGAAAGACCGCATCTCTAGAAATCAGTTGTAAAAGGTCACTCAAGTTCATAGTACTAGGCGCAATGATATTAAGGAGATCTAAATTAGCCATTTTGTATTTTTTGGTTTGAGGGTTCTGTACAAAAAAATATTGTAATTTTAATTTAATACGTTCCTTCATAGTTTTTTCGAAAGTGCACCACCACCTAACTAATAGCAAAGTAGTCTAATTCAAATTACTGTGGCATATTAATGTAGCAAACTCTAATTAATGTAGCATATTTGTCTTTATAAGTTTGCTTTCTCATGTCATGCCTGTCAGTCATGTTTCAGTGTCGCAAAGGTAATCGTACCTATCTGCTATGAGATTTTTCAGTAACTACACACACATATTTTTGTATTAAATAAAACAAATAAAATACCTTAGTGTAATGAATGAAACATAAATAAAACAAAGACAGTAGAGAGTGGAGTTTAAGACAGAACCCTCCACTAATGTGGGGAAGGCTTAAACTCTCAGAGGACTGTTATGTTAAAATCCGTACGATTTCACGAATATTTCTCATCAACAAAAATTAACTAAATGAATCTTAGTTGACGGAGCTATACCTGTAAATATCCCATGCTTCACCCAGTTGGGAACCTAGGCAGGGGCGCAACAACCGCCGTATCAGCCGTATCAATGATACGGGATCCCAAATCGTTTGTAAGCAAAAATACGTACTGTTATCCTCAATTTCAGTTAAACACTATTTCCCGGAAAAAAAAATTCTTTAGTGATTTTCAGACCAGGGTCGGGGCCCCCTCCGCCAAAGATGCAAATGAAATCAAGTGATACAATCCGTTTTCGTTCCCCTTTCGCTTAGAGATAATTAACATTTTTAATAAAAAACAACAACTTAGAGCCCCTCACGCGCACTCACTCATTACTTCATTGAAATTGTGTAAAAATGCACCTATAGCAAAAATGAGAAAAATCTTGATCTCATGTACAACATATTCAGCACTATCGGTGAGATCATAAGATTTAAAAAACTCCTTACACTGTTCATTGCTCAACGGGTCAGATGGACCTGGCTCATAATAAAATCGTTTTGGCCCACACGATTTTCGAATTTGACTGTTTTTAAGTTAATCGTGAAAACTTTATAGCCAAAATGTCAGAAATAGAGCTCGCACGCTCATTAATTAATTGTTTGCGAAGTTAATTTTATTATAAACCAGATGTCAGAAATGTCTACATCGTATGTCGTCGTATGTCGTATCGTCCATTTACTGATTTTATGTTATTCGCGCAAGTATTCTGAAGGGGTAGTTTGTGAAACTATCGAGCTCGCTACGCTCGCTTATTCAACAAATTATGACATTTTTATATTTATCATGCAAGGTTTTAATATACCAAAGTCAAGGGCCAATTTACAAAAATTCCGATGTCCACCCCGGCCTTTAAGGAGATTCTTGTCATACAAACTACCAACATAAAACATTAACAAATTATACACCTAAATCTTCCTCAATAGACAAAGTAATTCCACTTTGTCAATTGGTGAAAACCGCATGAAAATCCGTTCAGTAGTTTTTGAGTTTATCGCGAACAGGCAGACAGACGCGGTGTGGAACTTTCTTTCATACATATGTTATTCTTACTATTAAGGTGATTCAACGCCCATACTAAATTTCTCTCGATATTCTTTCATTTGTTTGAGTGTTTAGTGATTGTATTATGATTTCTACTCTTAGTAAATGTATTCAATGGTGCGCAAAGTGGTTTTCTTTTCAAAAGCAGTTAAATCGAAAAAAGCACAAATCGCCGCTTGATAGCGTTGTTTTGTGATTTAATTATTTTTCTTTTTCATTGCTTTGTTTTACATTATTAACATGTAGAAATCTATTTCGCGCACAATTGAACATATTTTCTAATAGCCAATTGCACAAAAACGTTACATAAAAATTGTATGAAAATCGTACCGCCTTAACACGCGAATGGCTTGGATTTAAGTTACTCATTAGCATCCCTTGTAGCCGTGTGGTAACCGGTAGAGTAGAATAGCACCAACCCCTTACACTCGTGGGTGTCGTACAAGGCGAATAACGTTTAGAGGCAAAATATCTAGTCTCCATAAACTGGAAAATGGGCAGCAGCGTTTTTCATTGTTATGTTTGCAACACTGCGATCTCCAACCCGCCTGCCAAGCGTGGAGATTATGGCAATAACCTCCCCTTTTGCGGGAGAGGCCCAAAGTCCTGTAGTGGACTGTTATGGGCTGTGATGATGATGATGATGATCCCTTGTAGTTGGGGGTACTAACTATGGGGCCCCAGACAGCTATTGATACGGGGCCCCTGGAAGGCAAGCAACGCCACTGAACCTAGGTCACCTAGGTGAAACACGGACCCAAACACAATTTTAGTAATTACTGTCTGTACAAATTACCCGATAAAATAGTGGTAAGCAAATGTATTCCATCACCGACATCATAAGGATTATTATTAGTCCACTGTTGGACTTGTTTGAGCCTCACTTTATTAAATAAACACAATCAACATTACGGTGCATCTACCAGGAGAACATAAGAGGCGAAATAAGTACGACCCCTAACACGCGGATCCCTAAAGCCAGTGTTACCAGCAGTAGTTTCCAAAAAAGTACGCCTGGGCTCTTAAAATAGTACGAAAATGGCTAAAAAGTTACGATTTCTTCTTATTATCTTCTATATTTTATCGACCTTGGGGGGGGGGGGGGGGGATGATTTTTAGTCAATTAATGACGTTATTTTGTTGCCGGTGGCAAAATCAACCCTTCCTTCCCATTATTTTTGGTGAAATTGTGAATTTGAAAGGTGAAGTGACTACCCCCCTCAGCTAAATTCAGCATTTTGTAAAAACGTACTAAATAGTACGATGTGGAGCAAAGTACGCTTAAGGTACGACAGTCGGCCAAATAGTACGTAAATCGTACTAAAAGGTACGATCTGGCAACGCTGCCTAAAGCGCTGCCTGCTGCCACGCCTCCCGCCTCGCCTCCCGCCACCAGCCGCCCCGTGCGCCGCGCCGAACATGTGTCGACACGCCGGAGTTTTGGCAGTGTGCATGCTGCACTTGGGTGTGTCGTTTGATTGAACCGCTGACGCCGACAGCGTGGCTTCTTGTGTTACCTATTTTCGGTCGTGTTCGTTTATTCGGTTTTAGCTTTTCGCGTGATCGGTGTGATTGTTTGTTGCGTTGTATGTATAGGATACCTAAGTACTGTGAAAATAACTGTGATAAGACTGTAAACGATATGAATGAATGAATGATTTATTGCTTCAGGTACCAATATTAACGTAGTCTTGTTTGTGTACAATGTTCAACAGTTTAAGTATTGTGATAATCATTATTCTGTGCATGAGTGCAACCAAGCAGTAGGCCAAAGACCATGTTACCTACCTACTTACGTATTGCATAGCAACCAGTGCATGCTGTAGTGTTGTGTAGCTGTGTGTATGAGTGTATTTACCTATCGGTCATCGAGCCACAAGACAGCAAGAAAGTGTGGTTAACTGCGCTGGCACCTGACACTGTTTGTTTCCATAAAATATCGTTTAAAAGGTACGTACCTACATGCTTTAAAGGTCTAGGTGCTAGCTAGACTAGGAGACGCTACCTACCACCTAATAGTGACGTTAGAAGCGCAACCGCCGCGCTCGGTTCTTTTCCGACGGGAAATAGGTAGAAAAGACAACGCTTTTATCTTTTCATAAAAACATGTAGGTATTTAGTGGAACCTGTCTGTAATGTGTTTCACCAAAACTAGATTCATAAGTGGTTCCTTAGGTACGTAGGTACTTAGATGAGGGAACCGTGTTAGTAGGTACCTAGTACTTACCTATCTGTGTAGAGCCATTTTGTCAATTGAACGAATCCCGTTTTAGTGTAGTAGATATCTACTTTAGTACGTAGCTGACTATGTTTATTTTTATTTAGTTTAAGTACCTGCGGCAGTCCACACCGCGGGTCCGGCTGTCTTCCAGACTGATTAACATGTTTTGTTTTTTATTTACGTAGGTTCCTACCTACCTAACCTACTTAGATACTGTTTTTAGGCCTTTAGTTAATAAGTACCTAAGTATTATGATTTTAATTCTTATTTTACTTTTGTTGTGCTGGGGTGGTTTGTTCTGTTAGGTACCTACCTAGTAGAAATCATCTCGGTGTTAATGACCTGGTTTTGCTCTCGCGCACGAGGGCCTGGGGTCCGCCTTGACCATGATCCAGGATTTCGCATTTCTGGTCATTACGTCTGGCAGTCCTGAATCCTGCCTGACCCTGCTACCAGGGGAACCTGATTACCTGACCAGATTAAAATCATGGTTAGACATTCAGTCGCCTAAATGTGCAGGTTTCATCACGATGTTTTCCGTCAGAAAAGGTCACTGGTACGTGGCGGCAGCGGGTGTCGAACCCGGTACCTCTCGCGTACGACTCGGATACCGTAACCTTAGGCCACCGACGACGCTCCGACTATTTAAGCATACCTACCTATTGAAAATAATGAGTGTAGGTAAGTTCCTAGTTAATTTGGTAGAGATTATTCATGGAGATAAGTAGGTAACATTTAGTTCGGCGCCTGGTAGCAAGATGTAGGAGGTTCGTTTGTTTTGTTATGAATGGCGCGAGGTTATTAAACTCTTCTTTATGGTGTGTACACTCTCAACTTACGCCAACGAAGCGTTGTCGGCCGATTTGGATTTCTAAGGTCCAATAGGTAATTCATTTCGTGGTCAAGCAAACGATCTTTGGGAGTTTTGGGAACCTATTCGGGCTCGTAATCGCACGTTTGTTCATTGGCCTTCGGTATCCGCCCAAGCTGCGTTTGGTCGATTGCTTCTATCCGTTTGATGTTACCGCCACGCTTTTTTCATAGGGGTCGCACGCGGTTATTGAACTTCTCTTTCTAGGATCATCAACTTGAAATAGAGCTGCGCATCAACGTAGTCGATATGGTTATTTTTCTTTAAAAACGAAGATTTTTTATAAAAATTAAAATTCAATGTCTGGATAATATGAAGTCGCCAGTGTACTCTTTGCAAGCTATACTTTAACACCCTTTCGGCTTTATACATGTATTATGAAACACCCTGTTTAATAACTTTCAACAAAACCCAAATAATAATTTGTTATCGGTAATCATAATATTATCTGTTAGAAATTGTATAAAAAGCTACTTCTCTAGCACACCCCATAATTAACACGCCACTCAAAGACAGAAGAAATACCAGATATACACCTACGCCTACGAATGGGGTCATACAAGACTGTATGCTCTGTTCGATTCGACACGAATATAATGAAGGAGTATCATAGTTTGCTATCTATTGCATTTTAGTAACTGCAGTAAGTTGATAGTATTTATGATAAGTCTGAATTGGAACCTCATGGTAGGTACTCAGGTACTCAAAGTTCTACATTATAAATAAAAACAAAAACATGTCCTATATGTAGTACCACGAGACACGTATTCCAAAGGAAACAACAATAGTACCAACCATCGAGCAATCACAAAATAACCAGATCATCATTAGGTACTTATCTTTTTTTACATACAACGCTTTTGTACATAGCTTAAAACAGTCACCATCTGGTGGTTCCGCGCCTATAGCATTCACCGGCACGGTAAGCCAACGTACCTAACCCCAAGGGGTAGATAAAATAACAATTAATTTCTGCGCCTAATAACAATTATACACCATGAAACAAGCTTTAAGAAACTAAAATTATCACATAAAACCTAGTATTCAATCAAACTAACCATACCTTGCTCGGCAGACGTTAAGCTGTCAATCATCGACAAAGTATTTAACCAGATGGAACCAAAGTAGATCACATAACTAAAGTGAAGCTTTGCCTATAAAATAAGGTACCAATCTCTTTTGCTTTTGCCTATACTTTTCATAAAAGTCAAGAATGGGGTATCATCAGCTGTTCGTACGAAATCGGCCATTTTTGTTTGTAACAATTATTGATTTTTTTAGGTTTGTCGTAGAAGCCGCCATTTAACCTTTTTTTACCACATCGCATTTGTGAATTATGTTTTTTTCAAAAACCATATTTCAGTGTACCCTGGCATAAGCCGGGCCTGATCTCTATAATGATGTTGACTATTTTACCACACATAACCTTTCTAAAACCCTTCGTAATCCTTAAGCGTAGAACTATTGTTCAATTATTTTTTCAGTTTTATCTAGGTGCATAGAAACTCAGTACTTAGTAACTTTCCATCTTAGTTCGTTACACATTATTTGTAAAAACAAATTGAATTTACCTACAATTCTCTCACAAGTAAACATGGTTCGACTCACCGAATGGAAAATTTCAGCGTGTAAGCTTTATAGGTTGTAAGTTGTACGTAATTATGGACCAACCACGAACCAGCACTCTTTATTGTGTTTGCACCCGACTTTTGCCATTTCGTCGTATCTTCCGCCGCTCAGCATTTCGTACACGCAGTTTATTTGGCATGAAAAAAATAAGATCGAGCATTAACATTGTGGACATGAAGATCTTTATCCCAGTTCTGATGTCGGAGAAAGGACTATAGAAGACTCGCCCATGAGCGAGTAATGGCCATCAGAACGTATTTATCGGGATTTCGTTGCAATAAAGGGGTATCTATAGTGTTTCAAGAATGTATTGTCAAATTAAAGCCACATTTACGAGTTTACAATTGTAGCCGATACCCGCGGGTTATTTGCAAAACCCTCCACCACCCATGGCCAATCTCATCAGGCCGATTCGCGGGAGATGCGCCAGGGCTCTTACTAGTTGCCACATACGCACAGCTTGACTCCCTACACATTGTTAACAGTACATCCTGCACTCACGTTTCTATTTTCTGGAGCTTTCACGCATCTCTTTAACGCATCAGGATTTACGCTTCTTCGCTCTTGAATGGTTTCTAGTTCTTGGTCCCAGTATCCTTGCGGCTGCCGTCGCCGCCATGCTGCTTGTGACGTTGTCATAATAGTTGCAAGCCACCCGTCAGGTGGCGCACCAATCGACATCCAGGCCAAAGAGATGGACTAAGAGACTCATGATCATCTCCGACATATATTCAAAAAGTTAACAATATTTTTTATTTTTATTTTAATTAACAATCATAGGAACTAATTTGCCAGTCTTCTAAGGCAGTCTTATAGAAAAAATGTACCTAACAAAAAAAATTTTTTCGAAAAAAAAAAGACAACTAAGTATGTAGAAGATGTTTGGTGCACTCCTTTCAGTCGCCGCAAATAATTGAAACAAAACGATTTTAAAACACTATTTTACTAAATTGTTTTACAGTGAAAGAAATTTAAAACAAAACTTGACTAAATGAAAGAGTGACAAACTGAAAACAATCCCAAAAGCGTCTCACTATTTCTAGCGGGAGCGGAGTTCGGAAGCAATTTTCCCTAATATGTACACAATACAGTTCCCAAACGTCTCACAATTAAGTGGGAGCAGTCTAGGAAACAATACAATGCAGCCTACAGAGCATACACACTACACATTCGTCAAGCCCTATGTATTGCGCGTGGGAACATTTCGATAGCGCGATGTAAATGACGCGCAGCGACATCTTGTGACAACTTGTTGCACTACAATCTGCCCCTCTGGCTTCAAACACGTCCCGGGGAGAAAGACAGGAAGTAGATTTTATATCACAATTTCCGGGGTCGTCCGCGTCCACGTTTAACTGGTACATTAAGGCTTTGCGGTTTGGTCGGCTTTATGGTCTTGGCTGGGCGTCCTCGTCTTCGTATTGGATGTACAGGTTCGGGAACCTCAGCCACATTGCTCTGAAATGGTGTGAGAGCTGACGAATGATAAACTCCCAATATTTGTTGTGGTGTTTTAGGATCAGCGATTTTAAACGAAGCTGGGCCATGTTGTTCCACTATAATATATGGACCATCTCTTCTCGGCGTGAACTTTGAACTAAAACCTTTTGAGGCGTTGCTTACTGTGTGAAGCGTGGCTAAGACAAGATCACCGGGTTTGTATGCAGGATTGTCACGTCTGTTTCGGTCTACGTAGCGTTTTTGACGCGTCTTGGCATACCGAATCTCAAAAATATCTCATCGATCAATATTTCAGAACAGATCCTAGCTGTGGCTTTCTCCAACGAAAACAATTCTACCCATCGAGTTGCCACGTCCTCCACTATAAAAATCCAGTTCTTCCCTTGGGGTGAAGTAGGCAAAGGTCTAAACAGGTCAAAAGAAATGACTTCAAATCTCTTATTACTGGTAGTCGTTTGGAGTAGTCCAGCTGGTTTTAAATATTGTGGCTTATAGCGTTGACAAGCAGAACAGTTCTTTATATATCCCTCTACAAACTTTCTCATACCTTTCCAGTAATATCTCTTAGATATGCGCTCAATAGTCTTTGCGACACCAAAGTGGCCTGCCAATGGATCATCGTGATATGCCTTTAGGACATTCAACCATTCTTGCTCCGGCTACGAGTTGTGCGTCTTCAGAGTCAGAATCAGGCGAGAATCTGTATAGAAGCCCATTATTCATCAAGTAACCTTTATTAGCCCAATAGGATGCATCTTCATTCCTATCTATGTTTTCTAAAGCCTTGACTATTCTTTCTATGTTTTCATCCTTCAGTTGTTCTTCTCTTATTTGCTTAGGGTTACGGTGAGGTATGTCTATTGCAACTGCACAAATACCACATTGTCCTTTATTTTCTTCAGTGCATGGAGTGCGTGAAAGCGTGTCGGCTACTACATTCATTCGTCCTGGTACATGTTTAATAGTTAGGTCGTATGATTGTAAGTGTAAAGCCCATCTTGCAAGCCTTCCTGATGGAGATTTTATCGACATCAGCCATTTAAGGGCTTGGTGGTCTGTAACAATGGTAGTCGGCAATCCCTCGACATATCCCCGAAATTTATTTAGAGCCCACAGGACTGCCAACGCTTCCCTTTCTGTCGTGGAATAATTCCTTTCAGGTGAGGTTAGCAAGCGGCTAGCGTATTCAATGACAGTTTCATCAGGGCCCTCCCCCTGGATTAGAACTGCTCCTAAAGCGTAACTACTGGCATCACTTTTAATCGTGTATGGCTTATTTGCATCGGCCTGACCCAAAACGGGAGCAGTGGTGAGACAACTCTTTAGACAACTAAAGAGTTGTCTCACCACTGCAATGTTGTTGAGGCGATTGGCACATTGGAGCGCAGCATTCATTCTGGCGAAAGAGCATTGAACATTTACTATGGAGAAAATCACCACCCACTTTCCGCCATTTTGAAAAAAATATCGATTTTGCGGCCACTCATAAAACTTATGCCAATCGATAGGAAACTTTAATATCTATCGATCACTATGTTCAAAAATTTCGAAAACGGTATACCTTGCGAGATATCGCAAGTCAAAGATGTACATTATCTACCGACACATGGGAACAAATACCTGCTACTAAGTCTACTCGTAGTCAAATATCTTCTAAACTACTGAACCGATTTCGATTAAATAAAAGACCTTATAAATAAAAGACTTTCAAATAGAAAAAACGGTATTGAAATTGGTTCATCCGTTCGGGAGCTACAGATAGACGGATACACGCGTTAAACTTACAACACAAATTAAACTTAAATAAAGTGTATTGTAAGATTATGTGTTCACCAACACACAAAATACTTTATTTCATAATAATATGCCACTCGGCTCTCGAGAGTGTTCAATCAGTCTCCGGTCCCCAGAGGTAGACCATGGTCAACCTCGCTTCGCCACACACCGTTGGCATTTGGCACACCTAACGAGTGGCAAGCTCGTGGCGGTGCTGAAGTTTGACTAGTCTCAAAGAACAAAACGGTCACCCATTCAGTTAAAGGCGAAACGTGCCGCGTAAACGTGCCGCGTCTCTAGTGCGTAGGGTACGGGCCAGCTCCAACACCGTCCTGGTGATGATTGCAGCTAGGTTGGACTGCCACATAATTGGGAAATGCTGTGCCAGACATATCGCTTTACAGATGCCTGACAGAAAATACAAATGATGATTGCATTAATTAGTTACATTACAGTTTGTGATTGGTTCTGACATTTTCATATCCATAATTTGATTTTATTTTGACATTGTTATTGATTCTGTACCTACTTATAAATTAATTGATCTCCATATTTTTGACATGCAATACATATTATTTAAAGGCTGACATTTGTATAACTTTATCTGACATACAGGGTGTCCCGTAAGTCGACGTCAAGCCGGAATTTGGTGATAGTCCAAATCATGATTGTTACTAAAAAAATAAAAAATAAAATCTAAGTCTTGAATTTTTTAAATTATAGGCATTTCTTTTTTTTTTCGAGAAAATGTACACCTGTGATGGTTTTTTAGCTCCTGTTGCTACAAATCTTAACTTTTTTTCAATTTTATTTTTCTTTTGTAATCCCGAATAGTGCTAATCTAATTTCAAGAATTCCAAGTCAACTGCTCCAGCTTGGAAGAAAGTGTCACATTATGCCGTACAATGAATAGACAATTAATATTTCGTCCAACTTTAACGGACTGTACTGGAAAAAAAAAGTACTACGCCAGGTTGGCAAGTAGCACGAAAAGTTGACGCATTTAATAAGGATTCTAAAATGGTATAATACTTGCTACATTATTTCTTTGATTACGGGGAAAAAAAAATTCCTTCAAGAAACCCAGTTTCGAAATTTTTTTCTTTACCTACTAAACATTATTGTAGTGCGTTCAAAGCTTGCCTAAGACCGAGTGAGACGAAGAGTCATTCATGAAATGTGAGTGAGACAGGTATTGATGCTTTCAAGTCAGAGATGCTAACTTTTTGTTAAATTTAGGACAAGCTGCTTCCGTAATTCTTTGCCGAAGCTCAGCTACATTTTTGATTGGCTTAAAATAAACTTTCTCTTTCACTGCTCCCCAGTAAAAAAAGAGTCGAGCTTGTATTGCAGTTGAAGGAAGGCAGTTTGAACATCTTTTGTAAATAATAAATCTATGCATCTAATTGGTGTTTAATTTTAAACTTAAGGAAAATTTGTCCTTAATTTAACAAAAAGTTAGCATCTCTGACTTGAAAGCATCACTACCTGTCTCACTCACATTTCATGACTGACTCTCCGTCTCACTCGGTCTTAGGCAAGCTTTGAACGCACTGTTAAGCAACTAGACTTGATCTAGGTTGAACTATAATAATTGATAATAAAACCAATTTGAACTGTTGTAAAGCCTATATTGCAAAAACACGGAACAATAAAAGCGGTCATCTGGTTGGTAGTTACACCATCGTCTTAAGCAAATGTAACCGACACATCGATAGCGCGTTCTAAAAGACTCGCAGAGCCATCTTGTAGTTCAACATGGAACATAAGAAACTAGATACGAAACTTGATACAGTTATAATTTGACTACGTTTGTAACATGCCGCCCGCCAAGGACATACGTGACGAAATGTCCTTAAAAACTATAGAATTATGAAATTCAAATTGAAATTTGACCTTAGTATAATTTACAAGTTTTACAAGTAAGTAACTTAGTTACTAATCATATTCATAAAATAAAAACAGCACAGCATGTGCATAACTTATTCACTAACTGGCATATACATAGCTTAAATAGCTAGTTTTGACGTTGGTCTTTTAAAAATCGCCGATTTTGTACGCAATTAACTACCCGAGTCACATTGTCATGCCCTGGATGGTTTTGTATTATCCGACCTGGTTTATCTTTTGACGACACATGAAACCATTGAATTGAACTTAAGGTTGTCAAAATTTCCGACACCCTGTTTTCGACATATGTCTTCCACTTGCTTGGATGACTGTTCAGCCACGAGAGAACAATCGTGGAATCGGTCCAAGCTCTAATATTTTCCTTAGAAATATTTAATACTTCTGTCGTTTCAGTTCGCAGTCGAGTCAATGGTACAGCCCCACAGAGTTCTAAACGAGGAATACTAATTTGCTTTATGGGAGCCACTCTTGTTCTTGCTACCAAAAGTGAAACCTTTGCTGATTCACTGAAGCTCATATCCTGTTTATTCTGATGCCGTGTAAATTGTTTCTCCTTTGTATTCTGTTGTTCTTTATTTTGTTCTATCTCGTTTATATTTTCAACTAATTCCTTATTGTTGCTATTCCATTTCTGTAATATAAATCCTCCTCTATTTAAGAGTGCTGTCATTTGTGCATATACTTGTGTTCCTTCTTCAACCGTGGAACACCCTGTCATCAGATCGTCCATATAAAAATCGGTTGTTACTTTGTCTGCGGCGAGAGGATAGTGTGTGCATTCGTCATAAGCAACTTGATTCAATGCTCTGACTGCTAAATATGGCGCTGATGCTGTCCCAAAGGTTACTGTTAAAAGTTCATAGTCCTGTATGTCATCTTCTGGTCTTTCACGCCAAACTATCCGCTGAAACAGAGCGTCTTCCTCTGCTATACGCACTTGGCGATACATCTTCACGATGTCAGCTACAAGTGCAATAGGTTGTACTCGCCATCTTAGTATAATATGGTGTAAGTTTGCCTGTAGTTTTGGTCCTACCAAAAGATTATCATTTAATGACACTCCTTTTTTATTCTTTTGTGACGCATTAAAGACAACTCTTACCTTGGTTGTAGTTCTGTCATTTCTCACAACTGCGTGATGTGGCAAATACACTGCTTCTTCTTTATTATTGTCATGCTTTTCGACCCGACGCATGTGACCTAATTCTAAATATTCTTTAATCACTTCATTGTACTTTATCTTAAGATCTTCGTCTTTATTCAACCTCTTCTCTAATGAAGTGAGTCGTGATATAGCAATCCCACGTGAATCGCCATATTTGCACTGTGGATTTTCATCCTTGAACGGTAATTTGACTATATAACGACCGTCATTTGCTCTCTTTGTGGTCTTCTCAAAATGCTCTTCGCATCTTTGTTCTTCTTCTGTGAGTATTTTCTTTAATGTTGGAGTTTGCTCTTCGATTTCCCAAAACTTTCTCAGCAATTCGTCTTCACAAAACTGCGTGTGCATTACTGTTATATGCATTGAAACAGGTTGATCTTCATCATGTACCTTCTCTAGGTTATGAGTAACGCCGCCCGACAGAATCCATCCTAACGTGGTGCGCTGAGCTACCATAGTTCCCGATGGATGTCGTTTCACGCCATCTCTCAAGATACTACCGTAAATATCTGCACCTAACAGTATATCTATCTTATTAGATTCAGTAAACTTAGGATCTGCTAATGGTAATGTCTCTAATTCGTGCCAATCTAGATTCTTCATTTCGCTCTCAGGGAGATAAGATGTGATATTACGCAAAACATACGCTTTAAGTGTGATCTTGACATTAGGATCAATTCTCGATTGAACCACAAAAGTCACCATATATTTTGTTACAATATTTTTGCCATCACCTAAACCCGAGACAACTCCACGAATAGGTATCTTTTTTAATCGCAGAAACTGGACAGTAGCTTCCGTAATGAAGCATGCCTGTGAACCCTGGTCAATGAGAGCTCGCACCATTTGGAATTCACCCGTTCTTGACTCAGCTTTTATTAACGCCGTGGCTAATAAAACCTGTCTGAACTTAGTTGGTTTCCGCGTGGACAAACACGATACCATCGGGGAGCCATCCGACTGGGAATCCCCATCAGCAGTCTTTGCAACTGGGGTAACAGAATTGTTATTCTGATTGGAATTCAAATGCAATAGCGAATGGTGACGTCTCTTACATATTTTGCAACTTGTAGGCTTATTGCATTCATAGACTGTGTGGTTACTACCTAAACAATTGTAACATAATTTGTTTTTAGACACAAATTGCCGACGTTTATCGACAGGCTCTTTAGCAAACTTTTTACAGAAACACAGTTTATGAACTTCGGAACAGAATTCGCATTGTTTATTATAACTAGTCCCGTTTGTAGCTAAAAACGTCTTTGGGTTATGGTTAGGCATATTATTCACTTTTCTAGGTTCTACGCATTCCAATGCACGAAAACGATTTTCAAGGAACGTTTGAAATTGTGACAAGGTAGGCAATTCATTCGACTCGATGTTTGAATTGCTCAACTCCCATTGTTTACGAGTTTCGGCATCTAATTTAAAAGTAGCAATATGTATAACAATCACATCCCATGTACTTACATCTATTTGCAAATTCTTTAAAGCGTTAAGACAGTCTGTGGTAGTATCCAAAAGTTCTTTCAGAGCCGAGGCAGATTCAGTCATCATACGCCTTTGACCAAATAAACGCTTTAAAATGCAGTTGGCAAGATATTTCTTATTATTATATCTTTTAACTAATAACTCCCAACATTGTACATAATTCGCGTCTGTAATAGGTGTGTGGCGAATAAGTTGTTCTGCTTCGCCTGACAAATAGGATTTTAGATAATGATGTTTTTGCACATTGCTCAAGGAACTGTTTTTATGAACTAATGAGACGAATAGATCATGAAATGTGGTCCATTCCGAATATTTTCCTGAAAAGTTAGGTATTACTATTTGAGGTAACTTTACTAGGCAATCGGATGAACTGTTGGACTGTTTAGCACGTCTTACTGAATTTGTCTCAGTCTCTGTTGCAGTTCTATTTAAAACAACTTTCATTTGCGATTTACCAATAATATAAGCTTCCTCTGTGTTATCGTATATTTCTTCAGTAACATAACTGGAAGTCTCCACAACTTCTGTCTTATAAGTCTCATACAACTTAGAGTGATTTTTCCTGAAAGCCTGCCAATCTGCTTCAAGATTTTGTAATTTAGTTTCTATGTATTCTACTGTAAGTCTTTCCTTTGGACTCTTTTTGAAGTTAATTAAAGACCGTTCAATTGAAGCCTTTACGGTTTTCTGAAGGCCAATTAAACCTTCCATATTTTAAATTAAATATTAATAACTGTGATTGCAAACAAAATAAATAAGTAACTAAGTTGAAATTGGCTATGTTTGGAATAAACTACAGTAAATTTACAAGTGTTTGGAACACTTGGCGGAAATCGGGCATAGGTTCCCCGTCTCTCCGTTTTTACTTAAATTATTCTAAGTCTAAAACTCAAACATGCAAATTACAACAAAGTTCAAAATTTTACAAGTTTAAAATGGATACAAATATTCTAAGTTAAAGATTTTGTTGGAAAATTTTGCACGTCCGAATTCAAGGATTTTTTCTAAGTTAAATTATTAATGTAAATAAAGTTCAATTTGCTTGTAAACTCTTGATCTTGAATCTTCAAATACGAATGGGCAGAATAAGGTTCAAAATCTACTCACAGTTTGCACTTCACTCACACATGTCCATGGGCCCACGTAGGTAGATACTCCAGATCTGCCTGGCGATGCACCCGTCGTTTGTTGCACTGTATAAATGACGTCACTCACTGGTGATGATGACGTTGTTCTCTGTATGACGTTGACCTCGGTGTGACGTCAAACCCGCTGTCGTAGATGTGCTCAGTATGACGTCACAGCAGTTCCCAACTGCTTGTATTTACTTCGTACTTTATCCGCAGCGATCCACTGCGAGTACGAAGGTGCCCCAACTCGGGCCACGATAGCTCCTCAAAAATGGACCTTATTGTCCGGCTCGAAGGTACCAAAATGTTAAGCAACTAGACTTGATCTAGGTTGAACTATAATAATTGATAATAAAACCAATTTGAACTGTTGTAAAGCCTATATTGCAAAAACACGGAACAATAAAAGCGGTCATCTGGTTGGTAGTTACACCATCGTCTTAAGCAAATGTAACCGACACATCGATAGCGCGTTCTAAAAGACTCGCAGAGCCATCTTGTAGTTCAACATGGAACATAAGAAACTAGATACGAAACTTGATACAGTTATAATTTGACTACGTTTGTAACACGCACTAGAATAATTTTTAGAAGGTAAAGAAAAAATTTTCGAAACTGGGTTTCTTGAAGGAATTTTTTTTTCCCCGTAATCAAAGAAATAATAGTAGCAAGTATTATACCATTTTAGAATCCTTATTAAATGCGTCAACTTTTCGTGCTACTTGCCAACCTGGCGTAGTACTTTTTTTTTCAGTACAGTCCGTTAAAGTTGGACGAAATATTAATTGTCTATTCATTGTACGGCATAATGTGACACTTTCTTCCAAGCTGGAGCAGTTGACTTGGAATTCTAAGTAATAGGTTAGATTAGCACTATTCGGGATTACAAAAGAAAAATAAAATTGAAAAAAAGTTAAGATTTGTAGCAACAGGAGCTAAAAAACCATCACAGGGTGTACATTTTCTCGAAAAAAAAAGAAATGCCTATAATTTAAAAAATTCAAGACTTAGATTTTATTTTTTATTTTTCTAGTAACTATTATGATTTGGACTATCACCCGATTCCGGCTTGACGTCGACTTACGGGACACCCTGTATATACCTATGTTTATTTTTGTTTTATGATTATGACATGAATTAATTCTAAAGTGACGTTGTAATGCTGACGATGAATGTATTTATTATTATAAACTATAATTATTAATAAAATGTAATTACAATATGAGTCTGTGAAACTTGAAATAAATGATATTTAATTTAATTTAATTTAATTAAATATTTCATTTAAAAATTTAAAAAAAGGACGCTATGAACATTGCTTAACCTAGGTTATCGGTCTGGCAAGTTTCTTTATTTTATGGAATAAGATAATTAAGTTAAGTTGCTTAATGCAGTGCTTACACTGTAAGAGCAAGCTCCTCAACTCTAACTCAGCTAGCAACTCCGCAAAGCACTTGGCGTTGTACCTATATCGCCTAGCACTTGCCATGCATATGACGTTAATAATGTGACCAGATCCCAGAAATCGATTTCTGTGTTTTTAGACAACTTATTTTTTTGGGATGGTACATATTTACCCAAGTAAATTACCGACTTGCAATGCGCGAGTATCGGGTTCAAATCTCACTGCCGCCATGTATCAATGACGGGCGGATGGTAGTCGCCGCATGTTAAATGCCAAAACACCGCAAAAAATAGAATTAAAAGGTCCTCTGTTGGAAGTAAACACCATGCTAGGGCGTCGCCGCTGAACGACGCGCAGGCATATTGCCCTAAACCTGCGATAAGTGGGCTAGGGCTACCCTGTCACGCGCGGGCAGGGTTAAAGAAGTTAGCGCCTAACAGTAGGAAGCTCCGCTTCGCTACCCTAAACGTCGGTCTCTGACCGGCCGGTCTCGAGAGCTGGCTGACTTGTTGCACAGGCGCCGCGTTCAGGTTGCATTCCTGCAAGAGACGAGGTGGCGTGGCTCTAAGTCTAGGGAAATCGAGAAGGGATACAAGCAGTTGTACACTGGATCGGCAGAAGGGAGGAATGGGGTCGCTATTGTGGTGTACGACGAGTTCCGGAACGGCATTCTGGAGGTGAACAGAGTGAGCGATCGACTCATGGTGATCAAGGCGCAAATTGAGGGTATAACAACCAACCTCATTAGCGCCTATGCTCCCCAGTCCGGCTGCGCCGACACCGAAAATACTGCCTTCTGTAACAGTTTCGAAAATACCCTGCCACGTATACTATCCTCCGAACAGATTGTGGTTGGTGCGGACCTCAACGGTCATGTGGGCCAGAGGAGCGAGGAGTTCGGTCGGGTGCACGATGGATTTGGTTATGGCCAGCGAAACAGTGAGGGAGAAGATATTCTCCGAACCTCATTGGCCGCCGACTTAACCGTAGTCAACACCTTCTTCCAGAAAAGACCAGAACACCTCATAACTTACAAAAGTGGCCCGCACCAATCACAGATCGATTATCTGCTGATCCGCAGACGTGACATCGGTCACATATCCCAGTGCAAGATCATCCAGGGGGAATGCCTCACTACACAGCACCGAGTCCTTGTCATGGTCGTCCGCGTGAGGAGTAGACGGCCTACGGCAGAACGCTGCGTGCCATCTATTAAGTGGCGTACTCTGAGCAGCACGAGCCAGGAGTTCATAGAGGCAGCCGAAAGCCTCGATTGGAGCGCAAAGGGTGAAACCTTCAATGAGCTCTGGTGTCACTATCAGTAATCCATCCTCAAACTCGGACGAACAGTATTCGGCACGTCGAAAGCGTTTAGGGACAAAAAGGCATGTTTCAAGAAATGGCTGCACAGTAACTCTCTATCGGATAAGGAAGTGTACTTGGGAGCAAAGCGGTGATCTAAAATGGCGGTGGCAAAAGCGCGGTCGGCCCAGCTGGCTCGGCTCTACTATGCGTTGGATTCTGTAGAGGGGCACAAGCTCGTCTACAAGCTGGCAAAACCGTGGAGTCGAGCCAGTCTGGATGTAACAAATTGTGTTGCCATAAAAGGTACGGATGGCGTTTTGCTTACAAGTGCAAACTCTAATAAAGACCGGTGGGGCTGCCATATCAAGGAACTGTCTAACGATGCCAACAACTACGTACCACCACAGCTTCCTGCAAACCTTGGCATGAAAAGCCCTATCACCCCTGATGAGATGGAGAGGTCTCTGGTACGTATGAAGAACGGAAAAGCTATTGGACATGACGGAATACCCATAGAAACCTGGAAAACAATGGGGACCCGGGGCGTACTCTTGCCCACTGAGCTATTCAACAGGTTTGTAGCTACGGGGCTTATAACTGACGCGATCGTGTAAATATTATCACATCAATCTATAAAGGAAAAGGCAGTGTGCAAGAGTGCGGCAACTATCGAGTTATCAAACTTATGAGCCACACAATGAAGCTATTCGAACGGATTGTTGACCAGAGACTTCGCCAGGAATGCTCCTTGTCGGAATGCCAATACGGCTTCAGGCCGGGCTGCAGCACCATGGATCCAGTCTTTGCTCTCAAGGTCCTCCAGGAGTCCCATTGCAGTAGGAATCAACCGTTGCATTACGCATTTCTCGACCTGCAGAGGGCTTTCGACAGTGTCCCTCGGAAGTGCTGAGCCCTGAGAGTATGTGCCCGAGGCGTACATTTCTATTATACAGGACATGTATGCCAATACTGGAGCTGTTGTCAAAACCATCGTAGGCCATACTAACCCTTCCCGATCACTGTAGGTGTCCACCAGGGTTCTGTGTTAAGTCCACATTTGTTTTGCATAGTGCTCGATGCCCTCTCTGCGGAAATTCAGGACATGCCTCCTTGGCTTATGAAGTACGCTGATGACATTGTACTGGTGAGCAAGCTTAGGCAAGATCTTGAGACCAGAGTAAACACGTGGAAGGATGTGCTAGAAGACGGTGGTTTGAAGATTAATATCGCCATAACAGAGTATATGGCCAGCTGCAGCGCAGATCCCGACACCATCCGTATAGGTAACGAAGCTGTCAATAGAACAGATAAATTCAAATACCTCGGATCCGTCAAAGTCAAAGTCAAAGGCATTTATTTGTGACACAGGTAGGCATACAGTTCATTAGGATATAATCATGATTATGAGTATCTCTGTGTTAACCCCAATTGTGGGCATACAGATATTATAATTACACAATAAAATCGTAATGGCTAATACTATTTAAATCATTTTTAACATAACTATGTGTTACAGGGTACCATATCTCTAAAATTTAAGTATTCATTTATATCATAAAAACAATATTTGATAAGCCACTCTGTCAACTTATTATTAAACTCTCTTTCTGGTAATTTTTTAATTTCATTGGGTAAGTTATTAAATATAGTAATACACATATTATATACATTCTTTTTATATATGTAGGTTTTACACGGAGGTTTATGCAACATGTTTATATATTGCGCTCTTTGTGTCCTCCGGCTAACATCTGATAAACTTTTAAAATATTCCGGATGTGTTTTCGTAAATACACATATATTTTTAATGTACATACATGGCAATGGTAAGATTCGTAATTTATAAAATAATGGTCTACAGCTATCATGATGCACGAGTCCCGCGATATCGGCCACGATGTCAAATCCCGAATCTCTGCGGCTTGGGCCAAATGGCGGGAACTCACGGCAGTCATATGTGACCCTAAAATCTCTGTAAAGCTCAAAGGGCTTATATACAAGAGTATAATTAGACCAGTAATGCTCTATGCGAGACATGGCCAGCGCTGACGAAACACGTTCGCGAACTCAACGCCAACGAAATGAAAATGCTGCGCTGGATGTGCGGAGTTACGCGACTCGACCGAGTACGTAACGAGTACATCCGCGGCAGCCTTGGTGTGAGGGATATCGCAGATAAGATCGAGGAGGCTCGTCTGCGCTGGTTTGGTCACGTATTGCGTAAGCCTCAGGGATACGTGGGAAATACGTGCCTGAATCTGCCGGTATCAGGAAAGAGGCCCCGTGGGCGGCATAAGAAGCGATGGATTGACATCGCTGAGTCCAATGCAAGAGCCAACGGCTTACGACAAGGGGATGCCGAAGACCGGGCGAAGTGGAGAAGATTGAGTAGGAAAGCGGACCCTGGCAGAGGCCGGGATAAGTGCTAGGACGATGATGATCCGTCTATCTGTAGCTCCCGAACGGAGGAACCAATTTTAATGCGGTTTTCTGTATTTGAAAGGTCTTTTAATCTAAATTATTCCTAACTTTATTTAATCGGTTTGGTAGTTTAGAAGATATTTGACTATGAGTAGACTTAGTAGGAGGTATTTGTTCCCATGTGTCGGTAGATAATGTACATCTTTGACTTGCGATATCTCGCAAGGTATACCGTTTTCGACATTTTTGAACATAGTGATCGATAGATATTAAAGTTTCCTATCGATTGGCATAAGTTTTATGAGTAGCAAAATCGATATTTTTTCAAAATGGCGGAAATGGGGTGGTGACCGAAATGTACTATGCTATTTGGAAATATGTGTAATTTTTATATTGTTTTATATACAATAAAAAATTTAGGAATTCTCCAAATTGTTATAATCTTTTCATAAAATTATATTATTTAGGCGAAAAATAATTTGAGAACTGAGTAACGGAATACCTATTTGACAATCCTGGAGACCTCACTTCACAGCAGCGGCCTATTTGACGCCTTTTTATTTAGAAAGTACAGCGCCAAAAACTTATCTGACCCGCAGCCCATGTCAAATGTTGCAAAGAAAAAAAACTACGGATTCGCACGAACGCGCGTGGATGCGTTGTCAGTGTGTTCGACTATGAGTGATTTCCATAGAAACCGCTGACAGCTCAAATTACTTTATGTCACGCACTAACGCACGTCACGCACAACTGTACGGTGCTGCGTTCCAGAGTGCGGATCGCCTAAATAATAATGGACAATGACTGACAAGGACAGATTATCCAATAGATATTGCCATATACATATTTTATATTTTCTACCACTGTCAGTTGATTCGGACTAAGCGTGGTCCTATTATAGCTCTCATCAACAAAAGAAACCTATTGCGACTCATAGCAGCTCTAAAAATATCAGGTGCCGTGCCATCTTTGTCCCACATCTCTTTCAAATTTAAGTGATTCATCTTTTTTGTACCAGCCATGTACAAAATACCAATAAAGGCTTTTAGTTCTACAATATCCATCTCTTTGCAATCTCTCTCCCTTGAGAATTGATCCTTGATTTTCCTGATGTGGATATTTGTGAAGCGTACTATATCAGTCAGCATTTCATCACTCACAAAGAGGAGAAAACAATCCATTATAGTTTTAGCATTTTTAGCCACTGGTTTTACTCCTAGTTGTTTTTCGACAATGTTGTGAGCTCTTGTTCTCACATTGGAACGACATGGATTATAGTTCCATTTTGTACACCCATCTTTGCCTACGTAACATAGCTGACTGCCTGGTGAAATTGAAGAAACCTCACCTTCTACTTCCGATGACGACTGTTCGGTGTTAGTGGAATGATGACTGTGTTCACTGCCTCGATCGCTTTCAATATCATCGGCTCTAAAAGACGGGTCCTCAATATCTTCCAAATCCTCCACCATCAACCATGCCAAAACGCGTTCATACCTTCGATCACGATCCATCTATAATAGAAATACATAATAGATTACTGTTTCAGTAATGTGAAACCATAATATTGCATAAAAGTAGCAGTAAAACTGTCGCTATGATGATAAAAAATAAAGTCATGAGTAAAAAAAGTACTTACGTCGATATCCGCGCGATGAGCAAAACGCCGCCTGTTGGTACACGGCGCAACAAACCACCTCGTGCGAGTGACTGGCGCACACTGGCGAGAAGTGAACTACATACAGGGGTGGGGGACGGAACAAAACTCAGCTACCAAATGAACGATGTACCTACGAATAATTTTGACAAAATGGCGCATGTTTTAAATTTACTGTGAGCAAAATGCTCATAGCGCGAGTGCTCGCGGGCTAGAGACACGGGATGTTTCGCAACTGTTGCTTTAAGACGCTCTCGAAAGATGGCGTTGTGATGAATAGAAATTGATCGATTTCTAATAACTTTCATCAAAGGCTTGACAATTCAAATCCTTTAATTTATGAAATACGATAAATTACTTAAATTAAATTAAATATTATATAGCTTAAATCTAAGTCTTAATCTTGTCAAAAGCAGGGAACATATAATTTCTTAAGAAATAAGAATTTTGTCCTTAATCCATAATATTTTAAGTAATTCATAACATATAAATTTCAATGTGGTCTAACACTATACATTGCGCATGCTTCCAATATCCCAAATATTTAATCTGCAAACAATATCGAGTGTTTGTTAATAGCTGACGTCAATTATCATGTGCAATTGATGCTTCTATTGAAGAACCAGGTTCTGCGCAGTTTATTGTTATGAAAATAAAAATATTGTTCTTAACAAGTCTTCAATGAACGTCACTTTGGGTTTTATCAAAAAGTTCTGCGCAGTGAATTTGTTACAGAGAAATGACCGGACTAACAATGAAACAATTCAAAGGCGAATTGTTTTTCAGATCTTGATCTTTGAATTGTTGTGTCCGCAGCAAAGAACAAGTCGCGTGACTTTTGGGTTAGCAACCTCAACTGTACAATAAGGACTAATTTTTTCTAACAAAGCATGCGCATCAATTTAATTGTAACAATATCGCAGTAAATTCGAGAACCCCTCAATTGAAGCTCGATAGAAAAAATAAATTAGACGTCTGACGGAAAGTTTCGCCGTTTTTATTAGTCGTGAAACATGAGCTGAGCATGCTCAGCTCATGTTCATGCTCAGCTGATGCTTTGAACAGGTAGCGCTACAATGTTTAACTCTGTCTGTGACAGTAAATGTTACACGAGTTCGGAATCAATAGAATACCAGCCGCTGATGCAAATTAACATCATAATATTGACTCAGCGCTACATAGTACAAGCACTATGACTACGACCTTGTAGTGTAACGTTTCAATGCGAAGTCTAGACATGCGCCATTACGCGATTAGTGTCTCGTGTCCAATCCATCAAAAGAATGACTCATAGGTTGTCTAAAGGAGCTTGTGTTTGTGTAATTCAATGAACTCTTCGCACAAAATTTACTACTGATTATTTTTGACTGAGAAAGCACTTTGTACTATGAATCATAGAAGATTCACCACGTGTTAAGAAACTCTGAACTGTAATGATGCTTTATAGTTATAAGGCACAGTTTGATTACAAATTTATGACTCTTATGACTCCAAAGTTTTGCATACAGAACTCCTGATAGCAGTACTTAACATCAGACCTGCTTTGTGTAAACAGGAAAATTATGAAACATATTTATGTGTCAATGGTTCAAAGTATATGAATATTGCATCATTTCACATAACTAGTAACTAGTTCTCTAATAAATCATTGCATGTGATAAATATGAAGTAACAGTATTCCAAGATCTCATTGGTTAAAAGTAGTTCATGAATATATGCAGTTTACACCAGAATTCGTCATCTGATTGGTCAAATGTTTCATCAGCATGAAAATATGTGCAATTTGATATTTATAAACAGTAAGAACTGTATGAAGTTACTATAGTTCTGTTTCAATTTTCTATTTGAGGTTACCTACTGGAGTTCTATATAACTGAAGCACTTACGGTACATTTGTAACAGGTCGGAATTACCATTAGCAGTAAAGAAGTGTACTAAGGTATGAAAATAAAAGTTCAGTTATAAAGTAGTTTTTATTAATTGCATTCTAAGCATTGCATTAAACGTATACATTTGTATCCTAATGTCCTGAGGGTGCCATGGCTTCAGGATGTGAAAAATATTTTTCTAACCTTACAATTAACGTATTTACAATTATTTACAAACTTAAATATAAGATCGTAAAAAACAATATTTACATCGACGAAATAAACTAATAGTATTATAAATAATGGTCTACAATTATCTAAGAGAAATTTGGATTGTATCGGCAACTGGTTTCTTGTCTTTGTTCCTGTAACAGAAGAAAAGTTGGCATAAGTTACAAGTATTTGTTTCTCAAGTATTTTGTAATGTGTCAATACTTGCCTTGTGAAGTTTTCGCCGTCTTCGATGGTCTCTGGGAGTTTGCAGTTCATGGTCTCAGGCAACCATATGCAGAGAATCGCTCGCAGGATTGGTCCCATCCCGAAGACTACAGGAATCACCCAGTAGGCGAGATCATCCACCTGAAAACAATCAAACGTTTATTATAAATGACAATTGAAAGCTACAATGGTTTAGATGATACAAAATGGAAGATGTCTTACGTAGTAAATCAAAAACGGCGCGAAAATGCTCCCGGCTTTAGAAGCGACGCTGCAGACGGCGAATCCGATGTTCCTTACAGCAGTGGGAAACAGTTCTCCCGTGTACAAGTAAATTGTGGGGAAGCTGATGGTCATGCAGGTGAGAGCCACTGTCACCAGAACCAATTTCGCTGTGTCACTGCTGTAAAACGGGATGATCAGCAGCAAGCTGATTCCTGCCAGCACGTTCGCGACGATCAGAATCTTCAACCGGGAGACTCGCGAAATCAGGAAGAAGACAATCAGTAGCCCTGGGACTTGGAAGGCGGCTGGAAAATGAAACACAGTGTGAAGATCGAGCTCAAGATTGTCCATATTTATCGAGAAGGTCTAGACAGTTTGTAACTGAGATGGCGAGGTGGCTCAAGACGTTGTCGCTCATATGGCCAAGGTAGTGTTCTATGCCAAAGAACACCATGCCACACTTTAGCCAATTGAATACGATGCAGATGGTTTTGAGCCGCATATTCGGAGTTCTGATCAGATCCATCACTCCGTAGCTCTTCTGTTTCTCCGCTTTGTCAGTTTTTTTAATGGCTGATGGTATCAATGCCTCATAGCTCTCTATGACAGCTGTCACATTGCTCTCAGGTATCTTGTTGGTCTTGGCAGCCTTGAGCATGATTGTCCGAGCCTCTTCAACTCTGCCAACCGCCAGCAACCAACGGGGAGACTCAGGTATCAGCCTATGGCAGAAAATTGCATTAGTATGGGATTAGCTTCAAGTAGAACTGACAATTGATGGCTGCAATACCAGTACTACTTACCAGTAGTAGGATAGAAGCAAACACAAGGGAAGAGAGATTATCAGCCAGTAGCCATCGTACGTTCTCGACAGATTGGAGAACAATGGAACCGTCAGGATTCCCAGCACAAATGGCACGTGGTACAGAGTGAGAATCTTGGATCTCACTTCATTCCCGATGATTTCCATCACTGAAATTGTAGTTTCGTTAGTGAACTGTGTAATGCATAGCAATGGATTTCGTTAGATCAGTACCTACCGATTACAAAGCTGATCAATATCGTCCCACCAGTTGCGATGGCAGAGAGAGTTTTGAATGCCAAAAACAGCGGGAATATGGGCATGAATGCTGTTATCAACATGAAAATCGCCTGGAACAACACCACAGCAATCATCAGAGGAATCTTCCGACCGATTCTGGAATTATATACAAATTATTAGAGCTCAGTTTGGGTTTGTTCGTTTCAAATTTAGTACTGAGGCATTCAGTACTTACCTGTCCGCTAGTTTACCGAAGCAGAAGTTGCTAATGAGAATTCCTGTCTGAGTCAATGGTTGCACCAGGCTCAACAGATACTTGCGGTTGCATACCAGGTCCCACTGGAAAATTCAAAGAATACTGAGAATAGAGCAAAGCCCGAAATTAAGAATTAAGAATTCAAAAGAAAGTTACAATTAGTCGAAGGCTCACCTCACTCACGATGGTCGATTTAAAAGGGCTTTTCTCATCGAAGATAAAGTTAGTGCATTCTACCGGTGGCAAGCTGTCGTTGACGTTGACAAAGCAAGATCCCCAGCGAGAAATGCTCTTGTTATGTGGCAGAGGATACACACACTCCAAATCTCTTCCCGGTGCTATCACTGCGATGGCAAGCTGGTTCCAGGCTGCAGGGAAGTTAATTAACGAAACCGCTACTGTGATAATCAGCTGCCAGCGACCCATCACTCCCATCGCATCCTGGATGGGATCTTGGGGTTTTACATCTGGAAAATTGTAAATTGGATTACTACTAGGGAAGAAAAGCCAAAAAAAATAGTTTATTTGTCAAATTTGACGTGACTCGGATTCGTACACGGAAACTTGCGCTCTAATGATCTGAGCGTAGCCGACTGGTCCAGTAGTTTAAAATTGAACTTTTTAATTTAGATTAGACACTAATATTATAGTAATTAAGTACAAACAAATACTCACCAGGTTTGTATGCAACTCCCATTGTTCTAATTATTTTATCTGTTTACACCAAAGATTTAAGTTTGCCATTTAATGTATTGGAGACTAGGCTTGAGGAGGAAGAGACATTCATCTACGCATTGCGGGCGAATACTGAAGTTTTTCATTATCGCCGCTCGTTTTTGAATCTTGTTGATTCTACAGTATTTTTAGGCTTTACTCTGGATAATAAATTGCAATGGGGTCCTCACATTGATAAATTGGCGAAAAGGCTAAGTTCTGCAGCATATGCTGTAAAGAAAATACGGGGTATTTCTGACGAAGCTACAGCAATATTAGTTTACTTTAGTTATTTCCACAGTATTATGGCCTATGGCATACTGCTGTGGGGACACGCTGCCGACTGGCACAATCTATTTGTATTGCAGAAAAGGGCTATTCGCGCGATTTATCAATTGAGACCTAGAACTTCACTAAGAGATAAATTCAGGAATATTGATATAATGACAATGCCGTCACAATATATATGACGGATGCGGTCATTAGTACGGACTCATGTGGTCAATAGTACGGACTCATGACGGTCAATGACGAAGAAAACGGAAGTGGGAGTGCGCCCTCTGGTGGGGCGTGCTGACAGAGTCTCGACGGCACGACTCGGGCGGAGTGGCGGCCATTCTTGGCGCGACCACCGCCGAGGAGTGACGCGTCTTGAAACTGTCTCCACATTTCGTTTATAGAAAGTGTTATTTACGTTTGAAAATAAAGTAATTTTAAAATCACCTTTGAAATTTGAAAGTTACTTACCTCAACTGCCTATATTGTGATACTGCTCTGATTTCAAGTGAAATTATAAGTGATGTGCAAAAATGAAATGGAATAAATACAGTGGAGTAAATGTGAACCTTTTCTTTAATTTATCTGGACGAATACGATCTAATACTGATATCACCACCCTGATCATAATGATCCTGATACAACCCTTTCCTTCACGCGACGACATATATATGAGAACTTAATGTATGTTCATAAAAATTTACACTTATTTAAGAAGAATAGTGATGTTCATAATATTAATACGAGAAATAAAGGTAAGCTTGGTCACAAATCATTTATGGGTCAATGTGTACGCTTTTATAATAAGGTTCCAACAGATATTCAGAATTTACCATTGAATAAATTTAAAGTCGCTATAAAAAACAAATTATGTCAAAAAAGTTATTATAGTATATCTGAATATGTAAATGACAAAAGTCCATGGGACTGAACTGCTGTTCTATACAGGTATTTACTTTTAAGATAGTATATAGGACAAATAATGTATTAGTACATAAGACATGTTTGAAATAAGATAAAAAAAAAAAAACGAACTCTCACTCTTTACTCTTCATGAATAAAGAGTTTTTGTATTGTATTGTATTGTTTAAAAAAAAAGAATTAACGTAGGCTCTGTGGGTTTCTTGCCGTTTCTTTCCCCCACGGAGAACCACCTTGGAAGCGGCGTTAATTTTCCTTCCTCTCACACACATGGTGTCTCCTGTCTGCGCTAGGGTAGGGGTAGGGTAGTAGTTAGAGTAGGGGTAGGGTAGGGTAGGAGTAAGATAGCGGTAAGGTAGTATAGGGTAAGATAGTGGTAGGGTAGGGTTAAGGCAATGGTAGGATAGGGTAGGGGTAAGGTAGCGATAGGGAAGGGATAAGATAGAGTAGGGTTGGAACGACTACCTATCACATGCAGCATGTGTGATGCACGCTCACTTAAAAGTCTGTCTGGCGGTGGCGTGGTTGCCGGGTCGCTCTTTTCCCCCAAATATTGTTGAATTGGACGATGGCTGGGCCCTGCGTTATACTCGTGAACGGGTGCTGCCTTGGTGGACTGGCTTACTCTTGCTGTAGTTTTAGGTGGTTTTTCTTAATATAATATAATATAGCATTCCGGCTCTGCCTGGCATTGTCGAGCACGGTCCGGTCGTGGTTGGCGAGGGATACGTTTATCTACGGCCATAGGGCGGTCAGCGTGTCACTGTGTGTTTCCTTCCTACTTTCTTACCCCCCTCCTTTTTGACGATTGAAATAGATATTTAATGTCCTAATCAATAAAGAAATTTTGAATTTTGAATTGAATTTTTCGTTTATAAGTGAACCGGCGCACTGTTTGACGTAATACATGCTTGGTTAAGGTCAAGTACTAACTTTATCAATTGTATTGTTACAATTATTGTTACTGATACAATTCTTTAATGAGTTCTTTAACTTTGGATCAGGTCCTGCTCATCTCTTACTGAAGAGACGATCCAGATGGACTAAGGAATAAGGATTTTTTTTAAAAACGCCCGATCAATAACCGATACCCAGACACGCACAGATGTGTGCGTTCTACGCAAATGTGTTAATTAATCCTCGCATGTACTTGCGAGGCGTTGGATTTCCTGTAATTGGGTTTCCGAGTAATCCTTTTAAGCGCAATAGTCTTTAAATAGCTCAGGAATCTTATCTTACTGGCGTGTTATCCTTCAACGACATTAACTGTCACGCTGGCCGTTTAAAGCGAAATTCAAATAATTTACAATTTAAATATTCGTAATGAGTTTGATCTGTCATTTGGATCCTGACAGGTTCTAACAATTTTATTTGAAATAATTTGAATTGAGCTTGCTATGGATTGATCGATGTACAACACAAACGCAATTCTACCTATTCGCGATTCTACACAATATGGATTCCGCACAACTGACATTCAACACATTATTTATTCCACACAGTCTTCAATTATACACATACGCGTTTCTTCCTGTTCGCGATTCTACACAATATTAATTCCACACAACTGCTGCCATTTAACAAATTCGCTATTCCACATATTCGTTACATATTTTAAATCATCTCATCATATTGGCGTTAATGTGCTGGTTGTTCTGTCGCTCATGAGGGCCCGGGGTCTACATTGACCATGATCCAGGATTGGCAGATCAAGTTATTACAATGGGGTGACTGCCATTTGACCTGCTACTAAAGGAACCTGAACAAATTGGATCATGGTTACCTACCTACATTCGGTCACCTCTCACCCTAAGGGCATCGGTTAGTATTCAACTAATGAACATAACTCAGAAAAAAGTCATTGGTACATGGCACCAGTGGGACTCGAACCCGGCCCCTTTCGCTTACGAGTCGGATACTATAACCACTAGGCCATCTATGCTTTTCAGGCCAGGGGCAAGGGCAGGCCAATTAGTGTATTGATAACTTACACTAACAGACCAAACTAGAACGCGTTGCTCATAGAAGTATCATAATAACTCTGATCCAACTAATCTGGTCAACGCTGAGGACCCTGGACTGCCATTCACACATTCGTTAACGCTGGGCGCCCTGAGAATGGTTGCATTGTAACTTGACTAGGGCCTAAGTTTAGTGGACCTAGTAAAGGTTGACCAAGGTCAACTCTGATCAACCAATCTGTTCAACTCTAGGCACCCTGAGACTGGTTGTATTGTAACCCAAGCTTAGAATTAGACCAGGGCCTAAGTTTAGTGGAACTATTAAATTTTGACCAAGGTTAAGCCTGGTCAACCAACCTGGTCATCGCTGGGCACCCTGAGACTAGTTGTATACCCAAGCTTACAACTAGACCAGGACCTAAGTTTAGTCGACCTAATAAAGGTTGACCAAGGTCAACCCCAGTCAACCAACAAACCATTGGACCAGGTTTGTTAAATAGGGTTGACCTTGGTCAACCTTTACTGGTTCCACTAAACTTAGAACCAGGTTTAAGTCAGCCAGTCCCGGTTTCCCAGCGTTGACGAATATGTGGAATAGCGAATCTGTTGAATAGCTGCAGTTGTGTCGAATTAATATTGTGTAGAATCGCGATCAGGAAGAAACGCGTTTGTGTATAATTGAAGACTGTGTGGAATCAATAATGTGTTGAATGTCAGTTGTGCGGAATCCATATTGTGTAGAATCGCGAATAGGTAGAATTGCGTTTGTGTTGTACATCGATCAATCCCTTGCTATGGATTGATCGATGTACAACACAAACGCAATTCTACCTATTCGCGATTCTACACAATATGGATTCCGCACAACTGACATTCAACACATTATTTATTCCACACAGTCTTCAATTATACACATACGCGTTTCTTCCTGTTCGCGATTCTACACAATATTAATTCCACACAACTGCTGCCATTTAACAAATTCGCTATTCCACATATTCGTTACATATTTTAAATCATCTCATCATATTGGCGTTAATGTGCTGGTTGTTCTGTCGCTCATGAGGGCCCGGGGTCTACATTGACCATGATCCAGGATTGGCAGATCAAGTTATTACAATGGGGTGACTGCCATTTGACCTGCTACTAAAGGAACCTGAACAAATTGGATCATGGTTACCTACCTACATTCGGTCACCTCTCACCCTAAGGGCATCGGTTAGTATTCAACTAATGAACATAACTCAGAAAAAAGTCATTGGTACATGGCACCAGTGGGACTCGAACCCGGCCCCTTTCGCTTACGAGTCGGATACTATAACCACTAGGCCATCTATGCTTTTCAGGCCAGGGGCAAGGGCAGGCCAATTAGTGTATTGATAACTTACACTAACAGACCAAACTAGAACGCGTTGCTCATAGAAGTATCATAATAACTCTGATCCAACTAATCTGGTCAACGCTGAGGACCCTGGACTGCCATTCACACATTCGTTAACGCTGGGCGCCCTGAGAATGGTTGCATTGTAACTTGACTAGGGCCTAAGTTTAGTGGACCTAGTAAAGGTTGACCAAGGTCAACTCTGATCAACCAATCTGTTCAACTCTAGGCACCCTGAGACTGGTTGTATTGTAACCCAAGCTTAGAATTAGACCAGGGCCTAAGTTTAGTGGAACTATTAAATTTTGACCAAGGTTAAGCCTGGTCAACCAACCTGGTCATCGCTGGGCACCCTGAGACTAGTTGTATACCCAAGCTTACAACTAGACCAGGACCTAAGTTTAGTCGACCTAATAAAGGTTGACCAAGGTCAACCCCAGTCAACCAACAAACCATTGGACCAGGTTTGTTAAATAGGGTTGACCTTGGTCAACCTTTACTGGTTCCACTAAACTTAGAACCAGGTTTAAGTCAGCCAGTCCCGGTTTCCCAGCGTTGACGAATATGTGGAATAGCGAATCTGTTGAATAGCTGCAGTTGTGTGGAATTAATATTGTGTAGAATCGCGAACAGGAAGAAACGCGTTTGTGTATAATTGAAGACTGTGTGGAATCAATAATGTGTTGAATGTCAGTTGTGCGGAATCCATATTGTGTAGAATCGCGAATAGGTAGAATTGCGTTTGTGTTGTACATCGATCAATCCCTTGCTATTAACAAAATGTACTTTTAACCGACATATTAGACAGATAAGACCGAAATGTCAGTTTCATGTGACTACCATCGAAAGATAAGGGCTTCCAGTTGGATTTAGGATTGCAATATGATTTTAATGTAAAATATAAAAATATTCAGAATACAGAAATTGTATTTCCCTTTTTTCTGGCTGTTAGATCATTAATTAAGCTTATTATTCAAAAAGCCATTAAAATATTCTCGTTTTTATCGCTAGTTAATTGTAATTTAACTCATTAGATTCATTGAGCATGTAGAACATGTGCTACGCACGTGGAACATGTACTGCGCATGTAAAACTCCATCTAACTAGTAATTGAAATTAAGCGGGAAAATTTGAATTCATAATTTGAACACGCGTCAAAACAACTCAAAATGAATATTGATCATATTTAATATATTCAAAGAGATATTCTGAGAATTCGACAACGGATTTGATAGGCGTAAAAATGTAAATTACAGGTAAACTTGTAAACCAACCCAAACAGGTTATTACAGGCTCATGAATAAAAAATACAAAAAAAATAGTTTTGTCTTTTGATTTCTGTATTGAAAATTATCCTAGTCAAGTATAAGCCCAATAGCTACAATCCTGTTGAAAACCTCAGTCAATCAATCAATCAATCAATGTATTTATTGCATTCATGAGGTTACAAAAGATCTTACAGTTTTAATGTACTTACATCATGAAACCCATGTGGGTATGGCAAAATGTATTGTTTAAATTAATAATGGAAACAGTTCTATGTAATTAGGCTTAATTTCAAAATATTAATGCAATTATAAGAGTCAATCAATAATCAGGAAAGTTCAATTCATACATTCAATATTCATTTGGGATTGCTCCGTTGCATTCGGTTCGGAGCGGACGTGTGCTAAATCCAAATTGCTCTTATATTGAATCTTTTGTGTGATTGGTGGAATTTGTAAATTTCAATTCTTTGTCTAGCAAGTGACTCTTAAATAGCATTACTCCACCCACTGGGCGGAGCTTGAGTGAGACGGCTGATAATTGTTAACTTTGTAACAAATCAAAACTGCAAGTCGCTGATGAGGATCGAACCAGGGACCTCGGCGTGTAAATCAAGCGTGTTACCGCTAGACCATCGAGTTAGTGCGACGCGCCGCGAAATAACGGTATAAGTTCTACACCGCTACAAAAGAGCTACATTGTCTCTGACGTCACGGCGCGCTACAGGTACGCGCGCCGCAGCTGGAGGTCGTAGATTCAAATCACACAAATTTTTTTTTTTGGTTTATTTTCTTTGTTGCTTACTCTTTGATCACCATGCCTAAGGTAGCCCGCTCGCCTACTCGTAGTCCAAAGGTAACTTTGGACACTAACAAAGGCACCCCTACAGAAATTTCTGCGGTGCCTGCGCAAGAGACGGAGCAATGTGCAAATAAGACGCGTTCACTGCGCCCGCGGAAGGATTCGCCAAACTTGCTAACAGCTGACGAGTTTGTGGAGTTTAAGAATGAGATAAAAACTATGTTATGCACAACACACACACAACTATTGATGCACAATTCTCTAAATTTTCACAAGATCAAGTTGCCTTAATATCAAAATTAAACATAGACATAACTGAACTCAAGTTACAAACACAGGCTATTCAAAAGAGTAACCGAGAAATAGAAACCTCGATGACATTCATTAATCAGCAGTACGAAGAAATGAAGTCGAAGATTGAATCGTTTCAAAAAGAACGACAGGAAGTCCAAAGGTGCGTTACCTATTTAGACCGAAAAATTCAAGACCTGCAGCTCGGCTCGCGTTCTTCAGCTATCGAGATTCGTAACGTACCGGTAAATGAAAAGGAGACTATTATCGACATACAGAAAATTGTAACAGGTGTAGGTACAGCCCTCAACACAAGTATATCTGCCTCTAGCATTAGAGACATTTACCGACTCCCAGGGAAACCATAGAAAGGCCAGTCAATAGTTGCGGAATTTGCAGGTGTTCAAACTAAATCCTGTTTAATCACCGCATTGCGTAATTCACTAAAAAACTCCACCAATGAATCACGACTCAATACGCAACTTATCGGTGTCGATGGGGAATGCAAACCTATATATGTAGCTGAATTTCTTCCTGGTTATTCAAGAAAGTTGTTTCACCAAGCACGTGAATTTGCTAAGGTGAAGGAGTACAAGTTCTGCTGGACCAAGAATGGAAACATCTTCCTTCGCAAAAATAAAGATGCCAAACAAATTTTTGTATCCTCCGAGCACGTATTAGGAAATCTATCGAGATATGTTTGACTATCAACTGGTAGATATGATATTTCCATTCTTGCTTTAATATTTCGAACGTATTAAATATGCTAAAGTTGTTAAAGCTAGTCACTGTATTGGCCCGAATCATCTGTACATGTAATCAACACGTTCAACAACACAATTACACTCAACACAACAAAACACATTATTTTATATATAACTCTTTTAATTATTGTACAATTAGAAAGGTGTGGTACGTGCGAGTCTTACTTTTCTTATCTAGCAAGGTTTGCAGATTTATGTCCTGTTATAATTTTTATATCCCTAAAAAATGGCTGATTTGGATGTAGCACTACTTGAACTGGACTCTTTCCAGGTGGCTGATTCGTACGTCTGTCGTATTTTTTACGCAATACACAATTTACGATTCGTACGCAATACACGACACACATTTTAAAGAATGGCTCGAGTTCACTTAATGTAATTCACTTGAATATACGTAGTGTTAACAAAAACTTCAATGAATTGTGTGTTCTTCTTACTCAAATACAGCTTGAGTGCGATCTTATAGTATTATCGGAGTGCTGGCTTCTTAATACTTCAAATATTCCCTCTATTTCAGGCTATGTGGTATATCATACACAAAACAACACCAATCAAAACGAAGGAGTGATTTTATACGTAAAATCAAATATAAGTTGTATCGTCAAAGAACCACAATTTCACTACGCTAATTGTATGACGTGCGTGATTGATAATAAATTCGCATTCGTTGCCATTTACCGATCACCCTCTCAAACACATGCTGGGAAGTACGCACAATTTATTGATAGCTTGAACGAAACATATTTATCTCTTTCTAAATTCCAAAATATTATATTAATTGGCGATTTGAATACAGATATAAAACAAAATAATATTGATCCCATATCGCACGAGTACTTAACACTAAATGCTTCACATGATTTGCTTCCTGCCCATGTCCACCCCACGAGAGTTGATAATTGCCTGGATCACGTACTATTAAAAACTAAATTAAAGTCTACTGTACTGATTTTGGACACCCCTATTACGGACCACCTGCCAGTCCTATTAATTATAAGTATTAACTATGCGACCTCCAAACCTAATAAATATAATAAAAAGTACAATTATACAGCTATACAGCATGATATTGAAAGACTTGATTACACGCCTATAATAACTTCTTTAGATGCTAATGTCGCATCAATTCAGCTTGTCTGTTCCATAATGAACATAATCTCCAAACACTCATGGGAAGCCAAAGTTTCTAGGAAGAACAGAAACCTAAAACCATGGATAACTCCGGGTCTGCTCCGATGCATTCGAAATCGAGATGATATGCACAATAAAGTTAGAAGATCCCCTGATAGGATTATGGGATCATTATGAAGCTCACTTATAAGCGCTACAGGAATTACTGTAATGATTTGCTACGGAAACTGAAAATTGCGTATGAAAAAGAAGAGCTATTAAAAGCCAAAAATAATGCAAAAGAGACACGGAAAGTTATAAAAAACATTACTAATATAAACAAAAATTGTGCACCCCCTTTGAATTTGCTTAAGTTATCTAGAAATAATGATACTTCACTCGAGCAAATTAATAATAACTTTGTCGAAATGGGCTCTAATCTGGCCTCTGCTTTACCCCTCTATCGTGATCATTTTTATTCAAGCTATCTCTCTCCATATGTACCTTCAAATTCAATGGCTCTACTGGAGATGGATGAAGCGGAGGTTGATTGCATTATTAAATCGCTAAAAGAGAGTTCCGCTGTTGGGTGGGATAGCATTTCAGCCAAAATTGTAAAGACTTCTAGTCATGTTCTCGTCCCTGTAATTACACACATCGGAAATCTGTGCATTAGAACTGGAATTTTCCCCGACGTATTTAAAAAGGCCATCGTGCATCCTATACACAAGGGTGGGGATAGGGATTGTGTGAATAACTACAGACCAATCTCGGTCTTGCCAACACTGTCAAAAATACTTGAGAAAGCATTTAATTCCCGCTTAATCAATTTTCTTCAAACGAATGACATCCTCTCTAAACACCAATATGTGTTGGTTGGTTTTCGCGCGGGTGTTTCAACAGAAGACGCAGTTGTTGATTTGGTGGAGAAAGTTGTCAGGACCTCGGACAGCAACAACAAATGTATTGGAATATTCCTGGACCTGTCCAAAGCGATCGACACGGTCCATATCCCTACCCTGTGTACTAAGTTAGAAAATATCGGTGTTCGTGGTGTCGCATTGGATTTATTTAGAAATTATTTATCTAACCGAACTCAACGAGTAAAAATAGGTAATTATATAAGTACAGAGGTACCCATCAAGTACGGTGTGCCACAAGGCTCGATTTTGGGCTCAACATTATTTAACATCTACATAAACCATCTTTGTAACCTATCTATTCCAAATTGTGATATTTTTACATACGCTGATGATACAGCTTTAATTATTCGGGGGACAAACTGGTGTGATGTTGTGAATAGTGCAGAGCATGCGGTGCAGTTGGTTAACAGCCAATCTTCTTACACTAAACATCGAGAAATCCAAATATATTGTTTTCTCAATCAGAGCACATGACCAGCCTTCCACTACAAAAAATATTAGAGTGCACTCTTGCCATATCTCTTCCGCAGACTGTCGCTGCCCTACCTTATCACGCGCTTCTGAAATAAAATATTTGGGTGTCCATTTAGATGCCCGAATGAACTGGAGTGTGCAATTGAAGGCTCTATCATCTCGAGTCCGTCGACTTATTTTTATCTTTAAGTCTCTTAGGAAGGCAGCTGACCTAGAAACGCTAAAATTTGTATATACCGCCCTATGTCAGTCACTGCTTTTGTACTGCATTCCAGCCTGGGGTGGTTCCGCAAAGAGTTACATATTACAGCTTGAGAGGGCTCAAAGAGCGATCCTAAAGGTTATGTATGTGAAACCTTTTAGATTTCCGACCATTGAACTGTATTCTCTTTCTAAAGTATTAACTGTGCGACAACTTTTTATCCTTCGCACTGTCCTTCGTCGACATACACATAATAGCCCCACAATCGATAACAGTAAGAGAAAAACTAGAAATATCTGTTTAGTCGATTCGCATAAAACTACATTTGCTTCGCGTCACTATTATATAATTAATTCGATTCTTTACAATAGAATGAACATAATCCTTAATATAAATTCCCTAACCAAACATGAAATTTAAATAAGATCCAGCCCTGGCTGCAAGCGTTAACTTACAAGGAAACTGAACAATTATTAACGAGTTAATCATTTAACTTATACCGACTCACACACACTCTCTAACGCAAACACGCACGCACACAAACACACACACACACACACACACACACACACACACACACACTCACACACACATACACACACACACACATACTGATCTCATGTAATCCATGGCTAGATAAATTTTTGTTCTTGGTAACATGCTTTTGATAAATTGCCTTTTGTATTTTAGTAAAAGATATGTGTAAATTACCAAATATTTAAACAACGCACGAGCATTCGCTGATTTCTAAAATACAGGACTTTCCTAGTTTAGAAATCAGGATATTATAATCTTATGTCAACCCCACACCTCATTCTAATACCACTAATTATGTACTTATAGATTTAAGATAAAATGTACTCTATTTGGTAAATAAATAATTTTATTATTATTCTCCTTATTTATTTACATTCTTAAGTCTAAATTTTTTACAATATATATGAAAAATAAATATTATAAAAAACCTAAACCTAGAGTACCACCAGCACCGGGGCGAGGCCCAAGCTACCGGCGGTTAGGGCTGCAGAGACAGGAACCTCCTGACAATACGCGCCGTCTCCAAGAGAACCGCTTTCTGAATCTGGCCCTTGACCCAACCATCTAGCGAGAGACTTTTGAGATGTTGGTCGAGGCTCTTCGCTATGAGACCGTTCACTGAAACGACTATCGGAACAATGATCGTCGAATCAACATCCCACATGGCGGTCACCTCGTGAGCCAAGTCAAGGTACTTACACTGTTTGTCCTTCTCGGCCTTCACAAGGTTTCCGTCATGCGGGATGGTGACATCGACGAGCACTGCTCGGCGCTTCGATCGATCTGTGAGCACGATATCAGGTTTATTAGCTACAATAGTCCTGTCCGTGATCACAGATCGATCCCAATAGAGTGTGGCAAGACCATTTTCAAGAACTAGCGCTGGCACGTATTTATAATATGGCACCTCAGACTCCACAAGACCATATTGAAGAGCAAGTTGCTGGTGAATAATCCTGGTTACCAGATTATGTCTGTGCAAGTACTCAACATTAGCAAGACGACCACAACCGGATGTAATATGCCTGAGTGACTCTCCAGGACAGCGACATGCACGACAGATGTCAACCGTACCATCCTTCAGGATATACCTCCGGTAGTTGTTCGTCATGATAACCTCGTCAGCAATTGCACAAACAAAACCCTCTGTTTCCCCGAAGAGATCACCGAAGCGTAGCCAGTTCACCGAGGCGAGCAGATCTACATCAGGTCCTGTCAAGGCCCTGTAGAACCGCCCATGTAGCTCCTTGCTCTTCCATACGTCCTTGCGGTCTATGGTGCTTAGGACCTTTGGTTTGCGCCAGTTCTCGTTTGCCAAGGACAGCGGGGTAAGGCCTCTGTCCACCACCGCCACAGCACGATGCATCTCACACTCGTTGTTAAGAAAGTAGTCTCTAAGACTGCACACCTCACGATTGTGGGTCTTGGCGCTTAAGAAGCCACGACCTCCACATTTACGTGGGATGTACAGTCTCATGACAGACGAGCGTGGGTGCAGCATACGGTGTGTAGTGAGCAGAAGACGGACCCTTCTATCCAGGGCGTCCAACTCTGTTTGAGTCCACCTTAGTATGCCAAAGGAGTATGTGAGCAGGGGCATCACCCAAGCATTGAAGGAGCGCACCTTGTTGCCACCCGACAAAAGACTATTAAGTACTTTTGTTAGGCGACAGAAGAAACGCTCCTTCACTGCCTGTTTTACACCCTCGTCCACGATACCCAAAGACTGTGACATACCAAGGTATTTGTAAGTTTCGGCTTCAGAGAGAGATCTGAAAGACATTGTCTCAGAAAGTTGCAAATTTGTTGTTATTGCAACTTTCCCCCGCTGCACATGCATGACCGCACACTTATCTGCACCAAACTCCATTCAGATGGCATTACTAAAAATTTCGGTTATTTTCAATAACTCCATCAGATCCTGGCGTTTTGGTGCAAACAACTTGAGGTCATCCATGTACAGCAGATGTGAGATGACCTCGCCCTCTCTTTGAAGCCGGCAGCCCAGCTCTGAATGCTTAAGCAATGTGCTAAGCGAATTCAAAGCTAAGCAAAACCACAGTGGACTCAAACTGTCGCCCTGAAAAATTCCTCTCTCTATCCTTATAAAGTCCTGGGGAGGAGAATGGTCAATTCCGCCCACTGGTTGACTAAGGACTGTGATCCACTGCCTCATACATGCATCTAAGAAAGATCTTAAAGTTGCATTGATCTTATACAACTCCAAGACCCGTCTCAGCCATGAGTGAGGCACCGTATCATAGGCCTTCTTATAGTCAATCCAGGCAGCCGAGAGGGACCTCCTGCTCCGCCGGACTTGTTGGCATATGGTCATGTCTATGAGGAGGAGCTCTTTAGTACCACGAGACCCAACCGAATCCATTTTGTGACAATGCTAAAATATTATTTTCAATAATGTGGTTATTAATTTTCTTTCTCAAAATGGATGTAAGGAGCTTATTATTATTATTATTATTATTATGTCATCCTATACCTATATGGAACATTATAATAATAAACTATCACATAAATGTCAAATAAATGTAGTAATCAAACCTAATATTAACGCAGTGAGCTAGAGTACACCCCGGGTCCCCATTGTTTTTCAGGTTTCTATGGGTATTACGTCAAGGCTATTAGATTTTCCGTTCTTCATACGTTCCAGAGACCTCTCTACCTCGTCTGGGGTAATCGGGCTTATCATGCCAAGGTGTGCAGGAAGCTGTGGTGTGTGGTCACATGTAGTTGTTGGTCGCGTTAGACAGTTCCTTGAAATGACAGCACCACCGGTCTTTATAATGGAGTTTGCGCTTTGAACTAAACGTCTGCTGTCCGTACCTTTTATGGCATCACACTTTGTCACATACAGACTGGCTCGCCTCCGCGATTTTGCCAGCTTGTAGACGAGCCCCTCCACAGAATCCAACGCATCGTAGAGCGGAGCCAGCTGGGCCGGACGCGTTTTAGCGACCGCCATTTTAGATCGCCGCGATCGCCCTACTTGACCTACACTTCCTTATCCGATAGTGAATTACTGTGCTGCCATTTCTTGAAACATGCCTTTTTGTCCCTAACTGCTTCCTGTACCTCACTATTCCACCATCCCGTATCCTTATCAATTCGTCGGCCGCCCTTCGACGTGCCGAGTACTGTTCCTCCGAGTTTCAGGATGGATTTCTGGTAATGAGACCAGAGCTCATCGGAGGATTCGCCCTTTGCGCTGCAATCGAAGCCTTCGGCTACCTCCATGAATTCCTGGTTCCTGCTGCTCAGAGTCCACCACTTAATAGACGGTACGCAGCGTTCTGCCGTAGGCCGTCTACTAATTACCCGGATGTCCATGACAAGGATTCGGTGCTGTGTAGTGAGGCATTCCCCCAGGATGATCTTGCCCTGGGATACGTAGTCGATGTCTTCGGATCATCAGATAATCGATGTGATTGGTGCGGGCCACTTTTATTGGAGATGAGGTGTTCAGGACTTTTCTGGAACAAAGTGTTAACTACGGCCAAGTCAGCGGCCAGTGAGGTTCGGAGAATATCTTCTCCCTCACTGTTTCGCTGGCCGTAGCCAAAGCCACCATGCACCCGACCGAATTCCTCGCTCCTCTGACATTACCGTTGAGGTCCGCACTAACCACAATCTGTTCGGAGGATGGTACCTATATGTCGCAAGGTATTTTCGAAACTGTTTTAAAAGGCAGTCTTTTCGGTGTCGGCGTAGCCGGACGGGGGAGCATAGGCGCTAATTAGGTTGGTTGTTATACCCTCAATTTGCGCCTTGATCACCATGTGTCGATCGCTCACCCTGTTCACCTCCAGAATGCCGTTCCGGAACTCGTCGCCCTCCACAATAGCGACCCCATTCCTCCCTTCTGTAGATCCGGTTTACAGAGCTTGTATCCCTGCCCTATTTCCACGGAGAACGATTTCCGATTTCCTGCCCCATTTGGAGCCACGCCACCTTGTCTCTGCAGGAATTCCACCTGAACGCGGCGCCTATGCAACAAGTCGGCCAGCTCTTTAAACCGGCCGGTCAGAGAACGCAACGTTCAGGGTGGCGAAGCGGAGCTTCCTACTACTTGGCGCTAACTTCTTTTACCCTGCCCGCGCGTGACAGGGTAGCCCTAGCCCACTTATCGCAGGTGTAGGGCGATATGCCTGCGGGTCGTTTAACGGCGACGCTCTAGCATGGTGTTGTACATTTCGTGTAGCGGACCTTTCCATACTTTTGTTCGGTGTTTTGGCTTTTTATGTGCGGCGACTACCATCCGCCCCGCACAATCCGTTAGGGAGAAGCCGGTTCGCCAGAGTTCGTCCCTTTGTCAGCAGGGGGACCGCGGGCAGGTGAGGTTGGCTTGGGCCAATGAGATGGTGGTTGGACCCCCTTACCCCCCAAAATAACAAGACGATAACATACAGTTAACATGAAAAGAAGCTTTTCGGAAACCCAAAATTACCTTAATCGGCCGCTAATTCGAGATTGACAATCCGTTGACAAACTGTTAACAAACTGTCAATTGGTCTTTTCAGAAACCCAAAGTGCATTTAATCATAGATTAACAAGTTTTTACGTAATTATTGCGTTGACAAGCGTTTCAGAAACCGGTTGTAAAGCTTGTGTCCCCCCAGTGCCCCAGCGCGCTTCGTACAAACGTATAGAGCGTTCAATGTTACGCTACGAAAACCAATGCAACCAATATCTATGCTTGTAGCTTGTCAGATTTTCGTTAAAAGATGTCGTCTTAAAGTTGCACGGGATTTATAATTAATTGTATGGAAATCTTAAATCCCGTGTAATCTCTAATTGCTTTTTACGCCGCATTCAATATTATCAAATCTCAATTGTTTTGTCTTATTCTAATAAATAAAATAAATATTCGTGGACAAATTCACACAGCGCCATCTAGCCCCAAACTAAGCAAAGCTTGTGCTATGGGTGCTGGATAACTGATATATTACTTAAATACTTTTAAATACATACTTATTATACATAGAACACCTAGACCCGTAACAGAAATTAAAATTCATCATTTCAATTTCTGCCCGGCCGGGAATCGAACCCGGGACCTCTTGCCTGGCAGACCGGCATGTTGACCATTGAACCACTCAGGTCGTCCCCAGGTCAGGTCGTCAGGTCGTCAGGATAGAACGAATGGTTAGAACAACATGGTTCCTACTAATCACACACGAACATGACAGCCTGACAGCACAAAATAGAAAACTAACAGAAGGTCCACTCCCGTCGTCATCGAAAATTATTACCTAAACTTGCCGACTCACTAGGGTCGCTACTGTTTTTATTCTGAATTTTGAAAAGGGTATTTAAAAGATCGAATAGAATTTTAAAGGTCGTTTATAATAACATGTCCCTTGCAAAGGACCAATATCTAATCCTTGCCATAATGTGATCATAATTGCTTCACAAGCTGTTGAGATTGTGTTCAAGTGTATTAGATTTTCCATACCAGCTTCAGACATTATGCCTTTAGTAGGCGTAATAATAATCTATTGTTTTTTTTTTATTTATTTTTTTATGTTACTTAGCAGACAAACAGGCAAGCGGGCCACCTGATGGAAAGTGGTCACCGCCGCCTATTCACTATTTATTCACTTTTTAAAAATTCATCGTTACCTTATTATAAATCCTTATTATATCATCAGACCCTGAGAATAACGTTTAACTGATCTGGGATTTGATCCACATTTGACAAGATCTTCGTCAAACTCGCTTCACCATCGGCATTAGAACTCGTGGCGGGTTTTGACTAGCCTAAAGTCTGAAATGGTCATCCATCAGTTCTTGGATTCTGCGTGTGTTGCTTTTATGTTATTAAGTAACCTTAGTTACGTACAATTACTTTTATTTTATCAATAAAAATATCGTTTAATAAAATAATATTCAATTTAAGTCGACAATACAACGAATTCTCGCGTTAACAATTGCGACCGAGCACTGCTTGAAACTGCGTGGTAATGCCTGTAAACGTAACGTCAATGTGTGCGTGACGGAAATGGCGCATTGTTTCTAGCGGACTTTCTGCTTGGCGCAGGCCGTTCTTTATTTTGTGCTGACAGCGACAACTTTCCACTGTTATTAAAAATATATATTCCCATCAGTCGCCATGCTTCAGAGTCATGGTAAATTGCGTTTGAAACCGCTTGCATTGCATGTGACTCCGATAGCCGTTTCCAATTATTTTTCCATAATGAATTATCCAGTAATTAAATCTGTACAGGCTTAGTAGTTGTATGGAAAAATATTCGTATGAGTATGAACTTTGATGTTTTAATGCTTAGCATTGCCCTAATTTTGACCCCTAAAAATACTAGACTGGACTGGGAGATAGTCGGTTCTTGCATTAAGTTTCGAAACTGCTTACGTGCACGACGAGCAAAACGATTATAGTAAACTTGTCGACCACATGGTAAACTTGCAATTCCATCCGTCAGAATTCAATGCAAAATAAATCAAGTCCCTGATACGGAAAATCTAATTTATTACCAGTCTGTCGTATAAATTCTTAATTGGTTATTGGCCAAGAATGTCCAGAAGTTATTTCGTTCGCTTGCTATAAAATGTTTACAAGTAAATCTGCCATTCTTCTTGCATTTAGTGTATTTTCTATTCAATGTGAGTACATTTGCAGTAGTGAATAATTAATTACCTATAGTAAATGTGACTACATAGATTAGGTTTTCGTTGAATGCTATGACGTGACCGATAGTAGTATGCATTGTTGTTCGTTCCAAAAATATAGTTTCAAGGCTTAGCTTATATTTACAGAGGACTGTGATACGAAGTTTTACGAACACAGTCTTTGTTTTACATAATAACTATAATAATTATTCTTCAGTTTGCAATGCAGGACGAAGAATTATGGATGGCAGAGATGTCACAGCGCCAAAAAGGTTTATGGTAAGTGATATTAGATTGGTTTCTTATGTGGTAACAGATTTAGGACTGGTTTTCAATCGTTTAACAATTGCTGCTGTTTTCGCTTTTGAGTTTGACGAACAGACTATAAACGTGTAGTACTATACTATTTAATACTACTGTACTGTTACACGAACAAATTTAGTTTGAAGTATGCGTCTATAGGAAGAGTCAGCGTGGGTAGGTCTCCCACAAGGTGGACCGACGACCTGGTAAAGATCGCAGGTACCAGCTGTATGCGGAAGGCACAGGACCTTCCTTTGTGGAGATCCTGTGCCTTCCCTTGAAGATCTTGTTGATCTCTGGGGGAGGCTTATGTCCTGCAGTGGGTCTTTCGACCGATGACATTGGCAATCGTTGACATTGGGAATTGTGCATTTAGGCTTCTTTAAAACAAAATGTAAAATTATTATTGATACCTAATATTATAAATACTAGGTATTAGTGTTCGGGTTATATTGTGTTTAATAGAGACCTGTAGTATTAATATGGCTTGCTTGTATGCTTGTGGATTTTGAAATTGGTGTTTTTTAATTTTGCATTTCAAAAGGCATCCTTTCAAGCAATTGCAGATCTGTCGCCCATAACATCTACATTTCTACAATTCATGTACTTCAGTTTCAAGAAACAAAAATACAGAACCGCAGTACTGTTGTCCCTGTGAGAACATCAAAAGCAATATCCCTTTAAACCAGTACACAATAAAAGTATATATTATTGCTTGGCTGTAGAAATAGGCAGGTATAACAAGGTGGTGGTCCCGGACCAAGCGGAACCATTGTGGATAGCGGAACAATTGAGGATGATGGTGATTCATTTCGAATAACAATATAATACAACAGTGCAATAGAGAAAGCTAATTTATTGGGTGCTCTCTTTGCCTCAAACTCGACCCTGAATGACGAAGGCGCCGACCCGCCTACCATCCCGTGGTTCCACAAATTTATGCCGGAAATATCAATTTCTTAGGAAAAGGTACGACGGGCTCTTCTCTTTCTAGATGTTCCAAAGTCGAGTGATCTTGATGGTATTCCGGCGGTGATGCTTAAAGTGTGTGCTCTCGAATTGTGTCCTGTACTAACGCGCCTCTTTGCGCTCTCATACTCCATTGGGATAGACCCGTCTTCATGGAAGACTGCCCACGTGCACCCTGTGCCCAAAAAGGGTGACAGAAGAGACCCATCGAATTATAGGATGCCATAAAGGATCCTTTTGTCATGGTGCCGCAGTTCCAAGGATCACCCCTTTCCATCTCAAATAGTATCGGGATCCTTGGTGTCGACATATCGGATAGCGTGCGATTCCGGAGTCACCTAGAAGGTAAGGCCAAACTGGCTTCAAAAAAGCTTGGAGTGCTTAACCGGTCCAAGCGATACTTCACCCCAGGGCAGCGCCTGCTGCTGTACAAGGCACAGGTGCGGCCTCATATGGAGTATTGTTCCCATCTTTGGGCCGGCGAAACTGCCGACCTGCTTAATCCTCTGGACTCCGTACAGAGACGCGCCGTACGAATTGTCGACGATCCCATACAAACAAGCAAGTTAGAACCACTGGCTAACCGAAGGGACTTTGGCTCCCTGTGTGTGTTCTAGGGGAGTATTCCGAGGAACTTTTCGATCTGGTGCCAACAGCACAATTCCGCCATTGCACTACCCGCCGTGGGTTCACCATCCCCACTACGTAGACCGACTGTTGGTCACCACGCAAAGGTTTGAAAGAACGTTTCTCGCTTGTACTATTCGGATGTGGAATGAGCTCCCAGCCACAGTGTTTCCTTTGGACTATGACATGGGATCGTTCAAGAGGTATATTAGAGGTCTCTTTAGAGGCAACGCATTGGTGACTCCCCTGGTGTTGCTGATGTCCATAGGCGGCGGTGACCACTTTCCATCAGGTGGCCCGCATGCCTGTTTGTCTGCCGGATAACATAAAAAAAAGGCCTATCGCTATTACCTCCCTTCTCTCTAAAGTGATGGAGCGAGTTATAACCACACAGCTCCTTAGTTACCTAGAAGAACATGATCTCTTGAGCGACCGTCAATATGGTTTCCTAGATTGTCGCTCAACAGGAGATCTTCTAGTGTAGGTATCTAACACCGTTGGGTTTAAGATGTTGATAGTCAAGGTGAGCCACTCACTGTTGTCATGTCTATGTCTATGTTGGCCTAGATTTGGCGAGGGCGTTCGATTGGGTCTGGCACTGGGGTTATCTATCGAAGTTACTATCATACGGGCTTCTTGAGGGATTGTGCAAATGGGTAACTAGCTTTTTGTCGAGTAGATGCATCAAAGCCGTAGTTGACGGCTGTTCTTTCGATAGCTTGGCCATTAGCGCTGGTGGGATACCGCTAGGCTCGGTGGTGTCTCCAACTCTGTTCCGCCTTCATATGAATGATATGCTGTCTATTGATGGCATTAATTGCTATGCGGATGACTGGAGACGCCTTTTATACGGGTCGTGCCAATTTCTCTCGTGTCATAGTGGAGGAAAGACGCGAAGTACTTGTCTAAAATCGAGAGTACTCTATCTGGAATCTCCGATTGTGAACGACTAAATCTAGTCCAATTTAACCCCACGAAGACTTAAGATTGCGCGTTCACCGCCAAGAAAGCTATTCGTTGCTAAGCTAGCTATTCGCTGTAGCTTCTCTCGTAGACACAGCACTTCATACAAAAATGCGCTTGAAATCTGTCGCCTAATTGACTATACTTTTGTACGTAGCAATTTATTGGCTAAATACGCACGCCCGAATCAAAATGCCATTACGTACAGAATCGTATTTACCCAATATCAATTTTTTTTTCATAATTATAAAGCTCAAAATTGCTTTTCGCGCTGTGGATAATGCTGCGACTCCATTTCTTTTTGTGTGCAATCATTGTTTTCGCTTTAACGCATGAATGAGACAACTGACGTGATGTCTGACACTGACAATATGTTTATGATTAAAATAATAGTTTTTGATGGTTTTTTATGTGTAAATCGCTATATTTATGCATGATAACATGTATAATGTGTTTATTCACGCAAAATATGAAATCCCATCATTTTTCGTCGTTTACGGCTATTGTTTCGACAATTTTTGAACGCGCACTTGGGCATGCTTACGTGCCGACGGCTAATGACGGACTACGGAAAAGGACTGCTTGACTAGCGATTAAGCAGTCCTTCACGGGCCCACTTTTCAAGCTTTCATGCGCTATCTACGGTTAGTAATATATCAATGGTTCCAGGATACACCGCTTACCATCTCTATGAGCATATCCATATCCTAGGTGTCGACATCTACAGTGACGTCCAGTGTTTCAGCAATTTGGAAGAAAGCTCGCATCTAAAAAACTAGGTGTAATTAACAAATCGAAGCGATTTTTCAATCGAAAACAATATCAAATTTTAAACTAAAATTAAAAGCTTACCTATTAACGTTTGAGCACTAAAATATGTAGCTATAATGAGTACGTCATCATCATCATATCAGCCAGAAGACGCCCACTGCTGGGCATAGGCCTCCCTCAGAGATCTCCACAAAGACCGGTCCTGTGCTTTCCGCATCCAGCTGGTACCTGCGATCCTTACAAGGTCGTCGGTCCACCTTGTAGGAGGCCTACCCACGCTGCGTCTACCGGTACGTGGTCGCCACTCGAGAACTTTACTGCCTCATCGGCCATCTGTTCTTCGAGCTATGTGCCTCGCCCACTGCCACTTCAGTTTGGCAATCCTTAGAGCTATGTCGGTGACCTTGGTTCGCTTGCGGATCTCCTCATTTCTGACTCGATCGCGCAAAGAAACTCCGAGCATAGCTCTTTCCATTGCCCTTTGGGTAACAGTGAGCTTTCTTATAAGGCCCATAGTGAGTGGCCACGTTTCAGATCCGTAAGTCATCACTGGCAACACACATTGGTCAAAGACCTTCGTCTTGAGACACTGCGGTAATTGGGACGAAAATATGTGGCGTAGCTTCCCGAACGCTGCCCAAGCGAGTTGGATTCGTCGATTGACCTCTTTCTTGAAATTGGATCTACCTAGCCGGACTATTTGTCCTAGGTATGTATAGTCGTCAACAACTTCAAGTGGAGTGCCTCCAACTGTCACTGGAGTAGGCACAACATGGACATTCGACATAATTTTCGTCTTGTCCATGTTCATTTTAAGACCTACTTGTTGAGAGGCCCTACAGAGGTCATCGAGCATGATCACGTGATTGCATGGAAATGGTGCTAGACAATGTTGCGGGTATACTGGTGGGGGTATATGCCTCTATTGTATCGGTATGTTTTATTGGGCATATTTTCTAAATGTACTTATGGTAATAATAAATTATCAGATGACAGGATTTTATGGGGCGGTGTAGGATCTCTAATCAGTAGCCGTATTCACAATGGCTCGGAAATCGGATTCGGATACGGAATCGACAAAGGACCCCGCAAAAGTTCTTAGGAAAATGTGGTTTTTGATGAAATTTTCATATGTTATAGAGAGTAGAGTTTCCGTGGAATCTATCGGGATTCTGAATAACAGTTTTTGAATCGATCGACACGGATTCGCCGCTCACGAATTTCGTGTCGAATCGTTAGGAAACGGTTTCGAATCATTGTGAATACGGCTACAGGACCGTTAAAATGAGCCCAAACACGATGGGGTGATCTTGTCGCGTTCAGTGGTTCCTATGGCCATAGGCTGATGAACCTTCCGGTCATCATCGGAACATGGGTTTCGCGTTGGGGTAAAGTACTCATTATGACCATTTCAGAGAGCACAAACAATGTCATCTAACGTCTAATACTACCTAATTTCCTATGGCCACCTTTTCATCGTCATCATCTGACCTTGAGTGTCATCTGGGGGTGTTGTGGGGTAAACTGTACAATAATGGTCCCCGATTTTAGGGGTTTTGGGGTTTGGGGGGGGGAGGCGGGGGGGGGGGGTAGGGACCCCCCAAACCTACCCCCAACCAAAGCAAACGCATACTCTTAGAGATATTCAAGATTGAAATTTGAGGTTAGAAATCAACAAAAAGCTCCAATTTATGCACTTTACTAGCAAATTTAGGAGTTGGGGGGAGGGGGCACTTCGAAGTTGGAAAGAATTTTAATCAATTTATAAGCGAATAACGCATATTAATTGATTCTGGCATGTGGTGGTTCATAACAACTAACACGCTCGTCGCTTCGCTCCTCGCAACCTAACCCCTCTGTGACCTAATGACGTTTTTGATAGATTCTATACCAAGAACAAATTTTATACCAAAAGATTATTATATTTAACGTTAGAAAAAGTGAAACTGAGAATGGCAAATCACTGACGCAATCAAAATGGCGTCCCGTCTTTGTTGCGTTTCGTTTCTCGCAATAGCATAAATTTGCTTTTACTTTTTCTTTAATTTCTCTCTGAGATAACGATTAATTTAGCATTAAACATTATAATTAAGTGTAAATAAGTATATTTTATAAAAACGATACAGTAATTGTTATTTTACAAACCATTTGTGTTTTACCCAACAATAATTTAGTTTTATTTGTGGCTGTATGATATCAAACCTTTGTCACATAGACTACAAACAACTAAAACATGAATGAAACCTGTCAAAACATTGCCAAATATTACGAAAAAACTATAACTTTAATTATTTTTTTCTCAAAAACTACAAGTTTGCTTTGGTAGTGACTTTGCATAATTACTTATTAAGCATAGACCTTTTCACCAAAAAATTGCCATCTTCCAATTCGTGGACCATTATTGTACAGTACACCCGTGTTGTGTTCATCAGGACTATTCCAGGGAGCCCAAACTCGATGGTGTTTTTATGATGATGATTTTATTGCACACATATAAACACTGCAAGTTAATTAAAAGCTATTAAGTAAAAAAATTATAATATTTACCTTGCTTAGTTCAAACATGTGGCGGTGGTGGTACTTTGGCGAAGAACGATCTAAAATAATGATTTGGACGAGGTAGGCAAGTACGCGCACTGAACACAAAGTGATTACAACCGGGTGCCTACGCACGCACGTGCACGAGAAAAAAAAACACTTATTGTAGTTGTTTTTCGCGTATTTTTCCATCCATGGGCTTGCTTTTGGATTTGGAATAATAATAGTCACAATTTTCAACGGTATAGTTCGAATTTTGTTAGTCTAATCTGTTTCCGAGAACTACGAACAGGGTGTTGCAAAGACACATGCGTTGCGCGCGCGACGAGCGATTCTAGACAGGCCGCCCGGCCCCAAGGGTGGCTACCCGCAGGCGCATGGTAGTTTCACACAAGCACTTCCGTTATACACACAAATATATATAAATTAGTTTATTTATTTGATTTATGTTTATTCTATAGTATCAAATTAATTATAAATTCATTTTATTGCTAAGAGAGTCCATTTACGCTGAATGCCCCCGAGAAATGACACTGGGAACCCTATAATTGTACCCGTGTTTTATATACCTTTTTTTTCATGTTAAATATAATTGTATTGCAAATAATAATGTCGTGGTGCCGTTTGTAATAAATTTTTCTTTCTTTCTTTCTTCCCGCTGGACCATTACTTCTTCTATATAAGGCTATTGCTCCCATCTATGGGCAGGAGCATTGGCATATCAGCTTGTTTCTTGTGACTCGATCCAAAAGCACGCTGTGCCAGCGGAGGGATTTCGCCTCCTTTCCTGTGTTCTACCGGTTGTACAACGGTGTTTGTTCCCAAGAACTTTTGGACATGCCTACAGCTACTTCTATCATCGCACCGCTCGTCACTGACAGTTCATCCTCGCACTATGGAGCCAAATTGGTCGCGATCTGTGCGGTTCTAAAGGAATTTTCTCCCACGTACACTAAGGTCTGGAGAGGTTTTCCCTGGAGAGTACAACATGAAGTTCTTCAAGAAAGGGGTGAAAAGGTTTTCAAGAATTTGGCAACACGTGGGTGACGAACTTGGTATTGCAAACGTCCATAGGCTGCGATGACTGCATACAATCAGGCAGGCCGTAAGCTTGTTTGCCACCTTGGTGGTATAAACAAAAACATTCTTCGCAGGTATACCTAACGAGGGCCGTGAGTGCCGATGTGAAGTACGACGCATGGATATGTGGCGGCGTGCTGGTAAGCAAGAACATGGTCGTCACCTCAGCGGCCTGTGTCGAAGACGTCCAATTCATGTACGCGATCGCTGGCTACAGTAAATATGTTAGATTCGACGAAATCGAGAACAACGAGTGCACCAGGGGGATCAAAAAGAAAATTGTGCAGACTTGCGTTCCTAAAAGTAAGAGCCCTAATTTTTTTTCGATAGGTTAAATAAATAAATATGCTTGGACAAATCACACAGCGCCATTTAGCCCTAAAGTAAGCAAAGCTTGTGTTATGGGTGCCAGAAAACTGATAAACTACTTATACTTATTTTTTAAATACATACTTGTTATACATACAACTCCCAGACATGTAACATAAATTAAAATTCATCATTTCATTTTCTGCCCGGCTGGGAATCGAACCCAGGACCTCTGCGTGACAGACCGACATGCTAACCAAGTGAACCACTCAGGTCGTCAAGGTTATCTTAGCTAAGCTCTTTATTAATGGGAATTGGGCGCACCAGTCTTAATCTTAAATACCTAAAGCCAAGTATGTAAGTATCTATTCATAGAAAAGGAGCTAGCTACCTTAACTTTATTAATACGTCGTACTAACCTTACGTGGGTAGGCCTTCGCACAAGATGGACAGACGATCTGGTAAATATTGCAGATACCAGCTGGATGCGAATGCACAGGACCGGTCTTTGTGGAGATCTATGGGAGAGGCCTATGCCCAGCAGTGAGGGTTTTCCGCTGCTATAATGATGATGATGATGACTATCCTTACACAACTTTCAGTTTACCACTTCGAATACCATAAGCTAGAAAAATGGTCCAAACTGGATATAGCAATGGCTGTTTTGGAGAACGAGTACGATTTTAATGGTCCAGTCTCCCCTGGCTGCGAATATACACCCGACGAAATCCGCATCAACTTCGATAGTCACTACCAGAAGCCGGGGACCAGCGGCTACGTCCTGGGTTGGGGTCACAAGGAGAAATGGAGACAGGTTAATTCATTAAGTCCAAAACCCGGTAGTTCCAGAAATTGTCATTATTTCAATTTGAAATATTCGAAAATCGAGCCTATCTCAGGGCCGGTGTTGAGGGTAGCTAGGCTTGCAAAAATTTTTCAAAAAGAGTAGGTATAGGGTAAAAGCCGGATACTTGCCCCAGTGGGATAGTTGCCCCATTTTTGAATACACTATGTTAGGGATTTTGGTGGAGTTAGCCCTATACCACAATTGAAAGTGCTCCTCCCTAAGGCCTTAGTGCCATTTAATCCATCAGCGTAGGCGCACGCGTTTTGTCCTTGGAACAAAAATCTTCCGCGCTGAAGCTTTGACGGGCGTCAAAATTATTTTGGTAAGTAATTAATATTGATTATCTTTATTACTGATTATGGTATCAGTCTACTTTTTATTTATACACATTCATTAGGGTTGAAATTACATTGTATAATATGTTTTATTGTTTAATAAGTCTTATTTATTTAACAAATAAAAAGGGCAACTATCCGTATCAAAGGATAGTTGCCCCATTTACTTTGGCTGATAGTTGCCCCTTATTTAACAATAGCTGACTTTTTTTCTTTTGATATTTTTCCAACTTATTGGAACTTCTTGCTTTATAAAATAAATATGTATTTGTCTGTGCTTTTATTCTATGTGAACCAAATGCCTCACAGGTACAAGCAAAAATCGGACGTGATGCCGCGCCACATTAGCTAGACAGACAATAGTTGTCGATAAAGGGGGGGGGGGGACTAAAATTCAACATCCTCAGTCTGGCTCCACCGACTGCGAGACTGCCTTCTGGGATGGTCTCGAAGAAACGCAGCAACGCGGCGTATGCTATCTTCTGAACAGATCGTGGTTGGTGTGGATCTCCTGCCATGGTTTAGATGAGACCCAAGACCGGATAACTTTAATATAATGATGAGCAATTTACGTGCTAGATAAATCTTAAATTTTATTTACAATTTTTACTTCATAGTGTTAATAACTGGCAATTTTGTTTAAGTTGATCTTTCACTAAGTTTCTGCTGTTATGGACTGTATGATGGAATCATTGTAACAAAGCTTCTAGAGAACTTTATCTAGTGACTTGGTGTTTATTAGTTAAGAGCATTTTAAAAATTAATATACAATTCCATTAGGTACCATTGATTACCTATACAGTTTGCAGCTTAAAGTAAACCTTTCTGCAAATTGTGGGATAAGAATAATAATTACATCTAGAATAAAGTTATAAAATAGAGAAGAAAAAGCAGTAAAGCGGATCCGGCCTGACAGACGCGGAATGGTGATGATTTTATAATTTAAATAATTAAAACTTAATACTACGTTTTTACAAAATTATTAATATTTTGATTAGTGCATAATACAGGATCTCAGTAAATAATAAACATTGTTTATATTGCACAAAATAATAGTGAGGCGTCTATCCCCGCACGAGGCAACTATCCCCCGAAGCATTATTACCGTGGGGCAACTATCCGCCACAGTAGGCGACTTTCCCCCTTTTGAGAGGTCAAGTAAAACAGAATTTACTCAAAACTCGCTATTATAGAAGATTAAAGACATATGTTTTGATTTACATGTTGCATATTTCTTAGTAAGTACATATTTCTTCATGATAGAGCTTTTTCGAAAAGTGAGGCAAGTATCCGGCTTTTGATAGGGTAAAAGCCGGATACTTGCCTCACTTTTCGACTTTTCTGTTTCGGGTGTTTCCATTTAGGGTGTCAAAAAGTTGTACCTACCTATCCATATAAAAACTATAGTATAATTTATTTATTTATTTTAAGCGGGTTTATTACTTGTCGAATAGGTTGGTGCTATTCTTCCGGACAACATATGCTTGCACCATATGAATGCTTTAAAAATTACGTTACGTAGGTAGGTAAGATAAAGAAAAAGTGTAAGTTTAGATCAAATGGCTCTTATTATACACGAAGAAAGTATTGCCGCTGTATTGCTAAAATGATTTGGCTACTAAATATTTTCCAACAGTACATATACCTAGTAGGTATCTTGACAGTAGGATACTCGTCGTCGTCCTAGCGCTTATCCCGGCCTCTGCCAGGGTCCGATCTTCTCCTCTTCGCCCGGTCCTCGGCATCCTCGCGTCGTAAGCCGTTGGCTCTCGCAAATGACTCAGCGATGTCAATCCATCGCTTCTTGGGCCGCCCACGGGGCCTCTTTCCTGATACCGGCAGATTCAGGCACCTATTTCCCACATATCCCTGAGGCTTACGCAACACATGACCAAACCAGCGCAGACGAGCCTCCTCGATTCCTTCTGCGATACCTATGCCTCACGCCAAGGCTACCACGGATGTACTCGTTACGTACTCGATCGAGTTTCGTAACTCCGCACATCCACCGCAGCATTTACATTTCGTTGGCGTGGAGTTCGCGAACGTGTTTCGTCAGCATTGGCCAAGTCTCGCAGCCATAGAGCATTACCGGTCTTATTATACTCTTGTATATAAGCCCTTTGAGCTTTAAAGTTGTTTTAGGGCCACAGGTGACTACCGTGAGTTCCTGCCACTTGGCCCAAGCTGCAGAGATTCAAGACTTGACATCGGGGCCGATATCGCCGGACTCGTGCATCACGGATCCGAGGTACTTGGATTTATCTGTTCTATTGACAGCTTCGTTACCTACAAGGATGGTTTCCGGATCTACGCTGCAGCTGGCCATATACTTTGTTTTGGCGACATTCAACGTCAAACCACCGTTTTCTAGCATATCCTTCCACGTGTTTACTCTGGTCTCAAGATCCTGCCTAAGCTTGCTCACCAGTACAATGTTGTCAGCGTACTTCATAAACCAAGGAGGCATGTCCTGAATTTCCGCTAAGAGGGCATCGAGCACAATGCAAAACAAGTAAGGGCTCAGCACCCTGGTGAACACCTACCGTAATCGGGAAGGGATCAGTATGGCCTACGATGGTTTTGACGACGGCTCAAGTATTGGCATACATATCTTGACAGTAGGATACTATACCACCTATATTACTCAATTTTCATTTTCGACATGAAATATTGAATAATGCATGACCCTATTCTTTCTATTTTTGAACCGTTCGCTTTTGATTTGCAAAAGTAATTAAAAATAATAATTATAAAAAGTAAAAATCGTTCAACTCGAGGCGAGCGGTTCAAAAGCAGTATCCCTGAGTCCTAAGTTGTTGGTTTAATACATCTCAGCCAGGTATACCATAATCTTAGCCTTTACCTTAGTGAGTGTAATTCCTAGTAAACCAAATCAGGTTTTTTATACTACTCAGTGACAAACGAGCAAACATAGTAATTAGGTTTCATGCTTACATGTAACAAAAATCTACACTGCAGGTAAGTTGTCATTGTGAGGACTAAGATGATATTATATCGGTGCTGAGTGCTGGCTACTATATTCTTCACACAGGAACACAATGACAATCTTGTTACTTGCAGAACTAGATAAGATTGTTGACACCATCCAGGCGGTCTTTTCAGGCTTGACAAAATGTCCTACCACCGATAAAGTTCTTATTAAGTTTCTTACTTTTTAAGTTTATCTTCAAAGGAAAGGTTTATCTAAGACTTCGTTAGAATTACTTACTAACTTTCGTTTATTTTTCAAGCGAGATGATGACACAGACTTAAACGTTGAAACATTGAAGTACGCTCCACTAAAGATTGTTGATAATTCTGTCTGCAAGAATGCTTATTCTGATATAGTACCGAAGTCATACCCCAATATAATTGACAAGTACATGTTTTGCGGAATGAACAAAGGTGACATGGACGACCTAGGGGAAGTTGTGACCAAAGCTAATGACCCCCAGTACCCGTATACCTTGGTAGACCATTGCAAATATGGCCCATTTAAGCCAGAGGTCAGTACCAGCTTTCTTTAATCGCCACACTTTCTTACTACCTTTTATAATCATCTTGGCATTAATTTGGGCCTCTAGTCCCTGTAATTTTTTTATTATTGCATCGCAATGTCAGTTTGAAACGTTTTTGTTAAACGAACGAAGTACATTAGTGGACTCGTGGCCCTGGTTGTGCTCCCACGCCTGAGGTCTGCCTTGACCATGATCCAGAATTTCGCAGATCAGGCAATTACAGTGGAGCGACTGGCTTCTGACCTCCGTGATTGTGTTAACAAGGGAACAAATTGGATCGTAGCTACACATTCAGTTGAACAGTATCGCCGCCTCCGAGTTTGTAAGATATTTCACTCATTCTGTTCCCACGTTATGCAAGGGAAGTAAAACCGTTCACCCCCACTGAGCCCCGCATGTGGAGGTAAGATCATCATTATTGGCCTTAAACATCTATTGTAGATGATAACAGCGTTATCGTTAGGGGTTTGTATACGGCACTTTCTCTGATGGCTGTAGAGCCCTACACGGGAAAAACAGATTCGGTTAACAGTCGGTTCGGTTCCCCATCTTACTTCATAGTTTCTCCCGCAGCGCTTTTCTTTTCTCTTGTCTTGTGAAAATATTTTTCCCAGCTTTATTGAGAACACTACTGATCTGACCAGTGAATGTTTTTCTGAGTTTCTTGAGTTCCAAATTCGCGCTATACCTATACCTCTTTCGTCAATCTTCTTTCATCCATTCGCTCCACATGCCTGAACCATCTCAACATCTCTTCCTCAACATACTACATATATAACTACTGTTTAGCTAACATTTTCTCGTATAAATTCTCTGTAAACATTTCAGTGCCGAGAAGGTAGGGGTGGAGGAGGAGGAATGCCGATGCCTACCGACGCAGCCAAATTCGCCAGTTACCATAAAGATCTTACTCGAAAGCAAAACGAAAATCGTACATTTATATCGAGAAGATATCCAGGAATATGTCAGGTATATTTATTTATAACTTTGTCGAGTTATGGTAATTCTTAACGAAAGTCATTATTCATGACGAATGGAGTAGTTCAGTAAATAACATACGCAGAGGTCCCGAATTCAATTATCGGCCGGGCAGAAATTGTAATGAAGAATTTTAATTTCTGTAACGGGTCTGGGTGGCATTTGTGTAATAAGAATGTATTTAAAAGTATAAACGTTGTTTATCAGTTATCTAACCCATAACACAAGTTTTGTTTACTTGGGTGCTAGATGGCGCTTATTTATATTATTTTTATTTTTTTTGTTACAGAATGACCACGGAGGTCCCTTCGTAAGCTGGATAGGTGGGCGCGAACATTTAATAGGCGTTGCATCAGTATTCAAGATAGATGACAATTCTGATTGTGAAGGTCCTTTCCTTTTCACGAGCACATACTGTAATTCACAATTTCTGCACTGCCTCTTGACCCAAAACAAACGACAGACACGAAGACAATTCGACGAGGCGGTAATGAGTGGAAATGTAACAAAACATTACGTAGAATTAAATAGAGTCACCTATATTTATAATGGTACTGATCAAAGTACGCCGCAAGTAATTAAGGAAACTGAAATAGTGCCATTGAAAGATACTCCCGAACAAAGTGAACTTGACTTAATGGATTGGAATGTGAAAGATATCTTTAAAAGTAAAGAAAATGACAAACAGTCTGAAATATACGGTGTTAATAACACTCTACCAGTACCCACGCAAAACAGTACAATAAACAATTTAAACGAATCTAGCACTGAACCAATAAGTTATAATGTGACTGGTAACTTCAGCCTCGACAATAGTAAAAATAATGATCAACAATATTCAACTCCATCAACTGAAAATTTTAATAACAAGGTTCTGTAAGTTTGCATTTATTCCTTTACAGCAGGACTTCCCCAACCACAGGACACGGCCCTTGTGGGCGTATAATAAGAGCTGTCCAATGCCGTAAAATAAGGGCTTATTGGGGGGGGGAGTATTTCTCTGGGCCCCTTCAACAACAACAACAACAACTAAACTAGCAATGCTTGCATTGTTGTGGTACGGTTTGAAAGATAAGATAAAGTAGCCAGCGCAGTTACAAGCATGAGGCATTTCATCTCAGTTTTGGCAGTGACAACGCACCTGCGGTTTTGCATTTCTGTTACCTGCAACCTAAACCTAAATTATGATAGTCCTGCAAACCTTCTCTATGCGCAAATTCCTAATAGTTTGAGCTCTTTATTAATGTTTTCGTACTTTGATTTAACCAGCCAAAGTTGTAATAATTATATTGTTTAATTGACTTTTTTAATCCTCATGAAAAATTAGTATTATTAATATTAATATATATTCTTTATTCAGGAATGATATGTACAAAACAGTGTTACATTGGGTTCACTTAGTATAGGTTGATAAACATATTTGTACAAATTAGTTTTTAAACCCTGAGATCCAAACAAGGCAATAGCCTGTATCTTGGAAGTCAAGTGTTCTGCCGTGGAAGCTATAAAATGAGTAGAATTTTAACAACCACATATACTTCATGACCTATATCACAAATAGGAGGAGTAAGGGTGTGTATGTGTGTACACACACACATACACGTGTGTGGTTGGGTGAGTGAGTGTTAATGTGTATAACAACGTTCTCCTTCGGAAACAGCAAGAGCTGTTTGGCAGAAAATTTTCTGTCTCGTCGTAATTGAGTTGCAGTTGCATATTCATAGGATAACCTGCTGGGTTAACTTGATGATCCCTGAAAATTTCATCAAAATGGCCCAGCCGTTACAAAGTCCATAAAAGTTTTTTCTGTTCGTATGTCTCTCTGGTCCGACCGCTACCAACGTCGTTATGTGTAACATTTTAAATTAAAAAGAAATATTTTAGCGTTAATATTCCGGTTGTGTGTGGACCCGGAGTCCGCCTTAACCATGATCCATAATTTGGCAGATCAGATAATGTGTAACATGTTAATATTTTTCAATAAAAATGATTCGATTTTCAGCCGCATGAATGTCGATATTTGCTACCAACCCGCTGCTCTAAGAGGGTTCGATGTGACTGAGACAAGAATATCCTGGCGTGATCACCCTGACGGGTAAGTAAATACGTTATAAATAGGATTTATTTTTATATAAAATATATAAAGCCCGACTGTACGAAGAATGTAGCTCCAGTTCGTTAAGTTCCGGCGTGAACACAAACTATATATTATTTTTAAGCGTTAATGTGTTCTGCTGTGCATATTTTGGCACGCATCAACATATAGGTTACTTAACCGACCTTTTCACTGGTCAAATCTGAGGGGACGGGAGCCAAGTTGTACAAAAAAGTGGGCACTACCCACCTTTTCTAGGAGCGTTTCGTCTTGTTTTCAGACCCTCATATATCCGGTCTAGATGACACCAGAACGCTTAAAATTTCAAAATAAGGTGTTCACAATAAAGTAAATAATAAAATATGCAAAATTTTTTACCTTTTATACTTTTTATACTTATGTACATAACTCAGAAAAGAGTCATTGGTACATGGCCGCAGCGGGATTTGAACCCGGTACCTCTCGCTTACGAGTCGAATACCTTAACCACTCTACCACCGACGCTCCGGAATTTGTGTCTGTGGTATTTACTTTTTAATAACTATGGGCTCCTCGTAAACGTATGTATTACTCAACAGGCCAGCGCAAAATGAGATACTAGAAGCACGAGGTATCGAAGTGAAAATGCCTACCTTCAAGCGTCCTCCAGCTTCGGGGTCCATCAGACAGGTCGTTACGCCGAACCAACGGCCTGTAGCCGTAACCCCCAGGAAAAACCCGTTCCCACAACAGAACTGGTATACCGACCGAAGACCTGTCATGACACCACAGCAGGTGAGATCGCAGCCCTATGTGCAATCAATGCCATTAAGAAGACCTGTAATACCTCTTTCGCTGTATCAATAAGTTTTATAATTAATAGTTATTTTAATTGTAAAAACGTATTTTATTACTTCATCAATAAATTACCATAGCGTATACCCGACACTTCCACCACTCCTATAAGCCAATTGCTGAACACACTTAGTACCTATTTTTAACGCTAGAAATGCGTTGTTCACGTTACCCTCTGTCGGGCGATCGTCCATCGTCGGAATGGATGTGTTACGAGAGCAGCCAAAGCCTTGTCATCCGCGACACTTACGACGACCGCCCGTCTTACGCGACAGGCTTGCCATTCCCCCCTTGCGGGGGCAGAACACTTACTATCTACCTCAACCTAACGGAGGAGATGTGAACATGATATTGTAGATGTCGGAAATGCCTACGACTGCTTAAACACCGACGTGAGCCTTTTAGGGCCGCGTTGACGTGACAGTTGCTAGCGAAACCTTGAGGTGGATACGCGCCCGTCGTCGCACCCACGTGGTCGTCGGGAGTGGTTTTTGACCAGTCCTCGTTGAGGAGCCGAGACTTAAAGGACTTCCTGCTATGTTTAAGTCACATTTAGTTATTGCAATTGCGAGGGCAGCAACGCTCTAGAAGGCACACTGGGATTATCATCACCCACTGTATGATAAAAATGTTTCGTATAGGAACAAATTCTGTTGGCACTGTGCTACACGGTTACTTACAAACAGTGAGGCGGGCAACGCTTTGGTAACTTTCCATCAGGTGGCCCGCTTGCCTGTTTGTCTGCCATTTAACATGAAAAAAAAACCGACCATCGGTACAACTAGTGGAATCCTTGAAGGCATAATTTTGCTCCAGTTTCCGCTCACGCTAGGTACATGTCAAGGAGGATGCGCACCTTAAACCTACTTAATACCAAGCTCTTTAAATAGGTAATCATAATAATCATCTTGGCGTTAATGTCTCGGTGATGCTCTAGAGAACTCCGCCCGAAGTCCGCCTTGACCATGGTCCAGGATTTGGCGATCAGGTAATTACAGTTTAGCGACTACCATCTGACCTCCGTGAAACTGCTACCAGGGGATCCTGACCAGATTCAATGCGGTCCACCACCACCTCGAGACTGAAAAGCCGCAGCTGCTGTTCCTCACTGAGACGCAGATCAGAAGTCCGACTGACGCGGCGTACCGCAGCTACCCAGGGTATACTCTCGAGTACAGGTTCGTACCTCGTGCCGGAGTCTGTGTGTACGCTTGCGACGACATCGCTCAAATTAAAAATTGTTACAAAACTTATGTAAATATGATTGAGGACAACATTAACAGAAAACATATGAAATCTTTCTGGTCATTCGTCAAGTCGAAACGAAAAATCCATGGTAACATTCCCGGAGCAATGGTTTTGAATGACAGCAAACTTTCATCTCCAGAATCCGTTTTGTAATGCTTTTGCCAAACATTTTTCCTCGGTATACATAGTTGGGGAATCAAATTTGCTGCGTTTCAATTGCCTTGACTTTACTGCCAGCGATAATGCATTAGGATCTATTTATATGCCCTTAGACGACATTACAAAATCTTTAAGAGCATTAAACGTTGAGAAAGGACCAGGGCCTGACGGAATTCCGCCTATTTTTTATCGTGAGTGTGCCAGCCTCTGCATATTATATACAACAAACACATTTCCAAATTTATGGAAGATGGCTCACGTTGTGCCTATTGCTCAGACCGGTAACATTAATAATGTCAATAATTACAGACCAATCTGTCTCTTAAATACAGGGGCCAAGATTTTTGAATCCTTAGTGTACCCACACATATCGAACCGTGTAAGTGCAATTTTAGTACCAAGTCAACATGGGTTCCATAAAAGAATGTCCACGACCATCAATCTTACTCAATGCTTAAGTGATTTAGCTGAATCTGTAGACCAAGGGCGTCAGATCGATACAGTATACACTGATATAAGCAAGGCGTTCGATAGAGTGAATCACGATTTGCTTATTTTGAAATTGTCCAGAGTGAGAGTTTGTGGTAGTTTACTTCGTTGGATGAAATCATACTTGTCATCTCGCACACAAAAGGTAGCAGTTTGTAGGTACGTGTCGGATACATTTGAGGCCACTTCCGGGGTTCCCCAAGGATCGCATTTGGGTCCGCTACTGTTCCTCATATTTATCAACGATTTGGCATCTCGGATCACCCATACAAATTTTTTATTTTTTACTGATTTTTTAAAACTGTACATGGTTATCGAGGAATCTTCAGACTCACTCTTACTCCAGCAAGATCTAGATAATGTGTATGAATGGTGTGAAATTAATCAACTACATTTAAATATCAAGAAATGCATGCATATAAAATTTACAAAGAAAAAGTTATATAAAATCGGAAACAAGGTCCTGGATGAAGTAAAAAGTATTAAAGATTTTGGGGTTATCTTCGACAGTAGGCTTTCTTTCAATCTTCATTTGGATGAAATAGTTAAAAAATCTTATAGGATGCTAGGTTTCGTGTGGCGTAATTGTAAGAAATTTCGAACAGTATCTGCTTTGAAAATAGCCTATTTTTCCTTAGTTCAAAGTTACTTGAAATATTGCTCTAGTGTATGGAGTTCTCAGTACAGATGCAATATAGATAGGATAGAAAAAGTACAGAGAAGTTTCTTTATTATTTGTCAGTCCACCAAGGAAAAAAACATTATTTATCTTTCTACTCAGAACGCTGTGCCTTTTTTAAAGTGATACCACTTAGGAAGCGACGTTGGATTGTTGATTTGATGTTATTGTACAAAATTGCCAATAGTCTGGTGAACTGTCCTCAACTGATTGAACAGTTGAACCTCAATGTTCCACGAATACATAGCCGCGTCGTAAACAAAATAACTTTTACCATTAAATATTGTAGGACTAATTTGGGCCTGCACTCCACAGTTCCCTGAATGGGTCGGGAATGCAATTATTTGTGCGGAGCGGCGGATGTAGATTTATTACACCTTAGGAGTATGAGTTTTAAGACCACTTTGTTCAGGCATGCTTTCGACACAAATGCGCCTTAGATCGCAAAGAAGCGCTGTAAATTAACATAGTTAGGTTCCAGTTTATACCATACCTACCCATATTTGAGATTCACATGATTTTTGTTTTATAATATTAACCTACACTAACCTGCAACACGTTATTTTTATTTTTGTTATATCTGTTTTAACTTACCTTAATATAAAATTACACACTGCCGTTGTTATGATTTCCAGTTAGTTATCAATGATTAACGATACAAGATGTGTTTACCTATCATTGGTTTTACACTTAAAACTAGACTACAAAATGTATTTTTTATAGATTATACCTATGTATCTTGTGTACAAACTGTTGGTGAACCAAAATAAATAAATAAATGTGACCATCTCATTTACGTGGCGGATGAAGCGAGGGAACGTTACCGTTAGCTGATCATCCTGGGGAATTTCAATGCCCACCACAAATAGTGGTTTTTCCCATACCAGGTGAGCAATCATGTTGGGAGAGAGGCGCGTAAACTAGCTGTCGCTAGATCTCACCCAGCTAGTAAACTGCGCCACGAGGGTACCGGATGTCGACTCCCATTCCGCCAATTGCTTAAACCTTCTGCTGACGATTGATCCGGACAGGCACTCAGTATTGGTTTCCGCATCGCTGGGTACATCCAACCGCTGCCTGGTGAAATTTGTACTATTCCCCACCCAAGCAAAGCCCATGCAACCCCCGACTTGTTTGGCGATACAAATCAGCAGATTTGGATAAGATGCGTCATTTCTGTTCATCCTATCCTTGGCGGCAGGTATGCTTCTCTTCGGGCGATCCGTCGAGTTGTGCTGAAGCCGTTACCGCGGTTATACGGCAGGGAATGTAATATTATATTTCATATTGTGACGTAGCGATGAACGGCAAGTCTCGTCCATGGTTCAGTGCTGACTGCAGTTGCGCTGAAGCGCTTATGTAGGTTAGTATACTCTGTCCGGGCTGAACCTCGCCGCCAAGTCTTGCAAAAGGATTCTACGCAGGGCTCGATTCGACCAAATAAGCCGGATTGATTAGAAAAGTTATAAGTAAGAAAAGCTACCTTTGGGTACGTAGATGACAGCACAGTAACGGATAGATATCTGTCAGAGGCAAAAGCCAACAGGGACGATATTCAGTCTTGTCGAGAGGCTATGGTTGATCGTTTGGACAAAGCTCTCAAGGCAGTCTCTGATTGGGGTGAAGCCAATTTAGTGGCGTTTAACGCAACCAAAACTCAGGCGTATTTGTTTTCCGCCAAAAGGAGTCCATTTCATCTAACTTTAACTTTTCGGGATGTTCCAGTAATACCACAATACCGGCAACCTACAACTTCTTGGGGTTGAACTATCTACAAATCTCAACTTCGGCCAGTACATCGAATCCAAGGCAAAGACTGCAGCAAAAAAACTTGGTGTCCTCTTGAAGGTTAGGCGGTACTTCACTTCAGAGCAGTTGCTTCAGTTATATCAAGCACAAGTCCGATCCTGCATGGAGTGCTGCTGTCACCTCTGGGATGGATCAGCCAAATATCAACTGGCGGCTTTGGATTCGGTGAAAAACGTGCAAAGAAAATAATTTGTGACCCGTAGTTGACTGAAGCTAAGCTGCAGAGCTTCGACCATCGGCGTAGGGTTACGCGTCTGTCGGTTTTCTACAGGTTACATTTCGGAGAGTGTGCGAAGCAGCTGCACGACCTCTATCCGCCGGCCCCTTGCCGCCATCGGGAGACGCGATCCGGGCAAGCGCTTCATCCTTATCTCGTGGGGATATTCCAGCTATCCGCACGAGCCGCTTTGGCTCGACTTTTATAATGCGTACGGTTAGGAGTGGAACGCGTTGCCTGCGAGTGTGTTTGCTGATGAATATAATCTAGATGCCTTCAAGGCTAGAGTGAATAGGCTGTTCCAAGACGGGCATGCTCCATCTTTGGCCGCATCGTCACTTACCAACAGGTGAGATGGTGGTCAAATGCCTGCCTTGTATATAAAAAAAAACTGTATGCACTTAAAAGCTAATGGCACTTAAAAGTAATGATAATAAAACAAATCAGCAACTTCGTCCACATTCCCAACTCGTCTACTTCTTACTGACCAGTAAATTTTCAAACCAATAAAATACCTAGACTTGAATGAACGAGCGTAGCAAACTCAATTTTTTTGTAAATTGTAAAGTGCCAAAGTTTAGGAATATTAGTAGATTATCATAGATTTATTATATACTTGAATGCTGTTGAGCGATCAAATAACTCTGACGATTACCGTAGTAAACAAGCACGAGCACCGCGGCCCCCGCGGCTAACGTCGAGCCCGCGGTCAACGGATGTAAGGTCTTAGCCGCCCCGGCCTTCGCGGCCTCCTCTGCCACCGCGGCTCACATCGTACCTGCGGTAGTCGGGCCCCACAAAGCCGCAGCTGCCCCGGCAGTCGCGGCCACCTCTTATGCCGCCGCTGCGAAGAGAACGACGCGCTCAACGGCCCACGCGGCCCACATCCAGCCCGCGGTCGACAAGCCATTCAAGGCTACAGTCGCACCGGCCATTACGGCCACCTCATATGCCACCATAGCAAGGAGATCGAAGCGCTCTACGGATCCCGCGGCCCACATCCAGCCAACGGTCGCCAGACCCCACAAGACCTCAGCCGCCCCGGCCGTCGTGGCCACCTCTTATGCCGCCGCCACAACGACATTGGCGAGCACTACGGACGCGAGCACTACGGACACGGCAAAGGGTTCAATACGCACAATAATATATTCCGATTCACTTGGCAAAGGCATGGGCATATTAATAGGTAATCATGTCAATAAATCCGTTTGTAATCATAGTTTGCCAAACCGATAATTTAATGAGATAATAAATGTGGCTAGTCAACAATGTAATAAAGACCGCACCAATATTATAGTAATGGTCGGAAATAGCATGGGAATAACTAGAAATTATATTGTAGAGAGTTTTCCAAAAATTCAGTGCCATAATTTTAATAAAATTACTTTGTGTGCTTTCCTGTATACAAATAATGACCCTAAGTTAAATAGACGTATTCATAGACTGAATACATGTTTATATAATTTGACTCGTTATAGTAACGCATTTTTATTTTTTGACATCAACAAATTTGTTGACAATGTAATTTGTACAAATGATATTTTGAGTCTCAAGAAACAGAACAAAAAGTGTATTGCTACATAGTTAGCTTATAATATTAACCATGTTAATTTATTGATTTCTCCTACCGTAGGTAGATATGACCAGAGTGCCGATTTGTTAATAAACAAAAAGGGTCACTGTTCAAACTAGTATGTAAGACAAAGGAGCCGTCCTGTATCATGTCAGCAGACTTGAATAGTAAATCCTTTGATATTGGTCAGAATATACAGGACTGCTCTGGCATAAAGTCATCAGTAAATAGTGATAATAAGCCTTTGGATGTACGTAAAGTAAAATGTTATAAAAATAAACAAAATTGTATAGTTAACTTAGTACATCAAAATATCCAAGGCATGACGAATAAAGAATTGGAAGTTGAGCTATTCATGGACGGTGAGAATGTTGATATTTTTTGCATTACTGAACATTGGTTAAAAGATCACCAGCTCATATTTGGCTTTAACAAACATAAACTTGCAAGTTTGTTCACTAGAAGGCAAGCAATTCATGGGGGTTCCCTAATACTTGTTCGTAATTGCGTTAAATGTAAGGAATGTACTGATATTGTCAAGCTTTCTCTCGAACGAACTGCTAAAATTGTCTGTATAGAACTTGAGCGACTTATTGTAATGAGCGTGCGTATACAGACCACCAGCTTCATCATTTGATCTGTTCAAAAAAATTATGGATGAAGCCCTTATTAAAGTTAGCAATTGTAATAAGAATATTGTTGTTTGTGGAGATTTTAATATAGATTTATTTGATGTATCTTGTAAATATAGTAGTAAGTTAATAAGATTATTTAAGTGTCATAATTTAAAAAACTTATTTTTAGAGCCTACCAGAATAACAAGTACTACATCTACTTGTCAAGACAACATTTTTTGTGATATCCAGGCATATAGCCAGTCTGTAATAAACAAACTACAATCCGATCATTGTGGTCAATTAGCTGTGTTTCATGTTGATATGAGGAAAGAGACAAAAATACTATTAAATTTGTACCAATTAATAACAACCGTCTGAATAGTTTTAGAAATAACATTATAGAGAAATCATATAATTTAAAGCATTGTAATGATACAAATGAATATTATAATTCAGTTTTATACATGACAAAAACTGAAAGTAATCGTATATTCAAACCAAAGGTGAAGGCAATAAACAAAGCAAACTTATGTTTAGCGATTGGGCGACAGCAGGAATACATAAAAGTAGAAACAAATTATATGAGCTTTATGCAGAACGGGCGTATAATAATAGCGTAGAATTTGTTAAGCATTACTCGAAGGTATTTAAACGCGTTTATGCTACAGCTAAATCGAATTTCTTTAAACACAAACTAAAAAATAGCAAAGATGTAGTGTGATGAATCACATGGCAGATAATAAATAGTGAAACTGGAAAAATACAATTTAAAAATAAATGATAATGTTGTTACCAAAAACTCGGAAGTTGCGGAGGCTTTCAATCAATTTTTTACAGACATTCCAGTATCGACTACAAAATCATTAAATGCGTCTCCTGCTCTCGCTGAAACCTTGCTAAAACAGAATGTAGCCGATAATGTCATCGATTTTAAGTTCGAACATGTTACACCTCAAGATATAATTACGGCTTTTAAAAGCATAAAAATAAAAGCGACTGCCGACATCCATGATTTGTCAGTTAGAATTATTAGCTCTGTAATTGATGTTATTGCTGTCCACTCAGCGAATATATTTAATAAATGTGTTGATAATGGCGATTTTCTTGACCTGATGAAACATAGCAAAATTATTACATTGTTTAAAACAGGTAGCACAACAGATCCCAAAAATTTTAGACCAGTTTCGGTGTTACCGGCGTTAAGTAAAATATTTGAGAAAATCATATTAAACCAACTAAAAGTCCACTTTTATGGAAATAATCTATTGCATCCTAAACAATTCGGTTTTACTCGGGGTCGTTCAACAACAGATGCAGGTGTTGAACTAATTAAGCATGTCTTTGGGGCCTGGGAGGAATCACGTGATGCCTTAGGGGTGTTCTGTGATTTATCCAAGGCCTTCGATTGTGTTAATTATGAAACTTTGGTCAGGAAATTGCAACATTATGGAATAAATGGCTTAGCTCTAAACTTATTAAGTTCATATTTAAGTCAGAGAATTCAGAAGGTTAATGTGAACGGAAAAAGATCTGCAGGGTCTGTTGTCTCTATGGGGATCCCACAGGGGTCATTTCTGGGTTCGTTTTTGTTTCCTATTTATGTAAATAATTTGCCGTACTTTGTAAAAGATACTCACGAAATTGTTTTGTTCGCTGATGAAACATCTTAAGTGTTTAAAATTAAAAGACAACAAACAAACAATTTTGATTGAATTCTTCGATTCGGCGTGCCACGTGAAATTGCAACTGACAGAGGTACGGAATTTATATCATCAACAATGCAAGAAGTGTGTAAGTTACTTAACATCAACCAGTTAACAGCAACAGCTTACCATCACGAATCTATTGGTGCCTTAGAAAACACTCATAGACATTTAAATTCTTACCTTCGTATCCAAACTAATCGGGATCCTATTAGACCACTGCCGCGGACAGACGTGTTGTCTGAATCATCCGTATCAATTATATTCTTAATATATAAAATTCTCGTGTCACAGTTTTCGTTGCCATACTCCTCCGAAACGGCTTGACCGATTTTGATGAAATTTTTTGTGCTTATCCGGTATCTATGAGAATCGGCCAACATCTATTTTTCATCCCCCTAAATGTTAGGGGTAGTCCACCCCTAAATTGTTTTATTTATTTTTTAGACAAAATTTTTAATTTCTATTTTTTTATGATACAACATACAAAAATACATACAATCCTCAATTTTCACCCTTCTTCGATCAACCCTTATTTTTTAATAGCCATTTTAGTAATTTAAATTATTTATATGGCAAAACAACGTTTGCCGGGTCAGCTAGTTATTTAATAACAATAAAAGCGTAGAATCTGTGTCAACCTGTGTTAGCACGTTATAGACAGTGAATAAGTATAGTGCAGTTAATGTGTGTAGACTATGCAAAAGGCAAACATATGCAAATAAATAAAAATGGATAGTCCATTTGCTAATAGAAATATGAGAATTTTACGTAGTCCTCCTCCGGAACGACATCATGTAGAGTCAGCCCCAACGCCTTCGGAGTCCCCAGCCGCGAGTTCTACCCTGGCCTGCGAAGTTGTCTCGACTGCTGAGATATCCGGCTGGCTTTCATCCATTTAACAATGCCTTAACGAGATATGTGTAATATCGAGTGAAGGTAAGGTCAACTCGGAGCAAAAACTAAAAATCAATAGCATTAGTAGAAATATAATGGGTGGAGTGTCCCAGCTGGCAGTTCAGTACCAATCAATCAAGCAGAAACATATGTCAGGACTTTAATTAATTTAAAATCTGAGTAAGCAAGAACGTACAAATGATTTAATATCAGACCTCAAACAAAGCTTTGTGTCAGCCCAAAAATCACCATCGCATCCCTCCTTTGCCGACATAGTGGGAACTAGTAATAAAAAAATCGCAAACATTGATTTCTTCAGGTCTTAAGCTGGATGAAACATCCAAAAAACGGCCTAGAATAATCGTCCTTAATATGACCGAAAAAGAGGTGGTCCAGTGCATCTTCGAACAGAATATTATGGACAAGTACCCTAGTTTCGACAAGGATAAGTTCTACAGCTCAATAAAATTGAATCATAAATCCGGTAGGAAGGACGCCTCAACGTGTAATTTTATTATAGAACTCACAGGAGAACTTAGAAGAATGATCATTGAACAAGGACGTGTTTTTATAAACTGGTCATCTTGCCCTGTACGTGACTACACCCTGCTGACTCGGTGTTACAACTGCCATCAGTATGGTCACTCTGCAAAACACTGCCGAGACACGACCCCCATCTGTGGTCACTGTGGGGATTCAGGACATACAATAAAGGAGTGTCTCAAAACAACAGAACCAGCAAAGTGCGCCACATGCGCACGATATAAAAAAAGCAGCCAGCCATAAAACCGGCGATGTATCGTGCCCCGCAAAGAAGAGCGCTGAGGTAAGGTATGTCAGCTTCATCGATTATGAGGGGCGCCTAGAGCGCCGCACTACTCGGGTGCTGTAGCACTAAATTAAAATGGGTAATGCTACAAAAACCATAGTAGACGATATTGATTCGGCATTTAAGTACAAATCTTTTCAATGTGACCCGGATAAGTGTTCATCATCTATACTATAATATTATAAAGAGGAAATGTTTGATATTTTGTTTGTTTGTTTGTTTGTTTGTTTGTTTGTATTGAATTGGCTTCGAAACTACTGGACCGATTATAAAAATTACTTCACCGTTGGGAAGCTACACTATCCGCGGGTGACATAGGCTATATTATATTTTCTAAAAAATTACGGAATAGTAACTCAAGGTGTAAAACAATACCCAAAAAATTCCTTACATCGCGTGTGCTGCGAAAACTATTGATGATAGAACAAAATAATGTGCTACGACTTTGCAGAACACATTATTATCTACAAAAAATGTCGCAACAGTATATGTCTAACTATTATAGTTATGTCACAATAAGTGTTCTTTTATTTACAAAATTTAATTGAAATGCCGCCGCTAAAAACGCTCTTTATTTGTACCTTGGTATTAATCCTTATCAAAATCAATTACTTCATATTCACGACTGCTTCAATACCTTTATATAACTTTTTGAATTATTCAATTCAGACATTCCATTCCAAAGATATCACGAGTTTAAAAATGTGAATATTAGAAAAAAGTCGCGTGTTTGCCGCTCAGTCCGCTCGGCTATCTAGACATCACGGGGTATGGGAGGGGAGTCAATGTCATCAAGAAATAAAGTGCCACGCGGCTAAAAAAGAAAAGTGAACATAACTTAAATATTTTAGTACAGAATATACGAAGTTTAAACTGTAATTTCGATGGAATGTTGGCTCTGCATTGTAATATTAATTTAGATGTAGATATTATAGTCCTAACGGAATGCTGGTTACCCTCGGCTCCCACTATCCCTCAGTTAGACAGTTATAACTCCTATGTCAGTGAATCTAGCAACGTACTCCAAAATGACAGTGTAGCACTTTTCATTAAAGCGGACTGTACTAATGTTACGGTCGATGAACCCGACATTGCTGACGCAAATTGCCTAATAGCTAAAATCGGTAATGATATAGTTATTGTGGCTATATATCGCTCACCGTCATACAGAAATATTGACAACTTCTTACGATCGCTAGGTACAATACCCAGTCTTCATTAGTACATAGTACCCTGTCTTCATTTAAGAATGTGTTTGTTGTAGGTGACATAAATATTGACATAAAATCTGGAAATCTTGACAGAAATTCGCCTGAATACCTAACCCAGATGGCATACCATGGCTTTATCCCTACCCACCTTAATCCTACTAGAGGACTAAACGAAAGACCCTAACAATCCAATCCTAAAAACTACCTATCACAGATATAGAAATTTTTGTAACAATTTACTAAAGAAATTAAAAAGACAATACGAGAAATTTCAAATAGAGAATGCAGGTCAAGATAAAAAGAGGTTATGGCAGGCAATTAGAAACATAACAAACACGCACACAACTACAACATCGCCGCCAGCACTAATTGCTGACTCCGCTACTGCAAGTCAGAACATAAACTTAGTTAACAACTTTTTCGCTAGTATCGGGAAGACTCTAGCTGAAAAAATAAAGGTAAATAGCTCGTCCACAACCAGACCGACATGCACAACAACCCAAATTCCCAAGTTAAACTCTTTCGTATTAATGGACACCGACGAAAATGAAGTGGAGGGTATCATAATGACCTTCAGAAATGACTGCGCTAGTGGTATTGACAACATTCCCTGTTCTTTTATTAAACTGCATAAAAAACATCTAATTGCGCCTCTGACCTACATATTTAACCTTTGCCTTTCAACCGGTGTTTTCCCTAAAGTTCTAAAAAAAGCTCTAATTAAGCCCATTAACAAAAAAAGGGGACAAGAGCTGTGTCAATAACTACAGACCCATCAGCCTACTGCCATCTATATCGAAAATACTAGAAAGAATAATCTATAAGAGACTCGTACAATACTTGGAATGTAATTAACTACTAGCACCGTCGCAATATGAATTTCGATCAGGACGTTCTACTAACGACGCGGTCGACAATCTCACTGATTACCTTGTGAGGCAACTCGACTCCCAAAAAAAGTGTTTAGCTATCTTTTTAGACTTGCCAAAGCTTTTGACACGGTAACAATCCCTATTCTTCTCGACAAACTTCAAATCCTGGGAATACGAGGGCTTCCCCATCGCCTGATAAAAGACTATCTCACTGATAGAACTCAACGTGTTTCTATTGACAATATAATTAGCGAGGAACTCCCCACTGAATACGGTATTCCCCAAGGAAGTATCATGGGTCCGATATTGTTCCTAATTTATGTTAACGAGTTATGCTCACTCCCTCACACTGATGGTAGAATAATTACATACGCTGACGATACTGCCCTACTTTTTAGCGACAATAGTTGGACCGAAGTTTTCAGACAAGCGCAACAGGGTTTCTACTCAGTATCCCGATGGCTCAAGAATAATGCACTTACACTAAATGCCGACAAGACCAAGTACATGACTTTCTGTTATAATTCCTCTACCCAGCCTCCAGTAAACATGTATAATATTGTTGCTCATTCCTGTCTAACGACCGACCCGCTCAAACAAAATAGTACCTGCTCCTGTCCTAAAATTAGCTCTACCAAGTCAATGACATATCTAGGCGTGATTATTGACCAACATTTAAATTTTAAGTTGCATATCGAAGCCCTTACTACAAGAATGCGAAAACTAATATACGTCTTCAAAAACCTTAGACATGCTGCCAATGAGGCTTTACGAAGATCCGTTTACCTTGCGCTGTGTCAATCTTTACTTCTATACTGCATTACAACATGGGGTGGAACACATAAAACAACTATTATTGACTTGGAAAGAGCACAAAGAGCTATCTTAAAAGTTAGTACCTTCCGACCCTTCCGCTATCCGACGACCCAATTGCTACATGAATGTGACGTTCTTTCAGTTCGTCAATTATTCATTTTGCAAACGGTTATAAAAAACATTCCCTAGTGCCTTCAATCCCGAAACCAGTCATAGACGTGCGGACATTTATTTATTTATTTATTAAATCTTCATGCACAAAATAGTACAAAGGCGGACTTAAAGCTAAAATAGCCTTATCTACCAGTCAACCAGGAGATAAAGGGTAAAGAAAAAGTAAGACGGTGCAAGAGAAGCTACTAAACAAGATGGAGGAGGAGAACCGTTAATGCTAGCCGAACCAGAGATAACAGTACAGATAAATAGATAGATCACTGAAAATAAGTAATATAAATATAATAAAGCTAGAAATAAACGTGAGTGAGTGGGTAATATAGCAAGAATAGATAACCATACATATACTGCACAAGTAAAGGAGAGAGAAAACCAGAAGCTCAGTCAAACATGAGGGAGATCGGAGACAAACTCGTGAGCCCCAACACTAAAGATTATTGAGGTAATACTCACGAACAGCTTTCTTAAATGAGTATTTGCTGGAGAGCAATCTAAGATCGGGAGGGAGTTCATTCCAGAGCCTTACAGCCCTCAATACAAAATAATTAGAAATTAAACAAGTACGGTGAAGAGGAAGATTTAATATTAAGTTACTCGAGGAGCGAAGGTCACGGTCGTGGGTGTCAGAGAGAAACTTGAATTTAGTTTTAAGGTAGTTGGGGGTGGCTGGATCAAATAAGATGGAATGAAGTAGACATGGTGTGCAAATATGAATTATTCCGCACACAGCACTCTCACAGGTTTTTCTGTTTCCGTGGCACTTATCTTTATAACAAATTAAATTGCAACCTAAGTATCCACCTTATGAATAAATTTAATTGTAAATTAACTATCATAGATTGGTTAAAAGGTAAGTCCTACGAGGAAACAGAGAAAATTCTGGATTGTTGGTTAACTTTAAACATAGTACGTAAGTTTTAGTACTTCAAACTCATCCTACTGTACCCTATACATACAATTTAAAAACTTTATTGTTTCACAAAATACATGTAAGAATTAACCTTTATATTAAGACCTTCTAACCTGGATGCCTAAGATACAAGTAAATCATTTACTTAGTTTAGATGTTTCATTCCAATATTTTATTGGAATGAAAAATGGATATTGACAATGTGGATGTGTATCCGTTACTTATAACTTGGAAAAATTCGATTTTGTAGTGAACGAGTGTTTTTTGTAATAAATAGCCAGGTAGACACAGACAAACCCATCCGGGTTTTGTGTCATTTAGTGTTAAGATACAAAATGTACTTTGAATTAAATAAATAAATACAAATACAAAAAATAACTAGAATTAAGTATCTATTATTATTTGTGCAAGATTTGCAAATATGTAGCCTTTATTTTATTTGTACCCATTTACTATAAGTAGGTATGTTGTAATTTTTACCTAACTTGTAATTTTTGAATAATTTTATTTGAATAAATAAATGTATTATTATTTATTATTTACATAAGTTTATTTTTAAACTTTCTCAGCCTAAGCTGGTATTTAAGTAGCACCTACGGGCCAAAGCCAAGTATGTGCTACTCTAGGTAAGGTCGACGGCTGGGGAGGTGATGGTGTTTTCCTCTATTTGCAAGAACTTCCTTACTATCCTGCAGGTATTCAATATGGCAGCTTTCTACAACAGTATGTACGACTTATCTGGCAAATCAAGAGCTTTCAGACTATTGCTCATATGATTAGGGATGACTCCGGTGGTGGATAATACTATAGGTATTATTTAAACTTTTTCCTGTTTCCAGATCCTGATGACCTCCTCCTAAAGATCTTTGTATTTATTAATTTTTTCGGCTATTGTATTTTGTATTTTGTGAGTGTTTGGAACTGCTATGTCGATCAGGTAAGTAATTTTCTTTTGTTTGTCCTGGGTACCGATTCTGGTGTGCAATGCAGTTGTTATTGTGTTGCAATGTTACTGTGATGTTACTATAACTATGTTGAGGTATCGAGTCAGTCACAATAACATCGCAGCATAATCACAGCATCATCACAGCATCATCCCAGTTAAATTGCAGTTAAATCGTTAGTTGCATTCTTTCTCTCTATGGTTCAAAATCATGCAACCATGCAAAGAGTTTCTTCATTTTAACCACAAATATATTTTTAACATATTAATTATTTGTTATTCTTAAGGCAGGTTTTCACTGCGGATCCTTACATTTTATAAAATAACGTCGCTTTACGCATCTATCTGTCTGTATCCGCTAACTCGTAAATCACGTCATGGATTTTAATACGGTATTTACTATGATTTAGATAATTTATTCTGGAAGGTTTATATGTCATCATCATCATCTTGGCAATATAGTCCCGGTTGTGCTTTCGCACATGTGAGCCCGGGGTCAGCCTTGGGCCAGAATATGGCGAAACAGGTAATTACACTGGAGCGACATCTAACCTCCATGACTTTCTTTATAGGGGAACCTCAAAAGATTATTTTCGCGGGTTTCGGCAGGCACGGGATAAAGCAGAAACTAGATTAAGCAGAATCGTATTTACGGCAGAAGTGTAGATGAGCAAAAAACTTGATTGGATCATGGTTTGTCAGTCAGTCGTCTGAATATGCTGGTTTTTCCCTTACAGTAAGAGCAGGGCAAGCGGACTTTCTTCGGGGCTAAAGTCTTTAACCGGGTCCGCTGTCTACCCGGTAAACCAAACCCATTTAACGTAACCATATTAATATTCTGAGGCCTAATACAGAAGGCGATCCTCCTGCACGTCGTCTTATCCTAGTATGGTCTTATTTCATTGCTTGTAAAATTAACTCGATATTGTGGCTTTCTACATACGGCGACTACCGTCTACACAACCCGTTCACAAGAATGGAAAAGTCTACTGCTATAAATACATATAGGTAATGCTAGTCTCTTGGTGTTGCTATGTGGTATCCCGCAGAGTAGAATAGTACCAACCCCTTACTCTCGTGGGTGTCGTATAAGGCGACTTATGTTTCTCTCTCTCGAGTCTCCGTGAGCTGGGAAATGGGCAGCACGTTTTCCATTTCTATATTGTCCAGATAAAACCGCATGAAAATCCATTTAGGAGTTTTTGAGTTTATCGCGAACAAGCAGACAGGGACTTTTGTTTTATGATATGTAGTGATGTTGAAACAGATTACAGTGGAAACTTGGCTTTATCAAATAAATCATACGAAAGAGGTCAAGTGACGGAAAATTGACAATAAATCTATGGTTGGCTGTCATTGTAACCAATCAAACAATATTGTATTGTTCTCAAATAATTGATATATTTAATGTATTTATTCTAATGTAACTGATTACATGTGTAAAAAGTACACATCCATCAGAATAATACATAATTCCCAGTGCGCCTTTAGACAAAGCTCTAAGGAAATGGTAACGTACCCTGTTTCATCAATAAAGCTCGTCATCTTGGCATTAATGTCCCGGTTGTGCTCTCGCGCACGAGGGCCCGGGGTCCGCCGTGACCATGATCCAGGATTTGGCAGATCATATAATTACAGTGGAACAATTGCCATCTGACCTCCGTAACCCTGCTAAAAGAGGAACTCGGCCAGATTGGATCATGGTTGCACATTCAGTCGCCTGAAAGCGCAGGTTTCATCGCGATGATTTTCATCACCGTAAGGTTATCGATTAGTATTCAAATAATGTGCATTACTCAAAAAGAGTCATTGGTACATGGCCGCAGTGGGATTTGAACCCTCGGTACCTTGCGCTTACGATTCCGATACCTTAACCACTAGGCCACCGCATCTAGGTTGTGCATTTTATTTTATAGGCTTAAATTGTCCAAGTCAGACAACACCAAATAAGTTGGATCTTTCCATAAAAGTCCTATCCTTTCTATTCTAAACCTACTATACAACGGAGAAGGATTGAAGCTTCAATAGAAGCGCTGTGTGCCAGACCCGGTTGAAGATATATGTAATGCTAAGCTGACCGCTAAGGCTATCCCCATGCTTTCAATGGCTGCTGCCCATTTGTGGGTCAGATATACTAACAGATCACCAGAAAATAGGCCCGATGGAGGCATTACTGGTGATCGCTGATGAGCTGATGCTCTAGGTGACCTAGGAGTTGTTAATTAATAAAAATTTCATTATTTTGGAGGTTGGCTGGTCACCGACCAGCGTGAAGAATTGCCAGCTTAAAGTGGGCAGGGCAAATAGCCGACAGAAGATGAAACAAGAACAAATGACCTATAGGACAGTAAAGTTCTTGAGTGACGACCACGTACCGGAAGACGCATCGTGTTAACTAATCATAACAATTACAAATACGAGTATGTACCACTTCCCGCTATCTATTTACAATGTTTATTTTTATTAGACTAGCCAGGCACTTGACGGCCATCTCACAGGTAGCGTGTTCCATTCCTTAGCCATACGCATTATAAAGGTTGAACAAACGCGTCTCGGGCGGATAGCTAGAAGATCCACAACAAAAGATGATGCGTTCGTCTGAATCGCATTTCCCGATGACGAAAAGGGGCCAGCGGAACGAGACTATTACCGACCGACTGTGCAGACCGACAGACGTGCAACCCAATGCCGATGTTCGATGCTCTGCAGCTTACTATGAATCAATTGCGGATCACAAATTATCTTCTTTGCACATTTTTCCACCAAATCCAAAGTCTGTTGGTATTTGGTTGATCCATTAACGTAGAATATTTATTTTATATCTAAGTATATCGTAAAATAGAGCGTCGGTGGCCGGGCGGCTGAGTATTCGACTTGTAAGCGAGAGGTACCGGGTTCGAATCCCGCTGCGGCCATGTACCAATGACTCTTTTCTGAGTTATGTATATTAGTTGAATTCTTACCGATGCTCTTAGGGTGAGGGAAAACATCGTGATGAAACCTGCAAATTCAGGCAAATGAATTTGTAACCATGATCCAATCTGGTCAGGTTCCCCTCATAGCAGGGTCACGGAGGTCAGATGGTAGTCGCTCCATTGTAATTACCTGATCGCCAAATCCTGGATCATGTTCAAGGCGGACCCCAGGCCCTCGTCCTCGAGAGCACAACCGGGACATTCACGCTAAGATGTTTTCTTTTTTATATCGTAAAACTATGCTCCACAGTTCTGAATTACATTTTCAGAACTACATTTTTGTTATAGCTATTTTTATATTGAAGCTAACCATACAGCTGCAACTGATAAGACAACGTCTCCAACGCCCAGATCCGATTCCCAAGGGTCAACACATGGTATGTAATAAAATTATTTAATACTGATGTTTATTGTTCGTCAATCTAACTAAAATATACGACAGCAGTAAGAGTACTTGTCCTCTATATACTTACTAACCGCAATCTTCACGCATTTGTCTGTCACACACATGTTGTGTCAGCTTTTCTTTTGTCAACCAATTAGAAAGTTCTTGGTGGGATTGTCCCGGTTGTGTGTTCGCGCACGAGAGCCCAGGGTCTGTCTTGACCATAATCCAGGATTTGGCAATTTAATCTATCTGAAGGAAAACGACGACTGGTAATGACATCCTGAATGACATTTGCAAAGATGGTAATTTTAGGCTGAGGAAGGGAATGACAATTCCCTTTTTTCCCAGAGCATTTTTTTGCCAAGTTTTTAGTTAGTCGTAGTGTGATTTCCATCCTCGTTTTCCCCAATTCCTGAATTGTGCCGCTATCGTAATTTCCATTTGCATTTTTCTTAATTGAAGTATTTTTACTTCTCTATAAATTTTCGCAGATTACCCCAGTTGAAATTACCGGGAGGACTTAAACCTGTACATGGACCTCGAATTTATTTTGGTCCGTGCGCCGTGTTATTGAACTGTTCGAATTGAATTAGTATGCGATTTAGCTACCTGTTTCTTTCAACCTTGTTGTAAATTACAACGAGTGTGAAATAGATAAGTAGCTAATTCGCATACGAATCTAGTCCTAACGGTAAAAAATGCGGGTCTTGGTCCTTGTTTTGGTCCTGGTCCTTGTTCTGGACTTGGTCCTTGTTCAGGTCCTGTTCCTTGATCTTGTCCTTGCACCGTATATTTGAACCTTTCGAATTGAACTCGTGGACGAATTAGCTACCTGTCTCTTTCAAACTTGTAGTAAATTGCAACGAGTATGAAAGAGATAGGTAGCAAATTCGCATACGAATCTAGACAGTAAGGTTTAAAAATGCGGCTCCTGGATCTGCGCCTGGAGCTGGACCTGGACCTGGACTTTTTTCTGGTCCTGGTCCTTGATCTTGTCCTTGCGCCGCATATTTGAACCGTTCGAATTGAATTTGTATGCAAATTAGCTACCTATATCTTTCACACTTATGACAAACTGCAACGAGTGTGAAAAACATAGGTAGCTACTGCGCATACGACTGTAATCAGAACGGGTTAAAAATGCGGCTCCTGGATCTGCGCCTGGACCTGGACCTAGTCCTTGTTCTGGTCCTGGTCCTTGATTTTGTCCTTGCACCGTATATTTGAACCTATCGAATTGAATTCGTATGCAAATTAGCTACCTGTCTCTTTCAAACTTGTGGAAAATTGCACTGAGTGTGAAAGAGATAGACAGCTAATTTGCATATGAATGTAATCAGAACGGTTCAAAAATGCGGCTCCTGGACCTGCGCCTGGACCTGGACCTAGTCCTTGTTCTGGTCCTGGTCCTTGATCTTTTCTTGCACCGTATATTTGAACCTTTCGAATTGAACTCGTGGACGAATTAGCTACCTGTCTCTTTCAAACTTGTAGTAAATTGCAACGAGTATGAAAGAGATAGGTAGCAAATTCGCATACGAATCTAGACAGTAAGGTTTAAAAATGCGGCTCCTGGATCTGCGCCTGGAGCTGGACCTGGACCTGGACTTTTTTCTGGTCCTGGTCCTTGATCTTGTCCTTGCGCCGCATATTTGAACCGTTCGAATTGAATTTGTATGCAAATTAGCTACCTATATCTTTCACACTTATGACAAACTGCAACGAGTGTGAAAAACATAGGTAGCTACTTCGCATACGACTGTAATCAGAACGGGTTAAAAATGCGGCTCCTGGATCTGCGCCTGGACCTAAACCTGGACTTTGTTCTTTTCCTGTCGCCGTATTTTTGAACTGTTTGAATTAAATTCGGATGCGAATTAGCTACCTATCTCTTACACACTTGTGGCTCCAATTGCGACGAGTGTGAAAAATATAGGTAGCTAATTCACATACGAATGTAATAAAAACGGTTCAAAAATACGACCTAGACCAGCGTCCTTATTCTGGTCCACGTTTCTGGTAATTACAACTGGGGAAATCTGCTGAAGAAAAATTTGTAGAGAATAGAAATTCATTGTTGTAAAAGTCATGAACGGGGAAAAATGCGATTGGAAATTATGCTACTGGCAAAATTAAGAAATGCGGAAAAACTGGAATAGAAATTACGCTACTGGTAAAGCATTGAAAAAAGGGGTACTGGGAAAATAATAGGAATGGAACAAATGTCAATAAGATATCACACTCCCCCCGCTGGGCTAATCTGAATATTGCCTGGAGAACACCAAAAATATTCTGGGGTAATCTTGAAGATTTCACAGAAAATTTCACTAACCGACTAGTCAATGGTTGCGGTTAGACAATGTTAAATACTAATGGTACGTGATTACCTTCCAAGTGTTTTAATGAACACCCAAATAATTTTCATTACCTTTCACAACGCGGTGCATGTGCGGAGTTACGCGGCTCGATCGAGAACGTAATGAATACATCCGTGGCAGCCTTGGCGTGAGGGATATCGCAGACAAGATCAAGGAGGCTCGTCTACGCTGGTTTGGTCATGTGTTGCGTAAGCCTTAGAGATACGTGGGAAATAGGTACCTGAACCTGCTGGTATCAGGAAAGTGGACCCGTGGGCGACCCAAGAAGCGATGAATTGATATCGCTGACTCGGATGCAAGAGTAGTCGACGCGAGTATGCCGAAGACTGGGCGAAGTGGAGAAGAATGGGTAGGAAAGCGGACCTTGGCAGAGGCCGGGATAAGCTCTAGAACGATGATGATGACCTGCCAAAACATGAATTACCAAATTTGAAAACAAATAAATATTATATAGCTATGAATCACATAATATAGGTTGTTCCTAGATAATTCTGAAAGTTATTAATCTCGAATTTAATAAGTTAGCTGACCGAAAGACGATGATTACCGTAATGATTACAGTGAATCAGCTTAAAACCACTTTTATCACGCTAAAACACTACTCGAGAACGTATATTCTTTTTCTGCTTTCATCCCATGTCTCGCCTTGAGACGTATAGCGGATGGGATGACTGACGGCGGCATGGCGGCAACCGACGCTCTGAGGCTATTCATAATTTAAATAATTACACTTTAATAAACATGTGTTGACTGTATCCTATTTATTGCAGTTTATTTACAAATTATGAAGAAAGCACGTCTTTTTTAACATCTACTACAATATAAAAAATAACTCTTTATCGTAATGCAGCTCGAACTTCAGTACCTCGCCGTCCTATACGTCGTCGCCCACGGCAGCAAGCAACGAGTGTAACATGTAAGATTGCAAATAACTTTATTATAATTTTTAATAAAATTATGTCTAAGACATACGGTAATCAGTATAGTATTATTAAAGTCCTGCATAGTAGGTACCATCTAGTTAAATAACATGCAAATAAGCGTCGCAAAACTAGTACGGCGCGGGCGCACCGGTGAACAACACTAGCCGTTCTCCCTAATACTGGTGTGCAAGAGGTCATCTATCTATACATAGTACTAGTGGGCCCGGCGCAACTCCATTCGCGTGGCATCCTATCAACCTTACTCTACACTTACCCTACCCTACACCTACCCTACGCCTACCGTACGCCTACCCTACACCTATCTTACGTCTACCATACATCTGCACCTACCACATGCGCTTATTACATTTGACTAAATTGAGTAACTAAATTCAGAAGCATCACTTATATTATGTTACGTGTCGCTCCGCTTTTCACAAGCCGTGATATGAAAATTGACCTTATGTAATGAGCAATACATTTCACTTTGTATTGCTCTCACGCTTTTTGCTTCTGAATTTAGTCAAATATAATCAGCGCATAACACCTACCCTATACCTACCCTACACCTATCCCACACCTACCCTACCCTTTTTTGTGCGGACAATTAGAAAACAAACAAAAACAAGAATAAATTTCTGTTGGTTTTTGATACGTTGGGATATATTATTGCAATTTTCCTATATAGGAATATCTATTTATTTTGAAGATATTCTTAGGAAATATAAAATAGACCTAATTTCATGGGAAAAAAATCCAGTTTAATTTGCTCTCACGCTTTTTGCTTTTGAACTTTGTATTGTATTTAGTCAAATGTAGTAATTGCATTAGTCTTAATATTTTATATTATAGTCATATTATTATTATTACAGATACCACAAGAAACAAATGAAAGAAGCCCAATAAAATTTTTCAAGACACATTAAAGTTGATCATTACTGTTTATTCTTATAGGCTTTAAGAATTTGGTTAATAACACTACACTTTCATCACACATATTATCGGGTTTGTTACCACGGTCAGTATTGTTTTACGTCGAAATTTCGGCGCAGTTACATGCGTCATGGTCACGCTTATGGTGCCGCCTTATGAAGTCGGTCATAATATCTGTCCGCCCTCTTTCGGATTCAAACAGGGATGATTTTGATGTCGAATTATAAATTCCAAACCAAAAAAAATTTGTAAATAAAAAAAAATGGTTTTTTTAACTGTAAAATTTTGTGTTAATCAGCACGCTCAAAACACTTAAAATGTGATGTTTTTTATGTTCTCTTCTTCAAGATATTTGCCTCTTAGTAAAATTTTTATCTTCCCATTATTTAACAATTGGGGTTTTCCCTCGCCAGGATCAGACTTAGGTCAAATCTTATCTCTTTTGTCTCCAGTCAGTAGCTCAAAAATGATCTTTTGAATCGAACTATTTATAAGTTTTTGAGTCGTTTTCCTGCTATAGTTTTCTAAAGTCGGTATTACATTGGAGCTTAGTGCTCACGGAAATTATGACTAATGACTGATAGTCCTTACCTAGAGTATTTGAACTCAAAATTATAATTCTTTCAACAGTGATCTCTCGTATGTGTATTGAATAAATTTTTGATATTGAGTGATGAAATAATGAGCGGATTTGTATTTTTTACGTACAAATTTTCAGGCTTATAAAAGTTTTCACAGGTCCCACTTATCGATGTTAACAAAAAAAAAATTATATTTAATTATTTACGAAATTTAATTAATAGATTGAAGTTTGTAAGATCAAAGTCTATATACACTTTGATCTTAGCCATGAGGCCGAGAAGGCTTAATAAGTCCTTCCCGCTTACTCCCGCAGTTGCCTAGGCTCCAAACCAAGTAATCAAAGATTGCAAGCATGAAAATCATTGAACTTGCAATCTTATTAGATGAACCTCATTCTCCGCCGTCCATCTTACGGCATTAAATAAATTATATTTAATTATTTACGAAATTTAATTAATAGATTGAAGTTTGTAAGATCAAAGTCTATATACACTTTGATCTTAGCCATGAGGCCGAGAAGGCTTAATAAGTCCTTCCCACTTAACAAGGTCGTAGTTTTTACTAACAACAGCCTGATGAAGAACCGAATTGCCAGTTCGATTCTTGGCGTTGATATTAGCGCCCAAACTCAAAAGTTTTTCCATCAGATCTATTGCAAGTTGCCCTGTATGAAGGTAGGCAACGATATGGACACATTCCTGTCCACTGCAGTTTCGTTCTTGCAGGAGAAACCTGTTTGAGGGCATTATAAACCGACTGACTCGTTCCAAAAATACAAGAGAGCCTTCGGTAACAATCTCATGGAATACATTAGTGCCAGCTGATAAGGGCATTTTTTTTTAAATATTTAAAATAGTTGCAGAATCCATTTTTTTAAGAAACATTACAGGAGTTAAGTTGTGACAGACGAAAATGGAGTACTGAAAACTGGCACACAATTTTCCTTTTATATGACCCATATCTGGGACTTAGATCGGTTTAACAATGAAAAGATTATAATGTAGGTCATCTTTGGTCTATTTTTGCTCTAGAATGACAATACCATATGAGTATTCTTTTCATTTGATTGCTAGGCTGATAATTAGAAGAAAAAAAAAACAAAACGAGGGGTATGCGCGTCGTTTTATTTCGCGAAAATCACAGTGACAATTCCTTCAAAAGTTTTAATCAATTACGACATACATTCTAATAACGATTATATATTGTTTCTGTGTAGAATATTGGCTCATAATTAGTACAAATGTGCACAATACATCAGTCAAGGGTCACAAAAGAGTTGTCTCACTTCAGAATACATGTCAAAATAGCCGCAAAAACTCATGAAGCACAGTATAAATAAATACATATTGTTCTACAGCGAAAACACTTGAGCGTCTTTGTTCTCGTATTTGTATCACAGTTTCGGGCACTGAAAGTTTCTCGGTCCTTGCTAATTGAGTTACACATGAGTTTATAGCACAAAACGTCCTACTTCTTCCAATCCCAGCACTGCAGTGAACAATAACAGGTCCAGTGGGTGCATTTCATGGAATTAAGTGGAATTAAGTGATAACTCATTCTTTATATCTATTGTAAGCCCCAAGTCCACATTATCAATGACATAACCATAAAATTTGTTTGTTTATAAAGACACTTTTCGCAGTAGATACGAATTTCTGAGAAACAGACTTGAGTTAAGATCATGTAAACTTTAATCAAAACAAACGTGTACATCAGTCAAGGCTCACAAAAGAGTTCCCTTATCATAGGATAAATTTCAAATAACTGCAATAAGTCATGCAGAACAGTGTAAATATATTTATATTGTTCTTCAGTTAAAACACTTAAATGCCGCTGTTCGCGTATCTGCATTACAATTTTGGGTACTGAGACTTTTTTGGTTCTTGCTAGTTGATAGATACAAGAATCTATAGCGCAAAAAGTTCCTGTTCTTCCGACCCCAGCACTACAGTGAACAATAATAGGTCCAGGTGCTGGCCCACTCACTGCTTTGTTCAAAGCGTTTTGATATTGCGTATTTATATCTCTAATAAAGTTTAAAAATGATTTACTGTTGGGAGGTGTTCCATGCTCTGGCCAATCTACGTACCGATAATGTAGTGTCACTCTCGTTTCATCGGTGGTAGAATTATAAACTTCAAATAGTGACCTAATGTATCCTGAATTGTCCTTGATCTCTAATAATGTTCTGATTGAAAAATCATTGGTTTTAAAAATATCTTGTTTGTCACGAGAAGTAGCCCAGTATTGCGCACATTTTTCATTCCCATTATCCTGGAATCCTGTTAGCATGACAATAATTGGAGAATTCTGCTCCCAGACCATCTGCCAAAATTGATTAACTGTTTTTTTCAGAGGTCCCTGAGTCGCCACAAACTTCTTGGGTCTTCCATAGTGATCAACATAATTAGCATGGATGTAATCAGTATTACCTTCTTTAGGCGTAATTGTCACCCGAGATTCGTCCCAGCAGGCGACGTCGAAGTAACGATTTTTGTCTTGATTTTCTGGCTTTGAAAAGTGCTCAAACGATCCAATGAGCGGCTGTGACGTGATGTAATTATGCTCCGACCCGACAACTTCTAAATAATTGGGTTGATTTCTTCTGCTTCTAAATTCGTCCTCACTCACTGCAGCTACTTTTTGGTCATTTACTTCGATATTTAAGTACATTTTTAATTTTTTGACAATGCGACTGTACGTAATGAGGTCCCGAAGAAGACTATACAAGTATCTATCAACTGGCGCTTATATTAAATGACGAGTCAATGGATGACACTCCCGGGTCACGAACGTCTGCTGATAAGTCTATTACATGGAATTAAGTGATAACTCATTCTTTATATCTATTGTAAGCCCCAAGTCCACATTATCAATGACATAACCATAAAATTTGTTTGTTTATAAAGACACTTTTCGCAGTAGATACGAATTTCTAAGTAACAGACTTGAGTTAAGATAATGTAAACTTTAATTAAATTATACCTACATTCTAATGGCAATGATAATATTACTCTTAACTACAATATTGTAATAGTATAGACCAAACTAGTCGTAAGGGAACCTGTTGCTAATTTGTAATAAAATTACCTTGACTTAAAATTCACCCATTTAATAAAACACTTCAAACCTGCGGCTCATAAAATCAAATTATCCATAAAACTTATTACCTAATACTAATCAATACGATATAATTAATAGCTTCAAAATTATGTTTAAACACCCTAAAAATTACAATAAGCTGATGGACCTAAGCTTGTTCACTAAACACTCGGATTTTGTTTTTCTTTTTCACTCGAAAACATTTTCATCATTTTGTAATTATTGTTTTGTTCTGCCACTTCATACGCCGTTAGTCCACTGTTGTTTTTTATATTCATATCAGCACGCATTAAAACCAGCCAGTCGATGAGCACGTAGTCCTCTCGTTTTACTGCTATGTGCAAAACAGTGTCTCCTGTGCCATCTTGCGCGTCCAAATCCGCTCCCATGTCGAGTAGTTGAGCAATTATTCTTTCTGCTCGAGATTCTCTTAGGATCTTAGCGGCACTATGTAGACACGTGTCCCCGTCGTCATTCTTTATTTTCAGTATTGGCTCCAGTTCGTTTCGACGGGTCGCGTTCCAAATGCGATCCAAAATATGATCAAGGTCTGCTTCAGCAATCAAATGGAACATAGTATTATTTCTTTCAGACTTTACTTGGCCAAAAATGTTGTTAAGTTTGCGCGAAGACATTTTTTAGAGAGCTTGGTTACTTCTTGACGTCCCGAATTTCAATGATACTACATCCTACTGGAAGACTCTTATATAGCCAGCTGATATAATCAAATCTATAAATAAAAATAACTTCCATCGCCGGTTTTCCCGTAGGTTCAATGTCGTCGCGCTCGGAATTCACGTGTCCTCCATATAGTTCGTTGCTAATCTAATTACTTCATATTGTTTACAAATCATGTGTGTACTTGTGTAAGCAAGTAAAAAGTTATACTTTTTTGGTGTAACTTGAAAAAGAATTTTTCTATGCATTCAAATAAATTTTAATTGAGTCAAATTATCAATTAATAAAACTAATAGATAAATATTAATGTTGTTTGTACAGCCGGGAACAAAGTTATGGTATAATTCATGATGCAATTCTTATTATATTGATCTTTTGATTACTTAAAGTTTACTCCATTATGGCGATTCACTTACTGTATAGGAAGTATTACTTGAAAATTAATAGGGTAAAATAACAAAAAAAATATTTAATTTCATGTACTGAAACGTGATGCGTCATATCGACGCTTTAGTTATTTAAAGTCCATATACAGGATTTTTAATTATACCTAAATTTAACAATACCATTGTTAGGAACATTCAAAGAAAAAAAGTTCATGATAACATTATACTCGCTGATAGGCTTGTTAATTAACCACAGGGGAATTTCGATTGTTAAAATTAATTTTTAATGATGATGAAATAAGTATTAAATTCAAAAGACTGGAACATCGTGCGTCATATTGGTTAGATTATCGATACTGGGAGGAAAAAGTTAATATTAATGCTGAAACAGGACTATAAATATGCCACTCTGAGTACAAAAATTTTCAGTTGACACTGATCTCTGGTTAAAACAAGGACTTTTATCCTACGAAAGTGAATTCTCAAAAATGGGCGGAATTAGCACAAGACAACAGTCTGGAGCTAGTTACGATGAAGAAAGTATAATCAAGACCCTCGAACAACAGCATCGGAGATTATTAAACGAACGGGTTAATTACAGCTGCAAGATATCGATGCAGGCAGAAAATATTATGAAAAATAGATACTGGTTCTTACCTTGTTTTGATTACAACAGGGTGATCCTACCAACAGAAAATGGAGAAAACAATTATATTAATGCCAATCATGTCAACGGATACAAAACCCTGGACAAGTACTTGTGCTGTCAGGGCCCGCTTAAGTCAACAGCTGAAGATTTTTGGAAAATGGTGTTTGCTTATCAATCCAGAGTCATTGTTATGCTGACAAAGACACAGGATAAAGGACGGGAAGCTTGTTACCAGTATTGGAGCCCGAAGAAAGGAAGGACAGTGTTCTTTGGCGACTTTACCATTGAAACAAGGAAAATAAAGACCTTTCGTGACCATATAGTGACCAAGCTGCGGGTGACAGACGACAGTGGAGACTCATTGGACCTTACACACTTTGCCTACACTGACTGGTCTCATAAAAGCATGCCTCAGAGCCGATCAGACTTTTTCAACTTTGTCCTCAAAGCCAGAAAGGCTCAAGCATATGCGGAGTTGGACGGCAGGAGCTCTAACTTCCCTCCTATGGTGGTCCACTGTTCTGCTGCAACAAATCGCACGGGGGTCTTTTGCGCTCTAGACATCAGCATATCAAAATATGATGAGAGCGCGACGGTTGACCTAGAAACTGTAGTAAGGGATCTCCGCAAGAAGAGAAAAAACTGCTTATCTATACCTATGTACTATGCATTTTGTTATCTAACGATTTTAGAATATGTTAAATTAGTTGCTAAGAAGACGTAGTGTTGATATTGTAATTTATTTTTAAGACTAGTCTCTTAGTATCAAAATTATTATTATAAGTGTTTTATACCTTAGATAAAAGTTATTTCATCAAAATAATAAAAAAAATTTATTATTGTCCTCTTTTACCCACTTTTTAATAGCAAACCTTGCAATTTAAATTTAAAATAGTAGCTAGCGAATACAGAGTTTATAGTTCATTATAGTTAATCCCGCACTGCTGGTACAAAATGACTCACCCACAATACGTCGTTGTGACTTAATTAAGACTGGGTTTGAAAGCGCTATTGTATGAGTAATTGATTTTGGTTTCCCTGTAGTGACCATAAATCTATTTAATTGGGCGAAAGAAGTCCATGTTAGGCCATGAAGTAGTACCTATCCTTGAAACCTTGGAAATGTTATTGACACTTACTGAGTAAAACCTAGTTCATAGGTCAATGTTGACTGATAGTAACGTAGGCGCACTGGTGATCCAAATTTGTAGGTACCAACGATATTTGAAGTAAACAATTCTCGTTAACAATTATCTTTATTACTTCTTGGAAATGAAATGAACTATCGCAATCTCATTACCGAAAGGTCAATCAATGATTGATTGGAGCTTATCGCTCCAAAATTCTCAGTAGTCATTAGTTGAAACGTTAATTATTTTATTAACGGGTATATCGAGTTTATGTTTTCTTTACCTACTCTGTTGATGTTCTTTGAATACCGCCCCTTATACGAAGTATAATGGGCTCCATATGTTCACAATTTTAATTCTAATCGTAAAAAGCTATACATTATCATTTTTATTCGCAAATTGTTTCACACTTATATCTAAATAATAAATAATTTATTCAAAAATTAAATTCGTTATACATATACATTTATAGATGTATACATACATCAGTGCCAAATTTTAACTAAGTCACTATAGCTATCGAGTTTCGAGATCGATAACTTTCCTGTCAACGATTGCCCTCACTATGAGTTCTCGAACCATTACCATTGTTACTCGCATCGTTTCCACTATTAAAATAATTGTATTTGGTTATTTCTATTGCCTGAGTGGCGATCCGTCGACAGTACTTGGGGGTTATTAATGATGGGTTTCGCTCTAAGTCAGGTGATGTGCTGTATCTGACTTCTGTACGTCTTTTGTTTTTTACATCTCAAATGTGCCGACGATCATTCTTTTGGTTTAACCGATTCATTTTGAAGACACAAGGAGTATGACACCTGACTTTGAGCGAAACCAATCATTGGATCGACTTATAACATATACAGCTAAAACATTTTGTGAATTGAACAATCTGCAGATTTTAGATATTCTGCTAAAGATTGAGCCCAAAGATGATTTAAATAGTCTACCTTGTTTGTGGTGGTGTAAACAGACCGGGTATGTTTCTTGGGGAAAGTTGTTCAGTTTCATGAGTAGAATATGGGGTTTCAATTAATGCTAGCGGTCTTTTTACACCTTGTATGTATAGATATTTAAACTAAATATTTTCAAATTCATGTTTAAAGTATTTCTGTAAAAACTTATAACTAAAATTTTAGATACCTAATTTTATTTCCTATTTTGTTTACATCTACCTTGGTATTGCTTGTTGTATACATATTAAAGAATGCTGTACATTACTGTTATCACTGCTGAATTGTATAACTTTACCTACGCATAAGCTGTATTTTGTTATTTCAAGTAGTGCCTTTCAGAATAAATACATAAATAAATTGTAAATAAAAAATATAATGGTTTGGATTTCGTAATTTTTTTAAATCATTTTCCTTTGGGTCGTATGGTGTTAGGAAACCTTGAAAAGCATACGAAAGACTAATATCTTAGCCATATCGGCCACTGCGTCTTTTAAATCGAAATTTAAAAAGTAATGTTTTTGTTTTTGAACTCTGATCAATATTTTCGGCAAAACTTAGTCAAATGAGAAACCTAGATCTGACAAAACACATAATTTGTATGTTTGTATGTAAATCCTCTTGACGCAAGTTCTTTAATTCTTAACTTTATGTTTCTAATGTTTTTTACAATTACTTTCACACCTAGGAAAATACTGTATTGTGAACCGAATCCGAAATTACTTTTGAAAGGGCTGTAACAGTCAGATCCATAACAGAAATTAAATTCATCATTTCAATTTCTGCCCGGCCGGGGAATCAAACCCGTGGCTTCTTATTGCTGATGACTTAGGCCTTGATGTCTCCCACATAGTATTTCCTTTACCATAGGTTTTAGCCCCAAATCTCCTACACGCATAGAAGAGGCCCACTGCTGGGCATATGCCTCCCCCAGAGATCTCCACAAAGGCCGGTCCTGTGCTTTCCGCATCCAGGTGGTACCTGCGATCCTTACAAGGTCGTCGCTCCACCTTGTGAGTTCACTTGACCAGTAACTTCAGTATTTTATGATGTAGGTAACTTAGTAGGTAGGACGGAGCAATTATAGATATTTTGTATATTTTCGGTGTTGTAAGGTTAAATGTAATCTTATACTTTACTAAACATTTATGTATTTTATAATATGACCAGAATTAGGGTGTGGGATGACACTTTCCCATACATTTGTTGGAGCTATTGTGCCCGTAGCCCGGTCAATTGTCCACTCTTGTGAAATTATGAATATTGTTATTGTATTCAATCTGTTAACCAAAGAATTTACGTAGCTTAAAAAGCATCCTAGTAAAGACTTCTATCCTAAAAAATTTAAAATCTATGTGGAGAACCCCCTTCGGCCTGAACGAAAACATCATAATATATTTAAGAGTATGACTCTTGTCGGTGGAGCAATCACCACTCTTTTCTCCTATCTGCCAACCTCTTCATCTCTTTATAATCTCCGGCGCTCACTTTTTCCATCACATCCTTTCAATATTCATATCTTGGCCTTCCTCTTCCTCTCTTTTCTTTAACTTTGCGTTCTATTATCACTCTTAAAAAGTTGTCATGTCTTATTACATATCCTAGCATTTTCCAACTTCTGTTCTCAATAACTTTTAGTACTATTAGTTTTAGTAACTTCACTAAATTCAACACTTCTTCGTTTGTCTTTTTTTCCCTCCAGCTAATCCTTTCTATTTTCCTCCAGCATCAATTTTCAAATGCGTCCAATCTCTTCTTATCCTCCGCAGTCAGCGTCCACGTCTCACTCCCGTACAGTACAATACTCCAGATAGAAACATAAATTAATTGTTTTTTAAATAAATTTGCTATTTTTTATTTTAGTAAGTGCTTTTTCTTGTGGAAAACATATTTATACTAAATTTAATACCTAGACATTCTGTTCATTATCTAGACAGGCATTGGTATTACCGTCTCCCACATTATTATTATAGTCTAAAGGAACAGAATATCTGAATTTTGTTAATACTATTTCAGACAAGACATTCAATACAGTTGCCAATGTATACACTATATTTTTTTAATACCACAAAGGTGGCAAACAAGCTTACGGCCCGCCCGATGGTAAGCAGTCACCGTAGCTTATGGACGTTAGCAATACCAGGGGCATCACCCACGTGTAGCCGACCCCGTAAAAACCTTTTCACCCCTTTCTTGAAGAACCCATGTTGTACTCTCCAGGGAAAACTCTTTGCGCATGTTCGTCGCGGCTTGGTTTACCAACCGAGGGCGGACCGAAAACAACAGCCCTATAGCAGATCATAGGTCGAATTACCGCTTTATAGAGCAACATTGTTATTTATTTGTTTAGTGCCTATTTTATAGTCACGTACTTTGCGCGCGCAATTACTAATTTGTATTGGGTGGCTAAGCAAAGTAACTTTATTAAAATTAAACTCAAAACTACACTATAAAAAATAGGTATATTACTAATTATACAAAGCTTTAATCATTTTGTAGAATATTTATTTTCAATAGATTTTGTATACACATAATTTAGATAAAAAATTACAGTTTTCAATAAATAACTCCAGCAGAGGACTGTTACGAGCTGCTTAGGATTTCTCCCTCCAAAGTCTGTGAACACGTCTTTGCTGTCGCTCCCGGCCTATATGCAGGTCCACAATTCTTCGCGCAGCCCCTATCGCAGCGGCCGCCGGCTCGGGCCCTGCCGCGCCGCTGGTAACCGCCTCTCCTCTGCCCAATCCTGTCTTGACATGGCTCGTATGGCATCATCGCCGCATGAGCCACATTATAGAGGTAGCAGCCAGCGTTTACAATTTTATCAGCGGTTTCGGGGTCATAATGCAGCATACGATGAACTAAAAGACATCTGCATGCACAATAAAATTTGTACCTATTAGTCTATTGTTTGGGTTAGATGTACTAACATCCAACTTTTTTGTTGTGTAGCTATTAAAGCTGGGGTATATAGGGTATAATTTATTTTGAAAACTGGAACACCTGATGTAGAACCATTTATTTATTTATTTATTTATTTAACAGTTTATTGTGCACAATAATAGATCATCTAAACTATAAGAAATATGGAAATGGCGCCGTAGTGAGTTTGATGGAGTTTTCAGTTGGATAGTTTTGGGTTTTAAATCTAAGCCATGTTTCATCTAATTCGGTCGGGTATGACCAGAGATACAGCTTGACCTCTCCGTAGTACTAGCTGCCATACATTAGGGAGGTCATTTAAAATGGTCTTTTGGGAAACATAAACTGCCCTAAAACACGCGGACGAAGGAGCGACGATTCTCTCTCTTCATAGGGAAATTTATTTTCTTATTCATAACATCCGAGCGGGTTATCGCATCTACCACCTGGTGGATCGCTCTTGACGTGCTGAGTTGGCTGACACTCGTTTTTGGCATCACCTACTACAGTTTGGTAGCTGCCGGTGGTCAAAAACACCTGTCATACTGTGTCACTGTGTCACGAGCACCTAAAACGAATAAGAAATTAATAAGCAGTGATTTTTTATTAAATATTATCATTCGTATTAGTTTCGTCTATAAAACCCCTTCCTGTTTGCTGTATATGTTCAAGAGGTTTTTGTCATTAGGTATTAGCTGTTCTGTGTTGTGCTTGATGCCCTCTCTGCTGGTCATCGTACTGACAGACTGGATATTGAGTTCACGTTCACGTTCCGCGCAAATACGTGGAAAGAAGTGCTAGAAAACAGTGCAGCTAGTGCCAAACGGCGGGATTGTGACTCTATAATCCACATCAAGCTCAAGGGACTAGCCTTTATACAAGAGCATCATTATGTCTGTGGTACTACATGGCTGCGTGACTTGATCGGCGCTGACGAAGTATGTTCGTTTACTTCACGCCAACGAAATGAAAATGCTGCGGTGGGTATGTAGCGTTACGCGACTCGACCGAGACCGTAATGGTTACATCCATGAGAACCTTAGCGCGAGAGACATCGCTAATATGGTTAAGAAGGCTCGCCAGCGCTGGTTTGGATATACAGTAAATAGGGACCTAAACCTGACCTAAACCTAAAGAGCGTCGGTGGCCGAGTGGTTAAGGTATCCGACTCGTAAGCGAGGGGTTCCGGGTTCGAATCCCACTGCGGCCATGTGCAAATGACTCTTTTCTGAGTTAAGTACATTAGTTGAATGCTAACCGACGCTCTTACGGCGAGGGAAAACATCGTGATGAAATCTGCACATTCAGGCGACTGAATGTGTTACCATGATTCAATCTTCCATTGGTATGGTCACAGAGGTCAGATGGCACTCGCTCCACTGTAATGACCTGATCTGCCAAATCCTGGATCATGGTGAAGGCGGACCCCGGGAGCGGCACAACCGGGACATTAACGCCAAGGTGATTATTTTATTATTTTAAAGACCTAAATCTGTCCGTATTAGGAAGAAGCGATGGGCTACGACGATGCGAAGGTGCCGATGACCGCACGAATTTGAGCCTATCCAGCCCTTATGATTATTAGTGATTTTTTTAACATAAAAGAGCTACGTACCTCCCTTTGGCATCAAACACTAGTTACATGACTTTGTCTCTACGTCCCATCGATCCTGTCTTCTTGGCGAAGAAACGTATGAAGCGGCTGTGTTAATGAGGTCCATGGTTTGATCTTCTATTGAGGCGGTAGCGCTTGACAAAAGCAGATTCTGATGAGGAGGAAGCCCTATTTAGGGACCGAGTTTGTAGATTCCTTTTCCGAGTCTTGCCTGCATCACCTCTGGTCTGATCTGCATCGAGCGCCACCTCCGCTTCATCCATCCATTGGATTCCTAGCATCTATTTTTATTTAATTTTATAATTTTTTAAGTAAGAATTCACTACCGTTCTTTGTCAAATTGTATTGAATATCACGTCTGATGGAATACTTTCATCTGACAGTAGTATAGTAGCAACTTTAATTTAACTCCAACTCCAAGAGTTCAGAGCTCGATCACAGTAATATCAGAGTTACATCAGAGTAACATCAGAGTAACATTGCAGTTAAATCATTGTTCGATCATATCGTTGACACTTTTCGTTGACAGAATTTAAGGCAGTTTGACAACTAAGAAGGATGCAACCATGGACTTACTACCCAAAGGGACTGCGCACTGCTTTGACTAAGACCGGGCAGAGCGAGAGTTACCGTCGATAGTCCTGTGTCCCTTTCTAGTGTTGCCACCATTGTTGATGCAAATTCCGAATTACTTTTATTATTTGGCGCGGACACCGACCTCAGGGCCAGGCAGAGCTGGACCGGGTGCAATCTGAAGGTCATGTTTTCACCAGGGTCCAGCCCAAGCTTACCCTACTACTCGGAAACTATTGGCCCTAGAACACTAGTTCCTAGAGTGAAATGATAGCACTCCTCGAGATCATCATGTCGTATGACAGCTGTCAAAGTTAATTATTTTATAACTCGGTACCCATTGGTCCTAAAACACTACTTTCTAGAGAGAAATTATAGTACTTGTTGAGATCCACATTTCGAATATCACCTGTCAAACTTTGAACTGAAATAACTCCTAAACTATTGGTGCTATAACACTCGTTCTTAAAGAAAAATGATAGTGTTCGTCGAGATCTACATGTCGCATGATTGCTGTCAAACTTAGAACTGTTGTAACTCGGAAACGATTGGTCTTAGAACACTAGTTCCTAGAGCAATACGATAGTACTCATCGAGATCTACATTTCAGATGACAGTTCCAAGTTTGACAGCTGTCATACGAAATGTAGATCTCGACAAGTACTATCATATCTCTTTAGAAACTAGTGTTCTAGAACCAATGGGTTCCGAGTTATAACACATTTAAGTTTGACAGCTGTCACCCGAAATGTAGATATCGACGAGTACTATCACTTCTCTTTAGAAACTAGTGTTGTAGGATAAATCGTTACCGAACTCTTTTATCTGTTTTGTGGAAAAAAAAGTCGTAGGTTAATAATTATGTCAACTCGACGTTTGTCGGAGAAACGTTCAGTAGATCAAAAGATATTCTGACAACTACTTTTCGGATTGTACGGATTACCTCATAATAATACCAAATTCACGGTAAATATATTTCTCCAATAATGGCAACACCAAACATGACACTTGTCAATTTAGAATGACGGTGATTATGCCAATAACATTGTGTTTACACTGTTAGAAAGGGACAAAGGACTATCGATGGTGACTCTCGCTCTGCCCGGTTATAGTCAAAGCAGTGCGCAGTCCCTTTGGGTAGTAAGTCCATGGATGCAACTTAGCAATGCAACCATAATGCAACTAGAGTACCAGAAAACTTATTGTGGAACAGTTCTAACTCATGAAAGTTGCAACTCAATATCTGTCATTTGAATAACAATCACATGGAAGTTGCAACTCGATATCTGTCATTAGATTAACAATCACACGTTTGACATGCGATGCAATTGTAATGTTACTGCAACTGAGACGATTTCCGTACCAGAATCGAAGCCCTGTAGAGTTATGTCGGGTCTATTGTAGTGGATCGTCCTGTCGGTAAGTATTGCTCGGTCGTAATATAATTTATAAGAAGCATTTTCAAGTATTACCTGCGGAGTATATTTGTAATAGGGTGTGTTACTGTTCTCTATAAGTTTGTGCTTAATCGCCAGCTTTTGATGTATAATATTGGATACTAGATTATGTCTATGGGTGTAGTCTGTCTGAGTGAGGTTGGTGCAAGCTCCTGTTATATGTTGTATGGTTTCTGAATGGGTTCGACATCTGCGACATTGGTCATTTATGGTGTTAGGGTCTTTAATTATATATTTTCTATAGTTTTTAGTATTTATTACTTGGTCCTGGATTGCAATCATAAACCCTTCAGTTTCAGGGAATAAATGGCCTACTTTGAGCCATTTATTGGAAGCAATTTTGTCTATGTGAGGCTGTTCTAAATCGTGGGGGTGCCTACCGTGTAATACTTTATTTTTCCATTCTTCTATTTTTTGTTCTTGAACGTTTACTAAAGTTGGTTGGTGCGTATTGTCAATTAAATTAAGTGGTGTAAGATTTTTATCATTTTGAGTGATTGCTAAATGAATATTACTCGTTTGAGATTGATTGCTAAATAATTTTTTGAGTCCATTAATCTGCTTTTGCCAAAAGTGGTGGATATCTATGACACCTCTACCACCACTCTGTCTTTTAATTATAAGCCTTTCTACTGCAGATTTAGGATGTAGGTGGTTATTTCGGGTAAGTGTAGCGCGTGTAATACGTCCCGTTTGCTCTATATCTGTCTTTGACCATTTTCTTACCCCGAACGAATAAGTTAGTATGGGTATTGCGTAAGTATTGACTGCTTTGGTCAGATGTTTTCCTAATAATTGTGATTTACAGATAGCAGATAATCTTCTTTTGTATTCAGTTATTAGTGACTGCTTTATTTCCGTGTGTTGTAAACCTTTTAGCTGATTGTACCCTAAATATTTATAAACATCTGTTGCTTCCATCGCTGTTATTATATGGTTGTCGTCTATTAAATAGTCTCCTGCGTGAATTTTTCCTTTCTTAATATGCAAAGTTCTACACTTATCTAGGCCAAACTGCATATTAAGATCGTTACTAAATTTTGCCGTAGTCTCTACAAGTCTTTTCATTTCTATTTCAGTTCTTGCATACAGTTTGATGTCGTCCATATAAATTAAATGTGAGATAGCTGTTTCGCCAGCAGTATGTTTGAGACGATATCCCGCTCGACAGTTGTGTAGTAGATTGGACAGTGGGTTTAAGGCGAGGCAAAACCATAAGGGACTCAGTGAGTCGCCTTGGTAGATACCTTTTTCAATATTGATTTGACGCGTTGAGATAGGTTTGCTACCCTGTTTTAAATGTAAAGTTGTTTTCCAGGAAGTCATGATATTACGTAGGAATTCAACTATAGCCGGGTTTACTTTATAAATCTGTAGAATTTGTATTAACCAGGTGTGGGGAATACTATCGAATGCTTTCTTATAGTCTATGTATGTGCAGTGCAGATTTCTGTTTTTAGCGTTGGCGTGTTTATGAATAGTAGAATCTATGATCAGTTGTTCCTTGCATCCCATATGTCCTCGTCTACAGCCTTTATTTCCTCTGCTAAAATTTGATTGTATTCGATATGTGATGTAATTTTTGAAGTAATTGCTGAAGTTAGGATTTTGTAAATTGTGGGTAGGCAAGTTATAGGTCTGTACTGTGACGGTTGTGTGCAGTTTTTAGTTTTAGAAAGCATGTAAGTGATTCCCATTGTAATAAATTGTGGTATATTTTGTTTGCCTAGAATGATGTCTGTGATATTTTTTGCTATGCATTTATGTAAGCTAGTAAGTTTTTTATACCAATAGTTATGGATTTTATCAATGCCCGGTGCCTTCCAGTTATGAAGTCTAACAGTAATATTTGCAATATCATCTTCAGATACTTCTTGGAACTCCATTTCTTCTATTCCACTCCATTTAGCAGTTTCTTCGTTTATCCATTCTGCCTTATCGTAGTGCTGTGCCTTTTCTTCCCATATACCGGACCAGTAGTTTTCGAGCATCTCTTTTGTCGGCATTTCACTATGATTATCATGGGTATTAGAACCTGCCTGTCCTTTTCATGAGTAGAATGTTTTGTATTATTTTTGAAAATTTCCTGAACTTTTCTAACCAATCTCTGCGATCTATTATTATTAATGTATGGTGTAAGTCTTCCTATATCTGCTCGAAGTTTTTCTATATCTTTTTGTATACGTATCTGCCACGCTGGTTTATTGCTATCTTTTCTTCTAGTATATTCATTATTTTGGATTATTTTATAATTTCGCTCCTCTGCTATATCTAATGCTGTGCAATATATGAGGGTATGAACATCGTTTAGTTGTGAGTCTTGGGAAACATACCGAGGTAGAATGTTTTCATTGAATATTTTTACTAGATACGTCAGTTGTTTTGTATATTTTAGTTTCGGCAAGTATGGTCTCTCTATTGGATCTATTTCAGAGTATTCTAGAAGTTTTGTTTTTAATTTATAATTTATTTGTTCGATTGTTGTGTCGGAGAAGGTTTCTACAGGTTCTATTTCTGGTGTTATTACTTCGGCTTGTGAGGTTATGTTCGGAGTTACACCCGGTTTCTGAAACGCTTGTCAACGCAAAAATTACGTAACAGCTTGTTAAACACTGATTAAATGCAGTTTGGGTTTCTGAAAGGGCCAATTGACGGCTTGTTTACAGCTTGTTAACGGATTGTCAAATCTCCAATTAACGGATGATTAATGTAATTTTGGGTTGCCGGAAAGCTTTTTCTCATGTTAACTGTATGTATGTATGTAAACTCTTTATTGCATTAAATACCTTAGAACTATATAACAAAGTGATATAAAATACATTGCAAAGGCGGGCTTATCCCACAATGGGATTTCTTACAGCTTACTGTATGTTATCGCCTTGTTATTTTAATTGGCGAAAATCGACCAATTAACCGATTGTCAAAAGAAATTATATCCGATTTTCTTGGTCTAGGTCTTGGTCCTGGCCCTGGTCCAGATCCTAGTTTTGGTCCGAGGCAAAGTCCAGGTCTAGGGTCCAGGTTCTGGTCCAGGATAATGACCAAAACTGCAACCTTGATCACAATTTGAGCTTGAACCAGAACCAGGACCCTGACCAGTGCCAGCACATACACCATAAACATTAGCTGGACCAGGACTTGGTTCGGGACCAGGACATGGACCTGAACCAGGACCAGGACCTGAACCACGGACATGTCAGGGTCCAGGACCTGGACCTGAACTAGGAGCTAGTTCGGGGCCAGGGCCTGAACCTGATTCAGGACCTGGTGCGGGGCCAGGACCTGGTCCAGGGCCAGTACCTGGACCTGAACCAGGACCTGGTCCGAAGCCAGGAACTGCACCTGAACCAGGACCTGATCCGGGGCCAGGACCTGGACCTGAACCACGAACTGGCCCGTATCCAGGACTTGAACCAGGATTTAACTAATGGGATTATTGGGAGAATCTCACAGAATCGATAGCCGATGGGGCGGATGTTGTTGAGTGGCTTTCTCTGGATGGCCTCCCAAGAGATGGACGGACGACCTCTTTAAAGTCCTAGGGAGCCGATGGATGCAAGATAACAGAGTCGACCAGAGTGTAAGCCGTAGGAGGCCTGTATTCAGCAGTGGACCGGGACCCACCTAACTGCCTAAAGATGATGATGATGGGATTACTGATCCACTGGAACCCGTGACCCTATAACATAAATATTGTTATAATTTCTCTTTTCTCGCTCTGTATATATTTTTTTTATAATATTCGATTTTACACGAAAACTACAATCGCTATCAGTTTCATCTAAAAGTTGAATATCCCGCCGCTATCAAAAGGCCGCTAGGGACAGAGACAAATCAATGCGTTATACAGAAACAAAACATATATGAGTCAATGAATGTGACTGATTTTAGCAGGGGTAGCCAGACGAAAAAATTGATCTCTTGTTAATGGTCGATTAGCTAACAATAGATTGATTGGCCTTTTTTAAACCTGGATACTACTACGTTGAAAAGAAAATAGTTATCGTTTTCGAATTTCCCATAGTCTCTCAAGATGTCCTTAATTTGTTTAGGCTTTCCATAGCACCCAATAAGAACCAGCAAGCCATTGTCCCATCCTATCCCTTTATTGCAACCAACGAGAACACGTTCGTGTACATGGAGGCAGAATGCCCGAAGTTTGATATCTGGTATCTCTGTGAAAAGAACATCAACCATCAAATCCGTTCCAAACCTGATTGTATCCAGCGCCTCATCGTGAATCTAGACCTAGACGAATCCTGCAGCTTCACAAGAGTTTCCCTAGCAAGAGAAGCAATGGAAAAGCTCGACGACCAACACTACGTAGTATCATTTCCACGTGCAACGAAGGTACAAGTCAACTGCGAGAGAGAAGATTTCAGCACACTACAAGGCAGCTATTTCGCGACGATTCCAGTAAACTGTTATCTAGGCACGCCTGAGTTCACCATCATCAACGAAAATGACAAGATACAAGGGTACCCTTTCACCTTGATGAAAATCTCATACCCGGCTGAAGACAAGATACAGCATTAACCCATATCAGCCTCAACTCCATCGACCTAAGAGGACTACATAATATTCAAGACAAGCTGATGATAGAAGCTCCCATTCAACTTGAACATCCAGCTCAAGACATACTAGTGTATTATTAATAAAACAATAAAGTTATAATCTTAGTAAGGCAAACTCTCATACCCCAATCTACACACACACACGCACGCACGCACGCACGCACGCACGCACGCACGCACGCACGCACGCACGCACGCACGCACGCACGCACGCACACACACACACACATACACATACACACACATGCATGCATTTCTTCATGCACGACTATAGCACATATCCCACTGACATACAGGTCTACTCACGAAATGTTTAAGGCTAAATGGCATTTATGACGACACTATCGAACACTGTCTCTTAAGATATATTTATTCCTAGTTTAGGAGGCAGGGCTGTAAATTTTTGTCATACTACTTCACTTTGTAAACCTATATATTATCAAAATGTTATAATTTGTGTCAATAAATTAATTTTTTTTTATATGCTGTAAAAAAGATACGAGGTTATTCTGATTATTTCCACAGCATTATGACTTATGGCATACTACTATGGGGACACGCTGCCGACTGGCATAATGTATTTGTGCTGCAGAAAAGGCTATTCGCGCGATTTACCAATTGGGACCTAGGACACTAAGAGATAAATTCAAGAATGTTGACATTATGACAATGCCATCACAATACATATATGAGAACTTGATCTATGTCCATAAAAATATACACTTGTTTATGAAGAATAGTGATGTTCATAGTAGGAATACTAGAAATAAAGATAAACTTGTTACTGGTTCTTGTCATCTGGCCAAAGTCCACAAATCATTAATGGGTCAATGTGTACGCTTTTATAATAAGGTTCCAACAGATATGCAAAATTTATCATTGAATCAATTTAAACCCACTATAAAAATCAAATTATGTCAAAATAGTAGTTTATGCAACTGTCATATAAAAGGGGGTACTTAAACATGAGTGTCTGTTTATCATACGAGGCGTAGCCGAGTATGATAATAGTTTGACACGAGTGTTTTAATACGTAATTATATGCAGTTACATACACTACTGTAGATATAGTCAGAACTGTAGACAAACTCATATTTTTATGTTAAAATATCGAACCTATAATTTTCTCAACTTTGCTGAATGTAAGCTGCGAGTCAGTTCTATTGTACCTACGCGTCGATATCACGAATATCAAGCGGCGGGAAATTCACTTCACTATTTTCACATTTATCTATTTATTTGCTTCAAACAAGAAAAAACATTCACAAACACAAATTACAACATTTAGAAAAAATATTTTGTTTAGCGGGAAAATAATTACACACAAATATAAACAGGAAAATTTTAATTTTGAATTTGAATTTGTCAAAGATATTGGTATTCAGCCTAAATTTCGCTGTGTCTCGGCGCCAGACAAAAAATTAAAAAAATTTAAGTGTTGCATAATGATTAAAAAGTTATTTTACGTTACAGTTGTAATGAAATTAGTATGGGAACTGCTGTATCGAAAAGTATTTTTTATTTATTTTAGAGACTGGCGTGCAAAAAGTGTTGGAACTCCTTGTTCTTTATTTTTCTTTATTCTTAAGTTGTCAAATAAGGCAATGACAAGATGAAGCGCAGTGTAATAATTTTAATGTCTTAATAAACGACAGGGAGGAAACCGGCTTTTAAGAATTCGCGTATTTATTTCCTTAGAAGTTTGAGGACCCGCTCCCGGGTAGTTACGTTGCTCCAGGTTCGCACATAATGGCGACCGACATAGTTATATTAAAAAGAAAGCGAACCTTAGGAAGAAGAATTTTCAGTAACGCAATAAAAAAATTTCAAGCGGATCTAGAGCAGCAGCGAGACATTCCTGCCTCTTATAAGTACGTGGAAGACAAGGCAGAAGAGCTATTTACAATTGAAGCCGAAATTAAAGAGTTGCTCTTCCAAGGCGACGATGACGATGAAATATTTTTGCGGACTTGGAAGGGGCGGAGACGTATCGGCAGAAGCTACACGAGGTACGTGCACAATATGATACAATCGTTCAAACGGCAGTGCCTCGGGAGGCGGCAGCTAGTGTCAGTGGGTGTTCCGTGAAATGCATGGCGAACAAAACATTCCGGTTGCCGACACTAGAACTTAAGAAATTTGATGGCCAGCCAATCAACTGGATTACATTTTGGGGCCAATATAAACGTATTCATGAAGACCTCACTATCGATGACTTTGATAAGTTCAGGTATTTAATTCAAGCTACTGAGCCATTTTCTAAAGCAAGGGACTTTGTAGAGAGCTTTCCACCAAGCGGCGACATCTATGCTCGTGTGTTTTCTGAGCTGAAAGAACGATTTGCTCGTGACGATATTCTAATAGAGACATATATAAGAGGTCTGCTACAATTAGTGACTCAGAGGAAAGAAGATGTGATTCTGTCGGAGCTGTACCACAAGCTTACTTCACACCTCCACGCGCTTGAATCACTAGGAGTTACATCAGATAAGTACGCTGCTATGTTGTTTCCCATGGTTGAGACAACAATCCCCTTTGATGTACTTAAGGCTTGGGAACGGAGTCGTGACAAAGGATCCAGACCACAGCTCACTGGTTTGATGGAATACCTCAAGGCAGAGGTAGAGAGTGAAGAGCGCATTAATATAGTGAGGCGAGGCTTTGATGCAACGCATGACAAGCAGCCAACAGCATCCTGTCTGACAGCGGCGGTGGAAAAGAAGCCCGGAGTAAAGTGCTTATTTTGTGAAAAGGCATCACATCATCCCATAGAGTGTCCTAAGTTGGTTAAGTTGACAATTGAAGAAAAAAGAGACCTTTTAAGAAAGCACAAGGCTTGTTTCTTATGTTTGCGAGTGGGTCACGGAGCGAAGTATTGCAGAAGCTTTACAAAATGCCTTATATGCAGTAGACGACATCTGGTGGTGATGTGTCCGCAAATAAATGAACTCAAGAAGGATGGAGATAGCTGCACCAAGCCTACAGCTGATAAAGTCAAGGTGATGACTTGTACACGTAGACCGATGACTACGTTCTTACAGACAGTTTTGGTAAAATTATCGTACAACGGTAAGAGTGTAGTTGTTAGAGCCTTTTTTGATAGCGGCGCTCAGCGGTCCTACGTCCGAGAAAATGTCGCGAAACAATTAGGTATAAAAGTAGCATCTCGAGAACTCATGTCGCACAGTTTATTTGGGGGTCTAGAAACAAAGGCCGACGCACGTAACGTGTATGAGTTTAGCTTAGGTAGTGTGGACGGGCAGTACCAAGTAAATATGAAGGCTTTAGGACAGGAGAAAATTTGTGGCTCGCTACCACGGCTGATGGATAGTTCATTGCAAGCAAAATTACGTGACTTGAATATATACATCAACGATAGTGACGACACAGTAACCGACATTGGGCTGCTAATAGGAGCAGACATTTCGGGTTTAATTTTGAATGGACATATTGTGCACATAGATGGCAGTCTGGTAGCTATTGATACAAAACTCGGGTGGACCCTACAAGGGCAGGCTGAAAATGTGAACTGCACATATAGCTTGACTGAGGTGGCTTGCTTTGTAGGCTTCTCAGTCTCTGATTTGTGGGACTTAGAAGTGATGGGTATTAAAGAGCCATCTGATGTAAAGTCTAAAGAGATGTGTGAATATGAAACTCTGAAATTTTTCAGCGAAACAGTGACACGAGATCCCGACGGTCGCTATCAGGTACATCTACCATGGAAGGAGGGGTTTCCAGAGAATCTTCCAGTCGATAATAGGACCCTAGCTTATAAGCGGCTTGTATCTACCACTAAGAAGCTTAAACAGACAGGTAACCTAGATAGATATGACAAGGTTTTCAAGGACTGGTTTGAGGAGGGAATCATAGAAAGGGTCATTGATGGTGACAGTCGTGGGTTGTACTTGTATCATCACGCGGTAATCAAAGAGTCCAGCGCTACGACTCCTGAAAGACCAGTATTCGATGCTTCGGCTAAGCTTAAAGGTCATTCTTTAAACTCGAGTTTAGAGAAGGGTACCAATCTGCTGGAACTCCTACCAAAATTGTTGATGGGTTTCCGAAAAAATACCATAGGTATAACTGCCGACGTTTGTAAGGCTTTCCTACAAATTTCAGTGGTAGAGAAGGACAGAGATTATTTGAGGTTTTTGTGGTGGTCCGATTTTGAAGAGTTAGAGACGCCAATGATTTACCGTCATAAAAGAGTTGTTTTCGGAGTGACTAGTAGTCCTTTCTTGTTGGCAGCAGCAATTAATCACCATTTAGACAACATACATGACAACAGGAGGATGATTGTCCAGCAGTTGAAGGCGTCGCTGTATGTCGATAATTGTGTACATAGTGTAAATACTGACAGTGAGCGTGAAAGTTTTGTAGAAGTGTCGAAAAGTGTGATGAACGAGGCTCAGTTTGATTTGCGGGGATGGGTCTACGGGCCATGCGAAGTGGAAAATAGTCAGTCTGTGCTGGGATTGCGGTGGAACAACAAGGAGGATGTGCTCCGCATTGAACCCGAGTACCGCGATTTGAGCGATGTTGTAACGAAACGGATTTTGTTATCATTTGCCCAAAGAATTTTCGACCCGATTGGATTCACTTGTCCAACAAGCATCGTTCCGAAAATACTATTACAGAAATGTTGGTCACTGAAGAAAGACTGGGATGAAACACTACCTAGAGATATTGTGAATGAATTTATATCTTGGGTTAATTTATCACTTCATACTTTCAGCGATGCGTGTAAATTGGCATACGCTGCGTGTGTATTCATTCGGACGGAATGCCAGGGAAATGTCCAGGTGCGTTTAGTGGTAGCCAAATCTAGGGTGGCGCCTATAAAAGCGATTACGATCCCTAGATTGGAGCTGGTAGCAGCAGTGATGGGTGTAAGGCTATACCAGCAGTGTGATAATGCCTTGGCATTAAATAATGTGGAGTCCTATTTTTGGACTGATTCGTCAGTGGCTCTCACTTGGATTAAGGGTGAGCGTAATTGGACAGTATTTGTAAATAATCGAGTGAAGGAAATTCATAGCTTCACCCAAAGAAATCAGTGGCGTCACGTAACTGGCGCTAACAACCCGGCTGATTTGCCGTCGCGGGGCTGTTCGCCAGGAAAACTGGTGTCATCGCTGTGGTGGACTGGGCCTAGGTGGTTGTACGGCAGTGTAGATGAGTGGCCTGTGTCAGCGGTGATTGTAGATGATAAGTCGAGTCTAGAAGTTAGGAACACTGTTGTCGTTAGTACTGATAAAGAGCGATTCCGTGAAAATTTCTTCTACTTTAGTAAATTCAGTAAAATGGTGAGATGCATGTGTTGGATTCTGAGATTTGTACATTATTGCAAAAATACGGGCAACAGGCGGCAAGGAAATTTGTCGTTTGATGAATATGTGAGCGCAGAGAGATCACTAATGAAATTGTTGCAATCAGAACATTATGATGTGACATCACCGTGTGCAGTGAAAGACTTACAGACGGTTCGATTTGATGACGGACTGATCCGCGTCAAATCAAGGTTGCTTTTAGGCGATGAGCCTGAACATTTTAAATATCCCATTTTGATTCCGGGCAAGTGCGAGATTACTCATCGGTTGATTTACCAAGAGCATTGCAAACTTCAACACGCTGGTGCTTCTATAGTTATTGGCAATATGAGGGAAACTTACTGGCTTACGAGTGCACGTCGTAATGTTCAGGCGGTGATATCATCTTGTTTGAGGTGCAGGAGAATGACGTGCAAGGCAGCTCAGGCTCCTACCGCGCCCTTGCCAGAAAATAGAACCAAGCTCGGCAAGGTGTTTGAGGTAACGGGCGTCGATTTAGCAGGACCCATGTTTTTAAAAACAGGTGAAAAATGTTGGATTGTTTTATTCACTTGTGCGGTATATCGTGCTGTTCATCTCGAACTGACTATGGGATTGTCTAGCGAGTGTGTTAAGGCGATTCATAGCCAGAAGGGGTAGAGTACGTGTTATATATTCTGACAACGGAACTAACTTTGTTGGAACAAACAATTTATTAAAAAATATAGATTGGGATTTTTTACAGAGTCAGACACATTTGGATCGTATCGAATGGAGATTTATTGTGCCTAGTGCACCGTGGTGGGGTGGATTTTGGGAGCGCCTCATAAAGTGTTTGAAGGACTTGCTTCGTAGAATGTTGGGGAAAGCAGCGTTAAGTTACACTGAGCTAGAGACTGTATTATGTGATTGTGAGTCTACGTTAAATTCAAGACCCCTGACTTATGTCTCGGAGAAGGACGTGTTAACGCCGTTATCTCCTAAACATTTTCTACAGGATTTGACTTCATGTCAGGTAAATGACCTTGATGAGATCGACGCGAGTGCTTTAAACTTGCGCGTAAATTATTTGCAAAAGTTAAGAATGAATTTGAGGCATCGTTTTAGGAAGGAATATTTAGGACTATTGGTCAACCGTAATGTAAATTCAAAAAATTGTGGTATTAAAGTAGGAGATGTCGTACTGATGGAAACAGATGCAAAACGCCAGTTATGGCCTATAGGCATTGTACATGAACTTATAGTTGGTGCAGATAATGTCTCTAGGGCGGCGGTTGTAAAGGTGAATAACGGGTTTTTCAAGAGACCGATTCAGCAGTTGTATCCACTAGAGGTGCACCGACCCCAACAATATATGAGTATGACACGGTCAGGGCGGAGGGTAAGGGCACCTGAGCGCTATAGGTAGGGTAGCATTATAATTTTTTCTTGCTTTATCTATAACGGAAAATGTTATCTTTGTAGACTGTGTTTCTAGTAAAATATTGAAGTACAGCAGTTTACTTGTTATGTTTCAGTTTATAAATTGTATTACATGATAAAATTTAACTTATATGACATAATTGTACCTTAGTTAACGATCCTCTTCTCGAGGGTTGGGAGGACTCTCACAGATAGGTTTATACAGCATGTTTTTTTTTTACTTACTAGTACTGTACTACTCATAGTTTTGTTGGAATGTTCGTACGTCTTCTCGGGGTTGGGAGGATGTTGGAACTCCTTGTTCTTTATTTTTCTTTATTCTTAAGTTGTCAAATAAGGCAATGACAAGATGAAGCGCAGTGTAATAATTTTAATGTCATAATAAACGACCGGGAGGAAACCGGCTTTTAAGAATTCGCGTATTTATTTCCTTAGAAGTTTGAGGACCCGCTCCCGGGTAGTTACGTTGCTCCAGGTTCGCACAAAAAGGGTAACCTTAAACAACTGTTTTCTAATATGAAATTGAAACATTACGCTATGAGTGTAGATAAAAGTTATTATAGTATATCTGAATATGAAAATGACAAAGTCCATGGGACTGAACTGCTGTTCTATACAGGTATTTACTTTTAAGATAGTATCTAGGACAAATAATGTATTAGTACATAAGACATGTAATAAAAAAAAAAGAATTAATGTAGGCTCTGTGGGTTTCTTGCCGTTTCTTTCCCCCACGGAGGACCACCTTGGAAGCGACGTTAAATTTCCTTCCTTTTCCACACATAGTGACATCTGTCTGCGGTTGGGTAGGGGTAAGATAGTGGTAGGGTAGGTGTAAGGTAGTGGTAGGGTAGGGTTAAGGCAGTGGGAGAATATGGTAAGGGTAAGCTAGGGGTAGGGTAGGGATAAGATAGAGTAGGGTGGGAGCAGCTACCTATCACATGCAGCATGTGTAATGCACGCTCACTTAAAAGTCTGTCTGGCGGTGGCGTGGGGGCTGAGTCGCTCTTTTCCCTCAAATATGGTTGAGTTGGACGATGGCTGGGCCCTGCGGTATACTCGTGAACGGGTGCTGCCTTGGTGGACTGGCTTACTCTTGCTGTAGTTTTAGGTGGTTTTTCTTAATTTTACTAGACATGTTTATATAACATATTGAGCGCGGTCCGGCTTTGCCTGGCATTGCCGGGCACGGTCCGGTCGTGACTGGCGTGGGGTGGGTTTGCTACTGCCATGGGGCGGCCGGCGTGTGCTGTGTGCTTCCTTCCTACTTTCCTACCCTCCTTTTTGACGATTGAAAGATATATTTAATGTCCTAATCAATAAATAAAATTTGAATTTTGAATTTTGAACATGACAGCCTGACAGCGACTACTTTCCAATGTTATTAAAAATATATATTCCCATCAGTCGCCACGATTCAGAGTCATGGTAAATTGCGTTTGAAACCGCTTGCATTGCATGTGACTCCGATAGCCGTTTCCAATTATTTTTCCATAATGAATTATTCAGTAATTAAATCTGTACAGGCTTAGTAGTTGCTTGGAAAAATATTCGTACGAGTTACTTTAATATTTTAATGCGGTATTTTGCGCTAATTTAGACCCCTACAAACACTAGACTGGACTGGGAGACAATCGCTTCTTGCATTAAGTTTCGAAACCGCTTACGTGTACGACGAGCAAAACGATTATAGTAAACTTCTCGACCACATGGTCAACTTGCAATTCTATCCGTCAGAATTCAATGCAAAATAAATCAAGTCCCTGATACGGAAAATCTAATTTATTACCAGTCTGTCGTATAAATTCTTAATTGGTTATTGGCCAAGAATGTCCAGAAGTTATTTCGTTCGCTTGCTATAAAATGTTTACAAGCAAATCTGCCATTCTTCTTGCATTTGGTATATTTTCTATTCAATGTGAGTACATTTGCAGTAGTGAATAATTAATTACCTATAGTGAATACTCAATGTGACTACATAGATTAGGTTTTCGTTGAATGCTATGACGTGACCGATAGTAGTAGATATGCATTGTTGTTCGTTTCAAAAAATATTGTTTCAAGGCTCAGCTTATATTTACTATTTGACTGTGATACGAAATTTTACAAAACACAGTCTTTGTTTTACATAATAACTATAATAATTATTCTTCAGTTTGCAATGCAGGACGAAGAATTATGGATGGCATGGATGTCTCATCGCCAAAAAAGTTTATGGTGAGTGATATTGGATTGGTTTCTTATGTGGTAACAGATTTAGGACTGGTTTTCAAATGTTTAGCAATTGCTGCTGTTTTTGCTACTTATAAATATAGTATCGTCTTTGAGGGCAAAGATATTCTTCTTTTAAACAAAATGTCTTCCGCTCAAAATTGCCCGCTTGCCTGTTTGTCCGCAGTATAACAAAAAAAATTAAAAGGCTGTTGTTTTAGGTATTCATGAAAGGGTTATGCTGTTTGAAATACAGTACTAACTACTAACTATACTATCATCATCATCATCGTCCTAGCGCTCATCTCGGCCTCTGCGAGGGTCCTCTTTCCTACTCAATTTTCTCCTCTTCGCTCGGTATTCGGCATCCTTTCGTCATAAGCAGTTAGCGATGTCAATCCATCGCTTCTTGGGTCGCCTACGGGGCCTCTTTTCTTATACAGGCAGATTCAAGCACTTATTTCCCACGTATCCCTGACCAAGCCTTCTATATCCTATCTGCGACATCACTCTCGCCAAGGCTGCCACGAATGTACTCGTTACGCAGTCGATCGAGTCGCGTAACTCCGCACATCCACCGCAGCATTTTCATTTCGTTGGAGTGGAGTTCGCGAACGTGTTTCGTCAGCGCTGGCCAAGTCTCGCAGCCATAGAGCATCACCGGTCTAATTACTTATTTATTTATTCTTAGGAAAATCAACAGCTGCACCAGTAATTATACTCTTGTATATAAGCCCTTTGAGTTTTAAAGGAATTTTAGGGTCACAGGTGACTGCCATGAGTTCCCGTCATTTGGCCCAAGCTGCAGAGATTCGGAGCTTGACATCGGGGTCGATATCGCCGGACTCGTGGATCACGGATCCGAGGTATTTTTATTTATCTGTTCTATTAACAGCTTCGTTATCTACATGGATAGTTCCGGGATCTGCGCTGCAGCTGGCCATGTACTCCGTTTTAGTACATTCAACTTCAGACCACCTTTTTCTAGCATATCCACGTGTTTACTCTGGTCTCAAGATCCTGCCTAAGCTTGCTCACCAGTACAATGTCGTCAGCGTACTTTCAATACTACTACAATTTCCTCTGAGGGGGCATCGAGCACAATGCAAAACAAGTAAGGGCTCAGCACAGAACCCTGGTGAACACCTACAGTAATCGGGAAGGGATTAGTATGGCCTATGATGGTTTTGACAACGGCTCCAGTATTGACATACATATCCTGTAAAATACTAATGTACGCTTCGGGCACATACTTTGATCTCAGAGCCCACCAGATTATCTCCCGAAGGACAATGTCGAAAGCCCACTGCAAATTGAGAAATGCGGAATGTAATGGTTGATTCCTACTAATTATGGGACTAATGGGATTAATGGGACTCCTGGAAGACCCTGAGAGCAAAGATTGGATCCATGGTGCTGCAGCCCGGCCTGAAGCCGTATTGGCATTCCGGCAAGGAACATTCCTGGCGAAGTCTCTGGTCCATAATACGTTCGAGCAGCTTCATTGTATGGCTCATGAGTATGGCTGATAGTTGCCGCACTCCTGCACACTGCCTTTTCCTTTATAGATTGGCCTAATAATATTTACGCGCCACGCGTCAGGTATAAGCCCCGTAACTACGATCTTATTGAATAGTTCAATGAGCAAGAGTATGCCTCGGGTCCCCATTGTTTTCCAAGTTTCTATGGGTATTCCGTCATGGCCAATAGCTTTCCCGGTCTTCATATGGGCCAGAGACGTCTCCACCTCATCCGGGGTAATCGAGATTATCAAGCCAAGGTTTGCAGGAAGCTGTGGTGGTGGCACGTGGTTGTTAGCCTCGTTAGACAGTTCCACGAAAAGACAGCAACAACGGTCTTTAATAGGGTTTGCACTTGTGAGCAACACGCGGTCTACATCCTTTATGGCAACACACTTTAAAACATCTAAACTGGCTCGACTCCGCGACTTTGCCAGCTTGTTGACGAGCTTCTGCCCCTCCACGGAATCCAGCACATCGTAGAGCGGAGCCAGCTGAGCCGACCGTGCTTTTGCCACCATCGTCTTAACTCACCGCTTTGCCTCCAAGTACACCTCCTTATCCGAAGGTGAGTTACTGTGCTGCCATTTCTTAAAACCCTAACTGCTTCCTGCACCTCACTATTCCTCACTATTCCACCATCCCGTGTCCTTGTCAGTTCTTCGGCCACCTTTCAACGTACCGAGTACTGTTCGTCCGAGTTTGAGAATGGACTTTTGCAAATGGCCCCAGACCTCATTAGTGGTTTAACCCTCCGTGCTCCAATCGCGACGTTCGGCTGCCTCCTTGAACTCCTGGCCCTTGCTTGTTAGAGTCCACTAGTTAATAGACGACTTGCAACGTTCTACAGTAGGCCGTCTCCTACTTACTCGGACATCCATACAAGGACTCGGTGCGGTGCAGTGAGGCATTCCCCCTGGATGATCTTGCACTGGGATACAAGGCCAATGTCACGTCTTCGGATCAGCAGATAGTCGATCTGTGATTGGTGCGGGCCACTTTTATAGGTGATGAGGTGTTCGGGTCTCTTCTGGAAGAAGGTATTAACCACGGCTAAGTCGGCGGCCAGTGAGGTTCGGAGAATTTCTTATCCCTCACTGTTTCGCTGGCCGTAGCCAAAGCGCCCATACTCCTTGCTCCTGTGGCCCGCACCAACCACAATCTGTACAACAAGTCGGCCAGCACTCGAAACCGGCCCATCAGAGAGCCAACGTTAAGCGTGGCGAAGCGAACTTTCCTGCTAGGCGCTAACTTCATTAACCCTACCCGCACGTGACAGGGAAGCCCTAGCCCTCTTATCGTAGGTGTAGGGCGATATGTCGGCGCGTCGTTTAACACTTCTAAAAACTGCTATCTATACTATACTTAGTATTAATATGGCTTGCTTGTAAGCTTGTGTGAGTTAACCTTAAAGTACAGAACCGATCCCGAAGTTTTGGGCTGAAGTTATCCTCGTAGGTCATCCTTTCAAGTAACAAACGTAAATCTACATATACAAGTCTACAACTCATGTCCTACTTTAGTTTCGAGAAACAAAAATGCAGAACTGTTGCTCCTGCGAAGATAAGCATCATACCTTCGCACCGGTACACAAGAAAAGTATACATTGTTACTTGGCTGCAGAAATAGACAGGAAGGGGATAGCCCTGCTCCTGTGTCAAGTCGGTTAGGGCTACCGGGTTCAGGGCGGGCACGGTTAAAGACACTACTTCACAGATAGTAGAGAGACACCCAGGCGGAGGGTGGCAGTGGCGTTCGTGCAGGAGACTAGTTGGAGAGGCAATAGGTCCCGCAACATCGGGAACGGCTACAAGCCAGAGTACATGGCCTGCAACAGTGCAGTTCCCCTACCCGTGCGCATAGGTGAAATGAAGTCAAGCGCACGGATCGGGCCAGATTCCTGGGGTCTGTACTAAGAGCAACCGGGGACATCGACAGCGACGTCAAAGCCCGAATATTCTCAGTTTGGGCCAAATGGCGGGAGGTAACAGGTGTTATTTGTGACCTTAAAATGCCTATAAAATGAGTTTCACAAAAGGATCGCCTTTGAGATTCCCACATTCGGGGTAGCCTTGGCATCCGTGACATCGCAGAAAAGCTGCTGCAAGAGTGCCGCCTTCGATGGTATGGCCACGTCTTGCGCAGACCGGAAAGCTATGTGGGAAACAAGTGTCTGGTCATGCCGCCCCCGCCGGGCACGGGAAGGAGAGGCCGGCCCAAGAAGCGATTATAAGCTCACCACTAGGGATGCCGATGACCAAGCGAGGTAGGTCAAGAGTAGCAGGAAGACGGACCCTGGGCCCTCGCGTATCGTGCGGGGGCGCAACCGGGAAATAACGCCAGCATGATGATGATGATGATGAATAGAGAAAGCCAATTTATTGGGTGCTCTCTTTTCCTCAAACTCGACCCTGAACGACGGAGGCGCCGACCTGACCCCCGTGGTGCGGCAAATCAATGCCGGAAATATTTACTTCTCAGCAAAAGGCGGGCGCTACTCTCTCTAGGTGTTCGAAAGTCGAGTGAGCCTGATGGTATTCCGGCGGTGTTGCTTAAAGAGCACACGGCTCCCGAATTGTGTCCGGTACTAACACGCCTTTTTGCGCTCTTATACTCCGCTGGGGACTATCCAATTATTTAACTGTAACATTACAATAATAGCAATATCACATGTATTATATTAGGTATACTTAGTACTCACCCGCAAACATTACTTCTTACACGAACTTTACACACTATATAGCATACACATTGCCCTACAATATTATGGTTTATGTATTAGATGAATTATATATCTCTATTTATTACACACTTTCGTCCGTACCTCACTCAGCGGGTCCCACTGAAAACCAGCGCTTCGGTTCGCACCGGGGCAAAATGCTGAGTGAGGTCCCTTTTACACATGCATTACACCACTAACACACACCACTTATCTTCTACCATTCGCATCGACACTGCGCTAGCTTTTATTTGCTTCTGCTTTTATTTGCTTTTTTGTTAATTTTTATGTACTGTTTCTTTTCTTGTGTTACAAAATGTCGTGTTTTCCAAATTTTTGTGTTGTGGTGTTTCTGTTTGTGTAAATAAATATTTCTTATTCTTATTTTATTCTTATTCCATAGTCTTCATAGAAGACTGCCCACGTGCACCCTGTGCCCAAAAGGGGCGACAGATCATACCCATCGAATTACAGGCCTATAGCTATTACCTCCCTTCTCTCTAAAGTGATGGAGCGAGTTGTAACCGGCTCCTTCGTTATCTAGAAGAACACGATATCTTGAGCAACCGTCAATATGGTTTCCAACATTGTCGTTCAACAGGTGATCTTCTAGAGTATCTAACACACCGTTGGGCTTTAGATGTTAAGAGTCAAAGCGAGGCACTGGCTGTTGGCCTAGATATGGAGAATGCGTTCGAATGGGCCTAGCATAGGGTCTTCAATCGAATTTACCATCATACGTGCTTCCCGAGATATTGTGCAAATGGGTAATTCGCTTTATGTCCGGCAGATTCATCGAAGCCCTAGCTGATGGCTGTTGCTCAGATAGCATGGACATTAACGCTAGTGTCCGGTAAGGCTCGGTGCTATCTCCAACTTTGTTCCTTCTTCATATCAATGATATTGCTATGCGGATGCTTAGAGACGCCTTTTATACTAGTCGTTCCAATATTCCTAGTGGAGCAAAATTGCGAAGTACTTGTGTCCGAAATCGAGAGTACTCTATCTAGAATCTCCGATTGGGGTAGACTGAATCTAGTCAAATTTAACCCCACAAAGACACAAGTTTGCGCGTTCATCGCCAAGAAAGCTCAATTTGTTGTAGCTCCTCAGTTCCAGGATACACCGCTTACCATCTCTAAGAGCATATACGATGTCTCTTTAAAAGAAAATGTGAATTTTGAATTTTCGCGGGCTGTGTACATTCGATTATCAATTTTGTTTTATTATTTTGGTAGAGCTCGTCTAGTCTAAAATGACACGCCCCACTACTTAGTTAGTTGATTTCGATGTGTGAGTGCAAATATTGATAACGACACTTCATCTGTGTGGGAGCCAATGAACGACGCGTTCTCCTACGTTTGAATCTCACCGCCAACTGAATGACCAATTACAACGGCATTTGTATATGTATTGCGTTCATATTTTAAACTTGCTTGTGTGCGTTAATGCGATAGTAGGGCGCGTCATTTTAGATTAGACGAGCTCTACACATATGTTTATCATATGTTAACATTATCATCCATTTTGGATTAGTAGTTTGTTTTTGACAACTGAAAAAGGTTAGTCTGAATCGAAGAACGAGCTTATGGCCATACCCAAAAGCGCATTTCAGAAGTGCTTCGAGGATTGGAAGAAGCGCTGGCATAAGTGCATTATATCTAAGGGGGAAGACTTTGAAGGGGACAAAATAGATATTGATGAATAAATAAATACTTTTCGAAAACATTCAAAATTCACCTTTTCTTTTGAACAGACGTTGTATATCCTAAGTCTCGCTTCTAAAAAATTAGATGTGCTAAACAAATCGAAACGATTCTTCACGCCGGGTCAACGACTTCTTCTATGCAAGGTTATTGCTCCCATTTATGGGCGGGTGCACCGGCATATCAGCTTGGTTCTTGTGACTCGATCCAAAAGCGCGCTGTGAGAATTGTCCATCATACCATGCTCACAAGTGGTATTGAGCCGCTGAGTCAGCGGAGGGATTTCGCCTCTCTTTGTGTGTTCTACCGCTTGTACAACAGTGTTTGTTCTCAAGAACTCTTGGACATGCCTACAGCTACTTCTATCATCGCACCGCTCGTCACCGACAGGGAGTTTATCCTCACACTACGGAGCCAAATTGTTCGCAATCTGTGCCGTTCTAAAGGAACTTTTTCCTATGCACACTAAGGTTGTGGAATGAACTTCCTGGAGAGGTTTTCCCTGGAGAGTACAACATGAAGTTCTTCAAGAAAGGGGTGAAAAGGTTTTCAAGAATTTGGCAACACGTGGGTGACGAACTTGGTATTGCAAACGTCCATAGGCTGCGATGACTGCAAACAATCAGGCAGGCCGTAAGCGTGTTTGCCACCTTGGTGGTATAAACAAAAACATTCTTCGCAGGTATACCTAACGAGGGCCGTGAGTTCCGATGTGAAGTACGACGCATGGATATGTGGCGGCGTGCTGGTAAGCAAGAACATGGTCGTCACCTCAGCGGCCTGTGTCGAAGACGTCCAATTCATGTACGCGATCGCTGGCTACAGTAAATATGTTAGATACGACGAAATCGACAACGACGAGTGCACCAAGGGGCTCAAAAAGAGAGTTGTGCAGACTTGCGTTCCTAAAAGTAGGTGCCCTTACTTTTTTGGACAGGTTAAATAAATAAAATAAATGTGCTTGGACAATTCACACAGCGCCATCTAGCCCCAAAGTAAGCAAAGCTCGTGTTATGGGTGCCAGAAAACTTATGTACGTATATAATACATACAATACCCAGACCTGTAACAGAAGTTAATTCATCATTTCAATTTCTGCCCGGCCGGGAATCTCACCCGGAACCTTTACGTAGCAGACCGGTATGTTAACCAACTGAACCACTCAGGTCGTCTAGGTTTTCTTAGCTAAGCTCTTTATTAATGGAAATTGCGCGCACCAGCCCTTAAATACCTAAAGCCGAGTATGGAAGTATCTATTCATAGAAAAGGATCGCCTATCTACCTAAAGTTTAATAATATGTCGTACTGACATTCCGTACACAACTTTCAGTTTACCACTTCGAATAATATCTACTAGAAAAATTGGCCAAAATAGACATTGGTCACCTCTTTGCTTCAATAACGTGTTATCTCGAAAAATGCAGTTTTACAGGAGAACACTTTTAAACTTTTAAAAGAGTATTGTGTTTAAAGGTGTCGTTACTGTAAATTTTTCACTTATTATGTATAGCTATCAATAAATAAGGTTTATGCAAATAAAGGAAAAACCAAATAATTCCAAACATTTAAGTATAAAAATTACATTAAAAAAAAGGAGAGGACGAGATGTCACGTTTTTCTTGAAAATATGGTATACGATGAGTGTTTCAAACTGACTTGTGTTCATGATATTACTTTTGGTATGTTATTGAGTTATGTAACAAGTTTAAAATTTAAGATTCATCTTTTTTATTGAAAAAGAAAAATAATTGCAAAATATTATGTTTTAAACTATCGCGGTTATTATTACACATTTTAAGGGTATGTTCCGGGTTTCGGTTCATGATATTACTTTTGGTATGTTATTGAGTTATCTAACAAGTTTATAATTTAAGATTCTTCTTTTTTATTGAAAAAGAAAAACAAATTGCAAAATATATTGTTTTGAACTATCGCGGTTATTATTACACATTTTAAGGGTATGTTCCGGGTTTCGGCTCGAGTCGTCCCGTGACCATGATGCATGCAACTGTGTCGAAATATCGGGCTGCTCGTCAACAAAGGTACGCGAAGGAAACCCGGAACATACCCTTAAAAATTGCATAATATTACTTGAATAATCAGTCAAACTATGAATTTAGTTGTGTGAAGGTGTTTAAAGTTCTGAAACAAAAATAAATCAACAAAGTATACCTAAAGGTAACTAATGGCAATATCGTCACCCGCTTTCCTGTTCGTCTTTTTCCTTGCCTGATCTTTGGCATTTTACTTGGTAAGCCGTTAGCTCTTGCATCTGACACGGCGATGTTAGTCCAGCGCTTCTGGGGTCTCCTGCGGGGCGCTTTCCGAAACCAGCGAAGGCGAGCTTCTTCGATCACACCTGCAACGTCTCTCACGCCAAAGCTACCACAAATATACTCGTTACGTACTCGATCTAGTCGCGTAACGCCACACATCCATCGCAGTATTTTCATTGTATTGGTCTGGAGTTTAATTCCATTGGCCATCAGGTAATTACAGTGAAGCGACTACCATCTGACCTCCGTGACCCAGCTACCAGGGAAATCTGACCAGATTGGATCATGGTTACAAATTCAGTTGTCTGAATTTGTAGGTTTCATCACGATGTTTTCCCTCACCGTATGAGCATCGGCTAGTATTCAATTAATGTATAAATAAGTCAGAAAGAATAATTGGTACTTTATCGCAGCGGGATTCGAACCCTCTCGCTTACGAGTCGGATACTTAACCGCCCGGCAAGCGACGCTCCCAGGTTCGCGCTCAGGGGGGGTATAATAGTCCAAAAGTTGAAGTCCCTTGAGCTTGATAGGGATTTTAAGGTCGTAGGTAACTGTTGTGAGCATGGGTATGACTCGTACGTCACGGATTCGAGGTACTTGAATTTATCTATTGACAGCTTTGTTCATTTGTTGATGTTAAGAACCGTGTTTCGGCTAGCCATGTGCTCTGTTTTGGCGTCGTTTAGCTTTAAACTCCCGTTTTGTAGCATTTCCTTCCACCTATTTACCCTGGTCTCAAGATCCCGCGTATACTTGCTAACAAGTGTGATGTCATGTGGCATGGAGGCTTATCCAGAATTTTCGCAGAGAGAAATCGCTAAGGACAGAACCCTGGTGAATACCCACGGTAATCAGGAAGGGATTAGTATGGTATACGATTGTTTTGTCGGCTTTACGCTTTGGGTAAAGACTTGGACCGTAGCGCCCACCAGAATACCTCTCGAGGAACACTGTCAAAAGCCCTCTGCAGATTGAGAAATGCAAAATGCAGAGGTTGATTTTGTTCATTAAGGGAAGATCCTGGAGTCTGTAACACAGTTTTAACTTACAAAGACTTCCAGGGTTTCTATACTTCTATAACCTGTTTCTTGGTACAATAGAAATTTTGTTTAATATTGATTTCTCCTGCAGTGGGCCTTCTAGAGAATTCTCAGGGCGAAAATTTGTCCTTGGTGATGCATCAGCCCGGCCTGAACCCGTATTGGCATTCAGACAGGGAGCATTCCTGGCCGAGTCATTACTCTATGATACGTTCGAATAGCTTCATTGTAAGGCTTATAAGTTTAATTCCTCCACATATAATAGCCTCACTCCTGTACACTGCCGTTTTCGTTATAGATAGGCGTAATTATGTTTACGCGCCACGCGTCAGGAATCTATAAGCCCCATCAATACGATCCTGTTAAATAGTTCAGGGAGCAGGAGTACGCCCCGGTCCCCATAGTTTTCCAGGTTTCTATGGGTACGCAAGAATGCCCAATATATTTTCCGATCTTCATGGGGGCCAGTGACCTCTCCATTTCATCAGGGGTAGTCAGGGTTTTAATACTAAGGTATGCGGGAAGCTGTTGTTGCTCATACTTCTTGGCGTTGTTGGATAGTTCTTTGAAATGGGCGCGAACAATTTTTTAATAGACTTGGCACTTGTGAGCAAAACGCTGTTCTGTTTCCTTATGGCAACATACTTCGTCGCATTTAAACTGGCTCGACTTCGCGACTTTGCCAGCTTGTAGATAAGATTCTCCACCTCCACTGTCTTAGAGCGGAGCCAGCTGAGCCGACCGAGCCTTTGCCACCATCTTTTTACTCGACGCTATGCTCCCAATTCCCAGAAGATGTACTGCTTACCTAAAGCATAATTACTTCGCTACCATTTTGCGAAGCATGCCTTTTCGTCTCTCACTACTTCCTGTAGGTACCTCTCTATTCATCCCGTGTCCTTGTCAATTTTGCGCCCTTTCGACGTGCCAAGGACTGTACTCCCGAGTTTTACAATGGTCGTCTAATAATGGTGCCAGAGCTCATTTGGTGGCTTCTGTACTAATAGGAACCATAACGGGAATACTGGATTTCTCAATATCTATTGCAAGTTCTAGAAGTCGTTTAGTTCGTGGTCTCATCTGAAAAAACAACTCATAATACTCATTTGTTTTACTATAAGAAAGAAAGAAAATATTTCTACAAAGGACGCCACGACATGATTATTTACATTTAACACAAAAAAAAAAGTACATAAAACACGGAGACAATTATAGGGTTCCCAGTGGCACTTTTCGTGGGCATCCAGCGTAAATGGACCCTCCTCAGCATAATGTTGTGGCCGCTTGCCGCGAACCACAACGCTGGTTTTCAGTGGGCCCCGTAATATCCCACCGACACTGCACCGTCAAGCAAGCAATACTCACATCAAATAAATAGCTACTATCTAAATAATAAAATGAATTATAGAACAAACATAAATAAAATAGTCAAAAAGCCAAATGTCGCAATATATACAGATATAAAATGTATGAAGTAAATAAAATAAACTAATTGGATATGATTTTTGTGTATTGACAGTGGTTGTGTGAACCCAAACTATCATGCGCTTGCGACTAGCCACCCTTGGGTGAGGGTAGGGCCGGGCGGCCAGTCTAGAAACTATCGTCGCGCGCGCAACGTGTGTGTCTCTGCAACACACTGGTCATACCTATCAAATATATACTAGGCAAACAAAATTTTAACTGCACAGTCAAAAATTGTGACCATTATCATTCCAAAACCTAAAACAAGCCCATGGATTGAAAAATACGCGAAAAACGACAACAAAAAGTGTTTTTTTTTTCATTGTGCACGTGCGTGCGCTGGCACCCCGGTTGTGATCACTTTGTGTTAGTGCGCGTACTTACCCACCTCGTCCAAATCGTCATTCAAGATCGTTCCTCGCCAAAGTACCACCGCCACCACATGTCTGAACTAAGCGAGGTAAATATCTTTTTTATTTACTAGCCTTTTACCAACCAACCTGCAGTGTTTATATGTGTGCAATGTGTTCGAGTCAAACCCTGCAAGCCCATAAGCCTAGCCACTTTACCTGCCTCCCGGATTTCAATGAAGTCAAAATCCGGTACACCCATACAACTTGGATGACACTCCACGAAGATGGTACCATGGAGATGGTCTGATTATGGAATCGGTGAAGTGGTCATAGAAACCAATGAACGCAACAAAACAACACCGTCCTCGAGTTGTAGACCGAGTTTGTTTGCGAGCGTGTACACTAAGTGTGTCGCATTTTCGCCAGCCTCCTCCGGTATGCCGCTAACTTCAACGTCATTAATCAGCAGATCCTGGTCCCGGTCATTAAGGTCCACCTGCAGTTTGCGCACTGTCGCCTCCAAAACTCCCACAGCCTCACTGGATCCATTTCGTGCGATAAAGGTGTCTACCTTCAATTCGAGACCGTCTACCCGCTCCTCACAAGATTTCATCTGCGCTCGTAGATCCTGGAACTGGTCCCGAAATGCCTTAAGCTCCCGCCTTGTCTCACGCAACTCGTCACTTATCCGACGCAGCTCGATACCTAGCGACGGCTGCTGCGATTCCACCGTAGTAATTTCGCTTTCCTGACTGGCGACAGTGACACCCGAGTGCACAACACTGTCATGCTCCGTGACCGACGCATCCATGCCCTGCGTTGGTGCAGCCTTATTTTCCGCCGGCAGCCTAGTCTTACAGTCCAGGCATATCCACGACTCCACCGGCTCCCCTTCGGGTACCGCGACGCAGGTTCGGTGCGACACCCTTGCGCATTTGCTACACGCAATATTAGTGCCTTCCGCCGACGACATGAACTTGCCACACTCGTTGCACATTGGCGCCATGATTTTCGTTAGTTTTAGATCGTTTTAGTAGGTTATTTATTGCAATTTAATTATTTTTAATGTAAAATGTGAATTTGTATGTACCGTCGTTTTATATTATATTACTTGTATTTGGTTTTATTTCCACTTTACAGCTTGTCCACTACACTGAAAGTAACGCACACTTTATATGTTATTAAGCGTTGGTTAAATTAGCTAACAGAAGCTAAATGTATTTATTATTTGCACTTTAACTATTTTTTAAATGAGGAACTCGATATTATTGCTGCGACTAGTGCAGAATCTGCGGGTATAAACAACGTTACATTTAGGAATAGGTACTACACATCAAAATATGAATATTTTCTTTAAAAATTGAACATCAGTAAGTAACAAGAACTTGTATTTTGTATGGCAAAAAATTTCATCACCAACAATGTTGCGTCCTAAGATAACACAAAGCAAAATTGAAATTCTTTCGGAACAGGGTGACATAATGATTTGTCCCAATTCACACTCTAGTCAAGTTTATTAACAACACTGTGTTAACATACAATATATCGTTATAAAATAAAATATTAAAACTGAATTTAAACAAAGTTTTGCAACCAAACCGTGGTATTATTGTAATATCACGTTTTCGTTGAAAACCAAGAGCACCTTGCAGGTCGCGTGAGCAGTGACCACTGTATTGTTACGTTGTTGAAATAAAATACCCCGAAGTAAAAGACAATGTAACACCGCGATATAACACAGTTGCGATGTCTCTTTTCGCATAACTTTTCGTAAAAAGATACCGCGTCTTTGAAGAAAATAGAATCCGACACGGCGGTTCTAATCAGAAATAAAAAATATTTTGATTTTTTCAACTTGTCACGTTATTGAAGCAAAGAGGCGATGTATTTTGATATGTACTTGTTATACATGCAACACCCTGACCTGTATCAGAAATTAAACTTCATCATTTCAATTTCTGCCCGGCCGGGAATCTAACCCGGAACCTCTACGTGGCAGACCGGTATGTTAACCAACTGAACCACTCAGGTTGCCTAGGTTTTCTTAGCTAAGCTCTTTATTAATGGGAATTGGGCGCACCAGCCCTTAAATACCTAAAGCCGTGTATGTAAGTATCTATTCATAGACAAGGAATGCCTATCTACCTTATTTTAGTAATACGTCATACTGACATCCCGTCAACAACTTTCAGTTTACCGCTTCGAATACCAGCATCTAGAAAAATGGTCCAAAGTGGACATAGCGACAGCTATTTTAGAAAACGCGTACGATTTTGATGGTCCAGTCTCCCCTGGCTGCGATTATGCACCGAACGAAATTCGCATCAACTTCGATCACCACTACCAGAAACCGGGGACCAGCGGCTACGTCCTGGGTTGGGGTCACAAGGAAAAATGGAGACAGGTTAATTCATTTTTAAGTCCAAAACCCGGTCATTGAGACTACCAAGAACTGGTAGTTCCAGAAATTGTCATTAATACAATTTGAAATATTCGAGAATCGAGCCTATCTCAAGGCCGGCAGCGCATTTGCGCCTCCGTCGGTGTAGAGGTAGGTTGAGGGTAGAGGTTGCACCTCTCTTGCTTGCTAAAAAATTTCAATAAGAATATAACAGATTTCCATTTATGATATCAAAAAAGTAGTACCTATCTATCCGTATAAAAAGTATTCTTTATTTATAATTTTTAAGCAGATTTTTTACATTTTGTGTGACACCCTTGTCGAAGGGGTTGGTGCTATTCTTCCGGACACCATATGAATTCTATAAAAATTACATTAGGTAAGTAAGATAAGGAAAAAATTTAAGTTTGGATCAACTGGCTCTTATTATACGCGAAGAAAGTGTTCCCGCTGTATTGCTAAGATAAGAGCTAGTAGATTTGGCTACTATATATATATATTTTTCCAACAGTATACAGAGTGTAAAAAGACCGCTAGCATTAATTGAAACCTCATAGTTTAGGCACAAATCAAGATTCATTTAAAAAAATGTTGTATTTTTGTACCAAAAAATATCAAGTATCGATAACTACCTCGTTCACAATTAATATAGACTAATAGAAGTTCAAATTTAAGTTGAAATAAATCCACTTTAACAATGTAAAGCGTGCAGGCCGGCCGGCCGCGCGGGGTCAGTGGCCACTGGTCACGTGGGCGAGCGAGAGGCGTGCGCCGGACGATGTACATTGCGCGTCGCAATTAATTATTTATTTGATGTAGCGAAATTATGAAGTCATTTCCGCGGGTATGTCTATTTGTGAAAGTGGTACAGTTTCATGGGGAGAATATGGGGTTTCAATTAATGCTAGCGGTCTATTTTACACCCTGTATAGTAGGTACCTATCATGACCCAAAATTCAGTAGGATACTATCTACCTGTATTATTCAATATGGATTTTCGACATGAAATATTCAATATCTTAATGCCAAGACGCTGGTTTTCTCTATTTTCGACACGTTCGCTCTTAATTTGCCAACGTAAATAAATAAATAAAACTCATTAAGCCGAAAATCTTTCGACTCGAGGCGAGCGGTTCAAAAGCAGTGCCCCTGATTCCTAAGTTGTTGATTTAATACAACTCAGCTAGGTGTACCATGATCTTAATCTGACTCGCACTCTGATGAAGCACAACGCCTACTTTAGTAAGTGTATTTCCTAGTACACAAAATTAGGTTTTTTACACTACTCAGTGACAAGCGAAAAAACAGAGTAACTAATTAGGTTTCATGGTTACATGTAACAATAATCTACACTGCAGGTGAGTTTTCATTGCGAGGACTAAGATTATATTATGCTTGTGCTTACTGCAGGCTACTATATTCTTCACACAGCAACACAATGCCAATATTGTTACTTGCAGAACTAGATAAGACTGTTGTCACCATCTAGGCGGTCTGTTCAGGCTTTACCAAAAGGCCTACCACTGATAAACTTTGAATCAAGTTCCGTAGTTTCTATGCTTATCTTTAAAGGAAAGTTTTATCAGAGACTTCGTTAAAATTACCTACTAACTTTCGTTTATTTTCAAGCGAGAGGATGAGACAGACTTGAACGTTGAAACATTGAAGTACGCTCCACTAAAGATTGTTGATAATTCTGTCTGCAAGAATGCTTATTCTGAAATAGTACCGAAGGCATACCCCAATATAATTGACAAGTACATGTTTTGCGGAATGAATAAAGGTGACATGGACGACCTAGGGGAAGTTGTGACCAAAGCTAATGACCCCCAGTACCCGTATACCTTGGTAGACCATTGCAAATATGGCCCATTTAAGCCAGAGGTCAGTACCAGCTTTCTTTAATCGCCACACTTTCTTACTACCTTTTATAATCATCATTAATTTGGGCCTCTAGTCCCTATAATTTTTTTTTAATTGCATCGCAATGTCAGTTTGAAACGTTTTTGTTAAACGAACGAAGTACATTAGTGGACTCGTGGCCCTGGTTGTGCTCCCACGCCTGAGGTCTGCCTTGACCATGATCCAGGATTTCGCAGATCAGGCAATTACAGTGGAGCGACTGCCTTCTGACCTCCGTGATTGTGTTAACAAGGGAACAAATTGGATCGTAGCTACACATTCAGTTGAACAGTATCGCCGCCTCCGAGTTTGTAAGATATTTCACTCATTCTGTTCCCACGTTATGCAAGGGAAGTAAAACCGTTCACCCCCACTGAGCCCCGCATGTGGAGGTAAGATCATCATTATTGGCCTTAAACATCTATTGTAGATGATAACAGCGTTATCGTTAGGGGTTTGTGTACGGCACTTTCTCTGATGGCTGTAGAGCCCTACACGGGAAAAACAGATTTGGTTACACAGTGAACAGTTCCCCATCTTATTTTATAGTTTCTCCCCCACCGCTCCTCTTTTCTCTTGTCTTTCCCAGCTTTTTTGAGAACACCACTGATCTGATCAGTGAATGTTTTTCTGAGTCGTCCTCTTAAGGGTCGGTTTTGACGACCTGAGTGGTTCAATGGTCAACATGCCGGTCTGCCACGCAAGAGGTCCTGGGTTCGATTCCCGGCCGGGCAGAACTTGAAATGATGAATTTTAATTTCTTTTACGAGTCTGGGTATTCTATGTATAATAAGTATGTATTTAAAAAGGATTTAAGTAGTATATCAGTTATCTAGCATCCATCTTTGCTTAGTTTGGGGCTAGATGGCGCTGTGTAAATTTGTCCATGAATATTTATTTATTTATTTATTTTTTCCAAATTCGCGCTATACCTATACCTCTTTCGTCAATCTTCTTTCATCCATTCGCTCTACATGCCTGAACCATCTCTTAACATCCGTTCCTCAAGATATGGGTACTATTTAGTTAACATTTCCTCGTATAATTCTCTGTAAACATTACAGTGCAGAGAAGGTAGGGATGGAGAAAAAGGAATGCCGATGCCTACCGACGCAGCCAAATTCGCCAGTTACCATAAAGATCTTACTCGAAAGCAAAACGAAAACCGTACATTTATATCGAGAAGATATCCAGGAATATGCCAGGTATGTAGCCAACGCATCTACCTAGTACACACTTACACAACGGTTAATCCTGGTTTCTGCCGGGGTATGCGCTTGCCTACTTGATCCAAAGGGCACCCCACGGGGCTTTTTTCCTAATACCGGCAGGTAGGACCGGATCTGGAGCCCTATGCCTGATAGCTCGTCTCGAATTGAGCGGTTTTTAATATTTATTTTCGTCATGAAGAATACGATATTTTTATACATGATGCTGATTTTCCATATTTTTGGACCGTAGGTACTCTTACGGTGTTACCACTGTAATATTAAAAATACTGAATTTTTCATGTCGAAAATCATAATGGAGAGCCGTTCGAATCGATGCGAGCTACTAAAACATAGAGCCTCTGATCACCGCCTTGTCCGTGCTTCTGTGTCTGTATGTAAATCTTAGGCTTGAAAGAAACAGTCCGATCAAATCCACTCCAAGTCATAGCGGTCGCTGAAAAGTTTCAGTTCTTCCGACGACGCAATCAGCTGACGCACCCTACGAAATGTGGTTGAAACACTGTCTTCTGCTGAACGCAGAGTAAAGACAAATAACCATTTCCTCATAGAGGTCAGACCCTAACAAGTGAATGTATGCGGATATGGTATGGCGGCCCTTCGTAGTTCTAACAGATGCCATCAACTAGCGAAACCGAGCGTCCAGTGTAATCACTAAGCAGCTTGGAAGGAGACACAAGCTGGCAAAACGTTATTCTTAATTCGAGGATTTTCGTCAAGATTGAGGACTTGGATGGCCGGTTGTAGACTTTATTTGTAGGTTCCTTGACCGCAGCGGGACAATCACTATTCTAAGCCAAACTGACGCCCGACTTCGGCTGACGAACAGCCTGACATCAGCCTAGACTTCGATCATGGCGTAGGCGTTCCTTATCGCTCTTGACTCAGAGCGATGTCAAACTATGGCTCGATTCTTGCTTGGGCCTTCCTAGGTACCTCGTATCTCTAGGGATCACGCAGTAAATGATAAACTCTGTCGAATTATGGTAATTCTTAACGAAAGTCATTATTCATGACGACTGGAGAAGTTCAGTGGTCCCGAGTTCAATTTTCGGCCGGGCAGAAATTGTAAGGAAGAATTTTAATTTCTGTTACGGGTCAAGATGTCATTTGTGTAATAAGAATCAAATTAAAAGTATAAACTCAGTTTATTAGTTGTCTAGCAACCATAACACTAGCTTTGCTCACTTTGGGTCTAAATGGCGCTGTGTGGATTTTCCAAGCATACCTATCTATTTGTTTATTTTATTTTTATTTGTTTTGTTACAGAATGACCACGGAGGTCCCTTCGTAAGCTGGATAGGAGGGCGCGAACATTTAATAGGCGTTGCATCAGTATTCAAGATAGATGACAATTCTGATTGCGAAGCTCCTTTCCTTTTCACGAGCACATACTGTAATTCACAATTTCTGCACTGCCTCTTGACCCAAAACAAACGAGAGCTATCACGAAGACAATTCGACGAGGCGGTAATGAGTGGAAATGTAACAAAACATTACGTAGAATTAAATAGAGTAACCTATATTTATAATGGTACTGATCAAACTACGCCGCAAGTAATTAAGGAAACTGAAATAGTGCCATTGAAAGATGCTCCCGAACAAAGTGAATTTGCTTCAATGGATTGGAATGTGAAAGACATCTTTAAAAGTAAAGAAAATGACAAACAGTCTGAAACATCCGGTGTTAATAACACTCTACCAGTACCAACGCAAAACAGTACAATAAACAATTTAAACGAATCGAGCACTGAACCAATAAGTTATAATGCGACTGGTAACTTCAGCCTTGCAAATAGTAGAAAACATGATCAACAATATGCAACTCCATCAACTGAAAATTTTTATAACAAGGTTCTGTAAGTTTACATTTATTCCTTTACAGCAGGACTTCCCCAACCAGAAAACACGGCCCTTGTGGGCGTGTAATAAAAAATGTCCAGGGGGCTTCTCTCGCATTGATCGATGTACAACACAAACGCAATTCTACCTATTCGCGATAAGTCAGCCAGTCCCAGGTCCCCAGCGTTGTGGAATAGCGAATCTGGTAAATCGCAGCAGTTGTGTGGAATTAATATTGTGTAGAATCGCGAACAGAAAGAAACGCATTTGTGTATAATTGAAGACTGTGTGGAATAAATAATGTGTTGAAAATCAGTTGTGCGGAATCCATATTGTGTAGAATCGCGAATAGGTAGAATTGCGTTTGTGTTGTACATCGATCAATCCTATTTCTCATGCCCCTTACAACTACAATAAGCAACAAAACTAGCAATGTTTTCATTGTTGTGTTCAGGTTTGAAAGATAAGTTAGCCAGCGCAGTTACAGGCATGAGGCATTTCATCTCAGTCCCCACAGTGATAACGCACCTGCGGTTTTGCATATCTGTTTCCTGCAACCTAAATGCATGAATCGTAGATGTTATAGACGACAGTGACCGCTTACCATCAGGTGGGCTATCTGCTCGTTTGTTACTGCGTAGTATAAAAAAAGCATCTGAATTTGTCCGCAAGATATTTTAAATTATGATAAAGTTATGCAAATTCCAAAAGTTCGAGCTCCCAATGTTTTTTATTAATAATTATTTTTATGTTTACGTACTTTCATTTAACCAGCCAAAGTTGTAATAATTCTATTGTTTAATTGGCTAAGGGCTGATTTTTTAATCCTCATGTAAAATTTTACTTCGATAAAGTAACATACCTACTACCAAACAAACTGTCCTAGGCAATTCTTAACTTTAGTAAGAAGTAATGATATCTACGATATCATATTAGTCACATGCATATTAACTTATCAGACTGTTAAATTTTATCTGAAGATTGTCAATCGGCCTTTAGTTACCTACTTGTCCTACAATCACGCATTTTTTTAGATATTGCTAGTGTCTTGTTAGGCACTAGCCGACTTTTTCGAATTTACGTTCGCTTTTGTCTCTCTCTGCAGTCGGTCCCTCATGACTGAGGATCGTGGTCTGATGAGCACATCTTCGAGCGCACGAAATGTCTCCAACCGCTCCTTCCAACGCCAGCCTCACCGCGTCGCAAAATCTGTTGGATGGCGCAACCTTTAACTGATCGGTCCATCTAGTTGGTGACCGTCCTCTTAACCTCATTACTCCGTCTCATTAAATGACCGAAAAATGCACGGATCTGTTGGAGGCAAATGGTTGATAACCTCGTTTTGATTTTCAACTGATCGAGAATTGACATGTTTTTTTTGTGCGTTTGGCGGTCCAGGGAATCCTTAGCATTCTCCTCCAACACCACATCTCGAACGCTTAAATTCTCTGCCTTTCTATGGTCTTATCATGGTCCAAGTTTCAACTCTATACAGAAATATTGGAAACACTAGAGCTCGGACTAGACGCATTTTGGTGTTTGTTTTTATGCCTCTGTTTTTCATTATTTTGGTAAGGGACGTCATAGCATCTTTTGCCATAGCAATCCTACGCTTTATTTCCTGCACACAGCTGCCATCGTTGTAAATCATGCATCCGAGGTAAATCATCTTATCGACAACTTCGACCCCTTGTATGCACAGGGGGCTGAAGAGCTGACCTTGGCTCAATTATCATTAACTTGGTTTTGCTTCTGTTGATAGACAGTCCCAAGGCCTCACTTTCGGTCTCCAGTTTCTGCAACAGTTGTTTCATTTCCTCTACAGATTCAGCTAGTAGCACAGTGTCATCGGCGTACCTCAGATTTGTTATCTTCCGACCTCCCACTGAAAATCCTCCTTCCCACTGCTCCATCGTTTTCCGAATTATAAATTCACTGTATATATTAAAGAGGTGATAGAATACAGTCCTGCCTCACTCCTTTTTTGATTTGGAACACATTAGAACAGTCGGTGTCAATCCTAACAAGAGAGCGGTTAGACGTGTAAAGGCTTGCGACGAGATGTACAAGATGCTCAGGCACCCCCATCTTTCGGAGAATTTCCCAAAGCCTGTCCCATCGGACACAATCGAAAGCCTTAGCATAGTCGACAAAGCACAAAACAACCGGACAGTTGAACTCCCTGCTTTTATCAATTATTTGTCGAACATTAAGGATTTGCTCTCTGGTGCCCTTGCCTTTGACAAAGCCTGCCTGTTCCTGAGGAATTTGGTAATTCAGGTAAAATTGGAGCCAAAGATTCAAAATGTGCAGAAGTATCTTGCTAGCATGAGAAATCAGTGTAATGGTCCTGTAGTTATAACAATCAGTTTTACGGCCTTTTTTGTAAAGTGGTATAAATACCGATTCTGTCTAATCAGCCGGCCATCTTCCTGTCTTCCAGATGATATTGCAGATGCGGGTTAGTATATCTGTTCCCTTTTCTCCGAGACTTTTTATTAGTTCAGCAGGGATCCCGTCACTTCCTGGAGACTTCCTGTTTTTTAGTTTGATTGCTGCTTCTACCTCTGACACCAGCACGTCCGGTTTATAGTTTGCCAACGAGTCTAGGGTACTTGATTCCATGGGTGTTCCAGTATCATACAGATTAGCACAGTATTGTTCCCAGCGCTTCAAGATCTTGCTCGTTTCCGTTACAGGGTTCCATCCACATCTTCAACGACGTTGGATGATGTTCTGGGTTCTCATAAGTCCCCTGACTTTCCGAAGAAGGTCTTTCGTCTCATTATTTGTCGCGTTGTGTTCCAACTCACAACAGATTATGTTTATTTGAGGATCTTTATCGTTCCTACAAAGTCGTTGAATTTCACGACTCTTAAGCAACTTGAGATCTGTGTGAACTTAAAGACTGTTATAATTGTACCATAATACTTTGTAAGGTTGTAATTTTGGCAAATAAATTAATATTATTATACTGTATAAGATCGTCCGATGTCACAAGACTTGCTTCCTTGAATGCTCGTCGCCCCAAAATAAGTTAAGCGGTATCTGCTGATATGTATTCCCTCATCGCAGATTTTGGAAGTACGTTGTCTCTAACGGTGTCCACTATAACTTTCTTTAGATTTCTCCAAGCAGTGTTGCCTTTATTAGGATCGTCAATTTGCGCTCCACAGCAATCTCAAATGGTAGTGTTTGTGACAGATGACCTCAATCTGGTCCGGATCATGATATAGTCGATCTGGTTTCTGCACCGACCGCCGGACGAAATCCAAGTATATAAGCGCCTAACATGGTGCCTGAAACATGTATTTAGGATGGTTAAGATATTCTTCGCTGCAGAACTGCAGGAGGCGCTCACCTCTTTCGTTTCTAGTTCCCATACCAAACTTTCTAACAACGCGTCGTAAATTATCACCAACACCAACTTTTGCGTTGAGATCTCCGATAATAAGAGTGACTTCTCTTTTATGTATTTCGGCCAATGTTTCCGCCAGACTACAATAAAATTGCTCCATACCTTCCTCTGTCGATTGCGATGTAGGAGCATACACCTGTATGATATTTAGTTTGCAAGGCACTGTATTGACTTCCAGGGAAATTAGACGATCACTGATAGGTTTGTAGCCGAGTACACATTTTTCGATTTGTGGTGATACTATAAAGGCTGCTCTCGTCTGATGGTCCTGAGCTGTAGATCTTATTTCGGTTAGCCGTAACAAAATGGCCCGTCGTTCTCCAGTGAGTTTAACTAATCCCAATATATGCAAGTTCTTTCGGTTCATTTCATCTTCAACGTTTCCTAGTTTCCCGTGTTGATTAAGGCCGCGCACATTTCACGTGCCAATGCGATGAGAAGCCCTTCCAGATATTTTATGGGCTGCACCAGTCGTTGTTCCATACGCCGTCTGGTGAGATGCGTGCGCACTACCGGTCGCATACTTCACACCATCTGTCCCGGGCAGATGGCGCCGGGAGTCAGCCGGATCGCAGAACATACTCGTCGCATTAATTCGTGTCCTCGACATATATTCATAGGAAAATAGTGCAGTGGTTTCCCATTGCCTTCTGCACTAGGTCTTTTGGGGTTATTGAGACCCACAGGCCACTGAAGCCTCTTCCAACAAGTTGCCCAGTCGGGGGTTTGGTTATACCGCCAATGCTGGGTCGTCAGAGCCTCGTTCGTTGTCTAGCAGGGAGCACCACGGCAGCATATATGTAACCTTCGTCCTTCGGCGCGTGCAGGTGAGGTTGACAATTGGGTCGGAAATGATGTTTTACTTCAACCTCTCCTTACTCCCCTGGCTTTTGTACAATAATGCAATCTTTTATATTACCTAAAATGCCAAATACCAACCTACCTGCGCGCATCGTATACCTATTAGTTTAGGTAGGTTAAGAGAGGTAGGGCATAGCGGGGTATCTCGTTCGAATTGGAGCCGCCCGACTGGGGAATTACCTCCACCTTACAGAATATCGCAGCTAAATAATACTCTTTTAAATAGTATTGTGTTTCTGCCGGTGAGTAAGGTTTCCAGTGCTCCATGGGGTGGGGATTTGGGGAACCCTGGCTTTGGCAGTGGAGTGGCATTTGCTTTTTGCTGCCAGAGCAACGTGTTATAGAGGTGGGCAACGGCTTAGCGATACTCTTGGTGTTGCTAATGTCTATAGGCAGTGGTGACCACTTTCCATCAGGTGGCCCGCTTGCCTGTTTGCCTACCGTATGACATAAAAAAAAAGAAAAGGTCACTTATTTACAAAGGTCAAATATTGCTTTCTTACATATTTTAGTACCAACAGGTGACCTGATTGCTAGTTTGCCTCCCGCAGCTTTTGTTACTGCTTGTTCGTATTAAAAAATGCGGGTAGCCACTATCAGGCTACTACAGTCCTTTGTAATTTCATAACGCCCGGGGCGTCTTCGTTTGCGTGGATTCATTTTAATGAACTCTACCCCTATCCTTACAATAACCGTTTTTTCTGTTCGTATGTTTCTCTGTTGGTCCGACCGCTACGAAACGTCGTTATGTGTAACATTTTAATTTAAAAAAATATTTTGGGGTTAATGTTCCTTGACCGTGATCCAGGATTTGGTAGATCAGATAATGTGTAACATTTTAATGTTTTTCAATAAAAATGATTCGGTTTTCAGCCGCATGAATGTTGATATTTGCTACCAACCCGCTGCTCTAAGAGGGTTCGATGTGACTGAGACAAGAATATCCTGGCTTAATCACCCTGACGGGTAAGTAAATGCCTTATAAATATTATTAATTTTTATATAAAATATATAAAGCCCGACTGTACGAAGAAGGTATCTCCAGTTAGTTAAGTTCAGGCGTGAACACAAACTATATATTATTTTTAACCTTAATGTGTACTGCAGTGCATCTCTTGGCACGCATCAACATATAGGTTACTTCAGCGACCTTTCCACTCAAATCTGGAGGGACGGGAACCAAGTCATTAAAAAAAAGGGCACTACCTACCTTTTCTAGAAGCGTTTCGTCTTATTGTCAGACCCCCATATCTTCGGTCTAGATAACGCCAGAACGATTACAATTTCAAAATAAGGTGTTCACAATAAAATAAATAATAAAATAAACAAAATTTAATTTGTCTTACTTTTTTACTAATGTACATAACACAGAAAAGAGTCATTGGTACATGGCCGCAGTGGGATCCGAACCCGGTATCTGTCGCTTACGAGTCGGATACCTTAACCGCACGACCACCAACGCTCCAAAATTTGTGTCTGTGGTATTTTCTTATAAATAACTATGGGCTTCTCATAACCATATTACTCAACAGGCCAGCGCATAACGAGATACTAGAAGCACAAGGAATCGAAGTGAGGATGCCTACCTTCAAGCGGCCTCCAGCCTTGGGGGCCATTAGATCGATAGCTGCGCCGGACAAACGGGCTGTAGCCGTAACCCCCAGGAAAAACCCTTTCCCTCAACAGAACTGGTATACCGACCGAAGACCTATAACGGCACCACAGCGGGTGACACCGCGCCCCTATGTGCAATCAATACCATTTAGAAGACCTGTAATACCTCTTTCGCTGTATCAATAAGTTTTATACTCAATAGTTATTATAATTCTAAAAAACGTATTTTATTACTTCATCATTAAATTACCGTAGCTTATACCTGACACTTCCATCCTCCTAAAACAACCTATCACTCAAAAACAAAACTAAACATGAAACACATAAAAAAGATAAACGATAAACTCTGTCCCACTCAAACTGCACCTCACTAACATCCCAGACCTGCACTCAAATCTCAGTGCAGTCCACCACCACCTCGATACAGAAAAGCCGCAGCTGTTCCTCTTTGAGACGCAGATCAGAAGTCCGGCTGACGCGGCGTACCTCAGCTACCCAGGGTATACTCTCGAGCACAGGTTCGTACCTCGTGCCGGGGTCTGTGTGTACGGTCGTGACGACATCTGCTTACGGCGTCACAGATGCTTTAAGGGTTTGTCCATTTTGTAGCTTCTAGTGGATACCGGTCAAGTGCAAATCCTTTTTGCCTGCGTTTATCGCTCCCACCGGATGTCGACTTCCATTCTGCCAATTGCTTAGACCCTCTCCGGACAGGCACTCAGTATCGATTTCGGTACATCCAACCACTGTTAGGTGAAATCTGTATCCGTCTATTCCCCACCCGAGCAAAGCTCATTCAACCACCGATGGTTGTGGCGATACAAATCAGCAGATTGGGATGAGATGCGTAACTTCTTTTCATCCTATCCTTGGCGGCAGATATTGTTCTCTTTGGGAGATCCGTCGAGTTGTGCTGAAGCCGTTACCACGGTAAAACGACAGAGAATGGAATATTTTATTCAATATTCTAACGTAGCGATGAACGGCATCCATGGACAAACGCTGACTGCAGTTGCTCTGAAGCGTTTAAGCAGGCGGCATACTCTGCCTGGGCTGAGGCTCGAGCGCATATGTCTCCGGATACTTGAAAACTGAAAAAAGCCTTTAACCTCGCCACCAAGTCTTGCAAAAGGATTCTACGCAGGGCTCGATTTGATCACATAAGCCGGGTTGGCGCCAAACTGGCCTCTTACCCTCCTGGGTGTAAGGAATTTTGCGTTTGGGTACTGCAGGAAAAACTCCACCTATCTCACCCCGCGCTGACTACGCTATGGCGGAGGTGCGTATACATCAGAGAGAGATTTAAAAATCCTGCGGAATCTGGAGGTGAACAAGGCAACAAGGTGATGGTATACCAACAACAGTCCTGCGTAGTTGTGCCCCTGAGTTGTCTCCTATTCTTTCGCGCCTGTATCGCCTCTCACTAAAGACTGGAATTATACCTAAGGGGTGGAAGCTTGCCAATGTGCAGACCGTGCCCAAGAAGGGCTGCCGCCCAGACCCTGCCAACTACCGCCCTATGTCCTACTGTAATATTATGGAGCGTGCACTGAACAAGAAACTTCTCGCGCATCTTAAAGGTAACGATCTCCTCAGCGATCACCAGTACGGATTCCGCTGTGGTCGGATGCCACTCATATTTGGAGTAAGGTCATGGAGAAGCATGGCGAGGCCCTTGCTGTGTCTCTTGATATCTCCAAGGCCTTTGACAGGGTTTGGCACACAGTCCTTTTAAGCAAGCTTCCCCCATACAGTATTGCTGCTCGCTTTTGCACCTGAAAATCAGAGTGAACGGTCTATCCATGTAGTTCTAGACGGTTACACTTCTGATCTTAAGGCTATCGACGCGGGAGTTCCTCAGGGGTCGGTTCTGTCCGCGACTCTTTTTCTACTGCATATTAACAATCTGCTTGAACCCGGTACCTTCGGGTACGCAGACGATAGCACAGTAACGGATAGAGATCTGTCAGAGGCAAAAGCCAGCGGGGGTGATATTCAGTATTGTCTAGAGGCCATGGTTGGTCGCTTAAACGAAGCGAATCTAGTGTCGTTCAACGCCACCAAAACACAGGCGTGTTTGTTTTATGTGGGACTTCCAACTATCCGCACTAGCCTCTTTAGTTCAACCTTTATATTGCGTACGGCCAAGGAATAGAACGCATTACCCGCGAGTGTGTTCCCTGATCATTATTATCTAGACGCCAGAGTGAATAGGCTGTTCCTATACAGGCTTGTTCCATCATCGGCCGCATCGTCACTTGTCATCAGTATCAGGTGAGGTAACGGTCAAATGCCTGACTAGTCAAATAGTAAAAAAGAAATAACAAAGGATACGGTCTACCGGTTCATACAAGGTGTTCACTAAGATCCAGCCGGTGCAACGTGAATGAAAAACGGAAGTATGTAAAACACGGAACTCGTATCAGTTGAAAAAAGAAATCTAAGTACCTATAGCCAATTTGTCACAATTATTATTGAAAACAAAATATATTTAGCAAAACTGCAACACTTACGCGACACTCATGCAACACTGAAACAAGCCGTAGAGTAAACGATGAAAGAAGAAACTCCTTTTACGCCCGGAGTAAGAAGTTTTTTTCGTCATAGCGAAGAGAAATCAATGAGGAAAGAAAAAACTCCTTTCAAGAGGAGAGGGCATTTTGTTTAATAATGCGTGTAATGCGTTCGCTTTGAGAATACACTGGTAATGCGGCGTGCCGCGTAACATACCTTTTGATGTTACATAAAATAACCGACGGAAGTACCCAAAATTAACTAGCACAAGAACTAGATTTCCTAAGAATCATGGTATGTACAACACCTCGGTCGACCTCGTTTCGCCAACGGTATTAGGGGGCACACATAACGATTCCAACTCGTTGCGGTGCTAACGTTTGACTACCCTCAAATACGAAAGGGTCACCCATCCAGCTCCCTTGCATTACTAGCATTGCTTAACCTTGGTTTTTACTACATAATAAAAAACTTATCTGACACAATTTCCAAAACTGGAATTAAGTCTCGTCATTTTGAAATGTCAAACAACAGCGACGCTGTCACATGGCCTGACAAGTTTATGGCTCTGTAAGAAAACTCCTTTTAAGGGGCAAAACGGCAAAAATGCGTACAATGCGTGACACACACCTTTTTTTACATATAATGGCCGACGGATGTGGCCAAAAAGAAACTAAAATAATAACTAGAATTCCCCAGCATCATAATACATATTATTACGCTCATAGCCTATCATCACCATAGAAATTACAACCACAGGGCAGGTCTTCCTAACGGAGTATGGAGTTTCATTCATCATTAGTGGCAGTGTATGACAAAGACAATGACATGCCTGTCATTGTCAATGTCCAAACCATGGACTTACTACCCAAAGGGACTGCGCACTGCTTTGACTAAAACCGGGCAGAGCGAGAGTCACCATCGATAGTCCTGTGTCCCTTTCTAGTGTTGCCACCATTGTTGATGCAAATTCCGAATTACTTTTATTATTTGGCGCGGAAACCGACCTCAGGGCCAGGCAGAGCCGGACCGGGTGCAATCTGAAGGTCATGTTTACACCAGGGTCCAGCCCAAGCTTACCCTGCTACTCGGAAACTATTGGCCCTAGAACACTAGTCCCTAGAGTGAAATGATAGCACTCCTCGAGATCATCATTGCGTATGACAGCTGTCAAAGTTAACCCATTGGTCCTAAAACACTAGTTTCTAGAGAGAAATGATAGTACTTGTAGAGATCTACATTTCTGTTGTAACTCGAAAACGATTGGTCTTAGAACACTAGTTCCTAGAGCAATACGATAGTACTCATCGAGATCTACATTTCGGATGACGGTTCTAAGTTTGACAGCTGTCATACGAAATGTAGATCTCGACAAGTACTATCATACCATTTAGAAACTAGTGTTCTAGAACCAATGGGTTCCGAGTTATAACACATTTAAGTTTGACAGCTGTCACCCGAATTGTAGATATCGACGAGTACCATCACTTCTCTTTAGAAACTAGTGTTGTAGGATAAATCGTTACCGAACTCTTTTATCTGTTTTGTGGAACAAAAAGTTAATAATTATGCCGACTCGACATTTGTTGGAGAAACGTTCAGTAGATCAAAAGGTGTTTTGACAACTACTTTTCGGATTGTACGGATTACCTCATAATAATACCAAATTCACGGTATATACATTTCTCCAATAATGGCAACACCAAACATGACACTTGTCAATTTAGAATGACGGTGATTATGCCAATAACATTGTGTTTACACTGTTAGAAAGGGACAAACGACTATCGATGGTGACTCTCGCTCTGCCCGGTTTTAGTCAAAGCAGTGCGGAGTCCCTTTGGGTAGTAAGTCCATGGGTGTCAGATTGGTCCTAAAACACTAGTTTCTAGAGAGAAATGATAGTACTTGTCGAGATCTACATTTCGTATGACAGCTGTCAAACTTAGAACTGTCATCCGAAATGTAGATCTCGATGAGTACTATCGTATTGCTCTAGGAACTAGTGTTCTAAGACCAATCGTTTTCGAGTTACAACAGAAATGTAGATCTCTACAAGTACTATCATTTCTCTCTAGAAACTAGTGTTTTAGGACCAATGGGTTAACTTTGACAGCTGTCATACGCAATGATGATCTCGAGGAGTGCTATCATTTCACTCTAGGGACTAGTGTTCTAGGGCCAATAGTTTCCGAGTAGCAGGGTAAGCTTGGGCTGGACCCTGGTGTAAACATGACCTTCAGATTGCACCCGGTCCGGCTCTGCCTGGCCCTGAGTTCGGTTTCCGCGCCAAATAATAAAAGTAATTCGGAATTTGCATCAACAATGGTGGCAACACTAGAAAGGGACACAGGACTATCGATGGTGACTCTCGCTCTGCCCAGTTTTAGTCAAAGCAGTGCGCAGTCCCTTTGGGTAGTAAGTCCATGGTTTGGACATTGACAATGACAGGCATGTCATTGTCTTTGTCATACACTGCCACTAATGATGAATGAAACTCCATACTCCGTTAGGAAGACCTGCCCTGTGGTTGTAATTTCTATGGTGATGATAGGCTATGAGCGTAATAATATGTATTATGATGCTGGGGAATTCTAGTTATTATTTTAGTTTCTTTTTGGCCACATCCGTCGGCCATTATATGTATCAAAAGGTGTGTGTCACGCATTGTACGCATTTTTGCCGTTTTGCCCCTTAAAAGGAGTTTTCTTACAGAGCCATAAACTTGTCAGGCCATGTGACAGCGTCGCTGTTGTTTGACATTTCAAAATGACGAGACTTAATTCCAGTTTTGGAAATTGTGTCAGATAAGTTTTTTATTATGTAGTAAAAACCAAGGTTAAGCAATGCTAGTAATGCAAGGGAGCTGGATGGGTGACCCTTTCGTATTTGAGGGTAGTCAAACGTTAGCACCGCAACGAGTTGGAATCGTTATGTGTGCCCCCTAATACCGTTGGCGAAACGAGGTCGACCGAGGTGTTGTACATACCATGATTCTTAGGAAATCTAGTTCTTGTGCTAGTTAATTTTGGGTACTTCCGTCGGTTATTTTATGTAACATCAAAAGGTATGTTACGCGGCACGCCGCATTACCAGTGTATTCTCAAAGCGAACGCATTACACGCATTATTAAACAAAATGCCCTCTCCTCTTGAAAGGAGTTTTTTCTTTCCTCATTGATTTCTCTTCGCTATGACGAAAAAAACTTCTTACTCCGGGCGTAAAAGGAGTTTCTTCTTTCATCGTTTACTCTACGGCTTGTTTCAGTGTTGCATGAGTGTCGCGTAAGTGATGACCCCCAGTACCCGTATACCTTGGTAGACCATTGCAAATATGGCCCATTTAAGCCAGAGGTCAGTACCAGCTTTCTTTAATCGCCACACTTTCTTACTACCTTTTATAATCATCTTGGCATTAATTTGGGCCTCTAGTCCCTATAATTTTTTTTTAATTGCATTGCAATGTCAGTTTGAAACGTTTTTGTTAAACGAACGAAGTACATTAGTGGCCTCGTGGCCCTGGTTGTGCTCCCACGCCTGAGGTCTGCCTTGACCATGATCCAGGATTTCGCAGATCAGGCAATTACAGTGGAGCGACTGCCTTCTGACCTCCGTGATTGGTCCTATTAAATGTTCGCGCCCTCCTATCCAGCTTACGAAGGGACCTCCGTGGTCATTCTGTAACAAAACAAATAAAAATAAAATAAACAAATAGATAGGTATGCTTGGAAAATCCACACAGCGCCATTTAGACCCAAAGTGAGCAAAGCTAGTGTTATGGTTGCTAGACAACTAATAAACAGAGTTTATACTTTTAATTTGATTCTTATTACACAAATGACATCTTGACCCGTAACGGAAATTAAAATTCTTCCTTACAATTTCTGCCCGGCCGAAAATTGAACTCGGGACCACTGAACTTCTCCAGTCGTCATGAATAATGACTTTCGTTAAGAATTACCATAATTCGACAGAGATTATCATTTACTGCGTGATCCCTAGAGATACGAGGTACCTAGGAAGGCCCAAGCAAGAATCGAGCCATAGTTTGACATCGCTCTGAGTCAAGAGCGATAAGGAACGCCTACGCCATGATCGAAGTCTAGGCTGATGTCAGGCTGTTCGTCAGCCGAAGTCGGGCGTCAGTTTGGCTTAGAATAGTGATTGTCCCGCTGCGGTCAAGGAACCTACAAATAAAGTCTACAACCGGCCATCCAAGTCCTCAATCTTGACGAAAATCCTCGAATTAAGAATAACGTTTTGCCAGCTTGTGTCTCCTTCCAAGCTGCTTAGTGATTACACTGGACGCTCGGTTTCGCTAGTTGATGGCATCTGTTAGAACTACGAAGGGCCGCCATACCATATCCGCATACATTCACTTGTTAGGGTCTGACCTCTATGAGGAAATGGTTATTTGTCTTTACTCTGCGTTCAGCAGAAGACAGTGTTTCAACCACATTTCGTAGGGTGCGTCAGCTGATTGCGTCGTCGGAAGAACTGAAACTTTTCAGCGACCGCTATGACTTGGAGTGGATTTGATCGGAGCCTGATCTTAATCAAACTGTTTCTTTCAAGCCTAAGATTTACATACAGACACAGAAGCACGGACAAGGCGGTGATCAGAGGCTCTATGTTTTAGTAGCTCGCATCGATTCGAACGGCTCTCCATTATGATTTTCGACATGAAAAATTCAATATTTTTAATATTACAGTGGTAACACCGTAAGAGTACCTACGGTCCAAAAATATGGAAAATCAGCATCATGTATAAAAATATCGTATTCTTCATGACGAAAATAAATATTAAAAACCGCTCAATTCGAGACGAGCTATCAGGCATAGGGCTCCAGATCCGGTCCTACCTGCCGGTATTAGGAAAGAAGCCCCGTGGGGTCCCTTTGGATCAAGTAGGCAAGCGCATACCCCGGCAGAAACCAGGATTAACCGTTGTGTAAGTGTGTACTAGGTAGATGCGTTGGCTACATACCTGACATATTCCTGGATATCTTCTCGATATAAATGTACGGTTTTCGAGTAAGATCTTTATGGTAACTGGCGAATTTGGCTGCGTCGGTAGGCATCGGCATTCCTTTTTCTCCATCCCTACCTTCTCTGCACTGTAATGTTTACAGAGAATTATACGAGGAAATGTTAACTAAATAGTACCCATATCTTGAGGAACGGATGTTGAGAGATGGTTCAGGCATGTAGAGCGAATGGATGAAAGAAGATTGACGAAAGAGGTATAGGTATAGCGCGAATTTGGAAAAAATAAATAAATAAATAAATATTCATGGACAAATTTACACAGCGCCATCTATCCCCAAACTAAGCAAAGATATACATACTTAAATCCTTTTTAAATACATACTTATTATACATAGAATACCCAGACCCGTAACAGAAATTAAAATTCATCATTTCAAGTTCTGCCCGGCCGGGAATCGATCCCAGGACCTCTTGCGTGGCAGACCGGCTGTTGACCATTGAGAACCACTCAGGTCGTCAAAACCGACCCTTAAGAGGACGACTCAGAAAAACATTCACTGATCAGATCAGTGGTGTTCTCAAAAAAGCTGGGAAAAATATTTTCACAAGACAAGAGAAAAGAGGAGCGGCGCGGGAGAAACTATAAAATTAGATGGGGAACTGTTCACTGTGTAACCGAATCTGTTTTTCCCGTGTAGGGCTCTACAGCCATCAGAGAAAGTGCCGTACACAAACCCCTAACGATAACGCTGTTATCATCTACAATAGATGTTTAAGGCCAATAATGATGATCTTACCTCCACATGCGGGGCTCAGTGGGGGTGAACGGTTTTACTTCCCTTGCATAACGTGGGAACAGAATGAGTGAAATATCTTACAAACTCGGAGGCGGCGATACTGTTCAACTGAATGTGTAGCTACGATCCAATTTGTTCCCTTGTTAACACAATCACGGAGGTCAGAAGGCAGTCGCTCCACTGTAATTGCCTGATCTGCGAAATCCTGGATCATGGTCAAGGCAGACCTCAGGCGTGGGAGCACAACCAGGGCCACGAGGCCACTAATGTACTTCGTTCGTTTAACAAAAACGTTTCAAACTGACATTGCAATGCAATTAAAAAAAAATTATAGGGACTAGAGGCCCAAATTAATGCCAAGATGATTATAAAAGGTAGTAAGAAAGTGTGGCGATTAAAGAAAGCTGGTACTGACCTCTGGCTTAAATGGGCCATATTTGCAATGGTCTACCAAGGTATACGGGTACTGGGGGTCATTAGCTTTGGTCACAACTTCCCCTAGGTCGTCCATGTCACCTTTGTTCATTCCGCAAAACATGTACTTGTCAATTATATTGGGGTATGCCTTCGGTACTATTTCAGAATAAGCATTCTTGCAGACAGAATTATCAACAATCTTTAGTGGAGCGTACTTCAATGTTTCAACGTTCAAGTCTGTCTCATCCTCTCGCTTGAAAATAAACGAAAGTTAGTAGGTAATTTTAACGAAGTCTCTGATAAAACTTTCCTTTAAAGATAAGCATAGAAACTACGGAACTTGATTCAAAGTTTATCAGTGGTAGGCCTTTTGGTAAAGCCTGAACAGACCGCCTAGATGGTGACAACAGTCATATCTAGTTCTGCAAGTAACAATATTGGCATTGTGTTTCTGTGTGAAGAATATAGTAGCCTGCAGTAAGCACAAGCATAAAATAATCTTAGTCCTCGCAATAACAACTCACCTGCAGTGTAGATTATTGTTACATGTAACCATGAAACCTAATTAGTTACTCTGTTTTTTCGCTTGTCACTGAGTAGTGTAAAAAACCTAATTTTGTGTACTAGGAAATACACTTACTAAAGTAGGCGTTGTGCTTCATCAGAGTGCGAGTCAGATTAAGATCATGGTACACCTAGCTGAGTTGTATTAAATCAACAACTTAGGAATCAGGGGCACTGCTTTTGAACCGCTCGCCTCGAGTCGAAAGATTTTCGACTTTGATTTTCGGCTTAATGAGTTTTTTTTATTTATTTACGTTGGCAAATCAAGAGCGAACGTGTCGAAAATAGAGAAAACCAGCGTCTTGGCATTAAGATATTGAATATTTCATGTCGAAAATCCATATTGAATAATACAGGTAGTAGAATTTTGGGTCATGATAGGTACCTACTATACAGGGTGTAAAATAGACCGCTAGCATTAATTGAAACCCCATATTCTCCCCATGAAACTGTACCACTTTCACCAATAGACATACCCGCGGAAATGACTTCATAATTTCGCTACATCAAATAAATAATTAATTGCGACGCGCAATGTACATCGTCCGGCGCACGCCTCTCGCTCGCCCACGTGACCAGTGGCCACTGACCCCGCGCGGCCGGCCGGCCTGCACGCTTTACATTGTTAAAGTGGATTTATTTCAACTTAAATTTGAACTTTGAGTGTCTATATTAATTGTGAACGATGTAGTTATCGATACTTGATATTTTTTGGTACAAAAATACAACATTTATTTTAATGAATCTTGATTTGTGCCTAAACTATGAGGTTTCAATTAATGCTAGCGGTCTTTTTACACCCTGTATACTGTTGGAAAAATATATATATAGTAGCCAAATCTACTAGCTCTTATCTTAGCAATACAGCGGGAACACTTTCTTCGCGTATAATAAGAGCCAGTTGATCAAAACTTAAATTTTTTCCTTATCTTACTTACCTAATGTAATTTTTATAGAATTCATTAGGTGTCCGGAAGAATAGCACCAACCCCTTCGACAAGGGTGTCACACAAAATGTAAAAAATCTGCTTAAAAATTATAAATAAAGAATATTTTTTTTACGGATAGATAGGTACTACTTTTTTGACACCATAAATGGAAATCTGTTATATTCTCATTGAAATTTTTTAGCAAGCAAGGGAGGTGCAACCTCTACCCTCAACCTCTACCTCTACACCGACGGAGGCGCAAATGCGCTGCCGGCCTTGAGAATATTAATATAAAATCTATCGAATTGAGACGACAACAAACTATCTCTACATAGTCTATGAAATAGGCGAGACATGCCAAACATGCACGGGACTACACGAATACTCCCTCTACATTCTCGTGTTCCCGCGGAACTGTCCACATGTGGAGCGCGCTTTAGGCATGAGATCGAAATGATCAAATGGGTTACCACTATAAAAACAACCCCAAATGGTGGATTATTTCAAATCATTGAAATATTGATTAAAATTATTGCTTCCAAAATGAAATAAAATCATATGAATATTTAAATATATTTTCCAGAATTACATAGGGAACAATGTTTTTTTTTGTTTCGTATTTGTGCTGTTTCAATAAAATATGTGTAGTTTTCATTTATGCCACTGGTATAAATAAGAAATTCTAAACATTTGGTTCGTTGTTACATGGTACATTATTGCAAAGGCTCGAAAAGTGAGGGATTTACCGACGCAGAGACATATATAGGTACCTACTGCGTTTCTCAAACAATAATACATAAGATTCAAAATGGCGATGGCGGTCGCTTTTTTCTAATGTTGGAGTTTTCTAACTAGTATTCTAGGACCAATAGTTTCCGAGTGACTTATTACGTTTTTAATCAATTGAATAAATTGGGGGTAAATCGATTTGTTTCGTTTTCGAAAGTTTACCAGCCATTGTAAAGCACACTGAAAAGTGTGCGTGATGTTGGTTAATAAATACATTCGATAATTAAGGTTTTATACCCCTGGATAGTCTCTTTGACATTGACAGTTGTGTGTTTACATTATTATCTTTTATTTCATCTCCAACTACGTATAGATAAGGATACCTGATTTGGACGTTGTGATTACACTGCATCTACATAAAGCGCACTCCACATGTGGACAGTTCCGCGGGAACACGAGAATGTAGAGGGAGTTTTCGTGTAGTCCCATGCATGTATGGCATGTCTCGCATAGATTAAGTAGAGATAGTTTGTTGTCGTCTAGATTCGATCGATTTTATATTTATAATCCTAGCGCTTTTTTCGTTACAGGTTCCGGGTACACTTGACCATGATCCAGGATATTAGTATGTCAAGTAATTACAGTAGAGCAGCTGCCATCACCTCTGTGACCCTACTTACAGCAAATTAGCGATATTTCACCGATGAATCGATATAATGTAGACGCGTTTTGACACCCACCACATCCCTAATAGGCGAGAATGTAGAGGTCGGCCAAAGTCCCGGCAAAAGTTTCGCCGAAAGTTTCGGCGGACATGTGGAGGACGCTTAAGATAGGAACCTTAGCCATGGTTGCCGTTATGGGCAGTGTTGCCAGTGGCCGATAGTCAAAATTAACAAAAGTACATGGTACGAAACATCGTTATTTTTTAATTGAATAAAATACTAGAATTGTAATTTTTAATAGAATATTTTAAAAGTATTATGGTACTTTGTTATTTTTTGTGCATCCTAAGTATTATGCAATATTAAATTTATTTATAAAACGAAATCAAATAAAAATTAAATGCTTGAAAATTATGTCAGTAGAACGGAACATAAAATTCTCTCTTATGTAGTTAGAGTAGGATCTATAACTAATTTCATGTCATTCAAAATTTTACATTTCAGTTCATATTACTGGGCAAACTCTATTGGAGAGAGCCTATTCCGATTGAATGTTATGACGTCATTCTATAGGAAGGGGTCAAGATGGCGGTGCAATGTCGAGGATCGGCTTTACTACCTTAGTTTTTTATTATAAGATTGAAAGGCCCACAATTTGAGTTCTTTAACATAAATCTCTATCCATTAGTTACAATGACATAATAAAATTAATTTAATAATTTACTTTGCAAAGTCAGACATCATTAAAAAAATGCAAATACTGACCAACGTTTAAAAGTCTTAAAAAAGAGAGAGGTTTATTTAAAAAAAAAAGAGATGCACCAGAATAGTATTGAGCCGGGTTCGATACCTACTCTTTACATGTAAGTAATCACCTAAATGCCGCCGTGCATATAAAATGGAAATTATTTACTTGGTGTTTATGAATAAAACAAAAACAAATGTAACGCATGTTATTATGCGTTTAAAATTTATTGTAGCAGTTTCAAGCAATATTTTTGGTTCAAGGTTCTTCATTCTCTTCAAAAGAGACGCCATTATGTTGGCGGTATGTGGCGCGTTTGGAGTGGGATGGGGCGTGGTATTTGTAATGATACGATCACACTTACGCAACTTAAGCGATGCAACGTGGGAAAGACGTTCACACTTGTCCTACACAACACATGTTTATGGTTCTACACATATAATGCAGATGGTATATCTAAATATGGCAATTAATATTTAGGTAATTACATTATTTTTGTAACTTAATAATTATTTCTTTTTGGCGGTGACAGATAAAGGTAGCCGCCAATGTTGGCAAGCGAAGATGGAGAAGGTGGAAAAGGGTAATTACTACAGATGAAACGGATATCCGGTTACTATCCGTTATCCGGCATATCCGGTGTTAATTGACTATCCGGCCGGATACCGGATAGCAAAATATGTATGAAAAGTACAAAAAATTATTTTATTCATAGGAAAAAAATAATCCCAAAAATTATAAATATTCCTTTATCAATGCACTGATTAGGTACCTATCCGTTGTTCATTTAGTAGGTAGGTTAGCAAAAAAATATTTTTTGCAAAGTTACTCTATCAAAAGTAAATCTAAGGTAAATTATTATAAATTGGGTTAAAATACGAATTGCTTCTGCATTGAGAGGCAGCATGCGGTTTCAAGTGCTTAAGATAATGTTTCTCTACACTCTGGTCCACGATGCTGGGGCTAATTACCCGTATTTCAAATCGAGGGTACCGCCTGATATCGGAAGAATGGTTCAGAATAAAGTTAAAATTATTTGTATATAACGAAGACTTGAAATCACGTAAACACATGCAGTTGTCTAATATCCCACCCACCCTTATAGCTCGCACAGACTTGTTCAGAGACTATGTCCTGCAAAATATCCGGCCTCCGGATATCCGGCTATCCGGCTTATGGGGTGGCCGGATATCCGGTATCTGATGTCCGGCCAAATAACTATCCGTTTCATTTCTAGTAATTATCCATCTGGCCGGGTGTTGTGACCAGGGAACGAAGGGTCCAACAGTTAATCGTCGAAAGTTGTATATGTGCCGCGGAGTTGGCACATTTTTGGCAGATGTAGTCACCGCCATCTGTGTGCGGATGCTTGCCAACCTTGTGTTAATGTACTCGTAATGTGAATGTCGTTGAGTCTTTCCTATTGGAGCGATAGAGCGATAGATGTCGCTTCATCTTGTTGGATTTTACTTTAAGAGCCCTTTCACAACCACGATTTCGACTCGCGCGTATCTACTGAATAGGCTGACTGATCACTTTAAAATTGCAAGAGTCGAAATCGTCGTTGTAGGAGGATTTATCGGCCGACGCGACATGTGTATCGCAGCAGACGTTACGCTAGTGCGCACGACGCCATTCGCCGGTCCATACAAAATCGATTATGTAATGTACTTAAATACCTATTTCTATATAACTTACTAGCTGCGAAACCCGGCGCTGCACGGGTTAAAATATACACCGAACTTTCTGGAACGTTCCAGAATGATAATAACCGATATTATTAATTTCAGTACTTTCTAGATCATTCTAGAAATTTTTAGAACTTTCCCGAAGTTCTAATGAGTTAGAAAAGGACAGATATATATCTTATATTACATTTTTGTCTCCCACAACCACCCACTTCAGTAGGACCCAAGGGGTGTCTACCACCCCAATGGGGTGTTGATTGGAATTGATGGTGATAAAGAAAACCGGTCACACACGTACCCACACAAGCATTTTATATATATAATTATTATTAAGATTAAGATTAATATTTTTTAAACAGGCATTCTAACTTATCACATGCGATACCTTTATTACCTTATAAGGTGCCTAATACCTATAGATATTGCATGCGAATGGTGCCTATGATTTTACAATGATATTAGTAATACAATATTTGAAGGTCAAAGTGATTCATGTTATTCACGTAGATAGTCAAGAGCAAAAGCACCTGCAAACCAGATATGGTTTAAGATACGGGATGCCATAATGGGTATTCAATTATTTTAAGAAAAGCAGGTAAAAGGTGAACCTTGTTTAAGGTGGTTTGAGATAAGAGTAGGTACCTACAATAAAAGAGCAAATAATATTTTTGTACAATTGGCCTATAAGCATTGTTCCGTTTTATTCAATATTTTTCGTTCCAGAAAAGAGTACCTACAATAAAACAAATGTCTGATGATGATGGTAATAATAATGATGAAATATTTGATTACGATTCCGAATAAATAGTACTCGTAATAATTGTTATTTCTTCACTTACCTACATAAAGTACTTCCTAGTTCCTAGTACCCTAGTACCACAAAATAGAAAACTTACAGAAGGTCCACTCCCATCGTCCTTGATAATTACGTATTCTTACTCTCATAAGCTACGCGTCGACTAGCCCGCACCTCACGAGCCGCACGCGCCGCACGCATCGCATTTCGGGTTGCTTTGTATGAGTTTGTATAGGAGTGCGTTCACTACCCGCACTGGCCGCGCCGCACAGCCGCACCGCATTGTCAGTAGTTAGGGATACCAGCATAAAATGCGGGCGATGCGGACAGGGATACAAGAAAAAAAGGCGTTATTTGCCTGAAATGGGAGACTAAGTCCTAAAATATTTACCCATAAATATAAGAAAAAAATTGTAAGTTTAAATTGTAACTGCACTTCAGTATTTAAGCCTGCTATAAACTAGTGGGGGGGTTTGTCACAAACTCCACGCTTGGCACGTAAATAAAAAAACAGGAAACGTTGCTGACCAATTTTATAACAAAAGAAATGTCCTGAGCTGGCCTCTAAGACATTAATCTCCTTCCTTGTACGCGTACAACATCTGTGAACTTAATGTGTTAAACTCTGTCTAAGAAGTTTAGCAACCAGCGAAATTATAAGATTGATTGAAATCAACAAGTAGATACCTAAGCATAACTGATTGAATAATGAGGACCGTCTGTATACAACAAGATAGGAGTCTTCATTATTCTAAATCAGGTTGATTACTTGTTGATGTCAATCAATCTTATAATTTCCTAAGTCGCTTCACTTTTTAGACAGCGTCTAAAGCTATATTCTAATCTGCCTTAATAATTTTATGTAAAATTAAATATAAACAAAGTACCTAAGCCACTAAATATACCCCAACAATATGAACATTATCTAAAATATCTAATCCCACATACCCCTAAATTTGTGGAAGAAATCGCTGGGTTGGGAACCCTGAGGGCCGGCCCGTGACGTCACACGGATATTAAACTATAGAATTTGCTGCAAATATTTTCGACTTTAGAGCCTACTTACAGCTTGAGTCACAATCTATATTTTGTTTCCTTTTTTGATGGTGCATATGACATGTCTGATAGAGAAGGATATAAGTTGTTAAGTACCCATTCGAACCTTCTGCTATTGCCAATTGTTACTTTTTTTAAATTTGTGACTGAGAGTTCTAGATTATTGCTCAAAACCAAAGATTTTGGAGCATAGAGCAATCGAAAATATAATCTTCTCTTTTGAAGAAATAAATTCTCGTTGACAGTGTTGCCACATTGGATAATTTTTTCGTCATACTGGCGAAATTGGGAGATAGCGTGGAGAAATTTTTTAATGTGTTTTTTGACTTTGGCGAAAAATAAATTAAGAAGCGTTATTTTTATAAAACTATTTTCATACAATAGGCAATATTATATTTAAAATAAATATTTTGACGAAGAATAAATTGAGAACTGATGATATTGGTGATAAATTTGGAGAGATAACCGTATATTTTTGTTTCTCTTTTTGACTTTGAGAGAGGATAATCCTATAAACAACATACAGCAAAGACTTAAATTTTTTTTTTGAGAGCACAGAGAACGAGCGATCAGGGTTACCATCTAAGCATTTTTTGAGATGTCATTATTAGTACCAAATCATGACACACAGTTGGCAACCCTACCCGCAATTGCGGTTCGTGCGGTGCGGCCAGTGTGGCCATGCCATCAGCAACGTCAGCAATATCTCAATGCGATGCGTGCGGCGCGTGCGGCGCGTGCGGCTCTTGCGGTGCGGGCTAGTCGACGCGTAGCTTTATTCTTAATTGACGTAATCTTGCCGATTCGCTAGGGTTGCTATTACATTGCCGTACTGAAACTCTCTGCCGTATGAAATACGCGATAGTAAATCTATCGGTATTTTTAAGAAACGTGTGAAAGAGCACTATCTCTCTCTTAGTTCTTGAAAATGCGGGGTACAATGCCTATAGATAATTTGTAGGTATCTATGTATTTTATGTATTGGTATATGTAGTTTATTATATTAGGTTATTCTATGTGTATGTATATTTAGTTAAATATTGTGCATGTCTAATCTGCGACTATTTATCACATATCTCTTTGTTAGGCCTGCTGGAAGAGATTTCTTCTAAGAAATAAGTAGCGCCTGTTGTGTCATCTATAACTCTATTTTTCATCAAAGTTTTATGTGTGCAATAAACTGGAAAATAAATAAATAAATAAATTGACTCCGTAGGTTTTATTTGTGGAATCGTGGAATTTTATTGACACTGGTTGAAATTATTTTCAAGTTGTTTAAAACAAAACTTTCCTGTTTAACATGATATGTCAATTACATCATTTTGGTCCATAGCCTCCTTCATCTTAAGCCATACGCAGAAGTTTGACAACGTCGCATTTTTCCCGCACATTGACATGTAAACAATGAGTAAATCGGTTCAGAGCGATGTTGCCGTTCCGTGCTATAGCATGGCTTGTCAGATAAAGGATTGTTTTGATCCCAAACAAATTTTTGTATATAAAACAGACTTTAGATTTATTATAGAGAGTGTATTTATTATAGTGAAAATGTGCATTTTGAAATTAGATAGGTAAGTAAAAAAGAAAGTAAGTAGTATATTAGAATATTATTATTAAAAAATTAAAAAACAGGTTTTAAAAATAATGACACAGGTTTTACAAGTTATTCGCTGAAAAATATTTTCGTCGATTGCGACATTATTTAATTGCACGATTATTATATTTCAACGTGTAGAAAAGTTGCAATATCAGATAACGTTTTTTCAATATATGATGAGGAAACATGAGCAAGACGTTGAAATAGATATATTTTGAACTTCTTTCAAAAGATAAATTTAATTTTACGTTAAGTATATTATATGTTCTTTACTCTTCCTTTTTGTTGCACCGCCTTGTAATTTTTATTAATTGCTCTCTGGTTGACTGGTAGAAAAAGCTACGTAGCTTTAAGTCCACCTTTGTACTGTAATATGCATGAAGTTTTAAATAAGTAATTTTTCAGTACTTTACAGTTTGGATATTTATTTTAAAAAAATGAACCGGTTGTATCGTCCATTGCTGCAACAAATTGCACAAAATTGTCTTGCGGTATAATCAACAAAGTTCTTCCTCCATCTTTACAATAATCTTTGTAACGGATAAATGTCGTATCATGTGAAAAGTTTAATGCGCTGTTTGCCGATCTTAAATATGATTTCAAAAGACAACAATCTTTGTGCTGATCAAAACATTTTTTTAATAAATGTGTGCATTATCCGTTTTCTCCCGAACTTGGATGACTCACTGCCGTGTATCTAGATAAAGATGTAAAAAAACAATACTGCAAGCAAAATGTTATCCGGAATTTAATGACGGGCGTCTCGTGGCGACCTGATGACCTGATGATGGTAATGATGACTGGCGTGTCTAAAACGTGGTGGCTATCAACACTCCTGAGACAAAATGAAATGCAGGTAATCATTGATTGTTATCCAACCGGCTAGTTTAATTTACCTTTAAGAGAAAAGAGCTTTTTTACCTTTCAATTTCGTTTGAAAAGGTGAAGAAAGTGTAAGTAAAGTTTTTAGTTGTGTTTAAACAAACATATACACTACAACTGTAAATATATCGGCAGTCGCGACTTAACTCTGCGTGAAACTGTGTGAGAATGCCTGTAAACGTAACGTCAATGTTGTGTGCGTGACAGAAATGGCGCTTAGTTTCCAGTGGACCTTCTGCTTGGGGAAGGCTGTTTTTTGTTTTGTGCTAGTTCTTAAGAAGCTCATAGTATGATCCCCACCGACCGGAAGACACGGCAACTCATTTCGAACGAAATTAATGTGTTAGGGAACGCGTCATAGGTAATATGACCTTAACATGATACAATTCGAGGTTGTCGGGATAACATAGATCTATTATCAAATCCAAAGACTCCGTGCCCACAACTGCAACCAGACACTTTGAAAAGTGTATCAGTGTAATGCCTTGAATCCTGAACCATGCACGTAACCTGCTTACGTAGGTTGCCTAACGATCGACGTGCATTTTAATCTCTCTTAGAGTATTTACATCGGGCACACGTTTGTAACACTGGCTTCCATCAAAATTAGCACTGATATCGAAATATACACGTGGTTCGTAGAGTTTTCGTCGCCAAATAGTCTGTATGTAATAATTTCTATAGAATCGAAGTGCAATCAAACTACGTATTTATGAGATTGATATTTATGCATGCATACTTAGGTATACACCACTTTTTAGAAATATCAATTTCAAAACATTCTCATTATATTCCCAATCAGTCTCTAAGCGGAACCGGTTGGCGAAACTAATTCGATATGTTATTTTTGTGGAACGAATACAAGTGTTTGATTGGTGTATACTGAGGATTCTCGAATTTGTACAAAAAGTTCCGCAAACCACCCATTCGCGTCGATACTCATTATCGACATCGGCTACATCACTATTTAATTTCATCCAAGCCTGGTAACCCTTTATCTGTCACATAGTTGTCAAACTTGTCTCCGGAATTATGGTTTTAAGTATAGGCTGTATGGTCAAACAGACCTTTGCCTTCGCTCTAGCTAGAGCGAGAAAAAAAATGTGAAGTAACTTTTTGTTTTGCTGGTTTTAGAGTTCATAGTATATGGAATTTGTTTTTGTTCGTGATAAGATAAAATATTATCGAAACATAACTTGACCCCACAGTCAGTTGGTTAGCTTGTTTAAATCGATTAGGTAGTACGGTAAAAATAGTTGTTAAAGTTGATTTATTTATAACTATTATTTTAACACTCGAACTTTGTTGGTAAGTCCATCACTTTAATTGAGTTTTACCAAGTGTTTGAAAGGTTGGATTATAGTAACGGTGACCCTGAGGAAAAAAGACTTGTATCTTCGCAGGCGCAACCCACTTTGGTATCCTCTACCCCTACTTTCCTTAAGTATTACACTAAAAACTCCTTTCGTATATCTACTCTAATCTGATTTTGTTTACGTAAAACAAGCTTAAATTACTATGTAAGTAAACTTTAAAAAAATAGTAAGTAGGTACCCTGCACTAAGGCAATCTTGTATCACAGTGGCCCGTATGTTTAACATGGTTTACCAGTAAGGTTACTAAAAAAAAAAATTAAAAAATTTGTATATTATCATTCTTCTTCATTTGTAAACAATATATATTATCAATATATATTGTTTACAAATGAAGTAATAAAAATGCAAATTTGTATTGGATTGAGTTTTCCAGAGCTGAAGTAAAAGAAGATTTAGTGACTAGGTCAGAGAATAATTTTGGCTCGATCCCGCCCGGTTGGCATGACATCCTCCCAAAACTTATACCAGAAGCATATTTTATTTGCTGCCAACTTACTTTTAGCATATAAGTGAGGGGCCACCATTAGCTCATTTGGGTATGTAGAGAGGATGAATGAAAAGAGTTCAACAGAAAAGATAATATGTGAGAAGTGAATGGAATAATTGAATGGGCATACAGAGACATATATCATATATTGAGTACCCGTAACATTTATATTTCAAAATGAGAGAATTTGTCAGGACCATGTGGTGCCTGCCTAACTCTACAGGAAAAAGGTGCAATGTAATTATGTTGGCTTAGGTTTAGGAGCACCGGAGGCCTAGTGGTTACGGGGTCCATTCTGGATCATGGTCAAGGCAGACCCGGGCCCTCTTGCGCGAGAGCACAACAAGGAATTAACGCCAATATGATTTTTTTATTATTATATTGGTTTATAATGGCACTCTTTGAGTAAAAACAGAGGACGGGAGTCGTTTACTTTTTCACTCTTATAACCTTATTAATTAATTAGTACATATTTTGTATGTTTTCAGATCCTATAAAATATGGACACAGGCATTGGACAGTTAAAGTTTGATGAGATCAAAATGGACCATAAATTAGCTTATGTAAGAAGCTTTATTATGTATATATAGCTTTTGCCCGTGACTTTGTCCACTTGGAATCACTTAGAGAAGTCAAGCTGTATCTCTGGTTCTACCCAATCGAATTAGATGAAACATGGCCTAGATTTTAAGTTAGACCCCAAACTACCAAACTATCAAAACCGAATAAAAATCCGTTCAGCAGTTTTTCCATATTTCTTATACTTTAGCTGGTCTATTAAGGTTCTACATCAGGTGTTCCGGTTTCCTAAATTAATTATACCCTATATGATGTTGCCCAAACTTTTTTTGTAATATGTATATCTATTAAGCCAATAGCTATAACAAAAAAGTTTCATTAAAATCCATCCAAATGTTTTATTATATGTATGTATAGATTGTATTTTAATAATTAAATTACTTAATTTTCTAAATCAAAGTTCATTACCTAAAAAATCACTTCACTACCAAAAAAATCATTACCTAATATGGCAGTTCATGAAAACTGAATCATGACCCATGTCAATAACATGAAAAACCTTGTCACAGTACTCAATATTGGATTTATTGGTATGTAGTTAATGAACTCCTCATAGCTATATAGATCATGATGGTACCATCTGCTTGGCTTCAAATATCATTGTTGGTCACCTTAAGTTACGGATTTTTTATTTCTTCAGGTCAGGGCCCTGGAGGGTAAGCGTTTTGATACATAGGCTAGATATGATCCTGGACATACTTCCTATCCTCTCCTCTCGACTTCCCTCAAAACCTCGGATTTATCGAAACAACTCTGTCGTCCTCCGTTTTCAGCCTCGTCAGCTGGCTCTATCCAATCGCCAGATCTCTCGCAAATACTTTAGGGACTTTGTTCCGCTCGATCGCCTCCTCAATATTGGCATTATTGAAGCGGCGTATGTCGCGAATCAGACTGGGAAACGTATTCAGGACATTGCAGAGTCATTCCGCGCCTTTCTTCTATGCGTTTGAGGGTATCGTCGGAGCCTTTTTTACTTTTACCCAACCGTATAGACAGTTTTCACGAGCCTGATATTATAGTCGTCCATGTCTAACATAAACACCCTGTAGCTCCAGCTCTGTCTGTCATGTCTGTCTAGCAACGGATTTTGATTCGATTTTCACTATAATTTATAGAATTTTATTAATATACAAATAGTAGAGAAAACATGAAAACACCCGTTCCAAGCCGGGGCGGGTTTCTAGTTGTTTATAATTTCATCATTTTTATTTACAGGAATACTTTGAGCAACATAACAAACGTTTTCATTCAACGGGTCTACCTGAAGGAACCAAGGAAATTAGAGTTATTGACTTATTTCAAAACGAAATTTTTGCCAGTGGAGCTTATAACGGGCCTTCTGTAATTCATTCGATAAGCCATACCTCAGATCGGTCAAAAACGCTAAGAGATTTAGCAGATAGCATTGAACAAAATGCTCCTTTGTTTTGTGACCTAGAATCTCTTATAAGAGGAATACCAAATGAAGATGTATTAAAACGTGATATCAAGTTACTTACACAGCAACTTCGTCACAAGAGTTTGTATAAAGAAAATTCAAGCAATACAGGTCAGTTAATCATTGTTTGGCCGTGTCAGATCCGCCAGAGTAGAATAGCACCAACCCCTTACACTCTTGGATGTCGTACGTGGTGAATAATGTTTTCTAATAAAAAAATCTATACTCTCCATAGACTGGAAAATGGGCAGCAGCGTTTTCCATCGTTATATTTATTATACTGCGATCTCCAACACGCTTGCCAAGCTTGGAGAGTATGGCAATAACCTCTCTTTCGTGAGCTACAGTGGACTGTTATGGGCTGTGCTGATGATGATGAATCATTGTTGGAATTGGTTAAGTGTCTTTTAATTTGAATTCTATTTTTCAGTTTTGAGAATTTCTGAGACATCACCGTTGTACATGCTTGGTGGAGTGGTAGACAGCAGAACTATCTTGTGTGAAATAAAAACAGCCCCAGTCTGTCATTTGTTTACAGAACTCTGTGGTAAGGCAGGGTAAGTTAATGGCCTTTCTGTGCATATTCATAATTATCTTGGCGTTAATATCTCGGTTTTGCTCCCGCGCGCGAGGGCACGGAGTCCGCCTTGACCATGATCCAGGATTTGGCAGATTAGGTTACTACAATGGATCGCCTGCCATCTGACCTCCATGACCCCGCTACCAGGGGAACCTGGCCAAATTGGATAATGATTACACATTCAGTCGCCTGAATGTGAAGGTTGCATCACGATGTTTTCCCTAGTCACGATTCTCAAAAGTTAATCAAAACGAGACCGTTAGATATGTAAAAATGTAGGACATTTTACGCTTTCTTTTCAGAATAGGTAGATAATAAAACTAAGTATATATTCACGAATTTCGTAACCGAAATTATTTCGGTTACCGAATTCAATTCTTGCGAATCATGTCTAAGGAGCGCCATCTAGTGAGAACGCCGAACTACCCTTTTTACTTTTCAAAGTAGCTGTCTGATGATCCCCTATTACAAAACTTAAAACGGAACAAAACAAACTGAACTTATTGTCTGCATGTAATGTGATAAATATATCAAGAGGTCATAAGGGATTGTTTTGACAAAAGCTCATTTCCTTATAAGCAGTCTTGTTTATATACCACAAAGATGGCAAACAAGCTTACGGCCTGCCTGATGGTAAGCAGTCACCGCATCCTATGGACGTTTCCAATACCAGTCGTCCGCTACCTAAACAGATAAATACAGGATAGCTAGGTAGCTACATATTATAGTAGGCTACTTGTAGTCAATTTGTTATTGTTAGGTACAGAAGGCAGCACATCAACCTGGGTACCCTGTTTAGAAAGTCTCCGTCTTTAGGCGTGCGCCCGTAGTGATGCTAGCTGTTGACGACCTGAGTAGTTCAGTTGGGTAATATGACGATCTGCCACCCAGAGGTCCTGGGTTCGATTCCCGGCCGAGCAGAACTCGAAATGATGCATTTTAATTTCTGTTTCTGGTCTGATTGTTATATGTATAATAAGTATGTATTTAAAAATATATAAGTAGTTTATGAGTTCTCTGGCACCTATAACACACTTTGCTTACTTTGGGGCTAGATGGCGCTGTGTGAATTGTACAAGTTTTTTTTGTGGTTAGGTTGATGTGTGCTGCCTTCTACCTATACTAGAATATGCGAGCAGAAGTTAGTGCCATTAAAATTACGTTTTTGATATTTGAAATATTTTTAACAAGAAAATAATTTACATTTCAGGTTGGATGTGCATTATATTATATTATCTACATCCTTGGATGTGAAGAAAGGGCAGAAAGGTTGGTCGCAAATCTATACAAAGTAATATTTTTTAAACAAGTATTCAATATCACTATTAACTGTGATTTCTTTTCAAATACAAATACGACAGTATTTTTGATGAGTGAATGTAAGAAGGAATTCGAAAGTTTGATGCCTGTAAGTGCCATACAGTATTGAATTAGTCATGGTATACATAACCTGCATAAGTACCTATGCTTAAATATATTAATTGTAACGAAATGGTTTACTTTACTGTAATGTTACAATTTTTGTAAATTTAAATAAATTACATTAAATTTAAAATTTAAATTCTCGAACAGGAGCAATAACAGCTAGTCTCTCCCTCTCTCTCTCTTTCTCTCTTTCTCTCCCCGCGACTTCCAATTTTAGTATCCCGTAAATACCTACTTACTTGCATCTTCCATACGAATCCCCTTTTTTTCACATAATTTTGTTTCTTAAATTATTGATTTACACACACAATATATTATATGTGAGAATATGTCGGATATGGAGGAGAGATCCACCAGAAGGTATTTTCCGGGATACAAGACCAAATTTTAGAATTAGGAAAAGAAATATTTATTTGCCTATAAAGTAACAGATTTTTGTAACAATTAATGTTTAATACAAAAGGTTATTTTAGACAAAACAGTCCATGACTCAGCGTATGGGTGAAGGTAAAAAAAGGCTGGTATTCTGTCATGGCCAGACTTAAGACTTAAAAAATAGGCGAAAAAAATGTTTACTTAATGCAAGGCAGAGTGACATAAACGCGTATGGTTTTAGTTTTTATCAATTATTCGTCGCCAAAACATCAGAAAAATCGGGGGAGGTACCTCGTTAATATTTTAAGTGGCCTATGGCGAATGGTTCTAATTTTTTTATGGCGGGTTAGGAAGGGTCCGCGTAGCAGTATTATTGTTTATCTACGGTGATATAATCAAAGGGCGCGCCGAGGTCGGAAAAATAAAAGGCTTTTCAGCGGTACCCGTTTCCACACTTCGAGTGGACTTTTGCGAATCAGGCCTTCACTCTAACCTGAACGCCGTACACGTACTACCTTGTGACAGCGCAGCCCGCCTTACTCTTCCTGACTGAAATACAAATATCACCTCCCGCCGACACTTCGTATCTCCACTATCCTGGGTACACGTTGGAACACAGGTTCATTCCTCGCGCTGGTGTGTGCCTATTCGACAAAGGTGATATCTGCTTTTGACGTCTTGCCATTTAACTAAGTGACGAATCTATTGTGTAGGTGTGCGTAGAACAACGGTGGAAGGTGATAAGGCAGCCGCCAATGTTGGCAAGCGAAGATGGAGAAACTGGAAAACTTGCGAGAATTCGTTCGTCGTATCCTAGGATATGTGCTGACGCTGTAGCTGATCTCATACTGTTGGGAATGGAATGTGTTATTCCATCCTCTGTAGTCCGCCACGGCGGCAAGAGTCAGCCCCGGTACGATATGCTTAGTGCAGAGGCAACTCGCTTCAAGCAAGATGCTTTTCGTGACTGGACAGTGGCTCGGGCCCTAAACGACCTCAATTTTCTTTGGGACTCGTGCTATTTGATCTCTCTTCAAAGCTGTCGAGGGGAACTTTTTAACTACCTCTCCACCTTCGACCGGATGACCTATTGACCCACACGGCAAAGGAGAAAGTCGAAAAGGTTAATCTCCTTGCCAAAAACTTAACTCTGGATGATATGAGAGCAGGGCACCGCCTCCCTAGACATCCGGAAGTCCAGTCAACCTGATGGCATTCCGGCCATTGTTCTTAAAAATGTGCTCCCGAGTTATCTCCTGTGCTTACTCGTGCTTTTCAACACATCTGGATCGGTGCCGTCTTGCCACGAGTGCTTAACCGATCCAGGCGATACTTCAGCCCAGGGCAGCGCCTGCTGCTATATAAGGCACAGGTGCGGCCGCTTATGGAGTATAAAATTTTTCCCATTTTTGGCCGCCGAAACTGCCGACCTGCTTAATCTTCTGGACTTACTACTTGTACATCTATAAAATCGATTTAGCGACGAATAATTGATAAAAGTTAAAACCATACGTGTTTATGTCACTCTGCCTTACATTAAGTAAACAATTTCTTCACCCATTTTTATTATAATATACCAAAAGTTACAAATATGTAATTCATATAAGTATAGCTTTGAGAATATATTTTCGTCATATTTATATCTTTCATCGTTAAAAAGAAAATTACGTTATTGCGTAAAAATACTGTTCAGGGTTTTGTCAAATATTTTGTTTTTTGTTGTAGAGAAAGCCAAAACTTTTGTTCCAGAAATGAAATCGTCGTCCTTAAATTATCCGAAAATAACATCACACGTCTTGCCCTAGTATCTACATTTAGAGAAATATAGGCCTCAAACGACGATTCCTCCCGGGTGAAATCCGCTGAGACCAAGCTAACGAACAGTGTATACCAAGTATCAGCGACTAGTCCGATTTAAAACGGTATATCGCACTAAATTCCCAGCTACTTGCAATAATAGGCAAACAAGCTTACGGCCTGCCTGATGGTAAGCAGTCACCGCAAAATCGTACTCTTCCTGTTAACCTGCTATTTTCGTTAGCGTAGCTTGGCTGGTATCGATATAATAACACAGTTATTACTTTTAATTTTGGTTGGTTATTTGTTGTGGTATCAAAAATAATGGGAAATACTAATACTGAATCATGAAATCAATCTTTCAAGGTTAAACTTACTGTACTCTTTTTTTTAACTATGATGTACTGAGGCTGAATACGCCATGCTCATTGGTTCATTCAAATTAAGTACGCTAAGGCGGCTTTCACGGCGTTAATTGATTGGTGGTTGGGACCAATAAGAAAGCCAAACGTTATCCCAGTAGAGCTCGTCTAATCTAAAATGACGCGCCCCACTATCGCATTAACGCACACAAGCAAGTTTAAAATATGGACGCAATACATATACAAATGCCGTTGTAATTGGTCATTCGGTTGCCGGTGAGACACCAACGTAGGAGCTCGCGTCGTTTGATTGGAGCAGTCGACGCTCCCAACGACGAGATGAAGTGTCGTTATTAATATTTGCACTCACACATCGAAATCAACTAACTAAGTAGTGGGGCGCGTCATTTAAGACTAGACGAGCTCTACTTTATAGTTAATAAAAATAGAGTATAGCTTAATACTAATGATGATCAGACTAAAATTAATAAATCTTCGCTTGTAGATAATTTCGAAGAACACTGCACTGCTGTGATCACCGCTAACGCTGATTTAGACTCGGCAGTAGATGCATTGCTCGAGTCCACCACTTTGGTATGTAACTAGCTAATCTATCTAAAACTTACTTTAGGCTACTTTAAACACCAGTTACACCATTACCCAAGGGCAATTGCGACATCTATCGCTCCAATAGGGAAACTCAACAATACTTACATTACGAGTACACGAACACAAGGTTGGCAAGCATCCGCACATAGATGGCGCTGACCGTCCTATATCGCGCTAAAAAGTGTGCCAAATTACGCGGCATGTATACTACTTCCAACGATCAACTTTACTGTCGGACCCCTGGGCTTTGATTCTGGTACAGAAATCCTCTCAGTTGCAGTAACATTACAATTGCATCGCATGTCAAATGTGTGATTATTATTCAAATGACAGATGTTGAGTTGCAACTTTCATGAGTTCGAACTTTTCCACAATTCGTTTTCTGGTAATTTAGTTGCATTATGGTTTTATATGGCTGTTAATACTCCAATCAATAAATAAATTACTAAGTTGCATCTTTCTTAGTTGTCAAACTGCCTTCAATTCTGTCAACGAAAACGTGTCAAATGTCAAACAATGATTTAACTGCAATTTAACTGGGATGATGCTGGGACTGACTCGATACCTCGACGTAGTTATAGTAACATCACAGTTACATTGCAACTTTTCATTAATAGATTCAAGTTTTCATTAATTTGAATATATCAGTAAAATAATTGCAAGTTTCGAATTAGATGTTAAAATGTTACACTTCATTATAGAATGTTTGTGAAGTTAATTGTTATGGTTTGCCTCATTTTTATTAACAAACAATAGATATTAACATTACATTACTTAATACTCCCCAGTACCCATGGAAGCTGAAAACTCTGTTTATTCAAGAAAACATTTGCGAGGCAGCAATGAAAGTCTTCGATTGGAAATGCAAAAAAGAAAACGACGTAGACGGATATGCAAAATTGTGCAGTGCCGTTTACCTATACGGGACCAAGATATTCCTCTTTGACTATGGCGGCGATGCTACATCAGTCCAGAAAGGTGCTGTGTTAGTACAATGCTACCGGACCAACAAAGAATTGTTATCTCTGCTTAGTGGTATACAGCCCACGTACTCGTCTTTGTGGTCCAATGATATTGCTGAGGTCAAAGAGATAGCATCCGGTATTCTCCCCATATCGTTTGTTGTTTGGGTGAACAACATTGGGGTTGTAGATGGCCCTTCCAGGGCCTCGAATGCTTTTTATTCGTCTCTCAATATTCAAAGATCATGTATAAAAATATACCAGTACCCAGCTTTCACGAAAGCGTTGAAGATACGTGAAAGCTGGATGCAGAAGGACATCACCAAACGCGTCGAAATTATCAATGGCCTATTAAAGGCGTTCAAACTCCCTTGGTCGGATTTGCTACCTAATTTTTATGAAGAAGACAGCTTCGCTTATTTAGGTGAGGATCGCGAATGTACTGGCCAGCGTCAAGTAATGCCAATGTATTTAGACTTTGTTTATAAGGAAGTCATCATGGAACTTGTAAAGGGTGGTGTAGTTTTATACGAGCCTAATAATAATCAGCCGTTGTCTAATGATGTGGCCGAAAACCTGGCCAAAGTTGGCGCTCCGTTAGTATTTTGCTCCCCGAAGAAGTCTCAAAACTTCGTTTATGGTTGTAGTAAACCAGTTTACGTAACTAGAATAATATATCAGTACTTCGGAACGACATTTGCCAATTGAAATTTTATGTCTCTTACAAGTACCTACTTATCTACATACTTATACTAATTCGTTGTTTTGTCTGATATTTTACTTAGATATTCAAGAACCAATATTAAGTTTTAGATTATTCAATTTTATCCTTTATAATGTGTCATTAAATTTTATATTTTTAAATAAGTACATTGTTGTTTTTTCCGGTTTGTGTCCCCGCTGCCGGCGCCGATCGCCGATTCAACTGCCAGAGATTCCCATGCGAACGTCTGTGTGCGCAGATTAGAAAATAGGTTTAATTCGGTTTCATTTCATGAAGAGGTAAAACTAATAGACATTCTGTCAGCTCCGTTCACGCGTTCCGGTTACTACTACATCTCATTTACGATATGGGCTTGTGGAATGATCTGCCGAGTAGTCCCTTCCCTTAACTGAAAAAAGGTTCACTTTCGGAAACCAGCACCATCTTTTAGTTTGTTGTTAAGTATGTTATTCTAAATAAAAAACAGTCGGGAGACAATTTCTAAATTTCTTGGTTCTCCATCTGTGACGTCATAAAAATGGCCGCCGCCGCGTTTTGAAATTTGCTTTTAAAACAGACTGTATTGCACTCAGATGTATGTGTGGGGCATCAAATGAAGCAAAATAAAATGTGTTATAATATTATCCATACATTCAACTATGTGAAAATTATAGTTTGAGAGATATTCAAAATGATATGAAAATTTTGCAAAAAAATAAATCCGTTTTTATTTTTCAACAACTTAACCGATAACTTTAGAGCAAAATAATGTAAACCTATACAAAACTAATGTTTGTTTCAAACTAAACTCGCGTTCTTTACACATATTATTATATTAGACGGGACTTGGACGCGACGTACCTTTTAGATTTGTTTTCACGACGCTTCGGTAGGGTTACACCCACCGTGGAGAGGTGACAGCTGCGGTGATGTGCTGGTAGACTCCTACCCTCACATAGAATTGTCAATTTGTTGTTGATTCGGAACTGCACGGCACACAACACTCACGATGTCCACGGATACGTCCGACGATAAATCTTGTGTCTTAAGGTTATTTATTTTGCACACCACTGGGTTCCACGACGCCGAAAGCTTCCCGATTGAAAGTTTTGTACTTTTTAATTTCAATCGCTTCCCGAACCATTCGCGGATAATATTGCCGGTCGGTGGAGAGGACATTAGGCGCATGCAGTTCTATCCAGTGGTTTGGGCCAGAGTTGAGCAGGTGGTCTGCTATGGCAGATTTATTCGTCTGGTGGTTTTTCACTGCAGCTATATGCTCTATGACCCTTTCGGCAATCGAACGTTTAGTTTGGCCAATGCGTCTGATACGGGATCACATCCTTAGGAGTACGCAGTAGGTTCGCTACCTTCCAAGTCCTGTCTAATATAATAATATATACAAAACTATTTTATAATCTCAATCAGATAATAAATAATCGAGATATTGTAATTTTCCCCTAGCAACGGGCACCACTTGAAGCGCCATACGATTGTTTTAATTTGCGTAAATTACGTGAAATTAATGACTTTAAATAGAAAAGCAATGAGTTTAAGTAATGTATATGTAAAATAAACGTATTATTATGTTATATATAACAATCAACGTATATATAATACATTAAGTATAGTTCGGATTTATCCTTGCGTGCGTAAGAAGTGCTGAGTTTAGTTCGTATTTCACGCACCGACATTTTGTGCACCGCTCTTTGCACTTGCAAGACAGTTATTTGCAATAGACGCTAGCACCAGGTAGTGTTTTCCATAACCGTTGTTATTATTTTGCCATCAGTACTTCGAGGCCTTTATTCAGACAGTGGGTCCAAATTTGGGCCTGGTATGCCGCTCTTTTTACATGTTGAAGTGCGTCTTGCGTTGGAGGAATATTCATCCATTATGTCATTTCATCATCACAGCTCATAACAGTCCACTGCAGGACTTAAGGCCTCTCCCACGAAAGGGAAGGTTATTGCCATAATTTCCACACTTGGCAGACGGGTTGGAGAATGCAGTATTGTACTTTTTCCAACTTACGGAGACTCTAGATCTCTTGCCTTGGAAACATTGTACGACACCCACAAGTGTAACGAGTTTGTGGTTTACAAGCCAATTGTGTCACTTGTAAACCACAAATTCTTCATTTAAAGCGAATTCGTGACTAGTTTGATATGGTTTCATCCCACCAGAGTATGCTTGGATGCAAGTAAAACTAAAGCAAACTGAAAGATGTCGATTGGTACCGGAGCCTCTAGGTCAGGACAATAGTCAAGCGGGACTTGGTGAACGCTGTTACAGGACGCATCACGAACTCCGGCCAGCCAATACCCGTCCTAGGGGAGATGTCAGACACGATGTATGTAGGTGTGTCAGCGTACATTCTAAAGGTCATCGTGGCTGAAATTATGGACAACTGCATCTTGGGCCTAGACTTCATGAAGAAACATAACTGCAAAATCGATGTCACTGATGTAATTTTCAAGTGTGGTAATGAGGAGATACTTGACACTTCACACATTGAGGAATCACTGGGAAAATAACTTACATGAATAAAATTATACCTATAATCTGTCCAGACTGACTTGTCTTATTTGGTTAAGGAAATTATGTATTTAAATGGATAATTTACAGCAGTATTCGTTGAAATTCACATTCTATGTGTTTCTTGTATAATTTTCGACATCTATACACAATATATGTAGCGGATTGATACGGCAAGTCGTGATTTTGGGCATTGTTTGTTCACTAAATAAGACAAGTCAGTTTAAACAAATCATAGTACCTGCACGAGTACAGGCTCAATTAGAGGTAAAGTTTCCATCGGCTAGTAAGAACGAGCCGAATAGGTGTGTACTGGTGAAGGATACGCTAAGAATAGTTCTGCTATTCCCGAACTTCTTAATGGATGCAAAGGAAACCGTAGATGTTCTCAGAGAATAATCGGCAAGAGATCTGCTACGCTTCGTTAATATCTTCTCTTCCCAAGATGGAAGTCTTGGAAGGACTTCGCTAGTACAACACAGGATCGACACTGGAAGAGAAAGATCGATCAGTCAGCGAGCAAGGGAAAAACCGATTGCAAACGAAAAAGAAGTTCAGGAGTTAAGACATGAGAAGCAATGAGGTCATAGAACCGTCTCAAGTCCATGGCGTTCACCAGTCATCTTAGTCAAGAAGAAAGATGGCAGCACACGATTTTGCGTGGACTACCGTCTACTAAATGGAATCACAAAAAAGGACAGCTATCCCCAGCCTCGTATCGACGACACATTGAATACCCTTCTTAACCTTTTCTAAGGTTCTTAACCTTAGATCTTAAGTCTGGCTAATGACATTCTCATCCAAAGAATAAGGATGAGACAACGTTTCCAACAGGAAAAGGACTATGGAATTTCAATGTTATGCCTTTCGGACTGTGCAACACGCCTGCCACTTTCGAAAGACTCATAGATGTATAAGCAGGATGAGTGCAAGATGCCTGCCTGGTCTATTTAGATGATGTCATTATCATTGGTCGCAATTTTGAGGATCATTTGCGCAACTTGGAACAAGTCTTAAGGAAAGTAAAGTATGCCGACCTTACGTTAAACCCGATGCCATTCCGATAATGCCATTTATTTAGGAGCAAACTCAACGGAGTAACTACCTCGGTCATGTGATCACCAGTGAGGGTGTCCAAACAGACCCAGAAAAGCACTACAGAAGTGGCCTACTCCCAAGGACAAAACGGAAGTTCGGGCATTCCTAGGGCTGTGCTCATACAACAGACGGTTTGTTAAAGTATTTTCTTGCAATGCCACTACATCGACTGACTCAAGACAAGCAACCATTCCGCTGGGATGAGCTCTGCAAGGATTCCTTTCAAAGACTGTTAAAATGCTTATGCGAAGCTCCTCTATTAAGATAAGATACCATTGATCTACTATCAACCGTAGATAAAGCACTTCATACAAAAATGCGCTTGAAATCTGTCGCCTAATTGACTATACATTTGTACGTAGCAATTTTTTAGGTAAATACGCACGCCCGAATCAAAATGTCATTACGTACAGTATCTTAGTTACCAAATATCAACTTTTTTTCATACTCATAAAGCTCAAAATGGCTTTTCGCGCTGTGAATAATGCTGCGACTTCATTTCTTTTTGTGTGCAATTTGTTTTCGCTTTAACGCATGCGCATGCATGAGACCACTGACGTGATGTCTGACACTGACAATATGTTTTTTATGTGTAAATCGCTATATTTATGCATGATAAGATGTATACGCCTCTTGGATATCGTGGCGAAGCTACGGCAACGCCATCGGTCGGTTAACGGCGGCAACTCGAGGTCGTTTTTATCGTAGACGTGAACATCACAGAAATAAAACAAAAACAGAATCCATGTTACCTTAAAGAGATGTGGTGCATGCAAGGTGTGACAATCTCCTTTGTTGTACATGACATACACTCTTCGGGTCTTACAACGCGCCGCCATTTCGTAGCGTTCGGACATATTTTTCCTCGACGAAAAATATTTTAAAATGCCGTCATGTGTAGTGAAATCGTGTAAAAGTTACTGGAAAAAATGTAACAAGGCAGGAGGAATTACCTACCACGCGTAAGTAATTATGATTCGTGCTACTTTTTTTATTAATGTTTTATTTACTTTGGTGCAAATTTCGAACAAAAGTACAACGATGTGGCTACCTGTTTTTCGGGAAAATTCCCATAAAGTGGGGAATTCTTTATTAAATTTGTGACTCAGATCAGGTTCCGAATTTTTATTACCTATCGTATCTAAAAGAACTTGAATGATTATAATTATAGTCTACCCTACGTAATGCTATGATGTAAGCATAGTGTAGTCCGATTTTATAAATAAATACTGTGCAGTGCACATTTTGATGACGTGGATTTTATAACAACCGCGAAGGGGCTACGATGCTTGGTTCCGTACGCGTTTCCAAAACGGCTAAATTAACTGTTCTAATTCTAAATTCTGTTCTAATTTTGTAACTAGTAACAAGCTGTGCCATTCCAAGTATTGTGCTGAACAGCCTTAAAATTATCTTCAAGCAGTGTGCACAAACATTGCTTGGGTTGGTATCTTAAACATTAATGTAAGTTACCTTTTAACAAGCTAAGTCGCTTCATCCACATTTAAGGCGAGGACGGCGTCCATTTCATCGAACGAATGATTTTTAAATGTGTAGATTGAAGCAGATTTATAATGATTCGGTAGCTAAATAACTAGATCAAAAGATTCTCCGAATACTTTTTTTTTAACTATGCATACATACATGACGTTTCGCCATTTTCCTTTCCAACTTTCCAACGCTTCCATGCACTTCTGCCATATACCTTCATCTTTTTCTTTTTCGTCTTCTCTTCACGACCAAACCAACTTTGAATTTCTATCTCTATCCTAGTCACTAAATCCTCTTCCACTCCAGCAAGTCAGGGAACTGCTTGAAATATCAACCAGTTAGTAGTCAATTACACAATTCCGTAATTTATCGCTCATTGAAACTCCTTCAATACTTCTAAACACCCTCACTTCTATTGCATTTATCCTACTTTTGTGCTTGTTGTCTCACAGACAACTTTCTCTTCCATACGTCAATGTTGTAACGAGCACTTCTCTGTTAAGAAGCTAACTTGGACACCCGGCTGTTCACAAAAGTATGTAGTGCTCTTTTCACTATATTTCTGACATTCACTCTCCTTTCGACATCACTTTCACACTTTACACCCCTTGTAAACGTTGGTCCTTAATATGTATAAAAACTCACCTGTTCCACTTTTCTACCTGCGATTACGATTTCACAATCAAGGTATAACATCAACATCAACATACCCTAGAAGATTAGGGTATTAGTTTTAATCGAATGTTTGATTTAAAATCTGCAATTTAACGTTTACTATCACCGAATAGATTTTTTATTCAGGGGGTAACTTCATTATAATTAAACAAAAATCTATCGGAACTTGTACGTTTTCGCATCTTCAGATCGCTCCGCTTTCAAAATGCGTAATTCATAAATAGACCTTATTCTATGAGTAACACATTCCACTATGATCTATCGGCGCAAAACGGATTTTAATTCCGTGCCGTCCTCGCCTTAAATTTTTATACCTACTTACGAGCATTGTAGTGTAGCCTTAAGGCTAGTTTCCCACATGCGCGCTTCATACAAACGTAGTTTGATCATATTTTCAAAGTACACATTTTTTTTATATTTATATAGAAATCTTGAATCTCGTGTAACTTTGAATTGATATATTTATTATACCACAAGCAAGATTTTGATAGCGCAATATTAAAAATATTATCAAACATCATTTGTATGGAGTGTAGTCGGGGAGACTCCTCTTATAAAGATATTTCATTACTTAAGAATTTTTAAATAAATAATTACAATTAGAAATTAATAATTTTTATATATTTATTATTGTAAAGTTGTATTGCTAACATAATACATAAAGAGGGCAAAATGGGTCATGTATATGGCAATCCTAAAATTACGCAGACATATAAAATGGCGGCCATTTCTATGCTTCCCTCATGACTTAAGACCATGGACTTACTACCCAAAGGGACTGCGCACTGCTTTGACTAAAACCGGGCAGAGCGAGTCACCATCAATAGTCCTGTGTCCCTTTCTAGTGTTGCCACCATTGTTGATGCAAATTCCGAATTACTTTTATTATTTGGCGCGGACATCGACCTGAGGGCCAGGCAGAGCTGGACCGGGTGCAATCTAAAGGTCATGTTTTCACCAGGGTCCAGCCCAAGCTTACCCTGCTACTCGGAAACTATTGGCCCTAGAACACTAGTTTCTAGAGTGAAATGATACCACTCCTCGAGATCATTATTTCGTATGACAGCTGTCAAAAGTTAAATATTTTATAATTCGGTACCCTTTGGTCCTAAAACACTAGTTTCTAGAGAGAAATGATAGTACTTGTTGAGATCCACATTTCAAATGACAGCTGTCAAACTTTGAACTGAAATAACTCCTAAGCTATTGGTGCTCCCCCGCGCCTCCGCGCCCCTCCGCGGGTAACGTTTAAGCTCCACAGTATTTACGTTAAAACGCGTGTAAAATGTCGCAAAATATACTAGAAAAGTTGATCCGCGAGTTGTGTAAAACAGTGAGCACCTTATCTAATAAAGTCGACCAGATGCAAACGGTCATTAGTGAGCAAAGTGCAACATTACAATATCAAGCAAAAGTACTAGAACAGCTGACGACCTCGGGTAAAAATGAATCTACCCCCAAGCAAGATTACTCTCCAACGACCGCCGTATCAGCGGCTGAACGAAGACCCGTTCGACAGGCGCGTTTAAAAGCCATCGCGGCGCTCAGCGCTGCAAGTGCTAAAAGCGCTAGCACTGCTACAAAAAAGCCGTTGCAAGATTCGTTCGCGTGCGTCACCACGAAGACTCCCGACCCGGCCCGACCTCTGCCGAACATTATCGCGAGTAATATTCTTGCAAGTAGGGCCACGAAAACTGCGGCATCTAACAAGAGCAGCGAAACTGATAACTCGTCCGCAGATAAGGAGATGGAATGGAAGACAGTAGCTTCTAAACGGAGGAAAGCGCCCCGTAGACGTGTTACGGTAGGTGCAGGTACTGAAGATGTTGACATCCAGACAGTGGAACGAATAAAATATTTTCAAGCTTGGTCGTTTACGCCGGACACTACTACGGAAAACATAATTAGATTCCTCAACAAAGTTGAAAAATGTAAGGATTATACCGTAGAAAAACGCGACATACGGACAAACCGGCACTCGGCGTTTGTAATCGGCATGCCGGAAAGTTTGTTCGACAAATTCAACTCGCCGGCTGTGTGGCCACCGCGCGTGAGGTTCTCCGATTGGTTTCCCGCGCGTCCCCGCCGCCAGCGCGGCGAGCGGGGCGACGCGCGTGAAGAAGACAGCAACAGCAAATAAACATACGGTCATGGACGGTAGTAGCAACACGTTCACACTATGCCACCAAAATATCAGGTGTTTAAATAATAAAACTAAAAAATTAGAAGTGCTATTGTCGGACGAATTGAATTGTGACGCGTTGTTTATCACGGAACATTGGGTCCGTAACGAGCAACTAGTATCGGTTACATTGTGTAATTACGATCTTATTTTGTTAAATTGTAGGTCGCAAATAGCACATGGTGGTAGTTGCATTTACGTTCGTACCGGAGTTGGAGCAGTAAACAGACAAGATTATTGTGATCTATCTCACGAACAGAGCTTTGAAATATCTGCCGTGCATTTGGTGAACGATAATTTATTACTTGTCTCGGTGTACCACTCCAACCAAACTAGTCATACTGAATATCTGACCGTATTTGAAAAACTTTTGACTAAAATATGCGACGACAATTTGTATGCTGTAATTATGGGTGACATTAATATTAATTTGTTGGATAATACTCCTATCAAACGGAGTCTTATCGATCTTTTGACGAGTTACAATTTCGAACAACTTGTGAACTTCCCGACTCGAGTAGAGGGTGACAGTGCAACGTTACTAGATCACGCCTATACGAACTTGCCCGCGTCGCGGGTGCTGTCGGTGCGCGCCGTGGACACTCAGCTGAGCGACCACGGCGCGCAGCGGCTGAGCCTAGCGCGGGCGGGCCCGCCGGCGCCGCCGCCGACCGTGCGCACTCGCACGTACAGCCGCGCAAACAAAGCTAGCTTCGAAGCAGCTCTCGAGTCGGTAGACTGGGGCGCAATCGTTCGAAATTGTAACGATAATTGCAATGACCTTTGTGACGCAATTATAAATATTTTATTAAATAAGTTTGACATATGTTTCCCATACAAAACGCGTCCCACTATTGGAAAGTGGAAATTGTGGATTGACGACGAAGTAATTAATTTAAAATTTTTAGTATCTGACATGATTAAATTATCCAATAAATTCCCTAATAATGACATTTTAACTGAAATAGTAAGTAACCTGAGCACCAAATATGACGTAATATTAAAAACAAAACGCACACACTATTATAATAAGTTAATTAATGAAGCCCCCAACAAATCTAAATGTATGTGGCAATTCATAAATAGTGAACTAGGCCGTGGAACTCGGGAACGAACCGATTTCACAGTCCTACTACGCCAGGAAGACGGGTCACCTTTCCCCTCCAAGCGAGCGCTGGTGGACGCGCTCAACCTAGAATTTGTGACTGCGGCGGCGCGCTGCGGGGCGCCGGCCGTCGACGCGCCCGCGGCGGCTGGCCTGCTCGTCGCGGGCGCGCCGCCGGCCGACGTCTCGATGCGACTGCGACCCTTCACGCCCGAAGAACTGCAGCGTCTAGTACGAACTAACATCACGCCCAAAAAGAGTACAGACTTATACGGCCTGCCGTCTAGCCTGCTTTCGAATATTATAGCATCAATAGGTCATGTCGTAAGCCACTTATTTAACGAATGTAGCCGAAAGGGGATATACCCTACAGCATTAAAGAAAGTTAAAATATCTCCAATCTATAAAGGGAAAGGGAAAAAATCAGCCTTAAAGTCATATCGTCCGATATCTCTAGTACCGGTGATCAGCAAAGTCTTTGAGGTAGGGATAAATGAGAGATTATTGTCCTATCTATCAAGTAGCCGAGTGTTGTCCGACCGGCAATACGCGTACAGGCCCGGCCGCGCGACGACAGACCTAGTGCGTGAGGTAATTTGGAAGGTGCTGAGCGCCCGCGAGGAGGGCCGCCAGGTCGCAGTCGTGTGTTGCGATCTCTCGCGTGCCTTCGACACCGCAGACCACGGACTGATAGCAAACAAATTGCAGCATTACGGGATTCGTGGGCCAACTTTGTCACTGCTACTGTCCTTCATGAGCAGCAGGTCACAGGTCCTAGTCAGCGCGGGGGGTGGAGTAGATTCGGCAGAGATGAGCAACGTTATGGGGGTTCCTCAAGGTTCGTGCCTCTCTAATTCGTTGTTCAGCCTCCTATTGAATGACCTACCGGGGTCGATAGGAGGCGTGGACATATATGTGTATGCGGATGACGTCGTGGTGGTGGTCACCGCGCCGACGGAGTCGCAACTTGAAGAGAGCCTGAACGACGTGATTCGGCAGCTCAATGGATGGTTTAGCGCAAATGGGTTAGCACTGAACAAAGACAAGACTTGCTTCATGAGGTTTGCACTAAACGGCAAAGGGGCACGTCCATTGCAGGTGAATATTGGCGGAGCGCCGCTGCAACAAGTGAAATCCACTAAACTGTTGGGTTTTCTCGTAGACAATGCCCTCACTTGGGAGTCCCATATTGACGAGGTATGCGGGAAGCTTGGCCGTGCCTCTTTCGCGTTGCGTCGCCTCGCAAGCACCGCCGAGCGCGGCGTGCTGCGATCATGTTATTTTGCCACTGTACACTCGGTACTGTCTTACGGGGCGGAATTATGGGCGCGCGCCTCCGGGTGGCACCGCGCGTTTGTAGCCCAAAAGCGGGCGGTACGTGCCGTTGTCGGCATCACTGACCAGGAGGAATCCTGCAGGCCTTTATTTAAAAAATTAGGAATACTCACACTGCCATGTGAGTATATATATCAGATTGCGATATTCACTTACCGGAATGTAAGTATGTTCAATCGGAAGCATGTATCGTCGCGCGCCTTAAGAAGCAACAAAGACGAGGGCCAACTGCTCCCAGTGCTCCATAAGCTTGCAAAATCCGAACGGTCGGTGTATGTTTTGGGGCCTATTGTCTTCAATAAACTCCCGGAACACGTCAAGAATGCAACTACCATCAATAGTTTTAAATTTAAACTAAAAAAGTGATTACTGGATCAATCCTTTTACGACTTTGACGAATTTGTCACTTTAAAACGTACACACTAAATGGTGTAGTTAAATATTTTTTTGTTGTCTTAAAACCTGACTATTTTTATTTGTTATTATTATTGTAATTAGTAACAACTGTGTTACCTGTAATGTACTTATGTAATAGATGACATGTTGAAATTTTTATAAAAGTGTAATACGTACTTGTATAATTCAGTATCAATTGACTTGTAACACTGTTACCAATAAAGTATTTGTATTTGTATTTGCTATAACACTCGTTCCTAAAGAAAAATGATAGTGTTCGTCGAGATCTACATTTCGCATGACAACTGTTAAACTTAGAACTGTTATAACTCGGAAACGATTGGTGTTAGAACACTAGTTCCTAGAGCAATACGATAGTCCTCATCGAGATCTACATTTCGGATGACAGTTCTAAGTTTGATAGCTGTCATACGAAATGTAGATCTCGACAAGTACTATCATTTCTCTACAGAAACTAGTGCTTTAGGACCAATGGGTTCCGAGTTACAAAAGATTTAACTTTGACAGCTGTCATACGAAATGTAGATCTCGACGAGTACTATTATATCTCTTTATAAACTAGTGTTCTAGAACCAATGGGTTCTGAGTTATAACACATTAAAGTTTGACAGCTGTCACCCGAAATGTAGATATCGACGAGTACTATCACTTCTCTTTAGAAACTAGTGTTGTAGGATAAATCGTTACCGAACTCTTTTATCTGTTTTGTGGAACAAAAAGTCGTAGGTTAATAATTATGTCGACTCGACGTTTCTCGAAGAAACGTTCAGTAGATCAAAAGGTATTTTCACAACTACTTTTCGGATTGTACGGATTACCTCATAATAATACCAAATTCACGGTAAATATATTTCTCCAATAATGGCAACACCAAACATGACACTTGTCAATGAGCAGTTTTCCAATAGGTATCTAAAGCATTCCTAACCGCTCACTAGATGGCGCCCCGACAATTTTGGTAATTGATAATCGCTGAAATAGGTTCTTAGCAAACAGGATATAAACACTGGGTACGTTGTATTGTATAATATTGTATTTGTCAATAGTTTTCAACCATTTTAGAGGTTGTAATAATAATGGAACATAGTGCCAACTTCTATAAATATTTATTTTTACACTTCGTTCAACCTTTAACAGTTATGTATATATTAATAAACATTTTATTTTGTTAGCATTTTAGTTTAGTATTAGTTGGCTGCATGAAATCACTGTCACCATCATACAGATTACTAAAAGATTACCAAAATTGTAGGAGCGCCATCTATTGATGCTTTTTGAAACCAAATATCAATACCTACTGGAAAACTCCTCATTTAGAATGACGGTGATTATGCCAATAACATTGTGTTAACACTGTTAGAAAGGGACAAAGGACTATCGATGGTGACTTTCGCTCTGCCCGGTTTTAGTCAAAGCAGTGCGCAGTCCCTTTGGGTAGTAAGTCCATGCTTAAGACACATGGATTCTGTTTTTGTTTCATTTCTGTGGTGAACATATGATTCGCATAAAAGTCACCGCACGTTTTGGATGTTTGTTTATTGTAACAAAAAAATCGTTATTATGAGCCAAACAATTATTAAGTGTGGATTTCAGAATATTTACGCAGACTTTTTTCGCGGAAAATCTGTGTCGAAAGGTAAGTAATTACACGAACCATGAAATATTCTTTCAAATTCATTGTATATTTAATTTTTACCACGTATTAATTTGATTGCAAGATAGCTTATCGTATTGCTAATAACAGGATGTTAAATTTATTGAAAAATATAGGGCATAAACTTTTCCAAAGCCATCATGTTCAGGAGGTTGTCGAACTCCGTGATGGTGGAGAAGGAATCATCCGTGGAAAAGTAATACCACAGACCAGAGTAAGTAATCGACCGTACGACGTGAAACTAGAGGTATGTATTAATTATTAATTATAAAATGAATTCATAGTTGAGTAATAATATAAACAAATATATTTTCAGCAACTTTTCAACTATCCATGCAATTTAGAAATGGAAAATGAAGATATATTTCTTTATCAAAAAATATATATATCTATATTGAAGGAATAAGTATCGTTCAGAAATGTGGAGCCGATAATAATTTCATTTATTTACTTATTTATGATTTTATTGTCTTGCATCTACAATATATTTATAGATACTAAAACGATGAATTAAAAAATAACTTGCACGTGAAACTAAACAATGTCAGATTTATAATTAATCATGACTAACATTCTGCATGTTGGTTTCGATTTTTTTTTTGTGCTGGTTTTGGTGCGTGTATTACTTGAAAACATGGAATACCGTCAACACAGTAATGAATTTTTAATGCTGCATATTTTGTTTAGCAATTCCTGTGTGTACATACACGTTAGTGTAAATTTTTTGTGAGCTTTTTCCCGCTCTTCCCGTTTCTTTTCCCTATAGGAACTGATTGTTTTTCAGGTGAACCTCGATCGTACGGTACGAAGGACAGAATGCACTTGCAAGGCGGGTTTATCGGTTCGAGGTTGCAAACATGTAGCAACGGTCTGTATTTTTATAAATAACTAGCGGCCCGCCCCGGCTTCGCACGGGTACCACTACGGGTACACGGGTTACACACGACCGCTGCGTAGGGAGCCGACCGCGTGAGTGTGCCGCGCGGCAATTTATTACTTAACATTGACTCCCCTCTCGTACCCCGTGCTGCCTAGATAGCCGAGCGGACTGAGCGGCGAACACGCGACTTTTTTCTAATATTTACATTTTTAAACTCGTGATATCTTTCGAATGGAATGTCTGAATTGAATAATTCAAACAGTTATATGAAGGTATTGAAGCAGTCGTGAATATGAAGTAATTTGATAAGGATTAATACCAAGGTACAAATAAAGAGCGGTTTTAGCGGCAGCATCTTAATTAAATTTTTAAAATAAAAGAACACTTATTGTGACATAACTATAAAAGTTAGACATATACTGTCGCGACACTTTTTGTAGATAATGATGTGTTCTGCAAAGTCGTAGTACATTATTTTGTTCTATCATCAATAGTTTTCGCAGCGCACGCGATGTAAGGAATTTTAAGACTCCTTTTTCTACATCTTCGGTTACATTGTTCAAATTTTACCAAGGATCCCTAATTTTTTTCAAAATGAAATGTAGCCTATGTCAAATTGGAAGAATGTAGCATTCTATTGGTGAAAGAATTTTTTAAATCGGCCCAGTACTTTTTGAGCCTATTCATTACAAACATACAAACATACAAAAATAGGTACAAATCTTTCCTCTTTATAATATTATTAGTGTAGATTAGTGTAGATGAATGTACGCAATCGAAAACCGATCAACCGCAATGTTGGAATCAGCCTCGAGAAAGTTTCAGAGCACTTTTTAATGCATTCAACTGGTTGAATAATAACGTAAACCGTACAGCTGATCGCACGCAAAACGCCCACGAGTTGCCTAAATCTGCCACAACGCCGCGCCACTAGCGTTATCCAAGAGGCGTATAATGTGTTTATTCACGCAAAATATGAAATCCCATCCTTTTTTCGTCGTTTAAGGCTATTGTATCGACAATTTTTGAACGCGCACTTGGGCATGCTTACGTGTCGACGGCTAATGACGGACTACGGAAAAGGACTGCTTGACTAGCGACTAAGCAGTCCTTCCTCGGCCCACTTTTCAAGCGATCATGCGCTATCTAGTTAGTGATAAATCAATGTAAGATACCCACAACCCAGCGGTCTGTTTATCGTCAACACAGATGCAAGCAACACGGCGATCGGGGGAGTGTTTTAACTGAAATAGGGCAACGCAGAAGTCGTGTTTACTTACAGTAAGTCGTTGCTGAGAGCAGAGAGGAACCACTGTGTAACTAGAAGAGAACTCTTGGCTGTAGTAAAGACACAACAACATTTCAAAGAGTATATTATCGGCAGGCAGTTCGTACTCCGTAATGATCACGCTGTTTTGAAGTGGCTATTACATTTTAAAAACCTAGTAGAACAGGTTGCCCGACGGATCGAGGAACTGCAGAAGTTTGAATACGTCACTGAACACAGCAGCGGGAAGGCTCATGGAAATGCTGATGCTCTATCAATGAGGTCTTGCTCGGAGGATTGTGCTTAAAAACTAACCAAAATACCCACAATACATAACAGAATGTAAGCACTGTGTTAAACAGGAATTGAAAGAATTTACAGTTAGGCTTACAAGGGCAAGCTCTTCACGACTCTGGGAGAATGACTCTATGTAGGAAGTTTTAAGAAGATAATGATGATATCTTACCAATCACCGCATGGAAGGAACGTGGTGCAGAGAAACTAAGATGGATTGAAGTGGCACCTACAAGCGCTATCATTAAAGCGTATTGGGCCCAAAAGGAGAGCGGACCAGTAGCAGAGAGTACCACCTTTTGGTAGTTCTTCCTCGGGTTAAGGTGCAAGACGTTCTCCAGGAGATTCATAATGGTGTAACAGGTGGAAATCTAGTGGTAAAAAGAACACTGACAAAAGTAAGAGAAAGGTTCACTGGCTTTATTGTCGGGAATATGTTCAGAATTGGTGTCGCAAATGCAGTATTTGCGCCGCTGTCAAAAAACAGGCAGAGTTACGGAATTTGAAATAACCTCGGGTGCTCCTGCTGTATTGTCTCTCGTGATCGTGGGTCGCGGGTCATCGGTTAGCGCGGCCATTCGGGCATGCGCGCTGGCTATTATGCACAATGATAGGTACCTAAGCGGGTTCGCTCCGGCTGTGGCTGACTGCGCCCGCGATAGCTCCACCAGCATAAAGTTCCCTTTTCAATTGTTTCTGTACCTAAGTAAAGCCTGATAGGTAATGCCTAAATATTTATCTTTGCTAGACAGTAACCAGCTTTAAAATTATAGTCGAAAAAAATTGGTACCCACAGTATCAAACGAAAAAACCATATCTCATGTTACCATTCCCTAAATCAACATGTATTACACGCTAAGTCGTATTCTAGGGAAGTATTTATAATGATTTCAAATCGGTGACGGATAAAAAGTTAAATATCTCACAAGTTTTTTATCTGATTGCAAGGAGGAGTTTTCCAGTAGGTATTGATAGTTGGTTTTAAAAAGCATCAATAGATGACGCTCCTACAATTTTGGTAATCTTTTTTTAATCTGTATGATGGTGGCAGTGATTTCATGCAGCCAACTAATACTAAACTTAAAAATAAAATGTTAATAATATAAACATAACTGTTAAAGGTTGAACGAAATGTAAAAAGAAATATATAGAAGTATTATAGAAGAATAGATAGATATATATAGAATTATAGAAGTTGGCACTATGTTCCATTATTATTACAACCTCTAAAATGGTTGAAAACTATTGACAAATACAATATTATCTAATACAACGTACCCAGTGTTTATATCCTGTTTGCTAAGAACCTATTTCAAGCGATTATCAACTACCAAAATTGTCGGGGCGCCATCTAGTGAGTGGTTAGGAATGCTTCAGATACCTATTGGAAAACTGCTCATTATAAAAATTGTTTTGTATAGCTTAATAATGTGTCTTTATTAACTTAGCACATTATTCTGTTCTAAAGTAACTCGTAAAGTTGTTAAAAATTACAATCGGATTTATTTTTTGTAAAATGTTTACAATAACTTGAAAACAAAACATAATCATACGTTTATTTTACATATACATTACTTAAACTCATTGTTTTTTTATTTAAAGTCATTAATTTGCGCAATTTACGCAAATTAAAACAATCGTATGGTGGTACAGTGGTGCCCGTTGCTAGGGTAAAATTACAATATCTCGCTTATTTATTAACCGATTAGGATTATAAAAATAGTTTTGTATAGCTTTATAATGTGTCTTTATTTTCTTAGTACATTATTTTGCTTTTAAGTTATCGGTTAAGTTCATAAAAAATTAAAATGGATTTATTTTTTTGCAAAATTTTCATATTAACTTGAATATCTCTCAAATTATAATTTTCACATAGTTGAATGTATGGATAATATTGTTGCACATTTTATTCTGCTTCATTTGATGCCCCACACGTACTTCTAAGTATAATACAGTCTGTTTTAAAGTCTGATTTCAAAACGCGGCGGCGGCCATCTTGATGACGTCACAGCTGGAGAACCAAGCACTTTAGAGATTGTCTCCCGGCTGTTTATTCAGAATAACATACTTAACAACATACTAAAAGATGGTGCTGGTTTCCCGAAGTGAACTATCCGGGCTATATTTGAAGCTAAGGGAGATCCGAGGGTCTGAGTGAATGTTTTAAGTCAAAACTTCGTAGATACTTTTTAGCGAAAGATTTGTAAAATCTGCCTACCGCTACGGGAAAAAGTTATATGCGAATCATACTCATAGCAAAAGGCTCCAACAGAAAACGCTTTTTGATCATTTTCAGGTCTACGGATAGTTGGTGCCCTATAATAATGCATCGACACCTGTACAATGGCTGAGCCAATGGAGCCAACTCCTGAATTTAATACTATGGTAGGTACCTACCTACAGAAGAACTTTTGTTGTTGACCAAAGCCGTCTTCAAAGTAGATTTATACGTATTAAAATACCTTTTTAAGTTAGGCAGGCATGCGGAGCGGGCCACCTGATGGAAGGTAGTCACAGCTGCCTGTGGATATTATAAGCCTGGGGATATCATATTACCCTGAAACCTTTTAGCACAGTGCCAAGAGAATTTGTACCTATGCGAAACATTTTTATCGTATAGCGGGTGATGATAATCCCAGTGCGCTTTCAAGAGGGTGCCCTCACAATATCAACAATTAAATGTCGCTTAAGCACAGCAGGAAGTTTTTTTTTTTTTTTTTATCATAAATGTGGTACATTGATATTTATTTGTATAATTCGCCAAACTGTAAAACAGTTTGTTGGCGAAGGTTTGCACTCTCTATGCCTTCAATATATTTACCCTATATATATACTAATAATAATTACCACCTATACCTAATTTGCACCTGGGCATCGACACCGAATGAAGTTGTCTATCAGCAGGCATTTCAGCTTTGACTTATAAGTATGTCTGCTCTCGGTTGCTTCGATATCAACCTCATTCAGAATACCAGGCACCAGGTACAATCTCTGTCGCTGGCCAAAGTAATTGTTCACTCTAGGCTGCTCATACTTTTTTCTAACATTCGTTCTAAGTTTACAATTTAGATTTTTTTTGTTTTTAAATTCTGATTTGCCAAACTTCCAACAATCATCACAGTCCGTAACAGTCCACTGCAGGACTTAGGGCCTCTCCCACGAAAAGGGAGGGTATTGCCATAATCTCCACGCTTGACAGGCGGGTTGGAGACGAAAAGGGAGGGTATTGCCATAATCTCCACGCTTGACAGGCGGGTTGGAGATCGCAGTGTTTAAATTTAACAATGGAAAATGCTGCTGCCCATTTTCCAGACTACAGAGACTCTTGATCTTTTGCCTCGAAAACATTAGTCGCCTTGTACGACACCCATGAGTGTAAAGGGTTGGTGCTATTCTACTCAGCCGGACACCACACGGCCAAGGACATGAGGACTGGCCAAAAACCACTCCCGACGACCACGTGGGTGCGACGACGGGCGCGTATCCACCTCAAGGTTTTTCTAACAACTGTACACTTCAACGCGGCGCTCTAAGGCTCGCAAAGTAGGTGTTTAAGCAGTCGCAGGTATTTCCGACATCCACAATATCATGTTCACGGTTAATGAAGATGGTTCATTCGAATTCACGTGTCCTCTATTGGCGATACGTTAGGTTGAGGTGGATAGTAAGTGATCTGCCCCCGCAAGGGGGGCATGGGGGGCCTGTCGTGTGGTAGGCGGTCGTTGGAGGTGCCGTGGATGACAAGGCTTCGGCTGCTCTCGTAATACCTCCATTCAGACGATGTACGATCACCGTGGTGTTTAATGGGTAGATCGGCGAACGCTGGGAGTACCACATAGGCCCTTCGTCCCCCGACGGAGGGTAACGTGCGCAACGCATTACTAGCGTAAAAAAAATGGTACGAAGTGTGGTCGACAGTTGGCTAATAGGAATGGTGGAAGTGTCAGGTATAAGCTGTGGTAATTTAGTGACGAAGTAATAAAATACGTTTTATAATTATAATGACTATTAAGTATAAAACTTATTGATACAGCGAAAGAGGTATTACAGGTCTTCTAAATGGTATTGATTGCACATAGGGGCGCGGTGTCACCCGCTGTGGTGCCATGATAGGTTTTCGGTTGGTATACCAGTTCTGTTGAGGGAACGGGTTTTTCCTGGGGGTTACGGCTACAGCCCGTTGGTTCGGCGCAGCTATCGATCTGATGGACCCCGAAGCTGGAGGCCGCTTGAAGGTAGGCAACCTCACTTCGATGCCTTGTGCTTCTAGTATCTCGTTATGCGCTGGCCTGTTGAGTAATACATATGGTTATGAGAAGCCCATAGTTATTTATAAGTCACAGACACAAGTTTTGGAGCGTCGGTGGTCGAGCGGTTAAGGTATCCGACTCGTAAGCGAGAGGTACCGGGTTCGGATCCCACTGCGGCCATGTACCAATGACTCTTTTCTGTGTTATGTACGTACATTTGTGTAAAAAAGTATAGAAGGTAGACAAATTAAATGTTGTCTATTTTACTATTTACTTTATTGTGAACACCTTACACTCTGCAAATAAGACGAAACGCTCCTAGAAAAGGTAGGTAGTGCCCTCTTTTTTGCACGACTTGAATGAATGAATGAAATGAATAAATGAATAAAAAGTTATTTATTGCTTATACATAGAAGAAAACAAAAACAGAGGAAAAAAAGAAAAGCAATCGGCTCCCGTCCCCCCAGATTTGACCAGTGGAAAGGTCGCTGAAGTAACCTATATGATGATGCGTGCCAAGAGCACTGCAGAACACATTAAGGTTAAGGTTAAGGTATAGTTTATGTTCACGCCGGAACTTAACTAACTGGAGCTATCTTCTTCGTACTGTGTACTGTGAGCTTTAAATATTTTATATAAAAATAAATAATATTTATAAGGCATTTACTTACCCGTCAGGGTGCTGAAGCCAGGATATTCTTGTCTCAGTCACATCGAACCCTCTTAGAGCAGCGGGTTGGTAGCAAATATCGACATTCATGCGGCTGAAAACCGAATCATTTTTATTGAAAAACATTAAAATGAGACACATTATCTGAGCTGCTAAATCCGGGATCATGGTCAAGGCGGACCCCGGGTCCTCGTGCTCGAGAGCACGACCGGAACATTAACGTCAAAATTTTTATTTTTTATTAAAATGTTACACATTACGACGTTTGGTAGCGGTCGGACCAGAGAGACATACGAACAGAAAAAACTTTTATGGACTCTGTAACGGCTGGGCCATTTTGATAAAATTTTCAGAGATTAGCAAGTTAGCCCAGTAGGTTATCCTATGAACTTTGGATAGGGTAGGGTAGGGGTAAGAGCTGGGTACAGGTAGCTTAGGAGATGGGGTAGTGGTTCTGAACAGGTTGGGTACGGTTTATTTATAAATATTGAGGTAGCAAATGGGTAGAGAAAGGGTTAGGGATTCGATGCACTGGTGGAGCCTGGTAGGGGATCCTAGTGGATTGAGGGGGGTTGGGTAAGGATAGGTTACGGTCAGTGGCGTAGCGTGCCCTCCGGGGGCCCCGTATCAATAGTTGTCTAGGGCCCCCCTTAGTTGATACGACCAACTACGGAGGGTACGAGTAATTTAAATCCTGGTCTCACCTTGATGGTAGAGCGCAGCGAACTTACATAAATTCGCGTGTTAACAATAAAAATAACTTTAATCACTGAATGAACTGAAGCGTACATAGCGAGCTCTACATTACTGTGACAATATACTCAAATTAAGCTGGGTCCGCGAAGAGAAGGCGGCGTGCTCGAAATTTTCTATGCATTTGCCTTTAGCTTGGCTCTAATAAAACTTCGCGTGATTATTACAAAAATTTGTTGTGTCATTGTTGAGCAAGAAATTTTTGTAATTTATCCCTTAAAACCGTGCGTGATTTTAATAAAAACAACGTAAAATCAGTAAATGGACGATAGCGCCAGGCATCTCAAAATTTTTTACATTCTGGTTTTATAATAAAATTAAGTTTACAAACAGTTAATGAGCGGGCGCAGCGAGCTCGAAATTTTTCAAATTATTTTGGTGGAGGGTTCTGAAATAGACGAAATAGAAAATTCAGGAGACGTGAGCAGGCCTAACACTACATATACATTACATATTAGTTGATCGATTACCATCGTAATTTAGTTTATAGAGCACATCTTTTTATATATTTTTACTTTCTGTTAATTAAAAGTTTAAGTCTCTAAAATCATGGTCACCCTACACTGACTAATGGATAAAGATACCCAACCTCTTTAACTGTAATAACAGCTCCAAAGAGATTGGAATGTATAAATATATGTCGTAGAGGGTCATGAGCATAGAACAAATAAGTAGTTAGAAAAGCTAAGTAGGCGGTGCAGGCGCGCCACAACTATGCGCAAATGAGCTAGTTTCATCCAAAAGGCGCGAACGCGCCGTCAGTCTCTTGCACAATTCCGCGGAGTGCGCATTAAAAAAAAGCTGTGCCTAAATTGTAAAAAATATGCCATTTTGCGCAATAATTAACTGCAAAACCAGAAGCGATCAGGCTTCTAGAACATAAGGAGGAATCTCTTTTCACCGGTAAGTCTAAAAACCTTGTATTTATCAATATTTTAGGAAAAATATTCACCCGCGCTCAAGGACACCTTGCGCCTAATCTAGTGCTGTGCACAGTAACCGACCATATCGATAATTTTTTTTGTTTATCGATATAATAAGGAAATTTTTATTTCGATTGAATGTACTTTTATTGTAGGTACTTGTGTTCCTTGAAATTTCCGTCAATTGTGGACCGATTTTGATGTTAGTTTTTAGTAGGGGTAAGGTAGGGGTACAGCAGGGTATTGTAAGGGCACGGGTGGGGTAGAGGTGGGATACCTATAAACCAAGGAAATCGCGATAGTTAATTGCTTTACAATTAAGGCCTTGCCACATACAAAGCTCGGCGCGAGCGCGGCGCGTTATTTGCTAGGCAACCATCGCGCGGCGCGATAGTTGCTAGGCAACCATCGCGCCGCGCGATGGTTGCCTAGCAAATAACGCGCCGCGCGATGGTTGCCTAGCAAATATCGCACCGCGCTCACGCCGCGCTCGCGCCGAGCTTTGTATGTGGCAAGGCCTTTAATGTGCGTCGATTACGACGGCGCACAGTGCCTTACTCCCATACAAGAGATTGCTCGTAATTAAAAACACCGAAGGTAAGTAAAGTCGATCCTTTTACTTTTATTTTAAAGACAACTTACTAAAGAGCAATAAAATATAATTTTTTTCCTTAAAACTCATTAGAACAGTAAAATATTTTAAGTTGAAGTATCTCTATTCATTGTCGTATTGATACTTGAAAAATCGGGGTTTTTCTTCTTTGCGATTGCGATTTAATAAAATTGATGTACTTTTTTTTTTTTTTTTTTTTATGTCATACGGTAGGCAAACAGGCAAGCGGGCCACCTGATGGAAAGTGGTCACCACTGCCTATAGACATTAGCAACACCAAGAGTATCGCTAATGCGTTGCCCACCTCTATAACACGTTGCTCTGGCAGCAAAAAGCAAATGCCACTCCACTGCAAAAGCCACGGTTCCCCAAATCCCCACCCCATGGAGCACTGGAAACCTTACTCACCGGCAGAAACACAATACTATTTAAAAGAGTATTATTTAGCTGCGATATTCTGTAAGGTGGAGGTACTTCCCCAGTCGGGCGGCTCCAATTCGAACGAGATACCCCGCTATGCCCTACCTCTCTTATCATACTAAAGTATATGGTAGTGAAAGTCATGCAACTTGCTAAAGAAGGTTTGGACTTTTAAAATATATTATTTTAATTGTGATAATACCGACTGTTTTAAATTAAGATGATCGTAAAGTTGTCATTGTATTCGTTGACTTTTAATTTTCTATATCAACTTTCGAAAACCAGGCAGAAAAGTGGTATTTTTTTATTAATGTGTTACAGTTCTATAATGCTAAACATATTATATTTAGGGCAATTTGTGCCCCGGAACATAACTTTTTTCAGGTGCAACTTGTACCGTGTTTTGTATGGTTTCCACCAAAAAATGGACAGTCTGGTAAAAATATGGACCCTTTCTACAAGTAGGTACAATTTGGAATGGCAGAAAATTCGAATAAATGATAATGAAAATAATGTTTAATTTATTTTTTATTTTCTCTTGTGGAAACCACTGAACAACTATCCTGTGTGTCCTGTTCCACATACCTTTAAAACCATAAGTAAATCTGTGTTTTCAACGGTATTTGGTATTTTCTGACTGACTTAAATTACGAGCAATCGCTTGTATGGGAGTGGAGCACTGTGCGGCGTGTAGAACCAAAGTAAAAAACGCGAAGCAAACCATTTGAGCGTCTTGAGCGAGGGATGCACCTGTTCGTAGTAATATTGATGACGTACATTACTTTTTTTATATATTTTATAGTTTTCCTAAAGAGCCAGCCCTAAGAGAAAAATGGATTGAAGCAACTGGTAGAGAAGATTGGATTCCTACTAAGTACAGCACCATTTGCTCGAGACATTTTAGAGAAAAGGATTATGCTGGAAAAAATCTGGAAATAAATACTTACTAGATGGTGAAATACCGCGTGAAAAAATTTGGTGTATAAAATCTTATGTATGTTTTTAACCGTGTGTTGTGTAATACCAATACAATTATATTATAATATTATGCATGCATATAAGTGTTTAATTTTATTTAACGCAGTCACTTTCCCAATGCCTTTTTAAAAATAGGGTAAAAATAAGTTTATACTGAACGAAGCTACTTCGTTTGAGTGGTTCCTATTCAACGAACTCCTAGCCCCCCTCTACCTTAGCTCTGCACTATCAGTAACCCTACCCTACCTCTGCCGTACCCCTACCGTATATCAGCCATGACCCTGCCATACTATAACTGTACCCTTACCTTAACACTAAAACAAAATAAATAATCGTAGACAAATGCACACAGCGCCATCTAGCCTCAAACCGAGCAAAGCTTGTACTGTGGGTGCTTCTTCTTTTTCGAGTCAATTTTGGAAAACCCTAGATGTGACCTGCCGTGTAGTCGGCCACGGCAAAGGCCAGTCGCCAGGAACAGTTCCTCCCTAGTGCAGGTAGCAGGACAAAGTGGACAAGAGAGTAAATGCTCCATGGTTTGAGATGGGTGCTAGATAACTGATATAGTACTTATACACTTTTTTGAAATACATACTTATTATACATAGAACACCCAGACCCGTAACAGAAATTAAAATTCATAATTTCAATTTCTGCCCGGCAGGAAATTGAACCCAGGACCTCTTGTATGACAGACTAGCATGTTAACCCCTGAACCACTCAGAACATCGTACTCCTGACATAACTCTGCCGTACTAATGCCATACCCCTATGGTAAATCTACAGTACCCCTACTCTATCTCCGCTTTATGCGTCCTTCAGCGGCTTCAGCCCCCCCCCCCCCTCCCCTCAATATAATAACATTTTCAATTCATTATTATTAAATAATAAATACCATAATAATATCAAAATATTAATATCGACAAGAATTCGATTTTGTCAATCCCTAGCGTAAATGTAAATGAAGAATCTACTCTTGAAACTACACTGGTCTCCCAAAGGTGCGCAATAAAACGTCTGTACTAATGGCACACAACGTTTATTGTTGTTTAGAAATACTGCTAGGTATTAGATTGAAAGCATAGATCATAAAACTCGTCTAGGTATTATACATTCGTAAGGACACACACGATACCGCGTTCTAAAAACCCTGCAGCGACATCTTGTACCATGTTTCGAAACTATATAATATAGACTTAGGCAAACATCGTGAATTGGCGTTAACATATCGCCCACCAAGGACAATATTCACAATTGTCCTTACCTTAATTTCTACAAAACAATTGAAATATAGCATTACTTATAACATATTATAACAAAAGATTGCTATACAATCAATACGTTCCAAATCGCCCACCATGCAAACAGTACCTAATCACATTACACTTCGAACAAACCAGAAATTCGTATAAACTTAAGAAAACATAATAAAAACAAAATAAAACTTAGTAATGTAAGTACTTATTACAATAAACTCTTTCACATACGTTCAAGTTGCAATCGGTAAAATACACAGCTTTGAGGTGGGGCGTTTAAATACAGAGTTAGCCGTACGTAAAGTAACGACCCGCGTGAGCTTGTCCGGACCCGGATGCTTTTGTATCACCCTTGCTAACAACCAGCGACAAGGAGGCAACCCGTCTTCCTTGACTAACACTACATCCCCTTCATTTGGTTCAGGAGTTTGTAAAGACCACCTATGTCTTTGCATGAAACTGGTAAGGTAATCCTGCGACCATTTAAGCCAGAAGTGCTGCAACATTCGCTGCGTGAATTGCCATCTCCGTAAAGACCCAACCGATGAATCCTCAAAATTATATTCGGGAACCGTGACTAAAGGTTCGCCGATTATGAAATGACCAGGTGTCAAAATTGTACCAATATCTGAATGGCTGTCGTCAATTCTAGATAAAGGCCTCGAATTTAAGCATGCCTCTATCTGAGACATCACTGTAGAGAGCTCTTCGTAAGTAAGAGTCGATTCACCTATAGCACGTCGCATGTGGCATTTGGCAGATTTGACACCAGCCTCCCACAGACCCCCAAAGTTTGGTGTGTGAGGCGGTATAAAGTGCCATTGAGTTCCATTGTTGGCTAAAGATTCGGATATTTCAGCGATAATTCCACTCTTTTCGGCACTGAACATATTTTGTAACTCTTTGGATGCTCCCACAAAATTTGTACCGTTGTCGCTCCAAATCTCAGAACAGTGTCCTCGCCTAGCCACAAAGCGTTTGAAAGCCGCCAAAAAACTCTGAGCTGTAAGGTCACTGACAACCTCTATGTGAATTGCTCGAGTGGCCATACAAACGAACAAACATATGTAACCTTTATATGATCGATTCCCACGACCCTTACTGACTCGAATATTAACAGGCCCTGCATAATCTACTCCACTTCTCTTGAAAACTCTGATAGGAGTTACTCTCGCTGCTGGCAGTTGCCCCATGAGCTGGTTTTTAGTCACTGCGGCAAGCTTTGCACATCTGATACAACTTCGAAATGCAGATCTTACAAGTTGTTTAGCTCCTATTACCCAGTATTTGGTACGCAAATAACTCAACATAATTTGAGGGCCACCATGCAAAGTTTTTAAATGAGCATCGGCAATAAGTAAACCTGTTAATATGGAATATCTTGGTATAATTATTGGATGCTTACGATCTTCATCAATTTGAGCAAATTCCAATCGCCCTCCTACTCTTAAAATATCTTTATCCAAATATGGGTTTAGGGATTTCAATTTGCTATGCCTTGGAAGTGGATTATTCTTGTTTAACGATTGGATTTCTTCTTCAAATGCTTCCCTCTGACATTGCCGAATGCATGTATGCAAAGATTCTCTTGTTTCCTCAACGCTAAGGACCGGACTCTGAAGTCTATCTAATTTTGGTTTCAATAAATTCAAAAATCTTCGACAGAAGGCAATGACACGTACTAATTTATTTAGTGATGAGAACTTCTCAAATACCGAATTATCCACTACCGCAAAATGTACCCTTTTTGCTTCTTCCAAATCCGTTTTGATTTCTTTTGGCTTAGTAAATTTGATCACTTCTTCACTAAGAAACTCTGGTCCTTGATGCCATATTCCTAATGATAAAAGTTCGGAAGGACGTAAACCTCTCGATGCAGGATCGGCAGGATTCTCATGAGTTCTGACATGTGACCATTGATGAGGTTCGAGTGTGTTCAGAATTTCCGACACACGATTTGCCACGAACGTCTTCCACCTGCTAGGATGATCATTGATCCAGGCCAGCACTACTGTGGAGTCAGTCCAAGCATGCATGTTCTCCCTAGGGATCCCCATAGCCTCTGCAACCTCTAACAATAACTTGCTTAAAAGCACTGCTCCGCATAACTCCAATCTCGGTATGGAAACTTGTTTGATTGGGGATACCTTTGTTTTTGCGGCAACTAAATTGACATAAACCTCGTTGTTGATGTCAACAATGCGTACATATACTACCGCAGCATAAGCAGATTTGGAAGCATCGCAGAATCCATGAAGATGCATCGAAGAATCAGAAGCTCGCGAATTCAGCCATCGAGGTAAACGAAACTTCTCCAACAAGGTAAGTTCTTCACGATAATTAAGCCAATCTTTCTTGATATCAGGACCGACTTCTTCATCCCATTGCAAACCTTCTAACCATAATCTTTGTATTAAAATCTTAGCTACAATAATTACAGGAGCAGCCCAACCCAGAGGATCAAATAGTCTGCAAATGTCTGATATAATACTCCTTTTAGTTACAGGTGTTGCTGCTGGCGAGGATTTCACCGCGTATTGGAAGGAATCAGCGTCACGATCCCAGGTAAGTCCTAATATCTTTATTATAGGGTCTTCTTTGAATTTCAAATCTATTTTTTCATTCCTATCTGAACTTTGTTTTATTTCTTGTAACAGTTCAGTACTGTTACTTGTCCATTTTTGTAGATCAAATTTTCCATTGCTTAATAAATTACACATCTGCTTATAAATTTCTAAACCTTCTTCGTTTGTTTGACACCCCGACATAAAGTCGTCCATGTAAAAGTCTCTGAGAACCCTTTCAGCTGCCAATGGATACGCATCACCTTCATCAATGGCCACTTGCATCAATGATTTGACAGCGAGGTAAGGTGCACAGGATGTGCCAAACGTTACGCGAAGCAGACGGTATTCTTCGATGTCTTGATCTGGACTTTCACGCCAAAATAGCCTTTGAAAATCAGCATCCTCTTGATATACCTTTATTTGACGGTACATCTTCACGATGTCCGCTATTAAACAAATAGGATAAGATCTCCAACGCATTATCAAATGTCGTAACTCTGATTGAAGCGAGGGTCCAATCATTAAATCATCGTTTAATGATTTCCCGTTTGTACCTTTACAGGAAGCGTCGTGGACTATTCTTACCTTCGTTGTATCCCTATCCTCACGAATTACTGCGTGATAAGGTAAGTATAGTGCTTGATGTCCCACACCACGATCCTCCACAGGTACCCTTTCCATATGATTTAACTCCAAATATTCTTTAAATGTTTTCTTAAACTCTTCTTTCAGATTACAGTTCTTCTGCAACATCCTTTCCACTGCATAAAACCTTTGTAAGGCAATTTCTTTAGAGTTCCCTTTTAAACTTAATGGTTTCTCATCTCTAAAAGGTAGTTTTACTATGTACCTCCCCTCTGTATCTCTCTTTACAGTCTCAGCATACATTTGTTCACAGCGTGTTTCGTCGTTACTCAGTATCTTCTTGGTGCCTGTAATGAAATCATCTTCCAGCTCCCAAAACCTTTTTAACATGGCATTATCTTCAGCTACTACATGCATCACCGATACATGTGATGAAATGGTATTGGAAGAACCAACTAACCCTGAAACTATCCAACCGAATATTGTAGACTGAGCGAGAATATTACCCTGTGGATCCTTTTTAACGCCATCTTGAATAACTTGGCTGTATATTTCAGCACCCAATAAAACGTCTATTTTATTAGGCGTATGGTATTGTGTATCAGCCAACTTATACTTATTTACTTTTAGCCAATCTAGTTCGACTACCTTCCGACTGGGAAGGAAAGAAGTGACCGATTTGAGAACATACGCGTTGACTTCTATTTCCTTTGTTGGATCCAAGGTAGAGCGAAGTTTCATCTTCACAATGGAAGTAGATACTACATTCCTGTTACCGGCTAAACCCGAAATTTGGCTCTTTACTGGAATCTTTTTCAGGCCTAAAGACTGAACCGTTGATTCGGTAACGAAGGATGCCTGTGATCCTTGATCCAGTAGAGCTCTTACGGTGTACAACTCACCATTGCGATGTACGACACTTACCAGTGCTGTAGCCAATAACACCTGCTTGACTGACTGACCTGACGAAAAACACGACACGACAGCGGTATCACCGTCATCGGATACAGTTACGGTGTGACCTGATACATTACGACCGTCTCCATCAGATGGATTCGAATTAAGACTGCCTGTATTATTTGGAGGTTTCGCAAAATTACCTATACCAGTACCAGCACCTTTAGAATGGAGCAAAGAGTGGTGTCGTCTTTTACAAACGCGACAACCCCAAGGACTTTTACAAAATTTGGCTGTATGATTGTTTCCCAAACAATTAAAACAATGTCCATTTTTCTGAACAAAGTCACGTCGAGCGTCACTGTCAATAATCGTAAACTTCTTACACTGAGCTAGTTTGTGGTCATTATCATTGCAAAAGCCACACTTCATCGATCCTTCAGCAGCGTTTATATGTAAAGATTTGGATTTGTTAACATTCATGCTATTGAATTTATTACTTTTTGTATCTACAAACTCTAAAGCTCTATAACGTATTAACAAAAAGTCTTGAAATTGTTTAAATGTGGGCAAATCCGAATCTTCACTGTTGCTTACAGTCAATTCCCACTGTTTCCTTGTTTCCGCATCTAACTTTAAAGACAAAATGTGTATTACAATGATATCCCAAGAGTCCACCTGAATGCCTAGATTTGACAACGCACTTAGACAATCTGTAGACGTATCTAGAAGTTCCTTTAAAAACACTGCTGACTCTGAAGTGGCATTTCTTTGACCTAAGAAACGCTTCAATATACAATGCGACAAGTATTTTTTATTATTATAACGAGACTCTAACAGTTCCCAACATCGTATGTAATTAGACTCTGTAGTTGGAATATTTCTTAACAGCTGTTCCGCTTCACCCGTAATGTAACTTTTTAGATAATGTAACTTTTGGACCTTAGTTATAATTTTACTGTCATGAATCAATGATTGAAATAAGTCTCTGAACGAAGTCCACTCTGCGTAATTTCCGGAAAATGTAGGTATATTAATTTTAGGTAACTTGACTTGACAACTAACATTGGAAACCACATTTTCAGACAGATTCTCAGATGCCTTACTTTTCATCAATAAATTCATGGCCGATTTTAATTCACATTTATAGTTTATATATGTCTCCTCCGTAACATCATAAATCTCATCAGTTACATAACTTTTTGTTTGCAAAACAGTTGGATCAGCAGCCCTAAGTACATCTCTATGACCCCTCAAGAAATCTTTCCACATCAACTCCAGCGTATCGAGTCTACTTTCCAAATACTCTGTTGTTATTCTACTTTTAGGTGACTTTTTATAATTAATCTCTGCCTTAATAATTCGCTTACATGTATCTTCTTGTATAAGCAAAAGTGAATCCATTTTAAATATTATTTACGTAAGTTAAACTTTAATGAACAATTAGAAAATAAACCAAAAATAAATACAAGTCCAAGAAACAAACTCGAAAAATTTTACAAGTGTTTTACCAACCTATCAAAAATCCGGCATAGGTTCCCCGTCTCAACCAAATTTCCGAAATTATTCTAAGTGCTAGTAAACAAAGACAAATCTAAGTTAATTTCTTATAGTACATAAAGTCTATTTTCGCCTAAACTTCTATTACATCTTAAATTTTCTAAGTCTTTTGATCAATGTTCATAAGGTTCACTATTCTTCAAATATCATAAGAGTACTTACAGTAAATTCACCAGATCACTCACACAGCCAATGTTTTGTCCTTCAATCCAATACTCGTAGCTCCAGTCGCCCGTTTCCTTTGCTTGAATTCGTAGTTCCGCAATCCAGTTGTCCTGACAGTGGCGCCACTTTCCACTGTCTACAGAATATCTCGTTCCAGCTTTGTTGATTCGCCATACAAATTAGCGCCCTCTATGAAATATTCTGTTGCTTGCACTTTCAACAGCAATCTGCTGTCCCTTACTGGTGCGAAGGAATCACTCGTGTAGCCTCAAGCCACCAAAAAAACAACCACATACGGATAAATCCGACTCTGAAGGACCATGAAGAATCTACTCTTGAAACTACACTGGTCTCCCAAAGGTGCGCAATAAAACGTCTGTACTAATGGCACACAACGTTTATTGTTGTTTAGAAATACTGCTAGGTATTAGATTGAAAGCATAGATCATAAAACTCGTCTAGGTATTATACATTCGTAAGGACACACACGATACCGCGTTCTAAAAACCCTGCAGCGACATCTTGTACCATGTTTCGAAACTATATAATATAGACTTAGGCAAACATCGTGAATTGGCGTTAACAGTAAATTCAGAGAGGATTTACAGCACACACGCAACGCAATGTGTGTATGTGGTAGTGACCGATTGACTAATCACCGCGCTCCGTTTGACTGTGCGTGTGCGTGCGTAAGCCTGTGCATATTAAGTTGCATGAGTAGTAGTAAAAATAGTGGGGTCGGGAACGGCGGCATCGGTTTCGGTACTAATGGCGAAGATGACACTTCTATCGTGTTCTGTGGTCATGAGCCTAGTCATCATTTGGCTAAGAAACGCAACGTTAATCGAAGCGCCACCTTGCGGATAGCTGGAAATACTGTGAAGACGTCATATTCGGCGCGCGGTCGCAACGAACACTTCCCATTCGACCATCGACGAGTCAAGACGTGTAACTAGCTGCTCATCCATTGAAGAAAGAAGAAGTCTTTATTAATTGCCTCACATCACATAGCCGTACTCCATAAAGGAGAGTGTGAGTACAGAAGGGACTACCAAATTATAATTTGTACAAGGGCGCACGTGAATAGATTCCCCGGCGCACCTTGCGTTTCGGCCTCGCGGGATGGCCATGGGTGGTGGCGGGTCTTCCAGTGACCCACGGGTACGGTAGTTCCACATTATTATCTGTTACTTAAAATTATCCTAAAGTCATCCTATGCTTTCATTGTTTGCTATTTTTATTGTAATATCGCTTTATTATCTCAATACATTATTAAACTGTTCGGTTGATCTTTATTTTCACGAAACTATCCAGAAAATACCTTCTGATGGATCTCTCCCCTACTAGAGTCTGCCCTAGTCTACGACATATATATATATATATATATATATATATATATATATATATTATTGTCTGAATAATTTTTCGTCGGGAAGTAGCGAAGAGTTTAACAGAAGTTATGGATAACGAATATTGGTTTAATAATATTGGCCCGGGGGCCCCATATCATTGATACGGCTGATGAGGCGGTAGCTACGCCCCTGGGTACGGTTATTGTACAGATAGAGGTAGAGTTCATTACTATGTACCTACCTATCCACGCAAACGAAGACGCCCCGGGCAGCTACTTCATGAAATTACGAAGGACTGTAGTAGCCTGATAGTAGCTACCCGCATTTTTTAATACGAACAGGCAGTAAGCTGCGGGAGGCAAATAGACTTTTTGGAGCAATGTAATAAAAGCATAATATGACTTTGTGAATAAAAGTGTACCTAAACTAATAGGTTAACGTTGGTATTTGACATTTTAGGTGATAATTATAAAATATTACGTATTGGTGAACGTAAATTCTAAAATGTCGACTAATGCCTAAAAAGACTAAAAAGAAGCATAGATATCTAAAAAAATGCGTGATTGTAGGACAAGTAGGTAACTAAAGGCCGATTGACAATCTTTATATAAAATTTAACAGTCTGATAAGTTAATATGCATGTGACTAATATGAAATCGTAGATATCGTTACTTCTTACTAAAGTTAAGAATTGCCTAGGACAGTTTGTTTGGTAGTAGGTATGTTACTTTATCGAAGTTAAATTTTAAATGAGGATTAAAAATTCAGCTCTTAGTCAATTAAACAATAGAATTATTACAACTTTGGCTGGTTAAGTGAAAGTACGTAAACATAAATTAAGCTCGAACTTGTTGGAATTTGCGCATGGGAAAGGTTTGCATGACTTTATCATAATTTAAGATATCTTGCGGACAAATTATGATGCTTTTTTATACTACGCAGTAACAAACGAGCAGCCAGCCCACCTGATGGTAAGTGGTAACTGTCGCCCATAACATCTACGATTCATGCATTTAGGTTGCAGGTAACAGAAATGCAAAACCGCAGGTGCGTTATCACTGTGGGGACTGATATGAAATGCCTCATGCCTGTAACTGCGCTGGCTAAGCGAGCGGCCACACAGAAAAGACTCAGACACGTCGCGGACAGGGCACAGACGGGACGCGGACGCGACTTAAAACATACAGAAAAGACAGGGCAAGGACGCGGCGCCGTCGCGGATCAGTCAAGAGCGTAGGCAAGACAAGGACAGCAAGCGCTGCGGGCGAGGCCCGGCTCCCGCGCCCCGCCCGCACCGCCGCTCTCGCCGGCGGCGCGCCCTTGCCTCGTCTTTCCTGTATGCTTTAAGTCGTGTCTGCAACGCGTCCGCGCCCTGTCTTTTCTATACATTTAGTATGAAAGTAAATTGAACGGGCGCCGCGTCTGCGACGTGTCTGCGTCTTACGTCTTTTTTGTTGCTTATTGTTGTTGTAAGGGGCCTGAGAAATACTCAAGCCTGGACATCTCTTATCATACGCCCTTATCATACAAGGGCCGTGTCCTGTGGTTGGGGAAATTCTGCTGTAAAGGAATAAATGCAAACTTACAGAACCTTGTTATTAAAATTTTCAGTTGATGGAGTTAAATATTGTTGATTTTGTTTTCTACTATTCACAAGGCTGAAGTTCCCAGTCACATTATAACTTATTGGTTCAGTGCTCGATTGGTTTAAATTGTTTATTGTACTGTTTTGCGTTGGTACTGGTAGAGTGTTATTAACACCGGATGTTTCAGACTGCTTGTCATTTTCTTTACTTTTAAAGATGTCTTTCACATTCCAATCCATTAAAGCAAATTCACTTTGTTCGGGAGCATCTTTCAATGGCACTATTTCAGTTTTCTTAATTACTTGCGGCGTAGTTTGATCAGTACCATTATAAATATAGGTTACTCTATTTAATTCTACGTAATGTTTTGTTACATTTCCACTCATTACTGCCTCGTCGAATTGTCTTCGTGATAGATCTCGTTTGTTTTGGGTCAAGAGGCAGTGCAGAAATTGTGAATTACAGTATGTGCTCGTGAAAAGGAAAGGACCTTCACAATCATAATTGTCATCTATCTTGAATACTGAAGCAACGCCTATTAAATGTTCGCGCCCACCTATCCAGCTTATGAAGGGACCTCCGTGGTCATTCTGTACAAAAAAATAAAAATAAAATAAACAAATAGATATGCTTAGAAAATTCACACAGCGCCGTCCAGACCCAAAGTGAGCAAAGCTTGTGTTATGGCTAGTATATACTTTGAAATACATTCTTATTACACAAATAACACCCAGAACCGCAACAGAAATAAAAATTCTTCATTAAAATTTCTGCCCGGCCGAGAATTGAACTAGGGACCTCTGCGTTCAGTGTTAAGTTCCGGTCGTCATGAATAATGACTTTCGTTAGCAATTACCATAACTCGATAGAGTTATCATTTGCTGCGTGAGCCCTAGAGATACGCGGTCGCACGGGAGGCCCAAGCAAGAAGCCAGCCATAGTTTGACATCGCTCTGAGTCAAGAGCGATAAGGAACGCCTACGCCATGATCGAAGTCTAGGCTGATGTCAGGCAGTTCGTCAGCCGATGTGGGGCATCAGTGTGGCTTGAGAATAGTGATTGTCCCGCTGAGGACAAGGAACCTACAAATACAGCCTACAATCGGCCATCCAAGTCCTCAACCTTGACGAAAATCTTCGAATTAAGCATAACGTTTTGCCAGCTTGTGTCTTCTTCCAAGCTGCTTAGTGATTACACTGGACGCTTGGTTTCGCTCTTTGATGGCATCTGTTTGAACTACGAAGTGCCACTATACCATCTCCGCAATTCGCTTGTTAGGGTCTGACCTTTATGAGGAAGTGGTTATTTGTCTTTACGCTGCGTTCAGCAGAAGACAGTATTTCAACCACACTTAGTCGTGAGTAGAGTGCGTCAGCTGATTGCGTCGGCAGAAGAACTAAACCTTTTCAGCGCCCGCTACGACTTGGAGTGGATTTGATCGGAGCCTGATCTTAATCAAACTGTTTCTTTCAAGCCTAAGATTTACATACCGACGCAGAAGCACGGTCAATTCGGTGATCAGAGGCTCTATGTTTGAGTCGCTCCAATCGATTCATACGGTTTTCAAGTGTGATTTTCGGCATGAAAAATTCATTATTTTTTATATTACAGTGGCAACTCCGAAAGAGTACCTACGGTTCAAAAATGGGGAAAATCGGCATCATGCATCAAAACATCGTATTTTTCATGACGAAAATAAATATTAAAAACCGCTCAAACCGAGACGAGCGATCAAACATAGGGCTCCAGATCCGGTCCTACCTGCCGGTATTAAGAAAGAAGCCCCATGGGGTGCCCCTTTGATTAAGTAGGCAAGCGGACCCTGGCCGAAACCGGGATTGACGGCTGTGTAAGTAGGTAATAGGTAGATGCTTTGGCTAAATACCTGACATATTCCTGGATATCTTCTCGATATAAATGTACGGTTTTCGTTTTGCTTTCGAGTAAGATCTTTATGGTAACTGGCGAATTTGGCTGCGTCGGTAGGCATCGGCATTCCTTTTCCTCCATCCCTACCTTCTCTGCACTGAAATGTTTACAGAGAATTATACGAGAAACTGTTAACTTAATAGTACCTGTATGTTGAGGAAGGGATGTTGAGATGGTTCGAGCATGTTAGTGGAGGCTCTATTGGTCAGAACCTTTAAGTTGTTTATAGAGCTATGGGCTTCACCACATTTATTTCTTAGAGAATTACTCTCAGCATTTCTAGCGCGGGCCCCACGAAAATTAATGCTGCTGCCAGGGGCGAGGGGGGTATAAAGGACCACTACGCCCACAATATTAAAAAAAGATCTGAATGTTTGCCGCTGTCTACTACAGCAAGTTTGGTATCATTTTCGAATAAAGTTAAGATGTAGAATTCATTTCCGGTATTTATTTTAATCATTTTCATAGAAATATTTCGAATAAATCGTATAAAAGTAATAAGTTTAAAATTTTTTTTTTGCTTTGAGAGCTAATAACTTTTAAACAACATATTACACAACAGATTTTAGACAACTTTTGAACAAACAAAAAATACCCTATTAAAGCGTATTTTATGCCAATCCTAAAATTATAAATTTTAAGAACCTTTCGCAAGTAAAAGTTGGTAAAAAAATTCTGTAACCTCGCGATAGTGACAACTCCCTCTAAGAAGCTATTTACCTATTTATAAATTGGTCTGCATTATCAGGCTACTCTGGTAAGTTTGGTATAATTTTCAAATAAATAGAAGATGTAGAATCCATTACTGTTATTTATGTTTATCATTTTTATAGTAATTTTCTTTTCAATCGTAACAATGTAAAAAGTAATCAAATTTTTTCTGCTTTAAGAGCTAATAACTCTTATATAACGAACTATAGCAGAAACAAATACCGAACAAAATACCTTTATAAAGCGTATTTAATGCCGATTCTAAAAATGTAAACTTTAAAAATCTTTTGCAACTAAAAGTTGTTAAAAAAAATCTGTCACGGTGGTGACAATTTCCTCTAAGAGGCGATTTACCTATTTACAACTTGATCAGTATTATCTAGCTACTGTGGTAAGTTTGGTATCATTTTTATATAAATAGAATATGCAGAATTCATTTCTGAATGTCTATGCTAACTTTTTAATAGCTCAACCAAGAATAAAAAGATAATGCTTTAATAAAGTATATTCTAATACTAACTTAAACAATCTCCAACTAACCACCTTCTATAAAATGCTAGTACCTAAATCAATCTGTATCTTCGCAATGGTGGCGTCTCGGGCTAGGAGGCAGACTACGGCCTAGCTCATAAGCCATCGGAGCTTCTGAAAGTACGATAATACTAATTTATACGACACCAACTTAGGTAGTCATGTTCATATCAATTGACTGAAAACATGAACCTAAGTATATATAAAGTACCTTTAAATAATTGTCACAATTTCCGGCACAAGAAAAGAAAAAGAAATATTTGTGTTCGTATTAATTTTCATTTAAAGCAGTTGCAAAAATGTGTACATTCTGAAAGTCAGTAAGTTACGGGCACACACTTGCGATATCTGGCAAGTCAGATCGATAATGGATACAAAATATTTTTTCAATACTTCCACCAACGAACTTCATTTTGATATGTTTGAGGCGGCCAAAGAATTGACAAAGGCACGGGGTGCTGGAATCGCGGAGTGCAGAAAGCAGTCTGGGACAAAAAGGCATGTGCCATGAAATCGCAGCGAACTAACTCTTCTCCGGATAAAGATGTGGTGCGAGCATTGCGCTAAGCTAAAATAATGGTGGAAAAGTTTCGGTTTTCAAATCAGTTCCGCTCAAATCAGATACGCTAGATATTTGCAATAGGAAATCGGCAACTATACAACTTATAAGCTATACAAAGTTCTCGAACGCACTAAAAACCATCGAGTTTGCCAGGAATGTTCCTTGCCAATTCAGGTTTAGGCCGATCTGTAGCACCATTGATCCAATATTTGCCCTGAGAACCGTCCAGAAATCAACCTCTGCATTTCTTGATCTAGAAAGAGCATTTGCCAGTGGAGCAAAGCTGTGCCGGAAGCAAACATTAAAATTATCCAGGTCATGTATGCCAATACTGAGGTCGTGTCTCCCCCGATTGCCGTAGGTATTAACCAGAGTTCAGTCCATTGTCTGTACTTCTACTTATTGCGTATTGCTCGATGTTCTATTAGCTGAAATTCCGGACAGGCTTCTATGACTTATGGCATACGCTGACGATATTGCACTTGCGAGCAGGCTTAGACAGGATCTTGAGACTAGGGTAAACATGTCTAAGGAAGTGCTAGAAAACGACGGATTAAAGCTGAACATCGCCAAAACAGAGTAGCATGCATGTATGACTAACTGCAGCGCGGATCTTGAAACCATTCGTAAAGGGAACGAAGCTGTCAATAAAATAGATAAATTGAGGTTCATCGGATCTGTGTTCCACGAGTCCGGTGACATCGGCCCCGATGTCTCCAAGTCCCGTATCTCTCAAGCTTAGGCCAAATCTCCTGTGATACTAAAACCCCGATCAAGCTCCCTGAGCTTACATACAAGAGCATAATATTAGGCCTGTGGTTAGGCTTCTATGGCTACCACGCTAACGAGTGGTTCGTTAGCGTAGTAGCGAATACTACGCCCACGAAATGAAAATGTTAAAGATGAATGTTACGATAAAGACCGCAAGGGCTGCGAGGAGGCCGAAAAAGTGGGAATCCCTGGCAGTAACTGGGGTAACTCGCTAGGACGATGATGATAGTTGATGGCTGCTTTATCGTACTCGAAAGTTCTGATGGCGAACGAGGTATACCGCCGCCTAGCGAGACTCGCCACCACTGCGAGGTTACAGATTTTAGTTCCAACTCCTTGTATATTAAAGGTAAGGTTTTTGTAATCTATAAACTCATAAGCGCGAGGTATCGGGTCCGAATTCCACTGCGACCATGTATCAATAACTCTTTTCTGAGTTGTGTACTTTAGTGGAATGCTAACCGATGCTCTTACGGTGAGGGACGCAGTGTAACCAGACCACATTAGACCATTGGTTGGTGGATCATGGTTACACATTCAGCTTCCTGAATGTATAACCATACAGATGGGAGCGATCCAATAGAGGTTCGACTATGTAGAGCGAATGGATGAAAGAAGATTGACGAAAGAGGTATAGGTATAGCGCGAATTTAGAACGACTCCTTAAGAGGACGACTCAGAAAAACATTCACTGATCAGGTCAGTAGTGTTCTCAAAGAAGCTTTTCACAAGACAAGAGAAAAGTGAAGCGATGCGGGGAAACTATAAAATAAGATGGGGAACTGTTCACTGTGTAACCAAATCTGTTTTTCCCGTGTAGGGCTACAGCCATCAGAGAAAGTGCCGTACACAAACCCCTAACGATGACGCAGTTATATGTTTAAGGCCAATAATGATGATCTTACCTCCACATGCGGGGCTCAGTGGGGGTGAACGGTTTTACTTCCCTTGCATAACGTGGGAACAGAATGAGTGAAATATCTTACAAACTCGGAGGCGGCGATACTGTTCAACTGAATGTGTACCTACGATCCAAGTTGTTCCCTTGTTAGCACAATCACGGAGGTCAGAAGGCAGTCGCTCCACTGTAATTGCCTGATCTGCGAAATCCTGGATCATGGTCAAGGCAGACCTCAGGCGTGGGAGCACAACCAGGGCCACGAGTCCGCTAATTTACTTGGTTCGTTTGAATTGTATTGCATCGCAATATCAGCTCAACGACAGTTTAATTTAAGCAGAATACCAAAAACGTGTCAAACTGGCATTGAGCTGCGATTGCGATCCAATTACAATTCGATCTAGGTAGTAGTAAATTAGAGAGATTAGTGGCCGTGAAAATTAATGCCAAGATGATTTATAAAGGGTAGTAAGAAAGTATGGCGATTAAAGAAAGCTGGTACTGACCTCTGGCTTAAATGGCCCATATTTGCAATGGTCTACCAAGGTATACGGGTACTGGGGGTCATTAGCTTTGGTCACAACATCCCCTTCGTCGTCCATGTCACCTTTGCCCATTCCGCAAAACATGTACTTGTCAATTATATTGGGGTATGATTTCGATACTATTTCATAATAAGCATTCTTGCACTGAGAATTATCAACAATCTTTAATGGAGCGTACTTCAATTTATCAACGTTCAAGTCTGTCTCATCTTCTCGCTTGAAAAATAAACGAAAATTAGTAGGTAATTCTAACGAAGTCTCAGGTAAAACTTTCTTTTAAATATAAGCTTAAAACCTTTGACACTTGATTCGAAGTTAATCGGTGGTAGGACTTTTTGTCAAGCCTGAACAGACCGCCTGGATGGTGTCAACAGTCCTATCTAGTTCTGCAAGTAACCCCTAATGAGCACTGTGTGAAGAATATAGTAGCCTGCGGTCAGCACAGGCATAATATCATCTTAGTCCTCACAATGACAACTCACCTGCAGTGTAGATTATTTTTACATGAAAGCATGAAACCTAATTAGTTACTCTTGTTTTCTCGTTTGTCACTGCGTAGTATAAAATACCTAATTTTGTGTACTTCTTCTTATCGTGTCAATGATAAAATAGGATTAAAAAATATATATTTTTCAGTCCAAAACTGAGAGACGCAGACGGCACTGTCTGTGGCTTCATAGAGATCTTGGAAATACACTCACTAAACTAGGAAATACACTCACTAAAGTAGGCGTTCCGCTTCATCAGAGTGCGACTCAGGCTAAGATTATGGTACACTTGGCTGAGTTGTATTGAACAAACAACTTAGGAATCTGGGGCACTGCTTTTGAACCGGTCGCCTCGAGTCGAAAGGTTTTCAACATTGATTTTCGGCGTGAAATATTAAATATTTTTTTTTACGTTGGCAAACCAAAAGCGAACGGTTCAAAAATAGAGAAAACCAGCGTCATGGCATTAATATAATGAATATTTCATGTCGAAAATCCATATTGAATAATATAGGTAGTATTCTACTGAATTTTGGGTCAAGATTAGATAGGTACCTATTGTAAAAATATAATATAGTAGCTAAATCTACTAGTTATAATCTTAGCAATACAGCAGCAACACTTTCTTCGCGTATAATAAGAGCCATTTGATCAAAACTATCTACCTAACGTACTTTTTAAAGAATTCATATGGTGTCCGGAAGAATAGCACCAACCCCGACAAGGGTGTCATACAAAAGATAAAAAATCTGCTTTAAAATTATAAGTAGATACTATACTTTTTATATGGATAGGTAGGTTCTACTTTTTTGACACCCTTAATGGAAATCTGCTATATACTTATTGAAAATTGTTGGCAAGCAAGGGAGGCGCAGCCTCTACCCTCGACCTCTACCTCTACACTGACGGAGGCGCAAATGCGCTGCCGGCCTTGAGATAGGATCGATTCTCGAATTTTTCAAATTGAAATAATGACCATTTCTGGAACTACCAGTTCTTGGTAGTCTCAATGACCGGGGTTTGGACTTAAAAATGAATTAACCTGTCTCCATTTTTCCTTGTGACCCCAACCCAGGACGTAGCCGCTGGTCCCCGGTTTCTGGTAGTGGTGATCGAAGTTGATGCGAATTTCGTTGGGTGCATATTCGCAGCCAGGGGAGACTGGACCATCAAAATCGTACGCGTTCTCCAAAATAGCCGTCGCTATATCCAATTTGGACCATTTTTCTAGCAAATGGTACTCGAAGTGGTAAACTGAAAGTTGTTTACGGAATTTCAGTACGACAAATATGTGTAGATACCTTAATTTTAGTAATAACTAAAATTAAGGTATCAACCTTTTCCAAGGCGTTTCTTTTCTATGAATAGATACTTACATACTCAGCTTTAGGTATTTAAGGGCTGGTGCGCCCAATTCCCATTATTAAGAGCTTAGCTACGAAAACCTAGATAACCTGAGTGGTTCAGTTGGTTGACATACCGGTCTGCCACGTCGAAGTTCCGGGTTAGATTCCTGGCCGGGCAGAATTTGAAATTATGAAGTTTAAATTCTGTTACAGGTCTGGATATTGTATGTATAACAAGTATAAACAGAATTATTCAAGAGACGTGAGCAAGACTAACACTACATGTACAGTAAATATTAGTTGTCGATTGGCGGTTTTGTCAGAGGGTTTTGGAGAATGAGCAAACTAACATTCTTTGGACTGACGAGTCTACTTTTACGCGAATCGGACTTTTCAATGTTCACAATGAATACTACGGGAGTGCTATGAACCCCCATCTCACGCGACGGAATGCGTATCAAACACGCTTCATAATAAATGATACTATCATTGGACCTAATTTTATTGAAGGACGACATAATGGTGCTGCCTACTTGGAAATGCTAAGAGACGTGATTCCGATCCTTTTGGATGATGTACCATTGCACCATCGTCAAAATTTATATTAACAGCACGATGGGGTACCGGCACATTTTGAACATCGTGTCCGTGATTATTTGAACGATCATTTTCCGGATCGATGGATTGGACGCGGTGGGCCAGTTCCTTAACCAGCGCGATCTCGATTTTCTTCTTTGGGGTGATATGAGATAACATGTTTACGAACGCGAAAGTACCACCGTGCAGGAACTACGGCAGCGAATTATAACAGCTTTTGACACGGTCAAAGCATACGATTTTGGTCTACAGAGACTAAACAATCATCATAGGCGACGGGCGGAGTTGTGTTTACAACAAGACTGCTCACATTTTGAGCAACTTTTAAAATATCAATAATTATTTCCTTATTTCACTTGAAAGAAGTTCGTTTTAATTTTGTTTCAACGTTTTATTTAGTTTTATTGTACAATTAAAATGTTTACCATGCAATTATCATACGTTTTATTTATTTTAAGTAATGTTGCACTAGGTATTAATTACACATGAGGAAGATACGATGTTCCGAAAGTAAGTAGACTGTTATCAGGTTACATTTTAAAAGTAACTAGATCGTCGTGTTATCTGCTGACAATCAATTTAAATTTGATTTGACGTTGACTAGACAAAGCGATGAGAATCGGTACTTGACAGAAGTATTCTAATTGTAGAGTAACTATGCTTGTAGTGCTAAATTAAAAACATAGTTTTTTTACACTTAAAAAAATACGTTAATCACACCAATACCAGTATGAGGGAGTAGATTATAGTTAATTGAATCCATAGGGTTGATCCTGCTCACGCCTCCTGAATCACCCTGTATATATAACTTATTATACTGTTATACTATATACTTGTTATACTGGTTAATATATATCAGTTGTTTATCTGTTTTCTGGCATCCATTACACGAGCTTTGCTCACTTTGGGGCTAGATGGTGTTGTGTGGATTGTCCAAGCACATTTATTTTATTTATTTTACCGGTCGAAAAAAGTTAGGGCACCTACCTTTAGGAACGCAAGTTTGTATAATTCTCTTTTTGATCCCCTTGGTGCACTCGTCGTTGTCGATTTCGTCGTATTTAACATATTTACTGTAGCCAGCGATCGCATACATGAATTTGACGTCTTCAACACAGGCCGCTGAGGTGACGACCATGTTCTTGCTTACCAGCACGCCGCCACATATCCATGCGTCGTACTTTACATCGGAACTCACGGCCCTCGTTAGGTATACCTGCCAGGAATGACTTTTTTATACCCCCAAGGTGGCAAATAAACTTACGGCATGCCTGATGGTAAGCAGTCATCGCAGCTTATTGACGAACGAATACCAAGGGCATCACCCACGTGTTGCCGACCTCTTAAAAACCTTTTCACCCCTTTCTTGAAGAACTCCATGTTGTACTGTCCAGGGAAAACCTCTCCAGGAAGTTCATTCCACAACCTTAGTGTGCGTGGGAGAAAGTTCCTTTAGAACCGCACAAATCGCGACCAATTTGGTTCTATAGTGTGAGGATGAACTCCCTATCGGTGACGAGCGGTGCGATGATAGAAGTAGCTTTAGATATATCCAACAGTTCTTGAGAACAATCATCGTTGTGCAAACGGTAGAACACACAAGAAGATTGGGACAACCCGTACAAAAGGCGTCTCTAGCCATCCGCATAGCAATGAAAGCCGTCAACGGATAGTATATCATTGATATGAAGGAGGAACTGAGTTGGAGACAGCACCGAGCCATGCGGGACACCAGCGTTAATATCCATGCTATTGGAGCAATAGCCATAAACTACGGCTTTGATGCATCTGCTGGACAAAGAGCTAGTTACCCATTTGCACAATCTTTCGGGAAGTACGTATGATGGTAACTTCGATAGAAGACCCTATGCCAGGCCCGTTCGAACGCATTCTCCATATCTAGGCCAACAGCCAGTGCCTCACCTTCACTCTTAACAGCTAAAGCCCAAGGGTGTGTTAGATACCTAACGAGCGACAATGTCTCAATTGTCGGTCCATATTGACGGTCGCTCAAGAGATCGTTTTCTTCTATGTAACTAAGGAGCTGTGTGATTATAACTCGCTCCATCACCGTAGAGAGAAGGGAGGCAATTGCGATAGGCCTATAATTTGATGGGTCTGATCTGCTGCCCTTTTTGGGCACAGGGTGCACGTGGGCAGTTTTTTATGAAGACGGGACTATCCCAGCAGAGTATGAGAGCGCAAAGAGGCGTGTTAGTACCGGACTCAAATCGGGAGCTGTGTGCTTTTTAAGCAACACCGCCGGAATACTATCAGGCCCACTCTACTTTCGAACATCTAGAGAGAGTAGCGCCCGCCGTACCTTTTGCTGAGAAATAAATATTTCCGGCATTTATTTGCCGCACCACGGGATGGTAGGTGGCTCGGCGCCTCCGTCGTTCAGGGTCGAGTTTGAGGCAAAGAGAGCACCCAATAAATTGGCTTTCTCTATTGCACTGTTCTATACTCAAAATGAAGCACTACCATCATCAATTAATCGGTGGAGCTGTCCGCAAGTGTTCCGCTTTGTTCGGTACCACCTCCTTGTCTATTTCTACAGCCAAGCAACAATGTATTCTTTTCTTGTGTACCGGTGCGAAGGCATGATGTTTATCCTCATAGGGACAACAGTACTAAGGTTCTGCATTTTTGTTTCTTGAAACTAAAGTACCTACATGATTTGTAGACTTCTATATGTAGATTTGCGATTTGTTACTTGAAAGGATGACCTCAGAGGATAACTTCACATAAAAGCTCTGGATCGGTTCTGTACTTTAAGATTAACTCACACAAGCTTACAAGCAAGCCACATCAATACTTAGTATAGCTATGCATTTCAAACAGCATAACCCTAACATCAATACCTAAAATATCAGCCTTTTACATTTTGTTTAAAAGAAGTATACATTTGCCCTCAAATACGGTACTATATTTATAAGTAGCGAAAACAGCAGCAATAGCTAAACATTTTAAAACCAGTCCTAAGTCTGTTACCACATAAGAAACCTATCCAATATCACTCACCATAAACTTTTTTGGAGTTGTGACATCGATGCCATCCATAATTCTTCGTCCTGCATTGCAAACTGAACAATAATTATTATAGTTATTATGTAAAACAAAGACTGTGTTCGTAAAGTTTCGTATCACAGTCCTCTGTAAATATAGCTAAGCCTTGAAACTATATTTTGGACCGAACAGCAATGCATACTACTATCGGTTACGTTACGTCATAGCATTTAACGAAAACCTAATCTATGTAGCCACATTTACCATTCACTATAGGCAATTAATTATTCACTACTGCAAATGTACTCACATTGAATAGAAAATACACTGAATGCAATAAGAACGGCAGATTTACTTGTACACATTTTATAGCAAGCGAACGAAATAACTTCTGGACATTCTTGTCCAATAACCAATTAAGAATTATACGACAGACTGGTAATAAATTAGATTTTCCGTTACAGGGACTTGATTTATTTTGCATTGAATTCTGGCGGATGGAATTGCAAGTTGACCATGTGGTCGACAAGTTTACTATAATCGTTTTGCTCGTACACGTAAGCAGTTTCGAAACTTAATGCAAGAACCGATTGTCTCCCAGTCCGGTCTAGTGTTTGTAGGGGTCAAAATTAGCGCAAAGACCGCATTAAAACATTAAAGTAACTCATACGAATATTTTTCCAAGCAACTACTAAGCCTGTACAGATTTAATTACTGGATAATTCATTATGGAAAAATAATTGGAAACGGCTATCGGAGTCACATGCAATGCAAGCGGTTTCAAACGCAATTTACCATGACTCTGAAGCGTGGCGACTGATGGGAATATATATGTTTAATAACATTGGAAAGTTGACGCTGTCAGGCTGTCATGTTCGTGTGTGATTTAGTAGGAACCATGTTGTCCTAACCATTCGATTCATTAGAATAAGGAAAAACAATTGACACTATATATTAAACATAAGGTTATTTACATTAAAAAAGATATTTACAATAGATAATTTAGTCACAAATAGACAGTATCGAATAATGGCATATTCCATGTGACTATTATTTTGAATAGGCGATCCAAAACTGACAAGAAATTTTGGATTTGTTTATCAACGAAAAGCGCGAGGGATTCGTCGAAAATTAGTGAACGTAGGAGGTAAAGCGAGGTCTTGTCGACAGCAGTGGTATTGGGGGCTAGATTGTTAAAAGCAGCAGAAACTGAAACTGCTGCCGGACATGTACAACTCACACTTTGCGAGATTTAAATCCAGGCCAATAGCACTGAATTTTCGCATGATGAGTTGTAAATCTCGGAGAACTGTAGTCGCATCACCACCTAGGGTCCCATCGTCCAAATGTCATACACAAAATTTTGAATTTAGCTGTTCTATTATTGGATGGATGGCGAGACTAAATATGGCCGGCCCTAGAGGGTCACCTTGCTGGCAACCGACCGCTGAATTTATTAAATGATATTTGTGGACAAGGTTGGACGGCTTTTCATAACATTGAACATTGGGCTTGAGCAAAGTTTAAATTCATCGGTGGAATTGGGGAGAGACTAATCAGCTTCTCATCTGGGAATCGTGCTTTTTGGTCTCTCTCCAAAGCTGTTAAGGGAACTTTTGTCGGACTTCCTTTCCAACTTTGCGCAAGCCCTATTGCCCACACGGCAAAGAAGAAAGCCGATCTCTTGGGTAAAAGCCGAGCTCTTTGCCAGAAACTCAAATCTGGATGATGGGGGAGCTGCACCGCCTACCATCTCGCGGTGTGAGGGTAGCATACCAGAACTTCATTTCACCCAAAAAATTATAAGACGTGTGCTTCTCTCGCTAGACATCCGGAAGTCCAGTGGGCCTAACGGCATTCCGGCTATTCTTCTTAAAAAAGATGCTCCCGAGTTGTCTCCCGTGCTAATGCGCTTATTTGAGCTTTCCTTCACCTCTGGAACTGTGCCGTCTTCGTGGAAGCTAGCCCTTGTGCATCCGATACCCAAGAAAGGTGATAATTCAGACCCATCAAATAACAGGCCTATAGCGGTAACCTCTTTGCTCTCTAAGGTGATGGAGCGGGTTATCAATATCCAGCTCCTCGGATACCTAGAGGACCACCAGCTGATCAGTGACCGTCAATATGGCTTTTGCCATGGTCGCTCAGCTGGTGACCTTCTTGTGTACCTAACGCACCGTTGGCTGAGGCCGTCGAGAGTAAGGGGGACGCTCTGGCTGTCAGTCTTGACATAGCCAAGGCATTTGATCGGGTCTGGCGCAGGGCACTACTATCAAAACTCCCGAAGTACGGTATCCTCGAGGGGCTCTGCAATTGGGTATCCAGCTTCCTGTCTAGACGGAGCATCCAAGTCGTTTTCGATGAATGCTCCGATAGCAAGACTATAAATGCTGGAGTACCCCAAGGTTCAGTGCTATCTCCCATGCTGTTTGTTCTGCATATTAATGAAATACTGAATATCCCCAGTATTCATTGTTATGCGGATAACAGTACTGGAGATGCTAGTTATAGTGGCCGAGCGAATGTCCCTCGTTCCGAGGTGTCGGAAAGCCGAATTAGACTTGTGTCGAATATCGAACACTCCTTGGAACAAGTTGTTCAGTGGGACAGACTAAACCTGGTCAAATTCAACCCCTGGAAAATACCGGTCTGCACATTTTCCGCCAAAAAAGATAATTTTGACATAGTGCCGCAGTTTCAAGGAACACCCCTCTCCATCTCAAAGAGTATCGGGATCCTCGGTGTCGACATATCGGATAGCGTGCGATTCCGGAGTCACCTGGAAGTCAAGTCATTGTTCCCATCTTTGGGCTGGCGAAACTGCCGACCTACTTAATCCTCTGGACTCCGTACAGAGACGCGCCGTACGAATTGTCGATGATCCCATACCAACACGCAAGTTGGAACCACTGGCTAACCGAAGGGACTTTGGCTCCCTGTGTGTGTTCTATCGGCTGTACAATGGGGAGGGTTACGAGGAACTTTTTGATCTGGTGCCCACAGCACAATTCCACCATCGCACCACCCGCCGTGGGCTGGGTACTCATCCTCACTACGTAGACCCTCTGTTGGTCACGACGCGAAGGTTCGAAATAACGTTTCTTGCTCGTACGATGCGGATGTTGAATAAGCTCCCAGCCACAGTTTTTCTTTTGGACTATGACATGGGATCGTTCAAGAGGTATATTAGAGGTCTCTTCAGAGGCGGGCAACGCATTGGTGATTGGTGTTCCTGATGTCCATAGGCGGCGGTGACCACTTTCCGTCAGGTGACCCGCTTGCCTCTTTGACTGCCATTAAAAATAAAAAAAAAGGAAAAAAAAATTTAAGAGGCCGGAATCTTCAACATGTAGAATGCGATAAGTGAATGTGAGAAGATGCTCCCAGCTCTGCAGGTCGTTGTTACTAGTGATTCGCAGGATATCCTGCGTGAGGGCTTGGGCTACAGACGTCCTCGCCCCACGAAGAATCCTCTTAATAATTCGGGAACTATGCTTAAGTTTGTCCTTTTTTTGCGGGTAGGCGTAGCCCAAAAAACAACAAAATAGTGAGCTGCACTATTGAATTATCTAAAAAATATTTTATTTAGTATTTTACTCACATGGTGCTATAATTTTAATTGATTACCCCATCGCCACCTGTTGTGCATATTTTTCTACCATTTCCTGTGCACTATCACTAACAGTTTGCACATCAACACACACCATGGGGTATTCATTACCGCTTGTATCCAAAAAAGTTGACATCAATAGCCTGTTCGCAAGGATGAGTAGCTTTGAGGAGAAGCTTGAGAGGGCTACCACTTCCTCGCCACCTCCTGTAAAGGACTTTGCCACCCTGGCTCGAGATTTCCATGACTTCAAAGCCCTTGTTTGGAAGCTCTTTAAAAATGTGAACACTAAAGTAGACCTCTTGTTATTGGGTCAGGAAAAACACGAAGCATTCCTACGTAGGAACGTGCTCCTTGTCCATGGAGTTGCTGAGAAGAAAGAACAAAAGATTCGTGAGGTTGTTGTGAGCGTAATAAATAACAAAATGCAAGTGTCTGACATTAACACAGAAGATTTGGAATCATGTCACCGGTTGGGGGCCTCTGCCTCCAAGCAGGGTAAGCCTCGTCCAGTTTTGATGCACTTCCGCGACCTAAATAATCGACGCATGGTTTGGGACGCCAAGACCTCCCTTAAAGAAACAGAAATTGTTATCTCTGAATTTCTCACAAAACCGAGGCACGACCTTTTCATGGCGGCACGGAAACACTTTGGTGTTAGCAACTGTTGGTCCGTAGATGGGAAAATCGTTATCATCCTTCCTGATAAGTCCCGGGAAAAGGTCGAGACCGCTGCTCAGCTGCAAGCTTTGACAGTTTCGTACCCAATGAATATTAAAGTCACTGTGCCAGATGCGGAGACTGCAATACCTGCAAACCTCCTCTAGTGGAATCGGCGACCTCGATGAAACCTAAAGCTTCTGCCTCGAAGCCTGCCTCGTAATTTTGATGTTGGCCTCCGCCATCGTCAAGAGAACGAGGAAGTAGTGTGCTCTTCGGTTCGACTGTCTTCGTATTTTGGTCGGATAATGCAAATACTTAGGTAACTTTTCTTTCGTTTATATTTTACAAATGAAGAGGTCACTTTGCTTTTATGTTATTAGTAAAAATAATGTAGGTTAGTTTTGAATTTCAAGTTTGTTTACAAATAGTCTACTTGTAAATTTTTCTACATTCCAACTTATGACTTTATTTTTTTTATGAATGCGTTTTGTTAGTGCAAGCAAAGTTGTGCTAAATTTCTTTATTCGTGGCTTAACGCCGTGTAGTGCTTTTTTTGGTCTAATTCACAACACGAAGCATGAATTGTACTTGTTCTGTTTCTCAAAATATGTATCATTTTACACCACAAGAAATCCTATAGCACGCTACGGTGAGCGATGGTGATAATATTATTGATTTACGTTACGTACCTATTTTATGAGTATCCCACATGGCATTGATGATAGCTTTTTCTCATGCTCATCAACTAAAAGCTTTCTTAGTGCAAAGTCCGACGGTGACCCTGGTGGATCTGCATGTCTTTCTGTGCATGAACAGTTGAAGGCTTCCTTTTTCCGATTTCCAAACAACTTTAATGTTGTACACATAAATTCCCAGAGCATTCCTAGTCATTACGCTGATTTACTAGCGTCTTTTAGTAACAGCCCGGTTGATGCCGTTCTGATTTCTAAGACTTTCTTGAAACCTTCTCTCTCTTCTTCCCAATTTTTAATTTCTGGTTACACTCTCATTCGCAACGATCGAACGGACAACCAGCCTTGCCCGTCGCTATTTATCGCGTATACAGTTATTAGCGTATCACCAAGCGTATATTCCTGATCTGCCAAACATCTCTTCGTTGAATTAACACTGCACCATAAGAAAATCCTGCTTGCCGTGTTTTATAGTCCCTCTCTACAAATTAATTACTTTGATTCCCTTGAGAAGATCTTGTGTAAAATTTGTCCTAGTTATGATGACTTTCTCCTTTTAGGGGACTTCAACACGTGCCTGCTTAAAAACGATGTACAAACACACAAATTGCAGTATCTTTTGTCCTCGGTCAATTTGCATATCCTCCCACTTTCTTCCACTCATCATTTCCCAAATTGTACTCCATCTCTTCTTGATTTGATGATTACTTCCTCGCTCAATAAAATAGCAATACATTGTCAATTCTCCGCCTCTTTCTCCAACCACGATTTGGTATATCTCTCTTTTAAGGCTCGGCCTCCTAAGCGTAAACCAAAGTTCAGTCTCTTACGCAGCTTCGGAGGTATCAACTTGGAGGCTTTGAGACGCGATGTAGTCAGTGTTGACTGGAGTCCTATCCTTCCTGCTGATAACATTAACGTAAAGGTTCAAGAATTTCAAACAGTCATCTTTCAGCTGTTTGATATCCATGCTCCTCTCAAGAGAGTCAAATTGAAACAAGCGCCTGCAGCATGAATCACTGATGAAACAAAAGGTATGTTGGCAAGGCATGATAACGCCAAGCGACGTCTTAAAAAATGCCCTTGCGATCGTCATCAAGAACGCTATAAACAATTTAGAAACCAGGAGACGCCACATTCACAAATCTATCAACGGCTCTGAACCTGCAAAGGACTGGGCGATCCTAAGGTCTCTGGGGGTAGGCAAATCACCAGTGTCCTTTGATGGCCCTGTTGATTTAAACTCACTTAATGCTCATTTCTCTTCACCGCCAGTGACCTTAGCTCCTAATATTAAATCCCCAACCTTAGCACAGATATATGGTAAACCACGCCCACTATGTACACTCCTTTCTGCTTTACACCTGTTGCAGAGGAGGATGTTAAGAAGCATATTATCTCTATAACTTCTACTGCAGTGGGTAATGATAACCTTTGTCCCTGAATGATCTCCCTCCTATTTCCTGAACTCCTACCAATCCTTACCCATATATTTAATTATTCTCTATAAACTAGTATTTTCCCGTCTGCGTAGAAACTTGCTACTGTGATTCCTCTTCCAAAAACTAGCAAACCCTCCTCCTTTTCCGATTTTCGTCCAATTTCCTTGCTACCCTTCCTATCCAAGGTCCGTGAACATATTATCCACAATCAGCTCACTCAGTACCTAACATCTAACAGTCTACTTTCCCCGTTTCATTCTGGTTTTCGCCAAGGGCACAGTACCGTGACAGCACTGCTAAAAGTTACTGATGACATCCATTCTGCAATGAAAGATAAGACCCTAACCGTTATAACATTACTTGATTTTAGCAGTACCTTCAATTCAGTAGACTTTAATATTAATTCGAATAAGTCGCGGGTTCTAGTCATAGGTAGTCCATACATACGTAGGCTGTTTAATTCTGTAACTGCGGTACCTCAAATTATGTATGACAATACCATAATTCCACTTAGCAAATCTGCTAAGAATCTTGGATTGATTTTAGATTCTAATTTGTCCTGGTTGCCTCACGTCAATGAGGTCAGCAGAAAAATGTATTTCTCATTTCAATCAATCAAAGGTCTCCATCGTTTCTTACCTCTGAAAACCAAAATATCACTTGCAAAAAACTTCTTCTTCCTTTCCTTGATTACGCAGATTCCTGTTATTAAGATGCAACTGAGGAGCTTCTAAAAAAATTAGAGCGTCTGCAAAATGTATGCATACGATTCATTTTTGATTTGTGAAAATATGACCATGTATCTAGCTATCGATTCCGGCTTAAATGGCTCCCCATTCGCTTGCGTAGGAATGCTCGTATCCTGTCCACCCTCTATAATATCCTCTACAACCCCTCTGCTCCCTCATATCTCTGTGAACGGTTTCACTTCTCCCGTCCGCTCGACAAGCATTGTCGGTCCAGTGTAAGATCTTCGTTGGCGATCCCTATCCACCATTCCGATTTCTTTTCCTACTCCTTCACTGTTCATGCTGCAAGACTCTGGAAATCTCTTCCGCGTGAAGTGCGTGACAGTCAGACAATTTTCACTTTTAAGAAGCGTGTGAAAGAACATTACCTAACTTCTGTGCCTGAATGTGTTATAGTGTCTTTAATATATTTATAATAGTATAGGTATGTATTTAGACATAGTTATTGTATGAAGTTTATAATAATATATATGTAGGTATATTTGCGTATAATATAACATCGTCTATTATAACATCTCTCTCTGGTAGGCCTGCTAGAAGAGATTTCTTTCTAGAGATAAGCTGTGCCTGTTGTGTCTTAATCTTCTGTAACATAACGTGTATGTGTATCTATCTTGTGAACAATAAACTGTTAAATAAAATAAATAAATAAGTTCAGAGACCCGTTCCCAAAAAAGATTTACAGAAGCCACAACTGAGGCTGTGGCTGTGGAAACGGGCACTGATTGAGAGACAGAGGTGGTAAGTACGCTAAGATGTTTATGCGTTTTACTAAGGTGGATCTTCAAACCTCTCTGCCCCTTGCATAGGTGAGGCTGGGGGCATCGGGGGCATCGCACCCATTCCACCAGCGACGGCTCATTTACAGACCGTGCGACATTTGGAGATTTGATAATATTAAATGTGGCGTAAAAATGCAATTAGAGAGTAAACGGGATTTAAGATTTCCATACAATTATAAATCCCGTGCAAAGGAGACTGGGCAAAAGTGGTCTATGAACATTCCGGTAATGACCTATGGGTTAGGGTGCCTTATCTGCATATTTGTACAAGATGACATCAAAATCGGTCCCAGCAGTTTCGAGAAAAAAGCATTTATTTGTCACATTCGTATGATAAGTGCCGTATTCTTTGAACCAGCAGCGACATGGTTACGGAGTATAGGTTGAGGACCTTAAGCTATGTTCTTATGCCGCACGACATCAAAATCGGTCAAGGCAGTTCGAGAAAAATGGATGTCTTTCGCACATTTGTATGACAAGTGCCATATTCTTTGAACCAGCAGCGGCATGGTTACGAACTATAGATAGAGCACCATCAACTATGTTCTTATGCCGCACAACACCGAAATCGGTCAAGGCAGTTTCGAGAAAAAGCATTTATTTGTCACATTTGCGGTATGGCAATTTACGTATTCTTTCACCCAGCAGCGACATGGTTACGAAGTATTGGTTAAGCACCTTTAGCTATGTTCTTATGCCACACGACATCAAAATCGATCCCGGCAGTTTTAAGAAAAATTCATATTTTTCGCGCATTTGTGTCATACAAATGTATAAAGTGACGTATTATATGAACCAGCAGCGACATGAACCTATACTTCGTAACCATGTCCAACACTTGTCATACAAATGTAGAAAAGACATTATTTTTTCCCAAAATTGCCGGGTCCGATTTTGATTGAGCATAACATTATAGCTGAAGGTCCTCAACCTAAACTCCGTAACGATGTTGCTTCTGGTTCAAGGAATACGGCACTTCTCATACAACTGTGCGAAAGACATGCATTTTTATCTAAACCGGGTCCGAATTTAATGTCGTGCAGTATAAGAATAGAGTTGAAGGTGTCCTCCATTGCTTGATAGTATACGGCATTTCCCATTCAAAATGTGCCAAGTAATTATCTGTATTTTTTAAAAACTGCCGGACTAAAAATTTTTATGCCCTTCTCTACAATAATGTATTTGAGGATATTGTAATACCGTATTGTACCTACTTAGGTAATGCGTCGACCAAGTACAATGGCTTAGCCAATGGATCCAACTCTTAAATTTAATACTGAAGTTGGTAGGTACCTAAAGAAGAACTTTTGTTGTTGACCAAAGCCTTCTTCAAAGTAGATTTATACCTATTAAAATACCTTTTTAAGTTAGGCAGGCATGCGGAGCGGGCTATCTGATGCAAAGTAGTCACAGCTGCCTGTTGATATTATCAGCTTGGGGGTATCATATCACCAATGCGTTTACACGTTTCTCTTGGCAGGAAAAAAGTTATTATTTATTTATTATACTTGTGTGTTTGTACCTCCTTTATTTTTGTTAGGGCGCGGATTATATCAAGCGTCGGCGACGCAAGCTTTGTCGGCGACGTAGGTTGCCTTATGCTGACAACTCAAAATTGTATGAACTTCTAATGCGCGCGCCGACGCAACCTGCGTCAAAAATTCATACAATTTTGAGTTGACACTTGTGACAGCATTAAAGACCGATCAAACCTAAGCCCAAAATACTCTGACACTGCGATAACGCCAGCTGCCGAACTTAAAACCGTTGTAACTCAGAAACATTGAATCCTAGAACACAAGTTCCTAAAGAGAAGTGATAGCACTCGTCAAGATCTTAATTTCAGGTGACAGCTGTCAAACTTAAAACCGTTATAACTCGGAAACTACTGGTCCTAGAACACTAGACCCTAAAGAGAAATGACAGTACTCTTCGAGATCTACATTTCGGATGACAGATTTGAGTTTGACATCTGTCACCTGAATTTTAGATCTCGACAAGTGTTATAATTTTTCTTTAAAAAATAGTGTACTATGACCAATCGTTTCAGAGTTGCAACCGTTTTAAGTTTGACAGCTGTCACCCGAAACGTAGATGTCGATGAGTACCATAATTTATCTTTAGGAACTAGTGTTCTAGGACCAATAGTTTTAGAGTTATAACCGTTTTAAGTTTGACAGCTGTCACCCGAAACGTAGATCTCGACGAGTACCATAATTTCACTTTAGGAACTAGTGTTCTAGGACCAATCGCTTCTGATAAGCGAGAGAGGTGAGATGGGGATAGGGTGTAAAATTTGCCACTATAAAAAAAATGCTTTTGTGAAACTTGTCGAACAAATCATGTTGACAGCTCGCGTTAAAAACCCGAGGCAATCGACTATATGCGGCGTTATCACAGCGACGGCGTATTTTGAGCTCCGGTTTGGTCGGTCCTTAAAAAACATGCGTCACCGACGCAACCTGCGTTGGCGCGCGCATTTAAACTTCATACAATTTTGACTTGACAGCATAACGCAACCTGCGTCGCCGACGCAACTTGCGTCGCCGACGCTTGGTATAATCCGCGCCTAGGTGTTTTAAAATTTTCTTAATATGTAAACGCTTATGGATTTTTGTGTTGTCGAAATAAATCATTTCTGTGTCTATGTTTATTAGAATCTATAAAATAGAACATACCCTATATTGATACAGCTAGTTGTACCACTCTGCCTACATCTTTAATTGCGTTTCAAAATGAAATTCCCGGTCCTCATCAAGTTCCCATTAAATTCCTGAGTTCCTTGATTGGCGGTCGTAGTCTTTTTGATCCAGCACAGGGACGGATTGCGATACCTAAACTACTACATATAATTAAAGATTAAAACACTTTTATACACTAGTTCCACTAAATATATCAAATTGATTGCGACCGGTATCGGACATCATCTTCATTGCCAGATTGATTGTAATCTATAATATAATGCAAAACACAAAGCGTCAACTATTATATTTAAATTAATTTGAATATTACTATTGTATCAATTTGTTTTTACTATAGGCAGTAGGTAGGTACATATTCTCATAAACTCCGGAATATATTATTCTTAAACAGATGCTTTAATTGTTTTAGTTAGGCACACGACACACAGGCCTACTGGCGTAGGTAGCTAATGGTCGGTAGTTACCTAAGGATCACCGCCGCCCATGGACATCCGCTGGCCTTTGTATGGCAGAAAGGTATGGGCCTGTTTATTGGACCTATTAGCGCTCACCTTCTAATACCTGTCTCTTCTAACGCTAGCAACTTATCAAGAGTGTGAAAGAGATAGGTAGCGCACGCGAGCGCTCGCGTGTATGCGAGCGGTTCAAAAATAGGGCCCCTACAATAAACAGGCCCATACCTTTCTGCCATACAAAACTCTTTCTGCTGTTGGGCCCCAGCTCACCTGCCAATCGAGGCAAAAGACAATGGCTTGAGTAAATGGTCTGTTAAGATAAGATGATGAGTTAAGTACCTAAGGCTCAATTTCTGAAGCTCTCGCGAAATTTCGAACCGAGGCGAACGGTTTTAATTTTGATTTTCACCATGAAAAATTCAAGATTTTGATGCATACCTAATGCTGATTTTTCCTATCTGTAAAATGTTCATTTTAAATGTAATTTTACGTGGACGCGAGCTATTAAAAAGCGCGATAAATGAAGCGTAAAAGGGAACCAACTTGCCGCCAATAGGGAAACTGTAGGTTACTGTGTTAATTTTTTTAGCACATATGTCTTAGGCGATAGATATTATCTATTTAGAAAATATTATGAACGTTAATTGCTTTTGTTTGTAGTGGGGAATTTAGTGCAACGTCGTACCTATCTACTTATATGGGAAACCTGCATTTAATGATTAAAGATTATACTTACTACCTAGACTACCTATATGACTTACTAAGTACTTAATAAGAAAAAGCTAATAGACGCCACAAGTGATCGGACAGCTGGCTTGTTCCTCGGACAGAGGATAAGCTTGGCTGTCAACACATGGCTATCAAATAACTGAACAGCTAGCTTTCAGGACACCATTCCGGGGGCCAGCGACGGGGATGACTTTTTAAATGGTTTACCTATTACCTATAGTACTTGATTTAGGTTTTTTTCTATGTTTATTTATTTATTTTAATTTATTAAATCTTCATGCACAAAATAGAACAAAGGCGGACTTAAAGCCAAAATAGCCTTATCTACCAGTCAACCAGAAGATAAAGGGGAAAGAAAAAGTAAGACGGTGCAAGAGAAGCTACTAAATAAGATGGAGGAGGGGAACCGTTTATGCAATTATAGCCGAACCAGAGATAAACAGTACAGATAAATAGATAGATAACTGAAAATAAATTAATATTAATATAATAGAGCTAGAAATAAACGTGAGTGAGTGGGTAATATAGCAAGAATAGATAACCATACAAATACTACACAAGTAAAGAAGAGACAAAACCAGAAGCTCAGTCAAACATGGGGGAGCACTTGTGCCTTGTAAAGCAGCAGGCGCTGTCCTGGGGTGAAGTATCGCTTGGACCGGTTAAGCACTCCAAGCTTTTTCGAAGCCAGTTTGGCCTTGCCTTCCAGGCGATTCCGGAATCGCACGCTATCCGATATGTCGACACCGAGGATCCCGATACTTTTTGAGATGGAAAGGGGTGTTCCATAAAACTGCGGCACTATGTCAACACGATCTTTCTTTTCGGAAAATGCGCCGATCTGTGTCTTCGAGGGGTTGAATTGGACCAGGTTTAGTCTGCCCCACTGAGCAACTTGCTCCAAGGAATGTTCGATATTCGACACAAGTCTAATTCGGCTTTCCGACACCTTTCCGACGCTCGGCCAGTATAACTAGCATGTCCAGTACTGTCATCCGCATAACAATGAATACCGTTATTAGTATTAGGTATTTGTTTATGTCTTAAGGTCTCTGTAAATATGTTATATGTAAATATATAAATTAATATCCTTACACAAAAAATTCCCGTAAAATAATTCGAAATGTTCCTCGATCGAGAGCACAGATACTGACTACATGTCTGTTACTATCTTTTTGATCTCAGTGCAGACATTTTATTCCCTTGGCGAGCCCCAGGCGTGTTATTGACAGCTGTTAATTGCTATCGTTTTTTACTTTGTGAATGTTTTTTTTAGCAACTTACCTAATCGCTATCACCCATACAACATTTATTATTCCTAAAACCCAGGAATATTATGTGACAGTTTGTATGGACGTTGGACGGATGTTTCTTACTCTTTCATGCTTCTGAATGGATTTTGATGAAACTTTGTACTGTTGTAGTTTATATCATTAGGTACCAGGTACCACTCACGTGTTACGGTGTTACCGAAACCGTAAAAACCTTTTCACCCCTTTCTTGAAGAACTCCATGTTGGACTCTCCAGAGAAAACCTCTCTACGGAGCTCATTTCACAAAACCAAGTTTTCAAGTAAACCCTTTTATACCCTGCGCATACCTCTTAGTACTGATAAGGCCGCCTTTGCGCGTGTTATATTATATGGTATTATAGAGTATTTTTAATTGTTATTTGATTGTAAAACTATCGTAATTAATAATAAATAACATTGCCAAATAAATATATAAACATTTCTGAACGAACGTAAGATATTCCTAAACGATGTTAAATCTTGAAGTACATTCAGTACTAATTAACTAAAATTTAGGTTTCTTAACATGTAATTTATCTTATAATTATTAAAAATTGTTTTAAGAGCTATTTTTATGTTTTTGGTTTGTATCTTTGCAAATTTATTTCATAGGTAATTAGAATTATTTAACGTGCTGTCATTGGTTGAAATGTAGTCGATTTCCGTTCAAATGTTGGCTATATAAACACAGTCGAGAGACTGGGAGGGGTTTATCGCTCCAGACCCGGCACAGAGTTAAGTACAAACTTGCATTGTTTTATTGTTGCTTTATATTTTGTATTAGTTTTATTTATCTATATAATCGGTTATTGATTGAATCATACGTAATACTGTTGTCCCATTTTTAGGAATAAATATGTATTTTGCTATGTTTTATTATGTTCAGAATATATTGTTATATTTCCCATGTAATTTTGTTTGCTATGATTGCCTATCCTATAATATAATAACTTATCTAATTTGATCTAATATGTGTGTTTAAATATGCTATTCCTTTCCTGAATAAATAGCTATTTATATTTAACTAATGTGCCCTATTTTTATTTCATTAAGCTTTTCACCCTTAGTTTTCGATAAAATACTAGACCACCATTATTAATATCTTCTAAATACTTAAATTCACACCCGAGATCTGTACACTATACACCCTATCTAACACGCGCATATAAATTTTTATTTCTTGTTATGTATAATTTTTTGTGTGTGCAATAAAGAGTTTTTAATAACTTACTTACTTACTGATTACGTAAATTGAACTGCTTTGGCTTAACCTTTTTAATACGTACGGGTAAGTAAATACGTATTGCCTCGTCCAATGTGTTCCTCAAACAGTAAGTAGGTACGAGTCCTATCTATCATCAATTTTGACTCATTCAAGGCCAGAGTGAATTCATAATAAGTGTAGTTACAAGAGAGGTAAGGCATAGCGGGGTAACCCGTTCGAATTGGAGCCGCCCGACTGGGGAAGTACCTCCACCTTACAGAGTACCGCAGCTAAACAATACTCTTTTAAATAGTATTGTGTTTCTGCCGGTGAATAAGGTGCTCCATGGGGTGAGGATTTGGGGAACCGTAGCTTTGACAGCGGAGGGGCATTTGCCTTTTTGCTGCCTGAGCAATGTGATATAGATATAGAGGTGTGATATAGAGGTGGGCAACGCATTGGCGATACTCTGGTGTTGCTAATGTTTATGGGCAGTGGTGACCGCTTTCCATCGGGTGTTCCGCTTGCCTGTTTGCCTACCGTATGACATAAAAAAAGGTATGATCCGTTTTCGACCACATCGGTCACTTGCCTGTCCAGTTTTGTGAAAAAATACTCTCAAGGAATAAATTCAGATGACAAGACATAAAGCAATTGCTGATAAGTAATAAATAAATAATAATAATCTTGGCGTTAATGTCCCGGTTGTTCTCTCGCGCAAGAGAGCCCGGGGTCCGCTTTAACCATGATCGAGGATTTGGTAGCTCAGATAATTACAGTGGAGCGACTGTGATCTGACCTCTGTGACTCTGCTACCAGAGGAACCTGACGCTCCACAGGACGGTGACATGCCTGTTCAGTTATGTGAAAAAATACTCGCAGACAATATTAAAAAGCAATCGCTGATAAGAAATAGTCACGGTTTAAAACTTGTCTTGCGTTATCGTAGAGATAATGCGCACGATTCGCTTTACTAAGAATACTGAGACAGTCCAGCATTGACAATGCAGCTCTACAGAGTGTGTTTCGGTCTGTTCTATTTATCAACTGTTGGAACTAACGACCCAAGGGAATTTGAAGATTGGCAGTTGGATAAACTTGAGAAATTTTACAAATATTTTAGAGTAAGATTTAATTTTCTTTTTATCCGACTATGGTAAAGCCAGAATGAAGAGTAGTGTAGGAGATACCTAAGTATTAGCAGTTTAAATAACTGAAGTAGGTACGGGGTTAAAATAATCATCTTGGCGTTAATGTCCCGGTTGTGCTCTCGAGAATGAGGACCCGGGGTCCGCATTGACCATGATCCATGATTTGGCGATCAGGTAATTACAGTAGAGCGACTACCATCTGACCTCCGCAGCTCCGTGACCCTACCATCAGGGGAACCTGACCATATTGGATCATGGTTACAAATGGGTATGGGGTTATTCAATATATACTTATATTGAATGGTGTTTATTGCTAACGGTAAGTACTGAACAGATTTTGAGGATGTCCATTTATTTGCAATTTATGGCGTAAGCTTGTTTACTAGGTTTGAGGGAAAAAAATTATTACCTAAAAAAGGAAAAGTTTTTTCTTATGAAAGCGGCAGGTAATACTATAGCTAGGTTCTTAAGTATCTAAGTGTTTATGAAAACTACGAGTGCTAACTACCGGGGCCTTACCACCCTCTCACGGGTTTAAGCCAACGTCAGCTGCTCGATTCTTGACGAGGCTCCAGATAACCGTAAATTAAAAAAACAAAAACAGTTCTGCTAGAAACGCACAATATTGTAGAACGTTCCCGAAGATTGACACTTAGGCATATCGCCCTACACCTGCGACAAATGGTCAAAGGCTCTCCTGTCATGCGCAGGCAGTGCAAAGGACGTGTGCGAATACCAGTTTTTTTTATGTTATACGGCAGGCAAACAGGTAAGCGGGCCACCTGATGGAAAGTGGTTACCGCCGCCTATGGACATCAGCAACATCAGGGGAGTCACCAATGCGTTGCCCGTCTCTGAAGATACCTCCAATATACCTCTTGCACGATCCAAAGCCATAGTTCAAAGGAAACACTGTGGCTGGGAGCTCATTCCACATTTGTAGGTCCTAATATTGTAAATTATTAATATTTGCCGCATAACATTATTTTAGTGTTACGAGTCGGTAAGTTTTCCAATATTCTGTACAAGTACAGACCTACCTAAATACCGGTTTGATTGCAAACTGCCACCATCACAGGCCATTATAAGTATCAGATATACAATCATCTGTTTGGTATCGATACGTAACCCGTCGGATGACGAATACTCTGGCCGTTCAGCCCTTTATACAGAGAGATCTGTCTGAAGCTTGAGTAAAACAACCCACAGGAAAAGCGGATAACCCCGATCAATTTTTCATAAGCACCTCTGGCGGTGAAGGGATAAGGTAGCCGCCAATGTTGGCAAGCGAAGATGGAGTAGTGGAAAGGGAAATTACACACCTGGCCGGGAATTGTGACCAGGGGACCAAGGGTCCAACAGTTGATCGTCGGAAGTTGTATATATGGCGCGGAAGTTGGCACATTTCTCTGGCGCGATGTAGGACGGTCAGCGCCATCTAGTGCGGATGCTGGCCAACCTTGTGTTCGTGTACTCGTAATGTCATAATGTTCGTGTCGTCGTGTTCGTACTCGATATGTGTCGCTACACATGTACTCAAATATTTTCTAAACTACTGGGTCGATTTGACATTTGACAACAATAAAATGTTCCCCTGTCCCCTAATTATCATCATCATAATTCACCGGTAAATCCCGGCTTTCTGCCTGGATTACTCTTCATCCTCCACTATGATGTCTCCAGCATCCTCGGCCGTAAATTGCGGGCTCTCGCACCCGATTCGACGATTTCCCTCCATCGCTTGTTGGTCCTGAAGACCCTATTTCGTGATACCGGCAGGTTGCACCTATTTCCCACCGCTTGGGTAGACCGCACAAGCAAACCAATCCATCGCAAACGAACTTATTCAATATAATGTTTTAGACTGTGAGAGCGCCGGAGCTTATCCTACGTTATCGTGTAAAAGAAAAATTCCACTTTGTAGTGGTAGTAGACGTTTAGGGACCCACAAGTGGATGTTTGCCGGTGCACAACTAGATAAAAAATATTTTTTTTTGTTGATGTCTTTTCTTTCTTTTCGTACTTCCATATCCTCTTGTAAGGGGTTCTAGAAGTAAAAAAAACTATCTGCCTCATCGTCTTGGCAGTTTCAGTTTTCAGACACATTAAAGTCGCTGTAACGTGGCTACAAAATGGATTTTTTCTTGTACTCGATTACGTAGGTGACCTACGGCGCCCTTACGATGTCTATTTAGTTAGTTAATAGATAACTTTTTTCGTTTCAGTGTTTTCATGAAGATTGCGTTGCAAAGGTAATGAAAGTTGTTCAATAAGTTGTAGTTGTATAATATTCAGAATTACACGTAACCAATATTTAAATATAAAAAAATAATCTTGATAACTTTGGTTGGTACTCATAATTCTCATAACTCATAATTCTAGTTCTACCAGGAATGATGACTGTATAATATTTTATATGAATTTTTTTATGGAGTTTTGGTTAAAAAGCAGGATAGAAGCTTCTAAGTTCCTAATTAGACAGAGGGAGAGATCGCTCGCGAGCGTTACGACATACAATAGTGACCCAATAGTACCCATGATGGGTATGTGTCATCCCTACATACATAAATTACATTATAAAAAATGATTAAATAGAGATGGCGATAGCCAAAAGTGACGTCACTTCAATAAAACGCCATTTAAAATATGCTTGGACAAATTCACACAGCGCCATCTAGCCCCAACGTAAGCAAAGCTTGTGGTATGGGTAGATAGCTGATAAACCATTTATACACTTTTTTAAATACATACTTATTATACATACTACACCCAGACCCGTAACGGAAATTTAAATTCATCATTTCAATTTCTGCTCGGCCTGGAATCGAACCCGGGACCTCTGCGTGGCAGACTGGCCGGATGTTAATCGACTGAACTACATAGTGTCACACTTTTTATAGTAGCTTATTAGTAGTAGTTTGTTAGTAGGGTAGGCAGAGACCACATTGTTCCACTTGCTACGGTTATTACAAATCTCTCTCGCTTTTTCCACAATTATCAACCTTTCCTAACATGCTCGTCGGTTTAGGGAACTCTTGATGTGACCACTCCATTTTACGAGAAAGAAAAAGACAATATTTTTTTTTTATGTCTACGGTGGGCAAACAGGCAAGCGGGCCACCTGATGGAAAGTGGTCACCACTGCCTATAGACATTAGCAACACCAAGAGTATCGCTAAGGCGTTGCCTACCTCTATAACACGTTGCTCTGGCAGCAAAAGGCAAATGCCACTCCATTGCCAAAGCCACGGTTCCCCAAATCCCCACCCCATGGAGCACTGGAAACCTTACTCACCGGCAGAAACACAATACTATTTAAAAGAGTATTATTTAGCTGCGATATTCTGTAAGGTGGAGGTACTTCCCCAGTCGGGCGGCTCCAATTCGAACCTTTCTTAAACCTCTGTTATACGGCAGACAAACAGGCAAGCGGGCCACCTGATGGAAAGTAGTCACCGCCGCCTATGGACATCAGCAACACCAGGGGAGTCACTAATGCGTTGCCCGCCTCTAAAGAGACCTCTAATATTCCTCTTGAACGATCCCATGTAATCTTTACCTACCTAAGATCATATCATCAACATCATCATCATCACAGCCCAAAATAGTCTACTGCAGGACTTAGGGCTTCTACCACTAAAATGGGAGGCTATTGCCATAAGCTTCACGCTTGGCAAGCGTTTTGGAAATCGCAGTGTTGTAAATTTAACAATGGGAAACGCTGCTGCTCATTTTCCAGCCTACGGAGACTTTAGATTTTATACCTCGAAAACGATAGTCGTCTTGTACGACACCCAAGAGTGTAATGGGTTGGTGCTATTCTACTCTGCCAGACACCACACGGCCTAAGACTCCAATAAACTCGATTTCAATTGTTTAAATAAGTAAGTAAGTAAGTAAAATTTCTTTATTGCACACATATTATAAGACAATATACAAAAATCAGCATAATATACATGCGCGCAAAGGCGGTCTATCGCTTTAAGCGATCTCTCCCAGACAACCTTTGGAAAGAGTATGTAGATTAAGACTACTATTGTCATATTTTGTTCATAAAACTAAGTTCTCAATTTAAATAATTTTTTTCATAACAAGCTTTTATCACGCTTTGTAGTACCTACATATGAAGACCATTCCAAAGAGCACAAACACGATGGGGTTATCTTATTGCGTTTATTAGTTCTGACCACCTTCCGACTCCATCATCAGACCAACTCCATGGTACCATTAATTCATTGTCAGCCAAGTTACTTAGTTCTACCAAATTTCAGCTCAACCGAATGACAACAAATTGTCGAAAAATTGTTTGCAACTTTTGACGAACAGTGCAAGTTAAATAAAAGCTTGTAAACATAATCTGATACTCAATTTGTTTCAGTGCGCTGGTAGACGTAGCCGAGCGACGGTAAGTTAATTTTTTTTCTGTATCCTTTAGTTTATTATATTTTTACATTTATTTGACAGCCATCTCACCTGATGGTAAACATGCCGAAGATCGAGCATGCCTGTCCAGGGACAGCCTATTCACTCTAGCCTTGAAGAAGTCCAGGCTGCACTTACCGTGCAACGTTCCATTTCTTAGCCATTTGTTAGAAAGGTCGAGCCAAAGCGATTCGTGCAGATAGCTGGTCTGCATCTTCTACCCCGAAAGCAGAAAGGCGGCGGGATTAGAGCCAATGATTTCTTCTCAAATTCCCCGAAAGTAAAATAGCCTGTAGAATAAACATAGTAGAAAGAGCCGACAAACGCGCAACACTACTACGATGTTCAAGGCTCTGCAGCTTAGCGTCTATCAGGTCTTGGTCACGCTCTTAGCACGCTTCTACACCAAATCCAAATCAGCCAGTTGATATTTGGCTGATGGATCCCAAAGGTGGCAGCAGTAACAAACACAAGACCGAACTTGTGGTTGAGATAGCTGAGTCAGCTGTTTCAGAGCAAGCCTAACCAAATTAATGTATCGTTTGAGCGGACAATCCTGGTCTGCCAGGGTGCGCGTTTGCATCTGAAAGATATTTGTCTGTTACTGTGCTGCATACCTTAAGGTACCAGTGGCCCTAGCACAAGTGTGTCCGCGACAAAGCTCGCGCCGTGAGAGAGCGTTTATCTCTTTCTCATGCTTTCTCTCAATGCTAAGACGAAAGAGATAGCAATACCTCTGTCGCGCTTTTTTGCGCTTATCACGCGCGAGAGCAACTTGTGCTAGGCCTACAGGTACGGGCAGGTCATTCATTTGCAGTAAAAAGAGGGTCCTTAAACCGACGAGCATGTATCAAAAGGTGATTAATGTGGAAGAAGGGAGAGAGACGTCTCAGAACGGCTTATTTTGCCAAATCGCCGTGTTCCCGAATCGACCGCGGATAGACAATTTTAGCCTTCGGAGCCCGATCGCGAGTGATGTACTCACACTCCTATCTTTAGATAGGGGGAGATAACTCGTTTAGGCATTATTATAATCGTAACACTTCTATTTCCTATCTGATTCTAAAACTTGTCTATGTGCTTTAGTCTATGTTGTTATATATGAATAAATGATTGCGAGTATTATATAAGATACTAGCTGTGCCCGCGACTTCGTTCGCATGTACTACATGATATTTGGTATCTCATATTAATCAACAGCGTGGTCTGGTGAAGCACTCTCATCGAAAAAGGAGATTTTTACTTTGTATTTGCAAACTCCCAGGTTGTATTTATCAAATAACAGTAAGTCAGGTAGAGTTGAAGAAAAGTGGTTTGTGCAGTATTTGTATATTCTTTTATACTATACTTTTATAGTGACATTTCGCCGAGGGTCTCCTCGTTTTGTGGTGACACGAAGGTGGGGGTTATTAGATCAGTACTACAGCTCATTCAGAAATAGACATACCTACCTATATGCGTACATACGCTAGAAAAACATAACTCTCTTTCTGACGTCAGGTAACAGTCAGGTAAAACAGATAGTTCAGATAAAGAAAGACTGATGGCGGAGATGTTCAGGTTTTAGATTTAGTTTTATCTAATCATAAGTACCTAAGCGTCTTACTTCTCGCGCATCTTTATCCGCCTTCTTCACAACTGTCTAGTTGGCGAGTAAGTTTAGAATAGTTAGAATAGGATTTTCATGCATACACGACAGCTTCAGATGAGCCGTACGTTCGAAGGTTCTATTACATTGCGGGTATCAAGTTATTTGTACACCATTAATAAGTTGTAATTTCTAAACTACTACATCGATCACATTGTAATATTTACGGGACAAACTTTAAAGTTTCTTTCTAACAAAAAAAGAAGGACTACGCGTTCATGAATTACAACTAAGTGGGTAGGCCTCCGACAAGGAGGATCGACGACCTGGTACCAGCTGGATGCGGAAAGCACAGGACCGGCCTTTGTGGAGATCTCCGGAGGTGGCCTATGCCCAGCAGTGGGCGTCTTCAGGCTAATATGATGATGATGATGATGAGGTACACATGTTCACTTCCATCCCCTCTCCCAATAAACCGTGATGAATTTCAGAATCAAAAGTGTCTAATGTCCTACCTCGTAGGCTCATAGTCTGAATTCAAATAATACCAAGTTTCATGAAATGAACGACCAATATTCGGACAGACAGACAAACAGATAAAAATTTAAAAAAGTACAGTTTTGGCTGCAGTCTTAGCGGGGTATCCCATTTAAATTGGAGCTTCCCGACTGGGGATGTACATGAGTGCAACCAAATCTGTACAGTCATTCAACTAATTTATTGACTCCCCACCCTTATGATAATCCATATGACGATATAACGGAGTAACGGGACAGCTAATTACTTGTATGACTGTACATATCCGTGAATACACCGTTGCAGGGTTGCAGCAACGGCTCGCTCCTTCAGTTTATTGTATACGATGAAATAAAAAATATTTTTATATAAATTAATGTTTTCACTTTAATTTCAGTGTTATGGATACGACTGTAAAGCAACGGTAACGTTTTAAAAATAATCGTGTTTTGTTAAACTGCGACATCAACAGTGCCGCCATCTGTAAATGAGTTTGACCGAGTCATATATCTACATTAGTTTCTATAACATTAACCGATGCTCTTACGGTGAGGGAAAAAATCGTGATAAAACCTGTATCTGTAACCATGATCTGATCTGGTCAGTTCCCCTGTGAGTACCTGATCTGCCAAATCCTGGATCATGATTAAAGCTCGAAAATATGTCTGCGGATGTCCAAGCTGATACATTTGTTGTTTCTTTAATTCTACGCAGAGACAAACGAGCAGACAGCCCACTTGATGGTAAGCGGTAACTGTCGCCCATAACATGTGTGACTCATACATTTAGGTCGCAAGCAACAAAAATGCAGAACCGTAGGTGCATTGTCACTGTGATAACTAAGATGAAATGTCCCATGCCTGTAATTGAGTTGGCTACTTTATCTTTCAAACCGGAACACAACAGTGTAAGCATTATTGTCCGCAGAAATAGGTAAGGCGGTGGTACTCACCCAGCTGGACTCCTCAGGCTTGACAAAGTCCTAATATCTGATAGTTAGATCATGGTAGATACTTTTTAGGCCACACTGCAGTGCTATTCTACTCACCACACAGTACTTTTTTTTATGAGTCCGACTCAGCGATGTCGACCCATCACATCCTGGGTCGCCCACGGGACTCTTTCCTGATACCGGCAGGTTCAGGCACCAATTTCCCACGTATCGCTGAAGCTTAAGCAACATGTGACCGCGAACCTCGTCGCTTATGTTTGAGATATCCCCAATATCCTCCAAAAAAAACCGCTTGAATTATAAGTTAAGATTAGAGAAGAGATGTCCCAGTCATCATCATCATCATCTAGGCGTTATATCCCGGTTGCGACCCCATGCCGCACGCGAGGGGTCAGAGTTTGCCCTCCTGCTACTTCTGGCCCACCTCGCTTGGTCTTCAGTATCCTTGCTTGAGGTGATCATCCGGTGAGCTTATTGACACACATATCATTCTTGACGACGTCAAGCCATCGCTTCTTGGGCCGGCCTCTCCTTCCCGTCCCTGGTAGGAGCGGCAGGGCAATACACTTGTTCCCCAAGGGATGTCCCAGTTTTTGTGCCAAAGAGTGTTCGAAAATTTATGTGCTCCTTTAGAAAAATGCCGCATCCGCGACGGTAGTGATTTAGATGATATTATTAGTAAAATGTAAATAGCTATATTTTTGCTATCTCTAAAATAAATATTTTTTCTAATAAGTGTTATCTTTTTATTCTATGTATTTTTTTTTTAAATGATATATGACTTATGGCGCAACATTTGTCCAGCTTGCCCTAGCACCGGCACACGCGAGATATTTTTTTTATACCGCTAAGGTGGCAAACAAGCTTACGGTCTGCCTGATGGTAAGCAGTCACCGCATATGGACGTTTGCAATACCAGGGGCATCACCCACGCGGAATTGTACGCGGCCACGAACGCCGCTGTACTTAATACTTTTGTGTTTACAGGTATATGGTTATACATCAATAGCGGCTGTAAGTTTGTTATATTCTGTTAGTTTATGGATGGGTTAAGACTCACTTTTTCTTACTGCGATTCCTGTTTAGCCAGTAATGACGACCCTAAAACCTACTGAATTTTGAGTTTTGATTTACAGATACGCCCGAGCAAAACTAATAGGACTAACAGGCATTAATGTCCCGGTTGTGCTCTCGCGCGTGAGGGCCCGGGGTCCGCCGTGGTCATGATCCAGGATTTGGCAGATCATGTAATTACAGTATAGCGACTGCCATTAGATCTCCGTGATCCTGTTAACAGAGGAACCTGACCAGATCGGATAATATTTTTTTTTATATAAATAAGAGTTATTAGTACATAGCAGCACTGTGGTTCTAACTCGGTACCTCGGGGCGCGAGGCAGACCCGTTAACCATTAGGCCATTCGGCCATCGACGCTCTATCAATAACAATATTGAACAAAACAATATTGAATGCCAAATTGAGGTCAGGTTCCCCTGGTAGCAGTGTCATGGAGGTCAGTTGGCAGTCGCCCCACTGTATTTACATCATCTGCCAAACCCTGGATGAGGGTCATGGCAAACCCCAGGCTCTCGTGCGTGAGAGCACAACCAGAACATTAACGCCAAGATTATTATTGGCCGTGTGGTGTCCGGCAGAGTAGAATAGCACCATCTCCTTACACTCGTGGGTGTCGTACGAGGCGACAAATGTTTTTGAGGCAAAATATCTGGAGCCTAAGTAGAGTGGAAAATGGGCAGCAGCGTTTTCCATTGTAACACTGCCATATTTATAACACTGCGATCTCCAACCCGCCCGCCAAGCGTGGAGATTATGGCACTTACCTCCATTTTCGTGGGAGAGGCCCTAAGTCCTGCAGTGGACTGTTATGGGTTGAGATGATGATGATTATTTATAATGAGCACGAAAACAATAGTAAGGAAAGTGGAAAAGGAACTGGCATTACTATACTTTACATTACTACCGTCAATAGAGAAACAATAATATAGGAACCGTCGGGTCGACATATTTGACCAATTTCTAATTTGTCCATTTACCAAAGACGTCCACTCTGGCTTTTCCACTTCCTAATTGGTGAATTAATTCCAAAGCCTCAATTTCTTTTATTCTCTTACATACATATTGTACCGCTTAAACGATTTGTCTTTTTCTATTTAAACTTACCTTAGGTCAATCGAACTTTCTTTAGGAAAATCAGTCTGATAGGGAGGAAATCCGCAGGATAAACAATGTCGTTAAAATAGGCACTTAGTTTGAAGAATTGCCAAAGTCAATATTTAAAGGATACCAAATATTTGTTTGCAGTGCAGAGGATTTGGGTGTGAGTCTGCTGTACGTTTATGAGGTTTCAGTAACTATAAGTATGAAAGTCAAAATATTGAAGGGTAAGGGATTTTCTTTTTGGCTGAAAGGTCTACAACTTTGTGTGGGGTACTTAACCGGTCACTCTCCACCACGTTGCAAGCACCGGGCAGCGCCATCTATAGCGCCGTCTCCGTAACTTAATTTCATAAAAGGTGTACTTACTCAAGATAATTAATCAAAGAAGTCGCGGGCAAAAGCTAGTCGTAAACATAGCTTGATCCCTGGCAGCTGTCATCGCGAGCACGCGTCAAAAGTGTAGTGATAGTCGTAGAGGGAGTATCATAGGGACTATACATTGAGATGCACGCTAATAATAATACCATGCATGAACGAGATCACAACATACAAAATCTGCTAAGAATGAAAAGGACGAAGACATTATTTGTTGTCCTTGTCGGAATATGAGATTTTTATTGAGATTTTTTTGACGGAATATGAGAGAACAATCGCTGTTCGACCAAATTGAGAGTAAGTTAAGTCAAGATTCAGTCCGGCATTTTATGGTACTTTTTATTTGTCCGGGTTTCAAGCGTTTTAGGGATACCAGCTGTGGTACTAATAAATAATCTTAGTTGTGGCGTATTAATTTTTTATATGGACCCTAAATTTATCTAGTGATACATAGAGGTGTTGCTTTACGTACCTACAGATTTGACGCCATAGTATAAAATGTTAGGAATTTTATACTCTATCTGAAAATAACGTATAATAGTTATTTCTGGCTAGCACTTTCGAGTTCTTGGTCCAAAAGGAATTATATCTTTTGCTTTCTGTTTTGAAAACTCATCGTACGTGACTAAACGCTTTGTACTCATGTCTTCGTTTTAATTAAATACCGAAGTATAGAGTCATCATCATCATCTCGGCGTTAAAACCCGGCTGCGCCCCCGCACTACACGCGGGTGCCCGGGGTCCGCCTTCCTGCTATGTCTAGTCCACTTTGCTCGGTCTTCGGCATCCTTCATAGTGAGTCCGTTGGCACGCATGTCACTCTTAACGACGTCCAGCCATCGCTTCTTGGGCCGGCCTCTAATACCGAAGTATAGAGTGCGCAAAGATAATAAACTGGAACTAAATTTGATAGTCTGGTAATATTTCAAAGACCTTACACAGTAAACAGTTTATTTTATCATTGATTTATTCGTTATGACGCGCACTCTAGTAAATTTATTCGCAAGATGTACGTTTGATACGAATTGTCTCATATCTAGCGTATTACATGAAAAGGGAACTTTCAAACATTTTGGGGCAAAATTTTTGTAGGGGTTGCAACACTGGTACTTTGAGTCTGTCCCTTTCGGGTATACGCGCTTGTCAGTCATATCCATTTGATTCTTGATCCTAGAGTGATAGTAGACGTTTCCTAAACTTTGATTTTGTGTCGAATTTACCACATTATAGTCAAAAAAAGAGAAAAAGTGACTTTAATGTGGGTGAAAAGCGAAATTGCCAAGAAAACGTGAGGCACCTCGGTTTTTTACACATAATATAAGAACCCACACAAGAGGATGTGTAAGTATTATCGCTACAAAAAGTCAAAGCTTGGGTTACTAAAAACAATTTTTTTTGCCAGTCTGTGCACGGGTAGACCGACGTTTTGTGGGTTTCCTACAATCACTACGAAGTGGAATTTGTCTTTTACTCGATGACGTAGGATACCCTAGACCGCCCTCACAGTCTAATAGAGATTTTAAATATTAAAATACAGGCTCGTCCCCATATTACGGAGCTAGTTAAGGACTGGTGCGCCCCAAATACCAACTCATTCCACTTGATTCCGCCAGGCTATCCGTATTATCAACGAATCCCTACTCACAGGCTGTTTGGATACCGTAGCCACAATACACAAATCCATAGGCCTTCGCTGAGATGTGGGCTTTCTGTGTGCTGTATAACGTCTGTTCGAGGAAAGTGCCGAAGAACTGTTTAGTTTGGTGCCATCACTTTTCCGCCTCCGCCTTCGAGGATGGGATAGATTTCATCCACATCATCTAGATGCCTGGCTTCCAACTACGTTACGGGCGTCCCAAGCCTTTTTACTGCGCACGATGTGGAATAAGCTCCTGGCTCCATGCCAGAGTCTCTCCATAGCACTATAACATGGGGTTCTTCAAAAGGCATGTCTTGGCTACTCTATAGGTCCTCAAAGGCTGGCACCGCATCCGCTGCCTTAGGTCGCCGGTGGCTACTTTCCATCATTTGGTCCGTCTAACCGTGTGCCTCTTTAGAAGGTAATTTAAAAATGCACGCACAGAAATATTTTTTTTTATGTTACACTGCAGACAAACAGGCATGCGGGCCACCTAATGGAAAGTGGTCACCGCCGCCTATGGACATCAGCAACACCAGGGGAGTCACCAATGCGTTGCCCGCCTCTAAAGAGACCTCTTATATACCTCTTGAACGATCCCATGTCATAGTCCAAAGGAAACACTGAAGGAATATTTAATTAATTATTGAAGTACTTTGTAATCATTCACAGTGTGGCGGGCCATACTGCATAGCTATGGTGAGGAAATTGTGTGAGATCAAGTATCTATTTTTTTTAATTTAAGACTTCGAAGGTCCAACATGGCTGATTTGACATTAGTCTCTAAGTGCAGTTATTATTAAAAGTACTTTTCTACAATATTTTATTGTAGAAAAAAATATTGTAGAATCTACTACTTACGTATAATAATAAAAAAAAGTTTCTCATCAGTCTGAAGTTTTATGTATAAAAAAATAAAATAAACAGTTTGCTATGTAAAAAATTATTATTAGCATTAAATAATGTATGCTGTAGGAGTCTGTTGACTCTACCGATCATAAAATTAGGTAAAAAAAAACGGTTAGAAAACATAATTTTGTATGGCCATTTCTTCAAAAACCCAACACATTTTTTAACTAAATATAATCAAACAAAGAAAAAAACACCAGTTGGAGATGGTTATGCTCTTTTTTGTTTAGACAAAACAGTCTATCTGCAATTATGTAAGTATCAATTTATGCCTTGGCACAATTTTGGTAAGTACGACAAATCACCAAACCTATGTCAGTTTTGTACTAAATAATATCCTGTACGTAAGTCGCTAATAAATAAGTACAGTACAAGAGCATAAGCCTATTACCACTTCAAGAAAATAATCATTTGCAACAACAGCAACGTACAGGGTATTCAGTGCATCTTCAGTCAAAATTCGTTTGCTGAAAAAAGGGGGCATTAGCTGTTCATTATTCCAAAAGAACTCGTCCCCCAGGTTCGTTTTTATATTGAAAATAAAAAAACCTTTTAGAAACTGCACAGCTAAGCACATGAATATGAATATGCTCTTTCTTTACTCATGCATACCTTTTGTCTTCCTGTTCCCCGTAGAAGGTAAGTGACTTTGTTCGATACTTAAATATGGCAGCGCAAAATATTTACAAACACTGATATAATAAAAAAAATGTTATTGGGTGACCCGCTGGCATGTTTGCCTCCCGCTAGCCCGAAGTGCCACTAGATACTGGTCTTTCTACATCCTGATTTAGATATGAGTTATTGATCGTTCACTAAGAGGTCGAATGACAAAGGAAAATGCGTTATATATAGATACTTTACCTTTTCAGGTGGTAGGACTCTGTCTGATCAGGTGGTAAGACTGTCAAACCTGAGGAGTCCGCCTGAGTGAATACCACCGCTTTCGTTATTTCTGCCGCCAAGCAACAATGCTTGCATTGTTGTGTTCCGGTTTGAAGTATAAGGTAGCCAGCGAAATCACAGGCATGAGGCATTTCATCGTACTCCTCACAGTCACAACGCACATGCGGTTCTGCATTTTTGTTGTCTGCAACCTAAATGTGTGAATTGTAGATGTTATGGTACCACTTATCTTCAGATGGGTGGGTTCTATGCTCGTATATAACGAAATAGCATAAAATAGGATTATTTCATACAAAGTCTATTTTAAATTACGAACCTATTTACATTTCAGTTCAATTAATTACCGGGCAGTGAGCTTACCTACTGTGTACATATTCCATACTCGAACGTGCTGAAAATGAAATAAAAAGACAGACAGCCAACAAGACCTCTCCAGTTAATTCCCACTCGCAACAAAAACAATAACATGGCCGCCATTCTTAGGGTTTATACACGTAGAAAGCTGATTCATCAACAACAACACAGCCCGTAACAGTCCTCTGCAGGACTTAGGGCCTCTCCCACGAAAGGGGAGGTTATTGCCATAATCTCCACGCTTGGCAGGCGGGTTGGAGATCGCGGTGTTTAAATATAACAATGGAAAATGCTGCTGCCCATTTTCCAGGCAGGCAGTATCTATACTTTGTGCCATACCAGCTCCGATAAGCGCCGAACGTCGCCGACGAGCAGGTCGAAACAGGTCGGAGCTGGTATGGATCATAAGGATCCCAGGATTAGGACGTTACGATTACACTGCCCCTACATAGGAATCCTACCTCAGCCAGGGTTTCCGTTACGGGCTGTGTTGCGATATTCAAAAGTAACACAAGGCAGTTCAGAAAGTAATATTTTCACGAGAACAGTAATTATAAAAATATAAATTAATATAAAATATATGTAAATTTTTGTATAATTTTATTTAACCAGTTATGGATCACCAACGAATCACCCGAATTACCCTATCCTGAATTATTCAGATTCTGATTCAGCTTCATTTATTGCCCAAAGTAATATTTAAGTATATTTAAGAGTAAATACAGACAAAAATGTGCATTCATTTAGAGTTCGTCAATTGTACAAAACAATGATGTCTCATTTTTTTTAATGTTATACGATAGACAAACAGGCAATCGGGCCACCTGATGAAAAGTAGTCACTGCCGCCTATAAACATCAGCAACACCATGGGAATTACCAATGCATTACCTGCCTCTAAAGCGACCTCTAATATACATTAAGTAAATAAAATAAAAATAAAATACCTCTTGAACGATCCCATGTCATAGTCCAAAAGAAACACTGTCTCCTGTCATAATAACAAACAAATGTTTACTATTTAAGGATCAAGCTTACTTCGCCAGAGGGATCTTGTGAGTTATTTGCATTTTGTTATAAAAACAATATCTACAATATGACTTCTAGTTACTGTCTCACCACACCGGAGCTAAAGATACGCTGTCGCTGCGAACAAACTGTACGAGACAGTTGTGTCTTTTATGACGACCTGTGTGCTCGCTTTTTGAGATTTTGACGCAGCAAACAAGTGGCAACAAGGTGGCAAACAAGATTACGGCCTGCCTGATGGTAAGCAGTCACCGCAGCCTATGGACGTTTGCAATACCAGGGGCATCACCCACGCGGTGCCAACCCCGTAACAACCTTTAAACCCTTTCTTGAAGAACTCCATGTTGTACTTTTCATTGAAAACCTCTCCAGGCAGTTCATTCCATAACCTTAGTGTGTGTGGGAGAAAGTTCCTTTGGAACCGCACAGTTCCATAGCTTAGCTTCGGCGTATTTTGAGCCGTGGGGGTTAAAAGGCCACAGTTGCGTTTCATATTATGATTCATTATTAGAGTGCCATAAGCTTATCTGGGGTCCTATTTTTGAACCGTTCGCATTCTCGCGAGCGCTCGCGTGCCCTACCTGTCTCTTTCATATTCGCGGTAAGTTGCTGGTGGTAGATACACGGAACGCTGCAGCAATTCCATCGCTACAGATCCGAAAGTTTTCTGGAGCTATACAAAGAGTTTGCGCCGCGATCATGGTCTGCCGGCTCAGATAAATTATGGTACTCGTGCTGGCAGTGACGGTCCCGAAATTTGTGATGTTTTCTTAGATTATTTTCTATTTGTTTATAAAAGCACTACTGATGATATCACTCCTTCCAGTTCACTGAAAATATGCACAACAGTTGTGAGAGCACACTGCCGATTGAAAGCGATTTAGTACAAAAGTACCTACAAATTAATAAAACTTAACAAAGGGGCGGGTTATGATGGCATTGTACCTATTTTCGTTCGTAACTGCGCTCGCTATCTGGCATAAGATCAGGTGTACCCGTCGCTCGCGCGTAGTATCCCGCCCGCACAGCATGGCTTTATGCGTAAACGCTCAACTGTGACCAACCTGTGCCAATTTGTGGACACCGTCACTGGCTACATGGACGGAGGCTATCGGGTGGATGCCGTGTATACCATCTACTTTAAATGTTTTGACAGACACAACCATAGTACTATTTTATAAAAATTAGAGAAGGTCGGTGTGCACGGTGATTTACTTCGTTGGTTTGAGTACTACCTGCGGAACAGGAGCCAGGCGGTTAGGATCGGCTGTTACCAGTCACGATTCGCACCCATTCCATCTGGTGTAGCACAGGAGTCCCATCTGGGGCCTTTGCTCTTTAACGTTTGTCTTTTCGATTACTCGTCCTATTTCCGTCATGCATTTTATCTCATGTACGCTGACGATACGAAGATCTTCATGCCTATAAGAAGCACTGATGACTGCGCAAGATTGCAGGTGGATCTAGATAGAGTGTCGGAGTATTGTACGCGTAACAGTCTAGATCTGAATGTTAAAAAATGTACAATCATCAATTTTACGAGACAAGCAAACACCGTAAACGCAATGTATAGACTGAACAATGAAATAGTTGAACGCACTAATCAGTTTGGGGATTTGGGAATTATTCTCGACTCCAAACTAACCTTTTAACGCCCACTACGAGTCTATTTTTGCAAAAGCAATCGGAATTTAGGGTTTCATTTTTAGAACAGTTAAGCCCCTTAACTCGACTGCAGCTTTCAAAATTTTGTATTACGCGTATGTCAGGAGCGTTCTTGAGTATACTTCACGTGTATGGCCCCCAGTCTACGACGTAGGCCGTAATAGATTGGAGTCGTGCAAAAATATTTTATAAACACACTAAATTACTTGTCTTGTGTGGCTCCCGGAGATTACTCGGCTAGTTTGAAGGCTCACGTGATACTCACTTTGGAGATAAGACGTTTCCTGGCAGACGCAAGACTCCTATACGACATTATTCACTCCGGAGTGGACAGCCCGCGGCTGTTGTCCCGGGTGTTGCTGAGCGCGTGTTCGTGTTTTGTATAGGTTCTAACTATATGGTACTCTTAGCTTCACTAATTCCTTTTGTAAGTTGCAGTTTGGTCATTGGCAGTACTACTAATATTTCTACTTTATTTTAATCAACTGTGATTGGTGTGAAACTGTAAAATAAATAAATAAATAGAAAAGACAGGCATTAGAAGGCGAGCCCTCGTGTGAATGCTAGCGATTCAAAAACAGGGTCCCAGGGGGTCTAAAAAAGCCACATTAGGTGTTTCATATTATGATCATAATATGTTTTACTTCGCCAATCGCAAAATGGCCACTTTGCTGGTGAAACGCCAAATTATTCATATTGCAATTCATCCAATTTGACAGTTTTGTACGGAAATTCGTAAAATTGTTCACTTATTATGAATTGCTAATATGTCAAATAGCAGAATCCTTAAAAGTTACTGAATGAGCAACATATTTGTTTCATATTTGTATTTTACAAGCTTTTTACTTGATTACAGTTTTCATTTAGATTGATTTCGTGATTTTGTAACATTGTATAGATTTAAAATAGGATAAAAGCGAGAGAATCTCCGTTTACGGCGGGAGTGCTTTACTAAAATTTTGAAATATTTTCTTTGTGAGTGTTGTGATTGGAATCTTGTAAATACATTTAGTGAATTTCTAACATTAGTGTATTTATTCGTTTGTAGATAGTTTTACCTCAAATACAGTTTTTTCGTTTAAAAAAGTTACTTAACATACCCGCCACATTTAATTTTATGTTTGACATTCATTTTATAGTGTTGCCAGTTATTATAGTTATAATAGAGTTTATTTTTTTTTGCATTTATATAATTATTTTATTATATTCTTTCTTGTATACATACTTAGTTAGATACATCAATCAAAAATGAGCACAATGGCGAACTTATCTCTATGAGAGATTTCTTCCAGCTAACCACAAATTATGTAAAGCAAATTGTATAGCGGGACAGGCAGAGCATACAAAGCTAGAACATACTTATACAGGTAGGGAGACAACTAAAAACTAATTATTTACTACAAAATACCCCCCCAAAACATAATACAATAATAATACTAATAATATAATTTATAGGCTATTAAATGATTTTATAATACATAAATAAGTATATGTAATTTGTGACAATATAACAATTGACATGTAATGAATACTACCAATGAATAAATATGAAATATGAAATATATAATACTATTACAAAGTCAGAGGACAGGGAGGGGGAAAGTGGAAATAGGACGGGAGATATTCAGGCATAGCCGGGACATGGAGAATGTTGTACAAGAGGGACAGTATACGGATATTTCGACGATACCGGATAGGAAGCCATTTCAGTTGTGAGCAAAATTCAGACACATGGTCAAACTTTTTGAGGCCGAAAATGAAGCGAATCGCGACATTTTACAGCCGTTCCTATTTATTAAGAAGCTCCTCAGTAGCATCTAGGTAGCAGGTAGCATTTATATGTCCGCGTAGTCTAGAATAGGGAGAGTGAGTGTCTGAGCAAGCATAATCTTTGTCGAAAGTGCCAGAAATTCTGTAGTCGCTTAAGGTTGTAGGAAAGGTAAGGAAAGAAAAGTGAATTCGTTTACTTACCTGATTTATGTGAGAAATCCAAGAGAGGTCGTTACTTATAATAGTTCCTGACCTGATCCACGTATGGAATACTGGTGCCGTTATAGGTAACAGGAAGAATTTGATCAAATTTCAAGCAACCCCGCATCCTACCACTACCAACAATTATAGCTTGAGATTTTATAGGGTTAACAAACAATCCAAAAGCTTTCGCCCACTCCGATATCGCACAAAGATTCGTATTTATTGCGGCAACAGCCTAGTCAACATCAGAAGGGGCGAAATGCCTATATAATTGCAAATCATCTACGTATAGGTGAAAAGACGAGGATATAACTTTCGTAATTTCATTTATGAAAATTGAAAACAAAAGCGGAGAGAGCACACTTTTACTTATATTTTTAATTGCATGTCATTAGAAAATGATTGATATGATCATTAAAAAGCACCAGTAATTTCTTTTCGATAATTTGATATTTATTAACACGAAAAATATTAACGGAAAAGAAAACCGTAAAAACCGGTATACCATTTTTTATGTGGCAATATCGGAGCCAAATATGATTCGCTTAATGAAATGAATTGAATATGATTCATATAGAATAAGCGGCCATTTAACGAAATTAAAAGGAACTGCTTATGTTCTGCTACAATTCACCAAATGAATTATATTTTTGACGTTTCATCCAAAGTGGCCATTTTAGACCCCTTGATCCGGTGGCCAACGCTGGAACTAAGTTACGCCATTTTGAATTGTCATGTCAATGTCAAAACAGCGACTCTGCAGATAAGTTTGTGGCTAATGAGGAGTTTTCCAGTAGGTATAGATAGTTTGTTTCAAAAAGCATCAATAGATGGCGCTCCTACAATTTTGGTAGTCTTCTTTAAATCTGTATGATGGTGGCAGTGATTTCATGCAGCCAAGTAATACTAAACTTGAAAATAAAGTGTTTATTAATATAAACATAACTGTTAAAGGTTGAACGAAGTGTAAAAATAAATATTTATAGAAGTTGGCACTATGTTCCATTATTATTACAACCTCTAAAATTGTTGAAAACTATTGTTAAATATAATATTATCCAATACAACGTACCCAGTGTTTATATCCTGTTTGCTAAGAACCTATTTCAAGCGATTATCAATTACCAAAATTGTCGAGGCGCCATCTAGTGAGTGGTAAGGAATGACTTAAATACCTATTGGAAAAATCCTCATTAATATGGATCATATTATGAAACGCTAATGTGGCCTTTTTGGAACCCCAGGTGTAGAGAGCTCGTGTCAAAAACGCGATGCAACATGAATTAATGAGCCACGTGTAGTATGGATGGTACACAGTGACAGCGGATTTTCTGCTGCGGTTTCTCCAGTTCTTAACGTAATATTAAGTAATTCACGTACTGATTACAACAATCAATATTTTAAAATGCGCATACCTATAGGTTATTTAAATTATCATCGTCATCATGGCGTTAATGTCCCGGTTATGCTCTCGCATACGAAGGTCCGCCTTGACCATGATCCAGGATTTCGCAGATCTGGTAATTACAGTGGAGCGACTGCCATCTGACCTTCGTGACCCTGCTACAAGGGGAACCTGACCGGATTGGGTCATGGTTACACATTCAGTCGCCTGAATGTACGGGTTTTATCACGATGTTCCTCACCGTAAGAGTAGAGCTCAGAAAAGAGTCATTGGTACATGGCCGCAGCGGGATTAGAACCCGGTACTTCTCGCTTACGAGTCGGATACTTTAACCGCTAGGCTACCGACGCTCCTTTTTGTAACATGGAAATACCTATAGGTTATTTAAATAAGCCCCTAAAATATTTTACTTCTATTTATCCAGCCACAACGTTCCCGAGGTATGAAATTACAATACTAAGTACCTACTTACATTATAAATGCGAAAGTTTGAGGAATGATGTCAAAATAAGAGAGGTAGGGCATAGCGGGGTATCCCGTTCGAATTGGAGCCGCCCGACTGGGGAAGTGCCTCCACCTTACAGAATACCGCAACAAAACAATACTCTTTTAAATAGTGTTGTGTTTCTGCCGGTGAGTAAGGTTTCCAGTGCTCCATGGGGTGGGGATTTGGGGAACCGTGTCTTTGGCAGTGGAGGGGCATTTGTGTTTTTGCTGCCAGAGCGACGTGTTATAGAGGTGCGCAACTCATTGGCGATACTCTTGGTGTTGCTGATGTCTATAGGCAGTGGTGACCACTTTCCTGCAGGTGGCCTGCTTGCCTGTTTGCCTACCGCATGACATTAAAAAAAAAACTGTGTTGCCAAATCGCGAATTACCTTGATAAAAGAATTATTAATTATCTACAGCACACTAATGATAACAGATCACAGTACATTACATAATATATTATGAGGCTCTATAATATAATTTTGATGGACATTACAGTAAATAGTTACAAATCTCCCTTATAATAAATATAAGTTGTAATTCTGATGATCACGTGACATGGCTGTTATTAGAATTTTCAGGCTACAGCCATTGAACCTCCAAAAATCAAAGTATTTCGTCGATTCATTTGATTTTCTTTAAAATTTAAATCCGGACATTCTTTAATATTTATTTAAATAATAAAATAATCAACAAATCATATTTATTAGCCAAATAGTACAACAAAACTAAACATAACAGTACAATTATGGCAATAAATATCTAAATTACTATGTGTGTATGATACAATTCAGGCATTAATAATATGAGAAGACTGTCTACTTATTGGCTCTATTTATAGAAAATAGAGTACAAACACAAGTTTAATAGAAAGCGGAATGACCATTCAGTTTTCTGTGCTCCCTCCACACGTGCAGGCACTTTGGCTGCCCAGCAACTCGGCGTCAATAGCGACCTAATCCAAAAAACTGAAAAAGGAGTTCAGATTTAAAAGTGTTTGTAAAATTTTATAGCTCGAATCCCAACCCTGTCCCCGGATGTTCCGGGTTCGACACTTTTGCCCTTTCAGTATTAAATAGTGCTGTTTAAATTATCTTACTATGATATCAACGATAATATTTAAGCTTTCAAATTCTATATGTACCTACTCTATCTCTAGTCTGAGAACCAAGCACGAAGTATAATTTGTGATTAAACGAACTTACCTGTAGTAAAGATCTATCCAAATTATACGAGTTGCTTCGTCCTAATGATTAGAGTCCCTCCCTTCCAAGAAATATACCATTTAAAAAAAAATACGAGTATGTTATCGTTGATATTAGTGCGTAGCTTTTATTTATTATTTTATTCTCATTTTAAACAAAATAAACACGATGGAACACGATGAACACCTACCGACAGTACCGACATCGAAAATATCAAAAAGTTGTAATTGCTTTCAAATATGTGGATGAATGGCCGGACAGTACACGTGACACTACGTACTCTTTCTCTAATCATCCAGACGAAGCACCTTGTATAATTTGAATAGAGCTTCACTTCAAGTAAGTTCGTTTAACCACTAAATAAACTAGCTAAAGCTTAGTTTTCTTTTCTTAGGTCATAGAGGAATACAACGTGAGTTTTTATATGTTTTTCTCCAAGTAAAGCAATGACTATAGGGTATGGAAAAAGACAAACTATAAAACAAGAGAGAGACTAAACCTTTATTAATTTAATTTCAGAAAACAGTGGTAAGTATCAATAAAACCCACCTTTGTTAGCTCTATGTGTGATCTATTTTTTTGCGAGCGAAAGGACTCCACCGAGCATGAGGATTTGAACGCACTCTAAAGCGATTTCGCCACACTGGTGTGGTAGGAAGATCGTAAGGACATGAAAGTTAAATAAAACTAAATAATTATAATCTTCATTTACCGTGGTAAACCGTTGGCCGTTGGCTCTCGCATCCGATTCGGCAATGTCAATCCATCGCTTGTTGAGTCTCCTGCGAGACCTCTTTCCTGATACCGACAGGTTTAGGCACATCTATTTCCCACAGCACGGCTAAGGCACGTGATAAAACCAGTGCCACGAGCCTTGTATTATATTAGGCTTGACAATCTCATGTCGTTACATATCTAAGAATTGAACCTTACCTTTACGCTAGTAATATATACTTATATTACTTATCTTTTCCAGAAGCGGGTAATAATTTTTGTATAAAATAAAATAAGTAGCGTCACGGGGCCCTAACGTTCAACCAGTCTCGGGGTCTCCAGCGAATGACTTGGGCACAGTATTAAGAGGTATGATCTGTTTAAACTGACTTGTCTTATTTGGTAAACAAACAATGCCCAAAGTCACGGCTTGCCGTATCAATCACGCTACATATATTGTGTATAGATGTCGAGAATTATATAAGAAACACATAGAATGTGAATTTCGACAAATACTGCTGCACATTATCCATTTAAATACATAATTTCCTTAACAAAATAAGACAAGTCAGTTTGGACAGACGGTACACTTCGAGCTCGTAGCGATGATGAAGTCCGACTTACCTCAAAATTCGAAACGGCCCACAGTGGGCTGAAAATCGAGCTTCATAGACATAGGCAACTCAACTTTTAATGTGTCGTTTTTTTGGCGGGAATTGCTTCCATGAGCTATAACTATACATAAAAATGTTATCCGAGTTAACTCTGCGCAAAAACAAATGAATTATATTTTTTTTACGAAAAAAATGTATGGAGCCAATATGAAAAATCCAATTATCTCTGAAACCGCTAGGAAAACCGTAATATCCTTACAGATGGTTATAAAACTAATTATTCATGATTTTTTGACATACTCCATATAACGGTTACTGCTGCAGAATTTTTTTTAAAAATTGTCGAAATATTTTATTTATTTATTTATACACGGTTCCTTTCGGTGAGAATTTAGCAACACGTTAAATCATATAGTATTAGGCTTGGTTCCTAGAAATAGTAGGTAGATGTAGGTAGAGTAAATTCTCACCGAAAGGAACCGTTTATAAATAAATAAATAAAATATTTCGAAGATTTAAAAAAAAAAATCTGCAGCAGTAACCGTTATATGGAGTATGTCAAAAAATCATGAATAATTAGTTTTATAACCATCTGTAAGAATATTACGAAAAAAATGTATGGAGCCAATATGAAAAATCAAATTATCTCTGAAACAGCAAGGAAAACCGTATACCCGTAACCTAAGCGAGACATAACTGCACCAAACAATACTTTATAGTCAAATGAAGTACTTTCACTTTTTAGAAGAACAAACAAGTCTAAATTAGTTATTAAACTTTCCATTCTAACACTTTTCAGTCGCAGGACAAATGTAATGTTAACGGTTACAAAGTTTTGTAAATACTAAATTATAACACAAAATTTTAGTCCTTTTATTGTAGTGGTCGCTCATTAGTTAATTACTACCCTCATTAAGGGTAGTTAAATGATGATCATTAGTTAACTACCCTTAATGATGATCATTAGTTAACTACCCTTAATGAGGGTAGTTAAGTAATTATCATCATTTAACTACCCTTAATGAGGGTAGTAATTAACTAATGAGCGACCACTACAATAAAAGGACTAAAATTTTGTGTTATAATTTAGTATTTACAAAACTTTGTAACCGTTAACATTACATTTGTCCTGCGACTGAAAAGTGTTAGAATGGAAAGTTTAATAACTAATTTAGACTTGTTTGTTCTTCTAAAAAGTGAAAGTACTTCATTTGACTATAAAGTATTGTTTGGTGCAGTTATGTCTCGCTTAGGCGATTGCATTGGTGCCGAAGATTGTGTGACTTTAAAAGAATTTTGTCGGAAATTCACACGAGCTGCATCACAGAGATGGCAGAGATCTCACCGAATTAAAGATACATTCAGAAAACAGTACGATAATTGGCTACAAGCAAATATCGATTGGCCAAGTTGCGTACAAACAATGTTAAACACTCAAGAAGCAACTGTTGATGAACGACCAGTCTCACCAGAGCCATCGACATCATCCTCTGTTGGAACAATGACCAAGATACTTCGAAAACCTTTTAAAGATCTAGGAAGCAAACAGAAAAAGAGAAGATCTGATGATCATAAAGACGAAGACCCAAGTGAATTGGCATATACAGCTGCACTACGTTTAAAAGAGAAAGGCCACGAGGATATCGCATCTGTCATCGAATATATATTAAAAAATCTTGAAGCAGCTGGTCAAATTAAGGAATCAATAAAAAAAACTGTGAAAACTGATATATTTACCCCAGAAAAAGCGCTTGGATTATTGCTCTCTTTAAAACTATCGAAGTGGCAATATATCACATTGCGAGAGACGGCCATTAGAGAAGGTGCTAAGGACATTTATCCATCGTACTATAAAGTGCAACAAGCGAAGCTTGAATGCTATCCGCCAAAGCAAGCAGTGTCGGTGACGGATTCATCAGCCAGGATTACACTTCAAAGTTTACTTGACATCACAGTGAAGAGAATCCTCCACACTCTTTCTAACAATGTGCAAAATAAACATTTGAAACTGATATCAAAGTGGGGATTTGATGGTGCTTCAAACCAAAGCCGATACAAGCAGAAAATGGAGGGTGAGCAAGATGATTCCAGCATTTTTATGACGTCCTTAGTGCCACTTAAACTGACTGATGGAGACAACACTTTATGGACGAACCCGAAACCGTGCTCTGCGGTGTATTGTCGCCCAGTTCAGTTTACTTTTGTGAAGGAGAGCGAAGCAGTCGTCATTGATAATAAAAGACACATGGATGATGAAATCAAGGCTCTTATTCCCACAGAGTGCAATAATGGAAATAAGGTGAACCATCAACTGATGATGACAATGATCGATGCTAAAGTCTGCACGTACCTATCTGATGCCAGATCAAATTCATCATGCTATCTGTGTTTAGCAAAACCAACTGAAATGAACCGTTTGGATGCTGTGACGTCAAAGACCGTGTCCGCTGCCGTTTACGAATTTGGGTTGTCATCTCTACACGCCCGTATTAATTGTATGGAATGTTTGTTACATATTTCGTACAGACTTGATTTCAAAGAGTGGGCAGCGAGAGGAAATGAGCACAAAGAAATGTTAAAAAGAAGAAAAAAGATTATCCAGGATAAGTTCAAAAATGAACTCAATCTTTTGATTGACATCGTAAAACAAGGCTCGGGAACTACCAATGACGGAAATACAGCAAGAAGGTTCTTTGAATTCCCAAATAAAACTGCAGCCATTACCGGGTTGGATGAAGAACTTGTAAGAAGATTTGCTGTAATTTTGCAAACAATCACTTCGGGTGAGAACATCGATGTCAGTAAGTTCAAAGATTATGCTCGCCAAACCGCAGAAAAGTACGTGGAGTTATATGACTGGTATTATATGTCTTCAACCGTCCATAAAATACTTATACACGGGGCAGATATAATCCAAAATAATGATATTGTACCGATTGGAAGTCTCTCAGAAGAAGCATCAGAAGCTCGAAATAAAGATTTTAGAAGGTTTCGAGAACATCATTCGCGGAAAAAGAACAGGCAAGATAGTAATCAAGATATCCTTAATATGCTTATTATTTCTTCAGATCCTATAATAAGTGCACAAAGGCCCAAGTTAGATACCAAGAAAAGGCAGCAGTATTTTTCTGAAACTCTCGAGATAATTCAGTTTCGAGAAACTGACTTTGAGTTTCTAGATGTTTCCAATGTGCATTATGACTCAGAAATGGATACCTAAGACGACGAGAGTGATAAGGAAAATGAATAAACTGAATAATGTGTTTTAGATTAAGTCATATTTAATTATTTTTTGTTATTTTTTTTATTTCAATAATATTATTGCATGCTATTGTTATTCCTTATTTCTTATTACTTGTACATAATAATAAAAAGTGAAGAAGTTAAGTTTCTTCTTATCAATAGTTTGTAAGATATTATAAATTACTATCTTTTTATTATCAATACATATTATATTAATAAAAACCACATTTTTGTAACCCACCATTTTATATAAATGTAAATTATCAATATAAACAATTATCAATTTGATTAAACGGTTCTTATATACATATACCTATTATATATATACCTACTAAACATTTGAGCAAATATATTTGCCTACCATTTAAAATTTGAAAATACTTTTTTTCAATAATTAAAAAAAAAAATCTGCAGCTGTAACCGTTATATGGAGTATGTCAAAAAATCATGAATAATTAGTTTTATAACCAAGCAAAATATTTTAAACAGCAAGGAAAACCGTAATACGGGTTTCCTTGCTGTTTCAGAGATAATTTGATTTTTCATATTGGCTCCATACATTTTTTTCGTAATATTCTTACAGATGGTTATAAAACTAATTATTCATGATTTTTTGACATACTCCATATAACGGTTACTGCTGCAGATTTTTTTTTTTAAATCTTCGAAATATTTTATTTATTTATTTATAAACGGTTCCTTTCGGTGAGAATTTACCCTACCTACATCTACCTACTATTTCTAGGAACCAAGCCTAATACTATATGATTTAACGTGTTGCTAAATTCTCACCGAAAGGAACCGTGTATAAATAAATAAATAAAATATTTCGACGATTTTTAAAAAAAATTCTGCAGCAGTAACCGTTATATGGAGTATGTCAAAAAATCATGAATAATTAGTTTTATAACCATCTGTAAGGATATTACGGTTTTCCTAGCGGTTTCAGAGATAATTGGATTTTTCATATTGGCTCCATACATTTTTTTCGTAAAAAAAATATAATTCATTTGTTTTTGCGCAGAGTTAACTCGGATAACATTTTTATGTATAGTTATAGCTCATGGAAGCAATTCCCGCCAAAAAAACGACACATTAAAAGTTGAGTTGCCTATGTCTATGAAGCTCGATTTTCAGCCCACTGTGCGGGCGGCCCTCCATCCAGTTCTCGGATATTGCGATAATTGCTTAATCTTCGTAACGCCCACAAAATCAGTGCCGCTCCTAATACTTTTTTATTACTTCAATAAATGAAATGAAACAGAAATCGTTACTTGGCTTGATTGACACGTAACGATTGTATGTTTCATCAAATAAAACTAATACCATAAAATAATATTAGTCTATGCTTATATCAACCCACAATGTTTTCTGTCACAAAAATACCCTGGCCAGATTTTTTCAATGTTCAGTAACTTTTAAATACTTTTCATCGATAACTATAAATCTGAATGAGTGAAATAGGAAATACCTTCCTAAGGATGAAACAGGCTTGCCCTTCTTAAAAATAAAAAGCCACTGTCATTCTAATTTATTGTAATAGTTAGTTTATTATAATAAAGTGTAAAAATTAATTTTTATTTATTTCTTCTTCAGTGTACCGCTAAGAAAATGTTTCAAACAAAAGCTATGGTATTTATAATTACTTTCAAATACTTATTCTTGTTTAATGATACAGTAGGTTTATAAAAATCGGTTTTTAGTTAGGTCGCGTTTTCTCTGGTTAAAACTTGTTTTTACTGAATGCTTTTGTTATCTAAAACTTCTTAGATAAAACTAGAATATATGTTATATAAATTTGAGTTTTGGATAAAGTGGTTCTAAAATTCAACCTTAAAATAGCAAACACTAGCAGAACTAAACTTATTTGGAGGGATGTATGGAAGGAGTGTCAATGAAAGATAAAATGTAGGTATATAATACGGGAACGTATTGGAGTAAAAGAAGATGTAGTGACAGGAATAGAGAAAGGAATGCTGAGTTTGGTCATGTAGAGAGCAAGAATGAGAGGAAATTGACGAATAACCAACCGACAGAAAAACTCGGATAACCCCGACCAAGTTTACATATACTCAAATATTTGGTAAACTACTGAACCGATTTTAATGAAACCAAGCTAAGAACCATGTTGATTAAATTAGCTTTCAAAACCACATCAGAATCGGTCCATCCGTTCGGGAGCTGCGATACCACAGACAGACCCGCAGATACACAAAGCCACAGATTTAATTTTTTACAGTGCTCCATGGGGTGAGGATTTGGGGAACCGTGGCTTTGGCAGTGGAGGGGCATTTGCCTTTTTGCTGCCAGAGCAACGTGTTATAGAGGTGGGCAACGCATTAGCGAAACTCTTGGTTTTGCTAATGTCTATAGGCAGTGGTGACCAATTTCCATCAGGTGGCCCGCTTGCCTGTTTGGCTACCGTATGACATAAAAAAAAACTACATTTAACATAGGTAAACCACTTCACACTCCAGAACTTAAACCAGAACGTTTTTCTGAGTGTTTCACATTCCTCAGAAAAAAACAGTAACTTATAACTACTTATTTACAATACTACGAAAATCGCCATAAAAAATACACATGTCAAACTCATAACATCCCTCTTTTTTCGTTTTGCCACACAAAAAAATTGTAAACCTACCGGTGTTTACGGTTTTCTTTTCCGTTAACATTTTTCGTGTTAATGAATACCAAATCATCGAAAAGAAATTACTACCGCCTTTCAATGATCAAATCTATCATTTTCTAAACAAATAAATACACTTTAGAAATACACTAAATGTATTTACAAGTTTCCACAATCACAATATTCAATCACTAAATTAATCTAAATGAAAACTGTAATCAAGTGTAAAAGCTAGTAAAATACAAATATGAAACAAATATGTTGCTCATTCAGTAACTTCTAAGGATTCGGCTATTTAACATATTAGTATAATTTATAATAAGTGAACCATTTTACGAATTCCCGTACAAAACTGCCAAAGAAGTAGTAAGTCTTAAGAAGGAGAGGGCTCTTAATGAATTCATTCGTTATTAACAAGACGCATAGAAACTGGATATGGCCTAACCATGAGACAGTGCGACCAGAAATGATATCGATTTTATTATGACGGATATAAAGTACATTATTCAAAGATGTCTCCATCATTAATAATAAAAAATAAAATAATCATCTTAGCGTTAATATCCCGTTTGTGCTCTCGAGGACGAGGGCCCGGGGTCCGCCTTGACCATGATCCAGGATTTGGCGATCAGCGACTACCATCTGACCTCCGGAACCTGACCAGATTGGATCATGGTAACAAATTCAGTTGCCTGAATTTACAGGTTTCATCACGATGTTTTCTCTCACCGTAAGAACATCGGTTAGTATTCAACTAATGTACATAACTCAGAAAAGAGTTATTGACCGTACATGGCCGCAGCGGGATATGAACCCGGTACCTCTCGCTTACGAGTCGGATACTCAACCGCCCGGCCATCGACGCTCTCCATCATTAATGATGAACTTAAACCCAATCTCAAGCCCTTTAGGACACCTGGTCATTTTTAACTAGATCATTTCGACATAATGCGTTTTATCTAGTCAGAACTATGTAGTTTTAACTGATATTATTAATTGTTACAAAGGCATTTAGTAAAGACTACTTTTACTAGGGAAACGCGTTAACATAACCAATATATGAAAAAATAGATGAAAAAAAATTTCACTATGTTTAACTATAACTGCCGTTAAATTTCAGTGTTACGGCGAAAAGTGTATAGCCGTGGTAAGTGAAGTTTGAGAAGTACCAACCTTAAATTGTTATGAAAATTACCCGAAAGAAATCAAGAAGAAATTTCTTTTAGTATTCTAACCCTTATTGCGACTATACCTTATTAGGTATAGTCGTAATAAGGTGTAGGGTAGATTAGGGTAGGGGTAGAACGCCACGCGAACGAAGTCGTGCCGGGCTCACTACAGATAGATAAGAATAAATCAACAAGATTATTTTTTATCTAAATATCTAAATATATGGTAAACGCACCAGGATTTTTATCATCAGTACGTATAGAGGTAGGTTGACCGAACCCCTACTCCGTGCCTTACGTATGTGCAAATGGCATGGCTGCTACGGTATGATTAAAACGCAGCTGTGTGAAAAGGACGCGAAAAGCATTATCACAAAAACGCGAGCGACAACACCGCGCGTTATATCGCACCTGTCTGTGAGACGCTTCAGGTTTTGCGAAGAAACCATGAAAGTGAACTTTATGGTAACCAAGGAGATCAGAAACTTTCCGATCTCTTCGGTTTCAATATAATATATTTTTGAGTAAACTTAAACTGTTGAAGAAGAAGAAAACTGTTTGAAAATAATGTGCACGGGTCAAAGAATATTTCATTCTTTGACTTCGGAGGATCCCACCAAGAACATACAGTTGTGAACAAGTACTTTTGTGCATAGTACTTTTTTACTGATGATTAATCAAAAGCTAAAGCAAAATCAAAAGCAAAAGCTAAAGCTTATTGCCGCCTACTGCTAAACATAGGCCTCCTCCAAAGAGCGATTTTTCCCGATCTTTAGCGATCTGCATCTAAGTATGCTTACTTTTTGATATCGTCGGTCCACATTTTTCTTTCCAGTGCGAAGGAGATTATTGTCACGCCGAAGTAAGTAGTGTTACATCCTGCTAGAACAAACGCATAATATTAATATTATATAGATTAAAGTTTAGGTAAATAAATATTTTTCCCAATACCATTATAGAAGTAATTATTCCAAATCTAATAGTTTTTATTGCACTTCGATACGATAAATATTTACAAAGTTATTGACATAATTAATTTATTCAAAACATTGGTACTCGGCTTATACAACGTGACGTCATCGTATCTGACAATCCTTTTGACGTTGCATGTTGTTGATGATGATCATCATATCAGCCAGAAGGCGCCCACTGCTGAGCATAGGCCTCCCCCAGAGATCTCCACAAAGGCCGGTCCTGTGCCTTCCGCATCCAGCTGGTACCTGCGATCTTTACCATGTCATCGGTCCACCTTGTGGGAGGCCTACCCACGCTGCGTCTTCCGGTACATGGTTGCCTTTCGAGAACTTTACTGCCTCATCAGCCATCTGTTCTTCGAGCTCATGTGCCCTGCCTACTGCCACTTCAGTCTGGCAATCATTAGAGCTATGTCGGTGACCTCGACGTTTGACTGCACGCTTGTTGCAAAATTTAAATTAATACCATTCCCACATTCTGTAGTGACTGTTGTAAACATTAAATTAAGACATCAGCCGAAGCATAGATAGAGAAGTTGCCTGCCTACAAATTAAGTGTATATAATTTGATTCAACATTAGTACCGCTTTTGTCTCTAGACTTGTCTGAGTTGTTTGTTGTCTTTAGCTAATATTTGTAGTTCCGCATATAACAACTTGATTTTAAAGATTAACGCTTTCTAGAAAACCACCAAAATGTCTGGTGACATAAGTTAGTAAACAGACTGTAGAAAAAGTAGAGTCCATAAGATTGCTTTGAGGTTATGGAGACCTTGTCATTGTTTAAAATGTATTGTCTATTGCTTAGCTGACATGAAATTATATTCCTATTTTTTATTGTTCTTGCTACTCCGAAACCATCGAGCAGACAGCCCCGATGCTCTCACCCATAACATCTACCATTTAGGCACTTACAAAAAAGATTCAGAATACCTAGTTATCCTTCAACCCGGAACACAACAATGATAACATTGTTGCTTGACGGTAGAAATAAATATTAATCCATGCGAACTCCTCAGGTTTGATAGAGTCCCGCCAACTCTTTAAATCCTACTACCTATTACCACTACAAGAAATATCATGAGGTTCTTTCTGTTCTGAGATTTCTTATTCACAGTGCCACGGCAGTGATTGCAGAGCGAGAGTAAGTACCAAACACATTAAAGGATACCGAGATAGATGGCTTTTAGACGCATAATTTGATCTTCGTCATTGGTAGTTTATATGCATGGTGTACCTGCGCCCCCCTAATTTTGTAGGTATACCCACGTTTTTACGAATGCATTGCGGAACTCATTAATAATACAATTTACGTGTAATATTACGTTTTCGTGCTTTTCGAAGTATTCTCCTTTACGCTTTATTTTCCCTTAACACAACTCCATCTAGCCCCAAAGTAAGCAAAGCTTGTGTTGTAATATTGACGTCAGCATCATCATCCTGGCGTCAACGTCGGCTATGCTCTAGGGCGAAGCGCGAGGCCCTTGGGTCCACCACCCTACTTGTCCTTGTCCACTGCGCATGGTCATTGCCATCCTTAATGGTGAGTTTGCTGGCATATCATCCCTAACGTCAAGCCATCGCTTCTTGGCCTGCCTATTTTCTCTATATGTTCAAGTAGTTAATTCAATAATTCCGTACTCATGCAGTGTTTGGCGTCGGATGCGACGTTGTGTACATTTAAAGAGAATTCCGAATCAAAAAGGGCAACGACAAAAGCGCCAAATATTACCTTGCTTGATAAAGACATTGATAAGAACGTTTACAAAGATGTTGATGATAAGAAGGTTGATGAGGAGGTTGATAAGAGTGATGATAATGAGTACTATTCCGATTCTGAGGAGACGACTACTAAAGGTAAAGGAATAATTTACCTGCCGTCTCCTGATATTTATTGGCATCTCAAAGATTCGCCTGCAGTGATTTATGAGGCAATACAACCTGATAACGGAACAGAAGAAATCAAAGCATCAGGTAACAAAATCTTGGAAGAGCTTATGGATGAATATAACGAATTCTTGGATAACGCGAGGCAAGTAAATCCGGAGCAATTGAAGGGGGGGAACACAGGAGTTGAAATTTAGACCTTACTGATTCTATTACAAGTCTGTTTTCAGGTCTGTTGGTTTCTTTTCAATACCGATGTATTTGAGCCCCTATCTACAGAGATTTCTACTAACTAGATTCAAACTTTTGTGAAAATTACTGTAGGTAGGCTCTAGGTTAGCAATTGACCATGATCAAGGATTTGGCAGATCAAGTAATTACAGTGGAGCTACTGCCATTTGACCTCCGGGGGAACCCGAACAGATTAGATAATGGTTACACATTCAGTCGCCTGAATGTGCTGATTACATCTCGATTTGGTGTATTAATACACAAAACCTACCTTAATTACCTTTTATTTATCTACATACAAAGACAGCTAAAGTTTGTCGTAAAAAGATGATCGCAGTGTTTCAGTAGTCAACATGTTTGTTCGAGACTCTCCGCCATAGTAAATGTTGTAGAGTAAATGACAGTTCATCTTTGCTTTAATGCCCAGGTTGTGCTCTCGCACGCAAGGGCGCTGGATCCGCCTTGACCATGATCCGGGATTTGGCAGGTCAGATATTACAGTGGAGCGACTGCCATTTGTCAGTAGTTTTTAACCACACGAATCATTAATAATCATCTTTTTATGCACGCTTGCCGCGCCGCCCACGGACCTCTGAGATGCCTCTGTGATATTGAGCAGATTGTGTTTCTAAATATTATTACGACATATAAATGTGCAATTTAACAAAGAATAAGAATTTCTTACGTATAGGCTTTTAAAGCACTGTGGCGTTCTGTCAGTCCCTGTCTGTGAACGGAACACTGGCATCACCTCACAGACTACGGATATCAATATGGCGGCACTTCACATTAAACAAGTGCCTGCGAGTGTGTTCCCTGATCAATATAATCTGGATGCCTTCAAGGCTTGAGTGAATAGGCTGTTCTTAGACAGGCATGCTCCATCATCACTTACCACCAGGTGAGGTGGCGGTCAAATGCCTGGCTAGTAAAGAAAAAAAAAACAATGCAGTACAAAGCTCTTTTTAATGTTACAAGTAGACTAGACAGGCATTTGATATTTCACCTGTTGGTAAGTGACGATGCAGCCGAAGAGCATCCCCGTCTTGAACCAGCCTCTTCACTCTCGCCTTGGAGGTGTCCAGATTATATTGATCAGGGGGAACACACTCGCTGGCAACGTGTTCCATTCCTTCTTTTCTCTTTCTTCTTTCTTTCTCTTTATTTGCACTAAAGGACACATACACAGAAACAAAATATATGATAAGCAGTACAAAGGGCTGTCTTATCATTAATGTGATCTCTACCAAACCACCTTGGTATGGAAGGAAACACAGAATTATGGCAGCAGACAGGTAGTGCACACAAAAGCAATACTTATAATAAAATTATCTACACAATCTAAAAGAAAAACCCAGAATCATAGCACCCACAATCACCCCACTACAGACATTAAATAATGCTGCTTTACTTCATAGAGGCTAACAATGAGGCTAACGACCAATCATTGTCATCATAGCCTATAACAGTCCACTGCAGAACTTAGGGCCTCTCGCACGACAGGGAAGGTTTTTTTTATTGTTATCAATAGGCTTGCATTTGACCTCAACTTACCTGATGGAAAGCGACGATGAGGTCGAAAATGTAGTATGCTTGCCTAGAAGATACCTATTCACTCTTGATTTGAAGACCTCAAGGTTATACTTATCGGGGAACAATGACTCAGGCAGAGAGTTCCAGTCCTTTGCAGTGCGCATAAGAAAAGTGGATGCAAATCGCTTAGTACGAGATGGTGGGAAGTCTACCATAAATGGGTGACGATCTTTTGTCCCCCTAGTTGTGCGATAATAAAAAGGGCATGGTGGAACAAGGTTGTGGAGCTCCTGGGAGCACTCACCGTAGTGAATTCGATTAATGACCGACGAGCTGGCTACTCTACAACGGTGTCCCAGAACCAGAAGGCGAGACTCGACAAGCGAATCATCACCAATCAGTTTTTTGGTACGTCTGTCGATAGAGTCAAGAGCTTCCAGCTGATACTTGGCGGATCCATCCCAGAGGTGACTACAGTACTCCATACATGACCGGACTTGAGGTTAATACCATAATCTCCACGCTTGGTAGGCGGCTTGGAGATGGCAGCCTAGTGTTATAAGTATAACAATGGAAAACGCTGCTGCCCATTTTCCAGCCTACGGATACTCTAGATATTTTGTCGCGATATCATGAGTCGCCTTGTGTTGTCCCACGAGTATAAAGGCTTAGTGCTATTCTACTCTGCCGGACACAACACGGCTATATGAACTTTAATTTTATTCAGTCATAACTTTTTCCATAGCGATATGAGACTTGCCGCAAAAGCTGTAGAATTGAAGAAAACCTTTTTATTTGACATATCGCTTTACGTTATTCGTTACATAGACTGGGTTCAATACATTTTGCCGGTCCTCTTTAGGTCTGCATAGTACTACGAAGCAGACGAAATTAAAAATTAATTAAGATGGTCACTCCGCGTGTTTGTGTAAAAAGGTCAAAAATCTGTTATCATTCACTCTGTATAGCGGGCCGCTAAAAGTATTCAAAATAAAACTGCAAAACTCCTATCGAGCCCACACCCTCGTCACGTGAACATCGACACCTGTTTCATATTGTTGGCCTGCTCATCCATCATGCACTGAAAAGAGACGTCGTGTTTATGATATGAACTAACAATAGAGCGGGTTCGATCGAAAACGCCGGGCTTCATTAAAAAAAAAGTTTGACGTTTGAGTACTTATACCGGTGTGTAGTACTTAAGTACCTACCAAGGTACTAAATAATAGGCAAAATAAGGTAACGAATATCGGTATAGGTAGATATTTACATTTTATATCGTATTTTTAATTATTTTTCAATCGACTTCGAAAAAAGGAGGATGTTCTCAATTTGACTGAGGCACTGTCCTAATTGGCAACGGTCGTGTGACGGGCGGTTTTGAGGTCTCCTATTGGTCGGGCGACGTCCGTCGTACTACCATGGTCGCACAACTGTTGCCAATTAAAACAGCGCCATTTTTTACTATATACAACAACCCTAAAAAATATAAGTATAGGCATGTTTTTAGGTTTTCATAACACACTCAGGTATTTACTTTTGGGTGTCATCATCTCGTGCTGCTGAGCTGATGAAGCTGAACTCCTTGGCTATTAGGAGTTAGGCGATAATTCTGCGGTTTGTCGACGAATCGCTACTTTGTAATATTAAGGGCTGCCCTGGTGCTTTTACAATTTGAAGTTTCAATGTTGTTTAAAGTTTAGCTTATTATAAAATAGGGAGGCAAACAATTAAGCAGAGCATCCGCAGGAAAGTCGATACTGCGTTACGGTCTTTCAGAAAGGCATAGACTCATTTCCTGACGGTATCGATGTGTATAGAGCTCCAAATACAACCGTAACAGTCCACTATTTTAGACTTTGACCCAACATTTCAGGCGAATTGGAGATAGCAGACTTAAAGATTGTATAGCAGAAACGCTGCTGTACATTTTCTGGTCCTTGTAGGTATTCGAAATTCGGTAGGTCCTATAATTGTTGGTCTTGTCGTTAATATTCCTGTTGTGCTCTCAGGCGCGAGGGCCCAGGGTCCGTCTTGAAGATAATCCAGGCTTTGGCAGATCGGGTAATAACAGTAGAGTGACTGCCATCTCAACTCCATGACCCCGTTAACAGAGGGACCTGACCAGATTGAATCATTGTTACACATTCAGTCAGGTTTCCGCACGATGTTCTCCCTCACCGTAAGATCATCGATTAGTGTTCAAGTTTAACTAATGTATCTACATATATCTTAGAAAAAGTCGTGACACCCGTAAATAAAAGGAGTTGATGATTCCTATTATGAATTAAAGTACATAAAGCTCTAAACTTGCCTCATCAAGAACCGTGTGGTGACCGTTCTCAACTATAATCACAATAGAAACTGAAGCAAGATGTATCGGTGCGTTTGCTTTAGTTCGCGCTGCGCTAGTAGCTTTCAATAAGACTTTATTTTGCCTTTCATTCTTTTGATTTTAGACGCAACTATCGCCTAGGGTATACCCAAAGTTGAGTACTTTTTTTCCTAGCTTTCGATCAACATCTTCGAATAAGTTCTATCAATATTTATTTATTTTTAGGCGGTGCTTCAAAGTGCGTGTACTATGAAATGTATAGAAGAGATACTGGTAAAAAGCAAATTAGCAATAACGTCATTGTTTTCTTTAATAATCTACCAGGTTCGTATCCCAGTGCGGCTCTTTTCTGAGTTATGTACATTAGTTGAAAGCTAACCGATACTCTTACGGTGAAAACATTGTGAAGGAATCATTTAGGCGACTGAATGTGTAACCATGATCCAATCTAGTCAGGTTGCCATAGTAGCAGGATTATCGAGGTCAGATGGCAACCGCTCCACTAAAATCTAATCTGCCAAATCCTGTATCAAGGCCGAGCCCAATCCTTCGTGCGCATGATCACAACGGGTACATTAGCGCCAAGGTGATTATTTTTTCCTTAATAATCTAACTTGATTAATAGATTCCGAGATGAGAAGCTGCCCAGTTAGGAATAAAATGAAAAACAATTATAATTATAAACAATTTATCATCATTAGAACCTGCTCTTCTGTACGGCCAAGTCTCTCGGCTGTACAGAAGCTCTACTAGTGCAGCGTAAGCAGAAGTATCGCATCACGGCAATAAAACATTAAAAAAATATGCTTGGACAACACAGTGCCATCTAGCCCCAAAGTAAGCAAAGCTTGTGTTATGGTGTGTTATGGGTGCCAGAGAACTGATAAACTATTTATATGTTTTTAAATACATATTTATTATACATAAATCACCCAGACCCGTAACAGAAATTAAAATTCATCATCTTTTGTCCGGCCGGGAATCGAACCCGGGATTTCTGCGTCGTAGACCTTACTGTTATTGATGTTAACCAACTGAACCACTCAGGTCAGCAATAAAATTAAATTGTGGATATGTATCCAAAATGCCCACATTCGCAGTACCTAGGCTACGGCACTCACATACCGGTAAATTACGTGGGGAATAAATGTCTGGCCATGCCACCTCCGCCAGGCATGGAAAAAAGAGGCCGGCGAAGAAACGATGGCTTAACGTCGTTATAGACCAGGGGTGGCGAAACTGTGGCACTTGTGCCAATGATGGCATGCGACCAAAATTAATGCGATTGAACAAATTAAAATGCAAATTATATAACTTTTATTACCATCGCGAAACTGTTTAGATAGCGAAAAAGTTTGAGCTCCGTTCGCTTATTGATTTATTTGTACTACTTTTTATTATTACAAATTTGCAAGCTTATTAGACAGCCAAAATGCAAAAAATTTTGAACTCGCGGCGGTCGTTCATTCCTAGAATTGTATTCACTTTAATTATTGGCTCGCTACGCTCGCTCATCATCCTCACAGCCCATAACAGTCCACTGCAGGACTTAGGGCCTCTCCTATGACAGGGGAGGTTATTGCGATAATATCCACTCTTGGCAGGCGGGTTGGAGATCTGTAATAGAAATACAATAATGACAAACGCTGCTGCCCATTTTCCAGCTTACGGATACTTACATCTTTTGCCTCGAAAACATTACGCCTAATACGACACCTACGAGTGTAAGCACCAACCGGTGCTATTCTACTCTGCCGGACACCATACGGCTACGCTCGCTCATTAATATTCATTTGTAGTTTATTATAAGAATTACGCGAGCTTTTAAGATAGCCATAATCCTAAAAAGATTAAGTTCGTTGAGCTTGCTTAATTATTGAATGGTTTTTACCTTAATTAGATATTACAATGACGTAAGCTTCTCTATATAGCTAAAATGACAAATACTTCGAGCTCGGTGCGCTGGCTCATTTGTTTAAAACGACCATGTATGTTTTAGAAGTCACAAAACAAAATTGATGTGTACTTAATACGCTTATATTCTCTTTTTGTAGATTCATCACTATTCATTGACGGCACGTCATAGCCACATTATTATTTGATTTTATAAAATATAGCACGTTTGCCAATAAAGGTTCGCCATCCCTGTTATAGATCAAAGACCGAGCGAAGCGGAAAAAACGAAGTAGGAACGCGGACCCAGCGCTAGAGCACAACTGGAATTACCTAACTCATTATGGCAATGTTGAATAAAAAAATAAAAAATAATCATTCTGAAAATACATTTACATATCTCGGAATTGTAAACAATTGTAACTAAAATAGACAAAAATATATCAGTATACAAACCGAGGAATCAGAAAACAATCAGTCACTAGCAGGCAATAAATCACTTGTTGAAACAAAGATAAACCTAACTACAGAGAAATGAGTAAAGATTTCCACCGGAAAATCATTCAAGGATGAGCTGACGCGAGAATCCGGTGCGAGGACTTTACCCGGGTGAAAAAGTGTCACCCGGGTGACTCACCCTTGTCAGAGACGTAGACAGGTGTTGCTATTTCGCTTCAATTAATTCTGGGCGCGACTGAATAAAAAAGGATCAGAGAGCTGGAGAGAAAGGAAAGTCGACGTCTTTTAATGTCACTACACAAAGTCAGGAAGGCAACAGGTATGTCGTGTCTATTGTAATGTGGAGTAGATTGATGAAAGATTCATGAAATAAACACAAACATACTCACGGCCTCAGGTGTTAGGTTTCGTGTAATAAAGGAACCGACAGCCCAATAACCTCGCTACCCCACACTACGCACACTCAAAGTCCACACAAAAACACTGGATTGAGGCCAGTCTGGCGTGCATGTTAATACTTCTAACTGTCTATATATGTAAAATCGTTGCGTAACTTATGAAACGATGAAATTGCGAGCGCAGGGAATTGGGGAATATTTGCATTTTTGGCTGTTTATGTGAGATTACTGTCGCATGGGTTCAGATGATTTGAGCCCCCTAGCCCCTAGATATCCGCTAATGGCTGTACGCATCAAACCGCAAAACCACAGCACAGCATCCCGAGTATTATTACTTGGCGGCAGAACCCATCCAAGCGACTACTTTAAATACCTTCGTTTCGGCGAAAATAGCACAACCCGGTTCGACCGATCGAGTACTCGTTACTCGCACAACATTGGACTTCGAATTCAATTGCTCTGGCACTGATTCAGTGTCCAAGCTTGACAGAATCCTGCCATCGAAACAATTCAAGTCCCACTGTTAAAGTAATAAAAAATTTGACGTACCATAGCAAAATACCCCCGTACGTCAGTCCGTACCCGCCTTTGTCCAGCTAATTGGATAATGGAGTTGCGGCCTAAAGTCGCCACATTTCGGGAATATCATTAAAGCGACATCGCGTGTGCCGCAAACACAATTTATCACGGCATCATCCAATTATCAATTTAAAACGTTGCTCCCACATCTTTGTAGCGAAACAATTGCTCTTAATTCGACGCCATTGTGCTTTTTGGCTATTTTTCGTAAAACGAGGAGCTTTATAAGTTTAATGTGTGTATTTGTATACCTGTGGTGATTCATCCAAAAGCTCGGTATTCCTTTTTGTATATTATACGGGAGACAAACAGGCAAGCGGACCACCTGATGGAAAGTGGTCACCGCTGTCTATAGCTATCAGCATCACCAGGGGAGTTACCAATGCGTTGCCCGCCTCTGAAGCAACCTCTAATATACCTCTTGAACGATCCCATATCATAGTCCAAAGGAAATACTGTGGCTGGGAGCTCTTTCCACATCCGAATCGTACGAATGAGAAACGAAGTTATTCATTGAGATTGGCTGGGAGAACAGACACTACATTACGATTGAGACATATTAGGTATCCCGCAAAAACTTTCATTATTAGAGTGGCAATGGGATGGAATGGATGGATTTCTCTGCCGAATAACTTCTATTTTAGTCCTAAATAAAGTTACAATCAGACTAGAAAATAATCCAATAGCAGTTTAATGTGGTCACTAGAAAACTAGAGGTATTAAAATAGTAACAAAATACCAAAAAACGTGTCAAATTTCCTATTGAAATCTAATTCAATTGAGCCATATGTAAATTAGCAGACTTAGGGGCCCACGAAATGTGCAGCTTCAGAACAACTTTGAGCAGTTCGGTATTGAACGAAATGAGAAGATACCCTAGTGACGTGGACGCTAAGCGACGATAACATCTTGAGTATCGCTTAGGTACTAGGTACAACCTACTAAACCTTAAGGCAGAAACGTCAGGTATCCCTTGTATCTGGGTCACGGAAGTCAGATGGCAGTCGCTCCACTGTAATTATCTATCCTGCAAATCCTGGATCTTGGTCAAGGCGGACCTTGGGCCCACATGCGTGAGAGCACATCCGGGACATAAACATTAAGATGACTAGGCACTACTACAATAACAAATTTTGCGTCAATATCACGGGTTGTGTTTTTGCGCTTTCAGCCCGGGTTTCGTTCTGACAATGATCCAGGATTTAGTAGATCAGCTAATTACAGTAGAGTGACTGCCATCTGACCTCTGAGACTTTGTTAACATAGGAACCTAAACTGTATCATGGTTATTACTTACTACTGTATACGCTAATTTCCTTATTTATTTCTGTAGTGACACAAGAAATAAGGATAAAAAAGGTATCCACTAACAAATACTATTTTTATGACGGCACAGGTATTATTTACTTTATCCTCGTTGTGGAACTACTCTTAGCGGAGCCACAGGGATCCGAAGTGGGGTAAGGTCAGCAAAAGAATAAAACAAAACCTCATAAAACTTCCGGAACCCTGTTTGTTTAGGTCGAAGGTCGACAGGGTCGAAGGTGCTTTTTACAGACGCGGCTTGAGACATGACATATTACATATGCGTAGCTAGTGTTTGTAATAGGTAGGCAGTGCGGGTAAAGAATTCGAAGCATTTCAAGTCGAAATATAGAATTCTTTGACTGTAATTCATTCACGCAAAATAGTATTATTGAAAAGTGCTCGCTCATACTATTCGGATGTGGATGAGTATGTGCAAAAGTGGTAATGAATTTTATGTTGATTACGTTAGTATCAGAATATTTTTGCTATAGGCCGCCGTTTTCGAGTTAAAACTAGCAAAAGACAGAAAATTCTATGTTTGTCTTAATTTTTGAAAGTGACTGTCGTCTAGGCTCACAAACAAATAAAAAACGCACAGGTACCTGATTTAATGCATAGCTCAATGTTTAAATTGACTGTATTACAATATTTTTATCACAAACAGCTAGACTTCTTATAGAAAAAATATGCATATGTAAGTACGACATTTTACCTGCATCGCTATGGTTTCAAAGATTTCATTGGCGTAAAAATGTTGACAGAAATGAAAACGTGGGCGCTACGGACCCTAAGGCCAATACGGAGATAGGTAAATCTAAATTCGAATTTTAAAAGACGACTTTGCAGTGCCTTTTATAACATTTCTGGATTTTTCTTTGTTTCCCTTTTTAGCGACCCGTCTTAGGCGTTGTCCTAATTGTCGTGCGACCATGGTCGTAAGTCAGGCTCGCTCCACCAATAGGATACTTCAAAACCGCCCGTCGCACGTCTATGGTCGTATGAACGTTGCCAATTAGGACACCACCTTAAACTTACCTACACCTAAACCTACCTCATGAATCACGCTGTCTGTCTTTGATAAAAATTACATGAAAATCCGTTCAGTAGTTTTTGAGTTTATCGCGAACAGACAGACATACGCGGCATGGAACTCTATTTTTCATTATTTAGTGATTTTCTTTATGTATTTGTTCTGATTCGTATACAGTAAAATATCAGTCCTTGCACCCCAGCGTTAGGTAACGTTCTGCCGACGCTCCGTAACATACTGAATGGAGTCGTGTTTACGGTTTCCCTGAGTCACGGGCAATATTTACCGGCGTAAGTCCGCGGCTAATCAAAATGGATTTACCGGTGTTACTGCACTGCTGGTTTTATTTCGTTACCGGGTAGTGGATACATGGAGCTTGGGGCGTAACCGTAAACAAGAACTGTAATAAACTGACTTAATAATAACTAGCAAAAGCCCGTGACTTCGTCCGCGTAAAATTAGATTATTAAATTTCCGCAGGAACTCAAAATCTTCTATGCTGTCGTCTACGTACCAAAAAGGTACCGGGCTGTAAAATGCAGCAGGAAAAGGGTCGCGGACATAACCGATCAGACGTGTAACCGTCGAGAACTACACGGATTGATCGTCCACTCACAAAATCCAGGTGCAAAAGCCAGCAGTAATACCGTATGAGGGAAGCTTGCTCAGAAGGGCTGCGTGCGTCAAACGCCTTGGAGATATCAAAAGGCAAGGGCCTCGCCATGCTTCTCACACCATATATGAGTGGCGTACACCAGAAGGCATCGTGATGAAATCTGAACATTCAGGCGACTGAATGTGTAACCATGATCTATTCTGGTCAGGTTCCCCCGGTAGCAGTAAAACAAGTGGAGCGACTGTCACTTGTTTTACTCGATCTGTCAAAACCTGGATCATGGTCAAGGCGGACCCCGGAGCACAACTGGGGCATTAACACCAAGATGATTATAATGTTTTTATTTATTAGAATACGATAGACAATAGCACAACAGTGAATACGCTCTAGCCATGAAAGCGTCCTGATTATTATGATTCATTGATGATCCACTTCTTAGCCATATCCATCGGTGTACTCCCGTAACTTGTGCCCGTAAATTGTCATTTTCTAAGTCTTAGTCTCTGTCGAGTTCGCAATTAATTTACACAACCATTAAGAACATACAAACTTAACCCCAAACCTAAATCTATTTTTAGATAAAAAGCAGATAAAAACCTCCTACAGGGCAGTCTCTGTCTGAACTTTGATTGATTGATAGAAGAATCCGATACCTATAACTTATCAAGAAACACTTTGAACTTTAAAAATTCTAGATTGCCTGTCACCCCAACCTCTTCTGGGCTCAACTATTATTCTAGAAAGTTCCACAAAGGAACTCAGAACGAAGTTACAATTCAATATTTAAGTTGAATCGGAGTTGTTTGAGAGATGTGGTTGTTCAGAGCTGTCGAATCCCTATACTGTTTGCGAACTGTTACTGAAGTTGTCATTCGATAACCAACTTCCCTTTACAATAAATACTACACACGGTTTATTCAAAGGAAGGAAATAAAAAGAAAAACTTTTTCATCTTTTGACGACCTGCTTAACATGCTGGTCGCTACCCAGAGGTCCCGGGTTCGATTCAGAATGAATTTTAATTGCGTGTAGTACGTATGATAAATATGTATCTATTAAAAAAAGTATATAAGTAGTTTATCAGTTATCTACCACCCAGCTTTGCTTACTTGAGGCTAGATGGCGCTGAGTAAAATGTAAAAAAAACAAATTTGCTCGTTAGGCGAGTATTTTTGCACCGAAGCCTACTCATCATCATCTTAGGGCCGCCTTTCGTACTTTATGTCATCATCATCATCATTCGAGCGGTCAACTCCGGCTTCTGTCAGGGTCCGCTTTATTGTACGCTGTAACTATTTCTTATTTGGTTTGATATTTACACCGGCATATGGTGGCGTCGGTGGCCGAGTGGTTAAGGTATCCGACTCGTAAGCGAGATGTACCGGGTTCGACTCCCACTGCGAACATGTACCAATGACTCTATTCTGAGTTACGTACTATTTTATTTTATTTAGTTATTAGTTAAATGCTAAGCTAAGAAAATATCGTGATGAAACCTGTACATTCAGGCCACTAAATGTGTAACCATGGTCCAATCTGGTCAAATTTCCCTGGTGACAGGGTCACGGAGGTCAGATGGCAGTCGCTCCACTGTAATTACCTGATCTACAAAATTCTAGATCATGGTCAAGGCGGACCCCGGGCCCTCCTGCGCCTGAGTACAACCAGAGACAACAATGATGATGACAAGGTGGCCTAACAAATATATCTCGGGAAATCCCGAAGTAATTTCCCATGTTCATACTTACATTTACTACGTACTTACTTCTTATGTTTGTCGGAGTAAACCTGAATGGGATACAAGAAAGTAACACGAAATATTAGTTTCATAGCATAAGTTCGGGGACTGGTACCAACTTCAGTTACGAAGTAATGTTCTCTCCTTTCCTTCTTGGCCGAATAAGGCATTTCATTATGTGGTACAAGGCAAAAGAATTCGAGTTCCAGAAAAGTTCTAGAAGTCGAAATGAGGGTCGTCGTCGAATCCGAAAGAGAATAGACAAATATGTCCTTCCTTATTAGCGACGGGCGCGTACAACTGCGTGGAAATATCGAGGCAAATTAAATGTAAAATAATTCTGCAATTTAGTATGTATTAGTCTATATTTTTATAATAACTGTAAATATTTTATGTGTACCTTAATAAACGATATTCTGCAAGGTGAAGAACGTGTCGAATTGTTTTCTGTTGTGGAAGGTGTCCTTCTATTGCGATTGGTAGCTATCATTACTAATAATATATTTCTTCAAATGTATTTTTAATGCACAACGCAAAAAGAAAGGTGATAAAAGTTTCACATTTCATTTCAGATAAAAGTTTTAGATATGCCTGTGCGATCATATTTAGCTCCAGAACATTTGTATGACAGTTCAATCGTCCTCGATTTTGTTGTTATATAGAGTTTGTAATTCGGTAGACGCAGGTAAGTTATTATATCGGTAGGCAAGCAAATAAGCAATCAAAATACAATAATAATAATCATCTTGGCGTTAATATCCCGGTTGTGCTCTCGCGCCCGAGGGCCCGGGGTCCGCCTTCTCCATGATCCCGGATTCGGCAGGTTAGGTAATTACAGTGGAGCGACCATAGAAAAATAAATAAGTAGTTAGAAAAGCTAAGTAGGCGGTGCAGTCGCGCCACAACTATGCGCAAATGGGCTAATTTCCTTCAAAAGGCGCGAACGCGCCGTCACAAGGTTCAAACATACATAGAAACTGAAGAAAATATGTTTAGTTCAATCTCACTATTTCATGGCAAAATATATACTTATCTAGGTTATAGGAAATACCCCATTTGTAAACCAGTTTGAACGAAATAGTTCTTTGCTTTGTTTCATTAAAATCAGACGAGTAGTTTAGGAAATATTTACGTACCTATAAAGCCGAGTGCGCATAAAAAAAGCTGTGCCTAAAATGTTAAAAATATGCCATCTTGCTCAATAGTTAATTGCGAGCAAGAAGCTAACAGACTTCAAAAACAAAAGGAGTGATTTCATTTCACCGTTAAGTCTAAAAATCTTGTATTTATCAATATTTTACGAAAAATATTCACCCGCGCTCAAGGGCACCTTGCGCCCAATCTAGTGCTGTGCACATGAACCGACCTTATCGATAAATTATTTTGTTTATCGATATAATATATTTGTAGTATAGTAGAATTGACATAAAAAAATGAGAAGATTCTTATTTCGATTGAATGTTCTTTGAATGTTCGTGTTACCTACAAGGTACGTGTGTTCCTTGAAGTTTTCGTCAATTGCGGACCGATTTTGATATTAGTTTTTAGTAGGGGCACAGCAGGGGCACGGGTGGGGTAGAGGTATGATGCAGTTACCTTAACACTAAAATAAAATAAATACCTCATCATCACAGCCCGTAACAATCCACTGCAGGACTTAGGGCCTCTCCCACGAAAGGTTGGAGATCGCAGTATTTAAATATAACAATGGAAAATGCTGCTGCCCATTTTCAGACTACGGAGACTTTTGATCTTTTGCCTCGAAAACATTAGACGCCTTGTACGACACCCATGAGCGTAAGGGGTTGGTGCTATTCTACTCTGCCGGTCACCACACGGCCAAATAAATACCTAATTGTAGACAAATTCACACAGTGCCATCTAGCCCTAAACTGAGCAAAGCTTGTATTATGGGTGCTAGATAATTGATATAGTACTTATAAACTTTTTTTAAATACATACTTATTAAACATAGAACAGCCAGACCCGTTACAGAAATTAAAATTCATAATTAAATTTCTGCCCGGCCGGGAAACGAACCCGCAACCTCTTGTATTGCAAACTAGCATGTTAACCACTGAACTACTCAGGACGTCACACACTATCGTACTCCTGACATATTCCTGCCAAATCCCTACGGTAAATCTACCGTACCCCTACTCTCTCTCTATATCCTCTCTACGCGTCCTTGAACCCCGCCTCACCCCCCTCAATATAATAACATTTTCAATTCATTATTATTAAATAATAAATACCATAATAATAGTTAGAATTTTATCGAAATATTAATATCGACAATAATTCGATTTTGTCAATCCCTTGCGTAAATGTAAATTCAGAGAGGATTTACAGCACACACGCAACGCAATGTGTGTATGTGGTAGTGACCGATTGACTAATCACAGCACTCCGTTTGACTATGCGTGTGCGTGCGTAAGCCTGTGCATATTAAGTTGCATGAGTAGTGGTAAAAATAGTGGGGTCGGGAACGGCGGCATCGGTTTCGGTACTAATGGCGAAGATGCCACTTCTATCGTGTTCTGTGGGAGCGACTGCCATCTGACCTCCATGATCCTGCTACCAGGGGAACCAGACCAGATTGGATCATGGACACATCCAGTCGCCTGGATGTGCAGGTTTCATCACGATGTTTTCCCTCACCGTAAGAGCATCGGTTAGTATTCAACTAATGTACATAACTCAGAAAACAGTCATTGGTACATGGCCGGAGCGGGATTCGAACCCGGGACCTCTCTCTGGCTTACGAGTTGCTTACTCTCACTGCTCGGCCACCGACGCTCTTGCAAATAAATCAAAATATAGTCTTGCTATTTTGGTCAGAAAGATACATTCAATCCCAATTTTTTTTAGTGAAACCTTAGGTCTTGTATCATACATAAATATGAGTTGAGTGACTAACCACATGAGCGTCACTGACTTGACGGACACCTACCAGTTTCAGAAGATTATTTATTAGATTTATTACAATAAATAACTCGACCATAAGCTCTTCCCTTAGACCTGAGCCCATAATCGGTGCACGATCCGTAAGGGGCCGAAAGGGCCTGATTCCGAAAGAGGTAACTTTAATGAAATAACCGTCAAAACAGACCACAGACCGCGGCTCGGCCCGATAGCCTGATATCCACCTGCCTTCGAGGTACTTATGAGTGAAAAGGCTAGTCGACTCGCCTTACCTATATTGGGTTTGCAATGCGGTCTGGCCTTTGAAGGCACAATTTTATGAGCTTCCAGGAATCGCAGCGTGGTTTAATTGAATAAACTTATATTAAATAGCTTTTGTCTGCGACTTAGTCCGCGTAAAATTTGGTCGTTAGGTACGTTTCGGACCTGTTTCCGAGGGAACCACATTTCGCGATAAACTATATACCTACTCTAATATATTATTGGCAAGAGGTGGTACCAGACAGAGTGGAATAGAGCTTCTTAGGCGCTGTCTACAATAGGAGAACTAAAAACCATCCATCGCACGACTGTTGCCATTTAGAACAGCGCCTTAGTGTCGGAGGCCAAGACTCATTTTGGGTCGCTGCGCCATCTTAGTCAGTAGTAAGTAATATATTTTATTAAGGTGGTATTCTATATACTATACTTCAACTTTGGAAAACAACAAAAAACCTCCGCTAGGCGGTCCACAATTTAAGGTTACTATCTTATCAGAAACTACACGAAAGTGGATCCCCCTGACGTTGTCTTGTGACCTTGAACTAAAACTAAATAGGTACCTACTACTACCAACGTAGAAACTAAAATTGCTTAATCACAGTTAGAGCGAAATCCATTAACTCGCGAAATCCGAAGGCAGTTTAAAATTTATGTAAAAGCCAACGCTTCGTCATTGAAATCTTAAGAAGACCCATCACTCATTTATAGAAAGTTCATACTTAATCTGTATTCTGCTAAGTAGATTTCGCCTAGTCCGAAAGCTGCCAAAATTAGTGTAGAAAAGAAAGACGTCGTCACTTAAGGACTTATCCCAAAAATCCTCTACAGATGTTTTTGGGTCATTCAATTACGTAATCTTATTCAGAGACCTTTCAATCTGTGATCACGTAATCGTCAAGATCAATGATTGTAATTGAAAATGTAAAGGCAATTATCACCTTACAAATAAATGTTGTTGTAGTACAGTTAGTCGACGATTATCTGTACAACCTTCGGCCGAAGCCAACAATTTTAAAGGTCTAAGAAATTTTGTTTAGGATTAGCTACAATCCACAATTAATAATAAAAACATAAGAAGAAAATAACTTTGAAAACAACATTTATAACGAATCTCGCGTTCTTCACACATATTATGTAAGTTATAAGTAGTGCCTGTTGTGTAGTTTATAATTGTGTTTTTTCCTTTATGTTATACTGTGTGCAAGAGTTAAATTTTAATTTTAAGGGAGGTATTTTAAGGGGGCATCCCGTTCGAATTGGAGCCGCCCGAGTGGGCAAGTACCTCCACCTTACAGAATACCGCAGCTAAACAATACTCTTTAAAATAGTATTGAGTTTCTGCCGGTGAGAAAGGTCTCCAGTGCTCTATGGGGTGGGGATTTGGGGAACCGTGGCTTTGGCAGTGGAGGGGCATTTGCCTTTTTGCTGCCACATCAACGTCTTATAGAGATAGGCAACGCATTCGCGATACTCTTGGTGTTGCTAATGTGTATAGGCAGTGGTGACTACTTCCCATCATAGCGGGCCACCGCTTGCCTATTTGCCAACCGAAAGTCATAAAAAAACAAAAATTGATGACCTGAGTTTAGTTGTTTATTATATATTATATTATTTCCGGGCGAGCAGACATTGAAATAGTTTTTAAATTTCTGTTACGGGTATAAGTATGTTTATAAAAAAGTATATATAGTAGTTTATCAACACCCATAACACAAGCATTGCTTACGTTGATGCCAGAAGGCGCAGTGAGAATTTGTAAAAAAAAAATATTATATTAAACGAGAACTTGAGTCTTCTCGTGGCCACCGTGGGCATACAAATCGAAAAGGTACCTCGCGTGTGAGACGTTTAATATAATAACAACATTTATAACGTTGAGATGGTCTATCTTGCTAAGCACGAAAGTGAGTCTTTTCTGAATTATTATAACTGGATATCTACTTTATAATTCATAAATTATCTGGTTATTTGCTAGAAACTGATAATAGATGTGTTTGAAAGGCTCAGTTAGAAGCTGGATGCGTATCTTGCTAAGTAGAGGTTGATTGTGAAATAGGATTGGATAATAAATAAAATTAACATAAAAACTCACAAGTTTCCCACAGTTTTCTCTACACGACAACTTTAATTCTCGGGATATTCTCGATCGAATATTCCCAGGGATGTCCGGGAACATGAGAACTATATAAAATCTGAAATTTTAAATTAGATACAATAAAAGCAGTTCCAATACTGCTGTCTCCAATCGGCCTGCCAAACATGGAGAGTCAAAATCTACCAGTGTTTAGATATGTAGGAGTTCCAGTTGTACCGGGAAAACTGGACATAATGCCCCGGGAATTTCCGTTTAATAACCCTTAGTTCTTACTAAGTATTAATGTGTTGGTAGTGACGTATCTTTTCGTTTCTATGAGCCAGACTCTCAACCTTTTAATGGATCTCAAGAGATTCCTTTCCACTTCGACGGCAGCCTTATACCTTATTTATGTCCTTTGTTTCGAGACCGAATGTGTGATAGAATTATTAATGTACCTATTGAGACACTCGGACATTATTAAGAAGCTAAACGTGTCTCATTTACGAGTGTATATGCACATTGTTGAATGTTTGTTGTGGAACTTTACTAATATGTATTGTTATATACACGGACACAGATGTCGCTGATATATATTTAGATCGCGGAAATGACGTAGCAGCTATGTACCTATATTTTTTTTGTTTCTTTCTTTCTTTTAACTATCTGCCATCAGCCATTGGCTATAATCAGATTAAATGCATTATATTGAGTTTGGAGGATGTACATCCACTGACGTACATCCCATATGATTGCTTTATATTGAGGCCAGTCTGGGTCTTTTGAGACGATTTATGTCCTCAGTGTTGTTTCTCAGGTCATTTGCCAGTTTATTGACATGTGTTTCCACTCGATACTTGTATGAATTACAGCACTATATATAAGGAAATTGTAAACTGCATTATCCGCCCTTAACAAATTTTACACCTACACCTTCCTCATGTATCACTCCGTCTATTGGTTAAAACCAAATGAAAATCCGTTCAGTTTTTGAGTTTTTGGCGAACAGACAGACGGACGCGGGAAGGAATTTTGTTTTGTAGTATAGTGATAAACTAGCTGTTCCCCGCGGTTTACCGCATAAATTCTGACAAAAAAAAATCATATTGGTGTTAATGTCCCGGTTGTGCTCTCGCGCACGAGGGCCCGGGGATCCACTGTGGGAAACCTGACCAGATTGGATCATGGTTACACATCCAGTCGCCTGAATGAGCAGGTTTCATCACGATGTTTTCCCTCACGGTAAGAGCATCGGTTAGTATTCAACTGTCATTGGTACATGGCCGGAGCGGCATTCGAACCCGTGACCCCTGGCTTACGAGTTGCATACTCTAACCGCTCGGCCACCGACGCTCTTGCATAAATAAATTCTGACTATATGTGGTAAATTGTTCGGCTCCTGAAGGTCATAACGCGGTTGGCCTTTCATAGTCAAATACTTGGGAAGCCTGTAGCTTCTTATTACTGATAGAATTTTGGAAATGGGGAAAATACAGTGAAAATGAACGGATTTGGACTACTTACATTATTACTATTATTGATAGTAGGACGTAGTTCAAAGGACGCGAAAAAATATATTCTTAGGCTTATTATTTTGAAGGACGCCGACGAAGTTCAAAAAGTCAAGTGTATCTGCGTAAATAATAATAGTGCCACCGATCCATTTCATTACATGGTGATTAATGTCTAGAGACGAAAGGAAGTGGCATTTTAAAGCGCCAAGAAGTTTCGGTCCACTCAGGACAAAGCGACATGCCCAGGCAGATCCCGATTCACCCAATTCGACGATCGGCCTACGATATAACTAATAATGTGTACAGTCAGAATCAAACCTAAACTAAAACCAGACTGTCTGTGACAGAATAATCTGACTAAAACAAAGAAAGCCTACAGACTCCCTAGCGGTATAACATATCCCGTCTCAGAGCCGAGCGGGAATCCGCTATCCAGAATCGGAAAACGCGTCCGGTTTTATTGGAAGCGGTTTCCTCATCATATCAGCCGAAAGTCGCCCACTGCTGGGCACACGCCTCATCCAGTGACCTCCATAAAGACCGGTCCCGTGCCTTCCGCATCCAGCTGGTACCTGCGTTACTTACCAGGTCATCGGTCCATCTTGTGGGAGGCCTACCCACGCTGCGTCTTCCGGTACGTGGCCGCCACTCGAGAACTTTACTGCCCCATTGGCCATCTGCTCTTCGAGCTGTGTGCCCTACCAGCCTAGCGGTTTCCTACCAGAATCCTAATTAAAAATTTGGTCGGATTGGGCTTTTTACGTGCGGCGACTACCATCTGACCCGCACAATCCGTTAGGGAAAAGCTGGATCGCCAGCATCTTGCGTCTGTTAGCAGTGGCACCACAAACAGTTGGCTAATTCCGTAACTCTGTTGCTAAGAATTCTCTGATTTCAGTGATTGAAATTGTTACTTTTGCGATTTAATAGTTACAGTTTATTTCAATGGAACTTTAGCAACTGAACCCATGCAAACTATTATACCTATGCAATCGCAAAAGCTGCTATTTTAGCCATTGAAATCAGAAAATTGTTGGCAACAGAGTTACGGAATTAGCCTACAGGTGAAGTGAGATTGGCTTGGGCCTCAAGGATGGTGGTTGAGCCCATTAAGCTCCCACTGTTCTATTTACAGCAATACATTGGTCGTGAACTATGTCCGAACCGAAATGAACTTTATGTCCAGGGAATAAAGTTTGAAATCTCTTCTGTTGTTCAGATCAGTCCAGACTCTCGTTTTACTTGACGCTACGCAAGCGCAAGTAATAAATTGTCTCCATAATATCCAATACACTTCAAAGATGTTATAAAAGTCTCGTATCAAAACATCAGAGAACTAATTTCGTGGTGAATTGATTTCTGTAACAACGTTCTTGTTTTTCTTTGGATTTCACGTAGGTAACTGTAGGTACTTATACCGTACGATTCGTTTAATCTTCAATCTTCGTACGTTAATGATCTCTAAGTACACAACTTGAACACGAAATAAATAGGTGATATCTTAAACAAAAGTAATGCTTCTATAATAGTTATAGAACAATCGTTAGTTCAGATAGAACAACCATAGATTGTGAGGGCGCTGTAGGTTACATTAAAGTCACTTTTCTCTTTTCTGACTATAATGTAACTGAAAGCGAAACTGCAATTTTTTTTTACTTTTAGAACCTACACAAGAAAATATGTAAGTATTGTCGCTAACGCCTGAAGTCACCCTTGAAGGCGTCCAGATTATAATGATCAGGGAACACGTTAGGACTCTGTCAAGCCCGAGTCCGCCTGGGTGAGTACAACCGCCTTATCTATTTCTGTCGCCAAGCAATGGTTCCGGTTCGAAGGTTAAGGTAGCCAGCGCAATTGCAGGCATGAGCCATTTCATCTTAGTCCTCACAGTGACAACGCACCTGCGGTTCTGCATTTTTGTTGCCGGCAACCTAAATACATGAATCGTAGATGTTATGGGCGACAGTTACCGCTTACCATCAGGTGGGCTGTCTGCTTGTTTGTCATTGCGATAAGATAAAAAAAGAAAAAAAAAACACATTGGCAGGCAACGAGTTCCATTCCTTATTATGGGCACCAGTCTGCTTCTATTATAATTGTACCTACCTTCGTATTAACAAAATCTTGTGATGTTTTCGCGTATGCGTTATTCATGAGATACCGTCCTTATCATGACAGCGTACAATGTCGGCATGTAATAGGTATCAGGAATAGGGATTGGATTGGGTTTTTGGTCTATTGTCCAGCTCATTAACTTTGAAGATACTAGTATATTACACATAGGACCTCTGTGTACGAGCTCTAGGATCATATGAAAATTTAACGGATGAAAACAAAAATATTTTCTTGATTTAGAAACAAACAAGTCTTTGACAATATTTGTAAATTCAAAATGATACTTAAATAGCACTTAGTTTCTTCTACGTATTTTACAAATGCTTATTATAGCTGCTACGACTGACAACAATACCTACTAAGAACCTAAATAGTAAATGATGTGATGTTCAAAAGTGTTTCGTTGAAACCTAAACTGAATAAATGGTTTCGACGAAACGCTTATGAACATCACATCATTGCCTATGGAGGGATATTTGAAAACAACGATGCTTTCTTGTTGAACAAATAACTCATGACAGTCAAATGCCTGGCTAGTCTTATTTAAGAAATATACTTAAGATTTAAAGAAAAAAAAACGAATACAGTTCACTTTACATGCCCAAGCCCAAAACCCAGAAAAAGGTGTCCGGGAAGCCGCCATCACTACCCTATATTGGATTTTGGTTGATTCCGTTGTTATGGATATAAAAAGATTTATTACTTTGACGCCGAATCGAAAGGGACAGACCGCCGTTGGTAATGCGTTTCCTATGTTTGCCCTCACGAATTGATACCTTTTTCTGTGGGAATCGGAGGGAAATCAATGAGATAAAATATTGGAGACCCGCCATTTTTATTGTCGTCAACGCTTTTTGTTGAATCCCGACTGACCGAAGGATCCTATATTTTTATGACTATCGATAGATTAAAAGCTAAGGAAAGTGCCCACCGTGTGTGGATGGATATTAGCAACGCTAGGGGTATCACCAATGCGTTATACATCTCATATACCGGCAGGCGGGCAACGCTTTGGTAACTCCCCTGGTGTTACTGATGTCCATAGGCGGTGGTGACCACTTTCCATCAGGTGGCTCGCGTGCCTGTTTGTCTGCCGTATAACATAGAAAAACGTTGATTTAATGTTAAGTTTAGTAACCTTAGTTGATAACTTGATGGTTGGGGTAAATGTCGAAGTAATTATAACTGTAAACACAAGGCTGGCTAATCCGTAAAAAGTTAATATTTTCCAAGTAAATATTATAAGTAAGCTTGTAATTCCGTACACACCAATTGATCCGATCAACTAGTTGGTCAGAGAAAAACCAAAAAGCATGGACATTATGTTTGTAGAAAGGAACATAAAATCCACTCCAATGAAGTTAGAGTATAATCAACTTCATGTCGTTCTAAAACCGCACATTTCAGTATATTCTACTGGATAGGCTCTTTTGGTGTAGAGCCTATTCGAATTGGATGTTGTGACGTCGTCATTCTACTCTATTCGATGAAAATGGCGACATAAATTGGAGATCGGCGGTAGTCGTACCGTGTTAAGTCTAACTGAAATAGTTTTCCAACAATTGACTCACATGAAAACCTTCACCTATCTCTAGCTGACAACGCATTCGTGACTCGACGCGAACAACATTACATGGGCAATCCATACATAGATAAATTACCATTCCTAGATTAATGTACGAGCCTTTTTGTCACGCACGTGTAAGATGTGGAATGAGCTTCCTCCCTAAGTCTTTCCTCGGCACTGGGGATCTTCAAAAGGCATGTCTACATGTACCTCAAAAGTCGACACCGCGTCCTCTCCCCTTAGGTTGCAGTTGTTCTGGACGACGGTGACCACTTTCCATCAGGTGGACCATCGGTCCGTGGGAGGGAGGCACAATAGGCGATAAAAAATCAATGGTTTAGGACTTGCTCATTTTATAAATAGTGGCTAGATTTAAATTTAAATCCTAACAGATAGTTCTGTTAGATACTACATAATATTGCTATAGCGCTGCTTTAATCCACTGCTTCGTTTCCGAGTTGCAGCGCTCGCAAAATGCAAATTCATTCTCTAAATCTAAATTGTTATGAAAATGAAGGTATTTTCTGGCTCCTCGGTACCGTTTCCGCGTAATTTAAATATCTCAGCGCGTCCGTCCATCCGTATATTTGTATGTTTATGTTTATTTGCGAAAATGTAGGCGGATTGCGTGGATAATTGTAATTGCTCAATATTATGCTCTACTGTTACTGGAATCTTCAGTATTTGTACCAAAAAGAAAAGTGACTTTAATGTGGCTGAAAAGCAAAACTGCCAAGAGGATGTGAGGACAACCGGTTTTTTTTACAGTCAGTCAGAAAAGTCAGTATAAGAAAAAAAAAGTTTTTTGTGCAAGGGTGTGCACCGACACACCAACGTTTTGTGGGTATCCTAAACGTTTACTACGATTTTTTCTTGTACTCGATAACGTAGGATAAACTACGGCGCCCTCGCCGACTATGGTTTATTTTTTTTATTACCATTGAGTGACATGGTCACACCCCTTTATGTATACTTTTAGATATTCAACGGGAAAAAAATCACGACGGGTGACACTGTAAATAAACTCTGTACAAATTTCAACGAGTTACTAATGAATAGAGCAGTTGAAGTAGAATTACGAAATGATACAAAGAGTTATATCTCGTGTGTATCCTCCAAGAATAATTATCGTCATCTATATGTCGCAGCCATCTGGTTAAATCAGCCGTTTATTGAGAAGGCTAGTCCGTTAATTAAACGCCGGCGGCATTCAATTGAATGCTTAAGCTGATTGTTGATTGAACTAGCAACACTCAACGTTTAACTAGTTGGCTTATAGTAAGATAGCCATTTGAAGGCGGCTGACGTAAAATAAGGCAGGTGATTGAAATTTTTTTCAAATTTTATCCACTTCGGCGCTTGTAGTTACCAAAACAAATATGGCGTCGGACAGCTCGCACAGCACGAAATGTTTTTGGATATTTTTCGTTTTAAGTAAATTTAAAATGTTTTTAAGTAAGAATTAAGATAACTTAATTTGTTTTTTTTCTTTAAATACATATAATTAGAAACATAAATTTCTGTCAAAGTTTCGTGCATATTATAAACGTTATATATTATATTATATTTATTTGTATATATTACTTATAATAAAAAAGAAAGTTCCTACTACATAGTTACAAGTAGTTAATAAGTTATAAGCTTAAAGATTTTATTGTGTTAAATACTATAAGTGGTATTGGTACTCGCAATACAATTAATTGTAATGCAATTAACGCGATCGCTTGGCAGCGATCTAGCTAGACTCAGTTTTTTATTTATTTATTTTTTGTGTAAATTTTTTATTTTGTTTCCTAAATGGTAGTTTTAAGTTTGTACATATTGTAATGTAACTATGTATATAATAATTATAATATATTAAATAAGGTGATATTTACATTTGCTATATTGAAAAGAAATAATTGTATACTCGTACTTACTGAATTTGTTGCCACAAATATTTTTTTTTAATAAAAGTGATCTTTATTTATTAATTCTCTTTTTATTTTGACGACCTGAGTGGTTCAGTGGTCAACAAGGTCTGCCACGCAAGAGGCAGTTCCCGGGTTCGATTCCCGGCCAGGCAGAAAATTGAAATGATGAATTTTAATTTCTGTTACGGGTCCGGGTGTTCTATGTATAATAAGTATATATTTAAAAGTATATAAGTAGTTTATCAGTTGTCTAGCACCCATAACACAAGCTTTGCTTACTTTGGGGCTAGATGGCGCTGTGTGAATTTGTCCACGATTATTTATTATTATCTATGTTAGCTTAACTCATTGTCATGGTCTTACCTAACCTAACCAAACATCTATATCCCCATTAACAAAACGGATAAATAACGTTAAGCCAAGTAGCTGAACGTTACATTCAACTAGTAGTCCTTTAGCCATTCAATTGAATGTCGGTGTTTAATTAACGGACAAGCCTTATAACTAATTGGCTGACTTAACCAGATGGCTGCAACATACATATACATTGTATAAAACAAAGTCGCTTCCCGCCGTCTGTCTCGCTTAGATCTTTTAAACTACGAAAGGGATTTTCGACAATAGATAAATTGATTCAAGAGAAAGGTTGATAAGCAAGAAAAAAGGGTAGATAGGGGTGAAGTAGGTGTACGCTAACGAAGTCGCGCCGGGTCCACTAGTACGTACGTATTAGTAAAAAATGCGAACTCTTCTACGCTTTAAGACATGTAAACTGTTTCTAATATGCAGTAGGTATCATAAACAAATGCAAAGTAACTTCATACTGGTACTTATAGCAACAGAAAACAGTAAGAAAACAATAAAGATATCTTCGTCTCGACGCAAAGAAGCATTAAGAAGTGAGATTGTGATTTCCCTCAAGACTCCATCAATTTTATAGGGGAAAAGCTGGCACGCTGCCTGTAGCTGCAACAATAATTAGGGAAAACATAAAAGCCGATAGGAATCATACTTTTTACTTAAAAGTATGATTGTCCCATTCTGAATGCTAACACTAATTCCTTCGACAATGTTCCGTCTAATAATTACTTAGACAACGTCCCATTCTGATTTCTCGCGAATAATACCACATTCTTTGTGTCACATTAGTTTTGCTACCCTGAATTTTGGTTAAACCCGATGAATTGTGGATACCATTTGCTATTACGTGGGCATGCCATTTGTCCCCGCGGTTGTATATGTAAAAAAAAATGATCACAAAAGGGAATGTTACACAACATGCCATCTAGGATTCGCAACGCATGCCTACAATATCCGAAGTCGAGTCACGAATTCGATTACTTCGATTATAGAGTCTATAATGCTGCGGAACACCTTTGAGATGACTCGGCAGTTCGATCTATTATGAAAATGATAGGCAGCCAGTGGATAGAATTCACTACCTTCCCTGGATAAATGCTTGATCATGTTCTTTAACCCCCAATATTGACGGCACCTTGAACTCTGTATTGCAATATTTCAGTGGGATTCCTTTTCGGATGCTATGGTTTGGTTGCGATCGATAAAGGATCGTCCATTAATGGCAACTAGATATGGTAGAGGCTTTTTTTCTAATTGTGCACCATGACAATGCTTCGGCGCACATTGCGAACAAGAAAAACTCGTTTTTGGCTTACCCATCCGTCACTTAGTCCAGAACTGGCACCATGCGATTTCTTTATTTTCTCCTTAAATAAAATATTCGATGAGAGGTTTGACATTTACGGGAACGAAAGAGGCCGTCATAGCTTTCAACCAACACTTGAAAAACATGACCTAAGATCAAAAATTATTTAACCGAATAAAAAAATGTGTAAAATGTAATGGAGAATACTTCGAAAAGTAGTAAATATATTATTACTTTACATGTCAATTGTTTCAGCATACCACACGAGTAGGGTTAATTCTATCGAAATCTGACTTACTTCTTTAGGTTTCGGCGAAAGCTGAAGAAATAAGACAGATTTCGCTTGATTTCGATTAAATAACGAAATATTGATTGCATTTGCCATTACTCTTGTTTACCATTGGGCACCAATGTGTGGCACCACCAAGGCCCTGCTGTGGTACATCTTAAACAGCGTTTTCTGGATTCGGATTCGAGTTTATTGATAATAATAGGTCTTATTATCAGCTCAAAAATTAGATCGTCACGATGGGACAGAAGGGTTGGCCGTGTGGTGTCCGGCAAAGTAGAATAACACCAACCCCTTACACTCGTGGGTGTCGTACAATGTTTTTGAGGCAAACGATATAGTCTCCGTAAACTGGAAAATGGGCAGCAGCGTTTTCCATTGTTATATTTTTATCACTGCAATCTCCAACCCGCCTGCCAAACGTGGAGATTATGGCAATAACCTCCCGTTTCGTAAGAGAGGCCCTAAGTCCTGCAGTGAACTGTTATGGGCTATGATGATGATGTCGAAGGAAAGCGTTAGCGTTCAGAATGGGAAGGAATTTTGTCAAAGTAAATCAACCAGCCACCCTTTGGGTTACGCCGACATGGCTATGTTCTACAAACCTGGCATCTACTACTAACACTCTAAAGATACCTCTAATATATGGCACCTCTTATATAAAATTACAAGTAATTGCGAGCTAAAGACAATTGGAAATGAGGATCAAACTCGGTACTATCATAATGTTCTTGGAATTAACAATATTGAAATAATACACAGTACACGTGTAAATATTATTATTGTTGTGGTATTGCACATACTTAGCCGAGTCGTTGTGTTTATGTGTACCTAACCTAATCTATGTTGTTCCATACCCACAAGAGAACTCTAAATTAGATAGATAATCAAGTAGATACGCTCACAATCTGACCAATCTCACGGACGTCGTAGCACCATTGCGGCCACGGACTGATTTGAATATAATAACTTTGGGAGTGGGCTGTCGGGAACTTGGGCACTTGACATTTGATCAAGTTTAGGGGCGACGAACGCAAGGATTTAGGGTTCGGTCTCTGGGCGATCCTCGCGCTGTGACATATCAAAATTCGACATTTTTAGTAGCCATACAACTGTATTAAAACGTCACTGACATTGATTTTCGAAAATCGTCGAACATTAAATGATTCAATGTCATTATTAATGGAAGTATATGGCTTGGCCGTGTGGTGTCCGGTAGAGTAGAATAGCACCAACCCCTTACACTCATGGGTGTCGTACAAGGCGACTAAAGTTTTTGAGGCTAAAGATCAAGAGTCTCCGTAGTCTGGATAATGGGCAGCAGCATTTTCCATTGTTATATTTAAACACTGCGATCTCCAACCCGCCTGCCAGGCGTGGACATTATGGCAATAACTTCCCCTCTCGTGGGAGAGGCCCTAAGTCCTGCAGTGGACCGTTACGGGCTGTAATGTGATATGGCTAGAAAAAATGACGAATTCGAGATGTCTCAGCGCGATAATTAGGCCCCTGTGCATCTACATCGTTTATGAACGTACGTCTTTATCATCTACTCGTTCACTATGGTATTACTACCATTGTGGGTACTTACTTACTTAAGTAAGTAAAGCAAAAAGTTTTTATTGCAAACACTAAAGTTAAATATACATAACAAAGAAAAAAGCATTATCGCTCATAGCATTCTCTTTCAGACAACCTTTGGGAAGAGGTACGTTATCACAGTATCTCATAGTAGTGTAAGAGCAAATAAGGATAGGTACTATAATATAGCCACTGGGGGTGAATTTTCAGAATTTGAATCTATAGGTATATGAATAAAAATCAAATGCCGTATGTGTGTAAGCACATCACTTTAGAACGGCTGTCCTGTCCTATTTGGCTCTATTTTATTTGTGTTTGTAATTGTCAGGATTAACTATGTATGTAATAACGAAAATATGACCCTACCCCTACCTTTTCTACGTTAGTTCATTAACTGAAAACCACGCGAATGAAGTCGTGCGCGGCAGCAAGTCTTGTTTAAGGGGTTTTTAATATAGGTATTGATAGAGATAGCTACCGGTCGTAGAAATAAAGCAAGACCTATTTGTGTGAAGTGGTCTACTCGTACATCATCATAAAATCAGTCATAGAAATTAGAATCCCAGAATGTCATGAAACATAACCGTACGCTAACTGCAGTAAACGAACATACATTAAAACCTCACCCTTACGATATATTAAACATACCCTAAGTTCTCGCTCCGATCACACTGTAGCTGACTGTACTAGTGACGAACGGGCACAATGGTCGAAAAGTCAGATATCCTTCTAAAAGTCGTAAACAAATATATATGTATACGCTTATCATACATCCTTACCCATGACGGTAAAGTAAATGCTATCTGAAAGGACCTGTCTGTCGGTCGCAGGTACCAGGCGATCATGGGACGAGCAGCGTTCCACGTTCAATCTCTTAGATCGGAGCCATTACCGCCGATTCCCCTCACTAACCGCGTTGTCGCCGCTTGGATGGAATTAATTACCAACTCCTCTCGATTGGGGACCGTTCACAGCGGGATAGTGACTCGCGGATAGACTAATAAATGGAGATATAGTGGTTTTAGGTTTATTTCTGGGTTAAAAAGCCTTCCAAAAAGGTTGTAGAGTATCCTAATGTAGGATGTTGTCTTTTAATAAAATATTTATTTTCTCTCAGCCACATTCCTTTTTTTGCATAGGCTACATATATGCGAGATTGAGACAACTAAGGACAGTTTCACTGAAATCTGCTCATTTAAGTACTTTGTGATTAAGTGGAAACTACTTAAACATCTTACAAAGCTCATCTCTTACTAGAAGGCTTATGTTCATAGCACACTTGATGGTGAGGGTTGATAACTCATAGTAGGGCCTGAGATTTATTGAAAAAGACAGCGATCTGACCTCCATGACCCTGCTACCAGGAGAAGCTGTACATAACTCAGAAAAGAGCTATTGGTACATGGCGGCATTGGGATTCGAACCCGGTACCTATCGCTTGCGAGGATACCTTGCCACTCTACCACCGACGCCCACAAACGCTCAATTACACTTTAAAGAGGGCCAGTTAAAATCCGGCTTAGCAAGAAGACGACGGCCCAGGTAATTAAAGACCATCTCAAGAAGCAAGGGGAGATTGCACTGCCTGTCGTCGAGCTACCCCCGTATTAGGAGACTGACTTCCGTGTTCCGTGTACGAATGCCTACAGAAAAGGTGAAAAATTTCCTTAGGAAAGAGTTGTGGCCCGTGAAGTAGTATTTGGCGGTACACCCACCATGCCTAGACGACCCCAGGAGCAGTCCCAGACTTCCGAGGAAACGACAGAGGAGGTGTCAAGTGCACCAACGGAACCCAGCGTTGCCCTGACACCGCCACCATGGATCCCAGTGATTGCGATCCGCCAGCATATTACTTGAATCGCATTAAGGGGAAAATAAAGAATATAAAATAGAATAGTACTAAAAGTTTAGTCTTTAAGATGATAACTAACAAAATATAGGCTTGTTTTTTTTTTTTTTTATGTCATACGGTAGGCAAACAGGCAAGCGGGCCACCTGATAGAAAGTGGTCACCACTGCCTAAAGACATTAGCAAAACCAAGAGTATCGCTAATGCGTTGCCCACCTCTATAACACGTTGCTCTGGCAGCAAAAAGGCAAATGCCCCTCCACTGCCAAAGCCACGGTTCCCTAAATCCCCACCCCATGGAGCACTGGAAACCTTACTCACCGGCAGAAACACAATACAATTTAAAAGAGTATTGTTTAGCTGCGGTATTCTGTAAGGTGGAGGTACTTCCCCAGTCGGGCGGCTCCTATTCGAACGGGATACCCCGCTATGCCCTACCCCTCTTGTTTACATTGTTTTAAACCTTGTTATACTTTATAATGCCTGAAATAAACGATTTAGTATTATTAATATTAAAACAGAAGACCAAAATAAGTTTACGTAGATCTAGAGTAATTTCATGATCTCTTATTTTTTATTTAATAATTTTTCTTAATTTTTTTTATTTTTGGCAATCTTATGGCAGTGTTGGCAAAGGTAAAATGGTTACTACCTAGTCCTTGTTTTAAAAAGACAATGGTCATATTTCTCACCAATTTTAGGTTAGTCTCCAAAAATACAAAACATTGATTCAAAACTCTTTGCTAGGATCTGGACAATATCATTGAAATTACATTAAAGTAACCCAAAGGTTTAGTAGTCCCGAAATTTTCGTTTTTAAAAATAATGTAATTTTTCTTTTTTAAATGATGGTAAATTTTTTTACATCGATGAGAGACCGATACGCATGACAGATCGAAGTGTAGCCGGTACAAGAAAGTATAAGTACCAAGTTCATTTATTAGTGTATTAAGCGAGATAGATGTCAACTAATTCTACTATATTTTTGAGTAAAAAGTTAAGGTGGTAACTGGATGGTGATATGGCCATCGTCTTATTAAGGGATAATATCGTAAACATACTAAATTAATTGTATATTGGAATTTGACCGGGAATTTGATTCAATACTTCTTGGGTGGGCCATTCATTTGGCCAACAAAATAAGTAAATTTTATTACTTCATTGGTTGCCTGCCAGGAAACCATTAAACTTGCGCTGAAAAATCTTAAATTTTTTGTGGCGTTTTCTAAATATCACCGATTACATTAACATCCTTCCTTTTTTTATACAAAACCATTTAATCAAGGAATGGTGCTAGCAACTTTCTTGTGTGAACAGAGTACGAAAGATTAAAACTTAACTCCGGGGCACTCTCGATGCGTCGCCCGATACGGAACGGAGTTACTGGTTATTATAAACTACGTTTAGCTAGCTAGTTCGTTAATGCATTGCTATAGCCATTGCTGTGTTTGCTCAAACTTGTCTGGAAGTGATTACTGGTAGCCTAATATCGGTCTTTTGAATAAATATCCAAGCTAACGGTTTGGATTGAAAAATGAAAATATTTAATATGAGTCATGGTGTTGCGAATGTCCATGGACGGTGGTTATCACTTACCATCAGGCGATTTGCTTCAAGTTTACCTCCATCCATTATAAAAAAGAAGATACGCTGTTAATAAATAAACAAATAAAATATATTTATATGCTGTCACGGGGTCAGAATCGGCTCCCGAGACAGTTCAACCTTTGGGTTCCTCACACCTCGTTAGATGGCGAACTGGGGAGCTCTTAGTTAAATATGTTATCGGTCTGGCAAGCACACTACCCTGTCTGATGCTTTATAAAATTATATCAACAAATACTAATGGCCGACTTATATTGGTTAAGGACAGTGGCGTGTTACAATGACAGTAACTATGTCGTAAGGACTCGCTACTTCGAATGGTTTACACCGGTGTAGTCAACTATGCTGAACACTTGACCAATGTAAATAAGGCCTAAGGTTGAAAAATGAGCTCACTGGAGAGATTTTTTCTGGAGAGTACAACATGGAGTTTTTCAAGATCCACCAGCCACCAGCGCCCCGGTGTCTGCCAGGGCATAAAGCTGAGTGAGGTCCCTTTTACACACTACACCACATCCACATGCAACGGCTCTGTTCTTCATTTTTCTTCAATTCATGTAGATATGTTTGTCTAGTTGTTGTTTCATCATTTCAAGTTGTTTGTTTTAAATGCTGAAAATACTTTTTTTGTTTCACGGCTCTGAATTTGAACCACTGACCTCAAATAAAACTTGTGTTGTTGGAGGTCAGTGATTAAGCCATTTAAGCCATTATGTTATATGTTTGTGGTGTTATTGTATGTAAATAAATGTTTCCTATTCTATTCTTGATAGGAATGAAAAGGTTTTACGGGGTTGGGGTTTTAAAGGGTTATTAAATGCAAAAGTCCATAGGCTGAGGTGACTGCTTACCACCAGGCAAGCCGTAAGCTTGTTTGCCACTTTAGACCACTAAGTAGGTAACCATCACGAATTTAGTCGACTATGTAGTTACCCACCTACCACCCACCACCCCTAATGAAAATTAAGCAATTGGATTTTGGTAAAAACACCAGTCAATATCTATTTAACTAACACAAATAACCATTTATTGAGATTTCCGTTGTCAAAGTCAAAGTAATCCAACTCTTAGTTAGCCTGGATAACTAAGCCAACTATCTAAAGCTAGCCTGACTTAACCAGGACAGTTGAATGATACCGCGGACCCAACTAGAGATTAAATAACATTATCCAACTTTATAAACCATTAAATGCTGCAAAAGTTTCCATTTCAAACGCGCATACATTTCTGGATAGAAACTGCACAATAATAAGCGAGGAATATACGAATAATACTTCCAGTGGGTACTGCTGTAGGTGAAACTTTTAGTCTGTGTATAAATTCAAAACTATGCTGGATTGTCGGTCTCCCGCGAATCGGCTTTACTCGCAGTCTGTTTATATCTCCAGGGAGGGAAGTTGGATGCAAAATATTTATTTCAAATCCGATGCTTCTATTGTTGGTTGCTGGTATTACGTAAATGGAACTGTACTGATTTAACTGATGGTTTTACAGGTCGTAAGAACTGGTTGGTTTTTGATCACGATATGTATGAGTACCTGAAATAATCTTTGATTAGAATATCGTAAATATTTGTGGGCAATATCTAAAAAAGTATATAAGTTGTGTAACAGTTATCTAACACCCATAACACAAGCTTTGCTTACTTTGGGGCTAGATGGCGCTGTGTTAATTTGTCCAAGCATATATATTATTTATTTATTTATACATGTAAAGAAACTGTAAAAAAGTGTGTCTCTACATTGAATATATTTACAGAAAAATAATTTAGGACAATGAAAAAATAATAATAGAGTATGCATTTTTTTAATTTTTGTCTGTCTGTTTGTACCTAGACTACAGGACGGAATTAAATAAATAAAAAATTGTTATGTTTCTATAAAGTCTTGGCAACATATAGGGTATAATTGATTTCGGAAATTGGAACACCTGATGTAGAACCAACTTATAAGGAGAAGGTTAACTTCTCCGTTGTACCAGCTTTCAAACATCAGGGAGGTCATTAAAAATGGTCGCTCGGGAAAAAGATAAACGGCCATAAAACGATTTCCACGCATGCACCTTACCAAAAAGCGTGAGGAACCCAGCAGACTAAAGTATGGCAGGTAGGATATTAACCTTTGGTCCTTACAGATGTCGTAAAAAATGTCGCGTTTTGTATTGTGTATTTTAAGAATTGCAATCCACCTACCAAGCGTGGATACAATAGCAAAACCCTTCATTTTGTAGTACTCTGTCAAGCCTGAGGAGTCCTCCTGGGTGAGTACCACCGCCTTATCTATTTCTGCCGTCAAGCAACAATGATTACATTGTTATTTTCCGGTTTGAAGACTAAGGTAGTCAGCGCAATTACAAGCATGAGGCATTTCATCTTAGTCCTCACAGTGACAACGCACCTGCGGTTCTACATGTTTGTTGAATGAATCGTAGATGTTATGGGCGACAGTTACCGCTTACCATCAGGTGGGCTGTGTGATCATTTAACACTGTGTAGCATAAAAAAATTTTTTTATGGGCACTGATAATGATGAAATACCTGTTAAGTCTGAGGAGTTAAACTAGATAGGAAAGTAACATTACCTAACATGATCTTAGAGCTTTTCTCTTTGATAAGGAAACAATTATTTAATGCACCGATGACCATTCTTAGTACTTTGGGCACTCTGCCCAGTACTTGGAGACATTTGTAGATATTAATTTTGTGTTTCTTTTTCTTGCCGCCCAGTAAAGGTTGTTGTTTTTTGACGCAGAGAACTTTGAATCTAAATAGAACAAAATAAAATTTATTCTCAGTGAAATTAGCTTTATTGGAAAGATAATTTTGTAGCATTTATGTTTCTATAATGATTTTGGTCATGTGGCTACAGTATTGGCGCGTAAATGGCGCAATCTGGATATTCTATTTTCATATACTTTAGGCCATAATAAAACATAATTCCGGCGTATTTCGCTAATAATTCATCGAATGTTGTGTACGATCATCTCTCGTTTATCGGTGTAGAATACCACAAAGAAAAACTTACTTAAAAGTTAGAAAGACTCAATACATCATAAAGAAAATAATGTAATGAAGTTAGATCACACAATCTCGGTAGCCAACGTGAAATTATTCGTTGATGTTCATTTCTTTCCTTATACAAAATTTTGTTCGGCGATGAAGCTCACTTTTGGTTGAATGACTAAAATAATAAGCACACGACAGCCACATAACTGAAATCCTATTTTAATTACCGTTAAATTCTCTTTTCAATAAAGCTAGTTTCACTGATACCAAATACTTTATACTTCGTATTACTTCAATTTAAAGTTCTCCGCCTCTAAAAACCCCTTTTATATCCAACACTTCCGCCACAATTGATTATATCTAGTTGAAAGGTAAGACTGTTTTGATTTGATTATAATCAGGATGTCAGCTTATCCCTCTCTGTGACAGCGACAGGAACGTTCGATTCCAATTTGCGCCCGAATCACAGTCGATCCTGGGCTTAGCAATGCAAATTTTTGAATTTTAATCAGTCCAATATGACGTATGACGCAGCTTTTAGCGTCGAGATGTAGTTTACATGCAGATGGGAGATTATACTGCGGTGTATGGCCTTTGACAGCAGACTCCCGGATAATACCCGTACTAGACAGCTGATAATTAGCTTATAGACTACTAGCTTTTGCCAGCGACTTTGGCCGTGCTTCCGCGGAAACCTGATTGAATTCCGGGATAAATTATCAGCCTAGTGTTATTCTGGGTAATAGGCTGCAACTGAGGGTCTGACATATCGCAGGTGGCGTGGGGGCCGGGTCGCTCTTTTCCCTCAAATATGGTTCAACTTGTCGATGGTTGATGGCTGGGCCCTGCGTGATACTCGTGAACGGGTGCTGTATTGGTGGACTAGCTTACTCTTGCTGTAGTTTTAGCTAGTTTTCTCAAGTGTATTTGACATACCTATATAATATGCGTTTCGGCTCTGCCTGGTATTGGCTGGCACTGCCCGGCTCTGTTTGGTATTGTTGGAGACGGTCTGGCCTTGGTCGACGTGGGGTGGGTGTACTCCGGCGCTGGGGCGGCTAACGTGTCACTGTATGTTTCCTTCATACTTTCCTAAACCCCTCCTTTTTGATGATTGGTAGAGATATGTAATCGGGGGGTTTGGGTCAGGTTGAAGAAAGCCCATTTTAAAAAGTGGCAAGCGTCCAGATCTCCTGAAGACCACGCTGCGTACAGGGATGCCAAACGTGCCAGCAAACGAGCGGTAGCCAGAGCCAGATGAAACCACTTACGTCCTTTGTACGATAAGTTGGAATCGTCTGAGGGACAGAAACTAATTATAAAATGGCACGATCGAAGGTTAAAGCGGCACAGGACATTCCCACGTGCCGCTGCGTTAATGACCCTAGCGGTAACCTGTTATGCGATGACCGCGCGGTGAAGGAGAGATGGCGCTCGTACTTCCACGAGCTGCTCAACAAGCAGCACAAAGAGGTGCAGCCACCGGACCTCCCTCGGAACTACGGACTCGTGCCACCGATAACGCCTGAGGAAGTCGAGGCGGCTTTTCGCCGCATGAAGAATCGGAAAACTGATGGAGTCTCTATTGAGGCGTGGAAATCGATGGGCTGTCGTGGTGTGAGCATCCAAGGTCGGTAAGACCTTTATAACCGCATTCTCCTCACCGGGAAGATACCCGACCAATGGAGGCTGAGTATTATTACTCCAGTCTATAAGGGCAAGGGCTCGGTGCGGGAGTGCACCAACTACCGCGGTATAAAGGTGATGTCTTACACCATGAAGCTCTTCGAACGCATTGTGGACTCTCGGATCCGACGCGCGTGTATAATCTCGGAATGTCAGTATGGGTTTTGGCCGAGCTGTGGGACCATGGACCCCGTATTTGCCCTGAGAACTCTCATGGAGGGATACAGATCAAAGAACACACCTCTGCATTTCCTGTTTCTGGACATGCAGAAGGCTTTTGACTGTACCCCTCGGGAGATGACATGGTGGTCTTTGCGGTCCAAGTCCATACCTGAGGCCTAGACATGTACCACGATTCCGATTCCATAGTAAGGACTGCCGTTGGTGTCACCAAACCGTTCCCGATTACCGTTGGGGTACACCAGTGCTCTGTGCTCAGCCCACTTCTGTTCATCGTGATATTAGACGTACTGTCAGACAGCATCCGAGATTATTATGAGGTATCTCCATGGCTGCTCATGTATGCTGACGATATCGCGCTGACAGACTCTCACAAGGGGCGACTAATCCAACTAGTAAAAAGTGGAAGGAGGCACTTGAGAACGGCGGTCTAAAGATAAATGTGGCGAAGACAGAGTACATGACCTGCAACAGTGCAGTTCCCCCCTACCCCCTACCCCCCTATCCGTGATGAGGACGTCAAGTGCATGGATCAGGTCAGATAATTGGGATCTGTGCTTAGCTCAACCGGGGACATCGATGGCGACGTCAAGGCCCGAATATCCGCTGCTTGGGCCAAATGGCGGGAGATAACAGGTGTCATTTGTGACCCCAAAATGCCGATAAAGTTAAAGGGACGGGTCTATAAGACCATCATTAGACCTGTTTGCCTTTACGGTAGCGAGACTTGGCCCCTATTAGAGCGACACAAGCAGGAGCTGCGCGTCACGGAAATGAAGATGCTGCGGTGGATGTGTGGAGTTTCACGGAAGGATCGGGTTCGAAACGCCCACATTCAGGGTAGCATTGGCGACCGTGACATCGCAGATAAGCTGCAAGAGTGCCGCTTTCGATGGTATGGCCACATCTTGCGCAGACTGGCATGTTTTGTGGGGAACAAGTGTCTGGCCATGCCGCCCCCGCCGGGCACGGGAAGGAGAGGCCGGCCCAAGAAGCGATGGCTTGACGTAGTCAAGAACGATATGCGTGCCAATAAGCTCACTACTAGGGATGCCGAAGACCGAGCGAGGTGGGCCAAGAATAGCATGAAGGCGGACCCTGGGCCCTCGCGTGGTGTGCGGGGGCGCAACCAGGATATAACGCCAAGATGATGATGATGATCGTAGATATATTTAATGTCAATGAAAATTCAAACTTAAACTTTTTTTCAAATTACTTTATTTAGTAACGAATTAATGTTTACTCAACTCACTACTCTGACCAAATATATTATCATTTTAGTAAAGTAACCATTGTACCTTTACACACTATTCACAAGCGGGATGGCTGGAACTGTGCCACAGAAGCAACATCTTATCCCTTAGACCCGCGTAAAAATAGAATAGAATAAGAAGCGACTTATACTAATTATCTCAACAAGTTAAAACCACGCTGCAGCATGGCAACGCGATATATAACCCTTGTTAGCGCTCTCGGAACTCTGCTCTAAATTTTTCACTTGCGTTGCAAGATTTTGCTTCGTTTTTTTATGACGTCCAAGTATCTACATATTACAGCAAAGGCGATATTTGTTATTATACCTACCTGAGGGTAAAATAAAAGACTAAATACATTGTTTTTTTTTAGATTTCAATAGGTAAGTAGGAACATGTAAATTCTGGTATCATGAGACGAGGAACTGTTTTTAAAAAATCATTTAAATGATTCCGAAGCGAGGATTCCCAACGGGCAAACAGAAAATCTATTCAAAGTTATTTATTCTTCATAAACATTCGGTATCATGTAACATATTAAATAATAGAGATACAAAGGCGAGCTTAAAGTGCAGTGAGTCGCTCGAATGGTGTTTTTCAATATTCTTAAATAAATGACAATTTGGATTCCAAAAAAATATAAAGTACATTTCCCCAACAATTTAATTTTACACCAGCCAATCTTGGAGTGAAATTTCATAAAATGGCAATTATGACTTTGCTAAGTATTTTGCGTTTGAGTCTCTCGTATTGTAGAAACTTGAACTTACTGCGCTGCGACCCAAAGTGTAGGGGTAAAGTAGGTACGCGAACGAAGTCGCGCCGTGCCCACTAGTGTTTCATAATTTGAAATCACATCAGTTTCCTTGATTACTCACAACAAACTGCCTCTTGTCAAGTACTAAATGCTTACATAGATGAAAGAAAAAGAATCATAATACTTACAGGAAGTGAATTTCGCTGAAACAAATTTGCTTCAAACGAATTTTGGTAAATAAGGAACAGGAAATTTAACGGTCGAGTGAGACTTCCACGAGAGCCGAGGCCCTTAGAACATTTACGCAACTCATGTAAGGTAAACTGAGGGTCGCAAGGACGCACTGTAATTTTTTAATGAAGGCAGGTCTTCACAAAATCTGTTGTGAAGATTGGCCTTCATTAGAAATGGTGTCATTCCTACCCAGCACTATGCTCCATCTTCGGCCGCATCATCACTTACCGCCAGGTGAGATGGGGGTCAAATATCTGAATAGTCTAAAATTAAAAAAAAATCTAAATTCAGGGTATGAAAATACTCATGCGACCCCAACTCCATATTGGTTTAGAATATGTTCCTTCTGCCGTGTAAACACTTAAAATGACACACCGACCTTCTTTTGAGGGGCTGTTTTACTGACAACTGTCAATATTGACTTTTGATTTTAATAACTTTTTACCAAGGACTAATATTTTGCTCTGAAAGGGTGGCACACTATGAGGGTGACGTAGGTTATCGTACGTCAGTACAAGAGTCATTTTTCTTTTTGGTAATTATAATGTGGTTGACAAGCGAAACTGCCAAGAGGATGTGAGGCAGAACAGTATTTTTGCAAGCTTGTTTGCCACCTTAGTGGAATAAAAAAAAACCATCGCTACGAAAAGTCGAAGTATATGTAACAAAAAAAAAAATTTTTGAAGTATCTACTAGCTAACGACGTCAGTAGTACCTTTCTATGTTGGTGTCCATACTAATATTTTATTTAGGTGCATAATATATAATAATTATCTTGTCGTTCCTCATCTCGGCTCACGATGTTATTCCTCACCTCAGTTAGTGTTCAATTAATGTACATAACTCAGAAAAGAGTCATTTGTACATGGCAATACTGGGGACAAACAAACTTCGATTATCGCCAATGCGATTTAACAAAACTGCGATGTCATTTTACATAGATGTGTCTAGTGTTAGACTTTACAAGACCGCGACGCACGTTGCTGCGAAAAATCGCTGGTTCGACTCACCTAAGTGTCGATGTACTTTACAGCGATACATGGAAAATAGGTGCCTGATTCTGGCGATATCAGGAAAGAGGCCCCATGGACGACCGAAGAAGCGATGGATTGACACCGCTGAGTTGGATGCGCGAGCCAACGGCTCACGACGCGAAGATTCCGAAGACCGGTCGAAGTGGAACAAATTAGTAGGAAAGCGGACCCTGGCAGAGGCCGGAATAAGCGCCAGGACGATGATGATGATGTACTTTACAGCACAATCATAAACAGCAAAAATTCAAAAATTCAAAATTTCTTTATTGATTAGGACATTAAATATCTCTTTCAATCGTCAAAAAGGAGGGGGGTAGGAAACACACAGTGACACGCTGACCGCCCTATGGCCGTAGATAAACGTATCCCTCGCCAACCACGACCGAACCGTGCTCGACAATGCCAGGCAGAGCCGGGACGCTATATTATATTATATAGGTATGTCTAGTATAATTAAGAAAAACCACCTAAAACTACAGCAAGAGTAAGCCAGTCCACCGACAGCGACAACACTAATCCACGACGCACTTTACTGCGAAACATTGCTGCTTCGAAACCACTAAGCGATTTGGCCACGCACTTATATTGCTTACTCTTGAGAATTTAACAAACAAAAAGCCGTCTTCCATCAGGAAGCGTCCTATCAGAGAAGGTAAGAGGCAGCGAAGCACCTGCGAAACCTATTAGCAGCTGATTTGCATATCAAAAGGCCAATGGGGCTTACTCGGGCGAGGAGCGGATGTGTAAAGTAATTGCTTAGATAAGTATCTGTATTCGACACCTAGTGAAAAGGGTCTGCGAAATTTGGAGCGAGACACGTGGTCAAGGTCACGCAATGATGTGACACGAGGACATTACGTTACGCAGATTCTTTTTTCAATCGTAAAATTGACTTTTTGCGAAAACGGCCAGTATATGTCGCATTTGTCGCGGCTCAAAATGGAACTAAATTTGGCAGACAGTCACCAAAAACAATGACGGGGACGATAAATGCGCTTATCTTGCGCACACTCTAAGCGTAAAACTAAGATGAGCCTTGGAGAAGGTGAGAACGCCAATCCAAAAATGCAATAGATGGCGCCTCTGGCACGGTCTGTTCAAAATTCGTCGTGCTATTTGTCCAAAGAACTTGGACCATAAAAAAAAAAGAAATTCGTGGACAAATTCACACAGCGCCATCTAGCCCCAAACTAAGCAAAGCTTGTACTATGGGTGCTAGATAACTGATATACTACTTAAATACCTTTAAATACATACTTATTATATATAGATCACCCAGACCCGTAACAGAAATTAAAATTGATCATTTCAATTTCTGCCCGGCCGGAAATCGAACCCGGGACCTCTTGCGTGGCAGACCGGCATGTTGACCATTGAACCACTCAGGTCGGCAAATAAGCTTCCAAGTTCTTTGTATGGGCCCGAATCAAACATGTGAGCAAAAATACGTTAGCTCCCATTGGCTAATGTTCACGGTATCTATGAGGGGGTCTTATTCTAAGAAATATATAGGTAGTTATGACTATGCTTATGATAATTTAACACTTATTCTTATAGCACGACGGATGGCTAACATTTTGTCGGACGTGACACTAAAAGAACTACATTCTTGGGGACGTGGCAATTCTAATTATTTTCCCGCTGGAAAGGCGGGATTGCAAAACCTTCTAGACAGGCGCCATCATGGATAGGCCCGCTGTGTCTCTACCCGCATCGGTATGAAGGAAACGCTCGCAAAATATGTAAATCGGGACAGTGTGGGTATTTTTTGACTCCGCAAGGGTGGCGGGACATCGGAAACTGCTTCACATTGTCCGTAAGGCATTCGAAGTGACAGCTATGGTAAGTTATCATAGATTTCCTTTCGTCGTAATCAAGTACGTATTGAGAATGTTTTACTTGTTTGTAGGTATTTCGTTCGCTTAGTACGCGCATCGAACTCTAGGTCAGCGTTGTCTGAAAATTTGCGCTGTGATTGGCTTAAGTCAAAACTTAAAATTTCTTTATTGATTAGGACATTAAATATCTCTTTCAATTGTCAAAAAGGAGGGGGTAGGAAAGTAAGAAGGAAACACACAGTGACACGTTGGTCACCACATGGCCGGAGCACACCCACCCTACGCCGGCCACGGCCGGACCGTGCCCGACAATGCCAGACAGAGCCGAGCAGCGCCCGACAGTGCCAGGCGGAGCCGGAGCTACTACCCTTTATAGCATTAAGCTGAGGCTGGTCCAGTTTAGATTGACTTCAGATCGCCCTACTTTCCTTTTTAGTAAATTTAATTTATAATTCTTTCATTCATTCATTCATTCATGTTTTATTGATAATTGTTAATTACAAGTCAATTACAGTATAAGTATGTCAAGCTATGGATTTCAAAAATAACAATAATGATTAATAATAAAATAATAGTAATACATTACACATCTATGTCAATATCCTTAGTTCTAAAAATTCATGATAACTATAGAATGTCTTTTGGAAGGCCAAATAAAGAATTGTCTATTTATATAATCTATCTTATCTATCTTAATCTTCATCTTCAGTTTCGAGGTTCAAGGTAGAGTATTACCCGATTTATGTAAATATCCATGTAACACTATTCTGTCACACGCGTGTAAATAACAACAAAGCCAACACTAATTGACGTGTACTATTACCGCCTTACACTTAGTTTAAGTGTCTGAACCCGACTCGTACTCCGAGATTTCATGCCATGTACCAATGACTCTTTTCTGAGTTGTTAGTTGAACACTAACCGATGCAAATAGTGAGAGAAAACATCGTGATGAAACCTGCACATTCAGGCCACTGAATGTGAAACCATGATCCAATCGGGCAGAGCCACGGAGGTCAGATAGCAGTTGATCCACTGCAGTTATCTGACCAGAAAAATCCTGGATCATGGTCATGACGGACCCCGGCCCCTCGCGTGCAAGAGCACAACCGGGACATTAACGCCAAATGACCATCTGGTCATAGCGGTCATCTCACCGCACTTACACCCGGTTTCTGAAACGCTTGTCAACGCAAAAATTACGTAACAGCTTGTTAAACACTGATTAAATGCAGTTTGGGTTTCTGAAAGGGCCAATTGACGGCTTGTTAACAGCTTGTTAACGGATTGTCAAATCTCCAATTAACGGCTGATTAATGTAATTTTGGGTTTCCGGAAAGCTTTTTCTCATGTTAACTGTATGTTATCGCCGTGTTATTTTAATTGGCGAAAATCGACCAATTAACCGATTGTCAAAAGAAATTACATCCGATTTTCTTGGTCTAGGTCTTGGTCCTGGCCCTGGTCCAGGTCCTAGTTTTGGTCCAAGGCAAAGTCCAGCTCTAGGGTCCAGGTTCTGGTCCAGAATCATGACCAAAACTGCAACCTTGATCACAATTTGAGCTTGAACCAGAACCAGGACCTAGACCAGTGCCAGCACGTAGACCATAAACATTAGCTGGACCAGGACCTGGTTCGGGGCCAGGACATGGACCTGAACCAGGACTAGTACCTGAACCACGGAAATGTCAGGGTCCAGGACCTGTACCTGAACTAGATGCTGGTCCGGGGCCAGGGCCTGAACCTGATCCAGGACCTGGGGCGGGGCAAGGCTCTGGACCTGAACCACGAAGTGGTCCGGGTCCAGGACCTGGACCTGAACCAGTACCTGGTCCGGGGCCAGTACCTAGACCTGAACCAGGACCTGGTCCGAAGCCAGGACCTGGACCTGAACCACGAACTGGTCTGGGTCCAGGACCTGGACCTTAACCAGTACCTGGTCCTGGGTGTTGCTGAGTGGCTTTCTCTGGATGGCCTCCCAAGAGATGGACGGACGACCTTTGTAAGGTCCTAGGGAGCCGATGGATGCAAGATAACAGAGTCGACCAGAGTGTAAGCCGTGGGAGGCCTGTATTCAGCAGTGGACCGGGACCCACCTAACTGCCTAAAGATGATGATGGTGGGATTACTGATCCACTGGAACCCGTGACGCTATAACATAAATATTGTAATAATTTCTCTTTTCTCGCTCTGTATATTTTTATAATAATATTCGATTTTTATTTACACGAAAACTATACAATCGCTATCAGTTTCATCTAAAAGTTGAATATCCCGCCGCTATCAAAAGGCCGCTAGGGACAGAGACAAATCAATGCGTTAGACAGAAACAAAACATGTATGAGTGAATGAATGTGACTGATTTTAGCAGGGGTAGCCAGACGAAAAAATTGATCTCTTGTTAATGGTCGATTAGCTAACAATAGATTGATTGGCCTTTCAGAAACCCACGGTGATTTAACAGCTTGTTAAATGTGACAGTCTGTTAGCTAATCAATGATTTGACAAGCGTTTCAGAAACCGGGTGTTAGTGTAAGTATCTACCTAATATTTTTCCAAGGCACGAGATATTTTATCTTAGTCCTCACAGTTACAACGCACTTGCAGTTTTGCATTTTTGTTACCTGCAACCTAAATGTAAGAATCGTAGATGTTATGGCCGATAGTTACCAGTTACGATCAGGTGGGCTCTCTGCTCGCTTGTCACTGAGTAGCATAAGTATAGTCGTGCTGCTCAGAATTTTCGCGGCACTGCAGTAACTGGTCCCAACTTCCTGCTGCGCCCTGCGACACCTACGACTGCGCTCTACCTGTCCCGCCTTCATTACACGGTGACGGCAAAGGACGTGGAGGAGCACATCCGCATAACCAAGAAGTACCTCGTGAGGGTCCAGCTCTTGGAATCAAGCCATGAACGTACGTTCAACTCGTTCGTGGCGTTGGTTCCCACCGCAGATTTGGATTTCTTCATGAGGGAAGAATATTGGCCGAAGGGTGTGGTGTACCGGCGATTCCGTGGGCGACCCAGAATTTCCGGTGCCACCGAACGACATTAACACCCGGTTTCTGAAACGCTTGTCAAATCATTGATTAGCTAACAGACTGTCACATTTAACAAGCTGTTAAATCACTGTGGGTTTCTGAAAGGCCAATCAATCTATTGTTAGCTAATCGACCATTAACAAGAGATTAATTTTTTCGTCTGGCTACCCCTGCTAAAATCAGTCACATTCATTCACTCATATATGTTTTGTTTCTGTCTAACGCATTGATTTGTCTCTGTCCCTAGCGGCCTTTTGATAGCGGCGGGATATTCAACTTTTAGATGAAACTGATAGCGATTGTATAGTTTTCGTGTAAAATCGAATATTATCCAAAAAATATATACAGAGCGAGAAAAGAGAAATTATAAAAATATTTATGTTATAGGGTCACGGGTTTCAGTGGATCAGTAATCCCATCATTATCATCTTTAGGCAGTTAGGTGGGTCCCGGTCCACTGCTGAATACAGGCCTCCCACGGCTTACACTCTGGTCGACTCTGTTATCTTGCATCCATCGGCTCCCTAGGACCTTAAGTTCCAGGTACTGGCCCCGGACCAGGTACTGGTTCAGGTCCAGGTCCTGGACCCAGACCAGTTCGTGGTTCAGGTCCAGGTCCTGGCTTCGGGCCAAGTCCTGGTTCAGGTCTAGGTACTGGCCCCGGACCAGGTACTGGTTCAGGTCCAGGTCCTGGACCCGGACCACTTCATGGTTCAGGTCCAGGTCCTGGCTTTGGACCAGGTCCTGGCCCCGCACCAGGTCCTGGATCAGGTTCAGGCCCTGGCCCCGGACCAGCTCCTAGTTCAGGTCCAGGTCCTGGACATTGACATGTCTGTGGTTCAGGTCCTGGTCCTGGTTCAGGTTCAAATTGTGATCAAGGTTGCAGTTTTGGTCATGATCCTGGACCAGAACCTGGACCCTAGACCTGGACTTTGCCTTGGACCAAAACTAGGACCTGGACCAGGGCCAGGACCAAGACCTAGACCAAGAAAATCGGATATAATTTCTTTTGACAATCGGTTAATTTGTCGATTTTCGCCAATTAAAATAACAAGGCGATAACATACAGTTAACATGAGAAAAAGCTTTCCGGAAACCCAAAATTACATTAATCAGCCGTTAATTGGAGATTTGACAATCCGTCAACAAGCTGTTAACAAGCCGTCAATTGGCCCTTTCAGAAACCCAAACTGCATTTAATCAGTGTTTAACAAGCTGTTACGTAATTTTTGCGTTGACAAGCGTTTCAGAAACCGGGTGTAAGTGACAGTTATTTTTTTAAGATATGTAACGCGCGCGCTTGGCTCGGTTCCGTACCTGCGCCGCGAAAGCTTTGTCCAGCTGCGCTCGGCCCTTTCCGGGATCGGCGCGCAGACGGCCCGTGCCGCCCGCACCCCGCACCCCGCGCCTCGCGTCCGAAGACGGACACGTGCAGACGCCTTTCCATGACTCCGGCCCGCGTAGAAAAGAGCTATTATCCGTTGCCCCTCGCTTTACCTACCTTTCAATGTAAATAGAGTTAAGTTAACTGTGATTGTACATTCTTTTCTCCAATAAACTGTTATACCAACCTTATACTGGCGCCCAACTAGCGGCTACGAATTCCAACCTGAGAGTGCCGTGCCGTGCGAGTGAAATTAATATCTCGACGATAAAAGTGTAATAGGTACAACGACAAAATGCACACACGTAGTGGGAAATACGACGGAGGAAACAGCAACGCAAGCGACTACGAAGAGTCCAACGACGGAGCGGAGGAGCAGCGCGCCCGAGGCGCCCCCGCCGCCGCGCCCGTCGCGCCCGCCGCGGCCGCCGCGCCACGTGGTGGCGCCGGCGCCGGCGAGGCCGTTCACGTGAACACCGAGACCTTCCTGGCCAGTATCATGGAGTCCTTCGTCAGGATGCAGACGGAGACCAACCGCTCCCTGGTAGAAACCCTGAGAGCGCTCCCCTTTAACAGCGGCCACTGGTCCCCATCAGCCGCGACGCCGCCGTCCTACGCCCGGCCGCCGTCCGACCTGTCGTCCGCGGGCACTGGAAGCAATTTCTCCAAGTGCACCGCGAGGTTCAACGGGAGGTCTCGCGACGCGGAGGTGCTGGAGGCGTTTCTCGACAGCGTGCAAGTATTTAAGGAGTGCACGGGTGTCAGCGACGAGCACGCGCTGCGCGGACTGCCGATGCTGTTGGAGGGCGACGCGGCCGTGTGGTGGCGCGGAGCGCGCGCCCAAGCCCTAACCTGGCCCGACGCCGTGTCGCGCCTGCGCACCATGTACGGCATGCAACAACCGGCGCACAAAGTGTTACGTGACATTTTCGCCGCTGAACAAAACGATTCCGAAAGAGCGGAAGTTTTTGTGTGTAGATTGCGTTCGTTAATAGTGAAATTACCATACGCAGTACCTACTGATATGCAGATAGACATGATGTATGGGCTATTACATCGACGTGTTCGTAAGCGCCTTCCTAGAGACAGTATAAATAATGTTGATAGTTTTGTGGAAAAAGCGAGGGCCATCGAGGACGCGATCTCCGAGACCAAAGTAGGTAATAATAGTAGTTCCAGTGCCAAAAGTCCGAGCGCAGCCGTCCCGACGCCGCGCGCAGCGCGGGAAATCGGACCGGTCGAGCGCAGCGTTACCACTTGTCCGCGTGGTACTACGGGTGCCAAACCCACTTCGAAACGGGATAGCCGCGTTCAGTGCACATATTGCAAGTTCTTTGGACACGTTGAGTCCGAATGTCGTAATGTACTCAACAAACAAGCGGTAGGTACGGTTGCCGATGTAGATACTACTAGCACGGGTACGAACCCGATACGGTGTTATGGATGCGGCCAACCCGGCGTAGTTAGATCGAAATGTGATACTTGTTCGACGAAAACTGTGCCTGCGAAATCTTACGATTTTAACATCGTAACCAGTAACGCAGCCGCTTACGTACGTAGCGTAACGGAAACGTCACACCCGACCGTGTCCGTCACTATAGCGGATAAGATAGGCGTGGTGATACTCGACACAGGAGCCACTTGCAGTGTGGCTGGTTCGATGTTGCACTCTATCCTACGGTCGGCTGGAGTACAATTCCGCGAGACAGACCGCACCATCGGGCTTGCGGATGGTTCTCGTCAACGAAAGGCTGTTCTGACCGCGACAATACCCGTGACCCTAGAAGGCAGGCAAATCGCTACCGAGTTCGTGGTGTTCCCAGGGGAAAATACCCGAACATTGTTAGGCCGCGACTTCATCCGTGATGCAAGCGTCACGTTGAATATAGCCCAGGAGTCGTGGTATTTTTCGGACAGCCCGCATCAAATATTTCCTTTCGTGAAATCCATGATTGTAGAGGACACGGAGCTGATGCGCGCGGATGTAGCGAACGTGATCGCAGACACATTGTCACGACCGGCATGCCCCGCGGGCACCGATTGTGACCTATGCCTGACCGTAGTAGACCTGCCCTCGCGCAGCCCCAAGGATGTCCGGGAGAACCAACTAAAGGACCCCGAGGTACTGAAGATCGTCGAGGCGATTGAATCCGACGATCCGTTTAGGGGGAGAGCGTGGGCCGATAAAGGCTATGTTTTGACCGACGGTGTGTTGTACCGTTACGGTCCCGAGAATGAGGAGAATGACGACGCCAGCCTGGTGGTACCAGAGCACAAGCGCAAGGACGTGCTCGCTGAATACCACAAAGCTCCTACGGTCGGTCATTTCGGCGTAGAGCGGACGTTACAACGCCTAGTAGGAGAATACTACTGGCCCGGAATGAAAGCTTACGTTGCCCAATACGTAAAGAACTGTACAGCGTGCCAACGCTATAAGGCCAACGACACGAGCAGAGGGCAGACTCCCAAGTTTATTCCCCGGCGTGATGGGCCCTATCGAATCCGGGAGGTTATCGGTAGCGTGACTTACGCTTTGGAGCGCAATAGTGACGGCGTGGTATTGGGGAAGTATCACGTTTCGCAACTGACCCCGTTTGTTGGACCCATCCAGGCTCCTGTCCAGGAGAAAGGTAAGAGGGGTAGGCCACGTCGTAAGGCTAACCCAGTCTCCGGGACGTAACACCTGGGTTAGAGGGGGAGGATGTAACGCGCGCGCTTGGCTCGGTTCCGTACCTGCGCCGCGAAAGCTTTGTCCAGCTGCGCTCGGCCCTTTCCGGGATCGGCGCGCAGACGGCCCGTGCCGCCCGCACCCCGCACCCCGCGCCTCGCGTCCGAAGACGGACACGTGCAGACGCCTTTCCATGACTCCGGCCCGCGTAGAAAAGAGCTATTATCCGTTGCCCCTCGCTTTACCTACCTTTCAATGTAAATAGAGTTAAGTTAACTGTGATTGTACATTCTTTTCTCCAATAAACTGTTATACCAACATTATAGATATTAATAAATTATATTTTTATATATTAGTTTACAATTTATAATAATTTGTATGTAGGTATAGGTTTTATCTTTGTCTGTATTTTGTATTTATATTGTTTGTGTATTTATAAATATGGGCCTCAGTTGCCTGCAATAAATGAATAAATAAATAAATAAATATATCTGTCAATTACGTTATATCAAGACATTTCGGGAAATAAGTATCTAGGTATAGTAGGTACTGTACCTGCATTCACAAACGTGAATGTGTTACGTACTGTATTATTCACTCTGTTGTTTTAACTAGCACGCACACTCAACAATGGCGGTCTCATTTCGTCGGGAAGTTAATAAAGAAAACCCGAGTTTCTCTTCAAGTTTTTATTCTCGGCATGTTTATTAGTTCTCTTTTTACGCTTTCTTGGACTTTATTAATTGAAAGCCAGTTTTTCAGAAGAAATGCCCCGCTTTATTTATTTTTTCGAGTAAAACCTTCTATTTTGGTTTATGTAAACAGCGTGACAGTTTCTAGACAATTATTTGAAGGCCCTAAAATACGTTTAGAGACTTCTCCAGATATTTTTAACTGTACTTTTTTTCAATTATTGACGTACCCACGCCGGTATATTTCAGGAGTAGACAGACACTTCCGGTGCCATCACCATATACGTGTGATTCTTGAGCAATATCTAATATGAAAACTGACTAAAATAGACTGGTGCCGCTATGTGAAGTTGCTCCCAAGGACAACTCCTTACACTAATACTAACTGCTCCTAATATTGGGTCCCTTACCTATGAAATTGGCGTTTTTTCGCAGTTACACATTTGCTCATATATTTTTAATTGTATGTTACATATCAAAATTAATATTTGATTTAATAAAAAGAGTATACTTGGATGTCAGTAAGTTCCTAAAATTGAAATCAAAATATTTACTCACGCTTTTATAAAGGTTTAAAAATACCCCTTTTCATTTGTCGTCAGTTTTGCCTCTTTAGCCATGTGTAATTTAATTAAAAGAGTAGTGATCGAAATGAAATGGTATGCCTCAATTAGCTTAATGTTGTCTGATTACACCTACAAAGTTCCTCATTCCACCATTTTTAAGAAATCAAAAAATTTGTTTGTATGTTAATTCCAGTTTGCGTCATTTTCGCCATACAAAACGCAAAGGTAAAGACCTAATAATAACCGTGGTAACAAACCGATAATATGTGTAGTGAAAGTGTAGTAAATAGCCACGAAAGTCTTAAAACCTAAATTAAAATAAATAAATTAAATTGCTACCAAAATAAGATACCTTGCATTTGACTGTCTGTGAAAGAACTCTTTTCAATAACTTGCTAAGAAATCGTAATATTAATTTTTACTCCCAATTTCGCGGACGACTGGCTCGAAGATTTTAATTAAGAGCAACTACGTTAAATGGCATTTCAAAGGAATATCGAATCTTTGTGTTGCAATTTATTTCTAAAATTTTAATGGTCTGCGAGTTATTCGTTGCCATTTATCGCTGATCTTATTATCTTATTATCTTTGGTTGATCTCTTTGGTAAGATTATTATTATCAAATACCCCTTATGGTAGATTATTAGTATTTATTATTTTGTTTATACATTTAATATACCGTCATCGGTTGCTGATCGATTCCCGAGATTGTTCAACAATTTTATTTTAGTATCTGAACTGTACCTAGACTATAATTATTACTATATTGCAATAACTATATCGTATTACAATAAAGTGGAAAAGTTGCGCGATTTGTACCTAAGTTTCTAATCTCCGAAATTGAAAATTCTTTCGCTAACAGTTAGTTACATTATTGCTGGTCCTTTTCATCGCGAAAAAATATATAATAGTTTACGACGAGCCCAGCGACTCAGGACCGTCTTCTCTAACCTCAGGACCCTACCTTGAGAATAGACGGCCTAGTTTGTATCACGGAAAAATAATAAATTACAGCGGGGAAGTTGAATATTTACATATATCCTAACTGCTCACGGGTGAGAAGCGTAACGATAATAAACTGCTCTACAATGTGTTATCTACTACACCACGTAATAGGTAAATCATATAGGTTGAATTTAGGACGTTCTGTAAAACATAACTAGTGAACAGATTTCTATTAGAAATAGACACGTATCCTTTGGCTGAATCGTCACAAAGTAAATAATAATAAATAATTGTGGACAAATTCACACAACGCCATCTAGCCCCAAAGTAAGCAAAGCTTGTGTTATGGGTGCTAGATAACTGATGAACTGCTTATATTCTTTTTAAATACATACTTATTATACATTGAACACCCAGACCCGTAACAGAAATTAAAATTCATCATTTCAATTTCTGCCCGGCCGGGGATCGAATCCGGGACCTCTTGCGTGGCAGACCGGCATGTTGACCACTGAACCATTCAGGTCGTCAATATCTACCACCATGTGACATGGCGGTCAAATACCTGGCTAGTTCTTATAAAAAACGTCTTCAGTAAAGTGTATTTTCTCACCATCCCCATAACCCCCAAACCGCTTTACCCATAATAAAGTGATACGATAAAAAGTTCTGTGTTGCCAGTCGTTATGAGAAATTCTGTTTGGCACGTACACAGAACAGATGGCAACGTCTGGCTACCCGTGAACCGCTGGCGATCTGCCAAGGTTATGTATATTGCTATTTGCCGCCAATTGCTTTGACAACGTTATTTGCTATTCGAACGATGCTAAGGTATCATAGGATAAGGATTTTTGTCTTAAGGTTTATTTTTAACCCCCGACGTAAAAAAGAAAGGTATTATAAGTTTGATGTGTATATCTGTAGCTTTGTGTATCTGTCTGTGGCATCGTAGCTTCCGAACGGGTGGACCGATTTGGATGCGGCTTTTTCTATTTGAAAGCCAGTTTATTTGAGATGGTTCTTAGGTTTGTTTAAATGAAATCGATTCTGTAGTTAAGAAAATATTTGAGTTTAAGTAAACTTGGTCGGGAGTTTTCCGATTTTTTCTGTCGGTTACGTTATTTGTAAGAACTCAACTGTTAAGTTAAGCTCGCCTTTGTATTTAAGTTACATTCTGTTAAATTGTATTTATTATTTTTGTTGTATACAAAAAGAAAGAAGAAAAAAAGAAAGAAAGTTTTACGGGGGCAAATAGTTTCACCTAATTTGATATATTTAGACATAACCGTCAAAATCATGATTATAAGCCTATATACTAGTCCACAGCTGGACATAGGCCTCAAAGTGCCTCCTCAATGACCGCCAATAAACCGATTTATGCATCGTCATTAAATCCTTTTTTCCCTTTTGCTTACTTTGGGGCTAGATGGCGCTGTGTGAATTGTCCTTGAATATGAATTAGTTTATTATTACAATTTTCAGTTGCTTTCTCTCCTTACACAAGTAGGTATTTGCTGCACCTGAATTAGACACGACCAACCAATCACACGGCCTGTACCTTATTTATTCATCGTCATTAATTTTTTACTCTAAAATATATCAAACTCTAGCAGCAGCCCGTGTGTCTCACTCAGTGAAAGATTTATGTAGCTCAAAGTTTATGGATAATTTCTATTAAAGAAACAAATAACACCATAGGGCCATAGAGGCCTATGTTATGCCTCTCCTGTCTATCTTTCTATTCATGAATTCAAGTTTTACCACGACCTTGCTCACCAAAATGCATACGAAATTAGAAGCCATAGACTCGACTTTAGTTAGACTTAAAATAACTGAAAAGTTAAATTGAGTTAAGTACGTGCCAACCGTTAGCGGTTAAGTCATTTCCAAAACTTACGTCAGACAGCTGCCGTGTTATTTACAAAAATAGCTTACAGACAAAATTACACTTTTTCCAACTCAGAACAAAGGGCGGGCCCTTTGTGAGTAGAAATCACCTCACGTCGATGGTTTATGAGAAAAGTTTGATGATTGCTATGGATTATGACGTGAAAAACGGCAGTGAATAAGCCTTTCGGCCTTTTTTACACACCTCGTGTGTAAAAAAGTGGCAGTGGCCTTGCCGGGGACAATGTATGGTGAGGATCGGTGTCAGAGACCGTAGACTTGGGAAGATGTGTTAGAAAGATAACTTTGGTTATGTCTATTCATGTCGTTAGACATGCATAGCACCACCCCCACATCTATATATAGTATAATATAAAACAAAGTCGCTACCCGCCGTCTGACCCTATGAGTGTATCTGTGGACCCGACGCGATTCGCCTACACCTACTTTACCCCTACGTACCCTTTTTTCCTTGCAAACCTCCGTATTCACAGCACTCTCTCTATCTATTGTTAAATAAACAATAAATAAATAAATATTCATGGACAAATTCACACAGCGCCATCTAGCCCCAAAGTAAGCAAAGCTTGTGTTATGGGTGCTAGATAACTGATAAACTACTTAAATACTTTTTAAATACATACTTATTATACATAGAACACCCAGACCCGTAACAGAAATTAAAATTCATCATTTCAATTTCTGCCCGGCCGGGAATCGAACCCGGGACCTCTTGCGTGGCAAACCGGCCACGCAATGTTAACCATTGAACCACTCAGGTCAGGAAACTGCATTAAAATCCGTTCCGTAGTTTAAAAGATAAATCTAAAGACCGCAAGCGAACCAAGGTCACCGACATAGCTCTAACGATTGCCAGGATGAAGTGGCAGTAGGCAGGGCACATAGCTGGAAGGATAGATGGCCGATGGGGCAATAAAGTTGTCGAAGGACGACCACGTACCGGAAGACGCAGCGTGGGTCGGACAAGGTGGACCGACGACCTGGTAAAGATCGCTGGTACCACAGCTGGATGCGGAAAGCACAGGACCGGCCTTTGTGGAGATCTCTGGGGGAGGCCTATGCCCAGCAGTGGGCGTCTCCTGGCTGATATGATGATGATGATGTTAGGATAGGTGATCATAGGCATGCTACACAGTTTCTTTCAACCTGCTAAGTGGTATAACAGTCGATCTCTTTATTTCTCGGGCCAATACGCTCATCTGGTGTGCTAAATGGGGTCCGAACTATATTCCCCTCATGGGATTTAACTTTCCATCGGTGACCCAAGACTGACCCTCAGATTTGGGTCCCCGCAGTAAGTAGTATTTTTTAGTTCGTCGGGCCCTTTTTAAATTGATGGTTAAGGTCCGTCACCCATACTAAATTTCTCTTACCATTCTTTCATTCGTTGGAGTGTTTAGTAATTGTATTATGGTTTATACTCTTAGTAAATGTATCAAATTAACCGCGAAATGGATTTCTATACGTTAATGATATAAAATAGAGAAATCAAATCGAAAAAAATACAACTCGCTGTTAGACTGCATTGTTCTGTCATTTATTTTCTTTAAAATATATTACATTCTTTATTGTACATAAAATAATGTTACAAAGTTCAGGTCATAAGATCGTTCACAAAGGCGAGCTTATCTCTGCAGGAGATCTCGTCCAGGCAACCTGAGAGGTGTGGAAGCAATATCACGGGTTCTTGAGCATGTACTTTCAGATAAACTACAACAAAGCTAATATTAACCTAAACTAAATCCTATCCTACCTGACAAAGTAAATAACGCACTTCGGCCAGTTCCGGCTTTGTGCTTACTCACACGTATGCGACAGAGACAATGCTTTACAAAGCCGAACTAGCTGATTTACCATTGACATATGTAAAAAAAAAATTTGACGTATGGAATGGAGGCGTATTCACAGCAGAAGTCACAATCTAAATTTTGTTTCTTTTTTAATGGTGCATTTAACGTGTCCAAAAGGGACGGCTATAAGTTGTCAATATACCTCTCCAAAACCATAGCGTTTGTCAAATTTGGTGGCCTTGGTCATCAGCTTTTTGTATGACATTCAGAAATTTGTATAGTAGTGTGGCAGATTGACAGTGTATGTTCTCTATTTTTGACAACCTGAGTGGTTCAGCTTGTTAATAAACCGGTCGCCACGCAAAAGTCCCGGGTTCGATTCATGGCCGAGCAGAAATTGAAATGATGAATTTTAATTTCTGTAACGGCTCTAGATGTAGTATGTATAGTCACTCTTTCCAAAGGTTGGCTGGGAGAGAGATCGCTTAAAGCGATAAGACCGCCTTTGCGCGCATGTATATTATGCTGATTTTTGTATATTGTCTTATAATATGTGTGCAATAAAGAGTTTATATTTACTTACTTACTTAATGAGTATGTATTGAATTTAAAAAAATAGTTTATATGTAGTTTATTAGTTATTTAACCGATAACACAAGCTTTGCTTACTTTAGGGCTAGATGGCGTTGTGTCAATTTGTCCAAGCATATTTATTTATTTATAGGTCGAAGCTCCATCTAAGCCATCAAAAGCATTTAAGCTATTTCCTATATATTTGTCTGTAATTGATGAAACATCGCAAGCAATCTACCAAATTCTGACTAATGGCTCGAATTCAGGTGCAAAGCTGCCCATGAATGCTCAATGTCCTTGCTAAAAACGTATAATTGTGTGTCATTTGCGCTTCATATTCTCACAAAAGCCTCGTTAGTTGCTTTCGGGGACCTTTCAGACATTTAATAGGTGACTTGCTATTTCATTATTTTGCTATTCGTCGCTGATGGCCATGGTTGGTGGGAATTAAACGAAATGTAAAAAATATCGTGTTCTATTCTGATTGTAAAGAAGGAAAAGGTTAAAAAGTTCGCGCCGGGAAGTCATTAGTCTAATGGGTATAATCCAATCACTTAAATAGAAACCCAATCACCTTTAAGAAAATAAAAATTTGTATTTATGAAAAATAAACTTTTTTGATATAGTTTATATGTATCTTAGATGAAAATTAAAATGCTACGGGTCTGGGTGTTCCATGTATAATGAGTATGTATTTTAAAATATATAGGTACTTTATCAGCGCGCTGGCACCCATAACACAAGCTTGCTTACTTTGGGGCTAGATGGCACTGTGTGAATTGTTCAAGCATATTTATGATTGATAATTATTAGGTTTCCATGGACATGTATAGCGCCTACAGACGTCGATCTTGTACTTATTATTATAAGCAACCGTTTACTTACTTGAAAAAACGGTTAAATGAAACGTAACGTTAACTTCAACAGTTTGCAGGTTGCAGCCTTCCGGCAGGCTTAATTTGTTTTGCCACTTCCTGTGTGTAGCCTGCGAAACTTTTTGTTTTGTAACAGCTCAAAAGCGTCCCGTCGCTTTTATTTATACTTCGTAAGCGTGGAAACACGGTATTGTTTTAAGCTTCGAATTTTATGCAACGCGTGTGTTCTAAATTCGTTTTTTGGCACCCCTTTGAGGGTAGGAATAGTGGAGTTTTCGTGGAAAAATACGTGTAGTCCTTTCAAACCATCATCGCGTGGTTGAGATTCCGTTTCAGAGGGCTGAGTGTAAGTTTTGCTTCGATTTTACTTTGCTATCGCGTTTGCGGTTACGTGAAAAATAGTTTGGAAAAAATTTATAGCGCCATCTAGTGCTACGGAAATGAAGTTTTTTCTTCATACTAATTTCGACGTCAACGCAAACGCGATAGTAAAGTGGAAGCAAAATACGTTTTTTCCGTTAAGGTGGTACGTTTTTCATATAAACTTTATGTTACCTTTTATGTACATTCTTGCAAGGGTTTGACGTTGTTAATCTTATGTTTGTGAAATTGTCCGTTAGTAACTGTATCAAATTTACCGGGAAATGGATTTGTTATTACATGTTTATAATATGAAACAAAACATAAAAACAAAAAATTATGATCATACCAAACAACGCCATCTAGCGGCGAATTGTGATTTTTTCAATTTAACTTTTTTATTTTATTTCATTAAGCTATACAAAACCAATTCCCGGTTAATTTCTGAAAACTTACGTAACAAAGGACAATAATATTTCCCAATAAAAACAACAAAATACCATACCTATATTAAGTACGGACTTTAAAGCTCAATATAGCCTTGTATAATCTGTTTCAACATTCCCATAAGGGGAGCTGTTGCCTAATGTCTATTTCTATGTAAATACTTACCTACATAATAATAATTATAGTTCCACTGATAACCACGCGACTTTAAAGTTTAACGCTGAACGTAATCATAGAGTTGTCAAAGTAAAAAAAATTGTGACTGAAATACGGATGAAAAATGTGTGCTCACGAATGCTGTAAACGCCATGTTGATCAATCGAAATCGGCTTGCACGGGCCACAGGAATATGTTTTCCTCCTTCTATACCTGCGTCGCAAAAGTAAATTATTTATCTTTGAGAGCTGCAACTTTGAATGTGTTAACGAGTATCTCAGTGGTACAGTAGGGTTACTAAAATGTTTTATTTTCGCTGCGTATTGCATCTTAATATTTGACGAATCTTGTGAGTTTTTACTTTTAGGAAATATTAAAAACTTCGTACAACAACTGAAGATTAATTGAATGAATATAAAATTACATATAATGGGAAAACACCACCGTATAAACCGCTTTTAGTAAATCTGTAAGCGGTTTCCCAGTAAAAGCGCGGACCCTGGTTTCCAGATTTACCGCTAGCCGCAGACCCGGGATTCACCGCTTGGATGAGGAGGATGAGCAGTTCCAAAACTAATTGTGTTGTAGTTTAACGTATTAATAGGAGGATAGGATGCTGTTACGGTGAGGTCGTGATGAAACCTACACATTCCTGAATATGACAGCAGAGATCGCCATCTCTTCCTTCCCGTAATTACCTGATATGGCAAAATCAGGTAATCACTGTCAAGGCGACCACAACCGGAACATCAATGCCAAGATGATTATTTTAATAAAACACAAGTGCAAGAATGAAACCCAAGTGTCCCTACTGGTACAAGCAAGCCGTATACCGTGTTTTGAAATGCCAGAGGATGATATTTTACTTTAAAGATGTTTTCGCCTTAAGGTGATTTAGAAGGTTTAACGAATGCTTTGAAGTGTGTTTACCGAATTCATGTTGGATATTTGTTGCAACGTGAAAATATTTTCTGTTAAGTCTTGGCTAGAGCTGCTTGTACTACTACTTAGGCATGGTTCTATCCTACCTATGAGGTCATAAGCGACCATATTAGACGTCCCTATGACGTTTCTTTCCAGTAACAAGTTTAGGGTAAGCTTGATCATGGTTCAAGATTTGGCGGATCAGGTAATTACAGTAGAGCCAGGTGAGATGGACCTCCGTGTGTTAACAGGAGAACATGACTACATTGGATCACGGTTACACATGTAGTCGCCTCAATGCGCAACTATTTTTACGAGCTTTTCTTACTGTTAGAAATAGCATCGGTTAGTATACAACTTATGTACATAACTGTACATATGGCGGCACTACAGATCGAACTCGGTTCCTTTCGCTTACGAGTCGGACCCATTACCGATTACGCCACCGACGCTCACGTTGATTTTAAACTGGGCAAGGATTATCGATAGTGAACATAGGAATGTGAAAAAAGAACAACCCAATTCGGAGTAACTTTATAAAAGGAAATGGCGTCGCAGGCTGCACCGATAAAAACCAAGTTGAAACGTTATGTAATAACGTCGGTGCCTACAGACATTGTGATGGAAATTAGTGATGTGTGTGAGACAGAATTTTCTGGTTTCGGTATCAGACGATTTTTTTATTCGGCTAGCCAGACATTTAACCGCCATCTCACCTGGTGGTAAGTGACGATTCGGCCGAAAATACATGCCTGTCTAGGTACACCCTATTCACTCTAGCTCAAGGCGTCAAGTTTTTAATGATAAGAGAACACACACGCAGGCAACGTGTTCCATTCCTTATCCGAACGCATTATAAAGGTTGGACCACAGCGACTCGTAGCGACGCGAGCTGGAAGATACACGACAAGGATGAAGCGTTCGCCCGGATCACGTTTCCAGATGGCGGAAAGGGGCCACCGGAATGAGGTCGTGCAACTGCTTTGCACACTTTCCGATATGAAACTTATAGAAGACTGACAGACGCGCAACGCCGATGTTCAAGGCTCTGCAGCTTAGCTTCAATCATTTTTCGGGTCAGAAAGAGCAGTCTTATTATCTTTCGTGAGATTCAGCTTTGTCATACATATTTACGAAAGCCTAAAAACCCCGATAACAGCTCACACCTCATCATCACTTTAGTTAAAATTCGGAACGTTTTAATTGGGCTACACTTCCTTTGTTACCGTTAATTAGTATGCACGAGAGTCCTGATACTCTTGTGTTGCACTCAAACTGTCGCGTAAAATATATTCGGCAACAGTTGAGTATTACGTCATAGGTTCGTTGCGGGTGGAGGAATTGTTCGAGGCAAGTCCAAATGCTGTATACTCGTACTTCTGTATAATGCTTTGTACGGGCATACAAAGTGTAAGGGGGAGTTAAGTCCATCGACTCGATAAGAAGAAGTTGCGCGTAATTCATAAAGTTTGTGTAACTGTAACTTTATGGGGTGTATACAATACGGTAACACCATCATCACCATCATCATGGCCAGACGTTTGTTCCTCACGTAATTTGTCGGTCTGCACAAGACGTGGCCAAACCACTCTTGCAGCTTATTTGCAATGTCATGTACGCCAAGGCTACCCCAAATATGGACGTTACCGACGCGATCCTTTAGTGGACCCTAAGCGGACATAAAAATATTATTTTTAATAGTTTTGTGTTCGTGCCGGCAAGGTCTCTAGTGTTACATGGAAAATTGTGGCTTTGGCAGTGTAGAGGCCTAGCTTTAATTGTCCAGCAGCTGGCCCGCTTGTCATTTTATCTATTACAGATTAATATAAAAAACTAATTCTCATCTGTATTTTATCTATAGATCATGATCATCATCATCCTAGCGGTTTAGCGACAGATTCATTGAGTCGACGATCTCGACTAATCTCTCCAATCCAAAATCTGTCCTACGCAGTAATGTCGCACCAAAGAGTTTTTACTCGGAAGTTGGGTGCTTACTGGGATCTAAATAAAATAAAACATTATCTGTGGATATGGTCTATGGTGACGAAAGAAATATCTTACTATCTGCATGGTCCACTGGTTGACTGGAAGATAAAGCCTTAATGGCTTTAAGTCCGCCAATTGTGTTGTAGTGCAGTAAAGTTATTAAATAAAAAAATAAAAAATCAATGTCAATTGTAATTTGAAAAGGAAACTATTACCGTGTTGGCTGTGCGTGTCGGAATATTAATTTACCTTTATAGCGTTTAATAGCTTAAGGTTATAGTAATTTCGAAATATAAATGTCTGTGCAACCACTTCTTTTGTTTGTATAACCGAATAACGAATAAAGGGATTACATATTTGTATCAAACTAAACTCGCGCTCTTTACACATATTATTATATTAGACGGAACTTACGCACGCCGTACCTTTTCGATTTGTTTTCCCGATGTTTCTGTGGGGTCACACCCACCGTGGTCTCGAGAAGACTGCAGTGGAGAGGTGACAGCTGCGGTGATGAGCTGGTAGACCGCGACGGTACAACCCTACCGAAACGTCGGCAAAACAAATCGAAAAGGTACGTCGCGTATACGTCACACACGCTAAGGTTGTGGAATGAACGACCTGGAGAAGCTTTTCCTGGGGAGTACAACATGGACTTCTTCAAGAAAGGGGTGAAAAAGTTTTTACGGGGTCGGCAACGCGTGGGTGATGTCCTGATATAGCAAATGTCCATAGGCTGCGGTGACTGCTTACTATCAAGCAGGTCGTAAGCTTGTTCGCCACCTTTGTTGTATAAAACAAAGTCCCGTCTAATATAATAATAATATTCCATTCCACCGTTCCTTCTACCCCGTCACTAGCGGAGCCTGCTCTACAAGCGAAGATTATTATTCCTTTTAAAGGTGGATTTAATTACCCGCAGACGAAGCGAGTGCAAAATCTGGATTATGAAGTAGTTATTACGGAAAACTGGAATTAACCAACTAAGAGCGGGTAGGTGCAGTTGCAGGTGTTTTTTTCTGTTATTTTTAGTCGAGAGTGAGCTTGGTTAGCTTTGCATCTTTGTGGAAGCATTGTAAGAGTGTTTTTTGGTTTATTTGCTGACAGTGTTAAAGCGTGAAAGCACAGTTGAATACCAACTCCGTCGAGAATATTACTGGAATATTTAATAAATGACGTCATAAACATAAGTAAGAACCCTTTTACGGGTTCTGAAATTAAATGTTGCGTATTTTCCAATTCTTATTGCAATTTATGTCCAACCCGAGCGTGACGTCAGCTTTGAAGATGTCTTCATTAAAACATCTGACTTTTGTTATCTGGGTACCGATTCTGGTGTGCAATGCAGTTGTTATTATGTTGCAATGTAACTGTGATGTTACTATAACTACGTTGAGGTATCGAGTCAGTCCCAGCATCATCCTAGTTAAATTGCAGTTAAATCATTGTTCAACCTTTGACACGTTTTCGTTGACAGAATTGGAGGCAGTTTGACAACTAACAATGATGCAACTTAGTAATTTATTTATTTATTGGAGGTACTCCATACAGCCATATAAAACCATAATGCAACTAAAGTACCAGAAAACGAATTGTGGAAAAGTTCGAACTCATCAAAGCTTCTGTCATTTGAATAACAATCACATGAAAGTTGCAACTCAACATCTGTCACTTGAATAACAATTATACGTTTGACATGCGATGCAATTGTAATGTTACTGCAACTGAGACGATTTCCTTACCAGAATCGAAGCCCAGGGGTTCTATAATTGAATCGTTCGCCTCGATTCGAACGGTTATCAATTTTTATATTCGGCATGAAAAATTTAATATTTTTTAAATCACATTGGCAACACCGAATGAGTACGGTTCATAAATAGGGAAAATCAGCATCATGCATCAATTTATCAAATTTTTCGTGCCGAATATCAAAATTATATTTATTTATTCGTATATGATGATTTATTTATTTATTCGTATGGCGTATGCGTATATGCGTATATCCGAGATATTATTAATGAAAACTAAACCTACAAGTAAATATCTTAATACTTCACCTATTGGGCTGCGTTTTTATCAGGAGGTAACAAGTCCTAAGAGTCTCCAGTATATTTCCGCTTTGCGTATAATGTGATGATGATGTTATCTAGCGACATTCACAACTAAGAAAAGTGGGTAAACGAAAAACATTGACCATATCGATTTAATTCTGTTTAACTTAAAACCAAACTTAAGTTTGCTTAAGCAACACACAAATAGTCCAGAAACCGGATGAGTCCCCGATGTAGGCTAGTCGAACTTCAGCACCGCAACAAGCCTGCCACTCGTTAGGCGTGCCCCATAATACCTTTGGCAAAGCTCCTCCTCCTCGGCTGACCAAGGTCGCCCTCTGGGGATCCTGAGACTGGTTGAACAGTCTCGGGAGCCGATTGGTACCCTGTGACGATGTTTATTAACATTAATTAATAAATATGAATATGAATAATAACCTAACCGACAGAAAAAGTCGGATAACTCCCGACTAAGTTTACTTGAACGCAAATACTTTCTAAACTATTGAACCGATTTCAATGAAACAAATTTAAAAACATGTCGATTAAACTGGCTTTCGAATAGAGGAAACCGCATCCAAATTGGTCAATTCGTTCAAGAGCTACGATGCCATAGACAGACACACAAATCCACAGATACACACGTAAAAACTTATAACACCCCTCTCTTTCGTTGGAGGTTAAAAATAAACACCTAACTCGAGCCAATCGAGACTTGAACTGAACTTGTAAGTTATTTAATTTCTCCCCCGGATTGAATCTTACAGCGTACTCTTCACAACAGCCGGCGAATACTTCCTTGAGTGCTTCGACGAGAAATTGAAACTTCATGTACCTAAGGGGTTGTGTTTACCGACGAGAATTTATTTAACAAGATAACTTTGCAAACGTCGCGCGAGCTAAATTTGAGTAGACAGGTATTCCGCGAATAGCTATTCAATTCGTAAATTAGGGCATGACGTGATGCGACTAAAAAGTAAGACACGAGTTTTTGTATCCATTGTTGAAGCAAACGTCGTCCCTTCTAACGGATAGGTGAAAACGAATATGAAACTGACAAGTTTTCGATATCTGTTTGAACGTACTAACCAAAATATTTCGTTCGAGAATCATCATCATCATCATCTCGGCGTTAAATCCCGGTTGCGCTTCGGCGTGACACGCGGGGCCCGGGGTCCGCCTTCCTGCTCTTCTTAGTTCACTTTGCTCGGTATTCGGCATCTTTCGTGGTGAGTCTGTTGGCACGCATCTCAATCGGCCAGCTATCGCTTCTTGGGCCGGTCCCTCCTTACTGTACCAGTATTACGTTTGCGGATATTGTTTTAAATAGTGCAATAAATTGTATTCGAGTTTTCGATGCACAGCTCGTGGGCATATGTTTGTGTGTAGACGTTAGGCACGGCACTCACCCTAATGTCGAAAAATCCGCAACTATTCTTAAGCAAGACGCTCAGAAACAACTCCGCGATGCACCTCTTTAATAGTTCCAGAATATTCCATAATGAACTTTAAATTGCAAATGCTTTGTCGACACCGCTGGCTGTCTTAAAACTTCGCCTGAGCTATCTAGAAAAATCTCCGAACAGCTCTGTCTTCGAGACAGAATTTTAAAGTACACTTTGAAATTCAATTTTTAAGCAAGTACGGAATAGTTCTGGCCCATATTGACCGACCGAGGCGTCAGCTTGGTCTGATGATTCAGATTCTTTATAAACTTTTCAATTTCAAAGTGAAATGAGACTTCTTCGATTTGGAAACCTTTATTACTCTACAAAACACGATGAAGATGCTTACCTAGATAGGTAACCATAACTGATTAATATTGAAAACATTAATAAATAAAATATTGAATAACTTAAAAAGAGCGCCGGTGGCTTATGACTAGCGGATCCGCCTCGAAAACGAGGGGTACCGAGTTCGAACCCCAGTGCCGTCATTACCAATGGCTTTTATGTAACTATTTTACTAATTAAAAGTTGTTTTATCTACACTCATAGCGTTATGTTCCAGTTACATACTCGAAAACAGTCGTTTAAGGGTACACTTTTTTCACGCCAGTCTATAAAATTAAAAAAAATACTTCTAGTTCATGCAACTGTCATATGAAAGGGGGTATTAAAACATGAGTGTCTGTTTGTTTGAAAGTAATAGTATATTCAAACCAAAGGTGAAGGCAGTAAACAGCAAACTTATGTTTAGCGATTGGGCGACAGCAGGAATACATAAGAGTAGAAATAAATTATATGAGCTCTATGCAGAACGGGCGTATAATAATAGCGTAGAATTTGCTGAGTATGTTAAACATTATTCGAAGTTATTTAAACGCGTTTGTGCTACAGCTAAATCGAATTTCATTAAAAACAAACTAAAAAATAGCACAGATGTAGTAAAATCCACATGGCAGATAATAAATAGTGAAACTGGAAAAGTAACAAATTGCGATACTAAGTACAGTTTAAAGATAAATGATAATGTTGTTACCAAAAACTCGGAAGTTGCGGAGGCGTTCAATAAATTTTTTACAGCCATTCCAGTGTCAACTACGAAATCCTTAAATGCGTCTCCTGCTCTCGCTGAATCCTTGTTAAAGCAAAATGTACCCGAGAGTGTCATCGATTTTAAGTTCGAGCATGCAACACCTCAAGATATAGTTAAGGCTTTTAAAACCATAAAAATGAAAGCAACTGCCGACATTGATGGTATGTCAGTAAAAATTATTAGCTCTGTAATTGATGTTATTGCTGTCCACTTAGCGAATATATTTAATAATTGTGTTGATAATGGTGAATTTCCTGACCTGATGAAGCACAGTAAAGTTATTCCATTGTTGAAAACTGGTAATACAACGGATCCTACAAATTTTAGACCAGTTTCAATTTTACCGACTCTAAGTAAAATATTTGAGAAAATCATATTAAATCAACTAAAAGCTCATTTTTATGGAAGTAACCTATTGCATCATAAACAATTCGGTTTTACTCGCGGTCGTTCAACAACTGATGCAGGTGTTGAACTTATTAAACATATCTTTGGGGCGTGGGAGGAATCACGTGATGCCTTAGGGGTTTTCTGTGATTTATCCAAAGCCTTTGATTGCGTTAATCATGACATTTTGGTCAGGAAATTACAACATTATGGAATAAAGGACTTGGCCCTGAACTTGCTAAATTCATACTTGAGTCATAGAATTCAAAAAGTTGATGTAAACGGAGAGAGATCTATGGGGTCTGTTGTCTCTATGGGTGTCCCCCAGGGATCTATTTTGGGCCCGTTTTTGTTTCTTGTTTATGTAAATGACTTACCGTACTTTGTAAAAGATACCCATGAAATTGTCTTGTTCGCGGACGATACATCTTTAGTGTTTAAAGTAAAAAGACAACAATTAACATATGAAGACGTGAACAAGGCTATTGCAGAAGTGGTAAACTGGTTTACGGTTAATAATTTATTACTGAATGGCAAGAAGACAAAATGTTTAAAATTCTCTTTGCCAAATGTTAGATCAGTGCCCACTAATGTACAAATAAAAGGCGAAAATTTAAATCTTGTTGATTGTACAGTATTTTTAGGCTTTACTCTGGATAATAAATTGCAATGGGGTCCTCACATTGATAAATTGGCGAAAAGGCTAAGTTCTGCAGCATATGCTGTAAAGAAAATACGGGGTATTTCTGACGAGGCTACAGCAAGATTAGTTTATTTTAGTTATTTCCACAGTATTATGGCCTATGGCATACTGCTGTGGGGACATGCTGCCGACTGGCACAATGTATTTGTATTGCAGAAAAGGGCTATTCGCGCGATTTATCAATTGAGACCTAGAACTTCACTTAGAGATAAATTCAGGAATATTGATATAATGACAATGCCGTCACAATATATATATGAGAACTTAATGTATGTTCATAAAAATTTACACTTATTTAAGAAGAATAGTGATGTTCATAATATTAATACGAGAAATAAAGATAAGCTTCTTGCTGGTGCTTGTCGTCTAGCCAAAGTCCACAAATCATTTATGGGTCAATGTGTACGCTTTTATAATAAGGTTCCAACAGATATTCAGAATTTACCATTGCATAAATTTAAAGTCGCTATAAAAAACAAATTATGTCAAAAAAGTTATTATAGTATATCTGAATATGTAAATGACAAAAGTCCATGGGACTGAACTGCTGTTCTATACAGGTATTTACTTTTAAGATAGTATATAGGACAAATAATGTATTAGTACATAAGACATGTTTGAAAAAAAAAAGAATTAACGTAGGCTCTGTGGGTTTCTTGCCGTTTCTTTCCCCCACGGAGAACCACCTTGGAAGCGGCGTTAATTTTCCTTCCTCTCCCACACATGGTGTCTCCTGTCTGCGCTGGGGTAGGGTAGTAGTTAGAGTAGGGGTAGGGTAGGGTAGGGTAGGAGTAAGATAGCGGTAAGGGTTGGGTAGGGGTAAGATAGTGGTAGGGTCAGGGTTAGGTAGTGTTAGGGTAGGGGTAAGGTAGTGGTAGGGTAGGGTTAAGGCAATGTTAGGATATACTATGGGTAAGGCAGCGATAGGGAAGGGATAGGATAGAGTAGGGTGATAGCGACTACCTACCACATACAGCATGTGTGATGCACGCTCACTTAAAAGTCTGTCTGGCGGTGGCGTGGGGGCCGGGTCGCTCTTTTCCCTCAAATATGGTTGAATTGGACGATGGCTGGGCCCTGCGTTATACTCGTGAACGGGTGCTGCCTTGGTGGACTGGCTTACTCTTGCTGTAGTTTTAGGTGGTTTTTCTTAATTACACTAGACATACCTATATAATATAATATAGCGTTCCGGCTCTGCCTGGCATTGTCGAGCATGGTTCGGTCGTGGTTGGCGAGGGATACGTTATCTACGGCCATAGGGCGGTCAGCGTGTCACTGTGTGTTTCCTTCCTACTTTCCAACCCCCCTCCTTTTTGACGATTGAAAGAGATATTTAATGTCCTAATCAATAAAGAAATTTTGATTTGATTTGATTTGATTTGACACGAGTATTATAATACCTAATGCAGTTGCATACACTACTTTCTCTACACTTATATTTCTTTACTTAATCTACACTTATATTCGACATTTCTCATCATTTCATTATGTCCACGACATAAAGTTCATTTTATAATAAGCGCAACCGCGCGACCGCGAAAATGAACTTTATGCCGTGGATGCAAGGACATGATGTCAGCTGTCAAATGTGATCTATTAAATTGACCCTACACGCATCACACCACCGCACCAAATATGTCTACACAGGTCTAGACTTATAACGCTAGAGATATCTCTATTAGGCTCTCCAAAGGCTTGCAGTATCGTTGAATAAATTAATCAAGGGGAGCAGGCGTGGCTCCATCCCGTGTAATGAACTAGCTCTTATTGCAAGAGCTACACCCCTATATTGCCGCCACAAGCGCAAAGTGGATCTGTTTTTATTAACAGCAGCAGCTGGTCGTGTGGACTGGATGCTTTGCCTTTAGACTCTAACATCCGTATTCATAAATGATACTTGTATAACGACGACCTGAGTGGTCCAGTTGGTTAATATGCCGGGTTCGATTCCTGGGCGGGCATTGAAATTATGAATTTTAATTTTCATACGGGTCTGGGTGTTAAATGTATTTAAAAATATATATAAGCAGCTTATCACTTTTCTGGCACCCATTACACACGATTTGCTTACTTTGGGGCTAAATGGCGCTGTGTGAATTGTCTAAGCATATTTATTTTTTAATTAATTTATAAGTAGCGTTTCTTCACGCATGGTTTTTACAGTGCTCGTCTGCAAAACCGTACTGTGTACAATACGGCTCTATGATAGGTTAATAACGTTAATTTTGACGGCCGCATAGTACCGATCGCCACCCAAGTATTATACTTAAGAGTATTGCGTTCGCGCGCACTGTGATACATTATTTACTTTTCCACTTACAGGTATAAATAGTGTGGAAGAATTTAGATATTCGTGACTCTTTGCCTTGTATTTGAGCTGTAAGAAACTATATTATGTTGTCCCATTCGCTGACACCTGAGAGATATATTAGGATATATTAGGTCATCTTGGCGTTAATGTTCTGGTTGCGCTTTCGCGCACGTGTGTCCGGGGTTCGCCTTTACTAGGATCCGGGATGTGGTGTCGCTGCGAATGGGACGAGTTGCTATGAACTCTGCCCTTCCTATGTAGTTTTTCAAACAAAGAAAATTAATCATTATTTAAAATAGTTGTACCTACGCTATATTTCGACCTCGATCTCTGTGTTTAAGCTGTGCGGCTTAACACCAGCCAATCACCTTTCTTATACATTCGCAGAAAGCTGTTTCTAGACAGATAAAACCTAAAGAACCTGGATTTAAACTTGCTCGCCGAGGTTTCATTACACAGAGTGAACCTCCGTTCGCAGAGCAGGTGCAGCAGACCGCACTATCCGTTTCAATGGAATTAACATGAGCTCATATTTGCCGGGTTAGCTTCAGAGGAAATTATCAAACAGCTCGAATCGGGCTTAGCCTCGAAAAGTTTTGTACTATTTATATGAGACTCTTTACTCTGACTGCGGTTGTTCAAATGAAATTTATTGTCATTAATTTTTTATTGTAATAAAAGGAGCTGTGACCGAGTAGTTACGGTATTCGATTCAGAAGCGAGAGGTACTGGGTTTGAATAGAATAGCACCAACCCCTTACACTCGCGAGTGTCGTACAAGGCGACTAATGTTTTCGAAGCAAAAGATCTAAGCGCCTCCGTAGACTGGAAAATGGGCAGCAGCATTTTCCATTGTTATATTATAACACTGCGATCTCCAACCCGCCTGACAAGCGTGGAGATTATGGCAATAACTTCCCTTTCTGTGGGAGAGGGCCTAAGTCCTGTAGTGGACTGTTATGGGCTGTGATGATGACATATCTATAAACTATATTTTTGAATACGGGCTAACACTCTCCAAGCCTATTCGTGAAAGGACAATTGAATCTGATAACGATTATATACTGAATATAGAGTAATAAGTGCACAAATTTTTTCATAACGAGCTTTTATCGCGTGGTATATTACTCATCAAGACCATTCCAAAGAGCCCAAACATGATAGTTATCATGTTGTGTTCAGTAGTTCCTAAGGCAACTTACCATCTACATAATAAGACCTTCAATATCACCTACGGGTATAGTACTCATTAAGACCATGCCAAAGAGCTCAAACACCATGGTGTTGTATTGCGTTCTATAGTTCCTATGATCATCTTCTGACTACATCATCAGACCAGCTCCAAGGTACCGTATTACTCCGTATTATTCGTATTTGTCCTCCAAGTTACGTAGACGTACAAAATTTCAGCTTTACAACACCAGGAAGTGGGTAAAATTAGGCTTGCAAGATTTACCCCGAACATACGTTAAATACACACATGGCAAGTTAAATAAAGCTTGTGAAACGGAACTAACCAGCCGCCAATAAGCATTTATTTGCTATTGAAATGTACTTCAACACAGTTCCCAACTTTCTAAAAAGCCAAAAATATATGCACCATCTACTTACCTAATTTGACATACCAACGACGGCAATTTTCTTCCCCAACATCAATATAAGCATGTATTTACTCCGAGAATTGTCTCGCTGATGAAAACGCCACTTTGTTAAATAAAAATGAAATAAAAACGCATTTTGTTTCGTCTTTGTTTTCCAAGAGCCCTCGTGGGAGGCATACATCAATTGATTCTCAGTGTAAACTCAGATATTCCACTGTAATGGATGGGCTCTTCCTTTTGTCTCGACGTTTTTAATTTTGAACGAGCTCCTGCAAGTGTTCCTAACGAGTTCACAAGCTATTAAAACAAAATGATAATGAATCTTTGTAGTCAATAGTAGGTAACGCGCTTAATATGTATTTTGTTTTAGCACCGATGATGTGATGGTAGCAGTATTGATTGATAACATTCAACTTTGTATGTGGGCCTCACACCTGTGTCCCACCGGTGGGGTAGGCAGAGACTAGGGACCGCCACATTCAACTTTATCTCAAATCAATTTCCCAACGATGTAAACAAACGGCTTACTAATCGCAAAAAAAATTATGTGAGTGCTACAAATTTATCTGACGCGGTGGCCAATGCTGGAAGTAAGTGTCGCCATTTTGAAATGTCACTCAAATTAAAATAATTCGAACAACAGCGACGCGGTCACCCGTTTATTCCTAGTAGGGTAGGTGTGGGGTAGTTATAGGGGAGGTGTAGGGTAGGAGTAGGTAAATAGGCACTATTCTCGTTAATCCGTCAAAACAATGAACAAGTTATTTCTCACCATGGGTAGTGACGCTGCGTGCAGTTTAAATTTTGTTTTAGTTTTGTAAGTAAATAACAACAAAAAGTGATATACCTACGAGTACAAAGCACCAACAATTTATTATATAATATTCTATTTGTTTACATCGAAGGATAATTGGTTTGAGACAGACATATTCACTATTACTTTGAAAGACTCATATAATTGAGATTATTCTCAACCCAAGGTCCTACAAGAATTTATTTTGCTTTCACAAAACTTTATTAGATACGTAATAATGCCAGAGTTCAGCAACTGCCTTTGGAATTAAGTTTTTTATATTTAAATAACAACATATATCACACAAGCTATTTATGTAAAAACGTGTACACGTTGTTTACATAAAAATACGAGCAGCTAATACACAGAAAGTTATAAACAAAATAAATTAAATACATAGACTGCACTAGTGAAATATTAGCAAAGTATTTTCTACTCTACAAGACTGCATTACCTCTTTATGAAATATCGAAGTACATATCGTAACTTGGAACATATGAAAATTGTAAATTCCTACAGTAACAATAATCTTACTGTTTTAGAGTTCAGTTCGTATGAGTAGGTTGAGAAAATAGAGCTTCGTGGCCCAATGGCTAACGGCTCGGACTCGTAAGCGAGAGGTGCCGGGTTCGAATCCCACTAATGCCACGACTTTTTATAAGTTATGTACATTTATTGAACAACTAACCTAACCTAACCGATGCTCTTACGATGAAGGAAAACATTGTGATGAAATTTTTTTAAAGCGAATATCTCACATTTGACGACTGAATCATGATCCAATTTGATCAGGTTTAACTGTTAACATGGTCACGGAGGTCAGAGTCGCTCCACTGAAATTACCTGAACTGTCAAATCTAATCTACAAATGTGCGAGAGAGCACATCCAGGATATTGATGCCAAGATGATTATATTGTGGTATAATCTAACCTTAAAACAATTAAATTGGTTGAAACGCTAGATCTTACAGCTCAAATAAAGGTCAAAAACCGAAACTATATTAACTGGTGTATATATTAGTCGCCTTTTCATCCACACGGAAGATTGGAAAAAAAATCTTAATTCAGTTTTGGTTACATTGATATAAGGAACCATTCCTGTGCCAATGCGACTCGCACTTGCCCAGTTTTTATGAGTGATATAAACATCTCCCTTTTCTTGTAAGGCAATATGAGACGGTCATTACGGGGAGTGTTTTCAATTCTTCAAAAGAACGACTTTACTACACAGAGAGATTCGCAGTTTTATGAAAAGTCAGAGACAAAAGGACACGTCTTATTGCTTTATTACGAGTAGGTTGACATTTAATTGGAATTGTTGCTTGTGTTTTAGATAAAATATTGTGAAATATATACGATGAACTTTTTACCTATTTTTTATTGCCGAAGGAGGCACACGGGCGGTTCACCTGATGGAAAGTGGCCATGGAAGCCACCGTCGCCCAGGATATCTGCAAGCTAGGGGGAGCGGATGCGGTTCCGGTCTTTAAGGTTCCTGTAGACATGCCTATTGAAGAACCCCATGTTATAGTGCAAAGGAAAGACTTCGGGAGGTATCATTCCACAATTTGCACTTGTAAAAAGGTAGTTACCGACGGGTAACATAAAAAAGTAAGATGGTGAAAGTCCAACGATTATTTATTCAATCTTAAGTAGAGTTCTATATTTTCTTATGCTGTTCTTTTTACAATCGATTAAAAGAGACGTGTTTTGTTTACTTGTAAGATGAGATTCTAAAATTCTGCTTCTTTTTTAATTATTGTCCGAAATACATATTAAAATATATGATGTTGATGAATAAAGTAATGCAGCTCAATGTTTTGGGCTGCATTACTTTATTAAGGGCCGATTGTTCAATCCTCAGATAAAATGTCTATTAACTACTCTGCGAATAAAATTATTAGGCTGTTTATCGGTCTGTTAATCAGTTGTCTATTTTTCAATAGTCATTTATCTCAAGTATTTGACAAGTATTTGACAGAATATTTCAATTCTGCCAACATCAAATCAACACGAACTTCAGAGAGGTGAAACCAAAATATCGCTTACACAATTGTTAGAGCAGGATAGATTAACGAAGCTATCTTCATAGGCAAGCAAGCGTCATTTTTAAGGTCCACAGAATAGAGTTACCTAATATTAGAAGGAAGGTTATTCATTCATTGTAGTTTACAGTTATTTTATTTGTTGTTTGGTTGGATTGAGGGTTTATATTTTAGTGATTTAAAACGTGGTGATTACCTTCTATTGCAATTTATCGCAAAAGAAAATTAAAGAAGAGAGCGATCTGCAAGTTTCGCAACTGTCGAGACTCATTTACTTGGCAGTTCAGTCGGCAAATTCTTTTTTTTTCTGTGACGTGGATTTATATATTCATTTATTATGGGCCTCTTTGATTGCTAGGTCATCAAGGCTGTCGAAAATATGCATATTATATATCTACTTACTTCAAAAACTGCAAAATATAACCTTAAACCAACTGATCTATCAAGACGCTATCTGTCAAATAACGTCTATCTTTCGCTCAAAGAGGAAGATAGATTTATTCCCCAGATAACGGTTTTATTCGTCAAATAACTCTTAACTGACAGTTGAAAAATTCAAAAACCTTGCTATCCATCGAATAAACGCTAACAGACTGTTTATCTGAGGATTTAACAATCGGCCCTAAATCTAACTAACACGTAGGAAAATATCGTGATGAAACCTGCACATTCCGTCGACTAAATGTGTAACCATGATCCAATTATCTGATCAGGTTCCTCTCGTAGCAAGGTCATGAAGATCAGATGGCAGTCATTCCACTGTAATTACCTGATCTGCCAAATCGGACACTAAAGGCCTTGCCACATACAAAGCTCGTCGCGAGCGCGGCGTGAGCGCGGTGCGATATTTGCTAGGCAACCATCGCGCGGCGCGTTATTTGCTAGGCAACCATCGCGCGGCGCGATGGTTGCCTAGCAACTATCGCGCCGCGCGATGGTTGCCTAGCAAATAACGCGCCGCGCTCGCGCCGAGCTTTGTATGTGGCAAGGCCTTAAGGTTGTGGACGAACTACCTGGAGAGGTTTTCCCTGGAGAGTACAACATGGAGTTCTTCAAGAAAGGAATTAAAATGTTTTTACGGGGTCGGCAACGCGTGGGTGATGCCCCTGGTATTGCAAACGTCCATAGGCTGCGGTGACTGCTTACCATCACTCAAGCTTGTTTGCCACCTTAGTGGTATAAAAAAAAATATCACCTCACGGCTGACACCGAGCCTTCGCGCGCGAGAGCACTACTGGGACATTAACGCCAAGATGATGATATGACTTTATTAGATCTAACAGTGCGATATTTTATACTGTGAATTACAGTCACCCGTTACAAGGACGATTTTATATGTTTTTAAACATAACAAACTCAATGATTGATTTGATGAAAGGTTTGACAATTACGGGGCCGGAAGAGGCCCTCATGTTTTCAAAAATGGTTTGACCGAATGTGTGTTTGAAATGTAATGGAGAATACTTCGAAAGGCACTAAATATATTACTTTACATATAAATTAAAAAGCAAAACTGTCAGCGTACCCCACGTAAACAGCCAAACCGACGTTTTTATATTACTTTGACATTTAAAGCATCGTTAACTACGTCCCCATTAAACATGCAGATGCAAAATAAACATTTGCGAAGCCGTAATCTGTACGACATTAAATTGTGTGCACTTCTTTTGCTCTGCCTCCCTTTTTAAATATTTGTCCAATTTACATTCCATCTGCTGTAGCATTTCGCTTACCGCCGCTGGCGACCAGACGTTTTACACCTGCGGCCTTAGCCAAGAGGTTTCTTTAATCTACAATCGTTAATCTGCAATCGTTTATGGTAGAAAAAATGTATGGGATTTGACATAAGCTAACGTTATCTGACATAAGCTGTTTGCAGTAGAAATTCTTGGTCCATAGACAATTCACGTACTTTCGGTGTACAAAGGAGGTGGATTGGCGGATGATCCTACACGATCAGAGTCAAAGTAGATGTTGGTAGAAATAGTCGAACTTCGACCTGTCAATTCTCTACTATACACGCATCACGCAAGCGGAGTTGTGAGCAAAGATAGCTAGACCGGCTGGAATCTTGTTCACTAGAATGTATTTACACTATCAACATCTCTAAGTACTAAAACAGAGTCACTTTCCGCAGTCTGTCCTATTACCTATGTACACTTAGATCTTTTAAACTATACATCAGATTTTAATGCGGTTTTTAACAATAGGTTGAGTGATTCATGAGTAAGGTTTAAAAGCAAGAAAATATGGTAGGTAGTAGTAAAGAAGGTGTACGTGAACGAAGTCGCGCCGGGTGTATTAGTCTTAAATATGTAAAATATCCCTATTTAGATTTTATTTTAAACTAACGTCACAAGAGTACAATTTTTTAATAGTATACAGCATAATTAGGATCACGCCAACTACCTCCAACCGAAATGAAAAGTACGAAACGGTCACCCATCCAGTTCCTGTACTAGGAGAACGTTGCTTAACTTAGTTTATCGGTCTCGCAAGGAAGATATTTTTATCTATGTAAAACAGCCTATAATTATACTATTATCATCATCATTTGTCAGTCTTTATACCATTCATTTGGAGTAGGCACAGTAGATTTCCTTTCGCCAATCATCCCTATGCTACCTCGCATACTCAATTATACTATTATACAAAACAATATAAAATAATGTAATTACGTATATTGATAAATACATAAGGTCTATATGGCCAATATATGGCTCCACACCCTACCCTTTTATTCTATTCTCATCCCAATTGTCGCAGCAATAGTATCACAGCCATCTATTCTTATTATTTAGTATTTTTTATTTTAGACAAGCCAGGTAAATACAACACAGTTATAAATTCATAAACTAAAACCACCTGCGGCGGAAATCCTCTACGATTAAATAAACAAACAACTCGGCTACATCCGTTTCCCCTTGTCGTTCGGAAATCATCGGGCTGGCCTCGGAACACTTCGGGCAGCCAGTATGTCTACGTGACGTTACAAGCAAGACAGAAAAAAATGTCCGCGCGACAGGTACCAAACAAAACAAAGTTCTAGGGCTTCTTATGTTATACGGCAAGAAAACAGACAAGCGGGCCACCTAATGGAAAGTGGTCACCTAAGGACATCAGCAACACCAGGGGAGTTACCAATGCGTTGCCCGCCTCTGAAGAGACCTCTAATATACCTCTTGGACGATCCCATGCAATGAAAATGAAAATGAAAATGAAAATGAAAATGAAAATGAAAATGAAAATGAAAATGAAAATGAAAATGAAAAAGTATTTATTGAATTAGGATTACGTTAATTAATCTCTTTTCAAAAGTCAAAAATCTAACGGAAAACAAAGGGAAGTTAAGCGAGCTCATCCAGGTAGGGGGCGACGCATGCAGACCGATCAGCGCGTACGAGGGCTTACTCCGGCGAGACACCGGGCACCGATACGCGCCACGCACATAACCGCCTAGGCGAATCATGTGCAGCGCGCGCCCGGCCCCAGCCAGCCCGCCGGCGCTCACACCCGCACGCACCAGCCGGCCTACCCGCGTCGCCCCCTGAGCTCGGAACAAATAAGTAAAAAGAATGTCGTCTGTCTGTCAGTATGCCGCTTCAGTTAGGAAAATGACCATCTGTGGGAAAAAGAAACGGCAAGAAACCCACAGGTACATTTAAATATGATTACATTGCATTGATACGTTTGTCAATTTAATTTGAGTGAGCCTGTTTTGATTGGAATATGATGTGAAACTCTACAAATCGGTCAAGATAACTAAAAATAAAAATAAATTCAAAAACAAAAAATGGCACAGCAAAAGCAGGCCAGTCCACCAAGGCAGCACCCGTTCACGAGCATGACGCAGGGCCCAGCCATCGTCCAATTCAACCATATTTGAGGGAAGAGAACGACCCGACCCCCATGCCACCACCAGGCAGACTTTTAAGTGAGCATGCGCTGCCAATGCCGTACACATTAAAAAAAGATTTGTTATTCAATGACTATTACACATCAAATCATCCTCACCCAATTAACAAAATTGTAATATTATAAATAACTTCCTATTTCGAAGAGCTAGTAGTACACCATACATTTTTGTCATTGATATATTCATCAATTTTATAATAGGCTTTTTTCATTAAAGTTGTTTTCACCTTATCTTTAAATTGTAATTCAGGCAAATTAATAATACATTCAGGAATATGATTATAAAATCTTATACAGTTACCCATGAAAGATGAATTTACTTTACTTAGTCTGAACAACGGTGTTACCAGTTTATTTTTGTTTCTTAAATTGACATTATGAATATCAGTATTTTTAGCAAATTGGGTAATATGCTTTCTAACATACATAATATTATCAAATATATATTGACTTGAGAAAGTCAATACATCAATTTCTTTAAACAATTCTTTGAGCGAATCACGTCGACGTAATCCATATATTGCTCTTACAGCTCGCTTTTGTAGTTTGAAAATGATGTCACTATCAGCACACTTGCCCCATAGTATGATGCCGTATGACATAATACTATGAAAATAACTATAATAAACTAATCTAGCTGTATTCACATCCGATAGCTTCCTTATTCGCCACACGGCAAATGCAGCCGAACTTAACCTACTAGCCAATGATTCAATATGTGGGCCCCATTGAATTTTTGAATCTATATTAACGCCTAAGAAAGTAGTTTTCTCTACCAACTCAAGTTGCGTTTTATCTAATATAACATTACATTGATTACTTTGTACATTAGGGAGGCAAAAATGAACGCATTTAGTTTTTTTAGAGTTTTGACTAAGTTATTAATCGTAAACCAATGAAGCACATTCTGAAGAACACAGTTTACTTCGTCTATATTATTATCTTTCCTATTAATTTTAAATATCAGTGAAGTGTCGTCAGCAAACAAGACTATACCAGCAATATTCTGCACCATGTATGGAAGGTCATTTATATATACAAGAAAGAGAAACGGCCCCAATATAGATCCTTGTGGCACTCCAATGCTTACTTTCCCACCCGCAGATAACTCGCCATTTACATTTACTTTTTGAACTCTACCTTCTAAGTATGATTTCATCATTTCAAGACTATCATGCGTAAAACCGTAATGTTTTAATTTTAGTAATAGTGTTGAATGATTTACACAATCAAATGCTTTAGACAAATCGCAAAAAACACCTACTGCATTATGATGTTCTTCCCAAGCGCCAAAAATTTGTTGAATGAGGCTAATACCAGCTTCGGTAGTATTGCGGCCTTTTGTGAAGCCATATTGTTGTTGATGAAATAATTTATTACTGTTAAAGTGCACAATCATTTGACTTAACATGATTTTTTCGAAGATTTTACTGAAAACGGGCAGGATGGATACCGGTCTAAAATTATTCAAACTATTTTTACAACCTGATTTGAATAATGGCACCACTTTACTGATTTTCATGAGGTCGGGGAAAACACCTACTTCAACGCAAGCATTAAAAATGTAAGCTAAATACGGTGCTAAGATATCAACAACAGTACTTATAACTCTAACTGACATTCCCCAAATATCTTCCGTATTTTTCAACTTAATGCTTTTAAAAGCTTTAATGATAGTTTTAGCGTCTACTTCGGAATAACAAAAGCCATTTTCACAGGCACCTATATTTTCTTTTAACAAGTTTTCTGCACTAATTGGGCACGAGTTTAGCAGCGAGGTAGTTTTAATCGGTATTTCGGTAAAAAATGTTTGGAACAACTCTGCCACTTCTTTATTTGCGGTACTAGTTCCGGTTTCTGTTTTGATTTCATAATGTGTATCACGAGGCTTTGTTTTCCCTGCCACCTTATTTATTACATTCCACACAGTCTTAGCCTTGTTTGAAGACGAACTTATAATTTTCTTATAATGCTGTGATTTTGCAATTAGACAAACTTTCTTAAACGTTTTTGAATATTTTTTGACATATTCTACAAAATCTTTATCATGGCAATAAGCTCGCTGACCGTATAGTTCAAACATTCTATCTCTGCTTTTGCGGATACCTAAAGTAGCCCAATCACTAAATTTAGATTAACAGTTACTTTTTATTCTTTTTTGCGTAAAAACACTTTGATAAACATTATTGACAGAATTGAACATATCAGAAAATAGAATGTTTGGGTCATGAGAATTAAGAGAAAGGCCGGCAATGGTCTCCGATAAGGCTTGTTTGAAGTGTTCAATTCTCCTTTGAGTAATTGGTCTTGTAATTATTTCATTGATATTACATTGTTCCGTAAAATCAAAAACAACGAATTGTCCACTATGGTCAGATCTTGTAAAATTTATAATAGCCTTTTCGTTGACCTCGCAACAGCAGAATACATTGTCGATGCAAGTCGCTGATGATTCTGTGCATCGTGTCGGCTCTAAAAATACATAATTAAGATTAAAACTACGAAATAAGCTTATTATTCTCTTACTAAACGTTGTTTTTTCTAGTAAATTAACATTAAAGTCTCCACAAACGATTACCTTTTTTTTACACGTACAAAGTCTTTCTAAAACTTGTTCCATAGTTTTTTCAAAAATCTCATAGTTTTCATTGTATGGTGGCCTATACACACAAAGTATGATGCACTTTTCTAGCTCCACGCAGGATAACTCAATCTTATGTTCAACTGAGAGGCCAGAAACATCTTTCCGGTCTTTCGATTTAATATTTTGCCGTACTGCAATTAATGAACCACCACGGGAAATAGATTTTCGATTAAAACAACTAATTATATTATAGTTAAATAAATTAAATGACATGTCAGATTCCCTCAGCCAGTGCTCAGTTAAACATAAAACTTCTACAGGAGTTTTCTTTAAATATAATTCTATTTCATGTTCTTTGCCAGAAAAACCTTGTATATTTTGATGAATTAATCGTAAACAATTCTTGGGCTTTTCTTTTGTCTTAAAATCTAGTTTAAAGAGCATCCTTTGTCCTTAGATGGTAACATGCAGGAGCCCTGGTCAATCCTACTTACGCTAATATTGTTATAACAATTAATATTATAAGCTAACAATGTAGTAATATACTTTTTGTCCTTTTGCTTGAGATACAATGTATCATTTGTACAAATAATATTGCCAACAAATTTGTTGATGTCAAAAAATGTAAATGCGTTACTATAACTAAAATGTTAATTCCAGTTACGTTAATTTCAAGATTTTCAAGTGAATGTGGTATTTCAATGTTGTGCAATTCATGTCCATCAACGCAATGCTAAATTTACGCAGAAACAAATCGGATTTAATAGAATTCATGGGAAACCGGCGAAAACACGATACTATTTATTTAAAACTATGTGTTGTAACTTCGTGATGGAACTCCATTATTATGTATTAAACCACCTTTGTACACTAGTTTCACTTTATTATACAAATTTTATAAAATTTTCTTATTTCGAATTTAATTCACACAATATTATTGCTTGCTACAAAAAAAGGCAATTTTAATTATAAATCAAGAATGTTTACAACAAAGGCATAGAAGATGATATATTTTTCTTACCGTGACACTTTATTATAACTTTTATACGAAATTAGAATCCTAAAACGTCTCGACATTAATACAGTAATAAGTCCAATACACGGACTTAATGAGCAGAGATAAAAACTTTTTCGTTTTAATTTGTCTAGCCAGGCATTTGCTCCGCCATCTCATCTCAGTTGCATGCCTACCTATATAGTATTTGAGATTTTGCAAACCTAATATGGGTACAATTTACTGTTTATAACAATGAATTGGTAACAATGTAAAACGCTACTGCCCATTTTCCAGCCTAGGGAGACTCTAGATCTTCTGCCTCGAAAACATTAGTCGCCTTATACGACACTCTTGAGTGTACAGGATTGGTGCTATTCTACTCTGAGGGCTACCACATGGTCTAGATCTTCTGCCTCGAAAACATTAGTCGCCTTGTACGACACTCATGAGTGTACATGATTGGTGCTATTCTACTCTGAGGGCTACCACATGGTCATGTAGATACATATGTCGTTGCAACAAATAATTTTCACAAACAGGTCAACAATGTGGAGAATTAGGTATATAGGGTAGGTAACCCACAATTTCAAATAGGGCCGAATCATTGCAGTAGCTAGAACAAATTGAGATATAGACAAAAGTAAAATATTTTTCCCTTTTGTCGTAGAAGAAAAAGTATAACTCAAAAGTACGTAATACTATTATAGCCATATGCGGGACAAGTTAATAGAACTTATATAACATGTTTTCATCATACATAATATTATGAATGTGAAAATTTAAGCTTGTGTGTTCAATCACGCATGAACGGCTCAATGAACACAGATCCTTCACAGATAGTTTACTTGTTACAAAGTTTACTGCACAGATACTTGAATTTACAAATATGCTATATTTCGAAGTCCTCAAGGACAAAGTCGCGGGCAAAAGCTACAATAATTCAGCACGGAATTTAGAGTAATAGACTGTCGTGAGATTATACGAAAGATTATAAGGATAATATTGTATAAACTACTGAACCGATTAAAGTGGCTTTTACACAGAGAAAACAGCATCCAAATCGGTCCATCCGTTCGGGAGCTACGATGAAACAAACAGACACACAAAACCACAGATACATAGATTGACGTGAAATTTATAACACCCCTCGTTTTTAGTAGGGGTTAAAAACTAAGAAACGGATTTTGATTAAATTCGGCAGCAATATAGCTAATAGCCCAGATTTTTTATTTTATTTTTAATAATACCTTCATTTATGAACAACTATACCAATTTTATACTAAACTTATCTAACTAAAACTATGATCTGTTTAAACTGACTTGTTTTATTTGGTGAACAAACAATGCCCAAAATCACGACTTGCCGTATCAATCACGCTACGTATATTGTGTATAGATGTCGAAAATTATATAAGAAACACATAGAATGTGAATTTCAACTTATACTGCTGCACAGTATCCATTTAAATACGTAGTTTCCTAACCAAATAAGACAAGTCAGTTTGGACAGATTATAGGTTAATCTAAAACAAAATTTATCTAAAACTAAAAATAATTTAGAAACTAATCTAATAAACCGCTGTCACTAGGCAAGGTGCCTAGAATTTAACAAAGACTATAATTTATCCCGAAATTCAATGTGGTTCCCGCGGCAACGGGTCTGGGACTTTTTAACCGAATTCTCGTTCGAAGTCGAAGTTGCGTTCAAAAGCTAGTGCTCCATCTTAATGCTCATTCTATATCTTAATATAGAAGCACGATACGTTGCTCTCAAACTCAGCTGAGTGAATGAAGACGTGAGCATGGAAGCTTCTTAAAATCTCAGCCATATTTTTAGAATGGGAAATAAAACACACATTTAGGAGGGCGTAGCGTGGGCTACGGGGCGTAGAGGTTCTACGTGTTTGCTACGCGCGTCATTGCCATCCTTTGTGACTCTCTCGTCTGGATTTTATTCCAGTTGTGAGTTGTAATAATCTTTTTCTGTATGTTTTGAGTAATATTAGACGACCTGAGTGGTTCAGTTGGTTAACATTCCGGTCTGCCACGCAGAGAGCGAGCTCAAGTTTGATTCCGGCCCGCTAGAAATTGAAATGATTAATTCTAATTTCGGTTACGGGTCTGGGTACTATATGTATAATAAGTATGTATTTCAAAAATATATAAGAAGTTTATCAGTTTTTTGGCACCCATAACACAAGCTTTGCTTATTTTGGGGTTAGATGGTGCTGTGGATTTGTTGAATTATGGATAGTTGTTAGTGATAAACCTGAATTTCGTTGTACATAGGATAATGTCATAGAATTTGTAAAATAATAAAACAGTAATAACCTTTTATATTAAGAGTATGACACCAAAAAATTGAACTTTAATAAAAATTAAATAGGAATTTGCCGTCCACACCGCTTTCTCCCGGGATTGTGCCTAGAAAGCCAGCTGCATTTCCTCGTTGGATAGCAATAATAATCTGTTTCCCGAGGAACAAGGAAGTTCTCTGCTCGCAGACAAGTCGCTTATGAGTCGGACACATCCACTAGGCCACCAAATCAAGGTGTGTGACCAAATCTGTCTTTCCTGTGTTAGCCTCTACAGCCATCAGAAAAAGTGCCGTGCCATTAACAGTGACGCTGTTTAATTCATATTTAAAATATATCTAAGGCCAATGATAATTGTGTTATAACACTGTCATACAAACCAAAAATATCCCCACCCACAAATTCCCAAATCACGAATCAATGCCCATTCCCTCGTACGTAACGCGAACATCATTTCCGAGCCAATAGCAGGCCCGGCACACCCGGACGCGCTCATTACCGGCCGACCCACAGCCGGATATAAATTTGTCACACTCACAAAGTACCCGGGTCACTCAGTCCGGGAACCAATTTTGGGACATTTGTTACGCGGCCGCTGATGGAAACTATTTCGTCCGATCCTTGTGTGGATGGGTAAGGTAATCGGTTAAGTTGTGAACGAAAATTGAATGCAGCGTCGATGGCCCAGTTGTAATGGCATCCGACTCGTTATGCGATAGGTACCGGGTTCGAAAGCCACTGCCGTAATGTACCAAAGACTCTTTTCTTAGTCATGTACATTAGTTGAATACTACCGATGCTCTAACGGCTCTATGCTCTAATGCTCTAACAGCGTGATGAAACATCGACAATCAGGCGAATGAATGTGGAACCATGATCCAATCAGGTCAGCTTCCCTTGGTAGCAGAGTCACGGAGGTAAGATGGTACTCACTCATCTGTAATTACCTGATCTGCCAAATCCTATATCATGGTCAAGGCGGACCCTAGGCCCTCGTGTGCGAGAGCACAACAAGGACATTAACGCCAAGTTGATGATTTTTTTATGAACGAAAATCGGTGAGGTTAAATATTATCGGAGTTCTTCTCTCATAGTACCATAATCTTGGCGTCAGTCCCGGTTGTGCTCTCGCAAGCGAAGGCCTGGGTCTGCCTTCCTCTTAGTCGCTCCAGACCTCGTCCTCCTCATCCCAGTCCTTGCAGTCTTTAGTAGTTAGTTAGTCCACTTCGCTCGGATTTCAACACACTTAGTGGTGAGTTGGTTAGCAAGCATTGCCGGCCTCTCGTTCTCGTGCTTAGCAGGGGCGGACACTTGTTCCCTATGTAATTTTCCGGCCTGCACAACACGTGACCATACCATTTCAAGCGACACTCTGGCATCATATGTACGATGTCACGCACCGCTATCAGGCTACCGCTAACGCAGAACCGTAGGTACGTTGTCAGTTTGAGGGGTAAGATTAAATGTCTCGTTCATGGATTGCGCTGGTTATTGTATTCTTCATACCGGAACACAACATTGTAAGATTATTGCTTGGTAGCAAAAACAAATTTGAGATGAACCTACCACCTGCAGCTGTCCAAACTTTGATTATTTTTCTATTTACTTCTTTCTTGACGCAACCCGTAAATTGAAGTGAATAATGTTTATTCGAGTTTTCGGCCAGCCAGTATTTGACCAATATTACAGAGCAAGTAATGGGTAGTAATAACTCACACCCTGAGGATATGTATCATGGATGAATCACTTACATATTCCTATAGTTTCTATTTAACATTTGAGAAAGGTCGCTGCGGTCTCAGAGGCCGGGTACGACCACTTGAAGGTTATTAATAGTAATAACAAGCTATGAAACTTTGCAAACTACTGTGCATGAAGTTTGAATGAACACAATAAAGTAACAGTTGTTCGTAACATTGCGGCAGTTTGCAGTATGCAAAAACTGCTCTCTGATTTCGCAGTCTTTGCTCCCGCAGCGATCGGATGATCTAATTTACCGTTCCAGTTTCGAAGACACGTAGTTGTTGATACTTTCAATATGGCAAATGCATATGTAATATTACTTATGTTTAGTTGAGGAAATATTGACTAACATTATAAAGATGGAAGTTTTGTATGTTTGTGAGTTTTGATGATGGGAACCTCCGAAACCGCAGCACAGATTTCGATTGTTTTTTTCTCTAACAGGAAGCTTTACTATTATCATAGGGTTATTTTGATCCCCGAAAGAAAATAGGATCCCACGGGAATACTTGATGAGATCTGACCTACGTACGAATGAAAACCGCGGGCGACGTCCAGTTGGTCGATAAACTGTCGCAGATAGCTCTCCTGATGGTAAGATTACCTATCTATCATTCGTAGATAACATGCATAACTAGAGTACCAAAAACTTATCTGACCCAGTGGCCAAAGCAGGAACTGAGTGTAGCCTTTTTGAAATGTCATGTCAATTCCAACAATATCGACACTTTCACCGGGTCATATTAGTTCGGATTACTCATAATTCATAATTAATTTGTAGTTCATAATTTTAGTTGAGGTTAGTATTTTCAGTGTCACTGCTGCATGTCCAGATAGGATGACACGCATCATATTATATAAACAAACATTTATTTGATCTAAAGACACATACAAAAGTCTTAAACAACAAGAATAGACTGAAAGTTGGCCTATGCGACTTCGGATCAAACTGGGACAGCCAATAAATAACAGCGCCGATTTTTAGGCTATCCCAGAGTTCTGAGTTCAGAGTCAGTTCAGAGTTCATTTCTTATTTTTAAATGCAACTTTGGTTCGTCCATTGAATAACTGTTTCTGAATGACTCTGGACATTACGAACGCAGCCAGCAATTTAAGTATAAGTTCCAGTGATGTGAAAGTACACTCTCGATTGGCCGCGTTTCGTATTCCGATACGGTATTGATTGGAATGCGAGCAAAACAAGTATCCACTCAGGAAAAGGATGGTTTTACTCAGAAGAAGATTTAACGTGTTGCATTTAAGCTTCCTGTTATTCTTCGTCGCCTATATGTCATCTATAACATCTACGATTCATTGATTTAGGTCAAATGTGACAGAAATATATAACTAAGACTAACCATAAATTAAGCAGACGTTGCATGCATTTCGTGATAGACGTCAAAGTCCATATTCCTAACTAGTTATCACTGAGCAATATAATTTCATTATAGGAGAAATGTAAAATAAAACAGTTATCGGTAAGAAAAATAAAGTCTTTGTAGACAACTAATTATACTGTAGGAAAGAAATCTTAACAGATAACCAGATATCTGGCCATGTTTATCTCCAAGGAACAAGGGCAGTTCTGTTGTTTTTTCTGTTGTTTCTTTTAAACAATGCATCTCGAATCCGCTTGTCAAGCGTGCAGATTATGGCCAACCCTCCACTGATATGGAGGAGGCACCAGTACATCGCTTATAGGTAGTTGATGAAGATGACGATGATGACTACGTCTTTTCAGTTTCGAATTTGCGATTGTTACTAAAGTATAACCTGCTTAAGTATAACGACCCCACTTCCAAGTTTATTTTCTATCCAATAAGCAACCCAGTAGTAGGAGTAAGACCAATACTAGTATGCCAATGAATATCGAATTAAGTCACGTGCCAGAAAGAGATTTCCACGACTAGGTAAGCGAAGCCTCGTGTGGGTAATTGGTTATTTAAAGAGTATCGGCTCCAGATAGCGAATGGAGGCAGTTACATCTACATACGAGGGAGCAATTTCGATTTTACAAGGGTCCGTTCGCGCGCGATAGAAAGTATCCTACGATATTTCAATTTAAATTAAAATGCATTTATTTCAGACCATAGATCCGTTATTTGTCAGTGTTATATTATGGCAAGATGGGGTGACGATTTGCGAAAGGCTGAGGGTGAATGCTGGATGCGGCAAGCTGAGGACAGATTGCATAAGCGCTCATTGGAGGAGACCTATGTCCAGCAGTGGACTAGTAAAGGCATCAGCCTATACTATATTAGTAACATATGTACTTATATGTTATGTTAGTATTATTAGATTATTTTATAAGTATTTGGAACACTGTTAGAGACCTTTAATTAACTCTTTCCAATGCTTTTAGATAGGGAAGTCAAGCTCATTGGCATCCTATCTTTAGGATGGTGTTCCAACTGCCACGCAGACACTGCAGAAAAGCATTTATTTGTTAAATTTTCATACTTACGAATTTCATCGAGCACATTTATAGCATTATTGTGTTCCAGGTTGAAGGATAAGGTAGCCAGCGCAATTATAAGCATCAAGCATTTCATCTTAGTCCTCATAGTGACAACGCACCGCATTGCATATTTGTTGCCTGCGACTTAAAGGCACAAATCGTAGAGTTATGAACGACAACTATCGCTTATCGTGAGATGAACCGTCCGCTGTCACTGCGTAGAAAAAATATATCAAACAAATTACAAATCGATAGGACAGGAAAGGTAAGAATGTGAAATTATCTGCAATAATATGTAATAATCAACTAACTACATCCACTACTGGACAGGCGAGCTACTTAGACCGATCCTCAGTTTTGCGCATCTAGCCACTGCCAGCCTTTATCAACAACTGCAAAAAATGGAATTATGAATAAATTGAACAAGCTGACAGCTTTTGTTAAATTGAAGATCAATTGACAATCTAAGGTTGTACAATGAACTACCTGGAGAGGTTTACCCTGGAGAATACAAGATAGAGTTCTCCAAGAAAGGGTGAAAAGGTTTCACGGGATCGGCAATGCGTGAGTGATGCCCCTGGTATTGCAAACGTTCATAGGCTGCGGTGACTGCTTACCATCAGGCAGGCCGTAAGCTTGTTTGCCACCTTTGTGGTAAAAAATAATTCTTTAACAGCCTAGTTACTTCATTAGTATTAAAATTCTGTAGTTGCTATTCTCCATTTATGGTATTTTCCGCCGAAAGTATACGGATGAAGGTCAATTTCAAAGTCAGCATAAATTGCAAGTAATATCACAATTTCCTAGAACACCCAACGCTTACATTTTCCTTTAAAATGGACGTTGATTTTCAATCGCGACAACTTGTTTGCCTGTTCTAATTTCAATGAACGGAGTCGAGCAACCTTTCCTTTCTAAAATCATAAATCTGTTTCAAGGAAGCACGTCTTATTAAGGGCCTGTGCAGTGACCCGTGTGTGAGGAGGAATTGGGGCTTTATCTTTATCGAATTTAACGGGTGTTGCCATACATCAGAGGAGCGAGACCGGTTTCGCTATTACGTGGGCGGGAAAAGGTGATTTATTTAAAAAACGGAGCGTTTGACGCCATTGAAAATTAAGTTTAGCGGGTACTTGGGAAGTTTTACGCTCTAGATATTGTTGGAAGAAAGGGTAAGGTAGGGTATTGGTACTTTATTGCGTTTCTAATGACAATGATATTGCATTTACATGCACGACCGTTTATTTGCTTAAATTTTTCTTTTTTTAAGCCATTCCTACGAGTATTACATTATAAAACAAAGTCGCTTCCCGCCATTTGTTCCCATGTATCAATGTGTGTATCTATGTACGCTTAGATCTTTTAAGTCTGAGTCATGTACATTAGTTGATCTAACCGATGCTCTTACAGTGAGGGAAAACATTGATTAACCTGCACATTCAGGCAATGTTTATCCATGATCCAATCTGGTCAGGTTCCCCCGGTAGCAAGGTCACGGAGGTCAAATGGCAGTCGCTCCACTGTAATTAATTCATGTACCAAATCCTGGATCATGGTCAAGGCGGACCCCAGGCCCACGTGCGCGAGAGCACAACCGGGCCCTTAAGGCCCCGGTGGGTTGTGGGGTTAACCCCAAGATGATTACTTTTATCAGAGAGCAAAATTATCTAGTAAATAACAATTTTGGAGTGTGAATTTATTCAGCAAACAGTTTTCGTATAACCACTCTTCCTTTTGTACAGAAAAGTCTTGTTTGAACAAGCATAATGAACGATGTAAAATAAATGTCCGTATCTAAAATGTTTGTTGAAGCTTTTTCTATCACTTATTTACTCTTTGATTTTATGATGGGAATGCTTTTTCTTTCAGCGGACCCGGGGTTCTCGCGTGCCGGGACATAACGCTAAGATGTTGATGATTATTTGATGATGGAAATGTTTATTCTTTTGGCATAGTAGACGAATATTATAACAATAATGTTATATTGAAAGCATTATCTACTAGTTACTACATGTAGTCACAAACGCCTCGTAATATCGACGAAAAGCGCTAAAAATTATATAATCAGTTATCGCTTTAAATCAGGTGTGCTGTCTGCTCTGACACTGAAAAGCATTGAAACATTTCTATACCTATTAAGAGTCGTGTCTCGTCGCCTTCCTTATTTGATCAAAATTCCAGTGCCACGTGTAAGGCAAGGTAAACGTTTTTTCTTTGTCTCAATCTATATTTGGAGCAAAATTTGGATGGATTTACTAAGTATTTGATGTTGAAGAGCTTTTATCATAAAATATTAATGCTGTTGGAGGAGTGACAATTGAATGTCAACTTAGTTTTCTGGTTAATAACTTCGGTGTAGTTACAACCTACTTTCTTTTTACTCTCTATTCTTTTACTTCAGTATGCTAATTGCGTAACTCTGTTGCCAACGATTCTGTTTTTTTTAGTTCTCTGATTTTGATTGAAATTGTTACTTTTGCGATTACGTATGATCGATTTAATAGTTTCAGTTTATTGCAATGGAACTTTGTTAGCAACTGAATCCATGAAACCGATGATACGGAATCGCAAAAGTAAAAATTTCAATCATTGAAATCAGATTATTGTTAGCAACAGAGTTACGTAATTAACCTACCGATGTGATTGTAGTCGAATACCTGTCTGTAATTTATATAAATCAAGACACCGAGACAATTATTACTATAATAGCAGAATTCTGACGGAATCTGGGAAAGCAGAAAATTCTGTAACTGTATTGTATTTCAACCTTATTTACATATATAAAAATAACTTTAATTATAATAAAAATTCAGATACTCATAATTACAATACCAGACACAGAAACAGGTTGGTCACTGAACGCTTCAGACTGACAAAAGTGAAGTCTTCATTTGTTGGCCACTGTGTTCTTTTTTATAACAAATTACCGCAGGACATCCAGAAATTGCCTCTTCATAAGTACAAATCTTGGCTTAAGAGCAAACTACTTAAGAAATCATACTATAAAATTGCTGACTTCATCGAGGACAAAAATCCCTGGACATTATCCTAGCGTGAGCTGAAATGATAATTAGGAATTTAATAACAGGGACTATATTCAATGATATTTACATAATAATATTAATACATGCAGTAGGTATGTTGTTTTAATTAATTTAAATAAACTATTGACTTCATTATACTTACATGACATATTACATGATACTTACTAGCAGTCATTTCACTTTCACCATAAATGCGTATTTTGAGGGAATTATATGTTCCAGCTTTTTGTATTTCATTGTACTCTGTATTCATTAGTGTTTTCTGCTTGAATTACTGTATTGTCGAGTAATTAATTTTGTATGAAATAACCTATAAAGAGAAAGTTAGGTTACTAAACTGATATTGTGACTGCATTGTATACATTTCTTTGCATTGTACTTATCGTAATGGAGTATGTACTTACCATAGGGTACGTTATTGTTTGTTTTTAACTCACTCAATTCAGTATATATTTGCATATTTAGTAATTAGTGAGATTTGTATTAGTTAATCACAATACAGGCGAGCGGCATCATCAATGCGCACGGTGGCGGGGTGACATATCAAATGACATTACGTGACTGTCAATGTCACAGTGTCGTGGACAAAGAATGTAATCTTTGGCTGCCTATTTTTTGTTTTCTTTTTTATATGGCCCTAATACTATCCAAGTAACCGTTGTCCGCTCGATGGTGCTGTGGTGCCTAGTATTCATTTTATATTATAATTGTGACGTTCATAAGTGTTTGTAAAAACCTAAACTGAATAAACGTATTTGAGTTTGAGTGAGTTTGTAACCGGTATCTACGATTTGTTTTTGCTAACACGTTTAAAAATAACTATCAAAGAATATTTTATCACGTTTGTAAAAAACAACGTATAACCAGCATCAGTTTTGCACAAAAACACACATCACCTTCTTAGCCTATTTTACGTATATTGATGTTATACTTTCCGTGTACAAAGTTGCAAACTCGCAATTCAATAAGCTCTTTAGCATCTCTTTTGACGTATTGGAAGCACATCGTTTGAAATACCGTCATCGGTGCAACAGTCGCTACCGAGAGAGAAAATGCAATCCACAAACGCTTACGTAGAAATGAAATCCAATGTTTTTACTAAACTTTGAGCAAAGAAAAAGGGCGGTCTACAGCTGACTTATGCGTTATTGGATTTCCATTTTACTGGGTATTTTATTGGATATTAAGTTGACTATTCTTCGGAGTGAAATTATGATAATGGGTAGCTTTGTTTTCATTGGGTTAGTTGGTTTTTGAACCAAATTTTGAATTCAACCTATATGGTTTTCTTGGCATGAATATCCAGTTTGTGCTCGCGCGTAACCTGACCAGATTGAATCATGGTTGCACATTCAGTCGGCTGGATATGCAGATTTCATCACGATATTTTCCCTCACCATAAAGGCATCGGTTAGTGTTCAACTAATGTACATAACTCAGAAAAGAGTCATTGGTATAGGGCGGTACTGGAGTTTGAATCCGGTACTTCAAGGTACGAGTTGGACCTGTTAACTATTAGGCCACGTACGCGCGACGCTCCGTACTCAACCTATATATTTACTCCTAATAGGTAATTCTAAATATACAATACAAATACGTTAATCATAAAACGGTACATCCACACATCATACACTGCTTAGCGCCTTATAGTAAGCAGTAACGGTCCATAGCGATTACTGCTTACCATCAGGCGGTAAGCACTTACCATGAGCCTGTTATCATCGTGAGAAGCCTAATATCCTCGTCTAATGTCTAACATTAGGCTCTTACTATGCTTTTGTCGTCTCGACGCGATTGGACCTATTCCAATGGAGGCGTTTCCAATCATCTCTATGCTTAGTTGCACGAATTTACTAGATATCTAGGTAAATTCGCTCTTCCAGATGGGCGCGCTACTTCGTATTTGTGAAGGTATGAACTAACTACGGTAAGCAAATACTTAGCTTCGAAGGAGCACAACTGTACCATAGCCTACCTTCAAATATAAAAAGTGTAGTTTCATTCCTTAAAAAACTAGCAGGTTAGTTACTAAATACCTAAGCGAAGTAGTAGTGTATTGTCGGGCGGATTTATGTTTTTATATTGTGTAGAAGATATATGCCTACTTTGTGATGAGAACGACGACTGGAAATTGGATTTCTTAAGCTGTCTTCTTGTGTAATGCGCTTATTACACATTCCTAAATTCAATGACTGAATTCAGAAACAAAAAGCGTGAGAGCAAATCAAAGTGTATTCGATTAAATTTGTATCACTTTTACTAAGTCACGCGTCGCTCCGCTTTTCAAAAATCCGTGATACAAAAATGGACCTTATTCAATGTGCAATACATTTCACTTTGATTTGCTCTCACGCTTTTTGTTTCTGAATTCAGTCACTGAATTTAGATAGACATAGACAGCACTTTATTTAGTTCCATATTACATCCTTAACCTAAGGTGAGTACAGTAAATTATAATTTTATTATCTTAATGACAGTAAACGTCTTTGAACCTGAACCTATGTCGCCTACAGTCAGTGATACAAGAGCGTACGGAGTGAAAATAAAAAATGGTGGACCAGGGGAAGGGGAGGGTGCTACTAATGTATTCAGCGGAGAAACGTCTTTGATGCACAGTGGTCTCGGGAAAAGTATGATTGTTGAAAGAGTTCTAGGTTTTGCTATGTAAGCTGAGACCTAGTCTCAAGCCCCTAACCTTAGGTCTCTGTGAATACGTGGGCAAAAACTCTTTACTGCACCTTGGTTGTAGGTAGCAACATCGATAACAGTAAATTGTTACAGCGGCCACACGCGCCGGCGACAACGCTCTTATCGCTGAACTTAAATGGTAATTATATGAATTTCCTCTTATTCAATTTAATATGTTATCGGGCTTAATTAATTGATCCCATTCGGTCCGTGAAGTTTATTAAAATATTAATAGTTCGGAGAAATGAAACAATACACCATTGTTCACGATAAAGTTTGATGTCATACCTACGGTAACCCACAGGTACACCTGAGGAGTTAATTAAGTGTTCATCACCTAACGATGGTGTGCATGGATGTTTCAACATAAAACCCAAGTCTCTCGGGTTCGCTTGGTAAATTTCTTTGCGGACATGAGTGCACGCTGCAACTCTGTAGTGGGATAGCTTGTCGGAGCCAAACATCCACAGCACATAACATAGTCGAGTAAGACTGCAGGTCACGTAGCAAGACTGCGTGCATACTCAGCATGTCGGGATGCTTGCAGTAGACATAACATAATAAATATCATTTCACATATTGTGATTTGGCCGTAAGCAAGTGATCGTCTAGTTATTGATTTAAATTTTCAGACCCATTACGTTGTGTACACATTTTGAAAACGTCACAAGGAATATGTAAGTTTTATAGCAATTCTCTGTGATTCAACCGCACGAATATTAGGAAGATATTCGCAAATGAATAAAATTTAGTTCACATAAATAAAAGTAAAGTCAAATACATATCAAAATCCTTAAAAAAATGAAACGAATGAAACATAAATCCGCGTAAATAAGATGATTTAAATGTAATCCACGCCAATCGAAATAGTCAAACAATTTATAAAATCCGTACATAAAATCAAACGAAGTATAAAGTAAACATGCGACTTAGCTTTGACAGCACTCGAAACGGCAACGGATTCTTCTTTCTTCTGTGGCCACTCTAACCCTATGATTGCGAAACCCTAACGTTATCCTCACTTAAATAATATAGAATAGAGGCCATTAGGTCTCGGGAAACCTACCTAATCGATAAGGAACTGAGACTCCCATCACACCTCATATCTCAGCCAACCAGCAAAGCCTTCGACATCAACGAACCAGTGACCTATTGTCTACTTCGCTCAAACCGTCACACATATTCCGATCATCTCATCAGGCATTATTATGGTCCTACCTATCGACTCACGAGTCAAAGGAGCGACTATTATTTAAATTTTATTTACTTCGCGTGTGTAAGTTGTGTGCCTAGTGTGAGGGACGATAACGACTCGGGCCAGGTTTCGATCCAAACTCGAGATTCATGTCCGTAGGAAAATGTCATTAAAGCTTTAAAAGCACAAAGGGTATTAAACGGAACATGGGCCAAAATCGTACCAGAATTCGGCGGCAAACCTAGGCGTAGACTTAGAGCGCCTAGGCCATCGAAGACCAAGTCGGGATTCGTGCCGGACTAATTCTCTTAGAGTGTATTCGATGTCACATACGAAACTGTGTCCCAGGTTAGTTTTGTAGTTTTTTATTCAGTGAGGGTGAGTACTGATGATATTTAATTTGGTAATATTTTCCTCAAATTTGTGTTTTAATCACCTATCACACTAATGTTGCAATCTCTAAGAGCCCTAATAAATACTCTTAACTACCATAAAAGTAATGAGAATGTAACTTACGCTTTCGAAACTTAGAAACAAAGACAAATGTAAAACAAACCAAATCACTGACACTACGTAGATTAAGAAATAATAATAATAAATAATAATAAATCTACACTAATATTATAAAGAGGAAAGATTTGTACCTATTTTTGTATGTTTGTATGTTTGTATTGAATAGGCTTCGAAACTACTGGACCGATTTCAAAAATTCTTTCACCGTTGGGAAGCTACACTATCCGCGGGTGACATAGGCTATATTATATTTTCTAAAAAATTACGGATCATTAATAAAACTCCAATAATGTAACCCAAGGTGTAAAAAAATACCCAAAAAATTCCTTACATCGCGTGCGCTGCTAAAACTATTGATGATAGAACAAAGTAATGTACTACGACTTTGCAGAACACATCATTATCTACAAAAAGTGTTGCAACAGTATATGTCTAACTATTATAGTTATGTCACAATAAGTGTTCTTTTATTTTCAAAATTTAATTGAAATGCCGCCGCTAAAAAACGCTCTTTATTTGTACCTTGGTATTAATCCTTATCAAAATAAATTATTTCATATTCACGACTGCTTCAATACCTTTATATAACTTTTTGAATTATTCAATTCAGACATTCCATTCGAAAGATATCACGAGTTTAAAAATGTGAATATTAGAAAAAAGTCGCGTGTTCGCCGCTCAGTCCGCTCGGCTATCTAGGCAGCACGGGGTACGTACGGGAGGGGAGTCAATGTCAAGAAATACGGCCGTCAGGAGCCGGGTCGCCCCCTTCCCTCTAAAATGGTTGAGGAGACGGTTGGAACTTTTGTGATCGTAATATGGTGTCCTGTTTGTAACGGGACACTACTCAGTACATACTTAAGTATAATATAATTACTTCATATTATAAAACGAAGTCCCACGCCGTGTCTTACTGTCACTCTGTACGCGATAAACTCAAAAACTACTGAACGGATTTTCATGCGGTATTCACACACAGACTACATAGTGCGGTTTTAGACAACGTGATTCATGACGAAGGTTCAGGTGTATAATTTGTTAAGGTTTACTACCCGTGCGAAGCCGGGGCGGGCCGCTAGTAATAAATAATCGTGGACAAATTCACACAGCGCCATCTAGCCCCAAACTAAGCAAAGCTTGTACTATGGGTGCTAGCTAACTGATATACTACTTATGTACTTTTTTAAATACATACTTATTATACATAGAACAACCAGACCCGTAACAGAAATTAAAATTCATCATTTAAATTTCTGCCCGGCCGGGAATCGAACCCGGGACCTCTTGCGTGGTTGACTGGCATGTTGACCACTGAACCACTCAGGTCGTCAAATATATAGAGAACGAAAGAAACGACACAAAGCTGAAAGATAATACAAAATAATGAAGCACTAATTAATTTAACAAACTACACGCGAGTTGTACTGAATTTTTCGAGGAAATTTGGAAAAGCCTGGGGTTTCTTAGTTACGGAAATGGATACGATGATGTTCACGCGACGCGACCCAAGGGCTGACTCTCGCGTTTCTACTACTCTGGCCACCTTGCTTTAAATCGTTATCGTCAAAATTCCCACAGTTAAATATTTCAAACAAACAAAAAATTTAATATTTCTAAGTTTATGAGGTCTAAAGCGACTGCTCTTATAACGTTCGCACATCCATAAATTTTACAAAATGTTCCTGATAAACCGAAAATAGTTAATGTTACAACAGCTAGGGATGTAGGGATGTGTGCATACGACGTTTTATTTATTTACCGAGTCGATTAAATTTAAACAACGCAAACAAAAATACGTAAGCAAATGGATTCGATGTGTAATTTCTTTAAACCAAAATTTATAATGTAGGTAGTTATAAGTAAACAATATAAAGACATTTTAGGTACTATATATTCGATGTAATATTTAATCAGACTGTGTACAGAGATATTTAATTCCTATGAAGCAAATCCATTTGAGTCATCAAACAAGTAGATTAAAATTAAATTCTAGACTCGTTTAATATTTTAGTGTGCTTTTATTCAATTATTTATTTCGATATTTCGTTGGAACGTATTTGTATAAATTTCACATCACTATAACTTGTGAGTATTTTTTCTTGAGTACCATACTTGACGCCAAACATTTAAGATATTCACGATATTTTGCCTGTCGACCAACCAATCAATAGCATAAATTTATTACGGACTTTTGAAGTAAAATATTTCTCTTATCGTCAAATAGATTGTTTAAGTTTATTACTGTATAAGTAAGTTCTGGTTAAGTATTTGAGAGCATTTGTTAAAAGAAATCATGATAAGCAAACTATATTTTAACCACACACTGCTCAGTGTGTGATATGCGTATTCATTTCCAAGTCCATCAACTACAACCATATGATATATAAATAAATTGTACGGTGACGAGCTCATGGTACATAGTGATCGAAGTTGCATCGAAGTTGTAGCGTATGGGGCATGCCTTCCTGTTAAGGAAAGTCAGGTCGTCCATGTTTCGCTCCGCCTCAAAAAACCGTCGATATGCAGTGTCGAATTGCATAATTTCAGTACCGTTGAAAGGGGCTGCTTCAGGTATAGAAGGCCCGCGCTTCGTGAAGGTGTCCACTGGGAAAGTGAGTGTTCTGGCTTGATCTTGGGACTGCATGTTGAGGTCTGGATGTCACGGGGCTTCTACGTCTATATGATGTTCCTTCGTGGATGTTGACCGTGTAATGTCTAGCCAGTGACTGCGCGCCCATAGCAATTTATATCACTCCAGCCATCGATCGCCCGAATAAATAAAACGATATAGGGATAACAGCAATTTGGAATTCCCACGGCCTCACCCACGGGTTATCGTTTGGCGCGGTAATCGAATCATTCTTAAAATAAACAAGTGAATATTAAAATATTCTTGGACCACGTCAGTCAAACTTCCATCCTTATGGAAATAGACAATTTACAATTCATCCTGCGCTCCCATACTGGGGCCTCGGGAGTCACCCACGTGTTCACTATAGATCGTATCATACCTATGATAAAATTTACGCTACCAATTTGGGACATCGATAACAAAGTTTAATTGCTGTACTCAATGCATTGTCTTACTTTTAGTATACAGGTGAAGCATACCTATTAAGCACATACGGCATTGTATGCGCGATAAGAGCGCATCTTAAGAATGGCAATGATGCAGATCGGATGCAGTTTTAGTAGGGCAGAACAACTAGTATGTGACTCTTGACCGAGTACTGATAACACAGAAGATATAAACAAAATCGGTTGGGTTTACCCCAACAGCACAACTGTTGGGTTATCGGGTGACTTTGTGATAAGTAGTTTAACTCGTGTAAGAAACAATGCTAAGACCACGTCAGCCAATATTTAGGTACACGTTGCGCTTATAGGCATCATCCTACTTTAGTACTCCTGTTGAATAAAGAACTTCAATTATAGCACCAGTGGCTCTTGTGAGTGCCCGCTATGAATGCTGCGCTGCAGTGCAACGTCATGCTCGCATTATGCAAAAGTTGCAAAGCGGTGTATGGCCTATGAGATGCAGGTGACCGCTGCATGTCAACAAAGCAGATAATGCAACAAGAAGTATGCTTGTTCTAGGCGTTCTAGGTGTCGTTCTGTGAGAACGTGAGCTGTAGGTCTCTGGGCATTCGGCCCCAGCTTGGATGCTGATGCTGCGGCCCCAGCAATTCATGTTACCTGCTGCTTTGACGCATATTAATATCACTTTGAAGGCGGCGCATACAAAACAGGTGGAAATTTTCGGAAATGCACCTGACCCCTATGCACTATAGAATATTTATCACTGATTACGAAGATAACACCCTTGCCTTACCCAGATGCTTAATTTTCTAGTTATAGACCGTACGCTAACGTGTCATTGACTGTATATATTTACAAAATATTCATCTATTTCAAGTGTTGTACCATAAATACCTGTAAGTAATACAAACCTTATCACCAATAATTTGAAGTTTATGTTGGTACTAAAACAAAGCGTCTATTAAGTAAGTCAGAGGAAGTCCAGGCCTACGTTAATAAGGAATAAGAAAAGAGGTAACTCCGATCCAAATGACGCCATTATCCTTTTTCCATGCCGAATTTTTTCAAAGGAAACTCCGAAGTATAAGTGTTACGCTCTGAAAATGACATTTTAAGTGATATTTATACTCAGTTAAAGACCATAAAGCGAGGATTGTTCGTTCAATCTGTCGCCTTTAGGGGTATATTGGCCATTAGATGCTGACGATATTTTTGCTTGCTAACAATGTGTATTTGTATAGCAAAACTCCTTCAGTCTTTTTACAAAAGATTCTAGGACTTTTTGTTTAAACCTGAACTAGTAAGTCTACGCTTAAGTATTTAAGCTTGACCTTATTACAAAACTCGCTAAGCCTCAAGTTTATCAAAACTCTGGTACTAAGAGCCGTGACGCACTACTTACTGAATTTCATTCACTCTTTCTTTCAATTTGTGGCTGTACGACCTTTTCGTTATGCTTTTATGATGTCAAATAAATGACATTTCGAAATTTGAAATTATGTTGCACGTAAAATGTATTTTGCGTGTTTTGTTGTAATTAATCAATAAAAACATGAAATATTACCAAATCACAATCAATCCGCCACACAGAATAACCTAACTTCAAAACATTGTTGTCAATGTCAAAACTGAGATAAACCGCACATAAACGGGTTTTTCTTGCAGGTCTCCTTACCGTCAAGATCCCACTGAAAATCAGCGCTGCAGCACTTGTTGTAGCTAATGCTGAGCTGGGGTCTTTTTTTGGCATCGCATTGGTCAATTATTTGTTGTGTTTGTACCCACTTTATTTTTGTTTAGTATTGAAGGGTTCTAAAATTTTCATAACATGTAAACGCTTATGGATTTTTGTGATGTCAAAATAAATCATGTTTATGTCTACCACAGTTAGTCCACGACCAAGCGATAAACCATGTTTTGTAATAAGAAAACAAGTTGATCCATGGTTTAAACCTGTACTATCTTTAGACTGGGTCTAAACCATGTCTTGTAATAAGACGGCTTAGGTTTTAGAGATTTGTGTGTAGAAAAAATGTTGAATTCGTAATGTCGCAGCGTGAGAATAGGACGCATACTTAACTGTCATTGTGTTCTAAAATATCACCTTTGTTGATAATATATAATTGTACTGTAAATTATGTTTTTGATACCCTAGTAGGGTTATCACTCCCGTGCTGTCAACTCTGTAAAAAATTTTACTCCCTTAATATAAAGGTTAGCGTCATGTTCAGTAAATATATTATGGAATAGCTAAGTATATTTTACTTTCAGTGTAATAAGGTGATAAGCCCCTGAAGTGTCCATAGGTAAGTATATTGATGCAATAACTTGTAAACACGTTGTTGTGTTTTATATCTTGCATATTTTAACATCATTAAACGCATTTAAGCACATACTGAAAAAAAAACACCTCATACAAACAAACTTTGAACGTCATTCTTGAACCTCACACTCTGATCATCACAATTAAATTACGTTTATCAGTAGTAACGTTGTGAGCGCCAAACTCGACCACGAAGTCGTTCCATAGACACGCAATAGTTTAGCACGCAAATCGTTCGCACAAAAACAAACGGTTAAGGTGGTTCCATACCCATACAAATTTTTGCGCGGCATTGTTTATTTGTTTGAGTGTTTAGTTTTAGTCTTAGTAAATATATTCAATGGAGCACAAAATGGTTTTCTATACGGTAAAGATTTAAAATAAAGCTGTGAAATATAAAAAAAAGATCGTAATGCACTGCTTGGATGCGTTTTGTTCAATTTTTATGTTTTATATTAACATGTTTACTAACATATGTTTACTAACGTACATTAAAAACGTCATCCCTTTAAAAAAATGCGAAATTCAACGACCTTAAACTATACAACAACCGAAATATTATCCACTGCGAAAACTGAGTTAAATATCCTGATTATTACAAATAACCTAACCAACAAAAACAATATGTCGGAAAACCCTCGACCAAGTTTACATATACTTAGATATTTTCCAAATTCAAACCGCACCTCCAAATCGGTCCATTCATTCGAGAGCTACGATGCCATAGACAGGTACATATAGCCATAGATACACAATGCAAAGATACAAAAGAATGAACCATATAATTATAACTATATACATCCATCTATTTTTGTAGGTGCTTAAAAAGACCGAGTCCCTATCTGGGCGCCAAACTCGACCCCGAACTTGTTCTACTGACACGCAACCACGTAAACGCAATCGATTGCTCTCAGGGCAAGAAAACCTTTCACAAACAGTCATTAATGAAACGAAACAAAGCAGTGAGCCAAATTACCTGACGGAATCGTGCATGCATAGATAGTAACTGATATTATATTATTATATGTATACTAATATTATTAAGAGGTCTTTCGCTGAGGACCCTGAGACTAGTTGAACATTCTCGGGAGGCAATTTTTACTTCGTGACTATTTGAGATAGTTTGTTTCCTTTGGACTATGACATGGGATTGTTATGATATACTAGATAGGACTATGACGAGAGGTAAACTAGAGGTCTCCTTAGTGGAGGGCAACGCATTGATGGCGGCCTGGTGTTACTGAAATTTATGGTCGGCGGTGACCACTTTCCATCAGGTAACCCGCATGCCTGTTTATTTGCCGTATTACATAAAAATAACCTCGTGACGGTATGAAAAGTTTTTATATTTGTATATTAGGCATATCTGTGAAACTACTGAACCGAATCCTAAAATTCTTTCACTAATAGGAAGTCACACTTTGATAGTATTATAGGGCCAGTATATGTTTCGGACAAATTATAGGAATCCGCGGTATAGTAGAATATTAGCAGAGTTTCAATACACGTGTGTGAAAATGCGGAGTACATAAAACAATTTAACCAGTGGGGAGAACTAGCGGGCGACCAAGCTCACCTACATTTATGCAATTTCAAGTATAATAAGTTAAGAATTTTGTCTCCAATCGGACTCGTCCTACGCAGCTTAGACTTCTACGTCAATGCACGCAAGCCAATGGCATTTGGCGACATAGAGCGTTGGCCAATGGCATTCACTACGTCACGTATCGGCCAATTGCATTCATTTTCACCCATTCGCAAATCTATGTGTTGTGTTTAGAACAAAATCATACTGATTCGCATTCCACTAATTTGTTCCGCAGTATGTTAATTTATTTGTAGATATAACACTTTATGAACAAAATAAAAACAAGGAATAAATTGAAAACAACGAGTCCCAAGTTGGGCGCCAAACTCGACTACAAACTAATTATTATCCATAAAATACTGTAATGGAAACAGATGGGTCCACAATTGAAAAATTGAATTGCATCACTGTAACTTTTTCCCGTCGCGTAAACTACAAATTGTGAAATGGAACAAGGTTTCTTGTTAGTCGTGAACATATTTAAACACATATTTAACTAGTTTCATTATAATTGGGATCTCAATCACAAACTCGTATCACTGATTAGCCTTAAATATTTTACATTAAAAAAATATAACCTTGACGTTAATGATCTGGTTGTGCTTTGAGGCTCGGGGTCTGACCATGTAACAGGATTTGGGAGATCATATAGGTCATAACTCAAAAAAGAGTCATTTTTTAATGGCGGCAGTGGGATTCGAACCCGGTACCTCTCACTTGCGAGTCGACCTTTACCACTAGACCACACACGCTTCCGCCTTGAACTTAAATCTTTAATCTTTTATAATTAAGCAAAATATAAATAATAAGTAGGAAACCGTAAAACTAAAGTTAAAAAAAACACAAATAGCAAGTAACTCTTCGCATTACAATTAAAAATAATAAGTCCCAAGGTGGGTGCCAAAGTGGATCCTCGAACTTAATATACCGAGGAATAAACAAATTGTGGACTAGGTAGTCCTAAGTAAAATATCAAATTCATTTCCTAATAGAAAGATAATCTACCAGGAAAACTGCAGGTGAGAACTACTTACGCAAATAGCAAGTAACTCTTTGCATTACAATTAAAAATAATAAGTCCCAAGGTGGTGCCAAATGGATCCTCGAACTTAATATACTGAGGAATAAACAAATTGTGGACTACCTAGCCTAATTGAAAGATTATCTACCAGGAAAACTGCAGGTGAAAACTACTTACTTAACGGACTTAACATCCCGATCATAAATGCATAAAATAAAACAAAAAAGTAGTCCTAAGTAAAATATCAAATTCAACCCCGAATTCGTTCCACCGACTCAGCAAATTGTCGAGCAAATCGCAAAAAAGCAAACTATTAATGAAACGAAACAAAACTGTGGGCAAAATCGCTTAACCAAAAGTTTTCCGCTGTGAAAACTGCAGATGGCACGGGAACCGAACCAAAGTTCCCTGTCGGCTTGCCCGCCCTGCGTTCAGTCAGTAGACTGCCAGGCGCCGTACTGAGAGGCCACCAGTTGAGCGCCGCGCCTCGAGTTCGCAACCTATGTGCCCCATTCATAAAAATTTCGAATTTGGAAACCACGGACGACTTTACGACCTTCTTTCTCTGTTGACAGCTACAAATTCGACGGACAAAAAACTTGATTCGAAATTCAAATCGGGTGTTTAAAAAGTTTTGTCGCGTTTTCTTTTTCATGCTGATGACGTTCTTTTGTTTTTTCGCATGATGGACTACTTTGACTAGTGCCAACGGAATAGAACTTTAAACGTTGTAATGGCATAGTTTACCATGAATAAAGAAACTGCAAAAGTTTCGCAGTGTGTGTGCTTAGTGTAACATTGGAACTGGAGCACTTAATTACGAAGTTTCAGTGAGATAACTCTGATAGAAAAGTTTGGGCTGTGAAGTTTGTATACCAGAGGAATTGGGCGGTCTGCAGGTAAATAATAAATTCGCCATTATTTTTAGATTTTGTTCGGCTAACAATCTGACGCTGATGCCTTTTATATGTAGTAGTAAGGCTAAACTATAATATAAGTAGTGTATGTTTTATTATGGTACAAATAAGAGGTTTTTAAAATTAATTTCATATTTTTTATCTTAAAACAGAAATATCCTACTCATTAAATCTGACGATATTTCATCAAAGCCACAAAAAAACGAAAGACCTTTTTAATGGTGGATGATGACGAATGTTTCTTTTCAAACGGCTAAATGTGGCCGTTGAAAACAAGCGAAAATCGTTCTCTTAGATCTACTCAATTAACTTTAGTGACTCGCTGATTTTGGAGGCAAAATATTATTTCGTCGGAAACCTTTTGTTTGACGAATTTACGGCCACGGATGATATCAAGTTTTTGATAACATTTCAAGCTGAGGATTAAAATTTAAATTGAATAGACATTAAACAAAGTTTTATATTTGATGGTTGCTTTTACGATTTTCTTTGAATTAATTTAAGTGTTGCTAAATCATTTTAAGCATAAAGAAATCTCGTTTATGAAACTAAAGACTATTATAATTAAAGAAATCTGACATTTCATCTACAATATAAAATTTCTAACCAACACCACAGGACCAAAGCCTAAGCACAAAAAAAATATGCACAAACAGTCAAACATTATAATAAGGAAAAATGTCCGAAGCGCAAGTAACAGGAATACTTACCTCCTACAAAAATTTATCGACCCTACTGAAGTCTTTTAAAAAAATGTCGCAGATTTATAAAAAAACCTTTTCTCCGTAATGACTTTAACACAATATCGATATAAAGCCCTTCTTAAGGAGCTTTATTTTTATCTCTCCATCCTATAACGTTATTGGAATTTAATTAAATGCAAATGGAAAACAAGTTTGAGTTTCCAGAGGCCCATCTGAGGCCTGATAATGGAATATATCCTGTAAGGTCCCCAAGAGTTGGGCGAACTTTTGCTGCGTGATTAATGCGTAGGATACGCATCTGTGATACGCTGTTATTGTATTTATTTATTTACACGAGGCCGTGGAAAAAATAATAGGGCATTTTTCAATGTTTACGGCCCCAAAGGACTTATTTCTAAGCCCACGCCGGGGCCTTCTGTCTTTTTAAAACCTATTACGTTAAAAACAGTCGCACTCTGTGACATCTACCAACGATTGTTAAGTATTGTTTATTCTAACATTAAAGTATAACTAAGAAATGTATTCTTCTTCGTCTTAATGAATGGCTGTCCATCGCAATCACGTTGATTTAGTTAATGTCAAGTGAATTGTGATTGTGAATTTTGTAATTTTTATTCTCATAATCTAGTTAACAAATTTGTGCAACTTCTTTTTTATTTGCTACGCAGTGACAGACGAACAGAAAGCCCACCTAAACGTAAGCGGTAACTGTCACCCATAACATCTACGATTCATGTATTTAGGTAAAACCGCAGGTGCGTTGTCACTGTGAATACTAAGAAGAAATGCCTTACGCCTGTAATTGTTGAACGGTGTGTGGTTCCCACAATATCATAGTACTATGCAGGTTAAGTGGATCATTTTGGAGCAGCTCGAAAGCTCACACGGTCCGCCCGTCATCAGGTCCCGTATATTTTAATGTAAATATATACTATACTATTTATACAGAGTTCAAGCTTGATATGTCTACCACGTCTACCATGTCCACTTGACGCGTCAAGGCACATATTCATATTCATTTATTCATAGTATTAAATAGACCGACCTGAGTGGTTCAGTGGATAACATGCCGTCAGCCACGCAATAGGTCACGCGTTCGATTCCCGGCTGGGCAGAAATTTAAATGATAAATTTTAATTTCTGTTAAGGGTCTGGGTGTTCTATGTATAATAAGTAAGTATTTAAAAAAAAAATAAGTAGTATATCAGTTAGCTAGCACTCATAGTACAAGCTTTGCTTAGTTTGGGGCTAGATAGCGCTGTGTGAATTTGTCCACGATTATTTATTATTATTTATAAATATACATCGTCACACAAAGACACTTTAATCTTTGACATGGAAAATAATAAAAAGTCGATACTTTGGGTCCTACAAAGATCTTCTTGAGAAGTATTTGCCGAGCGCGCTCAATACAAACGTAGTTTGATCATATTTTCAATATTACGCTATCAACGCCAATGAAATTTTGTAGACGTGATCTGGAAACCAATATCTATGCTTGTGATACGTCTGATTTTCGTTTGATTTTCGTTAAAATATGTCGTTTTAAAATTACATGGGATTTCATAGTCAAAGTTCAAAGACACTTTCATCTCTAAGATGGAAAACAATAAAAAGTCGATATTTTGGGTCCTACAGAGATCTTCTTAGGGCAACTTAAGTAAATTCAGTTTACACTTTTATTGTGGTAAGGACCACTTTATGTTTGATCAAAACTTACTCTTCGTCGATAAATTTACACATGTACTGGCAGCTACAAGAGACTGTCGTCAATAAACACCGAATAACTTCAAATAAACTTTACCTAAGAAAATAAATCACTCTCACTCTTTGTTGGCTATTTATAATTGTTATTTTCACGAGTTATTTAATTTGTATATGCAACCATTTGGATGTGTAACCATGATCCAATCTGGTCAGGTTTCCTTGGTAGCAGGGTCATGGAGGTCAGATGACGGTCGCTCCACTGTAATTACCTGAACTGCCAAATCCTGGATCATGGTCAAGGCGGACGCCGGGCCCTCGTGCGCGAGAGCACAACCGAAACATTAACGCCAAGATGATTAGTTTTATTCTCACGAGTTATTTTATCTATTTCACAATTCCATAACACAAAAATATTAAATTAAATGTCTCAACTGGCGCTTCCCATAAAGAAACTTCCTTCAGATTAATGTGTCTGTTTGTTGGTTATAATTCACAGTCGGTTCCACTTTTCAACGAACCGTCATCGGTAAAAATACTCAGCCGTCTTTCGTTGACAACCAGAGTAATTGTCAATGACAGAACAAATGAAAAAAAACGAAGAAATGTAGAATAGTCAACATTGCTCAATGAATTCTAACACTGAAAGAACCGGTAGCCGTCATTCTCGAGTAGACTACAATTGGAAAAACGTGGTATTGCACGTCATGTGGCGATGACGGGGTGTCGATCTGATGATGCTGCATAAAACGGGTGGCAGTAGCTAGATATGCAAAACTGAAAAATTGTCTAAGTAACTTGCCTTTGTGGAAGGCCTATTTTTATCAGTGGACTATAATTGGCTAATCTTGATGATGGCGATGGTGATTAATAGTTTTAATTGTCATTGCCTCACAAATACGCCAAAAAGGAAAAAAGTATCTGAAAATGAAAATTAAAAAGTATTTATTGAATTAGGATTACGTTAATCAATCTCTTTTCAAAAATCAAAAATCTAACGGAAAACAAAGGGAAAGTTAAGCGAGCTCATCCAGGTAGGGGGTAGTAGCTATCATTATAAATAACGGCCCGTTGAATATTAGAACTGCGTGTAAATCGAATGATAGAAAATCGGTCTATTTATGTAGAGACTTGATCCCTTGGGAAGGAAATCAAATCATCAATAGCGAAATGCTTACTTGTGGTACGAAAGGATTTTTCGGAAAATCCCAAGGGAAGGGGATGAAACGGGATGGGGATGTTTGATGGAAGAAGTAAGGAAAATATACAAAAACTTAACGCCGCCAAGGTCGCGGGCTAAAGCTGCTTATCAGTATTGATTACATTATTCCTATTTTCTGTGTAAATCTGGTGGTGCCCGATAGGGTATAGAATAGGATGACTAAGTGTTCATATACTTGAACGGCACGCTGTGTCGACGCAACGTCAATGACAACCTTCGGCGACAGTATATGTCTACTGCCACTCCAAAGGGGTAGCCGTCGACTTGCATTTGTGCGCCGACGACAGCCATCGACTTTCAGTTGTAGTCTGGAAATTGAATACGTTTTTATTTGTCAAGAATATGATTACTAAAATAATGTAACAGCAAAGTTCAATATATTCAGCCAGTATTAAGATGCATGCAAAATGGTCAAGAATGTTGACCTCCTTATTCTTACAATCTAAGAAATCTCTGACTGAGTGAAAACAGTGCTCCATTAGAAATTTTCGCCCTATTAACAAGCTTCTTTAACTTGCATTATTCGTTTGTAAGTTGTCCGTCAAAATTTGCAAACAATTTTTCGACCATTTGTAGGTATCCGATTGAGCTAAAATTTGGTACACCTGTGTAAATTGGATGTAAATGTATTAATATGGTACCATGGAGCTGGTCTGATGATGGAGTCGGAAGATGGTCATAGGAGCTAATAAACGTGATAAGATAACTCCATCGTGTTGGGGCTCTTTGGAATGGTCTTGATGAGTAGGTAATAAAAGTTTGTTGTGATTTTTTTTCATTTATGAACTTATTAAACTTATTAATTGGCTGCAATTATCTTTTTTGTGGAATAATGTCTATAGTGCAATCTCAAATCTCCTGCCAAACATAGAGATCAACACCAATAATCATAATCATCTTTAATAACCCAGCGTTAATATCCTGGTTGTGCTCTCGAGAACGAGGGCCCGGGGTCCGCCTTGACCATGATCCGCGATATGGCGATCGGGTAATCACAGTGGAGTGACTACCATCTGACCTCCGTGACCCTGCTACCAGGGGAATATGACTAGATTGGATCATGGTTACAAATTCAGTTGCCTGAATTTGCATTTTTAATCATGATGTTTTCCCTCACCGTAAGAGCATTCGTTAGAATTCAACTAGTGTACATAACTCAGAAAAGAGTCATTGGTACTTGGCCGCAGCGGGATTCGAACCCGATACGATACCTACGTTTATTTATTTATTTATACTTCATGCACAAACATATTGGCGGACTTAAAGCTAAAATAGCATTATCTACCAGTCTACCAGGAGAGATAACAGTTGACAAAAGGTATGCGGTGCAGGAAGATTACTTACAAGTAAAGATTACACATAAGCTTATTCGACCACAATCAAATTTATAAAAATAAATAAATAATAATAATAAATACACTAAAAGTTAAAAGTAGCAATAGATATTTTACACTAATAAATTAATTAATTAACTGCATGAGTTACCCAAAATTATTCAGGTACTTGAGGCTTTATGAAGAAAAGGGATGAAAAAGGAATAAAGGAACAAGGAATAATTATTATTATACATGTCGCTTACTCAACCGCCTGGCCACCGACGCTCTAGAGAGAGATCAAGGCCAATACTATGGACTAATATCGATGAGCTTACGTGCCCGCCTCCCGTCAGAATTCTCATCAGAATTCGGCAGATTACATTATTACACCTATTATCTAACACTCCTCCTACCATTTGGCTCCCATGCCAATAATCATACAGAAATTCAGCGTAACTATTTAGTTTACACCAATACTTATAGATTACTATTACACGTGCCATCTGAACCCTTGTACGGTATTCTGTAATAAATTTGCCAAGATGCCCGCAGCATCCGTACCCTAGACGGTGGTAAACTCCCTTTTGTTCCTCCCTTAATGTTTCTGCCAACATATCCCTGTATGTATGTATGGATCCATAGAACACATTAAGTTATTTAGTCTATCTTTGTGGTGCTTTGATTAGCTGGTTTGCCTCTCGATAAATGGTAGCCTTGTATGGAATCCGTAAACCGAAATAGTTGGTGCTAGCTAGTTAGTAACAAGGTAATTATACTCTTCCGGATACGATATGGCAACCTCACTTTACAAAATCTTGCTTATCATCATCTTGGCGTTATGTCCCGGTGCCCCTGCGCGGCACACGAGGGCCCTGGGTCCGCCTAAAATTACAAAATCTTGTGGATTAATCTAAATGACCTTTAAATTTTACTCATCACAGACATAATTTTTTTTCTACTTTATAGTGTGTTTACAGTGTGTATCTCAATTCACAAAAAAATCTTGACTAATGGTATGTACCTACGTAAGATTTTTACGAGGTCGGCTACGCGTGGGTGATGCTGGTCTTGTAAACGTCCATAGGCTGCAGTGATTGCTTACCACCCGGCAGGCCATAATCTTGTTTGCCACCATAGCGGTATAAAAAATAGTTTTAGAATGAGTTACAAGTTATTGACTCGCTTCAGTTGAGTAGAAGGTATATCATTATTTGACTGGATAATGTCTTGCAGAGCGAAACTTATGAATTTTGTTCAAACGATTAAAATTCTAGAAACAGACTTGTTGAAGATCCGAATCTACTACTTATAATTGGAAAATGTTACCATCATCATCACAGCCCATTACAGTTCACTGCAGTACTAAGAGCCTCTCCCATAAAGGGCGCACCGTCATTGTTTGCTGCTTATATTGTGTGCTTCTAAGATACCGCAAGTTCCATAGATGGATAGTTTAAATGTACCTATAAGGAAATTCGTCAGTACCGTAGCAAGTGGACCAATGTGGTATCTGCCTACTTCTACGGGAAAAAGGCCTGACGTTAGATATGAGTTTTCTATAGGTACATAGCATAAAACAAAGTCGCTTTCCGCCGTCTGTCCCTATGTATATATGTACGCTTAGATCTTTTAAACTACGCAACGGATTTTATCGCGGTTTTCAACAATTCAAGAGTGATTTAAGAGGAAAATTTATAAGTAAGTAAAAATGGGTGTGTAGGGGTAAAACAGCTGTACGCTAACGAAACCGGGAAGTCGCGCCGGGTCTATCAGTAATTAATAGTAGGAGTAAGTAAGTTAAGTACTCATTGAAACAAAATCATCAATCAAATTTCTAATATCTACAGCCCAAGACAGACGTGCAATTCCAATTTACATACACATCGAATACAGAAACCAACCCTAAACATGATTAGCACCCGAATAGTCATTTGAAGGGCGCCCAAACGATGTTCATTTCTGGTGACATTAAATTAACAACTTGTAGGTAGGCTGTGCTCCCATGGGTATTGCCTTTGTGACGTCACGTAACGACAGATGAGGGCAAGATGGCTGACGGGATAACTGTCATTGTTGCCCTCGTTTATTAAAATAACTAGCTCTGCCATCCGACTATGGGTGGCTGGCTTACACGGAAATTCGAAATAAGGTTTTATTGAGACTAAATAAAGATTGTCTCCACATTTTGATTCCCAAAATGAGTTTTGAATGATGATTTGCAAACACAGCTTTGTTGCGATCTATTTCGCATTAATGATTAGATATGAATTTTACATAACAGCCCACTGCTGGACTTAAGTCATATTAACATTAGTGGAGGGCATTGCAATAATCTCCACGCTAAGGAAGCAGGTTATAAATCGCAGTGTTGAACAAAAATGCTCAAGCAAAATTCCCTGACCACTGTGATTGTATTCAATATTCACATTTCAATATTCTTCGTTATTGCACACTTTGATTAGATATCTAATATGTCATAAAATTAGCTTTTGATTATTGATATTCTGACATAATTATCATCACGTTAAATTTTATTTCTTGTAATTTTGTGTGCAATAAAAAATTACTTTATCTATATATATTATGCCTGAACCGTAAGCTTGTTTGCCAACTTAGTGGTGTAAAAAATACACTCGAAGTACTAAACTCAACGAAGTATGATAACTTCTTACTTTCAGTTTCTATTAATCATGATGAGAACAATAAACCTTGTCTCATAAAGTTTTGTTATTTCGCTCCAAATCAAGCATTGTCAACATAAACAGACAGCTTGAAATTTTTACGTTTTATAGAGATTTATTTTTTGTAAATCATTGTGTCCTTCAACCTGCAATAAAGAAGACCGTGAATCTTTTATAAACAAGAACTTGCGACACTAAAATGTGACAGTTGAAAAGGGCCACGAGGAGAGCTGACGACATTTGATATTCTCATTTTCATTCACATAATTTTGGGGAGAAAGTAAAATGTGAATTGCGCATGGATGTTAAAATACGTCAGATTTTGTGATACCATTTATTAATAGTATTAATAAAGTTTACAGGGGGACATGGTTTGGTGGCGTGTGGTGTCCGTGTCAGAGTAGAATTTGACCAAACCTCTCGAGTACTTTAAATAAAAAAATATATATACTTGAATAAATTCACACAGCGCCATTTAGCCCCAAAGTAGGCAAAGCTTGTGTTATGGGTGTTAACTGATAAACTATAAATAAATAAATAATAAATAATCATTTATTTCAGAATTTACAAATCCATATCTTTTTAGATTTTACAATTCCATATCTATTTAAATTCATTACCAAAAATATAAAAATAATAACAATGTCAAATTCCATACTTATATCAATTAACTAAAAATATAAATGTCAAACAATTTCATAAAATCATAAATTTAACCATGTCAATACATTATGAATGAAATATGGCGGACCATAAGAACTAAGTCGTACAGAAGCAACTGCCTATCTCGTGAACGGAAGCTGTCTCAGTACAGTCGTCCAGTGGTAGCTGATGGGACACTCGCACTTACCTGCCACAGCCCTCAGGATGGTGTTGCGACTGCCGCAAACTCTGTTCATCAGGGAGAATACTTTTCTGCGTATTATCGCATCAAAATCATATATACTATATTGTATACTTTTTTTACAATACTTACTACACCCATACTCGTAACAGGTGCTATAAAAGGCGATTATAGTCTAACACCCGTCTCCAGAAACGTAACTGTGAGGTCATATCGCGCGCGAATGCAGTGTTTCCTTTGGACTATGACATGGGATCGTTCAAGAGGTATATTAGAGGTCTCTTTAGAGGCGGGCAACGCATTAGTGACTCCCCTGGTCTTGCTGATGTCAATAGGCGGCGGTGACCACTTTCCATCAGGTGGCCCGCCTGCCTGTTTGCCTGTCGGAAAACATAAAAAAGACATGGTTCTAACTTACAATATTTGAGTGGCATTCGTCACTATAGGTCCGTAAAAATGAACGAAATTGACGCCTAAATGAGCGACTATCATCTGACCTCCGTTAACCTGCTACCAGGGGAACCTGACCAGACTGGGTCATGGTTACACATTCAGTCGAATGTGCAGGTTTCATCAAGATGTTTTTCCTCACCGTAAGAGTATCGGTTAGCATTCAACTTATGTTCATAACTCAGAAAAGAGTCATTGGTACATAGACGCACTGGGATTCCAACCCGGTTCCTCCTCCGAAAAAAACATCAGAAATATGTGTGTGGGTTCTATTGTACCTTTCTCAACAATAGACTGACCTCTCTTGTCCTATTAGACAGTTGCGTGATTACAACTTGACAAATGATTCGATTGCTCCACGGAATGAACCAACTTATCTCTTCAGAAGACAAAGTCAGAACTACGGATACCATTTAGTAAATTTCAGTTCACTAGCTTCACTAGCGCCACCATCAATTGACCAGTTAATTTGGTCGCACTCTACTCGCTAAGGATAACAGTCGTTCGTTACTAATACGATCAATACACGTATATATTTAGGCTTAATAATGTTAGAATATACTATAATGGGCTGTTAATGATGATGGTTTAAAAATAGCAAAGTGAGGTCTAAATTGACATGTTGATCACCGTATTTCTATTTTTATGACGATGTGTGATATATGATGGGAATGTGTGCCTACCTGTCTGTATATCTGACGTCTGGACCAAATTCGATACCGTTTATTTATCGTGGACTAGCTGGCCCGCTGCGACTTTATTCGCTTGTTGTTCGCAAATACATATTTTATTTTCACAATTTCTGTACAAAACTAGGGGCAGGTGTCTTCTTGCCTTCGAGGCCTGTGTTAGGAGACACCGCTCTTCTATGTTAACAATATTGTTACTTTATCAATGATTACTTTATTGCGAAAACATACATATATACAGATACAGTCTGTACATATTGGCAGCAATAGGGAAAACAAAAGGTAGCTTTATCGCTTAAAGCGAAAGATAATATCGGATTATTAATAAATCAAAACACCAGCTTTCTAATAACCCAACCCGATAGCCTCCACAGCTTTATCAAAGTCCTCCAACTAACACAAAACCTTCCACCAGAACCCAGTGAATAAATCGCCCTGCTTCGTTATTTTAGTTTTAAGTATTTATAATGTGATATTAGACCAAATAAAGATACGTCTATGTCTTTTTTTTTTTAATTCACATATTTAAAACTTACACTACTACAATTACGTAAAAACCAAAGAGGTTTGTGCCCGTAACATAGCAAGCGAGTCTTATCTTAATAACATATTAATGTCAATGTCTATGTCTACATCCAGACTCATACAGCCCCATTCAAAACGTTGCAGTCCCAGGCTTTGTTGCGTAGCGCATCTGTCGCACTGTGATCCGATTACGTTTGCCATTTAATGATGGCTGCCACCGCACGCTTAGCGTGAGAGCTAGCAGAATGCATACCCTAAGTAATGTAAGCCATGTGATGGCCGGCAGAGTGGAATTGGCATCAACCCGGTCCCTTTATAGCGTTTAGAGCCCATACAGATGTAGACCATTGCTGCAAGGTTTGTGCGAAATGTTTATGGAGTTTTGGTTCCTATGCTAATGGTGGAAAGCTTATTTTATTATATGTCTTACTCCATGGGGTGGGGATTCGGGGAACCGTGGCTTTGGCAGTGGAGTGGCATTTGCCTTTTTGCTGCCAGAGCAATGTGTTATAGAGGTGGGCAATGCATTAGCGATACTCTTAGTGTTGCTAATGTCTATAGGCAGAGATGACCACTTTCCATCAGGTGGCCCGCTTGCCTGTTTGCCTATCGTATGACATAAAAAAAATGACAACATACGTCCATCATGTATAGTCACCGCACAGCCACCGTGTCGCACCCGCATAGTCACTGCATCTCACTCAGTATAAGCTAATTTCAGATTAAAGCTAGTCTTGTTATCTTCAATCGGAATACACTATTGTCAGTATTCAAGAGAGCTGAAGCCAATTGGTTCTTATGACATTGCAGTCTGTCTTTGTAGGCTTTACAGAATCTGTCTATCTGCTCTTTTATAGTGGGAATTTTAAAGTATTCATGTACTTCTGTATTTCTTATGAACCATGGCGTACTAGTTAACGTTGTTAGGGCTTTGTTTTGGAATCGCTGAAGTGTTTCGATGTTGGAGTGGCGTGCTTTTGGTAGGTATGTGAATAAAAACAACAACAATTACTTTGTTGTTTGAAAAAAATAATACATAAAAAGTCTGCGTAATCGTTCTCAAAAGTTCGTACACATACTCCGTATAAAGGAGAGAGTAATAAAATAAGATAAATACCTACATGTCGGCGCTCGTAAAAGGCTTCTACAACACTTTACTATTACTTTTAAAAAGTAATAAAGGGAACAACAATAGAAAAACTGCGGAACCTAAAACTCTTTTCAACTCCAATGTAACGTGAGTTATAAAACTCAAGGATCCACGAGGCTTGTCCAAGTATCTAATAACAAATGTATGTCACGTTTGTCCAGTTGTCACAGAAGACCGGTCCAAGAGATAAGGTCCGTTAATACCTAAAAGTAGACTCTGTGGAGATGCAACGATGTAGTACGTCGACCCTAGAGCTAGGGATGGGCAATAGATCAACTATGACCGAGACCAATGTTCGGTTATTTTATTTGGTATTAACTATTTGGAATAGGACTGGTTGCGAGATGATGATGTTGTTACTTACACATGTTACAATGATAATAAAATATTATTTTTCACATACATTTTAAAGCCAGCTTTCACGCCCCATGTCTACAAATAAAATTCATTTCTAATTCAATTCAATTCTAATTCTAATTCTAATTTAATTAATGTCTTTTAATTTTTTTTTGTTTATACCGTCACGGGGCCTTACACTGACCTTAACCAGCCTCTGAGTCCCCAACAGAAGACCTTGGTCAACCGCACTTCGATAACGGTATATTCACACCTAACGAGTGGTGACCTCGTTGAGGTGCTGAAGTTTGACTAGCCACAAAGTAAAGAAACGATCACCCATCCAGTTCCCGGACATTGCGAGCATTACTTAATCTTGGTTATCCGTCTCGCAAGCACACTACCAACAGACCAGTGCCGCCATTTAATTCATACAATATCTTCAATATTGGCTGACTTGTGGCTGGTGCTTCTATTATAAAAGAAAGTAATATTGATTACAAATTTAGTAATACAAAATAAAATTTTACGTTGGTTATATTTTTTAAATATACCCATAGAAATAGTTTTGCTTTATTATGTAAGTAAATGAGTTGTTTCTTATTTTTCTTATGTATGTAAATATAATAAATACGGACGTGATGCCACGCCTTAGTCTCGGCAGAAGTTTGCCACTCTGCCATTCGTAACTTTTCTCTATTCTGGCACAACTTCTTTACCGCACATTCACGACCCACTTAGAAACTACCTACTTTACACTTACAAACTCGTATTATTTCACCAAAATATCATATACCTACAGTAGAGAGAAGCAAACGAGCTTTCAAATATTTATGTAAGAATGGTCTTTTTATGTTTTTTTTACTGTAACGAATAATATATCCTTAAGTACTAAATTCCAATTTGACAATGTATCAGTAGTAGAGCTCGTCTAGTCTAAAATGACGCGCCCCACTACTTAGTTAGTTGATTTCGATGTGTGAATGCAAATATTGATAACGACACTTCATCTGTGCGGAAGCCAATGAACGACGCGTTCTCCTACGTTTGAATCTCACCGGCAACTGAATGACCAATTACAACGGCATTTGTATATGTATTGCGTCCATATTTTAAACTTGCTTGTGTGCGTTAATGCGATAGTGGGGCGCGGTATTTTAGATTAGACGAGCTCTACCTATTACTCTTTATTTTATAATATTCAATTACAAATGAGCAGACGGTAAGCGGTACCTGAAGCCTATAATTCGTAAACTACCAATACTAATAACTTACTGAAATAACTAATATACTCAGAAAAGCGTCATTGGTACATGGCCGCAGCGGGATTCGAACCCGATACCTCTCGCTTACGAGTTGACTACTCAACCGCCCGGCTATTGACGCTTTTATTACTGAAATAACCCAAATAAATAAAGTTTATTTAACAGGTTGATTTATAGCTAGACCGAAATAAGAGTTGTCTTTCCCAACACTACTGAATCGATCGTGTTAATAAGGATTTGGGGGATTGAGCGGCCGGGACCAAGAAGTGAAGGCTGTAGATATGGGGAGGAAGCGAGACGGTAATGAAACAAACGAGATGGAGATATAAATGTTCTGTTTTGTCAAGATAGGGGAATTTGAAAACATGTAGAAGTCTAAAGTTTAAGGGTGCGTTAAACTGTTGCTACATTTGCGGCGCGTTCGCATTGCGATTCATTTTGTATATCCTTTTTTGATAACATTGATGCACAATGTCTAAATCGTTAAATCTCAAAAATGAAATAATTGATTTCCTAGTTTTCTACTTCAGTTTCCAATATATTTTTATTTATAAAATACGTGGATGTATTCTACCGATATGCTTCTCACAGCGTACTCATAATAAAATATGATTTTCACTACCAAATACAATTTTACAGTACCTGAGTTATAGGCTCAAAATTGCTGCAAATGATGTTTATAAAAGTAATTAAAATTGAGGCTGTTGAAACAAATTAAAGGCTGTAGGCACCGTTTCAATTAATTCCCGGTGATCAAAAAGATTTTCTCTAATAGCAACCGATCTGTCGTCTAGCAAAATGTAATTAAGGGATACAAATTAAAAAATATCCAATTTTGAAAGACAGACGACGAACGTGTTACCCGTCCGATTCGACTAATAAAGATTTTTATTTTATTTTGAGAATTTGAGAGAAGCCAACGACCAACGACACCTGTCGATAAAAGTGATCCCGCTACCCATCGATGAATACCCGCCCGTCTATGCCCGTATATATCGTTAAAGCCAAATAAAAAATCGAAGCATTGTTAAGGATACCAGGGCGCATTTTTTGTACAAATTTGATTTAACCTGTTAGATACATTCTTGAAAGGGTTTGAAAATTTTGGCACGTGTGTTAGTAAATGTATCAAAATAGTTGTGATTTCTACATGTTAAGAATATAAAACAAAGCAATAAAAATATTACAAAATCACAAAACAACGCCAAAGAGCCGCTGGAGCGGCGGATTGTCTTTTTTATTTTTTGGATGAACGTGTTCCCAACCGATTCGACCAATAAAATTAAGTTTATTTTTTTATATTGAGAGAAGCCAACGACCACCAAGTCGTGTGTTGTTGGTAATCATGTGTGCGGTGTTGCTAATCGCCATGAATGTACACACACGGACCCATGCAATTTATCTGCGTACCCATGAAATTGTGCTACATAAATTACCCCGAGACTCGGGTAATTTTTCCAAACAAGCAATAATGTTTGAGAAACAAATCAAATTACAGAGGACGGGCTTCAAGATCGTTTTTGTATTGAAGTGCAATTTGGAAGTTTTATTCGTCGAATCGATTGTAGCGATTTAGTATGTTTTTAGATTTAGGAGCGTCCGACTCGAGAGCGAATCCGGGTTTGGATCCCACTGCCGGCATGTACTAATGACTCTTTTCTCAGTTATGTATATTGATTAAACACTAACTGATGTTCTTATGGTGAGAGAAAATCGTGATGAAACCTGCACATTCAGGCAATTGAATGTGTAACCAAGATGCAATTTGGTCAGGTTTTCTGTTAACAGGGTCACGGAGGTCACATGGCAGTTGCTTTACTGTAGGTAACTACTTGATTTGCAAAGTCTTAAACCATGGTCAAGGCGGACCCCGGGCCCTCGTGCGCCAGAGCATAATCTGGACATTACCACCAAGATTATACTTATAGTATCGTTTTATTGCTTGTCTGATTATCTTTTCATATGTACGAATATAGTTATCATTAGGCGGATTGCGAGCCTTAAGCTTGTTTGCCACCTTATTTATATAAATATCTTCAATAGGATTTCCATATTAATTGAGATGTTTGTAACCTAATTACTAAATTTACTGCTATCTCAATTACGGTTCAAGTAATACGTAAGCCCCTTATACTTGTGGGTGTCGTACAAGGCGAATAATGTTTTCGAGGCAAAACTTCTAGAGTCTCCGTAGGCTGGGAAAATGGGCATCAGCGTTTTCCATAGTTATATTTATAACACTGTGAACTCCAACCCGCCTGCAAAGCATGGAGATGTTAGCAATAACCTCCACTTTCGTGGGAGAGGCCCTAAAACCTGTACACGGCTAGTTAAGTTATGCTAATAACGGCCGTTTTTACCAAAAACTAAATGTTTATGTAGAAATTTGTGAGAACTTTTATATTAAAAAATTATTTATTGCTAATTCTAGGCTTTTAATAATTAGTATGGTTAGCGAAATTAGATTTTTCTAAAGTGGCTGCAGTTACACCCCTCTTAACCCCTTAAAATGGGGTCCCCATTTTGAAGTAGCAGATCAAAACTGTACTAACAAAGCGGTTTAAGGTGCATTGAAAGCCCCTCCTCAAAGGCCTGTTAAACCACATTCAGGCCCGCATTAGTGGTTATTGTTCTGAAACAATACACCCGTAGCGTAACATGACTTGTGAATCCCGAAATAGGCGTATGCTACATAACTATGTAAGCCTTAGCTATAATCTACTAAAATCTGGTTATTGACTTACGTTGTCAATCAGGAAGGGTTAAACTAGATATATTATAGTGTACGTAATTAGGCGTCGGTGGCTGAGCGGTTAGTGAGAGATACCGGGTTAGAATCGCGCTGCGGCTTGTACCAATTACAATTTTCTGAGTTACGTACCTTAGTTGAATACTAACCGATGCTCTAACGGTGAGGGAAAACATCGGGATGAAAACTGCAAATTCAGGCGACTAAATGTGTAACCGTTATCCAATCTGGTCCTGTTCCCCTGGTAGCAGGGTCACAGAGGTCAGATGGCAGTCGCTCCATTGTAATTAGCTGATCGGCCAAATCCTGGATCATGGTCAAGGTGGACCCCGGGCACGCGAGATTAATGCCCCAGGACATTAACGTCAAGATGATTATTTATTTTATTTTATTATAGTGTACGTAATAAAAATTTCATAGAGGTATAGTTCGTTACACTCTACGAGTGTACTAGGAAAGCAGCAGTTCGAGAAGAGTGGCGACGATTAGTGAAGCGTACTGCCTTCAACCGACTACCGCGACCATGCTGTCAAAAGTGTAGCGACTCAGAAGAAGATAGTTTAACTAAGTTTAGTATCGGGCTTACAAAACTGCGTGTGTAGGGGTGGGAAGGTCGCTTGTTATAACTAAAACAACAAACTTTGATACAACAACAATAACATGCCAACCTCCGTGTGGGCAGAAGAGAACAATAACATAGGCGAGTTTGTTTTGGTTGTGTGCGAATCAATTATAACATGAACGTATTATGGTGTGAAATCACCTTCAGCATTCCTTTTTTTTAACCGACAACGAATGCGTCTCAAATATTTTGATATATACATAAAGTCTGTGGTCTTACGATTCCAAGAGATCAACAAACAAGCGCACCACCTGGAAAGTGATCAGCAACCCCAAAGCGTTGCCCACCTTTAAAGACACTAATAAACCTAACTGTCTAACGATCCCATATTGTCATAATTCAAAGGAAACACTGTCTTAGAGCTCATTTCATTTGCAAACAGTACGAGCGAGAGTAGTAACGATCTTTCGAACCTTCACGTGGACACCAACAATGGGTCTACGTAATGAGAATGAGTACAATCCTCGTAATGAGTAGTGGTAGTGGTGCAATGGCGAGATTGTATTGTGAATACAAGATCGAAAGTCCCTCATACTATTCCCAATTTTAAAGCCGGTAGAACACATATAGGAAGGCAATAAAACTCCTTTTACTCAAAGTTTTATATAAAAATACAATAAGGTACATGTTAAATTGCTGATGTGATACGAACATACCAATTTATGTTGCCCTGTTTCCCAAACTAGGAAGGTCCCTGTGTCTTGGGAATCAGTGAAATCACCCATGGCGCCACATCATATTTTTAAGCCAAAGTCCCTTCGAACAGTCAGTGGTAGGTAGACCGCAACAACAATTTCACGATTAAAATTCCGCTTTCCGAAGGCACTATTTAAAACATACAATACACAACCCGTTAACTATAACATAAATTATTTATATTACGCCTTAAAGAGGTAATGTATGCAATCCACCGGCTAAATATAGGGGTCGTATTCAGCCCCAACTAATAACATAATTCCGCGAAGTCGTTACATAGCTCTATTACGATTATGTTTATTTGAAACCGGTTTACGGCGCTTATATTGCTTTAAAGTAGCTGCCTGCATGTATTAAAAATTATGAACAATAATAGTGAGGACTTCATAAAGTGCTACTTCCATTTTACCTCATTTATGAATAACAGTAATGATTTTATAAAACTGCTACTTCCGTGTTTACCTCATTTATTTTCTACCTTAAAATATTGTTAAAGTGTAGAACTTATGTGGCGCTATCACTTTATAGTGAGTGGATTAATATTTTGATTAGAGCTCTTGTATGTAATCTCTTTATTACATCAATTTATAACATTACAGGAAATAAATATCCAGCTCTTATGATTAATTGATTTGAAGAACATTCAAAATAAACATAATAGATACAACGCAGCCGCGCACAAATATTATATACTTTAAGAGAATGCAGCGGGTGTTCTGATCGGATGCTACGCGGTGACTAGGCGGATGTTGCGAGTTTTCTGTTTGGATGCTACGCAGTCACAAAGGCGGATGCTGCGATGAGATTATAAATAAACTTTCTGCTGTTAGTACAGAATCCACAACTGCAAAATAATTTGGGAAAACGAGCGCAGAAAACATTTCTTTTCAAAATCCATTAAAATAATGGAAATATCAAGTTTCTAAAAGAACAACAGTTTTACAAATGGAGTATACAAATAACTCGTATAACTACCCTCATTTTGCGGCAAACGCTTTTCTGCAACTCTTTATAAAAGAAAAAAAGAAAGAAAAGCGTTTGCCAATAAAACAATATTGACGAAGTTTGCGACGGATGTGACCCACATACAGGGGCGACGGTCGCGGTCAGCCGATGTGCAATGCGCTACAATAGCTAAGGTACCTACATAATTTCTGTGTAGAACATATCATTCTGTGTCAGTTATATCTATGTTATATCTGTGTATTTCTTTATTGTGTGCAATAAATAGTTTAAAAAACAACCTTACACTTTTTTTTTAACGTTACGCCATTTCACGTACAGTTACATTAGTTGAAGAATAACCGACGCTCTTACGGTGAGGGAATACCATAATGATGAAACCTGCACATTCAGGCGACTGAATGTGTAACCATGAAACTGAAACTACAAAAATTAAACAAGTTCAAAAAAATGATAAAAAATGGGCCTATCGAAAAACGTTTCTACAGTATTAAGGAATTTTTAGGATATAAATAGGTAGTTAATGAATAGAAAATTTAAGGTTTGACTGATTATAAATAATTCATAATAGGATTTTCTCATGCTTTTAATTCAATGGCAATTTCCGATTCAATTAGAATTTTAATGTCATAAAACATTATATATAAAAAATTAATTCAATAAATATTATTATCATTTTAACATATTAGAAAATGTATATCAATTATGGAAATACGCCTGAAAAGGTAGGAATTTGGTGGAAAAAAACTACTGCATCTCGAACTGCAAAATCAAGTTACCTTAACTCCAAATGCAATCAAATTTCATTTAATTTCATTATCCAATCTGGTCAGGTCACGAAGGTCAGATGGCAGTCGCTCCAATGAAATTACCAGATCTGCCAAATCCTGGTTCATGGTCAAGGCGGACTCAGCGACCTCGTGAGCGAAAGCATAATCGGGACATTAACGCTAAGATGACAACTCGGCTTTGCCGCAGCAGATATTTACCCTCAACTATCAGGCAGGCCACACAGCTCGCAGAACCAATGGCTGATGAGGCGGAACATATCTCGAGTGGCAACCACATATCTGTAGTCACAGCGTAGAACGGCCACGAGATGCATGGACAACATTGTAAAGGTCGAAATCGATGGATGGAAGAGGCATTCTCTATCGGTGTGGATTATTTATTTTATTTTTATTAAATTATATGAAGGGAGGTCTATTTCCAGTAGTGGATTTTTTTATATCATAAAGGTGGCAAATAAGCTTACGGCCTGTCTGATGGTAGTCACCACCGCCTATGGACTTTGCTATACAAGGGGCATCACCCACGCGATCTCTTGCGGCTGGGATTATGACGACTAAAACAGCTTACTCACTATAAAATATTCAGGTCAAATCGCCATAAACCAATACACCCACTACTCTATAGACATTTTACACCCTCAATAGCTATTTTGGGTTTAAATAGCAACTATATTTAAAGCATGAAATTGGACATTCTGCAAAGATTTATCGGTTACTGTTGGTCTCAGCGGATCGCTGGAATATCGTGTTTTATCTCGTTCTGTCGTGAGAAATTGTAGCCTGGAGCCCTGTAATGTTATAAATAGATAAGATATAGATACCTTACAACTGCGATTAACAACAATTATTAAACGCGAAATGAACTTGGAATTAAACGATGGAGTTATTATTATATTTGAACAGTGACCCTCTCCAGCTTCGCATGGTTAGTGACCTAACAAAGTATACACCTAAATCTGAATTACTCTGTCTATTGGTGGAGACCGCATGAAATTTAGTAGTTTTGCAGACAGACAAACGTGAGACTTTGTTTTATAATATGTAGTGATGCTCTTTACAATATTTAGAAACCAAAAGTTATAAGGGTATCGTATCAGAAATGAGGAATCTGCCTATATGCATACTAATACCTTATCTATTTCTGGTGAAAAGCCTCATGGCTGGCCTTTGTAGTCAGAGGTAAATAAATAAATAATGCTTGAGTTGTCATGTCTAGGTTTAAAAGAAAAAGTCGCACATGCTTGGACCTCACAGAGTATTTAGTTAGGCAAAGTTAGGTGTGTTATCTACTCGTTTGCCAAGTACCTTTAGGGTAAATGGAGGGAAAATGACAGTTCCATTACCAGATACCTTTCTTCCTTGACTGTAAAGCCCTTACAAAAATCGTGAAAGGAATTTCTGTGCGGCAGTAAACAGTTATAAGCTAATTATACCATGATCGAATCTGGTCAGGTTCCCCTGTTAACAGGGTCACAGACGTAAAATGGCAGTCGCTCCAATCCTGGATCATGGTCAAGGTGGACCCTGGGCCCCCGTACGCGACAAAATGACCGGGACATTTACGCCAAGATGATTGATGCCGATGAGTATCAGCCCTGAAAAATAAATAAACAACCAAAAACACAATTTGAATAGAAAAGCTTATTAGCCCTATATTCGCCGCAAATATGGCAAAACAATTATCCGCCTGTAATTTTCCCAATAATACCCATTCACGAAGTTTGCATCGGATTCGACCCATACCCATATCTGTTGCGGTCAGTGTGGTCCGCAATTCCCTCTTCTCTTTAACATTTCCAATACAATGATTACTAGTGAAGGGCGAATGTGTATGATTTATTCGAATGGAATCTTATTCGACGAATTATTTGATTGTAAAAAGAGCTATTCGAATTACTAAAATTCAGGCGAGCATTTCATCTCAACGAATTATTTTTTAACGTTTAATCACGGGATAGTTTTTATATAACACGCCAAAAATCTATAAACATTAGCACTTTTTCGTAATTACGCATCGAATCGCGTTCCAAAATGGGTGATACAACAATGGCTCTTATTCTATGAGCAACGCGTTCCAGTTTGGTCTGTCAATGTTATTGAACAAAAGATAGTGAACGGCCTCCTCTTAAAAAAGCATGAGAATTACTTTTTATCTATTGAATTAATACGATTGATTCACTATTAAATAACAGAAACTGCACTGTTCATACTTATTAAAAACTCATGATCTTTATCCCATTTATAAAGGGGTACAAAAACTACTGCTACCCACGAAGACCTCGGATTTTGCAAAAAGAGCTGGTATAAAAATAAAATAAAAAAACAAACGGTATCATTCATTAGCACTTTTCATTCGAATGAATTAATTCGTGAATGAAATTATCCGAATATAAATTTCGATTGTTATCCCATCCCTAACGATCACCGTTTCCATTACCGACATCATCGTGTGATTGCGTTCATTGATTGGTCTTTTATTACCGTTTATTGTACCTGGATCCATACCTTTTTCGATTTTCTTGGTCAACTATTTTTCGGTACCCATTTCTATTTTTGGCGGCTAAATTAGGTAATTTGGCTTTTATGTGCTTGGGATTAAGGTCGACAGAATAATTGTTTATCATTCTGTGATCAACTGCTGTAATACAATGTGTAACAAAATATCCTCTATGATCTGTAAGGATGCCCTCACGGATCATAGGTGAGGTATCGGTCATAATCATCGTGGCATTTAATGTCCCGGTTTGCTCTCGCGCACGAGGGCCCAAGGTCCGCCTTGATCATGATCCAGGATTTGGCTGGACCGGTAATTACAGTGGAGCGACTGCCATCTGACCTCCATGACCCTGCTACCAGGGGAACCTGACCAGATTGCATCATGGTTACACATCCAGTCGCCTGAATATGCAGCTTTCATCGCGATGTTTTCCCTCACCGTAAAAGCATCGGTTAGTATTCAACTAATGTACATAACTCAGAAAACAGTCATTGGTACATGGCCGGAGCAGGATTCGAACCCGGGACCTCTGGCTTACAAGTCGGATACTCTAACCGCTCGACCACCGACTCTCTATAGGTAAGGTATCACTATTAGAATCTATATAAGTAATCCTTTTCAAAAATAATTAAATAAGTAAATAAAAATATCTTTTCGATTAATTTTTCAGTTCTGTATTCGGAATGCAGAACTGACTGAACTCGAAACAAAGCAAAAGAATAACGGCGTTTTGCATTTTTTTTCATCAATAAAGTCAACGCAACAGATGTGTATTCCTCTATGTATTGTTAACTAGCCGTTACCAGCGGCTTTCACCCGCACGTAGTTCGGATCTTTATAAATATTCAACGTTCCCGCGGGACTCTATTATTTTTCTCTCGGATGTCCTCTGCCACAGCAAGTGCATTACAAATTCAATTTCAATTCAAGTCAAGAGTGAATAGCTATCTGCTAGACAAGCATGCTATATCTTCGACCTCATAGTCGCTTTCCATAATAAAAAAACAGCGATATTCTCGGCTGAACAAGCAATACGGCCAGTCACGTCTTACGAAATCTCTAGTGGACCAAGATAGATAGATGGATAAACACTTTATTTCTCATAAAAGATAACAGTACCAATCAGTTACAGTAACAAGGAACACATAGGAGCAAGTCGGCCTTATCGCTACAAGCAATCTCTTCCAGGTAACCTTTACAGAAATTGAGACAGGAATTTTACAGCAGATAGTGTTGAGCCACAGGATACAAGAATACAAACAGCCAAAAACATGAAATAATCGTACTTATGTAGGTATACTAAAATAAAGTTTCCCAAATCTTTCGCTATAAGGCATTTACGAAGTTTTGACTTGAAACTAGACCCAGTTTACACAAGACGCCGAGCCAAACCCTTTCCGCATATGGTGCAGGATGACAAGGCAAAACGTCGACGAAACTCGTTCTAACAACAGACTGATAATAAATCATAATATGTTATAGACTGTGTAGAACAGATGTGCCAGGTTGTGCTCGGGCAGACCAACGATTTGTGTTTTTTTTTCAAATTCAAAATTCAAAATTTATTTATTGATTAGGACATTAAATACCTCTTTCAATCGTCAAAAAGGAGGGGGTTAGGAAAGTAGAAAGGAAGCACACAGTGACACGCTGGCCGCCCCATGGCAGCAGCAATCTTACCCCCCGCCAGTCACGGCCGGACCGTGCCCGGCAGTGAGAGGCAAAACCGGACCGCGCTCAATATATTATATAAATATGTCTAGTAAAATTAAGAAAACCCACCTAAAACTACAGCAAGAGTAAGCCAGTCCACCAAGGCAGCACCCGTTCACGAGTATAACGCAGGGCCCAGCCATCGTCCAATTCAACCATATTTGAGGGAAAAGAGCGACCCGGGCCCCACGCAACCGCCAGACAGACTTTTAAGTGAGCGTGCATTACACATGCTGCATGTGATAGGTAGCTGCTCCCACCCTACTCTATCCTATCCCTACTCTACCCCTAGCTTACCCCTACCATATTCTCCTACTGCCTTAACCCTACCCTACCGCTACCTTACCCCTACCCTACCACTATCTTACCCCTACCCTACCACTATCCTACCACTATCTTACCCCTACCCTAACACTATCTTACCCCTACCCTACCACTATCCTACCCCTTCCCTACCACTATCTTACCCCTACCCTACCACTATCTTACCCCTACCCTACCCCTACTTTAACTACTACCCCTACCCAACCGCAGGCAGAAGTCACTATGATTTTTTTTAGATTTAGATTTTAGATTTATTTATTACTCTTCTACAGTTTACATAATAATATTACATTTAACATCATATATCTATAAAAGAGATCGTCAAAATGAATACAATATTATAGAAAATTACATAATTGTAAAACTTATTTAAAAATGTATAAATGTCAAAAAATAAATTAATAGTCCGAAGTTTTATATAAAATATAGATAAGAATTTCCTCTAATTAATAAATTACCCATTATGTGTGGGAAAGGAAGGAAATTTAACGCCGCTTCCAAGGTAGTTCTCCGTGGGGGAAAGAAACAGCAAGAACCCCACAGAGCCTACGTTAATTCATTTTTTTTAAACATGTCTTATGTACTAATACATTATTTGTCCTATATACTATCTTAAAAGTAAATACCTGTATAGAACAGCAGTTCAGTCCCATGGACTTTTGTCATTTTCATATTCAGATACTATAAGAACTTTTATGACATAATTTGATTTTTATAGTGGCTTTAAATTTATTAAATTTATTCTGTATATCTGTTGGAACCTTATTATAAAAGCGTACACATTGACCCACAAATGATTTGTGGACTTTGGCCAGACGACAAGAACTTCCTAAACGTTTACTATCACCACGAAGTGGATATTTTCTTGTACTCGATGAGGTACCTAAAAAATTATCCCTGGAGAGTACAACATGTAGTTCTTCAAGAAAGGGGTAAAAAGGTTACGGGGTCGGCAACGCGTGGGTGATGCCCTGGGTATTGCAAACGTCCATAGGCTGTGACTGCTTACCATCAGGCAGGCCGTAAGCTTGTTTGCCACCTTGGAGGTATAAAAAATAAATAAAGGTAGGATAACCTACGGCGCCCTGACAGTCTATAAGCAGTAACAATAATTCCTCGTTCTTTGGTTTTAATTTATATCTAAACACATTTGAAACCAGTTACAAAAAAAAATGGGACATTTACATTTTAACATTTCTTTTACTTTTGGCTCCCTACATGTCTGAATCCAGCCTGAACCAATCAGGTTCAGGCCATATAAAAATCTTAGCTTGAATGTCCCGGTTGTGCTCTCGAGGATGAGGGCCCGGGGTCCGCCTTGACCATGATCCAGAATTTGGCGATCAGGTAATTACAGTGGAGCGACTACCATCTGACCTCCGTGACCCTGCTACCAGGGGAACCTGACCAGATTTGATCATGGTTACAAATTCAGTTGACTGAATTTGCAGGTTTTATCATGTTGTTTTGCCTTACCGTAAGAGTCTCGGTTAGAATTCAACGAATGTACATAACTCAGAATGGAGTAATTGGTACTTGACCGCAGCGGGATTCGAACCCGGTACCTCTCGCTTACGAGTCGGATACTCAACCGCCCATCCACCGACGCACCGACCGAGGTTCAGGCCATATATACTAACGTAAGTTCAAGCCGAGTAATGCTTGAGCGAAGCGGAGTTTACGTTTACCTGGGTCGAGGTTCGTCCTTTGAGCATTTGACGCCTCATGTGGCTCCTCGATGAGTCGAAAGTTAAACGAACCATTCAGGTCGACTCCAAAAGCTATTTTTGTTCATCAAGAACACAAATTCCCTGCCTCAAGGCTTATACGCCCGCCTGAATTAATTATTAAAGTAATTGCATTGTTATGTTCCGGGATTTGCAAACGCAATCACAGACTTCCGCTTACAAATATCCGCTTAGTGACAGACATCAACTGTGTTGTTCGTATATTGTTATGTGAAACCTTAGTTCATGCATCTTAGCTACCCAGTATTATAAACATCACTATTTCTCTCAATAATCATCCAATACGCCCCATGATCAAAGGTTGTATAAGATGTGGCCAGCTAACTGCGACAACACATTGCTACTTGTTGCTGTGTTTATGTCGCAATGATTGCGGTTCCAACTGGTGCAAGTGTTATGTATAGAATAGAATGGAATGGAATAGACACATAGGTGGCATTTGCCTATTCAAGTTATTTAATTGTTTTACTGTTTGGTGATATGAGGAAGTACCTATGCAGCACCAACAGATCTACTTTCGAGAATCTTAGTGATGAGTTTAATATTTCTTTCAATGAGGTTATTCTCGCTGAGGTCGCAATATGTAAGTCAAATCCGTCCTATATCTTGCACACTTTCACACGCCAGATAAGTCTGCTTTTTGGTTAGGATATTCTTGTTCGTTTATATTCATCATCACAGCCTGTAACAGTCCACTGCAGGACTTAGGGCCTCTCCCACGAAAGGGGAGGTTATTGCCATAATCTCCATGCTTGGCAGGCGGGTTGGAGATCGCAGTGTTTAAATATACCAATGGAAAATGCTGCTGCCCATTTTCCCGACTACGGAGACTCTTGATCTTTTGCCTCGAAAACATTAGTCGCCTTGTACGACACCCATTAGTGTAAGGGCTTGACACGGCACACCAATTGTTTATTTTTTAATTTAACAAAACACAAATTTATTGTGCACAGGAAAGTAATAAATAGCACGACAAGCACTACTTATTTCTAGAAAAAATCTCTTCCAGCAGGCCTTCGAAAGTGTGTTGTGATAACGAGACGCCGATAGGACGTGCACAATATTATGATATTAATAAAAGTGATTGTTCTTGTTGGCTATCTGTCAAATTCACATTTGTGGTCCGCGAGCAATTTTATCGGACAATGTATCCATAAAGCGCGCGAAACTTACGTAGCAACTATTTTCTTATCTGTGGCGAAACGAGGTAATACTCAATTGCGCAAAAGCGCTACCTAACTTAGAGTTGATATATTACTTAAACGAATCCCTACCATAAAGAGTAGCTATTAGAATAGGAAATCGGATGCAGCGTTTGCCGTTGTATATTTCCTAGACTGTGAAAGTAAAGAAAAGTAAAAAACGTTTATTCCACTTAGACACAACATTAAAAAATATTCATGGAAAAAAAAGTAAAACAAAGACATACATTGACGGAAAAAAAAACTCTAATCTTGTTACCAGTGCCACGTGGAGAGTGCAATGGGGTCACACTCAGAATATGCCATGACAGTCGCCGTGACTCTGGTTTTCAGTGGCCCTACTGTGATTACCAAACTGCTTGTCAAACAATAACAAGACAATACCTTTATCGATGATGGATTGTTTTCAAAAATATATTACAAAACGAGGCGACTAATAAAATTGAAATCAGCAACAATCAAAATCAAATCCATCACCTGTCAGTGTTATCAAATTCAAATAAATCATTTCCAGCCGATTCAAATCGAATTACCACATTTCTCTGTTTCGGCTACTCCAATAAATGTTTTTAAATAAATATTTTTAAACATATAATTAGGGGTAGGCAGAAACCAAATCGTTCCACTTGCTACGGTCTTAACCGATTTCTCGTGCTTCTTCCATATCCTATACCTTTTCATACATTATTGACGGTTTAGGGTAGTACTCTTGACCAAACCTTTCTTTAAAATATCAAAAATTTTATTGGCATACGTATTTATCGGGATAGTTTAGTAGCAATAAAGGGAACTCTAAAGTTTATCAAGAATGTATTGTCAAATTAAAGCGCAATTATGCTATTAAGGTACCTTTATAACTTATTATTTTAAAACTTTAAATAACTAATTACAAACCAGTCCGTTCAAATCTTTTCAAGTTCAAGTTCGGTCCTACCCGACTCCAAAGGTTTTCTCGTCTACCTGCCTGCCACAAATTGGTATCAGTTTGAAAATGATACCAATTTGTGGCATTTTGACATTGTGATGGATTGAAAAGATAATGTTTGAATATAATTTCTACAGTGTAGCTGCCGTGACTAATGTGTAGATGGCCCAATCTGGATATAAATACTACACAAAGAAAAACTGCTGCCCATTTTCCAGCCTACAGAGGCTCTAGAAGTTCTGCCTCAAATTATTATCGTCACAAGTCAAAAAGTTTTAACGAATCCCTAACTCTCGACTCTTAGAGGCGAGTCTTTCGCAAGACAAAGAAATCTTATCACCTACATAAGTTTCAAGTGCGCTGAGCAGCTGAGCTGTAGCCTCTAGAGAACCCTCGCTAAGTCTTTAGGAGGCTTAAGTCGATCTCTCTGTAGCTTAACAAAGAATAGATAAGAATTCTCGCCAAGATGTACCAATGATAGTGGCTACCGGCATTTGTCAAGATGTAGGTCAGGTCGGCAGGTTAAACTCGAAAGGAAAAGGTTCTAAGTAGTTAGAGCCTATACATAGGCATACGATCTCGGTGCAGTTTGTCACAAACGTTTATGAAATATTATTTACCGCCGACTTTAGTGTAGGTCTTAAAGTGTTAGAACTATAGATAGTGCTGTATAGTAAAAACGATGGAAACTGGAATTTTCTTGGAAATGTACAATCCGATTAATATGAAATTTTGTATGTTTGATTTGTACAATTGAGCTGAATGGCGCATTCCATTCCATTTTGATAACTTAGCTTTTCATAAAATTTGATCTGGTTAAAGAGGAAAAACTAACGACAAATGGAAGGGGGTAGTTTCAAATCCATATAAGAATTAGATAAAATCATTTTTATTCAATTTTAGGGACTTACTAGCATCTGATCGTTCTCTATTTTCGAAATCAAGTATTAATTTTTATATGAAATTATATGAGCAAATGTGTAAAAATGTGCGAAAAAAGGACAGTTTCAAGGACCTATCGGCCGGTTAACGACCGAGATCACGGGTCCGGTTAGCACACTTAGTGCTTAGTGCACACTTAGTTAGTAATCTAGTTGATGAGTAGCTTACTAGTATGACAAACACCTCTTACTACCTCTATTCTCATATTTTTTACGGACTTCTTATCGGCAGAGAAAGAGTGGATCCCGCTCCCGCTCCCGCTCTTCGGTCTGCTTCAGCGACAAACCTTTTCGCAGAAGGTAATCTTCGCAGGAGGTGAAGGTGGTAGTGAAGATTTTAATATAAACTCTGATAACTATAGACACTGAGCAATACAAAAACTCTACTGAACGTTTCTATAGCAATCAAAACACACAATCAGAGAACGAACCGATGTTCGTACGGAAATATTGTGTTTTCGATGAAATTGCGATCAATTTCATCGAAAACACAATATTTCCGTCTCCTCGTGAAATTAATTATATCAACTTCCATTTCACAATTATTTGCAAGGTGAATTATACTACTATACAACCGTAATGATTTAATCGGTACCTATTCGTTTTTAGTGAAATGAAATGCACTTACCACAATAAGTCGTAATAATTTACCACCCCATGTGAACGTAAGCTGGTAATTTATGAGTTCACAATGTGAACATGAATTCGACGACCACAGAGCATTCCGATTCCACAGCACTGTGACACCATTCCATACACATACGTATTACGCTTCTGCATTTCGCAGTTGCGGTTTTTCATTTCAATTGTGAATCGTTGATGTTATGGGCGACAGCTATTAGTTTCCATGCATAATAAATTACGAACTGCCGAAACTCTTCTACGAAAAGCCACGGTTGCTCTTCCCTCCATGGAGCACTACCAGCATCACAGCCGATAACAGTCCACTGCAGGACTTAGGGCCTCTCCCACGAAACAGGTTGCCATAATCTTCACGCTAGGCAGGCGGGTAGGAGATCGCAGTGTTATAAATATAACAATGGAAAACGCTGCTGCCTATTTTCTAGCCTACGGAACTTTTGCCTTGACAACAATAGTCGCCTTATACGACACCCACGAGTGTAAGGGGTTGATGCTATTCTGCTCTGCGTCACTACACGGCTTGGAACACTGGCTTGTTTATTAAGCAATGATAGATACCCCAATTAAACTGACTTCGTAATAAGAAAAGATAATGGATCGGAAACAAAACCTGTGCAATTTTTTTAATTCGACAAAGGCCATCATCATTTGACTGCCCTTATCCCATTCATTTGGGGACGACACAGTGTGTTTAATTTAACAAATGTATAAAGTACCAATTGTTTACTTGACTGTTATTTCCATACCCTATTAGAGGATTTTCATAATTATGTAAGTATTACATTAACGTAACTAGCCTTGACAAACTTAACGATAACACCACGTAGTTAATTAATACTTAACCGCCACCTACATTCGAGGTAAATACAGACATAAAGTAAAAACACGCACGTTCGTAGATACCTCCATTATTTGTGCAAACTCTCCTTTATTATTTCAAACGTGTTTTATAGGATCCCTTGACGTGATCACGCCAAATATGCCAGTGTTGATTTAAGACGGAGAAATTCTAATTTTAACTAACAGTAGGCATTGGGTATACTTTCATACAAATTCCAACTTATTTTCTAAATGTTGTTTTCACATTTTCCCACGGAGATTGTGAGGTTTATTCGACATTGGGGTACTGTACTGAAATCTGTAAATTCAAGTTTGAGGCATTTCATCTTAGTCCTCACAGTGACAACGCACCTGCGGTGCTGAATTTTTGTTGCCTGCAACCTAAATGCATGAATCGTAAATGTTATGGGTGACACCAACAGGTCTGCGCGTTTGTCACTGAGTTGTATAAAAAAAAAAAAAAAAAAGTTGATATGCTGCCTACTGTACAAGCTCTGGCTACCTAGCGGAAATAAAAAAAACACCGTATTATTTTTAGCCCACCATCCATGGTAACACGCTTAAGGTACCTTCTATAAAAAGCGTGGTTAGAAATGGCTTCCGTATCACGAAGCCCTTACACCTACTTACATTTCATTATCGTTTTTCTCCACTTATTATTGCCACGCAAATCCCGGTTTCTATTCCCGGCCAAGCAGAAATTGAAATGATGAATTTTAATTTCTGTTACGGGTCTGGGTGTAGTATGTACCTAGAATAAGTACGTATTTAAAAATAGTATATAAGTAGTTTTTCAGTTAACTTATACCCATAACACAAACTTTGCTTACTTTGGAGCTAGATGGCGCTGTGTGAATTTGTTCTGGCATATTTATTTTATTTTTATTTTATTTGTACCATTTACGGTTACAAGAAACTAACGCAGTAGTTACATAAAAAAGTCACCTATAAAGGTGACGTTCGCCTTGGTATATTCAAAGTTATGTCTGATATCTTTAACTAGACTATTTGATTCGGTAAATAAACGGTTCACGGCTTGGACCGGACAGGTTACGTATTCCGCATAATAGTGTGATTTTCGAATTTGTGCGCGTTTCGTATTGGCCATACTGACACATGTCATATTCTGCGAATGAAATGTTCCTGTAACGATTCCAAAGATAGCTGTATATGATAGACAGACAGACAGCGAAAGCTTAATAATAGGGCTATAGGTAACTAAGAAAAATGTATTTCTCATCCCAACAACTATACGAAAACCAATATTTAGACGATATGACGCTATGTCAGTAATTTCGATTCTCTGTCCCAATTCCCATAGCTAGTTATTCAGTTACAAATTTTATCTTTCTAACCGTCAGCAAGATACCAAATATTAGCACTGAGAACTTTTTTCTCGTTTTTGAAATAGGTCTCGTGAAGGCTCTTTGGCAACTTTCATCATCACAGCCCACTGCAGGCCTTAGGGCTTCTCCTACGAAAGGGGAGGTTATTGCCATAATCCCCATGCTTGGCAGACGGGTTGGAGATCGTAGTGTTATAAATATAGCAATGGAAAAAGCTGCTGCTCGTTTTCCAGCCTGAGGAGAATTTAGATCTTTTGTCTCAAAAACACTTTCCGCCTTGTAAGGCCTTTCCGACATCCACGAGTGTAAGGGGTTAGTGCTATTCTACTGCCGGATCATGGTTACACATTTAGGTCATCTGAATATGAAGGGTTCATTACGATGTTTTCCCTCACCGTAAGAGTATCGGTTAGTGTTCAACTAATGTACGTAGCTCATAAAAGAGTCATTAGTTACACGGCCATCGACGCACTGTATACAACCGACTAGTGTGTATTAATTTAAATTTTAATAAATGTTGACTATAATGTAGTCAGTTATGAGCTCCACCCACTCTACTTAATAACATTTGTGAGTACGTACCTATCGTTAAATCAGCCGAAAATAATCATAAAACTCGGCCATTTCCATTACTTTGATTAAAAGTAAGCATCCACTTTACTTTAAATCACTTCACATAATCCACTTTCCTGAGTATTGTCAGAACACAACCGGTCGCTAAAAGTAGAAGGAAAATTGAATTACTATCAATGAAATACTTTTCCATTCTAGATAACGCAGAGAGCTCCCTGCGGTACAAACTTGATAATAATTGATTTTATTCCACAGAAAACAGATATTTATTACGGGAAAATGTTTTTAGGAAGTGTCCTCGGAGAATAGGACAAGAAACTAATCAAGTTACGAGTCGGAGTTTCACACAAAGTGCCTAGGACATTAGCCGTCTTATACGACTCGGGTTTGTAGAAAAAGAAAGATCCAAACTAGCCTTTGTAATATATGTATGCGGTTTTCTTTTATCTATCAATTAACTGATTTGTGGATAGACGTTTTTCCCTTGAGTTCCCCTACACCCAGCTCCTGGGAGCCATACTCCTCAGTATTATGAATGGAAAGTAACTTTATTACGTTTTCACACCTAAACTGCTTAACAGATTTGTATAAAATTTGGCGAGGAGATCGATAGCAACCTGGGCAAGACGTCAATTACTGTTTATCTACAAAAGTAGTAGAATTTGACGAGGAAGAAGTCACAGTCAAAAGCTAGTAAGATAGACACAACTTTTATTTAAGAACAGATATTGCACTTTAAAATAGGTACAAAACATAATTATCTTCTGTCCTTGGTCGGTGTCTGTTATGCAAAATATATACAGGACAGTTACAATCAATAAAATACAGAATCCAGTAATATCTCGCTACAAGCGATCTCTTGCTGGAACTTAGTGAAATAATATTCGCGGTATTGTAAAAATATTCTTGAAGTTCAAGCAAGTTATAAACTACCAGCGGCTCGGCCCCCCTTCGCACGTGCTTTCCGTGGCACGGGATGGCCGTGTGGTGTCCGGCAGAGTAGAATAGCACCAACCCCTTACACTCGTGGGTGTCGTACAAGGCAACTAATATTATCGAGACAAATACTCTCAGAGACAGACACTCAAGAGTCTCCGTAGGCTGGAAAATGGGAAGCAGCGTTTCTCATTGTTAAACTTAAAACACTGCGATCTCCAACCCGCCTGCCAAGCGTGGAGATTATGGCAAAAACCTCCTTTTTCGTGGGATAGACCCTAAGTCTTGCTGTGGACTGTTACGGGCTTTGATGATTATACTTAAAAGCTTTAGGAAGAAATTCTCTAACTAATCCGTTGCGAAGTTCAAAAGATCGAAGCTTAGCAGAGAGACAGACGGCAGGAAGCGACTTGCTTTTATACTATGCGATGATTCCTGTGAATGTCCACCTACGCGCTCCCAAAAACAATAGCAAACGTGGAGTATCACCAGTAAGCCGAAACAATAGATAGGCAATTGAAACTTCCGCACAAAGCATTCCTGCACGCATTTCATTAAGAATAGATAGAGATACAAGATCTCGACCCCTTTGCAAGCAGCTATCTGATGCACTAGATTCGAGCCTCCTGCATGGATATTGGAATAACTACCCTTGGATATTGGCTGGAGGTATTCTGTGTTTGCTTTGGTTGTGCCTTTGCTACTGTATTGTGCTATTTTCAACCACCGACAAAAACTAGAGATGTTACAAGTTTGACGTGTGTATACGTTTATGTTTAGAGATGGTTGTCTGTCTGTGGCATCATAAATCCCTAACAAATAGACAGATTTCGATGTGTTTTTTCTTATTTGGAAGGCAGTTTAATTTAGTTGTTTCTTAGTTTCGTTTCGTTAAAATCAGTTCAGTATTTTAGAAAATATTTAGGTATATGTGAAGATGGTCGGGGATTTCCGACGTTTTTCTGACGGTTAGGTTATTTAAGTCCCGGCTCAAAGAGTGGTGTTATGGGTTATTGGGTGATATTTACAACTGTATAAAGAAAACCATCAAGCAATACAAATATACCTGTTAACCCAACCCAATAACCCGTTCCTGTGAACTTCAGTTATTCTAAGGTCAACCCAACATATTACGCACAAGGGTTCTCCCAAGGGTCCACCCTCTAACTTGCAGATTTCAGAGCAAACTTACACACCGGCCACACAAAGAAATATCGAAAATTGATTATGATCGACGAGTTTCCTTTTGGCAGGTACACTGCCTGAAGTGTGGGGGAATAATAATGAAATTCGTGTAATAGAATAGGTTAACGTCCGGTATTGAAATAGTTAGTACAGTGGTGGCTCTATGGTTAATGGACTCAAATAATTATAGTTATTTTTATAAACCATGTTACAAAAATCAGGCACATTTAAATTTTCATACAACAATCGAGACAATTTAGAGAGCTTGAATGTCAGCCAGGGAACGTGTTGGGTGCAATCTGATTATGCACATCTTAGAGCATGGATGGAGGCAGTCTAGAGTTCCTAAGGTACCTAAACGATTGGGAAAGCCATTTACGCACAGCTGGAAAGTTTGCGTCGGTATTTTGATTCGATACAACTGGTGTATGAAAGTATAATTCCGACGCAAACTTTCCCGCTGCGGAGTAAACGGCCTTTTGGATCAGTTAGGTACATTAAGAACATTAAAACTCCTCCATCCATGCTCTAGATATGCTTAATCATACTGCACCCAGAATATTTCCAGGGGGAGATTCAAGGTCTCTAAATTGTCTCTAAAATATGAAAATGTGCCTGTTTCGCACGTGGTTTCTGTTGAATTATTAATTGACTGTGTGTTTCGAGTATTTAGTCACATTAATGATAGTTTAATATAGTACCCTGTGATAGTATGGTATAATATCTCTGAAGGTAAGTACAGTGCTTGAAGTATTCAATAAAAAGCATAAGCTTTCGGACGCACTAAACCTGCACCTCACGATTGACTTGGAATTGTGGAAATCATACTAAGTAGTTCTTTACACTAAGAATAACATAATTTACTTATAATTCACTTGACATCAGCTACGTAAACACGAGCGAAGACTTTGTAATAGGCGAACACCGATTTGGTATAGCGGATCAAAAAGGAGTGTTTGACAATTCGCACTGCCCTGAAACTTTTTAACAGTCATTACCATCATCTGAGCGGTCAATCCCGGCTTCTGCCATGGTCCACTTTCCTCCTCTGTTTTCTCCACTTTGCCCGATCTTAGGCATCCTCACGTCGTAAGCCATTCGCTCTCGCGTTGGACTGGGCGATGTCAATTCATCGTTTCGTGGGTCTTCCGCGAGACCTCTGTCCCGATACAGGCAGGTTTAGGCACCTATTTCCCACGTATTCCTCGGGCTTACGTAATACGTGATCAAACCAGCAGCGCAGCGGTGTCTCTTCGATCTTATCCGCGATATCTTTCACGCCAAGGCTGCCACAGATGTACTTTAGGTGGATACCGCAGCATCTCCATTTCATTGGTATGGAGACGCGTTTCATCAGCGACGGCCAGTGAGCGACAGAGACGTCCCTCCACGAATTCGAACTAGCCAATGTGCAGTATTTGCCGCCCTCAACTATAACTTGGCAACGTCCATAAGCTAACCCCTCATAGTTATTACCAACTACAGCACTTAAAGTTCCACCATTTGACATCACTTTGCAGAACTAGCAGGATTTTGCCATAATCTCGACGCTTGCCAGGCGGTTGAGGATTATGATGTTGAAAATACAGTACAGAAATTCGGTTGCCATTTTCTGGTACTAGCCGTTTTGCTCCACTAACGTTTACTATATTTATAATGTAATTATGTTTCACAAGTAGCCGATTACTAGAAATCCAGATATCTACGTACAGTATCAATGATACGTATCGCGTTAAATATCGAACGATAGATCGTATAGAAATTGTGCTCCAAAGTCGAATAAACCTTAAAATCTCCATGAGGAAAATGTAAAAACAACATTTAGCATAAAAATTAATCAAACACCAACCAGAAAGCTCCGCAATTCCAATACCTACCGTTTCCAACTACAATAACGTTCAGCATAAAGCAATTGTATTTATTAGAGTGAATCTTGTTTCCACAACTCGGTTGCAACTCTCCAAGCGATTGGCTTTATTCAAATGATTTTGCTGTCTACGAACACGGCCATACAATGCGGTTAGTGCCGTCGGGCTGGTCGATACTGCCGTTTAGAGCTCGCTTAGGCTTACAATATAAATTGCCGATAATTGTCATTTAGTAATGATGATTCGGGGAGCGTTGGTGGCCTAGTGGTAACGGTATCCGACTTGCAATGCGAGAGGTACCGTGACTGAGGTGACTCTTTTCTGAATTATGCAGATTAGTTGAATACTAACTTTAACCCTTACGATGAGGGAAAACTTCGTGAAACCCGCACATTCAGGCGACAGAATGTGTAACCATGATTCAATGTGGTCAGGATCCCCTGGTAGCAGGGTCACGGACTCAGATGGCAGTCGCTCCACTTTAATTACCTGATCTGCCAAGCCTTGGATTATGGTCAAGGCAGACCGGGGTCTTATACGCGAGAGCACAACCGGTACAATAGCGCCAAGATGATCGTTTTGCCATAATCTGCACACGTGGCCGGTGGCTTTGAGGGCACAGTGTTGAAAATAGTCAACAGAAAATGCTTACATTTTCTAGTTAGCCATTGTGCTACCCATTTTCTAAAGGCCATGGACTATGCATAGCAACGAATTTCATGCAAACCTAAACATTCAAACACAATGTATTCTAAAATCGCTTTTGAAAGTCAAATTGGAATGAACGGAATGAAAAGGGAGGATACAGAAGGAGGTAAATTGATCCCACGTCGATAATGGGAACGGGTTGCATGTAAACGCTGTCCTCTCTCCAGCAGATACAAAACTCAAGATTCACAACTGATACTGAATACATGATTATATGAATATGACTAAGTTTTGCCCGCGACTTCGTCAGTGGAAAATTCGTATTTTACGTTTCGGAACTGTTGAATATCGAACCACATTGAATATCGGAATAAACTATAGACTATGTGCTATTCCGGGATGTAAGCTACATTGCTGCCACCTTTAGGCTGGGCAAAAGTGGTCTGAACCAGCAGCTTTGGGTTAGGGTACCAAATCGGTATATCGGGCATCATAATCGGTCCCGGCAGTTTTGAGAAAAAAGTATTAATTTGTCACATTAGTATGGCAAGTGCCGTATTCTTTAAACCAGAAGCGATATGGTTACGGAGCACCTTCAACTGAATTTTTGTACTGCATTACATCAAAATCGGTCCCAGTAGTTTCGAGAAAAATTCATGTCTTTTTCACGTCTGTATGACAAATGCCGTATTCTTTGAACCAGCAGCGACATGGACACAGAGTACGGGTTGAACATTATCTGCAACATTCTTATGCTGATGGCATCCGTAATCTGAATTGGTTGGTACACTAGGTACACTGGTGGGTTGCTCTTCGGAGAGTGTGCGAAGCAGTTGCACGACCTCATTCCGCCGGCCCCTTTCCGCCATCGGGAGACGCGATCCGGGCGAGCGCTTCATCCTTATGTCGTGGATCTTCCAACTATCCGCACGAGCCGCTTTGGCTCGACTTTTATAATGCGTACGGCTAAGGAGTGGAATGCGTTGCCTGCGAGTGTGTTCCCTGATCAATATAATCTGGATGCCTTCAAGGCTAGAGTGAATAGGCTGTTCCTAGACAGGCATGCTCCATCATAGACCGCATCGTCACTTACCACCAGGTGAGGTGGCGGTCAAATGCCTGGCTAGTAGAGTAATAAAAAAAAAAAAAAAAAAACAATATACTACGCTGACGAACCCCTTAAAATCCACTTCACTTATTTTTTTAACACTATGCCTTTGTTGTTTAAAGATGATTTGTGTCAGTCCATCGAATTACCATAAAGGGAGCCCTAGGCTAAGCATCACATTCGTCTCACTCCGTGTAACATGCGGTACCAACCGCGGTAATGACGTAGATTTGTTTGCCTGTCTAGACTACGTTCCACTTGATAGGTTGGTATTACTTACGGGACTTGAAATTTGTGGTTTATTTTTCTGTTTTCCATTCAAAGCTAGTTTTATGGGCGACGCTTTATTGTATTTTCCAGTGAGATAAATGAAACTGCTGCTTTTAAGTTTTCTGCTTTAGTGCCAGATTGACTGCATATGAAAACATAAAGTTTGATATTACGTAGCTCCAAGAGACATTCAATAACTTCATATAATCTTAGTGCCTGAGGTTATGCTCTAGCTGTGAGTATAATGGTCGGTCTGATTGCCAGTGGGGAACATCCTTCAAAGTTTTGGGGCAAAGTTCGGTTTTGGTAAAAATTACATGTATATTAAGATAAATTAGTATGTAATAGGTAGGTAGTAATGGCTTTTCTTCGGAATTTTTGTTAATTTAATTACCAGTTAAAGGCATACAATTTTTGAAAAATAATGTTAGTAGGTAGGCTTTTAGGCTTTTAGGTTATCGTTCCGACAGTGTAGCTGGGCGGGTTGGGTCGAGAGGTGTGGGCTATATTTGGGTTTAGACCTACTAGTATTCGGAAGGGCTAGGTAGGACGTAGGTAGCTCTGGGTCCGCTGGCTGGGGTACTCGCACTCATCTGGTGTGAGTACTTTCTGTTAGAGTAGGTCGTACTGGGGGTCGAAACGTCTGTAGGCTGCCTTATGTGCACACATAGAACTGGCTAGGTAGGTTTTTCAATTATATTATATTTTAAATATAAATAACCTGTTGTAGTTAGTTCTAGGCATTCTTATAAAATCTCTCAAAGAAGTAAATTATATATTTTATCTCTTTGTTGCTCCCCGGTATTCCCCGGCACAACAGTACCACTTTTAAAGTCACGTTTAAAATTTAGAATTTCTCCACATGTTTACGTTTATCAACTTTTTACATATAACTGAGCTGAGTACTAAGGCTGCCGGGTACCAGCAACTTACCCAAACGTCATTCTTAATTAGGACAACGGCCCTTTCCCAAAATACTGTTCCAAAGTCCTGTATCCACCCCATCGTTGACATGCTTCAAATGCTTTTAAATGCTTCTATTCGGTCCTGAAGCGATTAGGTACAAAATTAAAGCGACTTTCAGGAGCCCATTCATATTAAATTAATGTGTAGAAAGTTACCCCTTATTACTAAAGTTCGTTATAAAATGTTACGGTGCGTTGTCTCCCCTTACAGCGGGCGTTTAAATTAATTATCTGTTGCTTAACTAGCTTATGAAAAAAGTATACACTCTGGTGCGTCGAGAACGGGAAGAGGGTTATGAGTTGCGAACGCTTGGGCAGAAGACATGGTATGGAAATATAAATAATTATCTTATCGTTAATGTCCCGGTTGTGCTCTCGCGCACGAAGGCAAATAAGATAATTATAGTAGAGCGACTGACATCTAGCTTATGAAAAAAGTATACACTCTGATGTATCGAGAACGGGAACAGTGTTTAAGGTTGCGAACGCTGGGACAGAGGTCACAGTATGGAATGTTGACTTAACAAATATAAATATAAATAAGGAGGCACACCTAACAAGTGGCGTTGCGTCAAACTACTACTAAACTACGACTAGCATCAAATTATAAAACGGTCACCCATCCAGTACCCGGACTCTTGTCTTTGGATGTCACTAGACAAAGGCCGCTTCATCATGATAGGCATTAAAATAAGTTTCATATTATCATTTTGGCGTTAATGTCCCGGTTGGGACAAGGGCCTACGGCATGCCTTGACCATCATCAAGGATTTGGCAGATCTGATGGTGGAGGTGGAGCAACTGCTATCTAACCTCCGTGACTCTGCTTCTCGGGGGGCCTGACCAGATTAGATCATGGTTACATATTCAGCCTACCATATTAAAGCGGACGCGACGCGCTTTGCCGGACTGTGGTGCGCAGTACTCATGATCTTCTTCATCATCAAATAAATTGAGAATGCTAAAGTGGCAGTGGGCAGGACACATAGCTCGAAGACCAGATGGCCGATGTGGCTGTAAAGTTCTGGAGTTCACGTACCAGAAGACGCACAACCATCTTACAAGGTGGACCGACGACCTGGTAAGGATCGCTGCTGGATGCGGCAAGCACAGGACCGGCCTTTGTGCAGATCTCTGGCGGAGGCTTATGCCCAGCAGTGTGCGTCTTTCGGCTGATATAATGAGCCCAAACACGATAGGGTTATCTTATTGCACACATTAGTTCCTATGACACATTCAGACTCCAGACTAGCTCCATAGTCCCATAGTATAGGTACCAAACTTCAACTCAAAGGAACGCCGGGAAGTGGGTCAAATTGGGGTTGCAAGATTTGACCCGTACATACAAAGATTGCAAGTTGTAAAAAATATTTGTTGGATTTGATGGCAAATGGAAATAATTATGGCAAGGTATGTCTATGTATGTATGTTAATGTTAGATAATGGAATGTGTGTTGCGGCTTGCGCTGCGATAATATCATAGAAACCGCAAGCGGTCAGCCGCGTAGCAGGTCAGTTCCTATAGTAATATACCAAATGGATTGGCCATAGCGGTCATTGGCTCGGTCCCCGCAATAAGTTCTTCAATTTTTTTTATTGCTTTCGGAGGCACGGAAGGTCCACCTGATGGAAAGTGACGTCCTGGACATCTGAAATTTAACGGGAGTGGATGCGGTGCTGGCCTTGGGGGTAACTGTAGTCATACTTTATGACCCCATGTTATAGTGCCAAGGAATGATTTCGGATAGGAGCTTATTCTACAACTTGCACGTGCGCGGAAAAAAGGCTCGCAATGCCCGTACGTTAGTTGGATGCCAGGCATCTAGATGGTGGGGATGAAATCTATCAAATCGTCGAATTTACATTTTATTTCAATAAAATATTTGAACACTGACTTATTTTTTAAAGTATTGAAGTGTGCCTTAACACACTGAACGCCAGATGCGTCAAAAGGCTACTAAGCACACACAACAAACACAAACTAAGGATTTTCTTTCGTTATAAATTTCTTGGCCTTTCTTTGTAATGACGCCTGTCTGTACTCGTATGCTGGGGTCAATGACCGCCAATCCACATGGCATCTACTATAATACATACGAGTACATAACCTCACGCATGCGTTTTTACCGTATACATGAAAGAAATAAATAAATAAAGAACATTTATTTACAGATCAACACACACATGTTTATTGGTTTAGGATACTCTTGACCGGTCCTTTCTTTAAAATATCACCGATTTAATCGTCACAAAGACACTCCAGCACGTTCCCTTATACGTTCCTACTAGCAACCCTCCCCGGGTTATAAGATAAAAATTAGCTATACTATAATCTAGATGAATATAGCAACTCTCTAAATGATTGTAAAAAACAGTAAAAACTTTAGGCAACTTCCGTATTTGCCAATCATTTATTCGCCTACTCCTGGTTTAAATAAATAATCGTGGACAAATTCACACAGCGCCATCTAGCCCCAAACTAAGCAAAGCTTGTACTATGGGTGCTAGCTAACTGATATACCACTTATATAATTTTAAATACATACTTATTATACATAGAACACCCAGACCCTTAACAGAAATTAAAATTCATCATTTAAATTTCTGCCCGGCCGGGAATCGAACCCAGTACCTCTTGCGTGGCTGACTGTCATTTTGATGGTTCAGTGGACCAGTGGACTCAGGCCGTCAGGTTTGCCTATTCCTTGCTGACCTATAGCTGTTTATACAGTAATAAGGGATACTTTGAATAGCTTTTTTTATGTAAAGAAAAGGTGATACCATACGGATGGAACTTTAATTTGTGTGACGGGTAGTACACTACATCACATTTTTTTATAGGCGAGAAATCTGTGTATGTAAAGTAAAGTAAAACAATTATATTCCACTCAGACACACGGTACAAAATTCAAAAATTTTCATATTAATAAAAATTAAAACAGACATAAACGCTACCTGTGCTATGTGGAGAGTACAATGGGGCCATACTCAGCTATTACCACGAACCTAGTTCTATTTACCTACTGAATTGAAGGAAAACCTACAGAGATTAAACAAATACTGCAATATGTAATATTGGAAGCTGGAAGGTAAACAAATGTTTGATTACTATTACAAATGTAGATGTTTATCCACTTTGGATTATTGTGTTGGTTTTCTTATTCCGAAGCGTATTTTAATATTGATTGCGAAAGTAACACTTAAGTTACACTAACAAACACATACTGTATCATTTTACATCTTATTCATTCTTTCGTTTGAGCGTTTGCTCTCTATTTTATTTATCTATCTACTTTATATGTATATGTTTATTTTAAGAAGAATGGAGTGTAGCCATTTCTCGGCAGTGAAATGATACAGGCTGTTTAAAATAACATATAAGTGTATATTCTAGTAAGCGCTTACCTAACTCGGAGCTACACAAAACGGAGGACGCATATTTTTAAAAATAAACTGAGAATATTTATTTAATAAACGTATTTTACAACTTAAAAGAATTTCATGACTACAAAACCCACTAATAGATCTAATCTAATTTAAAATATCTATTTGTTTTGATAGAAATGTATATTTTAGTTAAATACTTTTACTTCGCTTGCATTGTAATTGCATATCCGCTATGGGTAAACTGTAGTTCTTAGTATTTGCGAAACCATCTGCAGTAATGTAACTACACAGTTTGCGCACTAAAATTTATTTTATTCTATTCTATTCATTACACTCCGTGGGCACCTCATTTAAAGTAAAGTAAAGTAAAGTAAAACACATTTATTACACTCAAACACACAGCACAAAATTCTGAAAATTTGCCCTTTTCTCATGCACAACCCTACAATGGCGAGTAAATCAAACAATCCGAATTGACTTTATGAAGTAGAAATTTGTATTCAATTCGGCCGGGGTGTTTGTTTCGTCAATTAACGGAATTGTTTATTTTCAATTAACGGTACAACGGAATAAACAGTTGCCGGGTGCCTTTGTGAAGAGTTGGCCGGTTTGCTCTGTGTTTGACTTTAGATATTATAAAAATATGATATGTATTGTACTTATAAACCTTCCGGATATAAATCCGTAGTGTAACAGATCTAAGCGAACACACAGAATTGATTTATACTATGTATACATTATTGTTTTTTATACTACTCACGTGATACTCAGATTATACCGATCAAATTATTACAGTAGAATGACTACCATCTGACCTCCGTGAGCCTGTTAACAGGGGAGCCTGACCAGAATCGCCTTAATGTGCAGGTTCCATCGCGGTAAGAGCATCGGTTAGTGTAGAACTTATTTATGGACATAATGCAGAAAAACTCAGTGGTGGTGGTGGTTACGCTGGATACCCACGAGCAATGCCTGCCCGAAATGGGAACCTAATATTTTTCGCAGTGTTCCTTACTTTTATTTTATGTAATTTATTTATTTACATTAAAAAATATATTAACAATATTTACATAGTACAAAAATATAGTAACAAATATATATACACATAAAAAAATATACAAAAAGAAAACTTACCTTAAGATAAAAAATGAATGAAAGATTATTTATTGCTTATACATAGAATAAAACAAAATCAGAGGAAAAAAAGAAAAGCAACCGGCGGCCTTATCGCTTAAAGCGATTTCTTTCAGGCAAGCTTAGACACCTAGAAACAGAATATACTCTAGGATAGGTGGTAAGTCTGTTCTACTGAACATTACTGTGGCATATTTCATTAATACTAATAAACATAAGTATATCACTAAAATACAATACTATAAATACATAATACCTACTTATTAAACATCACCAAAAATATAAAGATGATAAAATAAAAAAATTAAATGATAATAAAATATTATTGTATTGTAAATTTACTGTGTCGAGGCATCCATGTAAAAATGTTTCTTTCTTCCTTGGTATGGTACTCGGGATTATCCGTAAAGAGAAAGCCAGTCAGCTCCAAAGCCAGGCTAATCAATGGCATGGCCTGTAATATTGTGCAAAGCCATAGCCGTGCAATGCTTTGCGCCGGAAATCGATGCAAGACCACACAATACCATGCACTGATTAGGACTGAGCAGTTCTACGCATTTCTACGTAATTGCTACGCAAAAGCAGACCCGTTAAAGCGTCGACTGGGTCTACGTTTAAAACAAATTAAATTACCGAAGTACTCGTGGTACTACTGATAATACTACTGGTACTATCGTGGTACTACTGGTAGTACCACGGGTCATTTTTGTCACCCGTGGTACTGGACCCATTATTTTGTTGACTTAGCGGGACATCGGGTAAAAATATAGGTATAGTACATCATCATCACAGCCCGTAACAGTCCACTGCAGGACTTAGGGCCTCTTCCACAAAAGGGGAGGTTATTGCCATAATCTCCACGCTTGGCAGGCGGGTTGGAGATCGCAGTGTTTAAATATAACAATGGAAAATGCTGCTGCCCATTTTCCAGACTACGGAGACTTTTGATTGTTTGCCTCGAAAACATTAGTCGCCTTGTACGACACCCACGAGTGTAAAGGGTTGGTGCTATTCTACTCTGCCGGCCACCACACGGCATTCCAGTGCTATAGGTATAATACATAAGGTATAATAAAAACAGTATACAATGCTTTGCAATAAAATGCTTATTCCTTACTAGTGGTCACGGCGCGACTTCGTTGGCGTACACCTACTTTATCTCTACGTACAATTCTTTTTCTTGCTCATAAACCTTCCTCTTGAACCACTCTATCCATTATTGAAAACCGTATTAAAATCCGGTTGCGTAGTTTAAAATATTTAAGCATACATACATAGATACATAGGGACATACGGCGGAAAGCGACTTTGTTTATGCTATGTAAATTTTAGAGTCCAAGTTGTCTTCATACAAAATTACATAAAAATAAATCAATTTTCAGCAGCACTTCCATTGTAAAAAGGTAACAACTGAAGAGAAATCCTTACAATGATACTTTTACATTAAAACGGAAATCAATTTACAATTGAATAATGTGCACCAAGGCAGATGCTTTAACTGTAATAATTACTGAAACACGGCCCGCAGAATATCGTTTAATGATATTAATTGAAATGACATGTATTCTGGTTTAACTTTAAACTATTGTCCCGTTATAACCCAATATTTCGCAACTGATCTGATAATTATGTAGCTATACAAACACTACCATTGTAAAAAAACACCCATACTGTTTATTTTAAATTGTTTGCATGTGGGTACGTTGTTTAATGCTTGCTCTGTATTTAATACCAAACAGAATAAACATTAATACAACATGCTTATTTTAAGTCGAACCTACAATAACCTTTGAAACCTACACATTTAGGCGACTGAATGTGTAACCATGATCCAATTTGGACAGGTTACCCTGGTAGCAGGGTCATGGAGGTCATATGGCAATCGTTCTGACATCTATGACATGGGATCGTTCAAGATATATATATGAGATGAATATAAGAGGTCTCCTGAGTGGCGGACAACGAATTGGTAGCGCCCCTAGTGTTGCTGATGTCCATAGGTGGCGGTGGCCATTTCCCATCAGGTGGCCCGCCTGACTGTTTGTCTACCGTATTACATTTAAAAAAAGGAAAAGTTATAAAAATAATTACGAAATTTTACTATGTATTCCTAACAGTAAAATTTTGTGTTATGTTCTCGTATGCTACTGGAAGTTCGAGTTATTAAAGAGTGTTTGAGTACATGATCTCCGAAAAGGGCAAGTCAGAAGTACCCTCAATCAGTGTAAATAATTTCTGCTTAAAACGTTTTCATTGAAAACCGGCTCGATCGATTTTCATTACGACGCAGTGTATATATCGAGGTGTAGCTTTCGATTCGAAAGGATGTTGTTTGCAGTGAAAACAGGCCTGTCACTTCTATTTCATCAATAAACACTTCAACAATGTTATTTCTATTCAACTGGAAATATTGTCAAAGGCAAATTTAGTGAATTTCCTGAATTGGTGGTAGGTTTGAGGGTAGGCCGGTAAGAAAAGTACCTGTGAAAGTGTAGTATAGTGATTGTAAATGCTATAAAAACACGTAACTAAATTTTGGGCTACTCCAAGAAGCTGCACTAGAACTATCAATATCATTACATGATTACTACTATTGTGATTGATATATACCAAACAATGTCACCCATCGACCATCTACAGCCCATATAGTCATTAGTGGAGAGTGTTGCCAACATCTCCACACTTGAGTTGGAGGTTACAAATACTGATTTACAAATTTTCCGCACAGCAATCTTCAAATCGCCTTCCAAGCTTTTTCCAAGTTCTTACACTATTGTTAACAAGATTGACAACCATATTTTCTAGAAATACATGTCTATTACCGTTACTATACGTTCTCACAGCGCTCGTCTGCTAAGTGTACGCACTGCGTTCAATGCAACTCTGTGATTCGTTCCTTTCGTTCATTTCGTTCATTTTAACCCCCTACGAAAAAAGAGGAGTAATAAGTTTGATGTGTGTGTGTATTTGTTTATTTCTTTTATTAACAACACTATACTACAACAACATAAAAATACAATATAGATACAAGGGCGGCTTTATTGCTTAGAGTGATCTTTGCCAGGCAATCATTTTCACGGAAACTGGTGAGAGAATAATATTATTGTAGGCAATGTACAAAATACAGTTAATTAAAACATAAATAAGAGGTTATAATAATACCGTTGGCGAAACGAGGTTTCAAAGCCTTCGCTGGGGACCTGAAGACTGATTGAACAGTTTACCGAAGACGGTATTCCTTTTATAGTTTGTTTTATTCTCATTCTCCTAAAGCCGATCACGAACATTACGTCAACATGTGCACAAATGTTTGTACAAAGATATTTGCAAAAGCGACTTCACATATTTACAAATAAGCTTCTACACATAGTTTCTGTGCACCTTCGTACACATCTTGACACATGTCTGAGACCGGCATAAGACCCAACGATCGCCAACGTGACTAAAGGCGTTAAGGCGTAAAGTAAGTAAGAAAAATCTTAGAGCCATTTAACAGCAGGCCTAAACCAGACACAAACAAGCCGTCCAACAGCTCGTTCCAATTAAACTTAGCACATTACAAATCCAAAAAAGTGTGACAAAAATGCACATAGGGACGCTTAAAACAAACGGTGTCGCTGAAAAATACCTTTGGGAGACGACAAAATGGCTGTGCACCTTACTACCTTGCGAACAAAGTCGGAAGCTGAACGCCGCCGCGCTGTTTGTGTTTTGATAATAAAAACAAATGAACGCCAAAGTTTTTTAATCCCTTTTGCTTTTGCTTTGTCGCCTCAAGTCGGCTGTAGGGGTGTCGCTAACAAATGAATACAAGTTTAAATAGAAGCCTAAAATTTTGCTTTAATTAAAGGCGTTGTTACCGTGGAATTCATTAATCACAAACCTAAAGCCAACATACAAGTAGACGCAGTTGTTGTTACAAAATTTGTAATCGCTATTTAATGATAAAATAAACGTTTTGTGAAGAACGCTACAGAAAAGACTTACTTACGTACCTACTTTGTTGGCTCTAGACCCTAATCTTGGCCTCCGACATAAGAATTCGCTATTGGTCGCCATTTGGCAGAGATTTTCTCTGATATTTTAAAGAGAAAAGATTTGTATTTTTGTTTGTAAAGACTCAATTTAAAAACTACAAAACCGATTTTAAAAATTTGTTTTACAAATAGGCAGCCACATTTATCCTAGGAAAATAATGTCAAAGTTCACGCGAGGAGGTTGATTGTTTACAGAGATATTTCCACAATACAACACACAACTTTTGTACACAAAACTAGATCATTCCCAAGTTTTTCTTTCCTCTAAGGTGGCAAACAAGCCTAATTAGTGTATATATAAGATGACTTTTTACTCGTTGCTCCCAGCAACTACCCACTCGTATCTCCCCGTAATAAGACAATTCGTCTAGTTAGATAAAAGTGTCAACCCTACTTGCAAATAACTCACCGTCGGTATGAAAGTCCTATTTTAAAATTTTCACAATTGAGACTGATTAGCCTTTGTTTCGTTTTGCGTACATTTGTCGTTTTAGTTAGGCCTTATTCATTGGGACATGCGTCATCATCATCATTTTTGCGTCTACCCCGGCTTCAGCCAGGGTCCGCTTTCCTACTCATTCTTCTCTACTTCGCCCGGTCTTCGGCATCCCCTCGCGGTAAGCCGTTGGCTCTCTTGCATTTGACTCGGTGATATCAGTATCTCCCGTATGCGACTCGGCGATGTCAAATATGTCAATCCATAGTTTCTTCTTCACACGCTTATTTGTCAAATAAAGAATCTCATGCATCATGTTCTTAATTTTGAGGTTTACTAAAGATATTGTATGATGGATTTATAAGACTAAAAAAATATTTTTATCTCAATTTGGGCGGGTGGGCTTGATAAACATAAATTGCTATACGCTATATTTCTAAAGCCGGGCCCAGACATGTGTCAAGATGTGAACACAAATGTTTTTACAGTTTTACTCTTTTGCAAAAGCGACTTCCTATACATGTTTCGCAAATGTGTTTAGTAAAGTTTTTGCAAAGATAGCGAACATTATGGACGACAGTATGCCGCTTACAGCGAACTAAGTCTTTGCAAAGAGTGTCGGAGTCGTCTAAATATGTATGGCGTCCTTTTATGTACGCCAAAAACCGACACATGAATGGCATATACGAAATATTTGTACAAAATCTGAAATATTTCTACGCATATTTACAAATAGGCTTCCACGCATAATTTTGGCACATCTTTGTGCACATCTGGACACATGTCTGGGGGGCAATTCTCGCACTGTCATCATCATCATCATCCGAGCGGTCAATCCCGGCTACTGCCAGGGTCCGCTTTCCGGCTTGGCTTTCTCCACTTTGCCCGATCATCGGCATCCGCACATCATAAGCTGTTGGCTCTCGCGTCCGACTCGGCGATGTCAATCCATCAAAGTCAAATAATTTTTATTCAATTTAGGTTTACAAAACTCTTATGAACGTCATAAAACACAAAATAATGTTTACAAATAACATTTAGAAAAATAGGGCTGCGGGCCGTGGCAACATTGAGCCGGTGTGCCTTCCAGACATTATTAGTCCCAGAATTGGACTGACTGTCACTGTAACCTTGACAGTTTGACATATCGCCCGAATCAACGGTACACGGTGCCGCGCCGCGTGCGTTGTTTTTGAGCACATATAACATAAATATTATACGAACACGAAAAAAACTATATATCAAAGGTGATAACTGTAAAACCTAATAATTAATGGCTAAATCACAACCATACGCATTTTCCAGTAGGTACACAGTGCATACCTGTGAATATGCAACAATTAAAGTAAATATAACCTAATTAACAGTGCATTCACATTTTAGCTCGTTTATGAAGAAATACATTAAGAGGCAATGAGTCTTGCAATGTATGAACATCTTTTACGTATGACTTGAAACTTCCGTAACCAATGATGGATAACATAATGGAATTTACGGTATGGTAGTTTTTACGTTCTAAATTACATTACTATTACAATTATTATAAATACACGATTCAATGAATCAATAATAATTCATCTAATATTACAAATGTCAATAGTTTATTCACTTAAACAATACAATAAATAATATAAAAATGATTAAATCGAAATTACCCATGATTAAATGTCAAGATACTAATATAATTATGAATGTCAACATGTAAAATTAGAATTAAATTAATGAAAAAATCGCTTCTTGGGCTTTCCGCGGGATCTCTTTCCTGATACGGGCAGATTCAGGCACCTATTTCCCACGTATCCCTGGGGCTTATGCAACACGTAACCATACCAGCGCAGCCGTGCCTCTTCGACCTTATCCGCGATATCTCTTACGCCAAGGCTGCCACGGATGTACTCGTTACGCACTCGATCCAGTCGCGTAATGCCACACATCCATTGCAGTATTTTCATTTCGTTGGCATGGAGTTCGCGGACGAGCAATTCTTGCACTGTGCCGTCTCAAATTCCACATTTTCTCTAACCAAAAAACTGTATTAAAACGTCACTGAAATTGATCTTCGACAATATACAACGGTCTAAGATATTGGGGAAAATATGTTTTGGCTGCAAATAGACATTTAATGTCATTATTAATGGAGATAAATGGCAGGAAAATATGTCGAATTCGAAATGCCACAGCGCGAGAATCGACCCTCTGGGCTCGGCATAACAATCTATTCTCATTAAAAACACCACCCACTTCATAGAGAGTACCTAACATAAATACTATGATTATATTGTTGGGAACGATCTAATATTACTGAACTGAATTTTATACGTATTTTTGGAGATGAAATGAAAACATCAAACAAGACTATCATTTTATTTGAATCTGTAGAATTTCATTGTTACATGCTAATTAATGTTTATCATATTTCTTAATTAAAATGGATTTCGTTTCGTTAGTATCACAATTCTTATTAATTTACACTTTCCACCGCGGTCGGTACGTTCATAATTTGTCTTCACCTTTTAACATTATGTCTGACAGTTACATAATTAATCGCACGTTTACTTGGAGCCCACTTCACGGTATTTAGAATCCGTAAAGGTGCTACCACACTGGTGTTTAGAAACTTTTGTAGACATTTAGAGACATCCTTTTTTAGGTGGGAGCAGTTTAGTAGGAGGAAAACTTTTATAACCTAAAATACTATTTTTTTTTAACAATTCTAAACTTTTATAAACATCTGTAAACATTATTGTTACTAATACTATGGATGTACTTATGTCTGAAATATAATTTAAAATTAAAATAAAAAGGCAAAAGTCGCTGTACAATTAGAAGAAGTATCTAGTTTTTCAAATTCGGACTTGTCTGGGAACATTGGAAACTCTTTCAAGCTTCTTCTTAAAGTTGTAAACAGTTTACAAATTATTCCCAACACTACAGAAATGTCGGGGAACCCCCGACCAAGTCACATACAATCAAATACTTCCTAAACTACTAAACTGATTTTAACGAAACAGAGCTAAAGTAATCTCGATTAAACCCTCTATCAAACCTCCTCAAACGGTCCATTTGTTCAAGAACTACGATTCCACAGACAGACATACATACACACATATACAGAGCCAAAACTGTACAGATGATGTGAATATCCATGTGTCCATTATTTTATGTAACTTATGAAGCAAAAAATATATATATAAAATAAAATATATACATGTCAAATTTATAACACTCCTCTTTTTACACCGAGGTTGAAACCGAAACTACATCTTCGACCTCATCATCGCTTTCCATCAGGTGAGTTGAGGCCAAATGCAAGCCTCATCATCACAGCCCATAACAGTCCACTACAGGACTTTGGGCCTCTCCCGCAAAAGGGGAGGTTATTGCCATAATCTCCACGCTTGGCAGGCGGGTTGGAGATCGCAGTGTTGCAAACATAACAATGAAAAACGCTGCTGCCCATTTTCCAGTTTATGGAGACTAGATATTTTGCCTCTAAACGTTAGTCGCCTTGTACGACACCCACGAGTGTAAGGGGTTGGTGCTATTCTACTCTACCGGTCACCACACGGCTAAATGCAAGCCTATTGACAAATAAAAACTATTTCTAACAGTTGCAAACCAGTGTGGGACCACCTTAATCTCACAAAATTCCCGTAGCGATGTATTCCCCTACCGACAAAGTTGTTGAAAGTTACTCGCTTTTCAAATTGACTATGGTATAAAAACAATGTTTTGCGAGCTACGGAGCGCATTGGTGTCAAATACAGACTTGTATTTCGCTTGTTTGTTTGACGTTCGTTATTTCCAATGTTTGTAATGTAACTTTGCGAGTGGGGTGTGTAAATTGTAGGCACGACTGAATGTGCCGCAGAGCCATGCAAATTTCCTTGAGCTACGTCGTACAGAGGAAAGAAAATACGGAAATATTTAGCAGATATATCACGTTGTAATTAACGTTGTTGTTCTCAATACATTAAAATTAACAATCATAAAGACGTCATAAATAGAACTGCCAAAGGGCGAAATCCCAAGATGACATGAAGTGAAATACCAACATGCAAGTGAGACGAATGCAATTTTTAACCACGAACCATTGGAAAATATTTCCAAAATGTAGCGCTAATAGTTAGAACAATTTCAACATTTTACTAAAAAAGGAGCTCCAACAGCGCAAAAGCAAAGATAACAAAAAAACTAACAATGTTTTCAACTATAGCGGTTATTATCACATGCAACTGTGTCGAAATATTGGGCTACTCGCAATTAAAGGTACGCGGTAGGAGACCCGACACATACCTTTAAAAAGAAAAGTTCCTCAATCTATTTTATGTTGTGTGTTTTTTTAGTTATATTAAAACACAAGCACGCACGGGTTTTCTCAGGGTTACTCTATTATAATATACATGTGTATATATAAACTCTTCGGAGCGTCGGTGGCAGAGTGATTAGGGTATCCAGCTTGTAAGTGAGAGGTATGAGACTATAAAATCAAGTTATTGTATTGCATATCTATGGTAATTCACAAAATTTGCTGTTTATAAAGCAGCAAATTTTGTCTATGAATTAATAAAAAAACAATTCTTCATCAGCACTTTCAATCAGCAATTTTGTTACTATACGTACTAGTTTAGTGGCAAACGACGAATACCTATAAGTTCAAAGGTACTAACACTTTTCAATTACAGTAATAGTATTTCTATCTATATATATATATATATATATATATATATATATATATATATATATATATATATATATATATATATATATATATATATATATATATATCTCTCTCTTTTCAATCACAGTGTTGATGATATCCATAGGTTGCGGTGACCACTTTCAATTAGGTAATTTCAATCTTTTACTTAATAGATATAAAATATAGGTTAGGCACTATACTATACATTACGTTTGTTCGATGTACTATACATTACGTTTGTACTATACGTTACGTTTGATTGATGTTTAACTTAAAAAAATAAATACACATACAATCTGATCAGGCTCCCCTAGTAGTAGGGTCACGGAGGTGAGATGGCAGTCGCTCCACTTTAACTGCCAAATCCTGGATCATGGTCAAGGCGGACCCCAGGCCCTCGTGCGCGAGAGCACAACCGGAACATTAACGCCAAGATGATTATTTTAGTCTGTTACACATTCACAAACATAAACGACTTAAACTGTACCACACACGCAGTAGCTGATACGGCATCCATCTTTAACCAGGTGTAACAAATGGGTCTGATTTACCGCGCCATCGACTGAACAGCTGGAATAATTAGGCGCTTAGTCGGATCAGGCTTCTATTAATCCCAGGGTTGTTCGCTTAACATTTGGAAATCGAAGTGTGATATACTCATTTAATTTAAATCTTTAAGTACAGTCATTCAACAAATTAGTAATGGTATGAGTATCCATATGACAATATGGACTAAATGGGTCAGCTGACCTCGATTTTATTTGTACTCATTTATCGTAAGTAATATAGTAACTATGCTCATTTGTAATTTTTGTTTAGGATTTTGTTTGAATCAATCATGAAATGGTGATGAATTTGTTGTATGACTGTATCTTCCTATCTACCTATCTTGTTTGGTTATATGTAGTATTTTTTTAAACAATTTGTTAATATTACCATGTTTAAGTTTGCCATTTGTTAAGAACTGTAAACCTATATAATAAAATATTTGTATTGCTTGGGAAGAACTAAGGCCTATAGCAGTTTTAACTACCACAGCCTTCAGTATCTACTTTGTTGAATCTATAAATAGTTTCATTTAATAAATATCACGACCTGAGTGGTTCAGATGGTTAACATGCCTGTTGCCACGCAGAGGTCCCGGGTTCGATTCCCGGCCCGGTAGATATTGAAATGATAAATTTTAATTTTTGTTACGGGTCTGGGTGTAGTATGAATCATAAGTGCTTCTTTCTAAAAAAAGTATATAAGTTGTTTATAGCTACTTTAGGGCTAGATGGCGCTGTGTGAATTTGTCTAAGTATATTTATTTATTTATCGATGAGAGCCACACGCGATACCTACTTGGCCTCAATGGGAAAAGGTCATGATAAAGGGATACACTTTAACGTATACCCTCTTTTTGGGATCGGCGACACGCTAACGACACCACTGGTATTGCTAATGTCCGCGTACTACAGTAATTGCTTTCGATCAGGCCGTACGCTTGCTGTGTGTAGGCTTCAACACGATGCTTTCCCTCACCGTGAGAGCATATGAAATAAATAAAATAACATAAAAAGGTATTTATTTAACGACCAGGCATCTAAATCATAAAATCAGGTTTGTAGGATCGGGCCCAGACTATCCGCCAAATATTAGCTCCGGTTGCAGAACCTGTTTCCCGAGCAGCCACCGCATGCAATGCTTTTTAAAAGTATCCGTAGATCTCGCGAGGAGATTCCGTAGTGGAGGTGGTAGATAATTCCTCATCATAGATGGTGGTAGCTCATATAGCGGCAGTGGGATTCTAACCCATTACGTTTCGCTTCCGAGTCGGATACCTTAACCACTCGGCCACCGACACTTTTGACCCAGCAAGAATTAAAGTCACCAAAAAGTAAAGTGGCTGAAACTATTCATCGCTACAAAGTGGAATTTTTTGTTCTTCATGACAACCTACGTCGCCCTCACAGTCTAGTAATGCCTCAGTGATGCTAGTTTATTTTATACTGGTGGCAGGTAGGTTGATGTGCTGCCTTCTGTACCTACATACTTAGTATAGTTACGCCCTGATCCGACTGAAAGCCGATTTGTTCCCAGCTTGATCTATTGATTGGGAGTGAGTAATGAGGGTGCCGCTGATCTTTAGCTCTGATAAATACCCCAAATGCTTTAGGGATTAAAACATCGATAGAGGTTGTATTGAGTATAATATTAACAACAGTTGTTCGCAAAATGTGCACAGAATTTGTTACGATAAAAGTAGATTTACATCTCTCGGACCGTTTTAAATATCATCGAAAATAATTATGGGCAGGATAACTTCATGCTCCATCTTCGGCCACATCGTCACTTACCAACAGGTGAGATGGCGGTCAAATGCCTGTCTTGTATAAGATAAAAAAGAATTAGAAATATCTGACAGGTTTAGACCTACAGCAACGGCACCAAGCGGGAAACATTTTTTGTCATAGATACTCGCCTACCGCCTTGTTTGACAGGTCTCCATACCACACAGCGCCATCAAGCTGGAGAAAATATGAAACTGACAGCCCACTGTTTTCCGTATTCCTTTCAATTTTAAATTATTGACAGCTGTTCTTAAAACTATATTGTCTTTTGTTTCAATGAGTCGGCTGTGTACCGGGGATCTAAAAGGCTACATTCGTGTTTGTAGGATCTCTCTTGACTTATTTTATTACTTACGGTTATGAGGACTCCTGTTTTAACGTTGGTTCAGCATGTTGAATACTTTTATTTTTTATAGTATAATATCGTTTTAACGGTATCTTTATATTTGGCCCGTCAGGCTTTTATGGCTCTCCAATCCATTATATTATGTTCTGAAAAGAGAGGATTCTATGTTTATTTGGATGCGACCATTATTTTAAATGGTCTACGAATTATGTATTTCGAGACGTACTTGTTTGTTCTGTTAATTCATTTCCTTTTATTTTCTATTATATTGTTATTAAACATTAATATCTTGGTATAAATATTGTTGACAAATTGTTGTGAAGTTGTCAAGCAGTGACGTACCACAGATCGATGCAATGATGGCGAAGATTTTATTTCTATTTGCTACCCGCGAAAGAGACTGGCTATGATAAATTTGAAATTGATTGACGGCTTGAGAAAAATAAAAAGGCGGACTGATGTCTGGGATTCTGATGTTTGGAGGGGAAAAAAGTGGAAGTTTTTTCAAGATTTTTTGACTAAAATAACCTTAGATCAAAAGGTGGAATTTTATTACGGAGCAGAAGCTTACGTCTCAATTAAGTACTTCGCCAGTGGTATTTTCTTCGGCTTGCTTTGATTTTCTACCCAAGTGAATTACGTGATCCTGATTTACAAACTGACTCTCTTTTGGACCTATAGTGTTTTATTAGAGTACTTTTTTTAAATTAATTTGTATTTGTGTAGTCTTCTGGATTGAACCACCCACTACCCTGAATCCTTTGTTTTTTCCCCTTCCTCTACTGAACCTGACACTGCCCTGCAGTTTAGTTACGTTACATGTTTCATCTTTTGTAAGAGTGTCACAAAATTATCTGATTCGATGGAGCTGGAACTAAGTGACGCAATTTTGAATTTTCATGTCAATGTCAATAACAACAATGCTGCAGTTACGTTTGTGATAAATTAATTTGAATGAAACGCTAATGTGGCCTTTTTAGACCCCAGAATTGGTTACTGTGGTAAAACTGCTTTCTGTAGGCTATTTCAGCTTACGATAAAGTGTTCTTCCATTCGTTGCAATACAATTCAGTTAATAAAATTTTACTTTCTAGAGATTCATCTGTCTACAAGGGATCAGTAAAGCGCGTACTTATTTACGGCTTCTAGCCTTTTCTCATATTACACATATTCCCCTGTGAAGCCTCAATACTCGACGGATATAACCCGTATCATTACCATTATCTGATCTTCGGAAGAAAAGCAACCAGATGAGTGAAAATGTTGTGAACATTATTATAAAATTCGTAAATTTTATTACGCTTTTATTTTTATAATGGGTGCTTATTTTTTATGTGGGATAATCTTTGATAAATGCCACATCACCTGCGGGAGTAACGTGGATTTACCCGAGAACTGACCCTACCCATTAAAACCCATCTGTGTATCTGTCGCAGCCGTCTGGTTAAATCAGCCATTTAATGAGAAGGCTATTCCGTTTATGAAACGCCGGCATTCAATTTAATGCCTATCCTGAGCGGTGATTGAACTATCAACGCTCAACGTTTAACTAGTTGGCTTATAATAAGCTAGCCCTCTGAAGACGGGTGACGTTAAATCAGGGAGGTGATTTAAATTTAGTTCAAATTTTATACACTTCGGCGCTGGTAGTGCCAAAACAAATATGGTGTCAGACAGCTCGCACAGAAAGCAATCTTTTTGATTTTCTTCGTTTTAACTAAAATTTAAGTGTGGTCCTACATGTTTTTAAGTAAGAATTAAGATAACTAAATTTGTTCATTTTCTTTTTATACCTATAAAGAGAAACACAAATGTTTGTCAAGGTTTTGTGCCATTTTATATTTAAAGTACTGTGGTAAATACTATAAATATATAGGTACACGCAATACAATTAATTGTATACTTACTAAATTTGTTGCCATCAATAATTCCATTATTAAATAAGTTACGTCACACTAACCAAACATACCCTTTAATAAAACGGCTATATAACGTTCAGCCAAGTAGCTGAACGTTACATTCAATTACTTGGCTAGCTGTCCTTTAGTCACTCAATTGAATGCCGGCGTTTAATTAACTGACTAGCCTTCTCATTAAATGGCTGTTATACAGATGTCTGCGACATATCCGCTGCCACTATTTGACGAAACACCACAGAACCACATAGACCACATAGGTATTTGCGCAGCGGTATTAGGCAATTAATTGTATAAAGTTCATTATTTCTGGTCCCCATGATCTTTCGTTTCAATGTTCCATTAACAGACACTCAAAATGAAATCAAATTCAAACCGAACTCTGAAATCGTTCTCTAATAATTAAATATATATTACCTACAGCAAACTCTTAAAAATTCCGTCCGCATAATATTTTATGTTAATAACCATATCAGTATTCACGTCCATACGTGCATAACGCACTCATGCGAAATTATTCAAGGATTTCTTTGGAAAAGATGGGCGAAAAATAATGAGCATAGTAATAATTATAATATGCCGTCTATATCCTGGGTGTATCTAGCGCGCGAGAGCCCGGGGTCTGTCTGAACAATGATCCATGATCCATTTAGCAGATCAAGTAATTACGCAATGGGGCGCACTAAAAACCATTGCCATTGCGTCAGCCGTGGCATTGTGCTGTGTGTGGCCCATTACACTTCTCCATAGCATGGCTAATGACAATTTATAGTTTTGTTTAAATACACAAAAGCCGCTTTAGAATCTTTATAATGCGTACGGGTATGGAATGGAACGCGTTGTCTGGGAGTGTCTTCCCTGATCATTATAATCTAGACGCCTTTGAGGCTAGCGTGAATAGGTTGTTCCTAGACTGACATGCTCCATCATCGGCAGCATCGTCACTTAGCACCAGGTGCGATGGCGGTCGAATATCGGCCTGACTAGTCTAAATAATAAAATAAATGATTTTCTCTTTTTATGTGTTGTATTTTTTGTGCCTTAGAACTACATACAATAAACATATTTTACTTACTTTACTTAATTACGGTAGAACAACTGCCATATGACCTCCGTAAGCCTGTTAACAGGGAAATCTGGCCAGACTAAATCAACAACACAGAAAAACTCGTATAATGGAACTGGGGATCGAAACAAGCATAGTAATGTAATATGCAAATGGTTTGCACTGGGCACAACCGCGGGGTTGTCTGAAACAGTGCGGTGGGCCACGTCCGTTAGTATAACAGATTTGTGGTCTGCAGAGCATTAATATCTACAGATTCGGGTGTTGGTGAATCCAGAACATCTTGTAGTCTACTGGCTGCTGTTAATTTAAGACGAGATTCACTGAAACACAGGAACCTGGCAACATCTGTAACGTTACAAGGTTTATGTAACTGCGACGTGCAAAAGGCTATGAATTTTAGTAGTAAATTGATGTTGATCGTTATTTTTAAGTTGATACAGCATAATGAAAACTGTTATAGTAATTTTGTGTCAGTTAGTTCATTGATGGATAATTATAGCTTCCCTCAAGAGACACCGTGGCCGACCCAAGAAGCGATTAATTAACATCGCTGACTCGGATTCGGGAGCCAACGACTTACGACGCGAGGATGCCGAAGACCGAGCGAAGTGGAGAAGAATGAGTAGTAAAACAGAGCCTGCCATAAGCGCTCGCAATGACGAAAATGATGATAATGATTAATTATCGGAATCCATATAATTTATTGTAATCGGATTTGCCGTTTCTAAGAATTTGAAATTATGCTTGGTTGAAATTTACAGCACGGAAAATATTACGGGGTTCCTCCGTACAAAATTGTACTTTCATAATTACTATAAACCATGCATGACGTGGAGGTACATTACATTTATACAGGAGACAATGGGATAAATTTTATTAATGGTCCGATGAACAAACAAGCAAATGCAGACATTGTTGAGAGCTTACTATCTCTCTACGGCGAGTGAACCCGCTGAAAGCGACAATAATATTGTAATAAATCATTACAATATTCCCAACAACTCGCACGGTTCATTAATCATGATTTCCATATAATCAGATCGTATGTCGCATTCACATAAAACTCCGTTTCGTTTCCGACACGGCCTTGGTATTAAATACACAACGAATATTAAAATACACATCCAAGTCAATGAATGTGACTTAGATGAATGAAGTGGTTTATTATAATGTTTAGAAGGGAGCCATGCGATGTAAATAGTATTACATAGGTCCATAGATACAGACATACACACTCACACCGGTAGTGGTAATAGTAAAAGGCAGAGACTGTCGAAAAGAAGAAAAATGTTTTAAGAGATATATTAGAGGTCCGAAGGATATAGGTCAAGAGCCATAGGAGGTAGTGCCCCTGGTGTTGCTAATGTCCATAGGCAGTGGAGACCACTTTCCCTTAAGTGGCCCACTTGCCTGTTTGTTTGCCGCGTATTACTTTAAGAAATCCAACTAGTTGCCAGGTACCGAAGCGTAGGACTACTCAAGTAGAGCAAGTAAAGAATTAGGTTTCAAGCATGTGCAGAAATGAACAACAAGGAATGCTCCATCCGTAGACCAGGCAATAGGCAGCTTCTTTTTTTTATTAGAGCTGCTGCGCAGTCTATAACATTCACACAGGCGTGAAAAGCCTTCGGTCGTGGGGACCAGGCACATATTTCTTAAATAGCAAACTAGGTAATGACCAGAAGTTGGCATCTACTTAGCTAATCAAGCGGGGTATCGTGGTTATCTTTCCACCGTATCAGGTATTAAGAGCTCAATATTGCCTCCACCGATGTCTTCTTAGATGTCCTTTCAGAGGGTGTAAGGTTGGGTGGAAGAAATCCCATTATGGGATAAGCCCGCCTTTGCTATGTAAAATTATACTTTTGTAACTTCTGTATTAATTTATTAAGCAATAAAGAGTTTACATACATACGTACAGTGGAGCGACTGCCATCTGACCTCCGTGACCTGTTAACAGGAAAACTTAACTACATTGGTTTGCGGTTACACGGTGACATAACGGAGGCTCTTGGGATTGCATTCGGTACCTCTAGCTTACGAGGCCAACCCGCTAGCTATTACGCCACCAACGCTCGTAGTATTATGTTATTGTAAACAAATCATGATCATCATCATCATCTTGGCGTTAATGTCCCGGTTACGTTCTCGCGCACTCGGACCCGGGGTCCACCTTCATCATGATCCAGTCTTTGGCAGATAATTTCATTACAGTAGAGCGACTGCCATCTGCCCTCGTGATCCTGCTACCATGGGAACCTGACCAGATTGGATCATGGTTACATATTATGTCCCATGAATGTGCAGGTTTCATCACGTTGCTTTCCCTCACTGTAACGGCATCGGTTAGTATTCAACTGATGTATATATATATACAAGGTGGAATACCATAACACTAGGCCACCGACGCTCGTACTCTAAGCGATTGTAAAATATATATTTTTAAATATTATTTTATTATTATTTATTTCCAACCTGACAGTCTTCAAAAATGTAATACATATCACATTTTTGAAGACTCTGTCAAACTGCGCAGCAGTTTTACGACAGATACGCTCTCTATGCCAATTATGTCCATTGTACTACGTACTACCGTTCACAACATCTTACAACTTACAACACTACTTTACTTACTTACTACAAACTACCTATACTAAAATACCTATAATAAATGCCGCAATAATATCCCACAACAAAATAAACCACAACTTACTAGAAAGGTGACCGCGCTTCAAAGAACAAAAATCCAATATACTCCATCGGATAAACGGATAGAAATCTGTGTGTGAAAACACCGTGATACGAGTATGTACATAAATAATCTTCAGACAACCGTACAAATGGTTTCGTCGCAAATAATAGGAAATGTATGCGCATATTTTTTCAACACCCTCCTACGTCGTGATGTGATTTGCTTCGACTTTTTAAAGGGGTTTATTCGTAAGCGTACGTATCTATGGCGTTTGTTTACTGACATGATTTCTTCAAATAACTCTTGCCATTAGTCACAATTCGTCCTTGAACTTTAAAATTGTAGTTAATTTCATAATTTGACTCCATAGAAGATACATAAGAAAAAAGAGGGGAAGTAGAAGGCTCAAGATTGGATGTTACAAGAACTTGAAAGTTAGAGTGGGCGCCGAGGGTTATCAAGAAGACAAGACATTGGCAGAAAACACCAACTACAGAAGTTGGAGTCTAAAATGAATCATATGGAGTATATGTTATGAGGCTCTTTGAAATATACGAAATATATCTACATCTCACTTGCTTATTTCAATATACATCTTAAATCTCGTTTAAATTTGACACGATATATTTTGACAAAAATTTGACAAACCAGACTTAGATATTAGTTTCTAAATCGAGTTTACGAAATTTCATTTGCTTTGATTGGTTAATATGGAAATTATGATCAAACTTTGTTTCAATGGAGCCCGACTTCTTTCTGTAATTGACCGATAACAGCCTATATTATCCCACTGCTGGGCATAAGCCGCCCCCTATTCTTCATTATATAATAATAATGACTTTGGTATGTACTGAATTTCATTAACTTCAAGCCAAAGGACTTATTAATTTTTAATCCTTTTAAAAGGGAAAGTTTTAAAGAATATCTCAACTTGCTCCTCCATTATTCCAAGAAATCAAGTGCAGGAGATTATTACTCGGCTTATTATAACAGCATGCTATAAGACTTTCTTAAGCAAAATATTTGTCTCTAGATAATTTACTGCAGGAAAAGTATTTATACATGTTCAGATTTTTATAAAACTTTATTTATTTTAATTTTTTTTTTTTGTACACACTTTTGCTGTACATTGTAACTACCTCTGTTTAACCCTATCAAACATTTAAACAATACGTTTATTATTCACCTACCTTTCACGAGGATCAGCAGCCTCTCATTACTATTAAATTCATTTAAAACTACAGTCCACTCTTCATCATTTTAACCTGCTTACCCTGAAGTCTACGACCGTGGAAAGTAGGCCTGAACAATACAAACTTAAAGACAAAATTCACCTTTGTACAAGCACAGGTATTCTACTGTATAAATCTTAATAAATAATAAAGTTTATAACTTACGTTGTAATATCTCGCTTCTTGACAAATTAGATGAATCTAGGTGTACTGGAACTATACCATACCTACCCAGGTTTTAATGATGTGACAAAAATTGTCATTTGTTATGAAGCGTATTATTTTCTTTTGACTATGTAAACTTAGAAACTTCATTTTCACTATTTCACTTTTCTGTCTATATAAACTACCTCTGGAAACAGTCTTTGGGCCGGCGAAACTGCCGACCTGCTTAATCCTCTGGACTCCGTACAGAGACGCGCCGTACGAATTGTCGATGATCCCATACTAACACGCAAGTTGGAACCACTGGCAAACCGAAGGGACTTTGGCTCCCTGTGTGTGTTCTATCGGCTGTACAATGGGGAGTGTTCCGAGGCACTTTTCGATCTGGTGCCCACAGCGCAATTCCGCCATCGCACCACCCGCCGTGGGCTGGGTACTCATCCTCACAACGTAGACCCTCTGTTGGTCACGACGCGAAGGTTCGAAAGAACGTTTCTCGCTCGTACGATTCGGATGTGGAATGAGCTCCCAGCCACAGTGTTTCCTTTGGACTATGACATGGGATCGTTCAAGAGGTATATTAGAGGTCTCTTCAGAGGCGGGCAACGCATCAGTGACTCCCCTGGTGTTGCTGATGTCCATAGGCGGCGGTGACCACTTTCCATCAGGTGGCCCGCTTGCCTGTTTGTCTGACGTATAACATAAAAAAAAAAGCCACAGTTCTGTGCACCAATATAGCCTAGATATGGAAACCCTCCTGATCTATTACTGTCACTGCTATTCCTAAATTTGGGAGCCTCTGTCGCGTAGCATCTGCGTCACTATGGAGTTAACAAAAACACAGTGTCACCCTATGACACGACGAATATAGTCGGGATAATGGATGGTTTTGTATGTATTTATAGACTCTGGATACCGTAAACGGCGTTTTCTTAAGGAAGTATGGTGTTTAGCGTGGGAAATAAGCGATAAGGCTGTCTTATGAAAAGATACCGTAGCTTGTGGACGTTTGCAATATTTTGGATATTATTATACCTCGGGTATTGTCAATTCAATTCAGTTGAATTTTTATTGAGTAGGACATTGAATAGCTCTTACAATCGTCCAAGAGGAAGGGGTTTTAAAGTATGAACCAGAAGTTTGTTTCAGAAGAGAGTTCACTCACACCACGCCGACAACGGCTGGACCGTGTCAGATAATACAGAGCCGTTCAGTGCCCGACAATGCCTAGCAGAGACGGACCGCGCCCGACATAATTTATAGGTAAAATGTACTTAAGAAACGATCCTACTTGTCGACAATAAACATTGATATTAGGGCCTGTTTATATGTCTACGCTTAAAAATCGCGTACCCGTAACTGCCTTCCCACTGCGTACAGCGAGCTCGCAGCGATCAAACCCATGGGGACCAGAGGCATAGTATAAAGGAGTAGGGTAACTGCGAATAAGATACTTAGTGTGCCTTGTATGTGTTCGCAGAGCCGCGCGCTCTGCACCTACGCACGTACACATAAATCTCAAGACAATTTGACATTGACTTGTTTTGACATTTATGTGTGCGTGCCATGCTATGCCAGAGGTCCTGTTATACCTTGTCTAAAATAGGATGATAATTTTGACAATTCACAGTAGGGATGTGGTAATGTAAAATCGTTAATGAATCTATTCGATTATCGATTATCATTCTCATAGAACTTGGAATCGATAGTTGCATGGTTATTCAGCATGTTATACAAAATAAACTATTTATTTTCTTTTAAAATAACAATTTATTAATACGACATTAAAAACCCTTCCACAACGACGATTTCGATCCGTGCGTATTTTTATTTAATCAGTCAGCCTATTCCGTAGAATACGCGCGAGTCGAAATTGTTGTTGTGGAAGGTCTCTTTGGGTGAAATCCAAACAAGGAATTAGAGTTGTAGTTGCAAAAAACAACTTAATTATCAAAATATTAATTTTAAGTGTTCGATTATTTTATTTGAATGCCAAATTTACGATTGTCTGTTGTTATTCGTTATTCGTGGCACTTCACTAAAGGGGCGGGGCCTGTCTATGAAGTACGGTATTATCCGTAGTACATTTTACCGAAATAAAACATAAAACTTCATGGGTGTGCGCCAAGGACCAACAATTAGTAAGCTGTCAAAATTATCATCCTATATTAGACAAAGCATAATTTTATTTAACTCAGTTGCTATTTATGTTCCAATAAGACTTTTGCGTTGGAGACATATAAGTCTATCTTGTAATAACTTGTGTCGATAGAATCGTAATGGTATATTACGATTCTATCGACATTGTCTCTCAGTAATTGACTCTCAGTTTAATTGTTATTTCTTTTGCTTCCTAATTCCAACAACAGGCTGACGTATTAATCCACAATCGAGTTACAATTCCACTAGCAATAGTAGTTCCATGGAATGCATTGGAAGTCCATTACTCTTAAATTTGTAGCAGAATACCAAAAACATGTCAAACTTCTCACCGAGATCCAATTGAGATTCAATTGCATTATATTTTTAATACATTATTTTTAGAACTCTTAGAAATGTCAAAGACATATATTTAACGCATAGAGATTATCTTTGGCAATTTCCCCAAATTCGTGCGTTGCGGTTATCTGAAGCCTAAAAAAGCGATATGTAAATAAGATTGACATTGACTCGCGATCTGCCTTCCAGGCACAAACGGTTATAAAAAGTAAGCTGTACCTACTCGTGTAAACACAAGGGCATACGAATAATAATCAAAACGTGAATGTGAATACCATATCATGGAATACTAATAGGTAGGCTCAGTCTTAAAGAAATGTTTTGTCTAGAAAAGGTCCAACTAATATGTAGAAAATAAAGCTGATTGCGTGACGACTATTTTACCAGATAAATATCAAGGAAGTTGTTGTAAAGATTTCTTTGTTTTTCTCAAGAACAATTTTAGCCCACGAAAAATTATTGTGTGGAGGAGGAATATTAAGAGTTCATATCGACGTACACGATTTCTGATTTTTATCAAGCCAAGAAAAATTATACAATTTTCAATGTCATCAACTGTGTTGCTTTTGGCTCAACGCAATTGCAAACGCAAAAACAAAAAAAAAAAAAATGAAGACGATGTGGAAAGTAGTTAATGAGGTCACAAAACAAAAACAAACGTATCCCAAAACAAATCTTAAGTTAAAAGTAAACAACGACATAATAGAATCACCCCACACAATCGCTAACATATTCAATGATTATTTCATAAATGTGAATGAGTCATCTGTGCGTACGTCGCACTCGCGACCCACCCTATCTCCCCAAAACGAAAGGTCTATGTACCTATCGCCTCTGTCAGAGTGCGAAGTTTATAAAATAATTCGTGGTATAAAAAATAAAAACAGTACTGGAGTCGATGAAATACCATCAACTCTCTTACGGGCTTGCGCTACGGAACTAGTACCCCCCTTGACTAAATTGATAAACCAGTCATTTGAACAAGGCTGTTTTCCATCTAAATTAAAAATTTCCGTTATTAAACCACTTTTTAAGAAAGGAAATGTACTTGACCATGGCAATTACCGCCCCATAGCGCTTCTAAATTCCATCTCAAAAGTATTCGAAACAGCGATGTACATAAAACTAAATAACTTCATACAAAAACATTCCATTCTACATGACAGTCAATACGGGTTTCGGAAAAAACGATCAACATCACTGGCAGTTTACAACTTTGTTCAACAAATTTTAAAGTATATTGATTCAAAGCAGCATGTCGTTGGACTATTATTAGACCTAAGCAAGGCCTACGACAAAGTGAGTCATACAATTTTGTTATCAAAGTTGTATAATGCGGGTATACGGGGTGTTGTCCACGACTGGTTTAGGTCCTATCTCTCAAAGAGAACTCAACATGTACTTCTAGAACAATATTATGAAACTACCCGCGAAATAAAAATAATTCGTTCTGAAACAAAGGAATTAAAAGGGTCTATCCCTCAAGGAAGTATCCTCGGGTGTGTACTATTTCTATTGTATATAAATGACTTACCGAGAATCCTTGACATCCACTGCACTTTATTTGCGGACGACATTTCCTTGCTATTTAGCTTCACGAAAGACGAAAATTATAACAAGAAAATCACTGACACATTATTCTTAATTCACCATTGGATCAAAGCTCATAACTTAGAAATAAACTTAAAAAAAACACAATTGATTCAATTCCATCCACACCAAAGATCACCGTTACGACTCCAAATTACGTATGATAATAGGTGCATAAACGAGGTCCGGCACGCCACGTTGTTAGGGCTACACCTCGACACTGAGCTAAACTGGAAAATACACGTATCCGACACAAAAACCAAACTGTCTAGATTTGTATACGCACTGAGTATTCTAAAGCGAGCGACGAATTACGAGACAGCGCTGTCTGCTTATCACGCGTACGCAGCAGCGTGGCTGCGCTATGGAATAACTCTGTGGGGTAACCACGCCGAATCACGCGACCTGTTTATAATGCAAAAAAAGTGCATACGTGTTCTAGCAAAAATCCGCCAGAGGGACAGCTGTAGACCTCATTTCATTGAAAAACGTATATTGACTCTGCCCTCATTGTTTATTTTGGAATCGGCCTTATTTGTCAGAAATAATATACAACTTTTTACTAATAAATCCGACATTCCCGCGTTATCGAAACTTAGACCTAGAAACCAATTACTCCAACCTAACTCGACTATGCAATTATTTCGAAAAGGTCCCTATGCATCAGCTATTAGAATATACAATAAAATACCGGAAAAGTTAAGAAATGAATCGAACCACAACAAATTTAAAAAATGTTTAAAAGAATACCTCTTGGACAAGGCATATTACACAATTGACGAATTTTTAAATAATACGTAATTTAATCAACCAGAATTAACTTGGATTTTAATCTTTCGACCTATGTACCTGTTTTATTATTTATTGACATTTTATATTTATATTTGAATGTATTTAAACTTTGACATAATGTAATGTTATGTGTGTGTGTTTTGACAATTTGACAATTTGGTTTGATTAATTTATACTAGTTGAGTGGTTTGTAATCCTAAGACATATCTCATTAATAATGATTAATTGTATTCTACTACCTGACATTCGTAGTGCCTTTTATAAGGTGTTAAATGTGGAACGAATGCTTATTTGTAACAACCATATTATACCATTTAACAGCGAATAAATGAAATGAAATGAAATTGGGAAGCTACAAATTAGAAGCTAGATAGTCTGTTAGCAGAGTATAATATTGCATCAGTTCATTTGACTTACTATATATGTGTCACTGTGTCATAAAAGATAACTAATGTCTTAGGGGCTAACCAGCTATGATCTTCGCAGGCCAGAAAACAGACACAGGAGACAATTACCACTTACCGTCAGTTGGACTGTTGCTCGTTTGTCAATGAGTAGCATAAAATATGGGCAGATTAGTTTATTGTAGTCTATCATAGACACTGCGATCTTCAAGTCTCCTAGAAGATTCGTACCTTAAACGAGTCACGACTACGAAGATAAAGTTCCTCGATCGTCTCTTGTAACTCCGCGACGCTAGACGTAACATCTGATACGGTGACATCAGCGAATTCAACACATGTTCCTCGGATAAATTCACTGGAGCTCCGGCCATAAAATTTTATTGGTACAAACTGACAGCCCACTTCTTCTAGTTCGAAAGATTTCGGTTCGGCAGGGCGATAAATTATCATAATTTTTGCCCTTCTCGCAACGTAGACCACGAACGGTCTGTTACACGGAATACCACAACGTTTCAAATATTCTGCGTCCTATTTTTTTGGGCCTATTATATTTGAAATTCTAATGAATGTGTTCCATTTGGAAGTGCGTTATTACGTCTTTGATTATGAGGTTCTTTGAATTAGGTACCTACTTGCGTGTAATGGAATAATTGGAACGTTTTTTAATTATTGCTAAGTTATTTCAGCTGTGTAGGTTACTATTTTGTTTGTAAATTGTTGAATGATATTTGGATTGGCCAGTCACTTTCGAAGGCCCGTAGCTCATCTGTCCACCTTTTTCTGGGTATTTTTTAAGGAAAAATCGAGGGTAGGCCAAAAGCCCAGCAGTGGGATGATTCAGGCTAATATAATAATAATAACTTGGATGGGACGTTGATTAACTGTAGAGAGGGCTATTGCATTTATAAGCATAAGTATATAATTCTCAAATTAACAATTAATAATATTAAATAATTTATGAGTTTCTGCCTACCCCAACTGTGAGTCAGACGCATCAGATTTATGTATGCATGTAAGTATATAATTGTAATTTACGTGTTTATTTTATTCTATGGGTCTACCTGAATAAAACAATTAATTACATTAATTACAATTACAAATTTTAAACCTAACATAAAAACTGAAATAAATTAAATCGAGTCTTTGTGCAAACTTTTTACATCAGTATTCATGCATTTTTTACATCATAGATTTAACAAAGATATGGAACCGCAGATGCAGCACTGTGATATTAGTAGGTGCCGACTAAATACTAACTCGGCACCTAGAGTCAATCATGATCAACCTCCACATCCCTCACATCGCATGCCTGTTTGTCTGCCGTATTACATAAAAAACCGTAGGAAGACCACTGCTTAACATAGCACGTATTGTGCTTACAACAAACCCCGTGATTATTTATGGAAAAGTTTCTTTTTTATACCACCAAGGTGGCAAACAAACTTACGGCCTGCCTGATGGTAAGTAGTCACCGCAGCCTATGGACGTTTGCAATACCAGGCGTTGCCGACCCCGTAAAAACATTTTTACCCCTTAAGTAATCCACAATAATAAATGTACAACATTACAGGCTATCTAGGCTGACTTGTCTTATTAAGTGAACAAAGAATACCCAAAATCACGCGCTTGTCGTATCAATCACGCTACTTACATAGTGTATAGATGTCTTGAATTATATAAGAAACTCATAGAATATGAATTTCATTGAATACTGCTGCAAATTATCCGTTTAGATACATAATTCTCATTACCAAATAAGACAATTCAGTTTGGAAAGATCTAAATGGTAGTTTTAACTTTGTGCATATTGTAGTGTAACTATGTATATGTCGTCGCGTGAAGGAAAGGGGTGTGTGTATCAGGATCATTGTCATCAGGGTGGTGATATTAGTATTAGATCGTATTCGTCCAGATAAATTAAAAAAAAGAATGTGGACACATTTACTCCACTGTATTTATTCCAATTCATTTTTGCACATCACTTATAATTTCACATGAAATCATAGCAGTATCACAATATAGGCAGTTGAGGTATTTAACTTTCTTATTTCAAAGGTGATTTCAGAATTATTTACTTTCAAACGTAAATAACAATTTATATAAACGAAATGTGGAGACAGTTTCAAGACGCGTCACTCCTCGGCGGCGGTCGCGCCAAGAATGGCCGCCACTCCGCCCGAGTCGTACCGTCGAGACTCTGTCAGCACGTCCCACCAGAGGGCGCACTCCCACTTCCGATTTCATCGTTATGAGTCCGTACTATCGACCACATGATTCCATACTATTGACCGCGATCCGTCATATATAATAAACATTCTTGAGTCATCATCACCATCACAGCCCATAACAGTCCACTGCAGGACTTAGGGCTCTCCCACGAAAGGGGAGGTTATTGCCATAATCTCCACGCTTGGTAGGCGGGTTGGAGATTGCAGTGTTATAAATATAACAATGAGAAAGCTGCTGCCCATATTCCAGCCTACGGAGACTAGAAGATATTTTGCCTTGAAAACATTAGTCGTACGACACGTGTAAGAGGTTGGTGCTATTCTACTCTGCCGGCTACATAGCCATAGTATTAAAACAAATAAATAAAAATTATATAACTAATTCTATAACAGACTAGTTTCGTAGTTAAAACCGGGACATAGATCGAGCGGTTTCCTCCTAATTAAATCTCAGAAGCCCATCTCAGCGGCACTTTGATCTGACCCATTCATTTCCTTCTTCCGCCTGTATAATTGACGCAAGCTATTGGATTTTATAAGATTGATATTTCCAATTAGAATTTAGATAAGATTTATAAAGGCGGCTGGACTGAAATGACGTTGGCGGCAAAGCAATTTTTTGCCTCGTATTTTGTTTTATAAACTGATTGGATGGGATTAACATAATAATTGTTTCCCCGGAGATTGACCAATATTAACGTTTTTTCACCAGCAACAAAGTGTATGCTGTGTGAAAAGAAAAATAAATTATAACCATCTTGTCGTAAATATCCCGGTTGAACATGCAAGGGACCCGGGGTCCGCTTTGATCTCCAGGATTTGGTAGGTCGGATTTTATAGTAGAGCGACTGCTATCTGACTTCCGAGACCCTGTTAACAGGGAAACCTAACCAGATTGGATAACGATTACACGTTCAGTCGCCTGAATCTGCATGTTTCCTTACAATGCTTTCCCTCACCGTAAAAACATTGGTATTGATAAACGTGTTAAGTAGGTACATAACTCAGAAAAAGTCATTGGTAGGTATTATGATGATGCAAAAGTGCATGACTAGTGCCAAAAAGCAATAGATTGAACTGCAAGTAAATATACTATTTTTTGTTCTATGTAGCCTGTATGTAATATATTATACACCCACACGTGCAAACCACAATCCTCATCAATACTTATAGTATCAATGGGTAATAGTTTCTAAAATAGTATTACTTTTTGCCTACCTTCCTTTCATATGCGGAGGTGCAGAGTACTCCAAGGCTCCGACTGCGTTAGAGTGATCATGCACTTGATAGTACATCTCATGAACTCTGATAGTACATCGAAAACTGCAAGTTAAACCGGCCGGCTTTAAAATAAATTCGAATACAGTACAAGGTCAACAAAACAAGTCAGCGAGGCGCCAATATTTTTAGCCTGTATCTACCTACAGGTAGGTATCGTGGTGGCAATGTTGAATATTGGATCGACCCGGCCTGCATATAAATAGCTGAACCTGCGGCTGGCTGAGCATGATTACTCAGTGGGATGATACACCCCGTAGGTATACGAGTACAGTGTACGTACTACGTACAGATGTCATCATCATCTTAGCGTGAGGACCCAGGGTAGGCTTGTACTACGTACAGATGTGTAGTTAATAATGTACCTCGGCTAGTTCGTAAGAGCGTCGTCCATGTCGCACGCGTATGAGTCTATTTGAGGCCGAAACAAGTCGCTTGTGCAGGGTATGTTTTATTTTTTAAATGATATGATGAATGAATGATGATTGTTTTAATGAATTTACTTTACTTACTTAGTTTTATAAATTAAACCAAATTTTTATTTTTAGTTTAGTAAGTATTCATGTATGGCTCTAATTAATTAAAAAAATGTGTTGCCCTTAATATTAACTTTTATTTTAAGTAAAATAACGTGTAATAATGACTTTTAACATGAAAACTGACAAAGTTATTTTGATGTGTAATTAAAAATAACTAAAACCGATTTTGATATTATTTTAATTTTAAAATGTTTTCTACTTTATTCCCTTTCGAACAGTACGCTATATGCTATAAAACCTTTTAACAGCTGCACCGGAATATAAACCTTAAGGTGGTAATGGACTTATGAGCGCGACCGTACCTACATAAAGTGTGTTTCAAATGCAACGTGCTAAATTCTGCGTAACAGTTTAAGCCAGACCATGTTGTTGTTTAATTTTAAACTAACACTATTTTGTGTCTTTGTTTCAGGTAAATACGTGTTCAGGTTCAGGTATTATGCAGCTGAAATTAATAGTAAATCTTCTTAAATGTTTGTTTTGATCGAATTTGGAGCCCTTCAGAATTACAGTCAAATTGTGTGTGAATGTGTGAGGGTGTGAAACAAAATTAGTGTGTGTTACACAATCCCTTATATTGTATAGTGATTTTTATTAGATACGAAATCACAACTAATGACCAAAAGCGTTTATTTGCAAGCGAGCGGCATCACATCATTCACTGACAGTGACAGTGACAGACAGATGACCGGCGGCGCTAGCGCCGTGGGGTTTCTTTTTCTTTTTCTATGGGCTGTGGTGGTGGCGCCGCGACGCCTGAGCGTTTTATTTTTTATTTATATCAAGTTATGATTTATGATTTTAATGTATAATACTTTCTGACATTTATAGCGTTTGTGAAAAACCTAAAATGAATAAACATATTTTAATTTGATTTGATTTCGTTCTTTAGAACTACAAACTCGCTACGATTGACTAGCGAATCAATCAGGTCTTCGTCTAATTTCCTTTTTCTTTATCCTTCCCACTTTGTCAACTGGCCTATTTCGTCAAGACATCGTCCATTCTGAATTAGTTTTGACATATTTGGCAGCAGCACGGATTATTTTCAGAACAATAAGAACATACACATTCTTCTCGGATTATACGAGTATAAGCAAATAATAAATAAATAAACCATGTTGGCGCTACGGATAGCCAATGAATTTTTTATTCACAACCTTGATTTCGAAATACCGATGAAGGCATGTCTACATGTACAAAGGCCGGCACCGTATTCACTCCCCTTGGGTTGCAGATGTCCAGGACGACAAATAAAACAAAGTAGCATATCTCTTACTTCAAGATGCTCGTTATAATAATAATAATATAATAATAACGTTTGAACTACATAATTGTTGTGTCCATGCATAGGCAGTGGTTACCACATTCCATCAGGTAAACACGCTCTAGATGCAACAGGCTGGAGCATTTAGCCCCACGAGACATTTTCACACCGAACACGTTATTATACTGTTTCTTTAACAGCCTCTTTTCGGGGAGTCACGTATCTTGATGCTTGCTTTATGACTCAAGTTGGGCTCAACAGGTGCTATGCGGAAATGGATGAGTCGCGCTATAACATTCTTGACACGTGTTAGTACTGTCTTTGTCGCACTCATCATGGATGAATAAATAAATAAAAAATATTCTTGGACAAACTCACAGCTTTGCTTACTTTGGGGCACCGTCTAGCCCCAAAGTAAGCAAATCTTGTGTAATGGGTGTTAGATAACTGATAAACTACTTATATACTTTTTAATGCATACTTATCATACATACTACACCCAGAATCGTAACAGAAATTAAGATGATCATGCGGCAAGACTTTGGAATTCTCTTCCGCACGAAGTGCGTGACAGCCAGTCTATTGCCATTTTTAAAAAGCGTGTTAAAGAGTTTTATCTATCACAGAGTGCTCCTAAGTTGTAGATAATGTATATGTATGTAGTATATAGTATCGATATGTATGTATGTATGTGTATGTATATATTTGTAGATATTTATGTGTGTAAGTAGAATGAATATACTTATATATATGCCTTTTTAGATATAGGTAATATTGTGCACGTCCTATCGGCGTCTCATGATCACATCACGCTTCCGAAGGCCTGCTGGAAGAGATTCTTTTAGAAATAAGTAGCGCCTGTAGTGCCATTTATTACTTTGCCCGTTATTCACTATGTATTTCCTGTGCACAATAAACTGTTAAATAAATAAAAATAAATAAGATTCATCCCGAACAGATCCGACCCGTAACAGAGAACTCGGGTCCTCTGCGTGGAAACCGGCATGTTAACCAACTGAACTACTGAGGTCGTCATATAAGGCAATTTAATATATTTTGAAACATATTTATTTCTAGATCAATTTACGAATCTATTCCCAAAAGCAGTGTATAGAAACAATGTCTCTGTCCAAGAAAAAATATATTCCGAATGACAATAATTTCACTCGCTTTTAATGTGTTTATTTGAACAGCGAAGCACTTTAAATAAGTGCCCACTTACTCTGACTATATTCTGTTCTAAGCGCTGAGTAAACCGCGTCAAGATTTCCACTAAAAATCGCGTGCAAATTTAGTCTTTTATAAATCGAATAAGCTCAGGCGCTTCGGTAAATGAAGCTTAAAGCTTGAGCTTTCTAATGGGCAGAGATACACACCTGTTCCTCTCCTCTCTGTACAAACAAGGCATCTTATTTGATATTCTCAGGCAGCTCGTTAAGGGATGAGATTGTTAAATATTTGATCTATCGCTTGTTCTCGAAAAGCTAAGTCAATTTAATCAATGCTGAAATGTTTGTTTTACAGTCACAGTGGAAATTAAGTTTTTACTTGTTACTATGTCCTCTATGATTTTTAACAAATAGTTTTATAGAATAGAATAGAATATTTTTATTGCGTAAAATATGGTATACAATAGGATCTTAATTAACATTTTTGGTTCACACACTGCCAGAATCTGGCATGCAATAATTTATAATAATTCAATTCACATTAATAACGTAAAAATAGTAAAATGTCAGTTTCAATAATTGAAAATAATTAATTATCCAATAAAATAAAAACATGTGGCTAAGAATAACCTGAATTAATATAAAATTGAAAATAAAATAATAAGTACATTCATGAATAATTTAATTCATGAAATCCTAATAAATAATTACTTATCCAATATAATAAAATAAAATATGTCATTACAGAATGCAATTAATTGATATACTAAGATGACGTTCTCCATTCTTATTGGATACAAGCCGGCATTTATATTACTTCTCTCACTCCCACTTCTCGGTAATCAATTGAATAGAAATTTTGCAAACACATGTAAGTTAGATGACAATACAATATTATATCAGTGAGCTGATCTGATGATGGAGATAGAAGGTGGAAACAGGAACCATTAGGGTGGCCGTAAGGGTTTTTATAAACCCTTACGGGGTAGAAATCGGCGCCCGAGAGTGTTCAACCATTCTCAGGGCTCCTGCGAAAGATCATGGACAATGTTGGTCGTTTGTTCTGTTGTTAATTTACAAAATTTGAATATTTATGATATTAGCGATACTTCATCATCATCATCATATCAACCAGAAGACGCTTACTGCTGGGCGTAGGCCTCCCCCACATATGTCTCCACAAAGGCCGGTCCTGTGGTTTCCGCATCCAGCTGGCACCTGCGATCCTTACCAAGTCGTCGGTCCACCTTGTGGGAGGTCTACCCACGCTGTGTCTACCGGTACGTGGTCGCCACTCGAGAACTTTACTGCCCCATCGGCCATCTGTTCTTCGAGCTATGTGCCCTGCCCACTGCCACTTCAGTCTGGCAATCCTTAGAGCTATGTCGGTGACCTTGATTCGCTTGCGGATACTACGATTGCGGATAGCGATACTTGCTATTTTATTTTGTAGTAATACAAAAGAAAATCTAATTTAAATGAACCAATGAAAATGCCGTATTCAGTCTCAGTACTTAATAGTTAAAAAAATAGAGTGTAGCCCTCTGTCTAATTCGGGAATCGTAATCTTTAATTAAGTAGGTTGCAGGTAAATCCTGTGGATAGTGGCGGTGAAATCCTATGACGCTCGGTAATGGTTTACCATTCTTTTAACGAAATGGGATAACCCCTATAATGTAATCATTTAGTGCTGTAATAGTAAACTTCGAAAACAAACCGAATTACTGTAATATTTACAACGTCCGATGTTTTTGATAATAGTATAAACATCTAATTACAAAATTTGAATGGCCATCTTGGCGTTAATGTCCCGGTTATACTCTTCCGCGCAAGGGCCCTGGGTCCGCCTTGATCATGTCATGATAAAGGATTTGGCCGATCAGGTAATTACAATGGAGCAACGCCATCTGACCTCTGTGACCTAGTTAACAGGGGAACAGACCAGATTGGATCACGGCTACATAATCAGTCACCTGGACGTGCAGGTTTCATCACGATGTTTTCTGTCACCGTAAGAGCATCGGGTAGTATTCAACTATGTATATCACTCAGGAAAGAGTCATTATTACTGTAGCACTGCGTGTTACACTGAGTTTAAAGTAAAAATGCAAATGTTTAATTGATGTTATATTGACAACTTTTGTTGGAAGAATGATATAAAACACATATAATACCTTACATCTAATTCAAATGGAACACATTTGAATTATTACCTAGCCAGTGCTATGTGTGCTCATAGACGCAAGCTAATAGCTTGCGTCCTACTTGCTCCGACCTATCTAAACTTACACGCCTACATCCTACTTGCTCTAACCTACTTAACCGACTAGAGCCCCGGTTACCCTACAGGAGCAGCAGGCCAACCCGAACGCCTACCTAACTTAGCGCCCGTCCAAACATACGGCCTCTGACACCTACCTGTCCTAGAACCCGTCCTTACCTAAGGCCTGCATGAGCACACACGCTACAGTACATAGCGGCAGTAGGATTCATACCCGGTACTTTTCGCATTGCGAGTGGGATACCGTTACAACTAGGCCACCGACGCTCTCAATATAATGCAATGGGAGATTTAAATGATAGGCAACAGATGAGCTATACTCGTGTATTGGCTAATATTACAATAAGGTTGCATCTTATATATACTAAAAGAGGCGTGAGGGGAGTGCACACACTACAATAAGATTAAAAGGGTGATGCTTTCTAATAACACAGGAATCGTACTAAAGATCAACCCAGTATCAATACGTATGTGTAAGAGTCGTATAAGGGTTCTATAGGTGGATTGGTTGTACGTCACAAGCACTAGGATTCCAGCATTCCGCGAACGAAGCACTGCAACTGAGAGGAAATTAGTCGATTTTGCGACACGACACGTTTTCGTATTTCCATCGAAATGAACAGGGTTGCCAGGTGAATGGCATTTAAATGCAGTGTTGCCGGCATCGGGAGGGAATTTCGACACCCAATCTCTATGCTCTTTGGATTGCGTTGACTGTTGACTAGAAAACGTCTGGTTACATAACAGTGATATTAATGGCTGAAATGGCAAGCGTATGTTTTACATAGAATAAGGTCAATTTACGACCTTCCAGTAGGAAACACTATTGTATCTACAGTCATCGATAGTTCAGAGTTGGTTTATGTAATCCATATAAAATATGTAAAGTACTTATTAAATTGCGGACGTTTTGCTTCCACGATCATCTAAATTGCGGTCGTTTTGTAACAAAGATATTTTGATTTTTATAATGCAGTACCTTTTTAATTGGGGATATTTTGCTCCCATGCCATTTAACGCAATGGACGTTTTTCCAACGAGGACATTTTGCTTTGAGAAGCGCGCACTCCTAATTGAAATAAAAAATGAAACATTTAAATAAATATCAGTGATACTATCTTGAGATTAATAAGGGAATTACGTCAAATTACTACTAAAGAATACAAATAAAATTACTATAACACTATCAGATAGGCACCGTATCCCATATGCAATACTGTTATAACGATAGATATATTTTAATAACAAACACCGCAACTAAACAATAATGCAATCTAAACTCGGAGTTAAAATTCAAGATCAAAAGTGTAAACATATTGCCTCTTTAAAAATAAAACTAATAGTTAAATTATTTAAAATAGTGTTTTATAAACTATTTATACGATTTTATTTCATTTTGAATGTGATATCTTTTATTATAATTTCAATTATTTTAGATAATCTACCCATAGAGTTTATTTTTTATTGTAGCAATTTGTTTACACTTTAGATCTTGAATTTTAATTCCGAGTATAGGGACTAGGTGTTCTATACTTTGATTAGCTATAACGACTAGAAGAACAGAAAGCCTTTTGGACAAGGCTCTCTGGCACATATCAGATTAGGCTTATAGTGATAATCAAGATAAACCTCAAGTTAAATTACTATAAGCCTAATCTGCTCTGTGCCTGCTAAGATTGCCAGTGGACTAAATGCCTATCCTATCGTACCCTACCAATCCTACTAATATTATAACTCAGAAAGTTTTTGAATGGTTTTGTGGATGGATGTCTGTTACTCTTTTACGCAAAAACTACTGGGGTTCGATTCTCTAAGGAGGACTTGATCGCAACGAAGAAATGTATGATAACAACCCCATGCTGTAGTGCAGAGGAAAGTCTTCGGGACCCAACAAATCAGTCACGTAGCTCTGACGAAGATTGTCAAGTAAGTTGATGAAGGAATACAATTTTATTGGTAACTGATCCCGAGTTTACAATAATATAGGTGACGTATCATCATCATAGCCCATAACAGTCCACACTGCAGGACGTAGGGCCTCTCCCACGAAGGGGAAGTTATTACCATAATCTCCACGCTTGGGAGGCGGTTCGGAGGTCGCAGTGTTATAAATATAACAATGGAAAATGCTGCTGCCCATTTGCCAGCCTACGGAGACTCTAGATCTTTAGCCTCGAAAACTTGAGTCACCTTTTACGACACCTGCGAGTGTAAGGGGTTGGTGCTATTCTACTCTACCGGACACCACACGCCACAGTAGCGTAGATATATTTACTCATTCACTTACACTAACTAAATAAAATCACAACCACGTCCTATCCCAAATGTGTTTGCTAACCCTTGCTTCCAAGCTTCATTACCCGTAAAACAGTAAGCCAACACAACTCAGGAACTCCAAAGTAACGCATTATAGCTGTTATTGTGTTTTTACTGAGCGAAGACCCTTGGAATGAGTTTATTTGTTCAACCCATTCGTTGCTGGAAACACGTTTTTGTTTCGTTTAACATCGTTATTTTGATGTGCCCTTTGTTTTGCCGTGATTACGTGCGGGACAACGGTTCAGGACGCCTCGTTGCTCGTCTGTGCAGTACAGGATACGTCTTTATGGCACTAAACTATCATAAAATCATGGTTTCACAGAAGTAAGTAGAAACTCTTTATTGCACACAAAAAAGTAAAATATACATAACAGAAAATAAAAACAATTATATGCACGCAAAGGCGGCCTTATCGCTTCGAAAGGTCATCATCATAATCATCTTGGTGATAAATCCCGGTTGAGCTCCCGCGCGACACGTGAGGTCCTGGGATCCACGTTCCTACTCCTCGTGGTCCACTTCGCTCAGTTTTTGGCATCTTTGATAGTGAGTTCATGGCACGATTGTTATTCTTAATGACGTCAAGCCAGCGGTTCAACGAATTCAAATTTAAATTAATTTATTTCAACATACATAAGAACATAATTCTATAGGCTAGTTCTAAGTTGCATAGGTGTACCAAATTTCAGCTCAATCGGATACCAACAAATGGCCTAAAAATTGTTTGCAAAGTTTGACGGACAACTTACATACGAACACCGCAAGTTAAATAAAAGCATGTATAATATGTATAAAGCATGACCTTTATACAAGGTTAACATTTGAAACAAACTGGATCGCGAAATATAAACACTTAGCACTCAAGAGTAGAAACTTGTGTGCGATGGAAGTACAATAATCTGGGGAAAGTTTCCTACTAACTTGTGTAGAAGTTCCGTATAAATTACACTTTAGTACAGTTCGCAGAGAGAATTAGTTAAACTATTATATTGGTTGGCCATTAGACGGTATCGTGTTTTCAGAAATAATTTTGGTAAGCGAAACTAATTAAAAATTGTGGAGCAGAACGTATACCTAACCATCTAGGAGTCAATGTCCCGGTTGTGCTCTCGCGCACGAGAGCTCCGCCTTGACCATGATCCAGGATTTGGCAGATCAGGTAATTACAGTGAAGCGACTGCCATATGACCTCCGTGACCCTGCTACCAGGGGAGCCTAGCCAGATTGGATCATGGTTACACATTCAGTCACCTGAATGTGCAGGTTTCATCAGGTTTACCTAACGCGGCGCGTAATAACGTCCATCTATAAAAGAAAGGGCAGTATACAGCAGTGCGGCAACTACAAGAGGTATCAAACTTATGTGCCATACAACGAAGCTGCTTAAAAGCATTATAGAGCAGCTGCAGCAACTGCGCCAGGGATGCTCCTTTTCGGAATGCCAATACATAGTTAATGTATTAGCATACAGGCCGGGCTGGAGCCTCGTGGATCCAAACATTGCCCTGAGAATCCTCCAGGCGGTTTACTGTTGTAGTAAACAACTATCTCTCCAGCTCTCTGCAGATCTAGAAATATGACGAAGCATGCCCTGTCCATTACATAAGGGGCACAGCAATTTGGCGTGGGTGTAATCGGCGATGATGCAGACCAATTATTAGATAGATCACACAAGTAATATATCGCCTGCGGGGTAAGAGGTAGGTGGGAGGGTGAAGTTTTGTGTTTGAACGCGTGGCGCGGGGTGCAAAGCAGTCAGCATTTTGTTTCGCGAAACGTCACTTGATGACATTGTCATCTCTCGGAAAAATATTTAAGTCCAGGGACAGGGGTCCGGGGCAGGCCCCACGCCCCTATGTTCAGCCACGAAATAACCCTCAAATGTCGCCCCTCCCGCCCACCTTACGATCACGTGTGGTCGATCTATACCCAGCGAGGGTATTGTCTAACCCAGTCGGCAACTGAATTTGACATAAGATAATTCTACACTGTTTCATCTACGTAGGGCACAAATCAAAGTAATGTAAGATTTTTTTATGTCAAATTCAGTTGTCCACTAAGATACCCAATAGCCCCACAGATCCACATAACCTATAAACGTCTTTCCCAGGACTCAGATAGCCGCAACAAAATAATGTCTCCCTTATAGATGCGATATCACCGTAATACAACAGTCTCCATAGAAGCTGGGGCATTAAATACTCGTTGGGAAGTCGCTTGTTTACTTGCGGAATACGCTCTCTATTACGATTTATAGTTGCTTTATGGTGCCGTGGCTTTCCGTAATGGATACTTCACGGGCCGCGGGCATTAGTGGAAGAACTGTATGAGGTTGTCTTTATTCATTTATATTAGGTAATTTAAAGACTACTTCTTTTTTGCAAAGCAGGGCTTCTACTGTTTTGATGATGACGCGCTGTCAACAGTGACATGAGGCTGGTTTCGTAAACATTAGTGTGCCATGGCGTAGTTTGGGGGTCAATAGCAACCAATAGTTTGGTTATCAATGTGTGCGTGTGTGTCCGCGTATGCACATGTTTTTGGCAGGATTCTGTCTTTATTTCCTACTTTTGTCTATATATAGTCTATATTTGGTCAATCGTATTTTTTTATTGAGGATCATATGTTCATGTTTTATAAAGGGTTTCGTTTATTACGGGCATCATGAGCCCACCGTTTACTCACCGCAGGTGATAGCTACGCGATAGCTACTTAATGAAAGTTTGATATGGAAACTTTCACTGTCGACTATAATATTAAATGTATCTGAACATTGTCCATTACAAAAATAGGGTTTCTTTATACCTATTCTATATTATTATTCTATTACTAAATTATAAGAAAATAAAATTCTCCAAAACTTTTACTTCACATACTTTCTCTTCCCAGCTGTTACGACCTCTCGGTTGGAGCTTAAAACAAGCGTAAAAAAACTTTTTCTTCGCGAATTATCCGTCTAACCTAAATGTGTGAATTGTAGATGTTATAGGCGATAGTTACCACTTACCATCAGGTGGGCTGTCTCCTCGTTTGTCACTGAGTAGCATAAAACAAAGAATTTTTTGAAATAAAAAAATATGGTAAAAAAGGTTTAAACTGTACACTGGCGAACACACGACCATGGGTAAAGAACTGCTCCTGAAGATAGTGTAAGAAAACATGATACTTATAAAGATAATGATCATCTGTAACCAGTTTCTTGAACTTTTCTCATAAAGTTTTCTCTTGGGTCATGCTTTGAGCAAAGTTAGTGCCAGACTTGTATTATCATAAATACATACAGTACAGTCGCGCTCATAAGTGATTTACTTTTTAAGAAAAAAATATTTTTATGCTACTACCACATAGAGGATATTAGATGCATTGTGTAAACAAATCGAATTGTATCCTAAAGTCCTATAAGCATTCCTAATTTTCTTCCATTCCATCCTCTTCATCATCCAGTTCGCGTGGCGTCCTACCCCAATTCTATCCCTACCCCTATCCTACCCTACCCTATGCCTACTCTACCCTATCCTACTCTACCCTACCCTACACCTACCCTATACTTTCCTACACCTCCTCTACACCTACCTACATCTACACTACACTTACCCTGCACCTGCACCTACCCTACACCTACTTTACCCCTACCTACTCCTTTTTCCTTGCTATAAACCTTCCTCTTGAATCATTTTATCTATGGATGAAAATAGCAATAAAATCTAAAAATTTTATACTATACGATACAAGTTAATTTACTGGAAAGACAACTAATATAACCCTTGGGCCGTGGGAACCAGGCATATAGGGAAAAAACCCTATGTAGGGAAATAGCCAAGCGCCTGGTCGATGCATCTAATGACCAGAATGCAGGCATCTACTTTGAACAGAAGATTAGCCTCGCTATCCAGCGGAGCAATGCGGCCAGCCTTCTGGGCACTTATCCGGGTACTGGGGATCGTGGGCAATTTTATATTTCTTTTTTGTGTGTAATTAATATTACATATTAATAATGCATATTACATTTTTGTATCACCTGTGTAAATGTTGTGAATATTTGTTTTAATGTCTATTTTGTTTTTCTTTTGAATAAATAATTCCACCAATATTACTAAAATGTACCAACCAGTAAGGGTAAATTGGAATTTATTAGCACTAATCTCTTGTCCTTTAAGTGCCTACGTTGCTATATTTAAAATGGTATGAGTCGATTTTATGAAAAATAAAACGATCTTATGAACCTGCAAAAGTATGGATGTATGTATGTATGGATATTTGTTACTCATTCACGCAAAAACTACTTAACGAATTTTGATCTTAGTAAAATATTGAATACCCATAGTCTAATTTTGTCACGAATTTGAATTCCGAAGGATTATGGCATAAGACTTTTTACGATGTAGAAATCTTCGAAAGATCAAAAGGTCATCCGGGGGAAAGACGTGGACATGTGGGTTTGCCCGAAAATGGACCCTACCCACTAAAACCACTCTATGTATCCACAGCCGCTTTTTATCGGAACACCACATTCTTACACACTGTATTTTTATTTCCTGTAATGTTATAAATTAATGCAATAAAGAGATTAAATACATACATACATACATACATGTACTCACAGATAGTTTGAACTGTGGTGCTTATGACATAACCCTAATATAACCATGAAGAACGAAAATATAGATAGAAAACCCTAATAATTAATTAAAATTATCAAAAGTACAGTAAATATAGAAGCAAATATATTTTTTGTAAATTACAATCCCGTTCATCCAGTAAATAAGATCACAACATCCGGCCGGTCTCAAAGCCAGTTGCCTCAATACCGTCCCCCACGAAGATACACTCGGCCGAGCGAAATAATTCACATTTTATCTCCGTATTAAATCCTGCGCGGTTCACTGTGCTGGATTGAAATAAAAAATGAAACTGTGTAGGCAAAGTGGTAGGTACAAAGGCCTCGCGTACAGTGGGGTTTGTTTTTTTATTTTTAGATTAAAATGACTAGATGGCGGTCCACGAATTTTAAAACGCGCCCTTGGACTTCTTAGTACAACAATGAAAATGAAAATGAATGAAAATGACAAAATGAAAAAGTATTTATTGAATCAGGATTAATAATAATATAAGATAATAAGAAATATTTATTTACACAAACAGAAACACCACAACACAAAAATTTGGAAAACACGACATTTTGTAACACAGAAGAAAAGAAAAAGTACATAAAAATTAACTAAAAGCACATAAAGCAGAAGCAAATAAAAGCTAGCACAGTGTCGATGCGTATAGTAGTAGTATAAGTGGTGTCATAAGTCATTGTTAGTAGTGTAATGCATGTGTGAAAGGGACCTCACTCAGCATTTTGCCCCGGTGCAAACCGAAGCGCTGGTTTTCAGTGGGACCCTGACCCTCACCGCTGAGTGAGGTACGGACGAAAGTGTGTAATAATTACGTTATCTAATCTCTTTTCAAAAGTCATAAATCAAATGAAAGCAAAAGGGAAGTTAAGCGATTCATCCAGGTAGGGCGCGAGTTATGCAGATCGATCAGCGCGTACGAGTGCTTACACTGGCGAGACACCGGGCACCGATACATACTATTATTGGTTTTCACTTTTCTACGTGTACTATTATATTAGTAACTATAATAGTCAATAATACTAGGTCTAGTCTTTAACGACTTCGTGGAACCCAATTTTAGATAGCAAACTTGGGAAAGTAGAGAAATTATTTCGCCCAATTAAATAGTAGTCAACGACTTTCCCCATTTTGCCGTCAATCACCTTGCCAAATTTTCTCTTGTTCAGTGGTTTAGGATTATTTTATAAACGGTGACCTTCAACTCGTCTACGTTTTTGGTGAAATTCTTCACTACCTACATATTCACTTTAATATTAATTCGTGGCAGTGGGCAGGGCACATAGCTCGAAGAACAGATGGCCGATGGGGCAGTAAAGTTCTCGGGTGGCGACCACGTTACAGAAGACGCAGCGTGGGTAGGCCTCCCACAAGATGGACCGACGACCTGGTAAATCGCAGGGACCAGCTGAATGTGGAAGGCACAAGACCAGTTTGTGGAGATCTCTCGGGGAGGCCTATGCCCAGCAGTGGGCAACCTTTGGTTTATATCATAATGATTCGTTCAAAAATAAACAAAAAAGGCCAGTATCGAACAAACAGTATACAGTACAGTTCCACTACCAAAGTAAGTAAGACTATTTCAATTTAAGCCTACTTATCAAGTGAGATATTGCACCGAAAAGTTGAAACGCCCAACAGAATCTTTTAACTTTAACTTGGGAGAAGTTAAACAAAAACTTTTATAAACGACAAGGGTATTACAGTCGCCGTCTCTTTGTTTCGTTTTGCTTTTTACCGGTAAGACTGAGATCATAAGCTTCTTAGTGATCTGTTGTTTGTATTGCCTTGTTTTTAAACTAGCTAGGCGGTAAACGGTTACATTTCCGCAGTATAGAATACTTATAAGTACCAACGAATTTCGGGAAAAATAATGCACATTCGCTAGTTTCCGCTTCGAATTCACTTACAGAGACGACGCTCTAGGAAGCCAAACTATTTGCATTATATGTATACCGCTGCTGATGTATTATAAGGTGACACTACATAATAATATTTGCGGAACGACGGTGACCGAGTGGTTAAGATATCCAACTCGTAAGCGATAGGTACCGGATTAGAATCTCACTGCGGCCATTTACCAAAGACTCTTTTCTGAGTTATGTACTTTAGTTGAATGCTAACCGATGCTCTTACGGTAAGGGATAAAACCAGCATATTCAGGCATGTGTAACTGTGATCCAATTAGGTTAGGTTTCCCATGTTGTAGGGTTGCGAAGGTCAGATGGCGGTCCCTCCTATGATCCTATGAATTATCTGATCTGCCAAATCCTGAATAATGGTCAAGAAGGATCACGGGCCCTCGTGCGCCCGAGCAAAACCTGGACATTGACGCCAAGATGTTTCATTTATAATAATATTTTCCATACATTATACAGCCCCTTTTAACCCATGAGGGTTGGAAAAATCGGCATTTTTCCTTTGCTCCGAAGGACAATAATTGGCATTGTCGCACAAAAATAAAGTTGAAACGATACATTATACCCGTGACTTTAACTTCAGAGAACTTACACAAAATGTTAATTATATAAACGATACGATTTAAGACCTGTGGTGACCGCATCCATTAATGGATATTGTAAAAGGCTCTGAACTTCAACCCAGCCGAGGGTAGAGATTATGGTAATTGCCATCTTGACACTAATATCTCGATCAATCTCTCGCGTGCGAGGGCCCAGGATCCGCCTTGCCCATGATTCAGGATTTGGCAGATCAGGCAATTATAGTGTCCTGCTCCGTAACCCGGTTAATATGGAGACATTTAGCCGTGTGGTGTCCGGCAGAGTAGAATAGCACCCAACCCTTACACTCATGGGTGTCGTAGAAGGCGACTAATGGTTTCGAGGCAAAAAATCAAGAGTCTCTGTAGTCAGGAAAATGGGCAGCAGCATTTTCCATTGTTATATTTTAACACTGCGATCTCCAACCTGCCTGCTAAGCGTGAAGATTATGGCAATATTCCCTTTTTGTGGGAGAGGCCCTAAGTCCTGCAGTGGACTGTTACGGGCTGTGATGATATACATTCAGTCGCCTGCATGTGCAGGTTTCATGTTTTTTATCTACCTAATATTTTGCCTACCTATATTTTGTCTACCTAATTCAGAAAAAAGTCATTATCTAATAAACGGTGGGAGTAGGGCACTGGTGGCACCTTCGTACCTCGAGGTACGAATCAGACCTTAAACCATTAAGCCGCCGACGACCTTATTGCAATACCCTTCACTAACATGGAGGTGGTTTAAGTCCAGCAGTGGCTTATTCTGAGCTGTTGTAACTGTGAAAATTGTCTATGGCGACATCTCCAAACTGCTACAAAGTTGACCAAACGAACGAAGTCACCTGCAGAAAGCTAGCTTTTAATACTAACCGTTTAGGTGGTCAGTGTCCTAGCTATTACCCAATAAATTCTAAATCATGACGTCTTAATTACTATAGAGATTACGAGGTTCTCCACAATCGCTTTTGCTATATACTAAACCGCATTGAAATTTGATAGGATGCATAACGCATTTATCATACTGTGATTCTCCAACAGCAAATTATAGTCCACTACTACCTATATAAATAGTTTGCCGTAGATATGTTTCTGAAAATAGTGCTTACACTGTCATATGTTTAATACAATAAACTAAATGTTGTGTTGTGTCACTGTTTGTAACAATGTAGCTTTAACTAAAACTACGTTAAAATGTATAAAAATGTATAATATTATTATTTAATACATAGGTACTGTATTTCAAAATAAATCGACAATATAAAACAATGTAGCTTTCCGCAGTCTGGTCCTATGTATCTATCTATCAGTTTTCGGTTTTCAACAATGGATAGAGTGATTCAAAAGGAAGGAAAAAAGGGTAGGTAGGGTTAAAGCGTAAAGTAAAATGTACGCGAACGAAGTCGCACTACTTATAAATATTTGATACATAGATACCGTATTTCAAAATGAACCTACAAAATAAAACATAATATCATGTGATAACTTTTGAAGTACTTGCCCAAATCACCATAAACTAATTTAATATTTATAAACAACAACACACACGCACACACAAACAAAACAAAAACTAAACAATGGCGAAAATTTAACTAACTAAAACTAAATAACTTAAAATTCTAATCTGAAAATCTATATCTACAAATGTCTCCCAAATCGCTGCCACTGAAGGGGGTGGTGCCCATAAGGCCGTTGGATGGCTATTGCTATACGTTGGCCAAGGAATGAGCCAGCTCTGCGGTCACCAGTGGATTTAATCAATTTAATCTTGTTTGTAAATAGTTTTTTAGCTTGGGCCCCACGGTATCAAAGTTTCCACTACAAACACCGTAAATCCACAATTATCAGCAATATCGACGACCTGAGTGGTTCAATGGTCAACATGCCGGTCTGCCACGCAAGAGGTCCCGGGTTCGATTCCCGGCCGGGCAGAAATTGAAATGATGAATTTTAATTTCTGTTACGGGTCTGGGTGTTCTATGTATAATAAGTATGTATTTAAAAGTATATAAGTAGTTTATCAGTTATCTAGCATCCATAACACAAGCTTTGCTTACTTTGGGGCTAGATGGCGCTGTGTGAATTTGTCAACGATTATTTATTATTTATTGATATTTGCATATTTACGGTGTTAATCTTCAATTTTCGCGACATACGCGTAAACATATGAATAAATTATTACAACCTGATAATTATTTGCACACATTATCGGTACAACTTGTTCAACCAAAACAAATACCACGTGAAACTAGAACAATGGAACTTAACTTTGTTGTACGCGCACTAAAATCTTGACGAGCACTTCACTCTGGTGAGTAAACTAAGTTATATGTCCGAGCTTGTGACCTGGATTTATTTTACGATCCATTGGGTGAACTTTTTTTAGAATACAGGCAGGTAGAGGTCTATGGGTCATTTAATAAAATTTTATAAACGGGGCGAAATATGGCGGACGTAAAACTAAATAGCAGTTGCAATGTTAGACTCTATATTTTAATGAGGTAATGAGAAAGTAATATAAATGTGGGTTATGGAAAGTAGTTTAAGCTGTATTTTCCTTTATCGCGAAATGGATTAGAAACAGCAAATAGGGTTTAGATATTGATCTTAAAAGAGATCAAGACAGACTAGCCATTCAAGATGTAACGCCGCCAGCATCCTGGGTGCACTCCCACAATTCAGCGTTTAGGATCCAATTATCTATTTGTAACACTGTTTTTTTTTTTCATTAGGTATTCAGGTTTCTATTTTAACATAGTTTTAATGATAAATGCAATAACTGTAGAGATATCGAAGTACGATATGTAATTATGTAGTTACTAAAGACAATACATATCGATCAAGACTTTAGGACGTAGGATTATCTATATTCCTCAAACCTGGCAAGCTGTAACAATGCAAATTGGATAAAATTACAGTAACTTTCAATACCAATGAACACGAACTCGTTTAAATAACCACAAGTAGTTCCAACTCCAATTTCTTATTATGGCTTCTTTCAGTAAAAATCTTAGGCAAATACCGTGCTACCACGAACCCTGAAGAAACACGAATTTTTAAAGCAAATTACTTTGAAATTGTATTCGCATTTACGAGCCCAATTTAAAGCTGCCAATTGATTCACTAGCGCAATCTTTAATTTGACATGGGGTCATGGTAAATAAGGCGAGAAGAAAGCCACATGGCAAGGACAGTATTGGAGATGGAGGAGGAAAAGAAAGGCCGCGGACGACCACCGACGACTTGGGTGATGACTTTACAGAATGATATTCGAGCGGCAAATATAAATAGAAATAGAAATAGAAAACATTTATTTACACACAATAACACTACAAACACAATAACACCACAAACACAAAATTGATACGGATATGATCCAAAATAGAAACTTGTAGCGAAAATTTACAAGAAGTGGTGACCCCAAATAATATGTGAATAATAAAGCAAGGCCGAAGAAGAAGAAGAGGGCCCATGGGAAAATAAATTTAAAGTGACACGACACACCGAATCCATTAACACCAAGCCTCACAGACTAATAACGTTAGATCTAGGCCGCGTTCAATTAAAATTTTAATTAAATTAGTTTAGTACACCGAGAAATTAGTTCGCTCGGCCATCATTAGCTTTCTCCCGCATAATAACTTTATCCACTTCAATCAAAACTGTCATGAAGTTGGGATTCATTTTTCTTTGTTACTAGACTTTGTAATAGGTGAAATAAAGCAAGGAAACGTTGTTCTACAAAATGATTGTTTTTGTTATTGTTTTTCGTTACTCTAGCCTGACTGTAGCAGCTAAAAATAATATTAGCTTTTGCCTGCGACTTCCTTCGCGTAAAATACGATTATTTCGTGTTCTACCAGGAATTACATTGACATCCGTATTCTGGAACGTTCCTATGAGGTCTCACAGTGCGTGGGTACGCACAGGGTTCCTACTGAATAAATTTGAATGGCGATCGTCACTATGCATCCGTCAAAATGAACAAAATTGATCAATCGTAGAACCGTACTGAACTAAGCGTTTAAGTTCAGAATGTCCAATTCCCAAAATGTCCAATGGTTTAAAAATGTCCAATTCCCCAAATGTCCAATTCTTTACTTAGGGCCGATTTTTCAATCCTCGAATTAGATATATCAGTCTGATAAGTTATTATGCGACTAAAATAAAATTGTATCATTACTTCATAATTGTAAAGGATTATAGTTTGTTTTCATTTGGCAGTGTATTACTTTATCGGGCAAATAAACTTTATCTGAGGATTGAACAATCGGCCCTTAGACAAATATTTAGTAGTTGACAGTCTGCGCGACGCCTTACCCCATTCGGCTGTATGTGTGCTGCATAAAGCCAAATATCGTGTGCACTTGAACAGCGACTTACGACCTACGCTAATATCTATTTAATATATTTTCCATATTCTTTTATACGAACTTCACCTCACTGTATGTATTTGATCTATAGTTTAAGGTCCCGTGATAGTTTTTACTTAGTTATTTTTATTTTATAAGATCTACCCACACTAAGCGGGTCAGGACAAAACTCCTCTCTATTCTCTTCAAAAACATAACGCAGTAAGTTTAAAATATATCAAAGAAAATTCAGTAAATATTGTTTTCGGTTATCCGAATACTAGGTAAGGATACTTAGAAAAGCATATTAAAATTTCACGTGTCAAAACCATACAACTAACTCAGAATCTGTGGTTAAAATGTTTGGTCTCAATCATTTTTCCGAGACACGTTCATCCATCGAACAATTCGCCGTTTCGTTTATGGTCAGTTCTTCGACAAAACGTTTCATCGGCGAACAATTCGCCGATAGAACTTTCCGTTTAAAACTACTTCGAAAAATTTGTGTCGGAAAAATGATACAGACTCAAAATCAATGAATACTAAAAATGCAAACGTCCTCGCAACTACTGAGCACCGAACACCACACATTTCTCATTGGACTGATGGCGATTGCGGCCGAATGGCCGCCGAGTAACGACCACAGAAGCCTCACTGTGGGCCGGTATGCTACAAAGTAGAGCTACGAATGCTATGAAAGTGCTAAGGCATTCACACTTTAATGCCTCATTTCACATCTTAGGCGACACAAAATCTAGGAAAGAGTCACTAAACATAGGAATCGCCTAAATCCGATGAAATTACTTAAGTTGCGAAAATACGTTTCATCAACCGCTGGGAAGTAACTATAGCCGTTAGGTAACGCTTAAAGTTAGGAAGTAGTATAAATTGTTATTTGTGCTACAAATATTCCCAAACCAAATTTCTTGGCACCAATGTAAGAATTTAATCAAGAAAATATTAAATTTCAAAACCACAACCCGCACAAGGGTAACGGACCGACCGACTTAAATTAAATCTTGTGACAAGGACCGTCCGTCATCCATTTTGAGTATGATGGCCCCATCGGTCCCTTCCCAGAAGTGGGTGTTTACCTAATTCCCTGCAAATAAGTACTTACATTATGACTATTAGGTTATATTTAATATCCGATTATTGGTATTAGCCATCGTATTTGTCAAAATTTAGCCGTGTAATGTCCGGCAAAGTAGAATAGCACCAAACCCGTACACTCGTGGGTATCGTACAAGGCGACTAATGGTTTCGAAGCAATATAGAGATTTCGTAGGCTGGAAAATGGGCAGCAGTGTTTGCCGTTGTTATATTTTATCACAGTGAATTCCTACCCGCCTGCCAAGCGTGGAGATTATGGCAATAACCTCCCGTTTCGTAGGAGAAGCCCTTAGTCCTGAGCTGTGATGATGATGATAATGATGAATTGTCAAAGTTGAAATATGACTTTCAATAATCAATTTAATAATAAATATAACACAACACTAATAGTTGCTTTTTACCCACGACGGACGGAACGGAACAGAGGCGTATATGCGTTTGGGATTACAGGTTGTTTGTGTGTTTGTATGTATGTCTGTTAGCATTTATAAAACTACTGGGCCAATTTCATCGCAGTCGGCATTTGTGGAGTGAGCAGTAACTACTAATCCGATTTAGATTAGTTTTTTTGCATTCAAAGCTTGTTCTGCATGTCGCCGCGAATGTATTTAAAATTATAAATATTTTGTTTATAATTTGTTATCTGCCTAAATTAATTAAATAAATTATAATATCTACTGATACAGTCTATAAGAGGTCACTAACATCATGCATTGGATCAATTTTTTTAACCATATTCATATTTATATTTCCTAAATACAATAAAATCAATACGGCAAAGCATTCACAACCCACCTAGTGTCCACGGCAACGGTGATGACTTACCATCAGGTGCTCTGTTTTCTCGATGCTTAAAACAAAGCAAACTGAAGTAGCAATGGTAGATCAAATAGTTCGCAGAACCAATGGCCGATGGGGCAAATACCAGTAGGTTAGCGAGTGCCTTTCACGTACGTTCTAGTTCTATGAAATACCTAAGTGCTTTTATTGCCTTATTCCATGAGGTTGTTCCTTGGGTATGAGAATTGTTGGAATTGCACTAGATTGTTTGCAGAATTTAATCGAGTATTATTGATGCTTGGTACATATATGCTTGATAAAACCCTTCTAATGCTTACTTAATAAATTAAATAAATAAATATGCTTGGACAGTTCGCAATCTAGCCCCAAAGTAAGCAAAGCTCGTGTTGCGGGTGCCAGTAAACTGATAAACTACTTATATACTTTTTAATACAATACTTATTATACATACAACACTCGTAACAGAAATTGAAATACATAATTTCGGGAATCAAACTAGGGATTTCTGCGTGTCAGACCAACATGTTAACCAACTGAACCACTCAGATCGTATGTAATACTAATGTTATGTAAAACTACCTTTTGACCGCGACTTCGTGCGAAAAAATTCAGGAATTATGTTCCGAATACGGATTGGTGGGAAGCACGCTGAATTGCAGGATGAATTGCAGCTTATGTGCTATTTTGGGCTATATGCTATATATGTACTACCAAACTTCATCAAAATCTGTTCAGTAGTTTCTTCTCGAAGGAGTAACAAATAGCTATCCAGTCTTACAAACTTTCGCATTTATATATTTCTGCCATGATTGCGTTGTTTTATTTATTAAGTAAAGATATAACAGTAGAGTTACATTAAATTCGATCTATTAAACTTAGGTTCTGTTGTGGGACAGAGTACTTGTGTTTCGATTCGATATGGTTGTCAGCTTAAACCAACATTATGGACGACAGGCCCTGCTTACGTACCGGACAAAAACGCGTACGCGTCGTGCCCGAATAGCAACCAGAAAGAAAACGTGCAGTCTACCCTATTGGCGCGCAAACAACGCGGTGACTGCGCGGGTGCTGCACGACGACATTGCGGGTGCGACACGGTGACTATACTATAAAAATAATCTTTCTGTCATTACAATAGAAACCAAAATTGCGCGAACTCTATGGGCTCTTACTGCTTTCCATCATGGGATCTGTTTGCTAAAAATAAGCGTTCTGTCATTAGAATAGAAACCAAAGTTGCACGAACTCTATTTTCTCTTACCGCTTGCCATCATGGGATCTGCATATATATCACTAGGATACTATAAATCAAAGTGATTAAACAAAACAATCCTGCAATGAATTGCAACAGAAATGCAAAATTTTGTCGCAAACCAACCAAAGACCCTAGAAACAATCTTGACCCCGATAAAACTCGAACGGACTGACCCGAAATCGTTCCGGACGAGTGTTAGGTCGCTGGAATTCGTTCGAGAACATGATAGCAACAGTGTTGAGAGAGAAACAAATACGTACATAGGCGAGTGTAGGGATGCGGCGAACCGATTCCGTTTTACTAGCTTTTATTGACTTGCCTGTGGATGAAATCTGAATTTGAAACACTTCTTGACATCTAGAGCTGAACTTTTGAATACTCATGTACTCAAGTTCGTTAAAAATGTGATGGTACCATAGAGCTCATGATTATTTTACAGGTGACGTATTTTATCAGAGCGTATATATATCTCCCACGGGAGAGGTAGTGGTATGTAATATTTTTCGGTTACAAATTGTCAAGTCCAAATTCTCACTTTCTATAGAGTTATTTTACTAAACTTGCAGCCACGTAAACTATTTTTTAATCAATGTTACACAAAAGTTATACAAAATAATAGTGTAGTATGCGATGTAGTTAATAATGACCTATTTGTAACAAAAGAGCTAAGCACAAAGTGTGAGTTATAAAAAACTAGCGACCCGTCTCGACTTCGCACGGGTAGTACAAACATTAACAAAGTACCTTAAAAAATTATACACCTAAACCTTGCTCATAAAATCGCTCTGGTTATTGGTGAAAACCGCATGAAAATCCGTAGCTTTTGAGTTTATCACGAGCAGACAGACGCACGCCGCGAACTTTGTTTTATAATATGTAGTGATAGCGATAGTGATGGGATAAATTCCCTGAGCTTACCTTTAGCGCAAAGTTTTTAAGATAGTTTAACGCCGAGTACCAGATTTATTTGTAATTTAGTTTGAAATAAATATTTATTTTATACCATTAAGATGGCAACTAAGCTTACGGCCTGCCTGATAGTAAGCAGTCACCGCAGCTTCCGAACGTTTGAACTTGCTGCCACTTTACTGTAAAAATTTTTTGTTGTACACGATTACGATTCAACGACAAATTCGCAGCGTCCCTAGCCGTGTGTAAAATAAGCTCAAAGCGTGTGTGTCGTTGCGAGAGAGCTCGGTGGGATGGAACGCTTCCACCAGAGTGGCCAGAGGCCCATTCACGCCCAATACTACGGCGTGGAAGAAAGCCGCCTTGTGCACGTTGCGAGACTATCAACTCGTAATTGGAGATGATAAAATAAAAGACTGAGGGAGAGACATTATAGTCACAAATGAGAAAAGTGACTACCAATGACTCTTTTCTAAGTTTATATATTGGTCATATTGTTATATTCTCGCGCGCGAGGGTCCGGGGTCCGCCACCATGACTATGATTCAAGATTTGGCAGATCACAACTCCAGTTCTTACAATGGGGCGACTGTCATCTGACCTCCGTGACAATTTTTCTTAATAGCTATTCAACAATATCAACAAAGAAAAAAATTTCAGCCCTGCTTTTCGTATAGGGGAGGAAAAATAAGGGAAGAAATTGAAAATTGTACTTTATAAAGATTCTATTGTACAACTTTGTCGGCGATGTATAATCGTACCAATTTCAGCACTCTAATGCCAATAGTTTCTGAGTTAAACCTTGTTTCACTACGAAACCCTGAAAAGGATTTACATAAATACTGGTAAAATGGGGTTACTTTGATGTTCTGGGGCTACATTGATCATTCATTTTTCTCTATTAATTAAGTATTATTTTCATGCAAACATAGCACTTTCAGGGCAATACTGTTAATCAGTATTACCCCTATACAGTTTAACCCCTATACTAGTATTAGCTCTATATTTGTAAATTTCAGTTTTGTAATTGGCAGTACCACTTTTATCTGTATCTGATTGTAAACAAATGTATATTAAAAAAAAAAAAAAAAAAATATTCGTGGACAAATTCACACAGCGCCATCTAGCCCTTAACTAAGCAAAGCTTGTGCTATGGGTGCTAGATAACTGATAAACACCTAAATACTTTTTTTTTTAATACATACTTGTTAAACATACAACACCCAGACCCGTAACAGAAATTAAAATTCATCATTTCAATTTCTGCCCGGCCGGGACCCAGGACCTCTTGCGTGGCAGACCGGCATGTTGACCACTGAACCACTCAGGTCGTCCATATTGCTGTAAGACTGTGAAATAAATAAATAAATATGCAAAGGGCAACACTGTATTCAGTCTCTTAGGACTCATCAGAGAAAAGTAAGTGATCAATGTAGCCGCTGTATAACAAAGTAGCCCCATTTGACTGTACTTGAAAAAAAACTGCAAATATGAATCGTAGAGGTTATAGGCAATACTATCAGTGGGCTGTCTGCATACATGTGTAAACCCATTCGATCCGATTAAAAATAATCTTACCGCGGCTTCCCGCCATCAGTCCCTATGTAACTATGTATGTTATATCTTTTGAACTACGCAACGGTTTTAATGCGGTATTCAACAACAGATAGAGTGATTCAAGAGGAAGATTTAAAGCAAGAAAAAAAGTGTGGGAAAGGGTAAAGTGGTGTGAAGTCTATATTTTAAATAAAACTACTCGATAAAAAATATTTTCAACGCATAAACCTGTAAGAGTATAAAATAACATAGCAATCACATAAAAATGTTATATACTCTTTGAAGTAGTGATAATTATCTGAATAATGGAAACATCAATTTACTCAAACAAAGTATGTTCTCTAAATGTAGTCCATTTGCTCACTAAATACCACTTAACACTCGTTTAAGCCTCATTTAAATAATTGACTTTCTGTTAATGTTGGCAAGTGATTACAATAGACCTTTTACTGTGCTGCTAAAAGCTGTAGAAATGTTCGCTCAAACGAATTGAAGTTGATTTTGCCAAGTCCACAATTTTAAAGATGCATTTACCAAATTGATATTTCAGTTTAATTTACTAGCAAAATACAGAAATTAAGGTTGTACAACGGTGAATAGAAACGTTGCTTAGAAAATTTTAAACTTCTTTGTCGAATGTGTGTTTGAGTCATTAACTCAAACACACAACCTGTGCATACAATTTTTTTTATAAGCCAGGCATTTGACCGCCTTTTCACCTGATGGCACTTACTACTAGTAAATGACGAAGCAGGCGAAGATGGAGCATGTCTGTCTAGGAACAGCTTATTCACTCTAGCCTTTATTGCGTCCAGATTATAATGATCAAGGAACACATGTTCAACAGTGTTCCATTCCTTAGCCGTACGCATTATAAAGGTTGAACCAAGGCGACTCGTGCGAACAAGTGGAACATCCATGACATAAGGATGAAGCGATCGCGTTTCCCGATGGCGGAAAGGGGTTTCGGAATGCGGTCGTGCAACTGCATAGCACACTTTGCGAAATACACCCTTTTGAAGACCAACATACGAGTGACCCTACGCGGTTGCTGAAGGCTCTCCAGCTTAGCATTAATCAGAACTAACGAAAATAAAATGATACAATCACCAAAGTCTGTTAAAACACTCTGAGTGTCCCCAACGGAAGACCTTGGTCAACCTCGCTTTGCTTTGCGCAACAGTAAGCGGAAGTAGATCCAACGAGTGGCGAGATCGCTGCGCTTTGGATATCATCATCATCATCATCATATCAGCCAGAAGACGCCCACTGCTGGGCATAGGCCTCCCCCAGAGATCTCCACAAAGACCGGTCCTGTGCTTTTCGCATCCAGCTGGTACCTGCGATCCTTACCAGGTCATCGGTCCAACTTGTAGGAGGCCTACCCACGCTGCGTCTACCGGTACGTGGTCGCCACTCGAGAACTTTACTGCCCCATCGGCCATCTGTTCTTCGAGCTATGTGCCCTGCCCACTGCCACTTCAGTCTGGCAATCCTTAGAGCTATGTCGGTGACCTTGGTTCGCTTGCGTATCTCCTCATTTCTGACTCGATCGCGCAAAGAAACTCCGAGCATAGCTCTTTCCATTGCCCTTTGGGTAACAGTGAGCTTTCTTATAAGGCCCATATTGGATCTTTGGATATCGCTTAGCCTCAATGTACGAAGCGGTCACCCATCCAGTTACGGCATCATGCTGCAATTACATTAATATAATACCTACTCATGTACGCTTTAAGAGCTATTAAACTGTACAAATTACCTAAAATTAACTGAAAATATGAAAAAAGTTGATACAGTTTATTCATAAAATGAGACAAAATTCACGAATTACATGCTATGAATTATTTAGCAGCTGAAAAGGACTTTCCTCTTACAGAAGTACGTGATTTCAATTTCGATTTTATGGTCACCGTTTCGTGAAAGGTTTCAGTTTTGGGCTAAAATGTAAATATTCAATAGCAATAATGGTTTAATTATTTTTGTAAATGAGTATGCTTATGCCGCTTTGCCACTTTGGAATTTAATACAGTAATAATCATTTTAGAATAGAATAGAATTGCTTATTTATATTAAATGTGGTAGGTACATATTACAATGTGGGTGGTGAATAATTCATTAGAAAATGCGATTCACACATCTAGTCAGTACAGTTATACACATTGAGAATGCATTCTTTTGGAAGAGTGAAACGCGTCTTGTTGTCAATATCCCGGTTGAGATCTCGCGGCCATAGGTCCAAACCTAAAAATAATATACCTACAAGTCAAGCTAGTTCAACTGCCCAGCAATTGAATGGACCCCCTAGCATACACTACATGTATGGTAGTGGGGTCAGTTCTCTCTGCAGCTAACTGTACATGTTCCAAAGACATTTGCCCAACAGTTTACAAATGGCCACGTAGCTGGAACGTGCGGCGTATAGAATAGGAAGCGGCTTGAGGGATGAGGGCTTAACTCTAATACGTGGAAAAATTCTGTTTACAGAATGGATATGCGCCGTCCGGAAACTTATAGTTTCGGACGACACCGGGCCAAGAACAAAGAACGGTGGAAGGCTGTGCGCAATTTCGTTTTGTGGAATTTTCCGGGGTTTTTTTTATCTACACTGCTAACAATCGGCCTACACATAGATTGGTGCAATACAGAGATTTATTTTTAAATAGAGGCTGGAAAACCATTGTTGTCTTCTTTGAGCCTTATCTCCCTTGTTGCCATAGACTATTGAGAATAGAGTATTCTTCAAAGATTTTCGTAGATAAACAGGCAAGCGGGCTTGATGGTAAGCCGGACTATTTTTTTACATTTTAACACACAAAGTTCGATTTCTTTGATGTCCAAACTGTGACGACTGTTCACTTCGCCGATATTCCACTTTCATAACGGTCAACTATCTCTACTGTCCATTTCCCCGATGTTTCACCTCCTGCACATATATGTGCTTACATACATACGTGCTTACACTTACTTTAAATTTTTTTCTATACAGATGATAAGTGAATGGATGAATATGTAGGCTTTTCTTTTCTGTAATAGCGGTAGTGGGTGACGATTAGTCATGCGGTGTCCGACATAGAAGAACCCTTCTGACTTACGTCTCGTAAAAGGCGACTTTAGAAGCAGACCTCTGTAGCCCATAAAATGGCCAGCAAAGATTTTGTAGAATAATGTGATCTCAAACCAGCCTGCCAAGCATGTAGGTAGGTAGGTACGGCAAAACTCTCCACTGATTAGATGTGAAAGAGACTCTTGCTTACTACTATTGATAATGATGATGAAACAAAGGTATAGATGGATGGTTATCGTGCATCCATTCTGTAGTAAGTAAGTATCTAATCTATAATAAGTATTTATTGCTGGAAAGATCAGAAAATTTGGGATTTCAGGCATTTTGCTTTGTAAAGAATGCGAAGCGATCCATGCGAATAGATAGAATATCTACGGTAAAAATGTGAAATATCTGGCAGCGGCTATATCTCACCGTATCGTCGAAGAAGATGGATAGAAGAGGGAATTACTGAGAGTACTTGAGTAAATGTATTCTGCAAAATTCGACAGTTACGAATATCGAATTAGCCGTACTGTTTCCATAGAACTAACTTCTTCCCTTGTATTAGTGGTAATTATTATTAATATTATTATGTTAAGTGGGCTTTACAAGGCTAAACGTCCTAGTCTCACTGCGACCATTACTGATCTATTGTGATCGCCTCTAGCTTACAGTTCAGTGCTGATTCCTACAGCTAGCATTCTATGAACTGTAATAGGTTCTTAGCACTGACATCGTGCACCTCATCGGGTAGTAGCTGGTATTTACAGCTTTGGTAACAGGAAGACCAGATTGGCCTTCAGAACCTTGGAAAGGACAGATTCCTACAAAATGGAGCTTACCGTGCGAGGTTTCCCTTAAGAAATTCCTGACGTTACTACCTCGCCGTCTCCGTCTAATCAGGAATTTCAAATGTTCAGGATATTGCTTATTTTTAAAGTTAATGATAAAAATTACGATATCTTTCAAGTAAAATTCCTTTAATTTAAAAAGAGACTATTAAGGATAATGATGTAGTATCGTTTTCGTCTACCACTGAAGCAGTAATGGCCTTAATTACATCGTAGATTACTTTGAAAAAATATTTCCGGTTCATTTCAATAAAAAAATTCCACGTACATTTTTTATTAAAGTCTTTAACACGGTTAATGAAATCGTTATTATATAAAAGTCGACGTAACATTGTAAAAACCGTTAGTTTGTCTAGTGTGTGTTGTAGTGTTGTTTGTGTTTGTTTGGTAATCTGTCTAGCGAGATTAAACAATTGCATTTGAATGTAACAGTTCACAATTTTGCAAAAAATTCATAACTTCTATAAGTTCATACAATTCCGAAAGTGCGCGCATCATAGGCGCTTGTTAGGACTAGTCCCTTGTATTGCAAGGAAATTGATGCATTCTGAAATAATTTGGATTTACTAGAAACAAAATAACCTAAACGACAGAAAGAGCCGCAAAACCCCCGATCCAGTTTACATATACTCCCATATTTTCTAAACCGCTGGACCGATTTTAATGATACAGACCTAAGAGCATCTCGATTAAACGGACTCTTAAATAGAGAAAACGGAATTCAAATCGATATATACGTTCGGGAGATACGATGCCACATAGCCATCGATTCACATGTCAAACTATATATAACAACTCCTCTTTTTTCGTCGGGATTTAAAAAATAAATAAATAACCGTATAAGTATACCTAATGTGAGCAGTGTGAAATAAAAATATTATCCATACGTATCCGCAAAATCCAAAGCGAAGACGGATTTTATACGACAGAGAAATTCAAAAGCGGGTCGGATTAAAGAGCTGTAGGTGCCACGAAAGGCTACTATAGGTATTTTCCCTTGGCATTTTCTTTGCAAGTCCAATTATCAATTAAGTATTCGCGAAATATAACGCGAAATAGTATAAGGGACAATAAAGCAACTTATCTAACAGCAATAACCCGGTCTAAACCGTAATTTTATGAGATATCGCCATTGGCTTGGAACGCGGTGCTGTAAACGTAGCGGCAACTGAACAGGTAATAACTTTGTAGGAGGTCGGGAGCTGGTGTAGGGAATTGTAGGTGAAAAAAAGGTTGTTTTTTGCCTCAAGTTTAGTTTAGTTCTCGTTTTTTTTTTATTTTACTTCATTGTTATGAAGTTCTGCTAAGGTTTCGAATAGGTAGTGTAATAATAAAGTAGTTTAATAACTATAAATGTCGGAAGAAATTGGTTTCTGCAGCAGTCACTTAAAGATATACGTTTTTGAATGCTAGATAGTTTTTAATAGTCTGGATCTTTTGCGAAACCGTTTGTGATATTTAGTGTAATAAATAAATATTTCTTTCCTTTTACTCAGCTAACCTGACAATGTGAATTTAGATCACTTTGGACCTTATTGAATCGGTTAAATTAATTTAAATTCGGTAAATTAATATAACCGTGTCACTACTAGTATTAAATCAGTAGTGCTACGGTAAATAAGTTTTAACGGTACGGTAAATGGTACTAATAGTGCTGCCGATATTGTTATGAATAATTTTGTGATAGTAAGGGATTGTCCAATCAGATTGCCCATTGGCACAATTTGATTGCCTCCAATGTCTCTATGTAACGCAAATAATATTTCCCTAAATCAAGTTTTAATTTTCCTCAAAACATGAAACTCATGAATCCGACTATTTTGTCTTTGTATATTATTACTAATTAGACATCCACCCTAAATTAAACATAGTTTTTCATTTCCCCAATTTTTTTTACCGAAATGATGAAAGACTCCCCAATCTGGAGACCCTAATTGGATTGCCCATCCACACCACACAATCTGATTGTCAATCGATTTGTCGATTGTTCTTGATGTGTCATTATGAGACAATTTGATTGCTAATCTAGTCAGATTGTACATAAAATTATTTCGTATGGAAGGGCATTTATATATTTCCATTAAATGCGACTTTTCTCAACGTTTGTCTCAATTTGGTGGTCGCTGCACTAAATTCTTATATATATTACCTACGGTGTTAGCGGCAAATGATGCTTTCGCTCTATGAACCTTCATAGAGCCTCGCCTCTGTCGAAAGCTGTAAATACGAAGCCGAAAGTAGTCGATGCGGGAACTACCAACAACATTTGTAAATACCTACTAGAGTACTTTCAGTCACCAATCTATTTTATTTACTTTAACTAAGTACCCATAAATCGATTTATGACAATTTCCTTTTTAAGAGGGACACCATTTTCTTACGGAATCCAACTAAATTATTGTCACCAACTCCCGGGCTAAATCGTTTCAATGTAGATAGAGCAATTAACTGATTTAAAGGCGATTTTCGAGATCCAAATGGCTCGTTAGAGACAGGAATCCATTTCGAAAACAATTTTCCTAATGAGGGATTCAGAATTTGTGTAAAATTTGTAACGAGGTCTTGTAAGACAGGTACTAAAAGCACAAGTTTTAGATTAAAGGGCATATGCAAGGGCATATAGATACAATGTTCATATAGGCGAGAAAGTTAGATATTACCATCAATGGTGCACTTTAACCCTGGTTATAGATCCCTCATAATACCTACAAAGTACTTAAGTAGTTATGCTGGAAACTACTTCTACGTCTAGATAAGCTGTTTGAATGAATTGTTGTAAAATCACTTTCAACAAAGTAATTTGCAGACCTATTTATTACATTCTTTACTAGTAATTTCTGAGATTTGATCACATATTATGGCAATGCTATATAAATTAGACATAGACATTCTATGACATATAATGTGGCTATGTGGTGTCCGTTAAAGTAGAATAGCACAAACCCCTTACACACATGGATGTCGTACAAGGCGACAAATGTTTTCGAGGCAAAAAGATCAAGAGTCTCCGTAGTCTGGAAAATGGGCAGCAGCATTTTCCATTGTTATATTTAAACACTGCGATCTCCAACCCGCCTGCCAAGCGTGGAGATTATGGCAATAACCTCCCCTTACGTGGGAGAGGCCCTAAATTTTGCAGTGGACTGTTACGGGCTGTGATGATGATGCTATACAAATTACACATAAACATTCTATGACATGTCCCTAACATCAACATTTTGATTCGATAGATTACGGACAAGAAATTGATCACGTGGCCTGCGCTGCGAGTTTGCTCCCTGAATATTACAACCTACCACAAGACCGCGACGACCTGAGTGGTTCATTAGGTTGACATGCCGGGCGCCACGCAGAGGTACTCGGTTCGATTCCCGGCCGAGCAGAAATTAAAATGAATTTTAATTTTTGTTTCGTGTCCGGTGTAGTATGTATAGTTAGTACGTATTCAAAAAGTATGTAAGTAGTTTATCAGTTATCTAACACCTATAAACACAAGCTTGCTTACTTTGGGGCTACATGGCACTGTGTGGATTTGTCCAAGCATATTAAATTTACTAATGGCTCGATTAATTTGTAATTGGACCCGTAATTGGACATACTCGTTAAACTATAGCACCAGCACTCGCGGGGTGCTCTGTCCTGACATTACGCAATCAGCGCCTTCATCCTACTGTATCTTTCACCATCAATCGTCACATTCAAAGGTAATTCGAAGTTACAGAAACGAACAGGGGCCTTATTTTTGACACGCTCTTGGGGAAAAATTCGATATTTTAATGCATGACGCTGGTCCTCTATTTTTAAACCATACTCTTTTTGTGTTGCCAATGTGATTAAAAAATATTGAATTTTTCATGCCGATAATCATAATTGAAAACTGTTCGAATCGAGGCGAGCTTTTCAATCTATAAACTATGAAATTGGCATTTGGTAATTTTGTTATTAATAAAAACATTGGAAAATTCGTGGGGTGCTGGCAGAACTCCGCTCGAGTGATCGCGGGTAAATTAACACGATATTGATAGAACTCATGCGCCACCATATTTGTACGAAAGTTAGCTAGTTCAGCCTTAGTCTCGTAGCTAAAGTACTGAGAGCGCGCGAGTTCATGATCATCGGGCCCGATCTTCTAACTTGAACGGTTTATAAATCACCGTCTCATTCGCTCAAACCGCAACCGAATAATATGATGATCTTCGAGGCGATATAACTGCTACCCGAATTATTTAAGCGGTCGTGCCCGACCGACATGAACTCGCGCGCACAGTAGATGTCAAATAGATTGGCAATAGCGGTCATTGATATCTCGGTAATAACTCGGTAATCACATACCTACAAATGTGATTATAACGATAGTTGTAATGATTTATATTTTCGTATTCGTTACAATTTAATGAAATAGAATAGTTTTAATCAGATTTCATATATTTTCATACGACTGAGAGTTCAAGGCACCCTACACGCCAATCCATTTGGGATGAACTATAGACCTTTGTTTCATTATTTACCGCCTTGTAAAGACTTCCAATACAAGCAGTATTTGCTCTGTTGATAATGAAAGACGCCTATTCAGCCTCATTCTTTGAAAGATAGCGTATTTTCCGGGCAGGTGTGGTACCTATATAATAATGAATGTAAGTAAATTGAACTCAAAGAAAGGAGACAATACATTGTGGCAACAATTGAAGATTAAACGCCAAGCGAGCAAATTCGACAACCGAATGTTTCTTTATATTTATTTTCGTAGTATTTTTTCTTACGACTTTTGTATTTTATCCTTCACCTGGCAACCCTCCGGTAGCCGATTGAGAATTTTTTACGGTTCTGGCTACCCTCTAGCTGCCGATCGCCGAGTTTCCGCCTTATTTAGTGTCATAATTTAGCTGTTTTATTTATGTTTGTCTTACTCTAACGTATTGATTTAATAAAAATTGAAAGGGTCTGCTATCGAGCCAAATAATATAGCATCTATGTAACAAAACAATGAAAAAAGTAATCTTGTCTTCCTTGGTAACACAATTTCTAATAAGTTCTGCCTACCCCTACGGGTAAGGCTTGACGTTATGTATGTACTATTTCTAAGAGTTGATTATAAACTGACATATTGCCGATCCGGTTCTAATTAAGTACCTTCGATGTAAGGTCCAGCGTCGCGTAAAAAAAGTGGTCGAAACCGCTGCGCCTTGAAATTGTGCCCAGAAATCTGATTGCGTTATAACCTTAAGTATGATTCGCACCTATTGGCTACAAATTTATTGTCATTGTAGGCTAAACTGTCATAGGTCATACTAATCCATTTCCGATTCAGTAATCGTGGAATGTTCACCAAGGTTCTTACTGAGCCGTTGCTTGTTCTGCATTACGATCGCTGTCTAGTCAGCTAAAATTCCGAACACGTGAAATGTATGTAAAAAAATATGGTGTACAGTTTTTCAAGTGCAAAAAATTTGCGCGTTCGCTAGATAAGATGCATTTTATTTATCTCTTTGAGTCAGAACCTAATAATATAAATAAATACCGTCACGGGGCCCTAAACTGTTCATCCAGTCTCCGGGTCCCCAGCAAAAGACATTGGTCATACTCGCTTCGCCAACCGTATTATAAGGTACACCTTTAGGGTGGCGAGCTCGTTGCGATGCTGATGTTCGACTAGCCTCAAAGTACGAAACGACCCATCCAGTTCCCAGACGATGCGAACATCGCTAATCGGTCTCGCAAGCACGCGGCCACTAGACCAGTGCCACGTAAAATAAACAAATCGCAATAACATCGAAAAGCATTTTGAATATCCACAAAACTTGATAGCAAAACGGAAGTTTTGAAATACAATTTTAAACCGCAAGTATAAACGTCTGTTTCCCCCACTTGTTAGCGCAAAGAAATTCTGACGTGCAATGTCAGTTAGAGAGAATTTGTGAAAATATTTACTTTGCAAGCGTTGCAGCGAAACATTTTCAGAAATTTTCCTTTCTTTTGATGTTCCGAATTGTATCTCGGAAGTAAACAGCGATCGTTCGCCTAAATTATTATTAATAAATAATTTAAAGAGTAACCGTGTGGTGCCCGGCAGAGTAGAATAGCACCAAACCCTTACACTCATGGGTATCGTACAAGGTGACTAATGACTAAAAAATCTAGAGTTTCCATAGGCTGGAAAATGGGCAGCAGCGTTTTCTATTGTTATATTTATAACACTGCGATCTCCAACCCGCCTGCCAAGCATGGTGATAATGGAAACAGCCTCCCCTTTTATGGGAGAGGCCCTAAGTCCTGCAGTGGACTGTTATGGCCTGTGAATTTAAAGAGTTTCAATGGGACATGAGATAACCTTTAAGTAATTAAGAATATACCCCAGTAAGCGTGCCTTATACATTTTATAAGTAAGGAATGTTGTACATACCTGTAAATGGTATGCATATCAGCCACATTAAGAAAATTGTATTTAATTGTCTGAATATGTAGGTATACTGTTGGTGTGTCTCAATAAATAAAAAAATAAACCTCTTAGGTAATGGCAGTCTAGGCAAATTCAAGAAAAAGTGGATCTACGAATGCGAACTATCCAATGTGCTTTATTTACCGTCGACATTTTGTAGGCTATAAAAATGGGATGGTTCAATATTTTCGCTGATGTGAACAGCGTAAGTGGTAAACTTACTCTGTATCAGAATGATGAAAAAAGTGGGACTACTGGTCTAGTGGCAAGAGCTTACGACCGATAACAAGGTTAAGCAACGCCCGAAGCTTTTTATAGGTACCACTAAGGTGGCAAACAAGCTTACGGCCTGCCTGGTGGTGAGCAGTCACCGCAGTCTATGGACGCTTGCAATACCATCACGGCATCACTCACGCGTTTCCGACTCTGCAAAAACCTTTGTCCGGGAACTGGTTGAGTGTCTATTTCGTATGAAGCTAGTCGAACTTCAGCGCATCAGCTGAAGTTCTTCTGCTGAAGCTGAAGCTTGAGCACCGCGGCGAGCTCTCCACTCGTTAGGTGTGCCTTTTATTGTCGTTGGCGAAACGAGATTGACCAAGATCTTCGCAGAGAACACTTAGGCTATAAATCGAAAACACAACTTGTGTATCCCTCGCGGTGAGGTAGTTGTTTCTGGGCTGAAAGCGGGGGGCGCGGTGCAGGGAGCTTAAAGAGTTTGGAATGTTAGCGACCTTCTTGTAGACTGACAAGAAGGTCGCTAACATTCCAAACTCTTTGAGGGAGCTCAAGTGTTTTACCTCGAAACGTCATCAAGTGACGTTTCGCGGAACTAAATACATGCGCGCGCCGCGCCCTGCACCACCCGCAGCTGTTCTGTGGTCGATTTACACCCCGCGACGATGTATTATCAAATAAATTGAAAATAATCGTTCAAACAGCCAAGACAAATTCAACAAGTGACATTTTGGAATACAAATATACGTATTTGCGTTGCTCACAAAACTGTTACCAAGCAAATCCATTAGGCAAGTATGTCCCTTGGCCTTGATTGAACGAAAAGGAAATTTTAGTAAGTAATTACTTTGGGATGATAGGAGGAAATCGAATTTAGTTAAGTACTTTCGGATATTAAATCGCTAAGCGGGCAAGTCAATAAAAGTGGAAATTTAATTTAGACTGCCAATGGTTTGTTGTGGGACTCCACTATGTGATGAAAACAAAAATTATTATAATTCAATATCAAATGTTTTATACCTATTATATTAATATTGTTTTATAGAATCCGCGAAATATATTCGTTACTAATCGACATAACAATGAAAGTACCAGCGAGTGACAGATGTACTGTATCTGTAAAAGCTTAATTAAAAAAATACATGATGATTAAAGTTTATCATTCTGAAGTAGCAATGATTTATTACTTTCGTGTGCTATACATATACGTCGAGGTTTTAATTTTTGCCATTAAAATGTGATCATGTTCGTCACTTCAATGACTACTGTTTCAAGTAGACATTTATTTTCCTTCATTTAATTTACAGCTAATCATTCTTTGTGTCCGGCAGAGTAGAATAGCACAGACCACTTACACTCGTAGGTGTCGTACAAGGCGAATAACGTTTTCGATGTAAAAGATCTAAGAGTCTCCGTAGGCTGGAAAACGGCGGCAACGTTTTCCATTGATATATTTATAACACTGCGATCTCCAACCCGCCTGCCCAAGCGTGGAGATTATGTCAATAAACTTCCCTTTCTCAGGAGAGGCCCTAAGTCCTGCAGTAGACTGTTATGGGCTGTGATGATGATGATGATACTTTAAATATTTAGTACATGTCGATATGAACATCAAAATATGCAAAATAATAATCAAAGCAACCCCAAAACTCGCTGGTATCGTTTTCAAGCGAGCCTTCTTAGAACTCAACTTTCAAATTTCTTCAGATTTCCGATCAGACGATATTTTTGCCCGGTATTTTGTTTAACGGAAATTGGATACCTACGTTTAATTTTCAACCCTATTTGTTAACGAAAGAAGGGACAATAAATTCGGAAAGGTATTGGGTGAACGCTAATAATTCATGCTGTTATAAGTCTTCATTTAAAGGCTTAGTAACAATTTTGTCGCTACCCGGAAATTTGTATTTGTGTGAAATCAATAACGTTTTTATATATATACTGTTTTACTTAAATCAAAAGAAAGTATGATCAGTGCAGACACAAACAATACCCAAAATCTAGTTATCACTACTAGCAATCAAGTTACGTACACTGTGAATAGATTTGAATTATATAAGAAACACATAGAAGGTGAATTTCAACGAATAATGCTGCAAATTATCTGTTTAAATACACATAGTCTGGATAGATTTTGGTTAATATAGGTCTGCAAAAAGTAAGTAATCTCTGCCTAGGGCATACCCGCAATATTCGGGTCACATACGCGTTCCTGGTCGACCATAAATATTATTTCTGAGTGTAATAATAATGTCATCGTTATGATTCTATCAGTATATTTCGGCTTGTGCTGGGGCTCGCTATCCTACTTTAATTTCCTCCTCCAGTTTATCTGATTTTTTCATTTTCTGGTCTTCCGCATTCCTGAGTTTATACATATATTCTCAAGTAGTAGATGTATAATCAAACAAAACAAATTTTATACTGTATACATGTTTCCTGGTAAATAAATAGGAGTTTCCAAAGTATCGACCCGGCTCGAATTCTTGTGAAAACCGTCATCCGGGCGTCAATTCCTGTTGTGATTTCAGTAGCGGTATTTGTGTGAAATTCTATAGCAGCATCTTCATTTCCGTTCGAGATTTTTATTGTCTTCCCTCTGCATGGACAAAGTCACAGTCACATAGTAGTTCTCTACAATGACTATACGTCGTATACCTAATACAAGACAAAATTAGCCTCTCGACCCGTGGTACAACTATGCTTGATAAAACCCTTCTAATGGATAACATAATAAATAAAATAAATAAATAAATACTTGTTTAAATGCACACAGCGCCATCTAGTCCCAAAGTAAGCAAAGCCTGTGTTATGGGTGTTAGATAACTGATAAACTACTTTTAAGCTTATTTTTTTATTCCATACTTCTTATACATACTACACCCAGACCCGTAACAGAAATCAGAAATTAAAATATATTATTTCATTTTTTACTCGGCCGCGAACCGGACCTTTGCGTGGCAGATCAAGGCGATGTTAACCAACAGTAACTGAAGCACTCAGGTCGTCAATCAGGATAATTGCTTATTCTCATATCTACACGGCTCCAAAGATCCACTGAGTGGTTCAGTGGTCAACATGCCAGTCAGCCACGCAAGAGGTCCCGGGTTCGATTCCCGGCCGGACAGAAATTTAAAATGATGAATTTTAATTTCTGTTACGGGTCTGGGTGTTATATGTATAATAAGTATGTATTTAAAAGTATATAAGTAGGATATCAGTTACCTAGCACCCATAGTACAAGCTTTGCTTAGTTTGGGGCTAGATGGCGCTGTGTGAATTTGTCCACGATTATTTATTTATTTATTTATTCTCTGGGACCCAATAATCAATTTTGCCCAGAATATTAATTACAATAACCGCCTCCGTGCAGGTTGTCAAAGATGGATTAAACGTGCGTGTCAAACGCTTCTCCCACCGGATTTGAATACAAGACACGTATCTCACGAGACACGTAGATCAGTAATTGGTTTCAGTTGGAATGAAGTGTAAACAGTTACCGGCCATGTAGCTCATGACGGTGTGTGATGTGATAGATATATTGATAAATAAAATAAAATCTTTATTGAGCAAGTACTTAATCATATACAATTGATCAAGCTGTAGGTAAAATAGGTAACAACCTGTGCTATACTTTCAGCTAACAAATATAAAGTTCACTTTGACAATAGTACTAAAATTCTTTATTGCTCACACGAGAATAATTACATGAAAAAGTTCCGACAAACCTTAACTAGTTGTAGACAAAGACGACCTTATCGCTTCAAGCGATCTCTACCAGGCAACCTTTGTCTAAAGAACCGCTTAATACACAAGCAAGTCAACAACATGGACTTATACTAGCGAAATTATACCTAATACAAAGTAGAAATATACATATACATGCGAATATATACATATAACAAAACTGAAATTTAAAAAATTATAGTTTAGTATTGTAGTAATAGATACGGGTCAGTTCCACCCGCTACGGATCTACGCGCAATCAGTGGGTCTAGCCATGTGATTGTCGTCATACAATCTACTAACAGGTTCGTTCGGATCAAGAATCTGTCCAATCTAGAATCTACCCTATACCGACTAAAGGGTACGGAGCGCCCGGAGCGTCGGTATTCATAAAATGCTGCGAAAATGCCGATCCAAAAATCCGATTGCGAATGGACGCAAAGTAATCCATAGAATACAAAAAAGGCGCTTCAAATGAATAATAATAAAATATGAAAAGGCTAAATAAACTGTTCAACCAGTCTCCGGGTCCTACGCGGAAGACCTTGGTCAACTTCACTTCACCAACGGTATTAGGAGGCACACCTGACGAGTGGCGAGCTCGTTGCGGTGCTGAACGTTCGCCTAACCTCAAAGTACGGAACGGTCACCCATTCGGACATTGCAGATGTTGCTTAACCTTCAATTCTTAATAAAATCTTAATCGGTCTCAAAAACATATTCTTCTAATGCTGCTTCTTCTAATAATAATCAATAAATAATATCTAAAGAATCAAATCTTTCAATCAGAAATCTGTTCAGGCCTCGGATCTTCCCAGAGCAATTTCCCGGAGATATACGTTCAGCTAGTTTGTAGATTGTGCACTCACAAGCTCGTTAGAGGGATTTGCTCAGACACGGCGAGTATGCTTAGCAATTAACTACGTATTAGTCCAGGCAAATATGCGAGCGCCGCTTTTAAGGCTAGGAAATAAAATGGATGAACTTCACACTAGAACTACAAAAAATTTGCCAATACAGAAGTTGGTGAATATGGCGGGAGGAGCTTGATGACACGATTTTTGTTTTTGAAGCTTCTGCCCGCTGTAACAAAGGACAGGCGGCTATGCAACCCGTAGCGATGGAGACTGGGGCTTCGGAGGTGAACATGGTTACCTGCGCTTTTTATGCAAGGGCGGAAGGGCTGCCCTTCCCGAAGCTGGTTGGCTGAAGCCTGCTTACTTGCCTGCGTATTGCAGTTCTGTTTCTTGAAGAACAATATCATTCTACTTCTGTTCCATGCTTCTGGCGATTTTCCCTCGAGGATGACGGTTTTAAGCACAGGGTTTCCATCATATTTCAGAAGCTAAGCCGTAATTCCATTGCCACCCTTGTTGTGTACTTGCCACTCTTGATACTAATCTCGTACAGACTGATGTTCGGGATATCTTCGGTATAATATTGGGTTAACTTGGCTCTGGGGTTTTTCTCATATTGGTAACAGGTGACCGTGTTGTCGTGTACAATTACTCATAGAACCTCTCGCCTACCCTCATAACCTCGGACTTTTACGAAACAACTCTGCCGTCATCCCAGACTCGTCAGCTGGTTCTGTCCAACTTGTTCCATAGTTACATAGAAATTTTGATTTTATACCTGTTTTTGAGGTACACAATACACATAGAACAAAACCGGTGCAACGAATGTCTCTGGACTCGCAGGAACGCAACATTACTGAATTTTACGTTGATGAAGTAGCGAGCAAAGCGCATATACTAAATAGTACCAGTTAAAGTCACTATGAAGCTCTGAATAATTTAATATTTACTCTTAAAGCAATCTCTTAACATTCCAAAGAGCTATCATCAATGACAGCACGTCATGTATGGGCTGTCAGCTCGAATAATTAATTCAGCTCGAAGACTCATTCAATGCCCGCACCTACGCTGCCAGTACTTCGCCTGTATGAATACCATACGTACGTATAGCTGTAAGGGTGCTAAGTACAATATGATATTGAACGTACGCACCAGACCAGAATACTCAGAATTTGAATAGTCAAGATTTCAGTCATACAACACCGTATCACCTGCAATATTGTAGCGTATCCGATAAACCTAGACGAATGAGAGCAATCAAGTTGTCAAATGATAAATATTGTTTCATAACAAGATTTTATTGCGCGGTATTTTATCAAGACCATTCCAAAGAGCACACATAATGGGGTTGTCTTGTTTCGTTGATAGGTTCCTATAACCACCTTCCGACTCCATAATCAGACCAGCTCCATGGTACCATATTAATGCATTGTCATCCAAGTTACATAGGTATACCAAACAGCTCATTGCCCCGAACACACATAGTACATACAGACTTTGCAAGTTAATAAAAAGCTTGTAAATACAGCGCGCTAGATACGATAAATCCAACGTCACCTGCACGCGGTCCCAATGCTGACAGATGGATGAATCTCTAGCGCACCGGCTTTTCCCTAACGGTTTTCGTGGGTCAGATGGCAGTCGCCGCACTTAAAAAGTCAATACATCACAACTTTTAAACCGTAAACGGAAAGTAGAGGAATGGTCTCTGGCTGGCATGCTGGCTCTGGATTAGGATGTACTTGTACTTAGCAGAATATTTTTATTTGTAATATGTAAATGACTGACTCACACAATTCTCTTAAAAGCAATATTCACTGTGAATCATAATCATCGTCATCGTCACAGCCCGTAACAATCCACTGCAGGACTTAGGGCCTCTCCCACGAAAGAGGAGGTTATTGCCATAATCTCCACGCTTGGCAGACGGATTGGAGATCGCAGTGTATAAATATAACAATGGAAAATGCTGCTGCCCAATTTCCAGACTACGGAGACTCTTGATATTTTGCGTCGAAAACATTAGTCGCCTTGTACGACACCACACGGCCAATTAGTGAATCATAATCAGCTTGGCATTAATAACCCGGTTTTGCTCTCGCCGCACGAGTTCCCAGGGTCCGTCTTGACTATGATCCAGGATTTGGCAGATTAGGTAATTACAGTGGAGCGACTGCCATCTAACCTCCGTGACCTGGCTAACCTGGGAACCTGACCAAATTGGATCATGATTACAAATTTTGTTGCCTGAATGTGCAGATTTAATCATGATGTTTTCTCTTATGAAAGCATCGGTTAGTGTTTTATTAATATACATAACTCATAAAAGAGCCATTGATATAATATGGCCATTATGGCCGCAGTGGAATTCCAACCCATTACCTCTCGCTTACGAGTCGAATGCCGTAACCACTCGGCCGCCTACGCCCTTTTTTATTACCTTTATCATTGCGAGTCGGGTGACCTTACCACGAGACCACCGACGATCCTTCACCCCAATATTCTCTGTGAAAGATCGCATAAATTGTCAGTTATTCTGAAATCTTTAACAATGCAGCAGTTATTTCCAATCAAAGTATTCTCTCGACATAATACATTACAGCCGCCGTCGATCTCTGCGCAAGTATGATAAAAATTTCACTTTCATTCGAGCCAGCGTGAAAAATATATGACAGCTCGGAAAAATAAATAATCATTTTGTGAATTACTGAATAATTTTCACCGTTTGAGTCGCCTTCCATATTTATTCCAACGCTTTTCATTGATGAAATGTAAATAACTGTATAGAGTAATTGGTTTATTGGATTTGACATCAATAATAAAATGTCTTTTGGTATACGTGACTGATTTAGAAGAATATTTTTATAATCGCGATGTTATTAAGTTCCAGAGACTTCTTCAGCACATAATTCCTTAAAAATCTAATACTGACAAGTTTCTGACATTGCGAGTAACATAAACAGTTTTCATCGACGGGACAAAAATGTTCTTGTTAAGACCGTAGTAAAAGTTAAAGTTCAGCCTTTCTTTTTATTAGCCATCTCATCTGGTGGTAAGTGAGAATGCGGCTGAAGATGGAGCATGCCTATCTAGGAACAGCCTATTCACTCTATCCTTGAAAGCGTCCAATTTATAATGATCTGGGAACACACTCGCAGGCAACGTGTTCCACTTCTTAGCCTTAAGCATTATAATTAATTAAGCTTGAATTCTTAATGAACGAATAATTGAACTAAGGCAGCTTGTGCGGATAGCAGAAAGATCAACGTGAGGATGAAACGTCCGCTCGAATGAGGTCGTTTTTTCTTTTAACAAAGCTCTGTAATAAACATAACACGGAACCGGAAGGTACCTACTAAAACTCATGGAAATTATCGACTCTTGACATTACGATGCACATTCATAATAGGACTACTTAATTGCTTCACCCTATCTGATGCTTTCACAGAGGCTGCGCGCCATATATCTCGATAAATAAACTTTATTAATTTAAAATGCCTTTAAAATTAAAATTAAATGTTACACCAGTCTGCGTGTCCTCAGTGGAAGACCTTGGTCAAACTCGCTTTGCTGACGGTATTAGGAAGCACATCTAACAAAGTGGCGAGCTCGTTGTGGCGCTGCGGTAGTAATTTTTTTCCTATTAAAAACTGGGTATGAAATTTATTTATTTATAACTGCACAAACAGTACATTGTCGGACTTAAAGCTAAAATAGCATTATCTACCAGTCTACCAGGAGAGATAACAGTTGACAAAAGGTATGCGGTGCAGGAAGATTACTTAGAAGTAAAGATTACACATAAGCTTATTCAACCACAATCAAATTTATAAAAATAAATAAATAATAATAATAAATACACTAAAAGTTGAAAGTAGCAATAGATATTTTACACTAATTAATTAATTAATTAACTGCATGAGTTACCCAAAATTATTCAGGTACTTGAGGCTTTATGAAGAAAAGAGATGAAAAAGGAAAAAAGGAACAAGGAATAAATTAGGAGCTAATGAAATTGTATCATATATAATTGTTGTGTTTATTGTCAACGGAAAACATACTAATGGTTAGAGTAGCGCAAACGAGCTAGCGTAAGCAACCACAGACCTTCAACAAAAGAGGAATCCCGAGATAGTTTTTTATTTGTGATGCGGCCGAAATGGAGTATGCCTGATATAGTGAGCCTACACCTTACCTGAAATGCATGAACCGTAGATATTATGGCCGACAGTCACCACTTTTTATTAGACTAGCCAGACAGTTGACCGCCATCTCACCTGGTGGTAATCACTGGGTAGCATAAAAAATGTGTCTATTCTATTTAAAAAAAATCTAATGTTTGATTATGAAAATAGATATTGAAATCTGCTCGCCTCAATGCAAATGGTTTAAAAATGCCCACCTGTAATGTTGTAGGTCTTTCTGAAATTCTGTCGCGCACCGTGTACTAAACACGCAATGGATTAGATATGGCCCAGAGTGGTCCAACGCAGCGCACGCCCTAAAAAGACATGGGTCAGCTTCAGCCATGGCCCCGCGAAGCCCCCGCGCGGATTTATATGCGGGGATAAGTAGTGGAAAAGTAAATATGTATGCGTTGAATTATGATGTACAACTATTACATCATCGTCAACATACGATTATGCGTGTCTTTTCTACCGTAAAAAATAAACAAGAACAAAGGAAAAGTCCAGCTCAAAGGCAAGGTGGGAAGGAAAGGCGGTATGGCTTTGACGATTTAGAACTCGTACAGCGTGCTTACTTGTGTTAATGAGAGACGGTTAAAGGTAGTACATTTTTTCATACAAATTTTATGAAATATTTTGTGCATATTCTTGGAAGAGTACGTTCGGCAGGGTCGCGGAGGTTAGATGGCAGTCGCTCCACTGTAGTTATCTGATCTGCCAAATCCCTACTGGGACAATAACGTCAAGATGATTTTTACAATGTATACTGAAACTAGTGAGTTCCCAAATTGCGAGCGAAAACTATAAAAAACAAAACAAAGTATCTGCCTACAGTGTGACATTTTGCGCTTTCGCAAAATCGGTCTCATCGCGCATTGGAGCGCGAAGTGAGAGAACACGCATGGCTGGCCATTCAGCTATTGGAGTTGCGAGTACCCACGTCGCAGCACTGGCCATGTGTCCACTAAGTTTGTAGCCATGCATGCCCTTTCGCATGTCATCATTTGGGAATTGTCGAAAATGACACAGGTGCAAAGCCGAAGGAACCGTCTAATGCGCTTATTACATTTGACTGAATTCAGCTCAGTGAAAGCAAATCAAAGAATGGAAATAATTCAGTAATTCAGTAATTCAGTTTTATTGCATAATCAAGTACATTGATGGTAGTAGTACAAGATACCCCGTACGGGCACAGCAATATAGAGATGAGCTATATAAACATAATTTGTACTTAAGTAGGTATTTGACATTGCACTTATTATTTAAGTATTTATATGTATATTTTTATTATATCTAAGGCACATATTATTAAAATTATACACTTTGAGATCTTTTTATGTACTAATTACATGTAGGTATTCAAAGTACCTATATTCTAATTTTTTGTGGCGTATAATAAGGAATGTATTGCTTATGAAGTAAGGTAAATTTTGTGTATCACGGCTTTGAAAAACGGAAAGTAAGTGATACGAAAATGGACTTTATTTTATGAACAATACATTTAACTTTGATTTGCTCTCACGCTTTTTGCTTCTGGATTTAGGCTACTGAATTTAGTCAAATGATTGTAAAAGTTTTTCTTGGCATTATTATGTCCAGCAGCGTTATACGCACAGAAATCAAAGTAGGAGAAGTCCTAACCACGCATGACTTGGTCGCCATGTATATGATAATCACCTGTTAACCATAGTATCTGACACCTGATTATTTCGCAGTAGTAAAGTTATGCGCAGTAGTGGCCGAGGTGGCGACAAGCGTTCTCTATAGTTTGACCCACCATGTGACATTTCTATGTACTTTTGACGACCTGAGTGGTTCAGTTGGCCACGCATAGGTCCTGAGTTCAATTCCCGGCCGAACAGAATTAGTTTGTTTATCAGTAATCCATAAGACAAGCTTTGCTTACTTTGGGGCTAGATAGCGCTGTGTTGATTTATTCATGCATATTTATTTACCTTATAATTTCTTGACACTCCTCATCTGTAGCTTACAAATTCACACATCTTCCTTTTGAGGTTGCGGATATTTCTAACTTCCCTTTTCGTGTTTATTTATTTAAGAAATCGGATTTAATCGCTGGAATGCTAGAGCCAGTCGATTGTATAAACAAACATTTTTCCACTTCACAAAAGATCGTGTAACGAGATAGTTAACGAAGTTGAATAAACTTCAGACCCAATATCTGATGCTCGAGTTACTTCTATAAAATTTTCCACTTTATAACTCGATAACTTCTGATATCTTGCGAGGTGACTTTCTTTTAACATTGCTGGATGGTCGATAAAACTCTATTTTTTTGCACTGCGTTTATCATAGGCAAGTAGGCCGTGTGGTGTCCGGCAGAGTAGAATAGCACCAACCTCTAACACTCTTGGGTGTCGTACAAGGCATTATTATTATTATTTATAAGACTAGAATCGTGAATATTGTGGCAAAAACCGTTTCCTTGCGTAGGAGAGGCCGTAAGTCCTGCAGTCGACTGTGATGGGCTGTGATGGTGATGATTTTGCAAAGTTCGCACAAAGCTTATAATCTTAAAAAGAACCAGCGAGTCTTTATCCGTTAACAGGATAAGTGCCATGGTTATTTTTACACGAAAACAAATCGGGACGGGAGTCTAAAGAAAGGAAGTGATAATAATGCCTTCGGGGAGCTTCAAGCATAATTCGGAATTGAGACCGATGTGTGTAGAGTGTACGTGGGGGATGTACTTACACAAAGGGCTTTTTTTAATGGGACTGTGTGGGGAACTCCAAATTTGGGGAAGATATCGACATAGGAAGTATTTTCTATTTTTATTTGAAGATGAATTAGACATAGTAGAAGTTATGGACGGTGAAGAATATTTTTATGTGTTTATGCGAGTCGATTCAGTTGTATGTAAGGCTCAGGGAAGGATGAGAGCAGTGGACGTTGATCATAGATATTGTTATGTCAAATGCATTTTTTTTTGCAATTGCGCTATACAAGCATTTGATCGCCATCCCACCTGGTTGTAAGTGACGATAAGGCCGAAGATGAACTTGTTTGATATTGTGTCGAATCAATAAACTTCCATGCTAGGGAAGCAGCAGGCAGAAGTATGAGAGGTACACCTACAATAATTATTATCAGTCACTTACAAAAGTAAACAATTCTACCTCAAAAATAACTAGTACTTATAAAGCTAACAAGAACCAATCTCAACGACTTGGTTTTGAACTTTACAAATCTTATCAGGAGTTTCCCTCGCTTACTCTTGTTCGAGGCATCTTTATCAAGTGCCCGCCAATTTCTTACCAAAGGCATTTACGGCTCGCCACGAGCTAAGATTCCGTCGATTAGAGAAATAAATTAATTATCTTCCTACCAATCTACGGAAGTTTTCGGTAGGCGTTCACTTCAAATACCATTTGATAGGTGTATTAATAATCAAAGGGGTTTTTGTTGAATATGTTTTGGTACGTTTGAATTTCTTGGAGATACATTCCAGCAAATAAAACATATAAATATATTTAGTTATCTGAAGAGTTATTTACAAAACCGAAAAAAAACCTGATGGCTTATATGACTTTGTCTAGATTACTACTTACCTACTACCTACAAGACAATCATCAGCCAAAGTACGTTTACTCACTTTCTCATCACGAAGGCAAAGCGAACGAACAGCGAACCATCGCGCAGCGATCTAGTGCTGCCGACTGATGTTTTCTCATTTCTACGTTGACTGCACGTTTGCTGCATGTCATGGCATAGCATTGTGCATGTGTCATTGTCATTGGTATGTAATACATTGCCCGCCTCTAAAACACTTGACCTAGCAGCGAAATCGCAAATGCACCTCTACTGCTAAAGTGACGGTTCTCCAAATCCCCACCCAATGGAGCACTGGAGCTCTTACTCACCGACAGGAATTCAATACTGTTTAAAATAGTATTCCTTGGCTGCGGTATTCTGTAAGGTGGAGGTACTTCTCCAGTCGGGCGGCTTTAATTCCAATAGGATACTCCTCTATACCTTAAGTATCTCTTAAAACATGCTTCTACAAACGATATACCTACTTACAGTTAACCCTCACCGCGAACAGTTGTAAAACGTAAAAGAGCAAAACGCAAATTCCATTTTACTGCCGCCAACAACGAAAATGTCCAAATTTAATACCTGACGGAAGCTCGCAAATTTAATTTCACATAAAATTGTCTCAGGAGCAGCGACCCAGCGTGACATTGTTTAAGAGATCATAACTCAAACAGAATCAAGGTTGGAAGGCTGAGCCCTCTAAATTAGATCAGACAATTCGGTTTTTATTTATTTTTTCATTATTTATTTAACTCTTTATTGTACATTTACAGTATAATTATTACAGATTGTGTAAGGTTATAACCAGTATAAGGGCGGTCTTGTCGCCAATAGCGATCTCGTTCAGACAACCGTTTACATGAATATGGTGGAAGTCGGAATCCGAAAAACTAGTAGGGAATGTACATTTGAGATTCGGTTTTTAAGTATATTTAAAAGAGAAACCCGGACTAGATTCACAAGTATTTTTTTGTGGTAGAATTGTAGAGAAAGCATTTTTAGATCTTTATTTTGAAATGACAGACTAACAAGAGATTTATTTCAGCTAATAACTGCTTTCGGAGAGAGGCGTTGCCCAGAAGCCGTTTTATTTTACATAAAATTGTCTCAGGAGCCACCGTGACATTGTTTAAGAGATCATAACTCTAACCGAATCGAGGTTGGAAGGCTGAGCCCTCTAAAGCAGATGTGACCGACAACGACTGTTCAATCTGACAATTCGTTTTTACTGTGTTTATTTAAAAGCGAACTAGAATCAAAAGTTGTTTTTGTGGTAGAATTGTAGAGAAAGCAGTTTAGTTCTTCTTTTGTAATGAGATAATTATGACATTTACTTCAGCTAATACAGGGATTCCTAAAGACCCCTTGGGGTCGATATCGACCACTTTAGTTTCCCAATTGGTACCTTAGTACCTAGGTATTTTGTATCAATAGGAAAAAACTAAAGATAGGCCCCCTTATTTATAATAGTCTGCTAACTTAAAGCATTGCTAATTCTCACTCTGTCTTCTTCTATTGACCAAGGTCAGAATGAAAAATAACATTCTGTAGCAGCTGTTTTAAGTTAGCGGACCATTATGAATAAGGGGGTTTATCTTAAAAGTAGATAATTATTTGGCCATGGGGGTCTGAGGTAACAGTTCATTTTGGAAAAGGGGTCACTTATCCAAAATAGTTTGGGGATCCCTGAGCTAATACCTATTTTCAGGGGGAGGATAGATAGACTAAAATAACAATAATAATGCTTTAGGTTCTCCAACCAATTACCTCTAAACTGAAGTTCCGAGTTCCAACTTAGGATCATTCAATAATTCATAACCTATCTAGGTATACATAGTAAAAACACAGTCGCTTCCCGCCGTGTGTATCTATGTACACTTAGATCTTTTAAACTACGCAACAGATTTTAATGCGGTTTTAACAATAGAAAGAGTGATTCAAGGGGAAGGTGCCCCGATGCTTTAAAGCTTTTTAAAGTTTTAAGCAAAAAGCTGATTGCCACCACAGGTGACCGGAGAGCTGGCGCGTTCCTCGGACAGAGGATAAGTATTGCTATCCAACGAGGCAACGCAGCTAGCTTTCTGGGCACCATTCCGCGGGACAACGGTGTGGATGATTTTTTTAATATATAATATTTTAGTATTAGTGTTTAATTTTATTTCTAATTGTAAATATTTTGTCTCCCTACTTTGTCGGAAAAGAAATATTTAAAATAAAATCTCACCCTTGAGTAATTCAAAAGGGGAAGGTTTACGCGCAAGAAAAAATGGAACCGAGTCCACTAGTATTTTATAAATGTTCATTTAGCTTAAGTTTGCACTTAAATTATAAACATAAATGCCACACACATTATATACCGAAAAGCATAGAGGTAAATACAGTAAGCAACCCAACACGTAAAGGTTCTTTAACCAAAATCAACGGTCACAAAATCGAAAGCTGTTTCGCCACACTTGGCTACGGATCCGATCAACTAAATTGTCCCATAATGGAAGTTCAGACATCCTAATTTCCAAATTCTCCACTTTACGATCCATAAACTGGTTCCAACAGATCTTGGAAGCTGTAAAACGTGACGCCTCCACCATTGGGCCCATTGTTTAAGAAGTCGGTCTATGTTAAGTATAGGGCTTGAGGAGTATGTTTTAGCGTTGAATTTTTGTTCCAGCTCTTCCCCGTATTTTTGGAACAGATTTTGTTTATTTATACATAGTTTGAAACAAAGTCACTTCACGCCGTCTGTCCCTATGAACCCGATATGTATCTATGTATGTATCTATGTACACTTAGATAATTTAAGTTATTATTGCGGCTGCAGCATTATAATTTTAAGTTGGTATTCTTTCGTCAGCATAGTGACCTACCACCAGGTGAGATGGCGGTCAAGTGCATGGCTAGTCTTATATAAAAAAGAAAACTACGCCACGAATTACAATGCGGTTTTCAACAATAGATAGAGATATTCAAGGGGAAGGTTTATAAGCTAGAAAAATAATAGGCAGGAAGGGGTAAAGTAGGTATATGTAGGGGTAGGACACAACGCGAACGAAGTCGCGCCGGGTGAATTAGTTCCTTATACATACGGCACAATCCCGTGGTACAATGTGGTGTGGTGGCCAGAGATGTAAACAGAAGCATACATCCAGATTTTGTGTTTATAGTAATTTTTTTATTTTTATACCGCCAAGGTGGCTAAACAAGCTTACCAACCTGCTTACCAGCTTACAAGCTTACAAGCTTACCAGCCTGATGGTAAGCAGTCACCATCCAGTAAGTTGAACACGTTAGTGCTCTAATGGCGAGGGAAAACATCGGGATGAAACCTGCTAACCATAATCCAATCTGGTCAGGTTTCACTGGCAGCAGGGACACGAAGGTCAGATGGCAGTCGTTCTACTGTAATCACTTGATCTGCCAAAATCCAGGATCATGAAAATTATAGGTCAAGCGAACCCCGCGCCCTCGTGCGTGAGAACACAACCGGGACATTAACGCCGAGATGATTATTATTTTCAGTCAGCTCAATTAAACTTAGAAAGTTTCTTTAATTTATTTCGATGAAGTGGAGTCAGCCCTTTCTGCCTAACTGACCCAACTTATTGTCGCAACGCAATATCCGATGCGATAAAAGTCAGAACCCGAGAAAATTACGAATTATTTCCATAATTATTATGAAGTTTCTTTCAAGGTTTAGAAAGTCCTAATTAATGCTCTTGGCTCCAAAATGGGTTTATAAAACGTTTATTCGGTTCATTATTAATAAGTACTTATTATTCCGCCAGCCCTTTGGCATCGGAATACGCGACGCGGGCGGACATTCCATTCTTACGTCGTGGATCTTCTGTCTTGAAAGCCGCTTTGCTTCCACTTTTAGAAAGCATACGGCCAAGAAATGGAACACGTTGAATGCGAGTACGATAGGTTTGTCCAGTCCAGTGTATATTTGTCTTGGGTTTGACATTGAGATGAGGACAAGCTTACGGGCTGCCTGATGATAAGCAGTCACCGGAGCCTATGGACATTTGCAATACCATGCAGGGCAACACACACGCATTGCCGACCACGTAAACCTTTTCACCACTTTCTTGAAGAACTCCATGTAGTACTCTCCAAGTACTTCATTCCACAATCTTAGTGCGCGTGGAAGAAAGTTCCTTTGGAACCGCACAGTACGCGACCAATTTGGTCTTCCGTAAACTGTGTCTATACTTAACATCAGTAAGTACAATGACAGTCAAATACCTAATTCTAATACCTACCTAAAAATCTTTCAAACCCCTACCTTATAGCCAATTCTGTACTATATTTGAAACGCGTTATTCGTAAATTTGCACCTGCAGATTATATCAAATATTTATCTCGCTCGAATGTAGAGCGTGAATTTTTTCGGGTACCCTCAAATATGCTAAGCCGGTTAGGGCTGTCACTTGAACTAATGCTTTTTATCGACAGCCGTGTAAATCATTGGGTATTTTTATTTGCAAACAGAACTAGTTACTTTGATAGGTACTTAAACGCAGCAATTTTAAACTGTAGCCGTCTAAATAAGGACCCTCCTACGTACCTTCTAAATTAGAATCGAATATAAAGGAGGGTATGGACGTACAATATAGAATACCAGTAAGGTATTTTATAATGTTCTGTTTAACATGTCTCTTACACCAAAAAAATGTCTAAAGCACTATTTCCTGTGTTTTATAATGCCTCACAGTGACATTACACCTGCGATCAGTATTTTTGTTACATAAAACCTGTAACTTAAGTTCTTTAATCAAAGACATACTATCATATTTATTAGCCATAGTTACCATCATGTGTAAAAAATATCTTAATTTATTTTAAGAATCGCTATAAAGGAGTCATAAATTATCCGATAGAAATAAAAAGGTACTGATTCCATTTCGGCGAGAATTTCAATCGACAGCCTTGTAAATCATTACTTACTTACTTCGCTGGCTCAGCGACCCCAAGTGGATCTTAAAATTCGCCATTAAAATCATTGGGTATTATTTTCTGCGAGCAGAACTGGTTACTTTGATAGATACTCGACGTCGCAATTTTAAAGCAAAGCCGTCTAAATAAGGGCCCTTCACGGGCCGCGGCGCGACTTCATTAAGAATCGAATTTCACGCGCGACAACCCTAGATTACAGCTAAGCCGAGTATTAACCACCTCTCGCATTATCTGTACACTCGTGGAAAATTGCGTAGACTCTCCAATTCCAGGGGAAAAAGCGTATGAAAATCCACCCCCAGAATACACCACAAATAGGCATTTTACACCCCCAGAGGGACGTAATGGGGTGTTTTTGGCGGAATTGTCGATTTATACCGTGGCACGGGCGGAGACGGGCTCGCGAGCCTGGTTTATGGGTGCCGAGTGAAAAGGTGCGTGTCTGTAAAAATGTTATGACTGACGTCTCTTCGGCTGGAATAGCGCGCGATAAGTGAAGTGTTATGTGCCGTATGTTTTGACAGTGTCGCCAGGTCATGTGTATGTGTATGGAACAAGAAAGTATGTACGAACACATGATGTAGTACAATATTGTCGGACATAACAATGTATGACTGTTATGGCTTGTGACGGATAGAGATACCGACTTCGAATCGCACTGCGGCCATGTACCAATGACTCTTTTCTCAGTTATGTACATTAGTTGATTGCTAACCGATGCTCTTAAGGTAAGGGAAAACATCGTGATGAAACTTGCACATTTAGGCGACTGAATGTGTAACCATGATCCAATCTGGTCAGGTTCCCCTGGTAGCAGGGAACCTGGTAGGGGGGTTTGGGTCACGGAGGTGAGATGGCAGTCGCTTCACTGTAATTATCTGATCAGCACAAATCCTTGATAATGGTCAAGGTGGTCCCCACATTTTCATGCGAGAGATCACAACCGTGACAACATTTATATATTCATATCTATCCGGGTATATAGTGTTTTTAGAGGCGGAAAATTTTTAATTAAAATAAAACTAAGAAAAAAGTAAGTAATTAGTATCATCGAAACTAGCTGTATTGGAAAGATAAATTTACGGCATTTATATTTGAATACAATTTTGGCAATGTGGCTCCCGTGACTGACGCGTAGATGGCCCAATCTGGATATCCCAATTTAATACAATTTTCGCAACAATTGTGGCCGTATTTCGCCAATAACTCACCGAATGTTGTGTTCGACCGTCTTCGGTTTATCAATGTAGAAAAGTGACTTGACATATCTCCAAAAAAGATAATGTAATGGAGTTAGATCACACAATCTCGGTAGCCAACGTGAAATTATTCGTTGATATTCATTTCTTTCCCCTTACATAATTTTGTTCAGCGATAAAGCTAATTGCATAAAGCTTTATTAACTTTATTACCTAATTAGGTCATAAATCATAAGCTTTTTTCATAACGTAATTATAATTTATGGGAAGATGCAACTGTCATCCGTAACACAGGTCTGTACCTAGCTCGGGATTCAGTGTATACTAATGTGTGTAACGATTATGGAAATAAATAACTATTTTATTTATTATTTATTTTATTATTAAAGCTACATTTTTACTAGCTTTTATTTAACTAGCACTGTTTGAATGTATGTTTGTAAGTAATCCGTCAAAATGTGCAAACCATTTTCGACCTTATGTTGGTATCCGTTTGAGCTGAAATATAATTAAGGTGTAACTTGGATGACAATGTATTAATATGGTAATATGGAGCTGGTCTGATGATGGCATCGGAAGGTGATCATAGGAACTAATGAACACAATAAGATAACCCCATCATGTTTGGGCTCCATGGAATAGAATTGATGAGTAGGTACTATACCGTGCGATAAAAGCTTACACACAAGAACACTCGACGACCGCATAACCGAAATATATTCAAACTTAAATGCCTTACATCTTTACTGATGCGAAACACTTTTTCTTTGTTCTATTTCAATTTAAAGTTTGCCGCCTCTAAAAAACACCTTTCATATGTAGGTATTCTTAGATTCCATATTCATATTTATTAAATTTCTCAGACTACCACATACCTATCAACTTTACGTACCTACCTAACCAATATTGAGATTGCCTCATAATTACACGTGATACGAAGCACGGATCACTTGTATATCACTTTGTTAAACAATTTCCCGAACATTATTACACACGCATTCATCTTGCGTATCAAAGGGGCTACTGAATGATCGGGGCTGCCTTTGAAGTTTCAGGAAACTCATACGCGTAAACAGTTTATTAAGCTTCCTTATATACAAGATTGAGTGTAATAATTTTCAATATACTCCACCGAGTTGGTAAATTCTCATATGGAAGTTCTTTATTGAAAACTGGCTTTTGATATTGAATTTTGTTGATTTCCGGGGTGTACTGGAGTCGTTTAGGGTAACCGTACGCAGTAGGTAGACCTCATCTAGTCTAAAATGACGCGCCCCACTACTTAGTTAGTTAATTTCGATGTGTGAGTGCAAATATTGATAACGACACTTCATCTGTGTGGGAGCCAATTAACGACGCGTGCTCCTACGTTTGAATGTCACCGGCAACTGAATGACCAATTACAACGGAATTTGTATATGTATTGCGTTTATATTTTAAACTTACTTGTATGCGTTAATGCGATAGTGGGACGCGTCATTTTAGATTAGACGAGCTCTACCTAAGTAAGCGCAGTGTCTATATTTAATGATCAAGGTCTGGGGGGTGGGATGATTGTTTGGCCTAATCGTAGCTGCGGTGGACATAAACTAGTCGCGAATGTCAGTGAGCCAAAGCACGGTTTGTTGTTTATTTATTTGTTAAAAACAGGTTTTTGGTATTTGGAAAATACTCGGACGCCCAAGATTGTTATCTATCAGCAGATAATATATTTTATTATATTAGGCTCATATTTCTATTGAAAGAAAGTAGTAGTAGTAGTTGAGGTTATATTCGGTAATACGGATTCAGTAGTCATTATTTTGAATTTTAGGTTCACCGGGAAACTGTGCACGAATAAGTGAACGCATGCGCAAACAGGGAAAAATAAGGAATATTATATGTATAAACAAAATAATTTCCATACTAACTAAATACCTCATTTATTTGTTGTACTGTTCATTGTCTAGCCTCGAATTTATATGAGAAATCATTCTAAACTTGCGCCTGTTACGCAACAGCAAATTGCTAAAGCAAAGACTCTTATTGAGCAAGGTAAAAGCAAACAAGCTGTGGCAGGAGTCATTGGTCATATCTTCGCAAAAGACTTAAATCAACGTAGCTCCAATTTCAATGGGTCAGTAGTAAGTATGCGTCTCGTTACCCCACCGGTATACGCACACTTACCCGCAATACGGGTCAAGTGTACGCATTCCAACTTTCAGTTATTTTTATTTACTTGATTCAAAGCGCGCACTTGCACCGAACGACTCTATGGCAAATATTATCGTGGGATGTAAGCCAAAAGACTGCTTAAACTCATAAAAGTCCGTTTGATAGGTAGTTTTGCATGAAGGAGCAACAATCGTCTATCGTACAGCGGTAGACAGTTTATACGGAGTGCTACAAGGCACATAAATTGATTCTCTAAAATGAATATGATTACATGAAATGTATTTCAATCCCCAATGCGGAATACAACCAAGATGATGATGATGGAGATATTGTATCCCAAAAAAGATAAGTGTGAAAAAGTGGCCTAGTGGGTAAGTTAAGGGGCTATGGAAGAGTTGGAACGTTGAATATGTCTTTAAATTACAGCTACCACGATATCATTTTGTAATTTGTGTAATATAATATACTTTATCTACACTCATAGCGTAATGTTCCAATTACATATTCGAAAACAGTCGTTTAAGGGTACACTTTTTTCATGCCAGACTATAAAATTTTAAAAAATTACTTTTCGATACAGCATTTCCCATATTATTTTCATGACAGCTGTATAGTAAAATAACTTTTTAATCATTATGCAACACTTATATTTTTTAAATTCTCGTCGGGCGCCCGGACACGGTCAAATGTAGGCTGAATACATAGATGTCTTTAACAAATTCAAATTCAAAATTTAAATTTTCCTGTTTATATTCTGTGTAATTATTTTCCCGCTAAACAAAATATTTTTTGTAATTGTTGTAATTTGTGTTTGTGAGTGTATTTTCTTATTTTAAGTAAATAAATAGATAAATGTGAAAGTAGTAAAGTGAATTTCCCGTCGCTTGATATCCTCGACGCGTAGATACAACAGAACTGACTCGCAGCTTACTACCAGCAAAGTTGAAAAAACTATAGGTACGATATTTTAACATAAAAATACGAGTGTAGATAAAGTAGTGTATGCAACTGCATATAATTAGGTATTAAAACACTCGTGTCAAACTATTATCATACTCGGCTACGCCTCGTATGATAAACAGACACTCATGTTTTAATACCCCCTTTTATATGACAGTTGCATAAACTACTATTATCTACACTCATAGCGTAATGTTCCAATTTCATATTCGAAAACAGTTGTTTAAGAATACACTTTTTTCAATTTGATAATTTTAAAAAATTACTTTATGGTACAGCTGTAACGTAAAATAACTTTTTAATCATTATGCAACATTTATATTTTTTTAAATTTTCACGGGCGCCCGGACAAGGCCAAATGTAGGCAGAATACCTAAATGTCTCTAACAAATTCAAAATTCAAATTTTCCTGTTTATATTTGTGTGTAATTATTTTCCCGCTAAACAGAATATTCTTTTCTAATTGTTGCAAGTTGTGTTTGTGATTATTTTTTAGCATATAAATAGATGAATGTGAAAGCAGTGAAGTGAATTTTCCGCCGTTTGATATCTTCGACGCGTAGATACGCACTGACTCGCAACTTACTTCCAGCAAAGATGAGAAAATTATAGGTACGGTATTTTAACATAAAAATATGAGTGTAGATAAAGTAGTGTATGCAACTGCATATAATTAGGTATTAAAACACTCGTGTCAAACTATTATCAGACACTCATGTTTTAATACCCCCTTTTATATGACAGTTGCATAAACTACTATTGCGTCACACTTTTCTTTCGACGTGATTTCAACTCCCGGAATCACGGCTAAAAGCTAGATTAATTATAATGACTTTGGAATCTATGTAACAATAATGTTAAATTATAAAATTATAATAATAAATTCGCATTCCATGTCTATCTGTACATTGTCCAAATCACCTCCTAAACCACGCAACGGATTTTGATGCGGTTTTTACCATGCATATTATAATAAAGAAAAGTTGAGAAATTCCGTACAAGCCGGATTCACAAATTTTCATATAATTGAAAGCTAACACATACAACAAGGTATACATAATTAATTACGAGTCAATTATCTCTCGTAGACGCCGCAAAAACAATAATTATGTCATTAGTAAGTAATAAGATATCGTGTCTCTCTGTCGCACGTCAAAGCGAGAGAGCAAACAAGCCATCCGTTATTGCCTCGTCAGTTAATCCTCTTGCGACAAATAGCATTATCATTTCTGAGCGGCTTACGCAGTATGCTTTTCTTATTTTGGGGATGATCAACAGTGGTAATAGTGTTAAGCCATTATGAATGGGATAGCCGTATGTTTGTTGTTACTGTGTAAGCCAGCTTCTGGCTGTGGCTCCGTTAAAGAAATTTTTTTTTAAGAAATTACTCGTAATATTCCCTGGTTTGCCCGTTAATGGGGCAAGGGCTACCAGCAAAAATTTTGATATATACATAGGTCTACCAGCGTTTACACGGTAACTGACACGACTTGGCCTAACACCCACTTGGCCTAACAACCCATTTCTAACTTGATGTTGATTTCTTACAGCCTTGTATATGTCTAAAAATGTTCAAATATAAGTTAGAGAATGTTATGTCATTGTAACCGAAATGAGATGAAGTTGTATAAGGCTCACAAGTATTAATTTGAAACGTTAACATTGGCATAAAGACTGGTAGCATACGTGCCTCGTACAGGCACCGTAAAAACAGTTTATTAGAAATCTAACATAAGCACAACACAAAAACGAAAAAAATAACTGCACAAACAATGAATGTGTGTGGTAAATTTAATGTGCATTTATGGCTAGTGTTTGCCGAGCGCGCTCCACTGAACTCCGTACAAACGCAATTGATCATATTTTCAATATAACGCTATCAAAGTCAATAAAATTTCGCAGACGTGATCCAGAAACCCATATCTATGCTTGTAGTTTGTCAGATTTTCGTTAAAATACATCGTTTCAAAGTTGCACGGGATTTAAAAGGTTTCTGGATCATGTCTACAAAATTTCATTGGCTTTGATAGCGTAATATTGCAAATATGATCAAATTGCGTTTGTCCCCCCCTCTCTTATTTATGTAGCCCGGGCTTCTTATTTTGAAAGACGGGAAAAGCAGAGCATTCACCTTTGGGATATAGCTTGTCTTCTTTGGCGGCTCAGGGCTCTAGGTAATTAGATTCGACATATAATGTTTTAAACTAACGCGGTTATTATAACACATTTTAAGGGAGTTCCGGGTTTTTTACCGCCCCGTGACCATGATGCATGCAACTGTGTCGAAATATCGACAAAAATCATCTTGGCGTATTAACGCCACACACACACTAGCCGGGACATTAGTCCCGGTTGCGCTCTCGCGCGCGCGTGCCCGGGGTCCGCCGTGACCATGATTCAAGATTTGCCAGATCAGGTAATTACAGTGGAGCGACTGCCATCTGTGTTCAACCCGAAATATACCCTTAAAACTATATTTAAATACCGATACTTAACGATGTCCTCACGAATCGGATAGGGTATTCTGTTACACACTATATAAAAAGTGCGTACAATCCGAAAACCCGTTTTAAGCATAGTGGATTACGCCTAATTCCCACTTACCGAGCTTTGTGATGAGCATTAGGACGAGTGTGTTTCAGCTGTGGGGAATTTATAGGGAATGGAATTAATTATCGGAAGAAGATTATGATGAGAAAAAGGTGTGACGTTATACATTATAACGTCACACCTTTTTCTCATAGGAAGGGTTTTATTCATAAAACATAAAAATGTATTATGAATAAAAAGTAGAAGTTTATTTGCAGGCAGTTGTGAACAACTGTTGGGTTGCCTGCATCCGGCCTCTCTCTAACCAAAATTATTCTTCCTGTTCTGATCCTAAGAATTTGTCTCATCTATTTTTAAATCCGTTTGTGTTCCCTGCGGTCACCACCGCCTTAGGCAGTTTAGGTATGTGAATTTCAGATAGAACTAGCAACCTTTTCAAACTTTTGAAGACATTTTGTTATTTTCATCTCTGGCTATATCTATTTATTTTAACTAACTTCAGATACTGAAGGAGTAGTCTTTTCATTAGTAGCATAGTTAAACTTAAAAAATGGATTCTTGCGACGTGGGTCTTGCTGTAAACAACTATTCATTGATAGTTTATTCCATAAGTCACCAGGTAAATGCCATACGTGAGATTATTGTAAATAACAATTGTTTTCCCATTAAAATCATATTTTAAGCATCTCATTTGACAGTCGTTTATAATGTGAAAATATCACAAATATACCTGGTAACATAAATGCTATTGATGCCATACGAATAAATAAGTAAGCAACAAATATAGGAATTAAAAAAATTTTCATCATTTTAGGATGATTTAAAGGTCTAGCGTAACTAAGGCCCAGATGATGCTCTTTGGGAGCGGAACACAATAAATAACAACAACAGAAGCCGCAATCACATAATACATTATTTTTTAATTCTCACGGCGCCATCTCGCCCCAAAGTAAGCAAAGGTTGTGTTATGTGCGTTAGATAACTGATAAACTTGTATACTTATTTTTAACACACTTCTTATACATACCACACCCAGACCCGTAATAGAAATTAAAAATCACCATTTCAATTTCTGCATTTCAAAATCGAACCCGGATCTTCTGCGTAGCAGACCGCGGCATGTTAACCAACTGAATCACTCAGGTCGTCAACTTTCTTTGTTGCAGATATGAAATGAGAGAGCAGGATGGCGCGCGCGCGGGTGCGAGGAGGGCGGAAACAGCTGGACAGCTTCCTCCTGAAGTTCGACACGAAAACTTGAGTCCGGCATGCGTGTGAGCGTAACGTTCTAAGATGGAGTTCACTGCGCTGCCCACCAATGTGAGTATGACAATGGTATTTTGCTCATACCGGCCTCTCACCTTCATGCCGCTTGACAAGTCGGTTTATCAGGTGGCTCTGTCAAGCCTGAGAAGTCCGCCTGGGTGAGTACCACCGCCTTATCAATTTCTGCCGCCAAGCAACAACGCCTGCATTGTTATGTTCTGGTTTGAAGGATAAGGTAGCCAGCAAATTAACAGGCATGAGGCATTTCTTGTGGACTAAGAACTCCACTATCCTTAACTGTGACAACCTATATGTATTAATTGTGGATGTTATGAGCAACAATTACAACTTACCATCAGGTGAACTGTCTGCGCGTTTATCACTGAATAGCATAAAAAATTAAGCTTTGACGTATAGACCTTTCATGCATACGGTTATTGTATAATTAATAATAAAGAAAAGGTTCAGCGATGTAGGTTTCATAGTTGGAAGTTTTTACTTTACTACTGTATTATGGCCATGAAGCAAACGTTAAAATTCTGGACACGCGGTTACGCCAAGGTCGCATATGCCTGAATAAGGAACGGCTCTAAAATAGGCCCTTGCTGTACACCGGTACTAATTTTCTCTCTCGTCTTTACAATTCCATTAAACTCACTTTTTAGATTTCACAGTATATCTAATATCACGCTGAACAGACATGAGATGAGCACAGAGCCATGACTTACCCAACGGTGACATTGAATAGATTGGTGTTTGTCCCCAACAGCAGTTCTAATATATATAAAAACAGTTCTAGAATCGGAATCGCGGTACATTATAGTCCCAGACAATATTAACTTACACCGGCACAGGCAGGTGTCGCCTTGTGTCACAACGGCCAGCAGTTTATCTCACAATGAATCTTCTGCATGTTCAGTAGCAGGAAATGCAGAAGCATGTTCTTTGATCTGTATCCCGCCATGAGAGTTTCTAGCCAAATTCGGGGTCTTTGGTCCTGCATCCTGGCTGAATAATATATATTGCCTTCTTCGAGACAGTTCTCCGTGAGTGCTGTTGGTTCTGAAAGTCTACAATGCTTTCGCGGAGCTTAATGGTGTGAAATAGTTCCTGACTTGAAGACTGCAATAATGATATACAGACTCCGTTGGTTAGGTGCCGGTCAGTAGGATGCTATTATAAGGCGCTGTCTTAATTGGCAACGATCGTGGGACTATGGTCGTAGAAACCATGGTCGACAAATAGGAGACCTCAAAACCTGCCGACCTGCGCGACCGTTGCCAATTAAGACATAAAGGTTGGTAAGGAGGCTCATACCGCGAAAGCTCATATATTTCTAATTCTGCAATAAAAACATATAAAATCCGAATATTTTCTCCGTTTTAGATGAATATGCAAGAAAATCTCTGTCTTTTCCGGATTTATTGTGTTATTTAAGCATCTCTCTTTGTCCTTTGAAAAGCTCGCACTTGAGTGATAAGTGGTAGTGTCGTCTCTGCGGATAATGGCACTTGAACCCACTTCAGTTTCGCTTAGGTATTATATTAAATCCTTTCAAACTTTCGAACATTTAGATAAGTTTAAATATCTGTTGGAGGGATGGTGTTGGACATATTTGGTTTTCGAGATAATAGTGCAAAAAAAATTTGCAATAAATCTACTTACCTTTGATCAGATTTTCACGTACACGCCGGGGAGGGACCCGAAGGCGGACCCTGGGCCTTCGCGTGAAGCGCAGAGGCTCAACCGAGGCATAACGCCAAGATGATGACGATGATGAGCTTTTCACGTACCATAGCAATAAAACTTGGTATTAGTAACTAAGCGCTGAGATTGTGGCAAAATCCCCTATAAATGTGGTGGAATATGGATTGCTGATGTGATAGAGCACTAAAGGTAAACTTTGCAATCGTTTTAAAAGCGCAGTGTAGCAAAGTTGTCTGTTCAAAAGGCTTGGGACAACTAAGCGTCGATCGACAATGCTCGTTGAGGGAATAGGAACATAGAAAAGCGACCGACACGTCGATAGGCAGTAGCCTAGAATGTCTCTAGCGATTTCATAGGTCTAACGTTTGCTTGTGTTTGAAAATAAAATTGTACTTACGGCAAACTGGATGATATCTGTTTGAGAGAGCGAAGACTTTTGGTTTATTTAGAATTGGAACGTATTTGACTTCATATTCCCTGATAGAATGGAGGTTTACACATATACCTGATATCAAAAATAAATTCTAATCAGCTGATTTAAAGTAGCAATTTGACTGGATACAACCTAACTCTGGCTTATAGCGATGTTTGTGTGGAACACGCGTGGGGTGTTCTCTATGAGGCTTAAATCATAACTTTAAAAAATTAACACAGTTAACGTAAATTTATTCTTTTACTCATAATATTACGTACCTACATGTATAAATTGAAATGTTGAATTATCGGATGTAATGACTATTAATCTAACATATTTTTATTAGGTACCCTAATTTCATATGTTTAGTACTTAAATATATCGTTTATTCAAACAAAATCTTAAAAATAAATTACAAACGAGCATAGTTACTATATTACCTACTTACGATAAATGAGTACAAATAAAATCGAGGTTACTTTCGAGTATTTACAATTTCATTGCTATTTACATTAGGTATTTACTTCTAGTTATTGTTTATCTGGACACCTAAACAAAGAAAGTGATTTACCTGTGTCTTCGGCATCCAGGTTAGTAGCTCATACAGGTTAGTATGTGGATAGCGTTTTACAATCATCATCGTCATCTTGGCATTATGTCCCGGTTGCACCCCAAGCGGCTCGCCAGGGTCCGCCGGGTCCGAATAACGTTTTACAATACTTGACTAAAGTCGTATTTGAAAAACTGTACCTATATACCTAATTGCTCCTAAAAAGGAATATAAAACAAATATTTATATTTCAAAGCCTCAAACGAAAACTAAACACGATTGACAAATGTCAACTTCAAAAACATCGAACTGGTTGTCGTACTAGCTAGGATTTAAAAGCCTCATAAATCTGGGCGTACCGTTACGAACCGCCAAGTTCTAAAAGACAATCAATGTCACCCAAGTAGGGTTGCCAACTACTTTTATTTATTTATTTAATCGTTTATTGTACCCAAAAGTGGAAATAGATACAAAGCAAATGTAAATATTACACAAAAGGCACTACATATTTCTATGCAGAAATTTCTTCCACTAGGCCCGCATCAAAGAAAACGTGATGATTAGAAGCAGTTAAGACGTGCACAATAAGATAATCAGATAATTTTTAAACCAAATAGAGTATTTTCGGATTTATTAGCCATAAAAATATTGTATATAGGTAATTTAATAAAAAATGTATAGCATTTTTAATGAAATACATTTAGTAAAAAATTTATCTTCAGTATAAGTAGTTAGCTGGTTCAGGATTGGTGTTTCATTCAGTTATTTCTGAATTCTTAGCATTAAAATTCAGGACGCATTCCGTTTTACGGCAAGTGATAGTGATAAGTGACTTTGTTAATAACATATAGTCGTTTAGCCTACTTTATTAAATTTTTTAAATAATAGTAGGCGGACACCAAAAACAGTCATCATTATCATCACAGCCCATAACTGTCCACTGCAGGACTTAGGGCCTCTCCCACGAAAGGTGAGCTTTTTTCTATAATCTCCACGCTTGGCAGGCGGGTTGGAGATCGCAGTATTATAAATGTAATAATGAAAAATGCTGCTACCCATTTTCTAGCCTACGGAGACTCTAGATCTTTTGCATCGAAAACATTAGTCGCCTTGTACGACATCCACGAGTGTAAGGGGTTGGTGCTATTCTACTCTGCCGGACACCACATGGCCAAAAACAGTAGGATACTTTATTTAGTAGGGTTGGCAACCCTACCCGAAAGCTTTTATTGAATTCAATTCGCAATTCTTGCTCACGTGAACTTTGCACTAAAACTACGTAAGTTTCTTCACTCCTGTAAAATTGGTGCTTGAGCACTATTTATTCAATGGAGATTTAACAGTAAGTATTTAAGTAAAGACGCAGCGTGGGTAGGCCTCCCACAAGGTGGAGCGACGACCTGGTAAATAGCGCAGGTACTAGCTGGATGCGGATGGCATAGAACCCGCCTTTGTGGAGATCTTTGGGGGAGGCCTATGCCCAGCAGTGGGCGACTTTCGGCTGATGATGATGACGATGATGATGATGTTTAGTCGCACTCAAGAAGCGTAGATGGCCGATTGGTTTAGTGTCCGACTCCATGAACCAATGACTCTTTTCTGCGTTATGTACATTAGTTGAATGCTAACCGATGCTCTTACGTTGAAGGTAAACATCGTGATGACACCTGCACATTCAGGTGATTGATTGTGTAACCATGATCCAATCTGGTCAGGTTCCCCTGTTAACAGGGTCATGGAGGTCAGATGGCATTGCAATTGATCCACTGTAATGACATTAATGCCAAGATGATTGTATTCCCAGACCTACATACAATTACTATAATTCAGCTTGTGCAAAGCAATAATTTCAGTTCGATTCCAATTTATGTTTACATGTTATTTTGTCATACATTCATTCTTTATTCTTTATTTTTTATTGTACACAAAAATAATAAATACAATTTTACAGAAGGTAACCTAAGTACAAAGGCGAGCTTAACTCAACAGCCACATTAATTTTGTTTTTCTTGAGAAACCTCAGCGTCACGCAACATTGAAGATTGGAGACAAATTAATGATGACTTTTTTGGGGAACTAAAAAGGTACATTTTTATTTTCTTTGTTTGCTTACAGTTTTTAACAGAACCGAGGTTGACCTCGTTAGCATTCTCTGGTCGCATCGAATTACAATCAACGTCCGATGATTCGGGTTCGATTTGTACTTTGAAAAAGGAATATCGCGCACGTATTAAAAAAATGTAATCCCTCAGTAGTGGATACCGATCCATTTTCCGAACGAAATTATTTTGAATGCCGTTGATGTATAAGAAGATTATTATAGCAAATGACTTTTTTTTTGGAAACTCATATTTATTTTTATTATAGCTCACTAGTGGACACAGCGTGACTTTGTTCGCGTAAACTTTACTTTACTCTTACCTACCTACCTTTCACATTACCCTTACCTACCCTTTTTTCCTTGACTATAAACCTTCCTCTTGAATAACTCTATCTATTGTTGAAAACCGCATTAAAATTCGTTGCGTAGTTTAAAATATCTAATCGTACATATATACATAAACAGGGACAAACGACTGCGGGAAGTGACTTTGTTATACGAGTATACTATGTATAGATATACCTAGTCGTCCTCGTCGTGTTCGACTGCTTTTAAAATATTATTTATTGATGACTACGTAAGTGGCACGCAAATCCAAATATTTATCAAAATATTCGATAATATCAACTACAAGCGTAACTCGTTTAAATAAAGACGTGGATTTCGATCTGTTCAATGCAAGCTATCAGACTGCAAAGCGAGTGCTTAGTCAGGCATTTTTCAATAATACTAGCCAAACAAAATGCGTCTACCAGATTGTATTTGCGCGTAAGATATATTGTATTTACTACGAACGGTGTCCTTTTATGTTTTTATCGATGACTAGTGCTTTGCGTTTTAATTGTCTTATGCTATTGCTATCAGTGAGAATCTGTAATTGGCTTTCTGTATTTATTTAAGTTTTGTATTCTTGTATTAAAGGTGTTGGTTTTCCGTGTAAATAAAATAAAATAATATTAATATATTGGGTCCTTAATTATGAAATTGGCGTTTTTTTTCGTAAGATTTGCTGAAATATTTTTAATTGCACTTGACATATCAAAATTAATACTTGATTTCCAAAATAGAGTATATTTATATGTCGATGTGCCCTTAAAATTGTATAAAAAATACTTTTTGATCTTTTTATGGGTTTTCCAATTTTGCTTCTTTAACCAGATGAAGTTTATGAAAAGAGTAGTTAATATAATAAAATAGTATGCACCAGTTAGCTTAATGTCGTCTGATTATACCTACAAAGTTTCATTGTAATCGGATATGCTATTTCCAAGAAATTTAAAAATTTGCTTAACAATTGTAGTTTCCGTAATTTTTGCACTATAATTTCATAGGTGAAGACCTAATTATTTTCGAAATTCACATCAATTAAAACCTTTTTAAAAAAATATCATGTTTCATCATCACAGCCCGTACCAGTCCACTGCAGGACTTAGGGCCTCTCCCACGAAAGGAGAGGTTATTGCCATAATCTCCACGCTTGGCAGGCGGGTTGGAGATCGCAGTGTTTAAATATAACAATGGAAAATGCTGCTGCCCATTTTCAAGATTAAGGAGACTCTTGATCTTTTGCCTCGAAAACATTAGTCGGCTTGTACGACACCCACGAGTGTAATGGGTTGGTGCTATTCTACTCTGCCGGACACCACACGGCCAATCATGTTTATAACATATAATTTATGAAGTTGAAATTATTTATAACGTGATCGGCGATCGCATAAGTACAACGTACGTAAGGCGGAGGATATTTTTAAGTCACATTGTTCACATTTCTGCTTGTCACCTACTAGCAAATAACCATTTTCAGGATTAAAATAGCGACACTTCCAATATAGTATTTAATCCGTAAGTGGTGAGATCCGTTGACGTTAAATAATATACGATAGAAATAGTTCGATGGAGAAACGTGCATCAAAAAAATGATTCAGACGGGCAAAAGTTAATTTAAAATTTCGAAAATCTTCATCTGACGTCGAAATTCCCAAGCTACGAGCCCTATTATAGTTACACCTGTCCTATTTTAATGAATTAAGTAAATGTTTCCAAACAAAACAGACACAGAAGTTTCATTTACAATGGCCTAATTGACGCTATTTCTCAATTAGGAACGCCTGCGGTGCTCCTCTAAATTTACGCCAGAACAAATCCGGTAAATCAACCGGTCCGGCTTGTAGCAAGCATTTGGCGAACAGTTTACTAATGAACTGTTATTTGGTCAACTAGTAGGTATTGACAGCTTGTGTACACATTGTGTGTTTTGTAATAGCTCGATGAAAATTGAGGTAAAGCAATTTGTGTATTTATTTGCGTATACTTCGTTTATGATTATGAAAATGCCTTGATACTTGATGATTATACTTTTAGGGTTTTAACTAGTACGAAACTTAGTATTTCATGCTAATTCAGCTACCTTCTAGCTAGACTATGCGATTTTGCCATTATCTTCAGAGATTTGGAAATCGGGTTAAAAAATTTAACAAAAAATCAATATGCGTAGGTATTTTAATTAAATAAGACTATTTCTTTCAAACAATATGAAAATACTCGTACTAAATGAAACAAAGGGAAAAAGCACGCTAAGCGCTGGGCACTTATGTGAGTATATATTTGTCTTGTGCGCCGAAGCATTGTCATGGTGCATTAGGATGCGACTTCTTGGTCGGTTTTCCCTAACTTTTTCAAAGACACTGAGCAAACAAATGGCGGTGTACCACTCACATTAACAGTCTTTTGTTCTTCAAGTGGGATCGTGCAGACTGGAGAGAAAAAAAACACAATAATTTCTTTGCCTACGCTTCTCGCCTGCCTCAATTTTGTTGGTTCGCTGTCGCCTTCGAACACCCATACAAAGACTGTTGCTTTATTTCCGGCATGTAACAATATATCCATGTTTCATCTCCTGCCACAACGTCATACACAGCATTTGAACGTCCGTGATCGTATCTTAACAACATTTTATTCACCAATCAACTCGAATCCGTTTTTGTTCTGGAGTGAGTTCGTGAGGAATCCAGCAAAATGTTCTAACTTATAAAAGTTGATGTAAATTTTTTTGAATTTGGCATACCAGTCCAAAAGTCCTTGACTCTCCTCAGTGACAGTGACAGACATAACCGATGTTTAAAAAAAATACGGTCACGCCAATAGGCTCCCGAGACTGTTCTATCAGCCTCAATGATCCCAGCAGAACCAATTTTACGCGGACGAAGTCGCTAAAACTAGTTATTTGTACAACTTGTTATAGTTATTGTCAAACAATTTTATACACATCCGCAGTACCAGATCCAAATGTAGGAGCTCCGCATTCCTATTTCCATTGCTGGCGGACACTCCGAATATGTTTACAAAATGGTAACCCAACCGCAGTGGACGCTGCGGCTACATTTCACTCGATTCACAAACTACACGTCAACCCACAGCATCGCTGTATATCGCACGTCATTTTAGCAACAAAGTGCTCTCAGCCAAATTGTACTATTTTGTATTTTCTCGTGCTTACCAAGTGGACGTGCGAAATACGCCGCGCTGGTGTGACGGGCAGTCCTGACGTGGCTATGTGATGGAATTATTTAATAAGCTCGCTAGTAATGCACGCCACATTATAGTGAAATTTATTGGATGAATTTCATATTACGTTGAAGGTTATAAGGTTTGATATTGAATGTTAAATTTTAATAGACATATAGGGCGGGATTTAATGGGATCACAATGTTTTCCCATTAGGAAATTCAATAGCTTTAAAGTTGTTAAGCCTGGGAGAATAGCAATTACAAGTTATGATCCATAATCATTAGACACCATGTTCATCTTTTAAAAGTTGTAATCCGATAGAAAATTGAAGATTCCGACATAGGGCATAGAATTTGCAAGCAGAAGAAGTAGTGGACTTCCAAAGAAGTGACAACCGCTGGGTCAACGAATTCTTGAGTCAAACGTGATTTGTGAATAGTCATTCACAACCGCAGAAAGCCTGGAAGCAGCCGATGTCAGGGTGCGTTGGCGCATATTGAGGGAAACCTATAGTCCAGTAATGGATAAATATCGGCTGATGATGATGATTCATCATTTACAGTTGTCTCCTGCATCCATGCTCTCTCTAGGCAGTTCAGCCACCACCCACCCACCAACGTTTGGCCCACGCACATTGTGCTTGTCAGATATGCTTTCAGCTTAATGTTAAAACATAAATCAAACTCAAGCGATGCATCTCAATTTGAGAAATTATGCCTTTGCACTACGATATGGGGTTCGTGCCTGCCATGCATATGCCTTTTAGACATGTCTGCACGGGTACCTCAAAGGCCGGCACCGCATCCGCTCCCATTAGCGCGCGCACCTGAAATTCATAAAATTTTGAGTTGACAGTATGACGAAACATGCGTCACCAACGCATCATCCGCGCCTTTGAATGAATGAATGAATAAATGAATGAATGAATGAATGAATAACGCTTTATTGCACAATCAAAAGTATACAATGGGTACTTAAAAATAACAGCAGGAGAAGCAACAGGCGGCCTTATCGCTTAAAGCGATTTCTTCCTGGCAACTTTTTTGGGTAGTTAACTCTCGACAGAAGTGCAAGATAAGGAAATAAGCTGAGAGTAAGCCCGTTGAACAAAAAGACATATTGGCGTAATTTTAATTAATACTAATAAAACTATAGATAAATTTATATACCTAGCATAATACTATAAATACATATTTAAAAACAGAAAAGAAGAGAGTGAGGTTTATCTGGAATGATATATAGCAAACGTTATAAGGGTATAACCCAACAAGAGTTATGAGAAGCAACAGACTTGAAGAAGCTTTATGGGACAGACTGTAGAAGATAAGCTTTAACCAGCCTTTTAAAAGATGGTGTAGTTTTGGCTAGTCGGATGTCCACAGGCAATTAATTCCACAGTCTAATCGACTGAACAGTAAAGGATTTGGAATAGAAATTAGATGAGTGAAGAGGAATATTAAGGAGTAAATTATTAGAAGAGCTGAGGGGAAGGGAGTGAGAGGAATATAGAAACTGGAAACGTTCTTTAAGGTAGGATGGGGTAATGGGATTGAATAGTACCGCATATAAAAGGGAAAGCATGTGAAGATCCCTACGCAAGCGGACCGGCTGTCACATGAGCTGTTTACACTACTCCGACACATGATCGTATTTACGTAAACCAAATATGAACCTAATATACATGTTTTGGAGGCGCTCCACTTTGCCGTACTGTTCAGCCGTGATGTCAGGGTAGCAGCAATCTGCATAATCAAGGATGGTATGTAGGAGACCCTGAGCAAGCGCAATCTTCGTGGAAGTGGGTAGAAAGTTTCGGAGTCGTCTAAGTGATTTCGAGGCAGCGTTGATTTTCCTGCTCACGTCTGTGAGCTGGTCACCCCAAGAAAGTGTATTATCAAAGTAAACACCCAGATTCTTAACCTTTTTACTAAATGTTATTTGTATGTTGTTAAATCAGACTGGCGGCAGCCCCTTAAAATAGATATTTGAGAGAAAGTTAGGACTTCCAATAATAATAGTCTGTGTTTTGTCTGGATTAACCTTGAGCCCGTATTTACAGCTCCAATCTAAGATGGTATTTCGGGTTCTATTCGTACACTCCGCGAGGTCATCATATCGTGCTTGCTTGTATATTTGAAGGTCATCGGCATATAGATGGTAGTACGAGCTAATATCTTGATATCTTGAGTGATGGAATTAATCAATATCGCGAAGAGGAGAGGGGAGAGCACGCCTCCCTGCGGAACTCCAGAGCCAGTCCATGACCAGTTTGACCCTTGATCCTCGATTCTGATACGCTGCCGATGACCATTTAGATAACTGCGGAACTAATCTATTGTAGACGATGATAGATTAAGTGACCCCAAGATGGCTAACAGTATGTCGAAGTCAACAGTGTTGAAGGCACTGCTGAAATCGAGTAGCGTAAGAACTGTCAACATGCGATTCTCCATGCCCTGCCGAATGTCATCTGAAATTTTTGTCAATGCCGTAACTGTACTATGGCCAGCGCGGAAACCAGATTGGAAGAAATTAAGCAATTTGTGTTCAGCTAGGTAGGAGAGGAGTTGGCGATGGATAAGGCGTTCAAGGACGTTGGATAGGAAAGGAAGTATGGAGATAGGACGGTAGTCTGATAGTGATGAGGGATTGGATTTCTTTGGCAAGGGAATAAATATGAGAGTTTTTCCAGGAATCGGGGAAAACACCAGATTCTACGGAAAAATTGAGGATATGGGTAACTACCGGCAAAATGACATCCAGAATGGGCAGGATCATCGCACGACCGACGCAGTCACTACCAACGGAGTTGGACGTAATAGCACTGATGCTCGATTTGACATCCCGATCAGAAAAATGCGCCAAGGAAAACTCTGGATATTGCTGGGCTTTGCATTTTCTTGTTTGCCTTTGGTTGCAGATGTCCTGGTTGACGGTGGCCGTCTGCCCGAGTGCCTCCTTAGGCAATAAAAAAATTAGCATGTAGCATTTTTATCTTGCAAAACTTCTTCTTCTCTATCTTAATATACTTTTTCTATCTTTCGTATGAGAAACGTCTACAATACCATGATAAAATTGCCTTGATTGACAGCACTTTTCTTAGATAGCGGCACGTCTTTCGTATTTAACATTGATCAAAATAAGGCTGTGTGTCAGGATCTTATGCTATCCTACTAATATTATAAATGAGAGTACTCGTTCACACAAAAACGACTGAATTAATTTTGATGAAAGGTTGTAATATAGATTATACCCCAAAATAGCACACAGGCTTTAATTTATCTAGAAATTTAATGTGGTTTCCGCGGGAACGGGTCCGTAATGTGAAACCGAATTCTACGTGGACGAAGTCGCGGGCACAAGCTACTTTATAAGAAGTTGCAACATAAACGGTTCGTTAACAAAAGTAACAGTTTAAATTGTCATTTTACTGACATAAATAATAAATCTGAGTAATATGTGAAATAACAGCGCCGGTGACCGGGCGGTTGAGTATTTGATTCGAAAACATCGTGATGAAATCTGCAAATTCAGGCAACTGAATTTGTAACCATGATCCAATCCGTCAAAGTTCCCCTGTTAGCAGGGTCACGGAGGTCAGATGATAGACGCTCCACTGTAATTACCTGATCGTCAAATCTTGAACCATGGTCAAGGCGGACCCCGGGCCCTCATGTTTGAGAGCACAACCGGGACATTAACGCCTAGTTTTTTTTTTTTTATGTGTGAAATAACAGGTACCGACAGGCTTCATAGGCCCTCACCTTCTGCGAAGAAGTGATGACGCAGAAGGAGGCTGCTAAGCGGATCAGGGAAGAAGACGCTTCCTCTGATTTAATTAGCCGGTGACGCACGGGGCTAAGGAGAAGGCGATACAATCGTCTCCTTCGTCCATCCTAGAGGAACCAGTGGGGATGGTCGGAGGCTCTTTTCCTGCACGGTTCCACATAACTGGGTGACGTGCTAGTGCAGTTAGTGAGTTGGGTCTGTTCCCACGTTAGTCCGCCAGGTGAAGTGACATCTTCCAAAGGCTTTTTTTATTAGAGGCACACTGATGAACGGTCCACCTGATGGAAAATGGCCACTGTCGTTAAACCCCCTGCCCCTACTTCCTTTCTCCGCCAATCCCCCCTTCAAAAAAGGCCCCATAGGCCGTCAGTTCCCAAGTCAAAACATGTAAACAATATTTTAATTATAAACTCTAGAGAAAACAACCTAACCTGCGTATGACGCGTGAGTTTTCAGACCTTGCTAATAAATTATCTAAAGGAATTTTAGGTAAATACTTTATTTACTCGGTACCCAATTTAGAACAATTTATCATTTCGGGTAGGAAACCCTAAAGTTTATATTAAATTGCAATAAAGAATGGGTAGCATAAATTAATTTGTGTAGGTTTTTGACGTACCTACATCAATCAGGGTGTAGCAACCCATATGAGTAGTCATTTTTAGACAACAGCAGTCGTTTTAAATGTATGTTTCGGATTTCCTACCGCGAACCTTAGTTTACGAGTAGCCCGATATTTCGACGCAGTTGCATGCATCATGGTCAAGGGACGGCTGGAGACCTGCGAGCGGTGTTGGTTAGCGAAAAAGCGGCCGAAACCGATCTACCCGCTTTCGCAAAAGTTGTCTGCATCCAAATAGCAGGTAACTTGTAAACAAAGGTACGCGGTAGGAAACCTGGAACATACTTTCAAAATGTTTGATAATAATCGCCATAGTCGAAACCATTAAGCAGCAGTCGTCTACCACATATTATAACTTCGCTAGTGTTGGCATAACATCGTGATTAGCATTTCAAGCACCCTAACCTTCCACATAGACCGCCAACTCACTCCTCCAACACTTCATCGAACTTGGCATCTGCTTATTCATCCACTTCCAAATAGCTTGGCTCCAACTGCACATCTTGGCTCGCATTCCGACTAACTTCGCGCTACAAACCGTTCTAAAGTTGTTCCAACATTAATATACGGGTGTGCACCTGGCAACGCCACTGTATAATTGAGGTGGTAACCGCATTTTGCATTGCTAGTGCACTGTCTAATTTGCTATCCAGAAATTCGCGAAGATGAGATATGTTCTATGTAGTACGTTCGTAATTGGATTCGTAAGAGCGGATGAACGTAGTAATTCATAATAGGAGTGCTAGGTATCTGGATGATAGAAATATGTTAATAAATAGCGCAAAAAGACACTTTTTCACGTTAACCCTATCAGAAAACGTTACGTCGAAAACGGTTTTGTTCGTCGTGCGTGTAAATATCACAATTAGCATCTTCTTGACGTGGATGTGTTTTGTGTATTTTTATGACATTTTATGTATAATGTAGATCGTTTAGTTTGTTTTTATGTATTTAATCTAGGTGACTGTAGGTTTTTATTTATTATATTCTTTTAAAATTGTATTCTGTATAAAACTGTTTGTTTCTAATAAATAAATATTTATATAGAGGTACAGTATTTTGATCGTTAACTCACCATATGGTAAATGACGATGTGGCCGAGGATGGAATATGCTTTAACATATTGGCCCGTGAATGAAACCACATTGATACCTAGTAATCACTGTTGCCAACCAACAAATTGGAAATCTATTGCTACCTGGTTAATCTGGAAACCAATTGGAAAGGGCTACACTCGGAGTCTCGTTACGCGATCGAATCAGAAATGAGGAGATCCGCAAACGAACCAAGGTCACCGACATAGTCCTAAGGATTGCCAGGCTAAAGTGGCAGTGGGCAGGGAAAATAGCTTGAAGCACAGATGGCGGATAGGACAGTAAGTTCTCGAGTGGCGACGACGTACCGGACGAACGTAGCGTGGGTAGGCCTCCCACAAGGTGGACCATCGACCTGGTAAAGATTGCAGGTACCCGCTGGCTGCGGAAAGCACAGGACCGGCTTTTTTGGAGATCTCTGGGGGAGGCCTACGCCCAGCAGTGTGCGTCTTTCTGCTAATATAATGATGATGATGATGATGAACCACTGTTGTGTTGTCGCCGGACTACTAGTTATTGTATACCGACGACAATTTATATTTCAATTTAGAAAATATACACAAACATTGTTGCTGTAGGTGTAAGGCATTTTAATTTGTCCTATCCCATTCAGACCGACTCAGAGTTGGCGAACCTCCTAACTCAAGTAAAATACATACAGAATTGAATTGATTACATCACGAAACAAACAAGTCAGACTAGATTCAAAGAGGAAACTTGATCATAACTGACTTACTTGTAAGTCAATAACATATGCAGTATGCACTCCGTATTTACGAATCTCGGCCTTAGAAAGTAAAAGTGATAACCGGCTAATGATGAAGCTACATTAACACCATTACTCTGGATTCTCACAGTGAACCCTGTGCGTTCGCGCGTACTGTGACACCTGAGACGTTTCTGAATACAGGCACAATGCTTAATAGCAATTTTGTCACTACAATTCATACCTTTGGAATCGAGTCTCATCTTGAAATGTCAGTCAACCTAAGTGTCAGAAATTATATTCAATTTCTGCATTTCAGCAGCTGGCAATGACCTATTAAGGCTCCATGTTACAGAGGAGAAATGCACGGTGCATCTCTGATTCGCTGTGTGTCGTACTGAATTAAGCTCGTTTAGCTAGCTGCTGTATCGACACAGTGTCGACAAAATTTCTCGTTCGTAAGATTCGCAAGTGGAATGAGCTCACAGCCACAGTGTTTCCTTTGGACTATGACATGGGATCAACGCATTGGTAACTCTCCTGGTGGTGACCACTTTCCAACATGTGGCTCGCTTGCCAGTTTGTCTGACGTATAACATAAAAAAATGAATGTGTGCTCGTATAGGCCTGGACACCACCATAGCGAGAAAAGAGGAGATATATTTGTATGGCGTAGCAAGCAAGAGGAGATTATGTGAGCTGGGTGGCGAAGCGGAGACGAGAGGCTAATGCTGAATCAAGCCCCTTTTTGATATCGCATTACTCCATATTCGAATCGCTTTATTTACGTAGGTTTTAAATAGATATAAGTAGAATTAAGATTTAACGTAACTTAGGTATGCAGGTATTACGAGTATTGTGATGTCAAAATAAATAATGTCTATGACTATGTTTGTACATGTATTCTATTCTCTCTGCTTCGCACATCTCCGCTTTAGTAAAGTCCGGGCCTAAGTTTGCATATGGGATAGGTATATCGAATTCTCAGTCATCCTGCAAGTGTTATGTATGTCGCAGCCGGATGGTTAAATTAGCTAGTTCATTAAACGGCTAGCTTCTTATTCTATTATTTAATAGAAAATTTGCTAATTTCAAGAATTTTTAATGTAATGTTTAAAGAACGAAATTGACCCGAGTTTACGGAGCTCCTCAAAATATTGTCACAATGCTAACTTAATCACAATAATCTCAAACAATAATAATAGTTCGCATTACGTTTTAATTCGGGTGGGTTAGGTTAGTGTTGTGACAATGCATGGAGGAGCTCCGTAAACTCGGGGCAATATCGTTCGTTAGACGTAACTTTCAAAGTTCATGAATTTGGCAAATATTTAATTAAATAATTGCTTAAGAAGCTAGCCATTTAATTAAACGGCTAATTTAACCATCCGGCTGTGACATGTACGCTCAATTACCATACTAACACCAAGCTAAGTACTCAGTAAGCTCAACACCATACATGATGCATCAGTCTGATGCAAGGTCGATTCCTGCATAATTGAGCGTACCATTTGCCATAACTAACGCGTGTCCATTAACTTCACTATCAAACTTGCACCATAATAATGTAGGTAATGCATAGCAAAGTTTCGCGGAAGTACGGAAGGTGGTGTGATTCGGCGTAGTTGGAGTAGTAGGTGCGAATACCGCGGGTTTGGCAAGTTTAGAATGGATTTTGAGTTAGTGAAGCGGAGTGATGTGAGGCATGCGACGCGACGAAATGTTACTAAATAATTATGTTACATAATATAACAAGAATCTTATGATACATGTAACAAAAATACTGAACTTTAGATCACTACCATCAAATCAAATCAAATCAAATTATTTTATTTCACACAAACACATAATTTCAAAATCCACAAAAATGTACTTAATTCTATAAACTTATCACTAATCAAAATATATACATAAGTGTGGAAGGGCACAATCTCAGTATACGCTGAGGGCTGAAGCTCTGCAGCACTGTTTTTCAGATTGCCCCTTATCATCCTTGTCCATATTTTGCGTAGGGCATAAGTGCAGTTATGTACCATAGGCATAAGTAGGGCATAAGTACCATAATGTATGCTTCATGCAGGTCTCCTTGTCGTGAAGATTCCACTGAAAACATGCTCAGCAGCACTTGCTGTAGCTAAGCTTGGGACTTTTTTGGCATGGCGTTGGTCATGATTTATTATCTTTAAGCATTTAAGGAAAATTACCTAAAAATGTAAACGATTATAAATTTTGTGATGTCAAAATAAAGCATGTCTATGTCTCAAATGATTAAGACGTTATGCCTCATACCTTGGTTACCTGGCCACCTTATTAAATCCGGATCATTGCTATACAAGCATTAGTGCTTGGCATGTGGACTCCTCAGGCTTGAGAGACATCAATATCAGCACACCCCAGTCTACTGCTAGCTCATTGCCTTCTCCAGAAACTACGTGCCAATTAGATTAGCAGAGTAACTTGTAAATGGTCACAGCAATAGAAATGATGACAGAAATCTTTTCCGTTTCAGATTCTAGTCCGTCAGGTAGATTATTAGAAAATATTGGACACGTATTTTAACTTTTGTTACTTAAACGTTAAATAACACCGGTACAGTGCGTTGAAATGTTTTGCGACGTCACGCCCGAAATATCACTAGTCACGAGCTCATCTCCCGAACTTTGATACGCTCTAGTTAATGTTTTTATAAATTTAAAAATACGTGTCTGATATTTTTTATCTCTGGCGGACTAATTACATTTTGAAATATGTTGAAGCAGTCATTATCCCTATTGCTGCAATGATTTAAATTATCTTCTTCGTTACAATTAGATGTAAGTAAGTAGTTCATTGAATCGTGTTTAATAAGGCGTTTGTTTGAAAAAAAAAATACAAACATTGAAAATAAAGGGCGTTGAAAGGTTTTTACGGGGTTGGCGCAGTGGTCAGTCTTAGCATACGTTAGAGTTTACAGCGGAGTTGACTGAGGGTCTCGGGTTCGATCCGCAGAGAGGAACACCTTAACTTGTAAAATTGGGTTGGCAACGCGTGGCTGATGCACTAATGCATCAGCCGATGCAAATTACTAAGTATCATATTTCTTAGTTGTCAAACTGCCTTTAATTCTGAAAACTAAAACGTGTCAAAGGTCTAACAATGATTTAACTGCAATTTAACTGGGATGATGCTGGGACTGACTCGATACCTCGACGTAGTTATAGTAACATCACAGTTACATTGCAACATAATTACAACTTTATTGCACACCAGAATCGGTACCCTGATGAGATGGCGGTCAAACGTCAAGCTAGTCTAATTAAAAAAAGCTCACCATGCTACGACAGTGATATCTCATTTTTTCGGATAGGTTATGTGTTTAGGTTAAAAACATTGACGGGCTTTACGGGCTGAAATATTGATGATGATTTGTATTATGTACTACCGACCGTCTAGGCTTCGCACTAGTGTTCTTGCGTTAATTTGCATGTATTATACATAGAAACCATCTGGAAGAAATTGCCTAAGTGTCCGTAGAAACCATCAAAATTCGTTGCGTAATTTAAGGAGTTAGCGGATACACAGATAGCGGATACAACCCCTAATCTTCTTGCATACACATACTGAGTAAGGATTTTCTTCTCTAACAGGAGGCGCTACTGAACGACACAGCGGCATTGGAATACGACGATGGCGAGGACCCAGATGCCGTTACGCTGCTGTCAATACTCCTCGTCGGTATGTATTGATTCTACCAATATACAAACATTCTACCAACATACATACACGCGAATGTTGTGTCACCAATAGGGGACTCATATTAGAACAACCTATTTTAAGTAAACTGTTTATTATGTTACAATATGTGTTCTGCCTAATAAATACATAGAGACCGTCACACCTTTTTCCCGTAGAGGTAGGCAGAGATCACTACATTGTTCCCAATTGTTACGGTCCGCCTTTTTAGACATGCTCGTCAGTTTAGGGAACTCTGATCAATGTAGAAGGGGCGTTCAAAATAATCTCGGTATCAGAATAAAAAAAACAGACCTCAAATTACAAAAACGTAAAAAATTTGCTTTTTGTAATGCAATACAGTAAGTTAGATATCATTGTTTTTGGTGTTGGTGCCAGTGTCACTCCTTCCCTTTTAGATGCTTCTGCACCTTTCATTTAATGTTGCTTACGTTTGCTTTACTAAAAACCTCTACTCTCACATTGCAATCCTGCCTGAGGCTGAAAGTGACTGAAAAAGTCGCCACCTATATACAAGTCGTCAAGATTCCCCGCAAAACAAAGTCAAACATATTTACATCAGAACGCCGCAGAATTACCCACTCAGTAATCCTAAGAAGCAACTGCTTGCTCATAAAACTTTTATAACGCATACCGCCACTAATTCTCAAACATAAAAGTGCACTTCCGACACCGCTCCGTTCCGTGTTACGCTGAAACTTTGAGCGTCACTTCATAATTTTAATATGGACTGTTTTTATGGCGGCCATATTTAGTAGTGTACCGGTCGTAACCAACTTAGTTGTGCAAGAACAATGTTCCGGCTTAAATGGGCGGAGGGATTATTTTCGCTGAGGATTACGTAACGTTTTACCGTAGGAAATCTTGACTTAGTAATATTGCACGGGAAAATTACTACATATGTACATAGTACACCCTACAGGAAACTGAATCGTCAATTAAACTGAAAATCTATGTATACTAGTGCACCCGGCGCAACTTCGTTCGCGTGGCGTCCTACCGCTACTCCTAGCCTGCATTACACTACATTACCCCAACCCTACACCTACCCTACAATTAACCTACACCTGTCCTACACCCGCCCTACACCTGCTCTACACCTACCCTACACCTACCCTACACCTACCTACCCTGTTTTATTTAACACAAACCTTGACCTGACAATTACAATAATAACAAAAAAAATATATTTTTAGCCATTTCTGTCCCACTGCAGGGCAAAGGCCCCCCTTTCGATCTTTAAAACAAAAAATTAATTAGTTAAATTGATGCCGCCTTGCGGATACTTTAAGTTATATCATTGCAATTTTCTTATTGAATTTATTTATTTTTTAAGATAAATTATAGGCGATTTTACTAGCTGATACCTTTTAATAGGGGAAATAATTTTTAAAATCGGTTAATTAATTTTTGATTTTATCCATTACAAACATAGAAACAATCAAATCCTTCCTCTTTATGATACTATTAAGTAATGACCAATTAGATCGTTCAAGTCACGCTGACTATGTATTCTAGCTACCTGTGATCACACCGATCCTTCCACCATTATTCTGACTAACAAACTGCTTGGACGCATAAAACATTCCACTAACGGAGGGCTGAAATAGTTGTCGACTGCCACCCAATTAGCTCGATAGACATAGTTCACGTTCTCATGTGGACCCTAATAAATTACCACCAGTAAATCGAAGAGGGCAAACCCTAACTTCTTCTGAATTAGGGTCAGTGATGTACTTAAGGTGACTGGCCGACCGGACAACACACTCTAAGGGTGAACAAGATGTATGGGAAACAATTTGGGTAAATGTCGCGTGGTAACGCTTCCACTGGGCCCATAACCTCAAAATGGCCGGGTTAATTTAAATTAGCTTCTAAAATTAGGTTTTATATCGTCGTAGGGTAGCCTTAGCCCTGCAGTGGGGCAGTGGTGATTTACGAGTATAATGTGATAATTATGAAATCATCTTCGGGTAGGAATAGATGGTTATCAGGAATTTTACTGGTATCAAAACAGCAGACAGCTTAACGACGATTACATCATTGGTGTCATAATCCCCGACGAAAAAAGAAAGGTGTTATAAGTTTAACCTGTGTATCTGGGTATCTGCGGCTTTGTGTATCTGTCTGTGGCAGGCATGCGTGTTTCTCTGTAAAAAAGTTTAATTGAAAAAGTTCTTAGCTTTGTTTCATTAAAATCGGTTGTGTAGTTAAGAAAATATTTGAGTTATTTTATCTAATAGACACGTTTCTTAAATAATCAAAATATATTTAATAATAAATTATAATAGATAATAATATACCCAACAAGGACATAAAAAGCCAAATTTTGGATCATGGTCAAGGTGGACACCATTGCCTCATGCGCGAGAGCACGACCCGGACATTAACGCCAAGATGAGCTTTTTAGGTACTAATACCTGGAAACTTACCCTTACCACCTATTCCAGGCATATTCCTGTCGCTGCTCATATTCCTGAGTATTGCCGGCAACATCCTGGTCTGCCTGGCGATCTACACGGACCGGGGGCTGCGGAGGATCGGCAACCTGTTCCTGGCGTCACTGGCCATCGCCGACATGCTGGTAGCGGCCGCCGTGATGACCTTCGCTGGTGTCAATGATTTGCTGGGGTCTGTATGGTTCTGTTCTTTTTAGTACCTGCTAACTAATAATATACTGTCAAGGGGTGATAATCGACCCCCAAGACTAGCAGTTCAACCAGTCAAAGGATCTCCCCAGCAGAACTTGGAAATCGCTTCGCCAACGTTATTAGGAGACAAACCTAACATTTGGCGAACTCGCAGTGCTCAAGTTCGATTAGCCTCAAACTACGAAACGGTCACACACCCAGTTGGCCGACTCTGCGAGCGTTGCTTAACCTTGGTTGTCGGTCTCGCCAAACACACTGGCACTAGACCAGTGCCGTTTTTTCGATATAGTATTTCTGTGTGTCCAAATATAATCTTCGTTTGAATAATTTTTTTTCAAAGACAGCAAAATCCCATAAAACTTTTACATCAGATATTCGTAAATAACAGAAAGCCAATTCTTACTCTATAGAAGTAAATTATCATTATCATCCGAGCGGTCAGTCCCGGCTTCTGCCAGGGTCCGCTTTCCGACTCATTTTCCTCCATTTCGCCCGGTCTTGGGCATCCTCTCGTCGTAAGCCATTGGCTCTCGCATTTGACTCAGCGATGTCAATCCATCGCTTCATGGGTCGTCCACGGGACCTCTTTCCTCATACCGGCAGCTTCAGGCACCTATTTCCCACCTATCCTTGAGGCTTACGCAACACGTGACCAAACCAGCGCAGACGAGCCTCCTCGATCTTATCTGCGATATCCCTTACGCCAAGGCTGCTACGGAACTACTTGTTACGTATTCGATTCGATTCGATCGAGTCGCGTAAGCTAAAGAAGTAAATTATATTTATTGTATGTTCCAACAGATACTGGGTGTTCGGTGAGCAATTCTGCGACACGTGGGTCGCGTGTGACGTCATGTGCTCCACTGCGTCCATACTGAACCTGTGCGCGATATCGCTTGACAGATACATCCATATCAAGGATCCTTTGAGGTAAGTCAGATTATTTTGTATACTAGCATTTAACGGCGACTTCTTACATGAAAAAAAGAATATGCTAGGAAAAATTTACACAGCCATCTAACCCCAAATTAAGCAAAGTTTGTATTAAGGGTGTTACTATGGTACCGGACCCATTCCTGGAGGTACCACATTCAATTTTGAGATGAATAAATTGTAGCCTATGTGCTATTCTAGGCTGTAAGCTACATTACTGCGAAATTTTATCAAAATCCGTTCAGTTTTGAGTGCAAACATACATCCATTACAAATATTTTCTTACGAACTTTCGCATTTATAATGAAATATAAATATGCTTGGACAATTCGCACAATGCGATCTAGTTCCAAAGTAAGCAAATCTTATGTCATCGGTACCAGAAAACTAATATACTAATTATATATTTTTTAAATATACTTATTATTTTTTATACATATAACACCCAGACCCGTAACAGAAATTAAAATTAAATTTCTGCCCGGCCAAGAATCGAACCCGGCGTGTAGACCGGCCGGCATGTTAACCAACTGAACCACTCAGGTCGCCAAAAATTATAAAAAACCTAATAATAATATTATATAAAAACATAATATATTACAACATGGGTCATGCCCACAGGCAAGGGCATCAGTCATAACGTGTTACGGGAAAAACGTCCTTATTACACAACAGACGCGGTACATCGTCAGATTCCGTCACGGCTTATTTCCCCGCATCTCGCTCAAAGATCGCATCACGCACGTAGCACGTAACAGCGCTCATGTCATACAAATTCACCGGCGAAAACGCAAATTGCGCCTCACATAAATTTTGGGCGCGGTAGTGTTGCCAGGCGACCCGAATTTCCCGAAACGTCCGGGATTTTAGACATAATTTTTAACGTCCCGCCGGGATAGGCTCTGTCCCAAATTTTTACATCAAAACAATTCTGCGCCAAAAAATTACCCAGAATTACCAAAGAGCGAATTAGGTGCTGTTTTTATTTCAATTACAATTACTTAATATGTAAAATCAAACAAAGACAAAACCTTCTTGAACATATAATTAGTAACTAATTCATTATAATTATGATTATGAATATCAATGAATTGAATTAAGCAAATTACTGTGTATCTAAAAGTGTAATTTATATATTAAAATAACAATATGTAATAATAGTTCTAACAATTATATGGAATTCCTAACAAAGCGGACACATACATTTTTTATTTATGTCCGCTACAAAATAACAAAAAGTCTAGTTTTTATGTCTATTACTTTAAAACAGATAAAATCAAAATCTCGATTTTCATTGGAAATCCCGTATTTTTTGCTAAATTGAGCGTTTGTCCAAGTAAATCTGGCAACCCTAGCACGGAGACATATACCTGCATTTGTCATGCGATTCAGAATGGCGGTGAAGTATGTTGATACATCATGCTTGCATTTGCGTGGGATTAGCTGGATAAATTATACACGTCTTCGCTAAGTGTTTGGATCTGCTTGTTTATTACCACGATAACGTGTAGGAGACGTGTGAGCGGGATTTGTGATGTTTATCGCTCGCTGTGTAGTTTGAGAGTTATTTCTACATGTCTGGGTTTGCATTAGTATGACTTATGCAAACTTGACTGAATCACCGTCATTTTATTTTTATTTTATTTTCTAAAACATTATTTACGAATTTCTTATCCTACGTATTACTATCATGAACATATTTCCAAAGCATCTCCCTAATCTCTTCCTGATTAGAATTTTCAGTAAAGTTACGAATACACTACCTCATGCTCAGACAAAAAAAATACGGAATGCTCAGACAAAAAAAAAACAATTTTAACTGAATAATCCTATGCAGATATGGGAATAATTAAGCTTAATGTACATCACCAACATGTCATTCATAGTATTATAACAATCAAAAGGGTTGCTTAGCTCTTATAGTAGCTACATAAATAGCTTTCTTTATAAAAAAATCCCCCCCAGGTACGGCCGTTGGGTGACTCGCCGTGTGGCCATCATCAGCATCGCCATTGTGTGGCTCCTGGCGGCGCTGATCAGCTTCCTGCCCATATCGCTTGGGCTCCACAGGCCTGACGAGGAATCGGTGGCCACACAGAAGCCGCCGAGGTATCCGACCTGCGCTCTGGTGCTCACACCGACGTACGCTGTGGTATCCAGCTGCATCTCCTTCTACTTGCCCTGCATCGTGATGATCAGCATATATTGCAGGTGGGTTGGCTTCGTGTGTCTTGTTTTTATTTATACATTATGTATTTCTCTTTTAGATTTTTTATTTATCATCTGGTTGTATGGTTGGTTAAATTAGCTGAAATAAGAAGCCATTACCTGTCAGTTACCGCTTACCATCAGGTGGCCTGTCTGCTCGTTTGACACTGCTCTATTTTTAAAACCGGGTTTCAGTTTTTTTTTCAGCATGAAAAATTTAATAGTTTTTAAATATCATTAGCAATACCGAAAGTGAACGGTTCAAAAATATAAAAAATTAATGTCATGCATCAAAATATTGAATTTTTCATGCCCAAATCCATATCGAAAACCATTTGATTCGAAGAGAGCGGTTAAAAAATAGAGCCCCAGGAATATAATTCTTAAAATCGTAATAGACACGTTTTGTCACGGCAAAAGTTCTCAAACGCTCCCATAGACGCAGGGAACAGGAAATAACAGACCTCAACGGTGGCCCATATAATCCGCACACTTCATTGCTATTCAAGAGCCATTCCGTCGAGATTCAATTAGTGGGAACACAAACGTTGACACCGAGAGTCTCCAAGTGAAATCCGAGACAATACAACTTTAAATTGTCACACGCAACACGCCTGCCCTTAAGACGAAGTGGATTCGGCCATGGAGAAGCCCATTGTGTTTAGAATTTAGTGTTACGTTTATAAGGGTAGTTATTCGGATTTTCTAACTCGAATGGTGTTTAATTATGATAACTCATCATCATCGTCTTAGCGCTCATTCCGGCCTCTGCCAGGGTCCGCTTTCCTAACCATTCTTCTCCACTTCGCCCGGTCTTCGGCATCCTCGTTTAATATATAATATCAATTATTTATTATTATTAAAAATTAGTTTCCAGAATAATAATCAGAGAGTTCGCTCGGGTTTGATTTTTTTAGGTTATTTCTATACAGGTGACTTAGTATCTAATGAGATGTAAGTAAGTAGCAAGCAGAGCTAGTTAATACGAAACCGACGCTTCAAACTTGAAAAACTTTTTAAGTATTTTATATCTGGTTGCTATAACTTCTAAAAAAGTTGAGTACAAAGCCAACATCTATCAAGAACAAAATCTATCAAAAAATGTTAATATTCAACCTTTTATAATTTATACTCCTCGTAGAAGAGGTGTATGAAAGGAGAATGCTAGTTTAGCTCGAGATTTAGTAACCTTTAGACACATCGCAATTAATAAAAGGGTGGACGCGGTAGTTAGAGCTCGAAGAGAGCATAAAAGAGTCTCAGGGCGAGTGTCAAACTAAAGAGTCGAGGTCCCATTACCCACGGCTTCTAAGTAGGTAGTCTCGAGAACACCGGCTCAGGCCGTCCTGGATCAAACGCCGCTGTATATTGGGTGGAAGGAGGCCTGATTAAACGAATCTGGTGAAAGGCGCTGTCGAAGCGGGATGTCAAAGAAGAGTTGAGAAGAGAGTTGTCCAATTTAAAAGACGTCTATCATTCGAAGTGCGATCCGTTCGCCTGAATCATAATCTGTAAATCGATCTATAAATTGCTCATGGAATAGCTCACCACGCACCATTGAAACCTTAAGAAAATAATGACGCCAAAACACGTAAAGGCCGTAAGTTAATAATTATACCGAGAAGATTACAAACAAACATGTTGAAGGCTCTTGTTGCGTGGGACATCGAAACTTTATTTCGATCCCAAATATTTACGCGCCAGTAAATGAAATCGAGATACTAACACCTAAACAAATACTGTCAGTGTCTTGACGAGGGTATAGTTGGTGCAGTGTTTGGTCTGAAACGTATCGTATTAACAAGTATCTTCTGTTTTTCTAAATCGGTTTTAGTTAGGTAAAAGTTTTATTAAATCGGCAAAGTATTAGAAAAACGCAGGGTTCATATCACTACATAATGAATACAGGCAGGCATGCGGAATAGTAACGAACGTCTATAGGCCCCGGTAACTGGCTTACCACTAGTGGTATAAAAAACATGTATATCGTCTACCTGTCTGTTTGTCAAATAACTGTTATTATAGCATTACTGAGCCCTGGGTACCGATTCTGGTGTGCAATACAGTTGTTATTATGTTGCAATGTAACTGTGATGTTACTATAACTATGTCGAGGTATTGAGTCAGTCCCAGCATCATCCCAGTTAAATTGCAGTCAAATCATTATTCGACCTTTGACAGGTTTTCGTTGACAGAATTGAAGGCGATTTGACAACTAAGAAAGATGCAACTTAGTAATTCATATATTTATTTTAGTGCCAACAGCCATATAAAACCATAATGCAACTAAAGTACCAGAAAACGAATTGTGGAAAAGTTCGAACTCATGAAAGTTGCATCTTTCATTTGAATAACAATCACACTTTTGACATGCGATGCAATTGTAATGTTACTGCAACTGAGACGATTTCCGTACCAGAATCGAAGCCCTAGTATTGATTGAGTGAGCTTGGTTCCAGTAGCAAAATTGTAATTCAAACTTCTTTAAGTTAAAATTGTGAACTCCTTAAAGTCAAAGGAGTTTGAATTACAATTTTGCCACTGAAACTATGATCACACAATCAATACAAGAGCTCAGTAACGTTATTTATAATAACAGTAATTTGACAAACAGACAGGTAGACGAACTCGAAGGTCTTTTGGAGGTCATGCAGGTATCGTTTTGAACAGTATAGTCTTAAAAAAAATCAAGCGACATACTATAAACCCCAATGTGAGTAACATACAAGTTGTAAGCCCCAATTTTATCTTAGAGTACGTCACGAAATTTGCAGCGTAGTATAGAGTAAGAAAAACGTAGACGTAAAATCTATAGCATGAAAATTGAACTTTAATTAAAAGCATATATTGACGTAATATATCCTATCTCTGTAACTGCTTTTACATCCCATATTGTGACCCAACTCACGTGAGATTACTTACACATCTGTATTCACGGCGTCTTTTAATTAGTTGAACAAACTTTAAACAACCTTAGTCACACAAAACTTTATATCTGCCCGTCCGTTGGAAACTAGAAAGTTTGCTTTTGAAACTGACGCCCTGCCAAAATTTGTCGCACAAGACAAAGTAGACATAAGGTATTCAATTCTAACAATCTCGGAACTCAAGGTATGCACTGTGAGTTTTCAGTCTAATTAATGGAACTTAGAAAATATTAGATCCATACTTGAAATTAACATTTTGTTTAGCGAAAATGGCGGAAACTGAAATTATCATACAAGTATTTTTTTTTTCTTGTAGGTATAATAAAATAACAATAAGCTACCTGGTGCATACCATTTTATTGTGAAAACTATTGTCTTCATAAAATTATACCTGTTTAAAAGGGCAAAATTTACGACGGCTAAGCGAACGACCACACAGAATAGACGCAGACACGTCGCGGACGCGACATAATAAGGGGTATTTTCAAACCCTTATAATAACGTAAAAAAATATATATTGTATTTATTTTCAGAGACTTATTATCGTCATCTAAATATAGCCTTTTTCCAAAATAAACTATTAGTTTTGAATTGTTATTTATAATTAAACATATATGAGCAAGTATATACTTGCGAAAGAATGTTAATTTCATATGGAAGGAATAATGTGTTAATAATAAAACATGAACTTTGGGAACTCATCCGGTTTATGCTACAGTTATTAAATTTGCTGCATGCATGTTGTAAATTGGGTCGACAGCAGCCAGTTTAACGAGGGTAGTGTCTGTCTAATGAACAGCTGATTTTGTTTTCCATAACATGCTTGAAATGTTGTGACTACGTTATATTATAAAGTAATATTTTTCATAAACTTACATACATACATACATAAAGATTAAGCCTCTGTCCCGTAGGTGGATGGACTATGAAGTGCCACTTTGCTCTGCCCTGACACAACTCCCTAGCCTCGCATATATCCACTTTTCCTACATCTCTTTTTATTTTTGCCATTTCGGACCCCACCTTTTTGATAACATTACTGATCTGATCAGTGAATGTCTTTCTAGGTCGTCCTCTTAAGGCCTGGTTTTCCAAATTCGCGCTTTATACCTCTATCGTTATTTATTTCATCCATCCGCTCTAAATGCCCGAACCATCTCAACACCCCTCTTCCTATTTTTGCAATTACATAATCTTTCATGCCACACTTTCACATTTCTTACGGTGACATAAATGCATAATTACATTGCCACAATAGTAGGTTTATCTTCATTGCCTTTGTCAACAGACTGTACTGCTACGCCCAGAAACACGTCAAGTCCATCCGGGCCGTGACCCGGACCGTGCAGATGCCGGACAACCGGACCAAGTCTGTCCGGACCAGGGTTCACACGCACGTGCACTCGTCCCCTTACCACGTGTCCGACCACAAGGCAGCTATTACTGTCGGCATCATCATGGGAGTCTTCCTCTTATGCTGGGTGCCCTTCTTCTGCGTCAACATCGTCGCCGCCTTCTGCAAGACCTGTATACCTGGTAGGTTATCCAGGAAATGAATTATTTTTTACTAAAGATATAATTAGGACGGCAACAAGCGGGTGATATTTTTGAAGCGCTCGCGTCGAGTCGATTGGTTTGAATTTTAATTTTCCCCTTTTATTGTATTGATAACGCTAATTTTACGTATAATTGTACCATTCGCTTTCGGTATTGCAAATGTAATTAAAAAAAATATTTTTCATGCTGAAAATCAAAATTGAAAACCATTCGAATCCAGGCGTGTGGTTTAAAATAGAGTTCATCTCCAGGTCCATAATATTATTACCACAGTGCAGATGTTTGCTCCTAAGTGAAATTTGAAAAGGCTAGATAAGCAACGCATCCTAAAAAGAAGAACACAAAACGTTTTGTGCAAATCACAGTAAAATGGACAACAAAACGAAAGTTCGGCAAAGGTCATGGTTATGTTAATTGAGCAAAATTCGGCCTGTCTTTCCAGTTAGCAATACTTCAACGAACGAATTGTTATAATCAATTCAGTGAGTTAGTAAAGCAGAAATCTTTCAACTAAAATTATCAGAAACTCCTAGCTGAACTTAATATCGCTACGAGGAGTTTAATGAATAATCGATGTTGTTGCTTTAATAGTCGAAAGGCCTTCAAGATGTATTTTTTCGTAGTAGTAGTTTGCTCGATTGTTTTGTTTGATTTGTAGTCTCTTAAAATAATTAAGATATTTAAATTATTTTCATACGTGACATTTAAATAAAATTAACAAATCCAATAGTGCCAATAACGGAAACAGACGAGCAATCGGTGATATGGGCATCATAATTATCATACTTAGCGTTTATCTTGGTTTATGATAGGGTCCGCTTTCCGACTTGTGGTGATATGCGCAAATGTGGAGGATTAATTCCTCCACATATTACAAAGAAGGCTTCGATCAACTCGATCACACAAAGGTGATGAAAATATGAGTATATAGCAGTAGATAGGGGCTAGCGTATGAAAAGAGTGAGTATAAGATAAAACAGAAGAGAGAGAGTCATGTTGTAAAGACTCCATCTAGTAGGAATACTGATAATTATCCATTATGATGCTCATCACAGCTCAGATTACCGTTGAAAAGGTTTTAATAAATTATTTAGGAAATTAACTATTTATTTTCGTTTATTTTATTTATTTTTTGCATAAAAGATAACTTTCTCAACGATGTCTTTGTTACAGACCTTGCTTTCAAGATCCTGACCTGGCTCGGCTATTCCAACTCAGCCTTCAACCCCATCATCTACTCCATCTTCAACACCGAATTTCGAGAAGCCTTCAAGAAAATCCTTACTTCCCGTTATCCCCCTTGCTGTGGTTACCAGAGCGTAAGGGCCAATACACCCACAAGGAATGATAACTTCGTCACTGATTATGGAACCAAGACTCTGGTCGTCCGAAGAAGCGGCTCGCTCGGCCTCTCTGGAGTGGATCCAACTCCAAGATCCTCAGCCGAGTCAGTGAAACCTTTGAGAGAGTACCACATATGACAAGAGGAAGGAGGTAGCGATAACAGGCTGCTACAGGACCAGAGTGATGTTGTATGAAGACGTAAGTAAATATTTTTGTATGTAGCAATACTTGTCGAGAATTGATGGTTGAATTTCAGTATTGATTATTGGGTATAGAATAGGATTGACCCCGAATATAACCTTTTTTTGTTTTTAGAAGCTAAAGAAATATTTTTTTAGTGTTAAAGTTCAATAAAATCAATAGGCTATGTAATTTATAAATATCGACACAGTTATAGGGCCGTTTTTTATAATTTGCTTACTAACCCTATGACAACAATAACAAACTCCATCTCAGATGGCAAAAGACTGAAGCTCAAAGAGAGATCACGTACAACAGCTTGTAAACGATTAGTTTATAGGGACGCCGGACGGCCCGGCAGTCGATAATATTTGGATTTTTTATTTAGATATTTTTTCTATCTGAACTCTCGTAAGCGCCCGTACATTTTTATTACGTTATGTTCATAAATAATTTTTTAAATACGTTATGTTCCTAGTCAATAGACAAATTATTTGCATTTCTGTCAGAGATTTTTTTCTCGAGTAAATTATGCACTTTTTGACTTTCAGTCTTTTGTATTAAGAAATGGACTATTGCTACTTAATTTTTTACATTTAATCATATTAATATTTTAATAAGCTGTTTTATTTTTCTAGTCATAGATGTGTTCCAAATTTTTTCGCATTTAACAATTCCTGTGATACTTTTGTAAATAAAATTATATTACGAAAACATTCTGTACATACTATGATATGAGATTGGTATTTTGTAAGATAATAAAAGTAGATAAAGAAAATTTCTATGTGAAATCATTAAATAAAATTGTTAGATATATGAATACTCGTATGTTGACAAATATATTTCTATTGTAGTCTATGCAATTACTTTAAGTGGTTTTATGGATAATGCTGTACTTATTAGTGAATATTTACAACCAGTGTTTGGAATATGTCCACCCTTTGTGTGAGCCCTTTTATTACCAATTTCATTTTGTAATTTAATCTGACATATAAAACATCGGAACTTGAGTTACGTTAAGTTCCAAAAAAATTTGTACCTAAATGTAATAGTTATTGTATAGGGTCATAATAATTGCACATTTTCAAGTATGATGCACAGAACCGCAAATCCTTGCTAGGTCTAGCTATTTCAGATATACCTACATTCCATCGGAATTGAAATTTTTTATTACTTTCATCAATTGGTTGCCATTCAACAAATAGTATATATATAGATCGGGCAAAGAGCAGGAAAGCGAACCGTGGCAGAAGCCGGGATGGACCTGGAATGGTGATGAAATACTATAGGTAGTTAAGTTTTGCACTGGTTTCCCACTGGTCGTGATACTTTACCTTTATACATTGAAGAATTTCATACGAGATGGTAATCGGAATTCAATCAATCTATGGTCAGACGACGGATTCCTACTGATATCTATACATTAAATTATATTGGTATATTCCTAAGGTCAAAGAATGTAGTAGGAATTGATAACAATGCCTATTAAAATTAATGGTAACTTAAGAATTGCTACTTCCTTTTCTTTTCAATTGCATTTGAATACTGTAGAACGTGCAAACCTTTTAGGATAAATACAAAAAAATGATATTGTCTCATTTAAAAACACACAAGTTTAAAATTTTAAATCTACGTTATATCCAAAGACTAAGTTCAATAAGGGCCCGAAAGCGGACGTCCTACCGTTGAATGGTTCTTGAACTTTTTTTTTTTTTGTTACTTTACTAGGCAGGCATTTGACCGCCACATCACCTGGTGGTAAGTGACGATGCGATCGATGCGGACTCAGCAATTATTACCAAGAATAATAAGAATTTCCAAGGAGAAGAAAAGGTTATGCTGAACTATGTTAACTTGACAAGAAAGAATTTAGAAACTGTTAATCAACTACAAACTCGTTGACATTAGATTTAAATTTTTGTCGTGATCTATTAACCTCAATATTAACTTCGCTCGTCTTCCACTAAAATGAATTATTAACTCTAATATTATTATTTGCTCCCATCTGTCGAGTAGTCTGTATCCTTTGAACTGTAGTAATTAAGTTGCTCTGACACCTATCCTCTCATCACAGAGCCAGAATTATAGCACGCAGGGTGTTAATCTTATTACGAAAATTATAATGTTCAAAAGGGAATTTACCTTTCATATATTTTGCTGTATGCTGCTTAGTTTCATTAGAATATTTTGTTGTGTCAATGACACGAGTAAGATTTTTGTAAATGATATAATTATTACGTGTCTTTATTTAGTTCTAGTGATAAAGTATATTTTTTTATATTTGTATAGCAATACAATAATTAACGCTGCTTCTGACGCAGTGAATATAATATTATACTTACACTTATTAAAACTGTTTATCGATGAAGCACATTTATTTCATTATTAAAAGATAGGATTTTTTTATTAATTCCTTTAGATATAAAATGGTGTCTATGTATAAACCTTGCTTTTGCAAATTAATGAAATTATTAATTTATGAAGTAATTAATAAATTGAAACTTGATTTTTAGTAGTTGGCTAAAAGTTCTTGATCCTTTTTGATGTCTGTTTAGGTTTAAGAACCTAAGTCGAAAGTAGCAAAATATATGAAACACTACAATTTCTTTTAGACTATGTTTATGTAATGTAATGGGGAAAAGCGCTAATGAACTTTATTAGTTTATAAGTTCTGTAAATAGAGATTTTGGTCAATATCATTATACGATTACATTAAAATTACGAGTACATATACTATAATGAAATATATCGTTTTAAATATATGTATATCGTAGTACATATCACAGATCCCTATCATTAGCTTGATATTTAGAGTAAAATATGAAATATTATGTAAAGAAATGTATTAGTCTAATAAATGTGTAAATATTATATTTGAATTAATGTTGTTAGAAATATTATGATATTACCTATTTAATTTCTCGAGGAGAATTTGAAAAGAAGCAATACTTAATCATTATAGTAGTACATACCTACCTACTAGTTGTAAATCAATTAGATGGACTAAACTGTACCTCAGAAGATTTCTTAAATTAATTAAAATATATGCAATACAGGTAGTAGTTGTTCTTTGTGCAATGCATATTTAATCATTTAAAATCTAAGGCATATCAAGGCCATACAATTTTTTAATAAAAAACTAATCATTTCATTATTTATTTTTATTCGTTTCATATATTATATGAAACCAAATAGTTGCAAGTATTAAAATATCTTTGGGTTGCCCATAAATCCTGGCCAATTAATAGTCGGAAATACTTGATTTAATTTCATTGTTAAGGTCAGTGCAGACAGAGCCGAGGCTTAGAATCATAATATGATATATATCAATTTTTTATGAAAAAAGTCATATTATGTGACGGAAGACGTAGCGTGGGCAGGTCTCCCACTAGGTAGCCCGACGACCTGGGTACGCAGTGGGCGAATTTCGGCTGATATGATGATGATAATGATGTTCATAAAAAAACGATATTTCACAACTTTTCGACGAATTTCGTCGTAAACAAACAAGGTGACCTTGGTTCGTAAACGTGGTTCTAAACTTTTTAATTGAGTTCCAACAACATGATATTGTGCGTATATTGTGTGTATTATCTGGCCGTTATCGGAACGTATTGCGTACGATGACGTTTACAATAAGGAAAATAATAAAATCCTTTATGATGGGTCACTTTCAATAACGAGATTGCAAGCATCGCTACAATCGCGCCCTAAGCATGTCTTTTATTTTTCAAAATGTATTTTTATAGTTCGAAATATTAAGAAATCAGGTAGTCTTCGGGTTTTTTGCCGGTTTATGAGTAGCCCGATATTAAAAAGTCATCTACAATTTCAGGTAATCAAGGTTATTTTTCATGTAAATATTGCTTCTTAAGATTTAAATAGTGGATAAATGTATGTTTCTAACGTCTCAGCTTATAGGCCACCCTAGACATGAGTGTAATGCCAAAGCGGGTATTTGGCAATGAATTATTAAGAATTTCTAGTCGAAATAAAGTACATTAAATATTGTGAAAAGTTGGTTTTATTAAATTACTGGATTAATTTGTTGCAGTCCATAACAGATGCTTTACAAATACGATAAATATTTGTATTGGCGTGGATTAAAAGTATTTTCTAAAATGGCGTAAAAGGCATGTATATAGATAAATTAAACCATTTTTTTACACCGTGATGAAACCTGCACATTCAGGCAACTGAATGTGAAACCATGATCCAAACTGGTCTGGTTCCCCTGGTTGCAGGGTCACGGATGTCAGCGGTTTTGCTCTCGCTCTCGAGAGAATGATCGCTCGATTAATAAGTAAGCAAAACCTGAAGGAAAATATTTTGTAAATTTTACCAACACGATTTTATGCAACTCGTGTAAGTTTTCTGACTAATTTGACCATATATTTCGGTCTTTCTCATGTTTCCACGTGAATACGCTATACCTAACCGAGTTCACGCGAGTTATTTCTATTATAAATCGTCTCGCTTTTTCCATACGAAAATTGTTTACGTTTGTAAATATCAATTTTACGGCATACGGCTCGTTACTAGAATTGGAACACGCCGATATTCCACTCTGCGCCGCGCACCGAGCTTCCCAGAATCCGATTTTTAGTTTAAATAGACGTTTGACAAACGCGGAAAAAGCTTTTCGGAAATGTTTTATACACTTTTTTGCAGATTTTTCCTGCAGGTACAGCTCGGGGGATACCCAATTTTTAGTTGACGATGATAGACTAAGTATAAAAGCGATGCACTCGTACGTACCGGTACATCGCTTTTATAATATTATTTTTTATATACTATATCGTAAATTTGTGATGTACGCTAAGTAAACTCGGGACAATACATACCGACTTGCTCCTGGTATGAAATTATTTAATAATTTATTTACTGTAGAAAAAATGTGCTTTTCATACAGAAATTATAGAAAAATGCATATCCAAATTTTGAATGACATGGTATATAAAGAGCTTGATATTAATGTCCCGGTTGTGCTCACGCGCACGAGTCCCTGAGGTCGGCCTGACCATGATCCAGGACTTGGCTTAATAGATAATTACAGCTCCACTGTAATCTGCCATCTGACCTCCGTGACCCTTCTACCAGGGGAACCTGACCAGGTTGGATCATGGTTACACATTCAGTCGCCTGAATGTGCAGGTTTCATCACGATCTTTTTTCTCACCGTAAGAGCATCGGTTAACATTTAACTAATGTACATAAATCAGAAAAGAGTCATAGGTACATGACCGCAGTGGGATTCGAACCCGAAATCTCTCATATACGAGTGCATACCTAAATCACTCGGCCACCAACAAAGTATATATTTTGAGAATTTATTTTTCAAAAAAAACATTCATCATGAAATATGGGATCAAACTTAACCATAAAAACATAAATTTTGTTTTCAAACGCAATACATTCTAGTGAAAAGGTTTGAAAGGTGAAAGGGGAACTTTTACCTAGTTTTGCCCCATGGAATTTCGAGAACAAACACAAACATCTACCGACGACCGTCTCGGACGTAATATTCGGAATATTCTTTGTAATTCGCTATGGCATGGTCGACAAATTGTTTACAAACCTTTTTTGTTTTTTGATCAAACGGCTTTTTGAACTGCTCGCCTCGATTCGGTTTTCCAAGTTTCTTTTCAGTTTGAAAATTTCAATATAATGATGCTTATCGCTGATTTTCGTTATTTTTGGACCGTTCGCTTTCGGTATTGTCAATGTTTAAAAAAATATTCCCGCCGAATTCAAATTGCGAAATTCGGTTGCCTATAATTTTTTAATAAATATCCTTTCCTACCTTTTTTAATTTCAGTGGCTATTATGTCCACCGCATCCACAGAAATGAGAACACCGTGTAGAGAATAAAATAATTGATTTTAATACAAATAAAAAGTCGCAACCTATACACGCATACTTAATCAAGAACCGGGCTGTACTTGTCACGAATCGCTTCGAATCGTGTTTTATACTGTCTCTATCACTGCCATAAACCGCATTTTCTCTTCGTACTGTCTATCGCATGATTGTATTGCAAAGATGTCCTCACACGGGTAACATGAACCTGTTATAACTGGTTCAACTCCGAGGAAACTACTTGCATTTAGTTGTAACTCAATCATAAGTTGTAGTGTGCACTTTGATAAGTAAGAACTCGGTAGTTTGTTGATATGGTACGAGTTTGTCGACAAATAATAAATTCTGCCTCACGCTTAGATTTTGAATATTTGGCGCTGTATTGTCCGGTAAGGTATGACATAGTGCAGAAGTCAGCACATCAATTTCTACCAAAGTATAAACAGGCAAGCGGGCCACCTGATGGAAAGTGGTCTTGCCGCCCATTGACGTAAACAACACCAGGGACTACAAATGAGCTAACATGACTATGAACGCGTAACCGGAGACCGTCCAATGCCTAAACAAGGTAGGTCAAATTGCTGTCGTGTGTACAAACCACGGTTTTCTATAATAGCCAGCAAGGTCCCACGGAGACCCGGAAAATAGGTAGCAGTGTTTTCTGTTGTGTGCTTTCAAAACACTGCAATCTTCAACCCCAGTTGGGTTGGAGATCGCAACCGAGGAGATTATGGCAACATGTATTGCACTTATGTGAATGAGCGTAAATAGCCCTGAACTGAAAAGTTTGGTTCTATTTTCGTGTACGTACTAATAAATTATATTCTGATAGACTAATAAATCGTATTAGACGTATTAATAGGCTTTTCACCTCTCCACTCCAGCCGTAAAGCACTTTTGATCCGAATAAAATACTGTCTATGTCTATGTCTAAAATACTAACAGCAAAGTCGCTTTTTACAGTGTGAGTGAGTAAAAATAATTCATAATTTTTCATTATTTATATTTAAATTTTTTTTATGTCACTCGGTAGGCAAACGCTGATGTAAAAAAATTGCGTTTGGACATTTTTATAACAATTTGTATAGCAATCTATTTATAACAAACTTAACAGTTTGGACACTATAAAAAAATCGACAAGAGCTCTTATAAAAATCACGCCTACATTTGCAATAACCATGGTATCTGTAAATACGAACCACAGGCCGGGCTTCGAAATATATTGCACAAATCAGCATTTATTAGTCAATTAAATTTTCTAATAACACGAACCCATACCATTCAAGCCTCCGAATCCTGCTCTCATAAATTATCGCATATAATTTCATTTGCCCCGCGATTTTATTAAACGTATTTTCGAGGCCGAATACGAGAGAGCCGTTTTGAAAAATCCTTGTCCCGAGCAATATTTCAACCGGGACGCGAGGAGCAAAAGGGTAATATTCATTTTGACGCAAACAGTACGTAGGTGCTTTCAGAAACAAATAACCAACTCTTTACTGTTTAGAGGCTCGGCGGGAACGGCGGATTATCGCACGCCTCGAGTATTAGATCCATACGTAAGGACGTAAGTAGGCTTACGTATTATATTATGGCCGGCCATGTACCAATGACTCTTTTCTGAGCTATGTACGTTAGTTGAATACTAACCGATGGTCTTTTATTGAGGGAAAACATCGTGATGAGACCTGCACAGGCGACTGAATGTGTAACCATGATCCAATCTGGTCAGGTTCCCCTGGTAGCAGAGTGACGGAGGTCAGATGGCAGTCGCTCCACTGTAATTACCTGATCTGCCAAATCTGGGATCATGGTCAAGGTGAATTTTAGGCCATCGTGTGCAAGAGCACAACCGGGACATTAACACCAAGATGAATATTTTTATAGGCTTACGTATGCACGTCAATCATATTAGTATATTTTCGTGCCATTTGTATGTTTTATAAGTATCGTTCTTGACAATGCTAATAAAAGAAACATATTAGTGTCAATATCCCGGTTGTACCATCTCGCGCGAGGACCCGGGGTCTGTTTTGACCATGCTCTAGGATTTAGCAGATTAAGTAAATTTACAGTAGAGCAACTTTCATCTGACGCTGTTAACAGCTGCCTTCCAAGCGTGAAGATTACGGTAATGACCGCTACTAATGTGGATAAGATTCAAGTCTAGCAGTGAAATGAGAAAGTTTGGAAGAACGTATGGTTGGACGGATGTCTGGTACTCTTTTGCGCAAAAACTACTGAACGGATTTTGATTAGTGTAGGACATTAAAAAAATTAATAATATTCAATTTTAAAAGCTTATAAATAGAGTATAATATTGAAGATATTAGGGCCTATGCTTTAATTTGTGGTCAATATTTTGCCAGTAAATTAACATCAGTAGTCACATATAAGATTTATCTAAGTAGCGTTTTTATTGCGTTCTCACAGTGCTCGACTGATAAATGAAAGCACTGCGTTCAATACGGTAAGGTTAGACTTTTATTTTGACGGACGCATAGTACCGATCTTGTTGGAATTACTTTCGCGCCCTGTGAACCTTCACATAAAACGGGTAGAAAAACCATACGGACCCCCGCCTTTCACAGGTGATACATTCCCACTTTTCCCACCCGGGTGTCATATTTTATTCTTTTTACATCTGGATTTTATTATGACTCTACCGTGGTGTCGCGAGCGAATGGAGGCCGCGGGACGTGTGCTTGCTAAGTAACTTTCAGATTATTACTGCTTTTTAGATCTTTTTCCCAGAATTTCTTAGCCGCCAGGTTTTTTGCACCAAATTCTAAAAACGTTTCCCCTGAGAGAGAGAGGTGGAGGTCCAGGGTTCGATTCACGGCCGGGCAGAAATTGAAGTGAAGATTTCTTTACGGGTTTGTATTAAAAAAATGTATAAGCAGTTTATAAGTTTTCTGGCACCCATAACACAAGCTCTGCTTACTTTGGGGCTAGATGGCGTTGTGTGAATTGTATAAAAAAAATAATGGTTTTTTAACGTTTTTTGTTTAAATATTTGCGTTAAATGCGTTAAAGAATTTGGTGCAAGCCGCCCTTTGTGTTGATCTTTTTTTCTTTTAAACATTGACCGCCGTCTCATCTGATGGTAAGCGACGATGCGAGCATGGGACATGGTTGGTTATAGTACGGTTCGGGGAACTGATTGGCAAGCAAAGCGTTCTGTTCCTTCCTTCTTTATCAAAAACCCTGATCTAGAGACGGTTGATTTACTGAATTACCTGGTGATCGACTGAGCTATCTAAAAATGGAACGGCAGTGTAGAATATAGCCCCATTATATTTATGGGTATCTAAATGTCGCAGTGTGTGCGATGCAGTGTGTTGCAGCAACGGCTCGCACACAGCGCGCGAGCGACACGGTACGTATTGTCATTATACGAAACAATTGTAAATATATACTGCGAAAACGCCGGACCACTGTCCGTCAAGTGCCTGCCTGTTTGTCTATCGTATGAAGTAAAATATAAGAATATTTTTTCTAACTTTTATACTTTAGGAGAATTAAGCTTTTAAAAGTACATATTTCTCACACACTTTTTCTGGTATGGCCGTTAGGATGAGGACGTCCAACGGATTCACATCAAAAGCGCTAAAACCAATCGATATATCGATCGAGCCCACCGAAACGTGTGGTACGCAACACGCCACCAATAACCTGCGGGCATCCGAAACGCAGGAATGCTCACCGCGCTATTCGGGTGGAAAATTGCTCATTCACTATGTAGAGATAAGTACTTGGGTTGAGTGAGGTGACGGTGGAGTTTGCTGTATCTTACACACAAAATTTGTAGTGATTAATGAAGAGTAAGAAGTTGGAGATTGAAAGAGTGATCGTATCGTAAAAGAAAGTTGGTTTAGTAGCTTCAGGCTTTAATGACTCTCCAATTCATAATATCATGCTCTGAAAAAGAGAGGAAACTATGTTTGTTTCGAAGCGACCTTTATTACTTTATAAATGGTCAACGAATTATGTATTTCTTGAGGTACCTTTTTGTTTTGTAATTTATTTCCTTTTGGACTTGAATACGTATTTTATATGTAATTTTTCATAATAAAATAATGCTTTTATGTTGCTGTGAAGTTGTCAAGCAGTGACGAACCATCGATTGATGACATGATGGCGAAGATTTTATGTCTATTTGTTGCCCACGCAAAAGACTGGCTGTGATAAATTTTAAATTGATTGCCGGCTAGAGAAAAAGTGGAAGGATTTTTCATGTTATTTTACGAAATTAATATTATTTGGAGAAAGTTATCCCAGCCTTGACTTCAACTAGAAGGTGGATCAGTATTATAACGCAGCAGAAGCAATTTTTCTCAAACTAACATTGTCGCCTAGTCAGTCTGCAAACGGTACTTTTCGGCTTGCTTAAACGAAATCCAAGTGAATTCAGTGATCCTGCCTAGCTAGACTAAGGTTATGTGAAGTAGACTCATTTTGGAACTTTTGTGCTTTCCTTAGATTATTCTTAAATTCATTGTACGTAGCTAGTTTCCGGACTGAAAGAAATAGAACCCATTACCCTGAATCTTTGTGTTTTCTTTATTAACTGAACCTGGCACTAAACGTGGGACATATTTACGTTACAGTGTACAGAATTGCACATGTTACAGTTTTATTATATGTATAATTAATTCTTACAACCTTTGCAAGATCGACTTGCTACTTGTTGTAGTATATCTCTTGAATTTTTATTAAAGAGCTGCAACTTATATGAAAATATTACAAATAGTGCGAAATACAACGTGAAAAACTCGCAAACGTGTCAGCCTCAAACTGCTCAGGCGAAAAATTGTTCCTCCGAACACAAACGGAAACAATTTTTGTGCTTTCCAAACACATCGGTGTGGAGGGAATTCAAAAAAGTTGTCAGTTACGTGGCAGACATAGAAAGTAGTTTTCAGGGTATCTCTGTACGGAAAATAAGTTTCCGTTCATTTTTTATATGCTATTTAAATAGAAGCCATTTGTAACGGCTGGAATAAAAAAGATAAAACAAATGCAAAAGCCATGATCGTGAAGCTATGCCAATATTAAACATCTTCTAAATTATTTGAAAGTATAAAACAGAACAATTACAATATACAATGTTGATAGATACTACAGAGAAAAGAAATACTATGAAAATAACAACATTTTTTTCGAAAGAGTGTGAAATATGAAACGGATTCGCTGTTTAAATGGACCATCGGAATATATATCAAAATTAAATACCAATAATCAAAATCGATGAGAAAATTGTGGAGTTACAGATATTGGTAATTATAAATGCTCATCCCATACGACGCATTGTACCAGAAACGCAATTGACCATACACGCAAACAACCACAATTTTCAAAATCAAACTACCGGATACGCAGACGACCAGAATTTCCAGCTAGCTCGGCTTCGTAGAGCGTCGTCTTTTGCGCGTGTGAGTAAATACCAAAGCCTGATGTATATTATATTATATACCGCCCTGCACTGTTCCTCTTTCAAAACAACTTTTCGTACAACTTCCTTTTTAATTGTAAATATTATTTAATAATCATCTCGTGTAATAAGTATTAGTATGATATCAGTTATCTCTGTCATGTAAATATTTCTACCAGTATCCGTATATTATAACATCACAAGCTACATAGAAAGTTCTAGTCAAACAAATTATTTATAAGTATTGTAGTTTTACAATAATTCATTTTCATTATTAAAATAAAAAGAAATTTCAATAATATTCTAAAAATATTATAAATGCGAAAGTTTATAAACATATTTGTAACTCCTTCAGCAAAAACTTTTAAACGGATTTTGATTAAATTTGGCAGTAATATAGTTTATAGCGTAGATTAGCACATAGGCCATAATTTATTCCGAAATTTAATGTGGTTCCCGCGGGAACGGGTCTGGGACGTTATAATCAAATTTTACGCGGACGAAGTCTTGCGTAAAGGCTTGTTAAGAATGTATTTTAAAAATAGACATACCTACAAATAACTCACTGTTGAAACTAAAACAATTTTCTAAAACTAAGGACTTCATTTTACCCGCATGTGGGAAAGTTTCCAGGTGGCAATGCTACCGCATCCTCTCTGGATATAAAACTCGTTGATCAATTTAAGTCCTCTGATCCTCGGTAGCTTGAAGCGACAATTAAACACATTCACACCGTACATTATAAAATAGAGCTACTATTGTCTCCCTCGTGTTTAAGATTAGCCAGCACCTCTGGTGTTAGAGAGTTAGATAATATGTTTCCTGATTCCTGTGAAAGCTGTCACCAATAATAGACACACTCAAAGGTAAAAAAAACATATTATTGTCACTTTAAGGAACATTTAAAGGTGTTTTTCAAATATTTGATTTCTTTGTGATATTATAAGCTACTTTGATGTATTGAGTGAAAGTTTGGGTTCATTACATAATATTTATAAGCATATTATTAGATAAGGAGAAATATCAAAGTAAATTAGTGCTCTGTTTTGCCTTGTAATCAACAGAATAATTCCATTTAGATACCGACACCCAGTAATCGACGCGTTCTGTTATTCGTCATCCAATAATCTAATTACACAACACATCCAAAATTTTCTGGTACGCTAAATTTTCTTACCCGTGATAATATAATGGCATTGCGTGATGGCGATATAAAACAAAAACACGTAGTAATCAGTGTGAATCATATAGATTTCATTAATTCTGCGGATATATCTTCTCCAGTCACGCTTTGCAAGTGCCTCAGTAACTTTACTGTTATGGTATTCAATCACTTGTTCTTCACGAGTCAGAACTATCGATACAATAAATGTAAGTACTACCGCCAGATTGATGATACCTATGAGTTGATGTCTGATTAAGCTGCGTATACAATAATATGAGTGAAACCGTGATGCCTATAATTTACCGTTGCCGTTGTATTTTTTTTATTGTACCTAGTATTTAGTTATATTATTGTATTTGTATAGGGCTATGGAAAGGGCTATGCTCGTCCGTCCGATCCGTAAGCGATCCATCCGAAATTGCCATCAAGCCCGAAGGATTGGCTAAAGTGGCAATGGGCAGGGCACATAGCTCGAAGAACAGATGGCCGAATGGGGCAGTTAAGTTCTCTAGTAGCGACCACGTACGAACGATGCAGGCGTTCCACTAGGCGGACCGATGATCTGGTAAAGATCGCAGGTACCAGATGGATACGAAAGGCACATGACCGGTCTTTATATATCTCTCTGAGGGAGGCCTATGCCCAGCAGTGGGCGTCTTTAGGGGGAAATGATGATGATGATGATGATGAAAGGAAACGAGCGGCTTGAACGGGCAGCTCTAAAATGACGTAAGCTGATGTGGTAACCATCTACGGCCATGACCTATGACCATAAGAGAACGAATACTCATTTTGGCGTTAATGTCCCGGTGGCGCTTTCGCGCACGAGGTCCCGAGGTCCGCCTTGACCATGATTCAGGATTTGGCAGATCAGATAATTACAGTGGAGCGACTTCCTACTGAAAAGCTCCCACCCGGAAACAAACTTCCGTGGCCAACCTGGAAGGCGTTAAATAGGCTGCGAACCCAGGTGTGCCGATGTAAAGAGAATCTCTTTAAGTGGGGATATACAAATGACAGTTCTCAGTGCGACTGTGGCATATCTCCGCAAACTATGGACCACCTCGTTTCATGCTCGGCGTGCCCTAAAACTTGTACCATGGAGGACTTGTTCAAGGCCAGTTCAAACGCTGTATCCGTCGCCGAATACTGGGCGAATAAAGTATAAGTGAGAGTTTTAGTCCATCGACTCGATAAGAAGAAGAAGTGGTGCGACCACCGTGTGCCCTCCATGACCCTGTTACCAGGGGAACCTGACCAGATTGGATCATGAAACCGGAACGAAGTAGTACCCAGAAAATCCTCACCCTGCTCGATGGTAAGTGGTGATATGAAATGGTTCACCCGATAGTGCCCATTCACCCTTAACTCTCGGCCATTTCGATTAAGTTATTGGCCTTACAATGTATTCCCTGATAACTTAAAGCACAACATAGTCACAGCACGCAGCCGCAGTAAAAGTCGTCCATATGCCCGACTAGAAAGCACGCATGCCATTGTATAGAAAATGCCAGTAAGTAATCTTCGCACAAAGGGCCGAAACGCGTTCGGCCTTTATACGAAGAAAACGTTGGCATTTACATCATATTTACATACATAAATGATATACAAACTGCAATGAAAATTACATCAAATCAATAGCCCACAATATTCCAATGCGGTCTTGAGCTTTTCGACATCAGTGGAGGGCTTTGCGATAATCTCCATGCTGAAATGCAGAATGAAAATGCCGATGCAAAAATCTTACTAGTGTGAATAAAGCAGCGTTATCTGACGTGTGTTTTTAACACTGCAATCTCCAACCTTAGCGCGGAAACTATAGCAATACCCTTCAATGTGGAGGATGCTCTAGTCCAGCAGTATACTATTTTATTGTTGTTATGTTATACGGCAGACAAACAGACAAGGAGTTAAAACACTATTATCGGTTACAGACCATTACATTACCTGTCTCGTTCGCTTGACGAAGTAGGTAACGTATGTAAAATGTTATTAATAAAGTGCTGTTAATTTAATATCTACACACGCACGCACACACATACGCACACACACACGCACACACACACAAGCACACACACAATCACACACACACGCGCACACACATACGCGCATACACACACACCTGAACATAACTATAATAATTATGATAATAACAGTGTTTATATAAGTCTGTTCCTTGCATGTTCTTGGTTTATTCTCTTTTTTTTTATTCCTCCTCATTTGATGGAGTACAAATTTGTAAATAGCTTACTCATTGTTTATAGTTTACAAAATATCTTCTATCAAATGGATATACTTCCTCTTTCTATTTTGCATATTTGTAATATTTTCTCTATAATTTAAAATAAGTCAGTTTGCTCTGGGGTGGAGACTTGGTGACCTGTAGCACAGGTTTCCCTAGTTCAGGCACCAGTCGCCACAAATATGTATACGTATCCAACATGTTAATAATATATTTCTACGTCGCGGGGACGATTTTGCGTTGTAGTTGCCAACTGCTGGGCAAGTCAGATCTAGAGTTTTCGAAAATTGACTCGACGAAGAAGAAGTTGGAAATGGATGCAGAGGGAAAATCTACGGCCTGAATTTAGACTATTGTAACATACACAATAGAAAGAATTTCTATTTTTACCCTTCGGTGTTCTCTAAAAATCGCCCAATATTAGTTCGGGTTTCTTCAATTATTTCGAGAACATTATCATGATAGCCTACCTAGCTCACTGTTTCTCTAATTTATACTGGACACATACTGGAATTTTTATATCCACCGGTGCTTCGGTCGAATAATAGCCGTTTTCCTTCCCGCATTCCTTTTTTCTCCCTCTCTTTCGCTAACAAAGGAAAAAGGACGACTGAAATACCGTCTCTTGTAAGTATCGTCTGACGTCCACAAAAGGTTTATGAGGTTCGGTGACACTACGAGTCAGGGATAAGATGTTTATTGTTGTTACGGAATAACCTTCTCTATTTATTGCCCTTTTTTGTGCTTTCTATATATAATTATAATAAAATAAACAAGTCTAAATAAATAAGTAAAACAAGTAAGTAGTAAGTTAATATCGATTTAATAGAAAAGCAAAATTAATTGAGATAAATTTAACCAGAGCAAGTAGTACAAAAACTAAAAACAGCAAAAAATTATTTTAAGTATGTGTTCTATGTATTTTTGAAATATTAATTTACCTACCCAGTATCACTCGCGCTACTCAGACGAAACTAACAACTCCTCATTCATAGTACAGCTAATCATAGCTTTGCTTAGTTTTGGGCTTAATGGCACGTTGAAAATCGGTCTACGATTATTTATTTATTCAAGTACCATCACGGGGCCCTAAACAGCGGTAGACCTTGGTAAACCTCTCTTCAACAACGGTATTAGGAAGCACACCTTACGAATGGCGAGCTCGATTGCTCAATACTGAAGTTCGGCTTCTCATAGAGCACGAAACGGTCACCCATCCAGTTCCGGACATCGCCAGCATTGCCTAACTGATAATCAATATCGGTCTCGTAAAACCATTACTAGCTTATAAAATGTTTGCTTTGCATAATACTAAACGAGCAGACAGGACAAGTGGTAGTTTCGTTCGATAATACCGGTTTGTTTCATCCTCGCCGATGTTATTAGCTTAACAGGTATGAGTGTAATTACAATCAACGGATTAATAAACGCTCATAGTTGTTGTCGCTGGTTTAATACGCAAATTGCAATGTGACACGTCATATCATTTGGTTGAACAGTTTCGAATTGAAGCTTAAACTACACGCTGCTGATTGAAACCGTTCCGGAGCGTGACACAAAACTATGTTCGATATTGTTTGAAATTGGAACGGATTTGCAGAATTCTGCGCTGCGGTTTTGTTGGGTTTGACAGAAAATTTGAATTTTGAATTCTATTTTAACACGAATGCTTCTGGTGTGGGGCTAGCGGGCATTGATCTCCCGGTCAAAACTAATTTGTAAGTGATCACAGCGACAGTTGTAACGATTTAAATAGACGTATGTATAAATAGCATAAAACAAAGTCGGTTCCTTCCGTCTGTGTGTAGGATTTTAATGCGGTTTTCAACAATAGATAGAGTGATTCAAGAGGAAAGTTTATAAGTAAGAAAAAAGGTAAATAGGGGTGAAGTAGGCGTACGCGAACGAAGTCGCGCCGGGTCCACTAGTTCGTTACAATTGAATACACTAAATATCGACCTCTCGCCACCATAATATGTATAATGTATATGTAATAGTTTGATAGTAAAATAGTTTTAAATTAAATTTAGTTTATGTGTAATATGCAGATACTGTAGTAGTACTAGTAGTAGTGTACTAGTTGTAGTAATACTGTGGTACTACTGTATTAGTTTTAAGTGTCCAATTTATTCTCGGTATAGGTGTATCAACCGATTTTCTTATTTGTATTCCAAAGTCTATCAGCGAAGACCTGTAATTGGCTTTCTGTTTCGTAAAATTGTTATTATTATGTTGTTGGATAGCTGTTGGTCTTCCAATTAAAATAAAATAAAATAAAATAATTCTTTATTACGCAAAATATACATGCATTGTCCCAATACCAGTCTATTTGTAAATAATTGTAGCCATATGTGTCTCAAAATTTATAATAAACTGCCGCGTGACCTAAAATCCTTAAAAAGCGTTACATTTAATAATGGGCTGCATACTTGGTTAATTAGTAAAACCTTTTATTCACTTCAAGAACTTTATAATTATAAATTAAATTAGTAATTGTTACGAGTCATTGTTATTGTTCTTTTTATTAAATATATTAGTGTAAGTAATGTACCTATTGTACATTAGGGTGTCCCGTCCATGTATGAGAAAAAAAATATTTCATGCTACACAATCGCAAGAGGTATCAAAATTTGCGTAATTTAACACAGATTATGAAAAATGTAAAAATATTTGAATTATGTGTAATCTTGAGGGCTCTACCGAACGTTGAAAATTTGGGAATTTTAAATTGTTACAGAATTTTTCCGCTGGCTTAAAATAATACAAATTCATGCTTATTTTATACTAAAATATAAAAATTAAAGAAATATAGCATAAAAAATAGAATAATCAAAATAGAGCATATAATCAATATAATTTTTTTTATTTTAGTTTGCTTGTTATTGAGTCAAAAATTATGGATTTTGTCCGTGATTGCATATTCCAATACAGCCATCTCAAGCATTAGCGTCAGTAACACAGTAACACTATGAGAGGCCTTTGTTACCACAGATTGTGTATAACAAGGATAGTCAACAATTTCCAAGCTTTTATCTTTTGCCATGATTTAAAAGTCATCATTAGAAAGATGCTGAAGGTGAACTGAATCGGCGGTGCAGTGAATAACCGGCGTTGCGGATTTCCCTGTCACACAATAATTTATGTGTAATCTTCAACAAAGAAGTTAATTTTAAAAGTTTTTATTTTGATTTTAGTGCTACTTTCAGCTTTTCTAGCTTTTACTATTATTAAGTTAAATCTTTAGTAGAAAACAAGAGGATGTCAGGCAAAACAGCAGCAGCATATCGCATCGATAAACATTATCTGTCACAGAGCTTAGCTACTTTGTTAGTTGGCTTTGCTTAATGTTTTGCTATTCGCTGTTGAAGTCAGTGGTGTCTCTCTCGAGGTCGTTTATGTCGGGGATGCCTTTGGAACATACTTCTGAGAAAGATTCAAGCACTAATCACAATTTGCAGAAACAGAATCGGTTTCTTAAGAGGCTTCAATTTTCCTATGCTGTCTTTTTATCAATCTAGTCCTTTATTTTTAATCAATACTACTCATTACCATTTTCCTAACATTAAACTTCTCTCATTGATGAGAACTTCCTTAGGTTTCAAGCTCAAATACACACAAGATTCATAGAAGTAGAAGAAGTCTAAAAGCTTCTTAGATAACTCTAACTACACTCGTTACGTCATTCGTTTTTGAAACTAGACATAATTTCTTTAGCTTTTGCGGTATCTTTTCAAATTGAGGTAGGAATCCATCCACTTTTCGTGGTCAAATGATTTCAGGAATTAGATGATTTTGCCATACTTTCGACTAGCTTTTTTGCCCGCATCTTCGTCTGCGCAAAATTTGATGAGAACGTTCCGGACCCGTTCCCGTGGCAACCACATTGAATCTCGGGAAGAACTATAGCCTATGTAACCCCCTGATAATGCAGCTTTCTATAGTTGAAAGAATTTTTAATAGTAGTAAGTAGTAATTGTTGAGCGTATCAATACAAACAAACAATCAAACCTTTTCTCTTTATTATATTAGTATAGATTAGAATGGAAGCTTTGGGTTGTCAAACCTTTTCTCTTTATTATATTAGTATAGATTAGAATGGAAGCTTTGGGTCCAAAAATTTTTATATTTTCTGAAACAGTCCCATATAAGTATTACTGAATTGGATATATTCTTTCTATTACCGGTACTTCCATTTCAAGTCGTTCTTGACTAATAAAATAGCGCTACCAATCGTCAAATTCTAAGTATGTTCTCAATATAGCGGAAGTGCCTTACGACGTCTCGAACTTATTATTAAAATAAAGTCACAAAATTTACTTTTACACTGTATCGCAACTACAGTGTAAAAGTAGTACTTTGAATTCGAAAAAACATTAGCGAGTAAAGTCCAAAAGCTACAAAGTCCTCGAAACAAGTTGAAATGTACCAAGTTACCTGTGACTTTGAATTTGCAAGTCCCAATCTGCTAATTCGAGGTTGCCGATAACATATTGTTGCATAAAAATCTAAATATCGTGTTTGTATTTCAACTTAATAAAATAATAACTAAATATTTTTCATATTTACGTTTAAAATAGGATAGCGAAATATTACCTTAAATTTGTAAATTTTTCAAAACTTTGCTGATCTGTAGAACCCTAAAGGTATAGTTTAATTTGGTTTTTAGAGTTATTTAAGTAATCTACGATTAATTACGCAACTTTTGACCGGTCTTGAGTTAAGAAAAACAAGAAAGAGATATAATATAAAGCTGAAATCTGGAGTAGCGAAATATCATAATTTTTCAGAACTTCAAAGATCGGTAGAACCCTGAAGATCAAATTTTATTTTATTATTATTATTATTATGGTAATCTGCTATCAATTACGCAAATTTTAAGAGGTCTTGCGTTAAGAAAATCCAAGAAAAAAATTCTCGGGACACCCTATTGTACATCTGTATGAGGCAGATATTTACTGCTAAACGAATATCAAATACATATTTTTCCACCTATGTAACACGCAGTAAAACAATAAAGATTTTATGATTATGATTATGATTATTGCCTTCACCGCTCACCAAAGGTCTTCTCAGCTTGCCAAAAGTTAGCTGTTAGAAATCCCGTTGTGGGATAAGCTCGCCTTTGCATTACGAACTGTTTTATGCAATAAAGAAATTACAAACAAACAAACACATTATGTGGGTACGGACTCATATGAAAACCGGGAACAAACATTGTGTGGAGAAACAAACAAAAGCGCCAAGTGCTTCAAAATTGGTCTGCCTAGCATATCAAAATTAAATTTGGTTGTGGTGGAACGGTTTGCCAAAAAGTGGGAAAATAGAAATATGTAAATTAAACTAGAGTTTGCTAATGAATTAGCTTATGTTTTGGAACGAAGTTTGTGGCGAAACTCGCGTTTTGTTTATTAAGAATTGAATTTGTCTTTTAATAGTGCCGGAGTTGATTTATTTATTTCATTAATAAGGATTTACATGTCACAATGTATATGTTTATAGTAAATAATTAGGTACCTATAGGTGTACTGTTAGAGGAGGTCGGAGGCCAAGATCCACTTTGGGCCGCTGAGCCAGCGTAGTAAGTAAGTAAGTAAGTTGTGCTGTTGTTATATTTGTTTAATCTAAAACCATTAAAACTATGCTTTATTGCTTGTAACCAACTAAAATGGAAAACAATAATTTAGATTAATGTCGATTTTTGAGTTACACTTTTGGCCGATGATAAACAGGGTGTCTGGATGATCTTTCACGTTTTTATAATCGAATATAAAGCTAAATATTCAATAAATTATTTTAATATAAATGTTAAACTATAGAGGAATGATGCAGATTGCATTGTTTTGAAAATATCGACCAAATGTGTTTCATCGCTGTTGTCGTCCCGGTAGTGTCCGGCAGAGTAGAATAGCACCAACCCGTTACACTTGTGGGTGTCGTACAAGGCGACAGGCAAAAGTTCTAGTCTCCGTAGGCTGGAAAATGGGCAGCAGCGTTTCCATTATTATATTTATACACTGCGATCTCCAAAGTCTGCCAAGCGTGGAGATTATGGTAGTAACCTCCCCTTTCGTGGGAGAGGCCCTAACTCCTGCAGTTTACAGTGGACTGAGTCAATAGAGCTTGATTTTATATATATGTATGTGTATATATAGTATTATATTTATTTATATAGTATGGGTATAGTATATATATTTATATGTGTTATATTGTTGTATATTTAAAATACTACCAATGTACTAAATTAATCATTAGGTAATGTTCAAATTAAAACATTAGGTAATTAGTTGTAGATAATATAATTTAAGTAGTAGTAATTTAATTTAAGACCTCATTATTGCCTCCACCGCTTCTTGGATATCCTTTCAGACTGTTAAAGGTTAGCTGGAAGAAATCACATTGTGGGATAAGCTCGCCTTTGCTTTGTAAAATTATTTTTGTAACTCCTGTATTTATTAAGCAATAAAGAGTTTACATACATACATACTGTCTGTGATGATGATGATGATGTATTTCATCATCTTGCAGACACTGTTCAAGCACTCAAAATATCCAGTATTCTGTCCTCAAACCCTGCTTAAACAGTGGTTTCAATACACAAGATTGATACAGTTTCAAGAGGAATGTAATAAAGCCGTCCCAGCCAGACGGTGTGATAACACGGTGTCAGGGCTGTGTGCTCCGGGCAAACACGACGCGGCGCCCAGGTCGCCCAGCACAGGGGCGGACTTCGGTATTGATATAGTATGAATTAATTAATGAACACTTTATTGCATAAATATAGGATACAGTCGGTACATATCGGTAGCAACAGCGAAAACTACAGGTGACCTTTTCGCTTAAAGCGATTTCATCCAGGCCCAGGCAATCGTTGGGTAGCGACTATTAATAGGGACATGTTAATAATAATAATAATAATCATCATCATCATCATTTATTTCAAGTATCTGAAGACTCATACAATTTGTTAGTAGGTAGATAAACTGAGAGCAATCCCGTTCAGCGAAATAACATGTTGGTGTATATTTAAAAATAGAAATAATACTAGATATACAAAAATACTTCGAATTAGAGCCGCCCGACTGGGGAAGTACCACCACCTTACAGAATACCGCAGCTAAACAATACTGTCTTAAATTGTATTGTGTTTCTGCCGGTTAGTAAGGTCTCCAGTGCTCCATGGGGTGGGGATTTGGGGAACCGAGGCTTTGGCAGTGGAGGGGCATTTGCCTTTTTGCTGCTAGAGCAACGTGTTATAGAGGTGGGCAACGCTTTTGCGATACTCTTGGTGTTGCTAATGTCTATAGGCAGTGGTGACCACTTTCCATCAGGTTTCGTCAACCGTTTACATAAAAAAAACAATACAATAGTACTACCACTTCCGTCCCGTGTGAGTCCCGATAAATGTAATAATATGTGTAAATAATGCGAGTTTAATTTAAAACAATAGTTTTTGAAATCGGTCCAGTAGTTTCTGAATTAATTTATTACAAACAAAGATTAATAAAGTAATTTACATTTAATTATGATTTAAATTCATTTTTACTTTTATTTCTTAAATTGATCTCTCTGCTCATATGTCACGAATGTTTATACACATTACCGCAAAACCTCAGTATTGTAAAACATCACGATTCAAATAAAGCAACGAAACAGTAAGTAAATAAAACAGTAAATAGTAAGTAAAAACATTTTCTTCTTTTAAGACCCCCACCGACACACCCTGAGTACGCCCACCCTACAAGCCATATAGAACTTGTCCCTCCAACCGGAATCGCAACCAAGTTTAGTTAGCAACTGAAAGGAGCAAGTGCGTGCTCAGTTTACAGAGCCTTCAACTGACGGACAGAGGCAAAAAGTTATATTATAACTTCCATTTGGAATAGCAATAGAAATAAACTACAATTTATAATAAATATTATCCTACTTGACTGGGAGCGTGGCCGAGCGGTTAAGTATACGACTCGTAAGCCAGAGGTCCCGGGTTCAAATCCCGCTCCGGCCATGTACCAATGACTGTTTTCTGAGTTATGTACATTAGTTGAATACTAACCGATGCTCTTACGGTGAAGTAAAACATCGTGATTGGCTCCAGCGACTGGATGTGTAACAATGATCCAATCTGGTCAGGTTCCCCTGGTAGCAGGATCATGAAGGTATGTATGTATGTAAACTCTTTATTATAATTAAAAATAAATACAGTTATGACAAAAACATCATTTTACAAAGCAAAGGCGGGCTTATCCAACAATGGGATTTCTTCCAGCCAACCTTAGACCCTCCGAAAGGACATCTAAAGAGCGGTGGAGGCAATATTGAGCACTTATAATTTAATTTTATGTTTTTTACAGGAATTAATTAACCTGAACAACAGACATTCATTGATGTTTAATTTTGAGCATGGTATGCCTGTACCTACACCTATGCCTCTAACAATAGGTATAAATTATTCCATTAGCTTCGTAAATTTAAAGCCTCCTCTCTCCCAAAATGCTGCGCTCACCGGGTCTGTATTGTATGTACATAACAATGTTGTATTATTTTTATAGAAACAAATAAATATGAATATGAATATAAACTATTTGATATATAAATATATGTAGATATTAAGATAATATATACTATGTAGATAAATAAATAAATACAGAAAACCATACAAATATATAATAAAGCTCTAACTTGAGGTAGAACTAATTGTAACAAAAATGATTATTGCAGAAAATGGTAGGTAATACGCTTCTAATCAACATACAAAAAATCTCAACCTGTACCTTTGGTGCTATTTGTATGAGGTGTGAGAGTCCCGAAAGGTTCCATTTTTAAGTTTTTCGTAAATATTTCGAAAATAGGCAGTCCTACGGGAATATTGTCCGGTAGTTATTTAAAGCCTATAAAATTTTCTACAGATTTTGCTTCACACGCTATTTCAAATTAAGAACCGTTCACCATCAACACACTCCCGATTTTGGCGGTAGACAAATTACCCTTTTTTTAAGGAATTAAGAATATAGTTTCAACATGGCGGCCGAAAAAAGGTATTTTGCGCAACAGTACAGTTGTAGGTTTTTAGGCGTCCGTGGCAGCCTCACCCAAGGCCACGAATATACTTGTTACGTACCCAATCAAGTAGAATAACACCGCACATCTATCGCAGCATTTTCATTCGTTAGCGTGGAGTTCCCGGACTTGTTTTTTCAGCGCCGCCAGGTCTCTCAACCATAGAGCATCACAGGCCTGATAATGCTTTTATATTTAAATAAGCCATCTTGAGCTTGATAGGGATTGAACTTCACCGGCTTTATACACAGGAAATAATCCGCTTCCTCTCAAGCTGATTTCTGTAAAGGGTGCTAGAACGAAGAGATTCGAAGACAATGGTTGTTAGTGTCGCCCTTTGTTTGAAGCTACAGTTTAAGTCTGTTTATCTTGTACTTGAGTCGCTAACTTGGATTCATTGTGTTCTAAATCAGTAGAAAAAGAAATATAGTGGTAAAACAAGCCTTTTGACTTTCTCTGCGTTTTGATAACAAATGTCATACAGTCACATCAAATTAAGCCTCTTACGAGTATTTGCTCGTCTACGCTGCGTAGAGGTGCTACGAAGTCGTAGAAAAAGCGTAGCGAATTGATACAAAAGCGTAGCAAAGATAAAAATTCGAAAATATTAGGTTTGTTTTGCTGCTTTTGGTTTAGGTAAACAGATAAAGTGTTTCAATACAGTAGTAAGTTTCGCTTAAATAAGAATACGTACATTAAAATACTAATGGTCCCGGCGCGACTTTACATCTACTTTACCCCTACCTACCCTTTTTTTCTTACTTATAAACCTTCCCCTTGAATCACTCTATCTATTGTCGCAAACCGCATTAAAATCCGTTGCGTAGTAAAAATACTAAGCGTACATACATACATACAGCGGGAAGCGACTTTGTTTTATACTGTGTATAGAAGACACTTATTGGTAGATTAAATAAAATCTACATTGATAATAATGAAAACCTGTTTACTAGGAAAAAATATTAGCTCTAAAATATGAAATTTCGTTTTAATACAATAATAGATCGTCACGAAGTGCCAATCGGCTCCCAAAGCTGTACAACGGTGCCGTTGATTGATTGATTGATTGATGTATTTGATTATGTATCTTTATTGTACAAAAAGAAAATACACATTTTATGTATGTCGAAAATGTATAACGGGCAGAAAAAAAGCGGAAACTTCATACTCAAACCAACGTTAACATTATGCAAATATTTAAAACACCCAGCTTTAAAAGCACCAACCGTTGGCGTTGCATTTAATTAACTTTAGACTGAAATAACTAAAATTCAATCGACAGCATAGCGGAAATGGTGACCGAGATTAAATTGCACTTTGCATCGTATTTTGCTATAAAAGTAGGATTATTTTATTGGCCGTGTGCTGCGAAATAACTTTATATAACTCCACCGTATCGTATAAGGCAGTTAATACTGTAGAGTACATGAATTTTATATATTTATCGTTAGTAGTTTAGTTGTTGTCGTTGGGTCTGCCACGCAAGAGATCCCAGGTTCGATTCCGGGCCGGGCAGAAATTGAAATGATGAATTTTAATTTGTGTTACGGGTCTGGGTGTTCCATGTATAATAAGTATGTATTTAAAAATATTTAAGTGGTATATCAGTTATCTAGCACCCATAGTACAAGCTTTGCTTAGTTCGGGGCTAGATGGCGCTGTGTAAATTTGTCCACGAATATTTATTTATTTATCCCAGCCTGTGGCCCAGAATTTTTGTAATAATCTACAATTTTACTAAGGCGGTAAGTCTCGAAACGCTGTGAGAAAAAAGCAATATGAAGCGATTTCTTAAACAATATAACTTTTATTATGGCGACAAGTATAAAACTGTTGTGGGAAAAAAGTTATGACTGAATAAAATAAAACTTCCTAATATTTTGTTTATTCTGTTTTTGCAAATACAGATAGTACAAACGGTTTTAAATATCATCTCGGCATTGGTGTCCCGGTTGTGCTCTCGTGCACGATGGCTCGGAGTCCGCCTTGACCATGATTCAGGATTTAGCAGATCAGGTAATTACAGTGGAGTAACCGCCATCTTACCTTCATGACCCCGCTACCAGGGGAACCTGACCAGATTGGATTATAGCTACACATTCAGTCGCCTGAATGTGCAGGTTCCATTACAATGTTTTCTCTCACCACGATGTTTTTTTCTGCTCTTATCAACAATATTGCCTTAATTTCTGTTCTTGTTCGGAGGCATAAATTTAATATGTAAGCATTAATTGAATTAAGTGTGTATACAATAATGAATATATTATAAATTGTTTTGAGGTTTAATATCGATTGTTATTTTTTCGTCAACAACCTTTTTCCAAAGCTTTAATTTATTGAGGCCATACCCTGTATAACAAAAATGCAGAATCGCAAAATCGTTGTCACAATCTCTGGTCGTCAGTGATGATTGATATGCCTCATATCTGTAGGTAATGCCGCCCGCCTGCTTTATTCGTCATTGTTGCTTGCCAGCAGAAATAGTTAGGACCTTATTATACTGAAAGAGTGACGTAGTGTACAAAAACAATTCCACTTTTTGTAGCCAATTACAACGGCATTTGTATTGTCCATATTTTAAACATTATTTCAGCTTAGACGAGACCTTATAACACTGTCGATAAACTATACGTAGTGTTATTGTGCTGTATAGTTACTTTCGAACCAGGAACTCATTTAATTAATCTGTGTATCTTTGAGCTTACTGCCACGGAATTTTGAAATTAATGTATTGTTTGACGCAAGTGTTACACACTGACGTGGTTTTGGTACTACTCAAATATATGAAAAAATATATAAAACGTCACATATCACTCCAATGTACTAACAGTCTGCTGGACTTGAGCTTCATTCATATTAGTAGAGGGTTTGCGATAATCTCGACTGGAGATAGCAGTGTTGAAAGCGTACCATAGAAAACGCTGCTCTCCAGTTTCTGGTCAACGGAGATCCTTTGACGACCTGAGTGGTTCGGTTGGTTTGCATGACAACGTGCCGTCCGAGTATAAGCACGCTTAGGCTTACAATAGTCTACTTGCTTTTCTGTTTCAGTTTTTAATCTGCAGTCGGGGTATTTCGTATTTCTAGTACGTTTTTAATGTGTCGCTGTCGCTATCACCGCGTCAGTGTGCCGGCACGCAGTAGTGACACCTGATCGATGCCCGCAGCGGGCGCGCACGATAAGCCGCGGAAAGGCGGACTTATCGCTTAACAGTGATTTATAGTACCCCCTTTTTAATTTTTAACAGGAAACCGGTCGTATTCTGGTTTGGAACTATAGTAAGTATGTATATTTGGGAAATGAATGATTGATTGTGGGAGAGAGACATGCAATGGGACTTCCCAAACACATCATTATCTTGGCGTTAATGTCCCGGATGTGCTCTCGCGCACGAGCGACCGGGGTCCGCCTTGACCATGATCCGGGATTTGGCAGATCAGGTAATTAGAGTGGAGCGACCGCCATCTGACTTCCGTGGCACTGCTACCAGGGGAACCTGGCTATATTGGATCATGGTTACACATCCAGTCGCCTGAATGTGCAGGTTTCATCACGATGTTTTCCCTCACCGTAAGAGCGTCGGTTAGTATTTTTTTTACTAATGTACGTAACTCAGAAAAGAGTCATTGGCACGTGGCGGCAGTGGGATTCGAACCCGGTACCCCTTTCTTACAAGATACCTTAACCACTAGGTCACCGACGCTCCCAAACACATACCTAGATTTTTACCCAATATTTATTTACTGAAAATAATTTGGAACTTAGAAGTGCTTGTTAATTAATCGAGAGCTTATAAAGGTCGCTGAAAAGGCTAGTTAATCCTACTTATTATTACTAGTTAAAATATGCATTCCCAACCAGTAATATATTAAATCAAACATAGAATTTAGGTCGGATTCGCCGTGAAGGTAAATAAATACACACTCCTGAAAAGGTCACTGTTACTCTTGATGTAATCATATTTAGGGCATTTCAATTTGGGATGTGTTGACCTGTTGTAAGTCCCAGTTTTTGTGGGGTAGGGATGGACACCCTACACCTTTTCAAATGGACGCAAAAAAGAAATAAATGTGTTGAATGATGGACGTCGTGTGTTTTGTTTATTTTTATCTGTAGTTCGACCTTTGAACTTTTGGGTGCCGAAATGGGAAGAGCTGAATGCCAGTAAATGCGGACATTTTAATAACTACTTTCGGCGACTTACAATACAAGAACATATCTATACATAGTATAATACAAAGTCGCTTCCCGCCGTCTGTCCCTGTATATATATATGTGCGTTTACTACGCAACGGATTTTAATGCGGTTTTCAAGAATAGATAGAGTGATTCAAGAGGAAGGTTTAAAAGTAATAAAAAAGGGTAAGTAGGTGTAATGTGTACGCGAACGAAGTCGCGCCGTGTCCACTAATAAGCACATAAACGCCGTAGAATAATATTCCTGTGTAGTTGTTAAAAGTTTTTTTATTTAATTTATGATATATTTTGTTGTTTATAAAATAAAAATACCCTGGGATAAGGCCGTGTTGGTTTACAGCTAATAGGTACTCGCTAATTTTAGGAGACTCATTTTGGTTGATGCACCAAATGAAATACCCTATATGTAGATGTAGATGCAAAGGAAATTTTTCTGTTACCTACCTTGGTTCCGGTTCAGTCTTTACTGGACAATTTATTTATTTTCAGCAACGATATTCCAAATATGAACGGATTTTTACAAGAACTACTCGTATTTACAAAACAGAAACAAAAGCACGAAGGAAAAAAAGGAACATAACATAAATTTTGTTACAGTGGTAATGCACTTAAGCTCTTGTACTGAACCTTGGGAAGGTTTATCGCAACAGTGTACTAACGGAATGTGACAAGGCCAAATTGAGCCCTTCAAATGGGCTAAGTTGACTCCCGCCTCATATTTAAGGACATGGTAAATATTTGTTATACATTAGGGCATATTGGTCGCCGAGGGAATAAAGCAGTGTCTTATATCACGAGTCACGGCCGGCAAAAGTCCCGAGCTTAGCGAGAGAAATAAACAAAATCTAAAGCTGGCTCTAGTTTCCAGTGTCTACTGAAATATTTTATAAATATTTATTATAATGCCAGCCCTCAACTATAGGATCCCAGCGTTCAGTCACTGGTAACTGGTAAAACAGCTTTCCGGCTCATTATTATTTTTTTATATCGCCCTTGTATTTATACCAATTGATCTATCTACCTTTATAACCGATTCCAAAAAAGGAGGTAAATCTAAACTCCTCGGAACCTGTTTTCATTTTTATGGAGGTTCCCCGATTACGCGAAGATGGCTGGATCGATATGGAAAATAATTTTTTATTTGAATGGGTATATTTCCAGGTCCTATGGTCATCAGGTCAGGATCTGATGATGGAGTTATCATAATTATCTTATTCAGGTATTCGCTTAAGAGTGTTATCAGTGCTTATGATGAAACCACAGTACTCTTTAACGATTAGGAGTTAAAGGATTTTACAAATCCAAACAACTGTATATAACTTTGTACTTTTTATTGTACAATTATTATCTTAATAACAAATAGACAGACTGTAATAAATGCAAGTGGCAAAGCTTCCAGCACTTCAGTATAACACCAGGTATCTCGCCGAAGTCTAGAACTAGAATGCCCATCCGACTGACTGTTTTGCCGTTTTACATGCTCCCGCTAAAAAGCTAATGAGCTTTGTGTGTAGCAGATGGTGGATAGCAGACAGCCAATCATATGGCTAGCCAATGGCATGGCTTCTGTGTTACCAGTCGAATAAAATATCGTTATAATCAAAATACTATTGCCATATTTAAAAATCATCACATTCGGCCATCCAAATCAGAGTACCCACCCGGTGTACGGAAATAAGCAGCAGTCAGTCAGTAGGGTTACATTAGGATTTTATGTGTAAATCTAAATTATTATCTCACTAATTATAATTATTTATTATTTTGTTGATCACCTTATAAGTACATTTATTTATTTATTTGTTACAATACATTACAATACACCTTAATTACCTACTTATGAATTAAACCAACAATTGTGAACACATCCATGTGAAAGTTAGGTACTAGCGTTAAATGCATTTTAGTACAAACATCACTATTGCTCTAAGTACAAATGAAAATAATTATCACATTAAATATTAGGTATCCAATATATTAGGTATACAATCACAAAATAAACCTACGTTATGTAGAGTAAGCAAGATATGCAATAATAAGGTACCTTCCACACAACTAAATTAATTTACAAATTTATTTTGTAATAATCATCACATTCGGTATTAAGTTTGTTATCCGAGACTGTTGCTGCAATACTGACAGAGGGGTGTCGTCGTCACTATCACTACCAGATGACACTCCTTCAGAGTCTAAATTATTACCGTCTATTAATTATTACTGTCATTACCAAGAGTTTTCTCTATTCTATAGGGGCCTATGAATTTTGGCAAGAGTTTGGTACTATTGCCTTTATTATAAAAATTGCTCCTCACTAATTTAACCAAGTCCCCTTCCTTAAAAACGATAGCTGGCGCTCGTCCGTTATCATAATATCGTTTGGATTTTTCCTGACTACTCTGGATATTGGCGCCAATCCTCTCCCGTATAGTCTGTATACTATCAGGTGCTGCATTAGTGTCAATATCAAGTTTATTAGCCAAACGATCGCGTAGTCTATGACCAAAAAGAGCTTCAGATGCCGTTTTTTGGGTAGTCGAATTAACAGAGTTGTTTATACCCCATTGTATTTGACCCAGGCACGTGGCCCAGTCATTTTCTTCCCTACCAGAGTTTTGTTTCATTAATGCGTTTAAAATAGTTTAGTTGAATCTTTCAGCCTGACCGTTAGCTCTGGGACACGCGACTGCGTTTAACATGTTTAATGCCATGATTTACACAAAATTTTCTAAAAGCCCCTGAAGTTAATGACGTACCTCTATCAGATATTATACGTGACGGATGTCCAAAGTCGTAAATATATTTTCAAGAACCTTCAGGGTACTATTTGTTTTTGTGTCTTTCACGGGTTTTGCAAAGACATATATATTTCGTAAAACCGTCGACTACCGTCAGAATGTAGGCATTACCCTTTTTCCTCTTTATAAATGGACCTAGGTGGTCAATATGAATAGTATGAATAGTATGTCTATCTTCTGAATCGGGTGTAAGTGACCTGATTTTTGTTTTTGTGAGCTATCCTTATTGTATGCACAAGTGATACATGACTCTACATATTTTTTTACAAACCTGCGTATTTTGGGGAACCAGAAGTGCGACTGAATTCTTTCTAAAGTCTTAGCTATACCAAAGTGTCCTACATCGTCATGATTTGCCTGGCAAACTTGAAATCGGGCGCTACGAGGTACTACCATACGTAGCCCTTGGTCAATTCTCCTGTATACCTTATGGTTCTGTATAACGTAGTTCCTTTTGATATCTTTCGATTCTTCGTCATTTTCAGGCTTAAGAATCTTTACTATTCTTGAAATGTCGGGATCAGACATTTGTAAAGTCAAAAGCCAATGTTCTGTGTTAATGTTATATACTGTAGCGGTTGAGAAGTCACTCAGATCATGCAGATTAGTATTGCGGCTCAGCGCATCCACATGAGCCATCTGAGCACCTGGCCTAAACTCAATCTCAAAGGTAAACTCGCTGATTAACAACCACCATCTTGCTATGCGCGGTACCAGATCGCGCTTAGTGAGCGTCGTTCTAAAAGCATGACAGTCTGTAACGACTTTGAAATTAAGTCCCAATAAATACACCCTAAATTTCTTCAACGAACTTACAATAGCAAGAGTCTCGAGTTCGTAAGAATGTAGATGGCGTTCTTCCGGGGTAGTCTGCCTACTAAAGTAGGCCACCGGCTTTAGGACACGAGGGTTTTCTTGCCATTGGATAATATACCACCAACACCTAGGGCACTAGCGTCCGTGTGAAGCTCTGTTTCGAGATTCGGATTATACAAAGATAATATTGGACGCTCCACCAATTTCTCCTTTAATAATGAGAAAGACGGAAATTCTGTTTTAGTCCACTGGAAGGCCGTGTCCTTCTTTAGCAAGTAAGTGAGAGGTCTCGCGATTTCTCCAAAATTTCTAATAAATCTGCGGAAGTAACCTGCCAACCCTAAAAATTGGCGGACTTCATGAACAGATTTTGGAACCGGGAACTCTTTCACTGCCAAGATCTTGTTCTTGTCGGGTCTTATCCCATCGACGGAGATATCATATCCATATCATATGAGCTGCCATCTCTCTTTACTTACCTGATAGTATAGTATATGTATGTATATTTTATTTATAAGTATTTATTTTATGTTGTATTATATGTATTTAAATATTTGTAGATATAAAGATATTACATATATTTATCAATTAAAATTTCAATTGCACATATTACACCCCGACATTATGGTCTCTTCACGGATTGTGAGGTTGGCTGGAAGATATCTCTTATAGGAATAAGCTCGCCTTTGTACTTTGTATTGTGACTATGTTTCTAATGTGTTTTATGCAATAAAGAGAGTTAATAAATAATAATATCCGAGATAGTTAATGGAACTATCGAAGAATCGACATTTGGAAAGCTTCAATGTAAGCCCATTCTCACGCAATAGCCTCAAGACATCCTCTAATCGACGGAATCCCTGCTCTACATCGTGAGATGGTACAAGGATGTCATCCAAATATGCTAGTGCCGATTCAAAACGTCTCGAACCTAGCATTCTATTTATAAATTTTTGAAATAACGCTGGCGCATTTGCTAAACCGAACGGCATCCTTTTTAAGTTTTACTTTGACAAAACTCCTATACATCGGGACAACGGAAGAATTTCCGAAACCCTTAATGACCGGGAGTTTATCAAAGTATTTTGTTAATGTCAGTGTCTGAGCATCAGACTCGCGCATTTAGGTGCACTCACTTCCAAAGTCGACGTATGCAACGAAGTTCTTATCAGCTACTATACATTTCTTATAGAATTTCTCGTTGGAGTTGTTATTGGTTGAAATGGTTAGAGCTTTTCGTTCTGTAATCGCGTTCTTACTGTCACTAGTCTGACGGGGAATCAAAGGACTAATTCCGCACGTTGCAGAATCGTGACCTACTCTGTGACATTTCTGACATTTAACGAGAGGTTGTGGACAATTATGGAAGGTGTGGCCTTTACAACGGCAATTCAAACAGGTCGCACCCTGCGAGCTTCCGCTTGCACCCGAATTAGAGGGACCAATCGAGCGGTTGGCATAGGGAAGACTTCGCTTTCGAACATTATTGGGATCAATGGGGCGTTGTGAACTAAGAAAGTTCAGTAGATCCTCTGGTTCCTTACAATTCAGCGCTTGTGCGCCAATCCGTATAGATTTGTCATATATGCCATGAACAATGCAGTCTACTGCCTTCCTACCAGTTAATTCACACCTATTTAACAACGTGAGTTTGTCATAAAAATATTCGCGCAGAGTTTCATTGCTACGCGCGCCAACATCTCCTCCAGAAGCCGTTTTGCTCATTCGGAAACTCGCAGCAGCTTAGCCTGCCACTCATCCCAGCTATAATTAACTGACGGTAATGCCTCGTACCACCGTTTTGAAAGACCATCTAATTTTTGAAGAGCAAAATGTATGGTCTGTTTCTGGTCCCATTCGTAAATACTAGCATACTCATTGACCTTCTTTAGCCAGGTCTCAATATTCTGAGCCTTGCTAGAGGGGTCAAAAGTAGGCATTACATTATGCATGTGATTATTATTCAAACGAGAAGGATTACTTTTGTCATTGTTACTTAAAGACGCTATTAGTTTAAGTACCTCGTCTGTAGTGATACCCGCAACTGCTGGCATGTCGAAAAGTTGATGGGTCTTCGTAATAGGAACAGAACTCGATTTGGCTTCAGGTGTTCGCCCTGTTAATGTCTGGGGTACCTCTTCGGACGGCGGCGCCTCAGCCGAGGTGCTTATATTGGTAGGTATATGCACCGTAGGCTGAATCTCCTCAACAATCCACGACGGTATCTTTTTACGGATCTCAGAGGCCCGCCCTCCTACCGTTGCTGCGGGCCTTCCATTGGGTCGCTTCCGTGAGGGTGTAGTTTCCTCTTGAGACCCCATTTCCTCAAAATAATAAATATTAATTACTTATGTGTAGGCTAAAATAGATTTAGTAGAATATCTACTCGGATATCACGTACATAATACATATCTATAGGCAATGTAACTAAGAATATGTATGCAAGTCATATGGTAATTTTCAACATCACACAAGACGAATCATACATAGCTCCGTTGGACGTACATACCTAGCCTCTTTGTAATATAATGTAGTCATTGGCCTTGCCAGCATTAGCACTCCATAGACGGAACATACTTAGCACCGTTGGGCATACATAGCCTCTTTTGAGGGACATACCTAGCCCCTTTCGTGACTAAGGTGGCTTCAGCACACAGACGAAACATACATAGTTCCGTTGGGCACACATAGCCTCTTTTATGGGACATATATAGCCCCCATCTTTGTCATATATTTGATTAGTTCGGACATAAATTTCCAAAACATAATATATATAAAACTTAATTATACATAATATATAAAACATCAAGAGTAGGTATTCAAAAACAAAAGTTAATGTGTAAGGTAGAATCATTTAAATGTCATCCAGATAATGTAGTTACAATAAGAAAATAATATAGGTAATACCAATAGCTTGATCCGTCTGACACGCCATAATAAGAATACATTATTTTATTGCAAAAAACTTAAAAACAATAATTTAAAAGCTGCTACATTGTGCAACTTTGCTTGGAAAAATCATCAGAGTGTAGCCCTGATCTGGGTTTTTCCAGCAACGTCCGACTACCACTGCCAAAGAGTCGCTTTGACCAAGTGATAGCGCGACAACACAATATTGTTGAATATCGAAAGGTAAACAGTATTACAACGCATGGAAATATCACCAGAGAGTAGCTCTGGTCAAGATTTTTTCAGCAAAGTGATCAAATTGGCAGTGTCATGGAGTACCTGACCAACTGCCAATTCAATATCTGCTTACAATGGTATCCTAATAATCTGAACAGTAACATTGCATGGAAATATCATCAGGGAGTGGCCCTGATTAAGATCTTTCCATCAAAGTGATTAAATTGGCAGTGTCACGGAGTACCTGACCAACTGCCAATTCAACGTGTTCAAATAACACTAGCCTAGAATTGTATCGCTGCATGAAAATGAGTTACCAGAGGGTAGCCCTAGTCGAACCATTTTCAGCAACGTACCGGTTTAACATTGTCATAGAGTGCCTGACCAAATGTTAATCCAGTTTAACAGTCGGGTATCTTTGCGAACAGTAAATTATTGTAAGTAATAGATAAAAATAAGAATAATGGCGTGGCAAACGGATACAGTCACTATTATTAGTCATATTAAGCAATAGTCTCGTTTAATTTAAAGCCAATAATAATGTAAAATCATAAGTCATCATATAACATACCTTTTAGAGCTGAAGATAACACGTAGGCACTACGTACCACTTCTGAGATTTTACAAATCCAAACAACTGTATATAACTTTGTACTTTTTATTGTACAATTATTATCTTAATAACAAATAGACAGACTATAATAAATGCAAGTGACAAAGCTTCCAGCACTTCAGTATAACACCAGGTATCTCGCCGAAGTCTAGAACTAGAATGCCCATCCGACTGACTGTTTTGCCGTTGTACGTGCTCCCGCTAAAAAGCTCATTGGTGGATAGCAGACAGCCAATCATATGGCTAGCCAATGGCATGGCTTCTGTGTTACCAGTCGAATAAAATATCGTTATAATCAAAATACTATTGCCATATTTAAAAATCATCACAGGATAGTACTACAAATTGTCGACAGGAGAAGCTTTTTAACATACAATACGAGTACGATAGATATCAGTATTTTTGGAGTAGGTGCCACACAGCAACTCTTCCCCTCTTCTAAAGGTTTTACCCCCTCCCCTGACGTACATTACCATGCTGGCTTTGGGTTCAAAATAATAATATCTAACTTACACGTATTGTATGATAAAAAGCTAATTTTATACTTTTTGTGATGATCATTCGATATCTCTCGTTGCGCGATAGAATCAGAAATGAGGAGATTCACAAGCGAACCAAGGTCACTGACGTAGCGCTAAGGATTGCCAGGCTAAAGTGGCAGTGGACAGGGCACATAGTTCGAAGAACAGATGGCCGATGGGGCAGTAAAGTTCTTGATTGGTGACCATGTACCGGAAGACGCAGCGTGGGTAGGCCTCCCACAAGGTGGACCGACGGCCTGGTAAGGATCGCAGGTACCAGTTCGACGCGGAAGGCACAGAACCAGCCCTTGTGGAGAATAGACATCGTCATATATGATCTGTTTATTCTGTCTTGTCTTATTTGGTGAACAAACAATGCCCAAAATCACGACATGCCGTATCAATCACGCTACGTATATTGTGTATAAATGTCTTAAATTATACAAGAAATACATAGAATGTAAATTTCAACGAATACCTACTACTGCACATTATCCATTTAAATATTTAATTTGCTGAACCAAATAGGACAAGTCAGTTTGGACAGATTATACATATATACACAGTATAAAACAAAGTCACTCGCCGCCGTCTATCCCTGTACATCTATGTGATTTTAATGGGGTTTTCAACAATAGACAAAGCAATAAAAAAGGGTAGATTTTTCTTTTTATAGGCAGGCATTTGACTTCCACCCTACCTGGTGGTAAGCGTCGATGCGGACGATGATGGAGCATGCCTGTCTAGGAACAGCCTATTCACTCTGGCTTTAAAGGCGTCTAGATTATAATGATAAGGGAACACTTGCGAGTAATGTGTTCCATTCCTTGGCCGTACGCATAGTACGCAGGTAGGGGTAAAGTAGGTGTACGCAAACGAAGTTGCGCCGGGTCCACTAGTTATAACCCGCGTCACGAAAGAAGAGACTTGTCAAATGGCATTGGAGGGGATTTCGCGCAGGTAATCGTATACAGCGCAAATCAAACCACGTGACTCGCCAACTCTCTTCATATTTGAAACTAGCTGTACTGAATAAAACACGATTTGCCTTTGTTGTGTACTGTGGCCGTAAAACCACCCTATCCACTATTACATTCAAAATCCAATTACATTATTCATTATTCCCAAGAGAAAACTCTGCTTGACATCATGGCCATAATAACTTAATTATTTATTACCGACGTAGTTTAGTAATGCGGCAATTTGTTTCGGGTACCAAGACAATATTAGTTCGTCCCCGGACAGGCTGAGTGGTAAAACCCTGTGTCTAGACTTAAGCCACCCTTAACCTTTCACATCATTCGACTGCGTAGAGTGGAAGCCTTAAATGTGTCCAGCTAATTACTTTGTCAAGTTAAAAGATATTGACCTTGAAAATAATGGTAGACAATCTGTGTAGTTTAACGTCAGTTGAAATACAGATTATAGTATGGGATATTGCAGATATGTTATATTATGTTGATGAATAGTGGAATTATTATCTGATATATCAATATAATATATAATATAATAGTTACAGTTTTGTTGTCTTCTTATTACAAGCTTTTCAAATTCAAATTCAATTCACCCACTTCCTGGCCTACAATTAATTAAAATTTGTTAATATAAATTTACGTACCATTTACGCACTGTTACGTACAACGGCGGACTTAAAACTTCTTACTAATTAACCGGAAAGCTGACGATATGACTATTACAAACAAATCATTGAAACAAATATAAAAAACATTGAGATTTATTTGTTTAGGAATAATGTTTACATAGTCAGCTTAAGCCAAGGTTATGTAAACAACATTAAACATATTTACAACAACAATAATATATTATATAATTTTATAGAATGTATTACAAGCATAACGACTTTTGCAAAGTTTTCTGAGAAATTTAGGGTTGTCGGCGAATCGGCGAAAACATCGATAAATGGCATTGCTGTCACTAGGGTCTGGAGTCATGATGGCGCGAGCGGAATGGAGAAGCGGTCATGCCGAGAGTAGGTAGGTTCAAACAAATCTGATCCAATCTGGTCTGGTTCCGCTGATAGCAGGGTCACGGAGGTCAGATGGCAGCCGCATCACTGTAATTACCTGACCTGCCAAATCCTGGATCGTGGTCGAGGCGGACCCCGGGCCCTCGAGCGCGAGAGCACAACCGGGACGGTAACGCCAAGATGATAATGATGATGAGGTAGGTTCAAACAAAATTGATGACTTTTATTGAATTCAATGTTTGTGGCGTCCAAATTGTATCAGGGAATAGGACCCAATATTAATTACTTCACTCCCAAAATTGAGGGAAGACCGAAATTTAATTTTCCATCATATCGTCACTGGCCTCTTATTACTTTGTGGACAAAATTAAATTAGCGATGGCTCAATATTATAATAATGTTTCCTAAAACGTGGGATAATGAAGGCTTTCGAGGAAGTAATCAGGATAAAGGTGGATGATGGTTAGGACGGGTTTGTTGGCAGACAAAGTGTTTCGGTAAGACTTTTTTTTTTTGAAGAATTCAAATACAATAAATATCTCACAGATAATTCGATTTGGATTTTTATATTTCCTCAATTGAAATAGAGTAATATGGTATAATAGCAATTGTCAAAATCACTAATGTAGAATACTATTTACTTACAATAATTATCAGTATTCTGACGACCTGATTGGTGTTCGATTTCCGCCTGAGCAGTAATTGAAGTACCTAATTTAGTTTCTGTTTATAATAGTCTGATATCTATCTGTCCCTATGTATCTATTTACGCTTTGATTTTTTTAATGTCGCAATGGATTTTAATGCGGTTTTCAACAATAGATAGAGTGATTCAAGAGGAAGGTTTATAAGCAAGGAAAAACTGTAGGTAGGGGTAAAGTAGGTGTACGCGAACGAAGACGCGCTGGATCCACTACATAAAAAAGGATATCAGTTATCTAGCACCCAGAGCACAAGTTTTGCTTAGTTTAAGGCTAGATCGTGCTGTAAGTATGAATTTGTCCAAAGGAAATTATATTTTAAATAATTTACGAAACGCAAAACGTACTGATTGAAGTGTGGAGTGGAATATCAATTTTTCTTTCCATTTCCTAAAAATCTATGCCCACCCGCTTCGGAGAAAAAACTAAACCACCTTGAACCCGCCGAAAGCCAACTACGCCATAATGTTGGGGCATCAATAAAATTATCATATTTCCCTTTAGGGGTGGAGCGTCCACGTCCTCGCTGAAGCCGTCAAATCAATATTAATGGAATTTCGCTTAAGCGGCGGCCGGATAAATGAGTTTGCGACAAAATGTGACGCCTCGTCATAATGTGGGCGCGTTCCGTAGCGCGGGTGAGTGCAGAGAGACCACTCTGTACAGGGAGAGTACTACTTGTCGTTTACAACGCGTTGTCTCCTGCCATAGACTGTATTACTGTAGCATGTGTGTTCATGCAAACCTTACGGTATGCTGGGCTTTAGGATAAGTAAGGCTTTTAGGTGAGGTTATTTGTTCCGACAGTGTGGCGAGGACTCTATTAGGATTATGTTAGGAAACTTGAGTTGTTAAGTATAGGCTTTATTTGGGTTCTGAGAGTCAGCATTCTAGTTTAGGTATAGAATGTAGGTATTGGGTTTTAGGTCTGCTTGTTTCGGTGCTCGCACTCATCTGGTGTGATGGCACTTCGGCGAGGTAGGTTTGGTCTTACTGGGAGTCGACCTGACTAGGCATATAAAATGGGATAGGAATGATTTTGAATCATTCCATTTTGACTTTTTGATTAGTCCAGGATTTTCGGCATTACATGTAAATCTGTCTATTACAAGTAACGACGCTAAACTGGTTTCCTAATCTACTTCCCCCGACACGTCGTGATTGGTCAGAGAGGTATTATGTCAACAGTTTACTGTAAAAATTACGCCTTGATCTTAAAATGCCAACAAAATATCCAATGTCCAAACGTGTTGTCTAATATACAGTAATGTAAATTCAATTATAAGCTGAAGTACCGTAAGACCCAAAAACCTGTGGCCGTCTTAGAAGGCTTATGACAACCGCCTAAACGACTCGGTGTAAAACATCTTTGACGTCTATGAAAAGGCTTTGGCGGTGTTAGAATCTCAAGAGCTGTCGTTTCTAAGCCGGTATTGAGATTATAATATTGACTATAAGGTATAATATTCATGTTTATTTGCTTTAGGCGGTATTTCGGGATTCAATGCGTGGGCTGAGTGCTATGTAGACCCTCTGTTGGTCACCACGCGAAGGTTCGAAAGACCGTTTCTTGCTCGTACGATTCCGATGTGGAATGAGTTCCCAGCTACAGTGTTTCCTTTGGACTATGACATGGGATCGTTCAAGAGGTGAAGAGGTATCTTCAGAGGCAGGGAACGCATTGGTAGCTCCTCTGGTGTTGCTGATGTCCAGCAGTACTTGCCATCAGGTGGCCCGCTTGCCTGTTTGTTTGTCGTATGACATAAAAAAAGAAACTAGCCGGTTGGCGAAATTTCATGGCGTGGTTTCAATTTAATGAACTGTACCTTTTCTTTCATGCCTTGGTCCGACAATTACAAACACAACAAAAAATAATGTCAATTAGGTGTAGCCAGTTCTGAAGTTACGCGAACATTCGACAATTTGATTTTTATTTAGGTACGTAGATTTTTTTACTTTCTCCCATCTGTCAATGAGTTAGGCACTGTCCTAATTGGCACGACCATGGTCCTGCGACGGGCTCTTTTGAGGTCTCCAATTGGTTGGCCAATGTCCGCCGTAGGACCATGGTCGCACGACCGTAGTCAATTAGGACAGCGCCTTAGGCTACTTGTCTTGAATGAATAATGACAAAGTATATTAATATCCACTTAACAAAAATAAAAACGACAATATATAATAATAATATAATATGTCGCAAAATAACACAACGTTAAACTTCACGCTCCATACCCTTAGTGTTTCATTTCATTTACGGTCAAGGTTTTATGAGGACGCTCCTCCACGCAGCCTTGAACGGAACCTTGTCGAGATTGCAAGGTCGAAGAAACACGTGTCGAGGTTTAGGGGCTGCAGTTTTGTATTGTAAGTGAGGTGAGCTTTCGGCGCTGTCGTGCGACCATTATCGTGCGACGGGCGGTTTTGAGGTCTCTTATTGGTCGGGCGACGTCCGTCGTACGACCATGGTCGCACGATTGTCGCCAATTAGGACAGCGCCTGAAACATGCTTGAAGAAATCTAAAATATTCTTAACTAGCCGTTCGCAGCGACTTTCACACCCGCGCAGTTCAGATATCTGTAAACATTCAACTTTGCCGCTTGACTTTCATATTATTACGCTTAATATTATTTTCCAAGAAGCTAAAGTAGCCTATGTCACTTGGGAGTAATATAGCTTTCTATTTGTGAAAGATTTTTTTTTAAATCGTTCTAGTAGTTATTGAGTACACGTACAAAATATACAGATCCAAAATGTGTGTAAATAAATGTCATAACATTTTAGGCTATCTTCATAAAAGATTCCTTGCCTATACGGCAAGGCGACCCTGAAACAGAAAATTTTGTATGTGAATGCGGTTAGATTTATAAAGCCTACATTGAAAGAGCATGACACACCATTATTGTGATAAAATGAGGCACCTGCAGTTCTACATTTTGTTAGATGAAACCTAATACGAACCTTTACTTATGGTAGTTCATCAGGTGGGCTTCTTTTCTTATCAAGTCGATGGACAAATCAACTTACACTGTCCTCTTTATGGACTGCTTGCTTATTTCTTTCTGTGTAGTTTAAAATAAGTTTCTGAGAAAATGTTGAAGACTACGAGAACCATTACCATACCATACAGAACTGAAACAAAATAAAATAAAAAATCTTTAGCTTTAATACCAAACTGCAAAACAGGGATGCAGAATATTGCAACTGCCAACTTCATTCTCCAGGGAACAGTGTGGAAGCCAAAGAAATGGGAACTGAAAAGGAACCTAATCATACGAGGCAGTATAAAGCAGCAGAGCAATATCACGTTGTATTTTAAAATGCTATGGTTATAAGCATGCTTATTTAATAAAGGTGTAGGGAAGTGCTAGTGTGTGGTGACTAGAAACTTATACATCAAAGCTTGTTATTGTTATTTGCAATCCTTCCTTATCCTTACATAGTATAAAATAAAGTGGCTTTCCGTATCTGTCTAATTATCAGCTAACTCCTTCTAAACCATGCAGCGGATATTGATGTTTTCACTATAATTTAGATTTTTTGCCGGAAGACTAATAGCCCATGTACTATTCCGAGTTGTAAGCTTTGCAACTGCAAAATTTTATAAAAATCCGTTCAGTGGTTTTTGCGTAAAGATTATTAAACATCCAAACATTCTTACAAACTCCGCATTTATAATATTAAGTAGGATTTAGTAGAAGAAAGTAGAGACATATCGAGAGCACGCGTGTGAAGTCAGTACGGGTCGCGAGCACAATCTAAATCTAATTTACCAATATTGACATTTATTTCATTTATTTTTTTATTGAATATTTTACCTCCTGGGTATTTTATTAATTAGAGGAAATTCTTATCTATATTTTATATAAAACTTCGGACTATTAATTTATTTTTTGACATTAATACATTTTTAAATAAGTTTTACAATTATGTAATTTTCTATAATATTGTATTAATTTTGACGATCTCTTTTGTAGATATATGATGATAAATGTAATATTATTATGTAAACTGTAGAAGAGTAATAAATAAATCTAAATCTAAATATAAAGACACTCTCCGCGTCGGTCTGTCTGTAGGTATAATACGCTTACTCCTCCTAAACCACGGAACAGATGATTCTCACTATCATTAGAGAATTTGTTCCGGAAGGTTTAGTCTTAATTATATACTATATAAGAAACTCGCTTCCCGCCGTCTGTCTCTATGTATGTAGATCTTTTAAAATAAGCAACGGATTTTAAAGTGGTTTTCGACAAAACTTAGAGTGATTCAAGAGGAAGGTTCTTAAGCACGAAAAAAGTAAGTAAGTAAAGTAGGTGTACGGGAAAGAGTCACATACGATCTGTCCAAACTGACTTGTCTTATTTGGTGAATAAATAATACCCAAAATCACAACTTGCCGTATCAATTACGCTACGTACTTTGTGTATAGATATCTTGAATTATTTAAGAAACACATAGAATGTGAATTTCAATTAATACTGCTACACATTATCTATTAAAATACATAATTTCCTTAATTTCCGGGTCCATTACTATAATAGACACACCCCGACAACACCCGTACGAAGCCGGTTCGTGTCGCTAGTTAATATTACCTACATCTACTTGCTTTTGGCTTTTGAATTCCAACCATATTAAGTACTGGTTATTTCGTAGAAAAGTTTTCAAAGGTTACTATACTGGAACAAGGGTTTTACATGACTGTGTAATTTCTTTTTAATTTTACATACAAACCTTGCTCACGCTCGCATCCCATAGGAATATGCAGAGTCGTCTACGATCCATTATATCATTTTTCTTTTCTTTTCTTTTTCTCGTTCCATTTTACTCGTAACTAAAAGAAAGTCTAATCTTTATATAACTTGAGCATTAATAATATTCTTAGTGCACGATGTGACAAAACTTGTTACACGCCGAGCAATTTGTATGCAAGTACATTGACAGATGGCGAAATGTCCCAATGTGCAGCGCGCCGCGCGGCGAACTGCAATTCAAGCCCGAAATGTCAGTTCTATAGTTCTATAGTTCTTATGTGATATAGTTTATTTATTTATTAGTTCATTTCACAGTTTAACAGCAGTTAATTACATGTAAAATTTAAGTACATTATGGTTGAAATGCCAATCACAAAACTGCATTTTAAAATTTTTCATATATAGCCCGTAAGGAGCCCGTAGTTCACACACATATATCTGTCTACTTTTTTTAGTACAGATACAACGCGTGTGAATGAAATAGGAAACCGACCTTGTCAAAGAAAGTTTGACCGCTGATGCGTAAGCCCCTCCCCTTTTTCTGATTCTGTAACATTATCGAAGTTGTTTCGCTTTCGTGATTCTGTCGTCATTTTCTTCTTATTTCATCCTGAATTATAAATAAGGCATGTTTGGTTCTAGAACACTAGTTTCTAAAAAGAAATGCTGGTACTCGTAGAGATCTACATTTTGGATGGCAGCTGTCAAACTTAAAACTGTAATAACTCTGAACTATTGGGCCTAAAACACTAGTTCTTGAAGAGAATTTATACTTCTATTAACTTAACTTTTCCTTTGTTTTCCGTCAGATATTTGACTTTTGAAAAGAGATTAATTAACGTCATCCTAATTCAATAAAAAAATTTATCATTTTAATTTTCAGTGGTATCCTTTTTGTACGGTTCCTTTCGTTGCATTTGACTCAGCAGATTCGCGCGTAAAAGCGTCGAAAAAGCTCTCGTGCAAACGTTGCCTAATTCTCAATCTCTCGTAAATTTCTCGTGCGAACGTGGCGTAACTTGAAAATCCAGAATAACACTACAGTTTTCTTTGTTGTCACCGTGATGTGGCACCGCGCGGTGCGCCGCGCAGTGCACTGCACTGCGTGAGTGGACATCGAGCCTTAGGAGACTACAAGAAAAAGGTTATCATGCGCTGTAAGGTCTTTCAGGAAACAGCCGATCTACGTCAACATCAAAAGGAAACAGTTTTAAAAAGGTATGAGCGCTCAACCAGAATCCAGCAAGCAGACAAGCATCTACTTTTTTACGACTAATGGAATCGATCGCTTTCGACACACGGTCGAGAAGTCCTTTAGATACCTATTTATTTCGGCGATCGGCGAGTGATGTCCATCACGTAGAAAAGATTCTTTGGCTTTGACTGAAATGGCACACGTTATAATAGAGCGGGTATATTGTAGGGTTCTTATCGGTTATCGGTATCTTTTCGGTTCCCCTCGTAGCAGGACAACGGAGTATGCTATATATGCAATCCTGTTGCCAACATCTCTCTGATTTCAATGATTGAAATTGTTACTTACGTATGATCGATTTAATAGTTTCAGTTTATTGTAATGGAACTTTATTAGCAACTGAACCTATGAAATCAATTATACGGAATCGCAAAAATAACAATTTAAATCAATTAAATCCGATAATTGTTGGCTTACGTAATTAGCCTATAGATGGAAATTGCTCCACTTTAGGTAATTACCTGATCAGTGAAATCCAAGATCTTGGTCAAGCCGGACCCCGGGCCCTTGTGCGCGAGAGCACAACCGGAACATGAACGTCAATTTTATAATTTTATTATTATTGAAGGTTTTATACAAATCCTACTTTTTAACAAAACTTTACGTTAACGTTACGCGTCTTTCCGCTTTTCAAAGGACGTGATTTAAAAATGGATCTTATTTTATGAGCAATACATTCCACTTTGATTTTTGCTTAAGCTACTGAGTTTAGCCAAATGTAATAAGCGCATAAGCTATAATAGCCCCCCCCCCCCCCTCCCCCCTCCAGGAGAGCATGTGTTCGGAATTGGGTCTGAACAAGCTTAGACGCTTTAAAAGTGAAGTGTATTATAATGATCCGCATCATCAGTACCGGAGATACAGTAGCGGGTAAATAGCCACCTACAAGTCCTCTAAATGGTCCAAGTATCGAGCCTCCACGTTGCCTCGTTATTTCCCACACGCCATCGACTGCATGCGAAAATACCCTCTATTATCCTTTTAATGAATAGGTGTGAGAGGCTACTATTGTGTAGCTAGATCACCTATTAATTTCAACAACGAACCACTTATACCACTTTGTACCTAGTTCGCAGGCCCACCCATAATATATTTTTAGAAAATAATTTTCTCTTAAAAGTTGCATTGTAGTTGAAGTGTTTATCAAATATTATGTATCAATAATTTTTTATCTTGTACATACATATATTTCTTTGCAGGTACTATACAGGCAGGTACTTTACTGGTATACAACTCTACGTGAGAGTTAGAATCGAGTGTATAAATTTGGCTATGCCCAAATGTATTTGCACAAAAAGGAGCAAATGGTCCCTTTCCATCCAGCTTATGATTTAGATTTTCCCACACTGTCCTACTGTCCCGGTTAATTATACTACAACGATAAAACTTGATTCTAGTAACACGACTATCTAGTCCTTGTCTATTACCGAATCAATGACCAAAGAAACTACTTACGGTGTACCAAACTTATAAATAATGTAAGTTTAATACGCAGGGTTTATATCTTTATAAGTCCATGTTGTTGATTTGCCTGTGTATCAAGCGGTTCTTTACACAAAGGTTGCCTGGTAGATATCGCTTACAGCGATAAGGCCGCCTTTGCCCACAACTAGTTATGGTTTTTTGTCGGAACTATTTAATGTAATTATTCTTGTGTGAGCTTTATCTATCTATCTATCAGAGGTGCAGTCGTTTTTTATTACCTGTTTGTAATGACTAAAAATTCCACGAGCCTAGGTACTAAAGCCTGCTTATGGCACCAGGATATTATAACCTGGCAAGCGCTCGCCCGCTAATTCCACATAACGGCACATCACTCATCGCCGTCTGGCGCCCTAGTAACGTTACCGAGAAGCCAGCGCTTCTACTGGATATTGCATCGCTTAACTGTTCAGTATAAAAATTTACAAGTTGTTCAGTGCAACAAACCTTTCTGGTCACTGGCGGCGGTTTTTCAAACTTAAACTCAAAATTTCTTTATTGATTAGAACATTAAATACCTCTTTCAATCGTCAAAAAGGAAGGGGGTAAGAAAGTAGGAAGGAAACATACAGTGACACGTTTGCCGGGCTCAGGGTTGGAGTACACCCACTTCACGCTGACCACGGCCGGGCCGTACCACCACAGAGCCGGTCAGTGCCCAACATTGCCAGGCAGATCCGGACCGCGCCCGCAATATATTTGGCATTACCATGTCAGTTCAAATCCATTTCAGTTCCAGTTTTGGCCACCGGGTCAGATAAATTTGTAGCACTGTACTAAAATTTCATTTTATTAGACAAGCTGTCATACTTAGTTTCGATATTGTCTACGGAACAGATAACTTGGTTGCAGTAGTTGATATGTTGATATAACTATGATAAGTTGATATCTGATAGGCACCGCTGCAGTATCCTTCTTACTCTGCTTCTGGACGATTTATGTGAAAAGCTGGCACTGGGGACGGAAGGGCCCCCGATCCCCCCTGAAGTTGTCTGTCGGGTAAACCTCGGTCTTCTACCCCGGCACGACAGACACCCCTAGGATTTTTCATGCAACTAGTTGCAACATGCAAGTTGGTTGCACTCTCAGATCAAGAACCTGGTTGGTTGCACTATAGCAACCAAGAAAAGATTGTCGAACAGAGATTATATTTGTAATCACTCTATTACTTTGTTTTTGAAACGTAGGTAATAAGAGGCAAACAAACCATATTAATCAAGAGAATGCTACTTACGAAAGAAAACGGCCACGAACTTAATTAAAAAGTATCCATATAGTTCGCTCCATAAGGCATTATAGCTTCACGGCCCCACGCCATAAATTTGCTATTCACGCTCTCCTGTAATTACCATTTCAACAGAAATTACCTAAGGTGCAAACGGTATTTACGTGAATATTTTTACAACCTTTCCGCTTAGACTCATACCTACTTGAATGAAGTAATAATAATGTGTGAGGTACTAATAAATACTTACTAAATAACACAACTGCTAATTATGAGAAGTAGGGCATAAGGGGATATCCGTTCGAACTGGTGCCGCTCGATTGGGAAAGTAGTAGAATACCACTTCCAAACAACATTATAACAAGCTTCTCTTTAGTTTCATATGTTCCCAAGCCTGTTCGTAATAAAATCTTGCAAGTTAAATTAGACCCAATTACCGGTTTCCGTTTGATCTGAAATTTTGCACACTCGTGTGAGTTCGATGACAATGTAATGTTATGATCGAGCTGTCTGATGATGGAAACGGATGGTGGTCATATGAACTTCTAAACTAAGCACGTTAAACCCATCGAGTTTGGGCTCGTATAATTAGTCTTGACAAATACTCTTATTGATCATAGAGAATGCGCGATTAAAGCTTGGTATAAACAAAAATTATTCTGTCTGTTAGATGGATAATCGTGCCTTTGGCTGTAGAGATCCCTAGCATTTGTTTATTTGTTATCTGAATAACGTGTCCCGGGACTTGGAAGTAGGCAACGCATTGATGTGAGTGTGGTGATGCCCAGGGTGGTGCTATATAGAGTCCATAGGCAGCGGGAATATAGTGTCCATAGGAAGCGGGAGATACTTTTTATCGGGTGTCCAGCTTGCTATATCATCATCATCATAAATTGAAGAGTTGGACTCTTGTTGATGGAGCAATCGCCATTCTATACTCCTATCTGCTAACCTCTTCACTTCTTTGTTCCTGCGTTCACTTGCAATATACACAATATTAATACATAACATCACGTATCCTTCCCTTATTAGGCCGTACCACATTTTTGAACTTTGTACGGTCCTGACTGACTACTTTGTACTGATATGACTTGGAGTCATCAATTATGATTAAAACAACAAAGTGATTCGCACTCGATTCGCCATAGTACCCCTCACCGCGGCCTGGGTACTCATTCTCACTACGTATTCACACCTCTGTTGGTGTTCACGAGAAAGTTCAAAGGAACGTTTCTCGCTCGTACTCGCATGTGGAATAATTGGTAGCAACCCTGGTGTTGCTGGTCTCCATAGGCGGCGATGAACACTTTCCATCAGGTGACACGATTGCCTATTTGTCCGCAGTATAAAATCTGCGAACATAGAACTTTATTCAAAACAAATTAGCCACAGCAACGCACATACGTATTACGCAACGAAAGAAATTTAAGTTAGAAACGCTAAGTATGTAATTAGAGCTGTAAAAAAGCGCCTCATTTTAATTTTATAAGCCCGTCTAAATGTTTGGCTAAATATAATTAAAAGGAAGGACTGCCTACTTAATGCAGGCTAAGAGTGAAGGCAAATTTTCTCAGCCTAATTACTGGTAAAAGGCTCCATAAAGCCGTATTCCTGAAACGCTGGAACCTCACTTGAAAAGTTTTCAAGCCTTCGGTCCCGCTTTGGCCCGACGATTTTCCAGTCACTGCGGTATTTTGATGCCTGTACGCACAGACTATTCAGAAGATTCTTCAATCCTAGGTCCTTTTGATAATCTTGTTTGACTGGACCGGAAAATAGTGCAAACATTTATTCATTTATAGGATAGGTAAGATATCCAATAGATTAATTTCGAGATTACAGTTGTAGAGTGCATACAAATAGTCACTTTATCATCATTACATAATATTTGCATACAGGGCGTTACATAATATTTGCATAAAGCCGTGAACTGGATGGAGTGCTAAACGTATTCAATCGATAGGTACAATTATTTCTGTCGTATGTGGAATATTTGTACCTATAGTTTTTATACATTTAACACTCCATCTAGATCACGTTTTCATACATATATAATGTAACACTCTCTATTCAAAAACTGGGGGTTTTTTATATATAACAGACGTAGGTTCCGAAGACATCGGTTGCAGCGCCTGTGCGCACAGAATTTTTAAGTGTTTCTTTGTGTATTTTTTTTATATTTGGGTGCAATAAAGATATACCGTTGTTTTCAACCAAAGTCGAAATCTTTACACATATTAATAAACTTAACGGAACTAACAAGGGACGTATTTTTGCGATTAGTTTGACCACGGTTTTCTCGCGACCACGGTGGATGTAACCCTACCGAAATGTCGATCGAGACAGAAATATCGCAAAGATACCTTCGTCGCGTGTTAGTCCCATTAAATAGAATTTAAAAAGGCAGATGACATGGGATCAAGAGGTATATTAGAGGTATCTTTAGAGGCGGGCAACGCATCGGTAGCGCCGCTGGTATTGCTAATGTCCATTGGCGGCGGTGACCACTTTCCATCAGGTGGCCCGCTTGCCTGTTTGTCTGCCATAAAACATAAAAAATATAAATAACTAATTTAGTTACATGGCATAAGAACTTGAGTCATAAAGGAAGAATTAATGAATACGTGATTCTTAAGAACAATGACTACTTTTGTCCAAAAAGAAACAGTTAGTGATATTATCGTTGCGACGTCTATCAACAGAGTGTATTTATTTTAGAGATCCGTGTAACTAAAGTGTGAAAAAATATTTCATGCAACATCGTGTTTGGTAAGTGCTCCTAAGCTTTGTTGTCAAAATAGATAATTATTCTACCCCTGCTCCGCCGTTTTCACTCGCGCACAGTTCGGATTTTTTTTATGCCACACAGCTGACAAACAGGCTTACGGTCTGCATGATGGTAAGCAGTCACCGCAGCCTATGGACGTTTGCTACACCAGGGGCATCACCCACGCGTGCCGACTCCGTAAAAACCTTTTCACCCCTCTCTTGAAGAAGTCCATGACTCCATGTCTCTATAAAATACAAATACAAATACTTTATTGGTAACAACAAAGTATTTGTATTTGTAACACTTTCATAAAAAATTTCAAAATGTCATCTATTACATAGGTACATTATAACACATAGGTAACAAATAAAAATAGTCCAGTTTTATGCTAACAAAATAATTTAAACTACACCTTTTGGTGTGTACGTTTTAAATTGACAAATTCGTCAAAGTCGTAAAAGGATTGATCCAGTAACCACTTTTTTAGTTTAAATTCAAAACTATTGATGGTAGTTGCATTCTTAACGTGTTCCGGGAGTTTATTGAAGACAGTAGACCCCAAAACATACACCGACCGTTCGGATTTTGCAAGCTTATCGAGCACTGGGAGCAGTTGGCCCTCGTCTTTGTTGCTTCTTAAGGCGCGCGACGATGCATGCTTCCGATTGAACTTACTTACATTCCGGTAAATGAATATCGCAATCTGATATATATATACTCACATGGCAGGGTGAGTATTCCTAATTTTTTGAATAAAGGCCTACAGGATTCCTCCTGGTCAGTGATGCCGACAACGGCACGTACCGCCCACTTTTGGGCTACAAACGCGCGGTGCCACCCGGAGGCGCGCGCCCATAATTCCGCAACGTAAGACAGTACCGAGTGCATAGTGGCAAAATAACATGATCGCAGCACACAGCGCTCGGCGGTGCCTGCGAGGCGACGCAACGCGAAAGAGGCACGGCCAAGCTTCCCGCATACTTCGTCAATATGGGACTCCCAAGTGAGGGCATTGTCTACGAGGAAACCCAACAGTTTAGTGGATTTCACTTGTTGCAGCGGCGCTCCGCCAATATTCACCTGCAATGGACGTACCCATTTGCCGTTTAGTGTAAACCTCATGAAGCAAGTCTTGTCTTTGTTCAGTGCTAACCCATTTGCACTGACCCTCCATCAAGCTGCCGAATTACGTCGTTCAGGCTCTCTTCAAGTTGCGACTCCGTCGGAGCGGTGACCACCACGACGTCATCCGCGTACACATATTTGTCCACGCCTCCTATCGACCCCGGTAGGTCATTCAATAGAAGGCTGAACAACGAATTAGAGAGACACGAACCTTGAGGAACCCCCATCACGTTGCTCATCTCTGCCGAATCTTCAGGTATCCTGCGGGATCGTATTATTTTACCGGGATCTAAAGTACCATATGACATTTTGGAATAATGTTGTTTCCTCTTAATGACAAATGATGAAAAAGCTTACTTACTATTTAAATCGATACCCAAAATATCTAGGTTTTCTTATATACAACAATATTGCACGCTGCAACCTCTTATCCAAACCAACACGTATATATTATGACAATATTCTCCACTAATGAAGAAGGGCTCAAGCTGTTGTAGACTGTTGGATAAAGCATATGTACGGAACCAATTCCTCTTAAATTACGACCGCATTTGACCGTTCTCTTCGTCGCGTATTTAGTAATTCCGAGACGTTTATCCTGATCTTGGCTTTCCTAAGACCTTTCAGCTTCGAGACGTAATCTTTATTGATAAAGTTGTTAATGGTTCGACTATGAAGGTAATTGCTAAGTATTTCGTGTAAGTTTCTCTTGATTGTTCTTTAAGAGAGTTGTATGATGCCAATCAGAGAAACCTAACTTACTCGATAGCTTATTTCTTACTTTTGTGTGATTTAAAGGAGGAGATAGGAGAACCTAATATAATCTGTCTGGTACGTACCGTAAGTCAAGAATGCGTACGACAACATCAACAGTCCGAAACCGATCTATAACCAGAAAAATAACACTTGTTATATTTTTTTGTGAAAACGAGTCACTTTCAATACATTTGTTGTCAAAATAAATAACATCCAGTAAGTCCACAAGGAGTTTTACACCCGTGTTCAGTAACGACACTACAGTGCGCGCGAATGCACAGAGTTCAAACTGGCAATACTTGAATGGCGATGGGCACTATCCGCCAAAATTAACTAAATTGACCAATCATATAGACGACATGAGTAGTTCGTCTGTCACACAGAGGTCCCTGGTTCGATTTTCGGCCGAGAAGAGATTTTGAATTTTAATTCCCATGATACAAGCTTTGTTTACTTTAAGGCTAGATGGCGCTGTGTGAACTTAGTCTAAGCATAATTATTTTATTAATAGAGCCGTATCGAACGCAGTTCACTCAGCAGACGAGCTATGCGAGACAGAACGCGTAGTAACAAAAGCTACTCTACTTAAACCAATATTAAATCTTAGTCTTTCTTGTTGGGTCTACGCACTTCCTGCCTAATGCGACGTACAGACAAAAACACCGCAATACGATCCCGTGGCGTATAGTTATTAAGAGTATTAAGACTCGCCTCGAGATCCGCCGTAATCCATTTAGGGGACAATGTCGATGCTAATTGAAACAAATATAGCCGCCTGAGCGCTTATTTGGGATTAAGCATTTATGGAGGACGGATGGGAGAACAAAAATTGTGGTCGACTCGCTTATCTGAGGATATAGTGTAGTTTATATGAGTGGAAGATTAATTGGGTATCAGACTTTTGTTATGTTACTTATTTTTATTTAACACTTGATATATAATATGTACAAGCAATATTTGCACTACTTATTTCTAAAAAACTGTCTCTGCTGTAAACTGTTCGAGCTGTGATTGTAAACTTCAGCACCGCAAAGAGCTTGCCACTCGTTGGTTCTACATCCTAATATTGTTGGTAAGGTGAGGTTCACCAAACTCTTCCGCTGGAAGCCCTGAGACTGGTTAAATAGTCTCGGGAACCGTTTGGAACCCGTAACGGTATAAAGGTAATCTCTTTAGATACATTAGCTACTTTTACCATAATAGACAACTACGGAGAGTCGGTGGCCTAGTGGTAAAGGTACAAGGTACTCGTAAAGTGGTAAAAGTGGTAAAAGTGGTAAGTACGCAAGCGAGAGATACTGGGTTCGAATCCCACTGCCGCTATGTACCAATGACTATTTTCTGAGTTATGTACATTAGTTGAACACATGAGGGAGTGAGGGAAAACATTGTTATGAAACCTGCACATTCAGGCGACTGAATGTGTAACCATGATCAAATCTGGTCAGGCTCCTCTGGTAGCAAGGTCACGGAGGTTAGATGGTAGTCGTTTCACTGTAATTACCTGATCTGCCAAATCCTGGATCTTGGTCCACGAAGGCCCGCCCTCGTGATAGAACAACCGGAACTTTAACGCCAAGATGATGATAACCATAATAGACAACTAATATGAAGTTAATAATATGTAGTTCAACTTTCGTTCATCTATCGCTGCTTGATAAGTTAGTTACAAGTTAGCAAGTTACTCGCACGTAACTGCGAGCCTCGTATGAGTGAGCCAATTCAAGTTAAGTACTAAGTTACGTGCCTAATACCGGGCTTATTAACGCCATAACTTAAATTGAGTTGGCTCGGCTGTATGGGAATGCATAGGAGTTAAGAACTATATTAATAGTAATCCTCTTAATATAGAAAGGTGAGGTGACTGACTCGCTTATTGGCGATCGAGCTGAAATTTACGACATAGGCGTCCAGTACAAAGATTTTAATTCCTTGGGAAGGATATGAGACGAGTTTCACTTATGAACCTCTAGTGGATGAACCGCCATTTCACTCTATGTCGGCTGTAGGTTTTCTCTTTAAGTATCTACAGCACTGTTGCCATATTCTCCTTCACTTGCTGTACGTAACTTCTTCTAGGTCTTTCTCTATCTCTATTAAGGCTAGTTTCCCCTAGCTAAACTTCGTGGTTTGTCAGGTTTTCGTTAAGATATATTGTAAGGAATTAAAATTTGTATGGCAATCTAAAATCCCGTGTAACTTTGAAACGACAAACTTTAACAAAATTCTGAAAAGCCATAAACGTAGACATTTGTTTCTGGATCACGTCTACAAAGTTTCATTGGCTTTGATATCTTAATATTGAAAACATGATCAAACTTCATTTGTGTGGAGGAGAGACTCCTCTTAACTTTCCTATCCAAAATATTATTTTATCAAGTGGTTGAAATTTGTCAAGCCTGGAGGAGTGCGCCTGAGTGATTACCATCGTCTTATCTATGACTGCAGCCATGCGGCTAAGCATGCAAAATTGTGTTCCGGTTTGAAGGTAATTATCTGATCTGCCAAATCCTGGATCATGGTCAGGGCGGATCCCGGGCCCTCTTGCGCGAGAGCACAACCGAGACATTAACGCCAAGATGCATCTACCAATTACAGACTTCATTCCTACATTTGTCGTGCAAGCAGTGTTTTCAATAGGGCAAGTATGGAACTCGATTTTGATTTGTTCAACACTAGCGCTGTGTCAGCGAGGAGTTTGTTGAGTAACATGTTTTTTATGAAGCAATGAGCGTTTTCTAAAATTATATCGGAGTTTATAATTCGCAAAAATGTAAAGTTTATCTTATAGCTATGGATTATCTACTATATAAAAATAAGTCGGGTTTTCCTTCCTGACGCTATAACTCCAGAGCGCACGAACCGATTTCCACGGTTTTGCATTCGTTGGAAAGGCCTCGGGCTCCGTGAGGTTTATAGCAAAGAAAATTCTGGAAAAATTTGAAAAGAAAAGCGAGAAAATCGTGTAGGGTAGGTGTAGGGTAGGTGTAGGGTAGGTGTAGGGTAGGTGTAGAGTAGGTGTAGGGTAGGTGTAGGGTAGGTGTAGGGTAGGTGTAGGGTAGGTGTAGGGTAGGTGTAAGGTAGGTGTAGGGTAGGTGTAGGGTAGATGTAGGGTAGGTGTAAGGTAGGTGTAGGGTAGGTGTAGGGTAGGTGTAGGGTAGGTGTAGGGTAGGTGTAGGGTAGGTGTAGGGTAGGTGTAGGGTAGGTGTAGGGTAGATGTAGGGTAGATGTAAGGTAGGTGTAGGGTAGGTGTAGGGTAGGTGTAGAGTAGGTGTAGGGTAGGTGTAGGGTAGGTGTAGGGTAGGTGTAGGGTAGGTGTAGGGTAGGTGTAGGGTAGGTGTAGGGTAGGTGTAAGGTAGGTGTAGGGTAGGTGTAGGGTAGGTGTAGGGTAGGTGTAGGGTTCCCAGGGGAAAGTAGTTTTGGCTGTCAGTATTGACATCGTCAATGCGTTCAACTCTCTCCCCTGGGGTGCGATACGGGAGGCCCTCGTCCGGCATCAGATTCCACATTATCTCCGTGCTGTAGTAGAGGATTATCTTTTCCAGAGAAGGTTTTCCGTTACGTTGGTAGAGACGGCCAAGTCGAACAGAGAGAGGTCGTTTGCGGGGTTCCTCAGGGGTCGGTATTAGGCCCTCTGTTGTGGAATCTTGCATACGACGTGGTGCTCCGGACCCAACTCCCAGCTGGCATTAGTGTTGTCTGCTACGCAGACGATACTCTAATATTAGCCGAAGCGGAGTCTTTTGAGAGGGCTTTACGACTAGCAGAGCTAGGTGTAGCTTGTGTCGTGAGGAGAATCAGTGCTTTAGGCCTGGCGATTGCACCTCACAAAACCGAGGCGCTATGGTTCCACGGACTCCCTCGGCGAGAGAGCCCTCCTGCCTCCGTGGTGCGGGTGGGAGAAGCAGAGGTCCAGATAGGACAAACTATGAAATATCTGGGCCTAGTATTAGACGGACGGTGGTCTTTCGCAGATCATTTTGACCGCCTGGTTCCCCGGATTGAAAAAGTAGCGGGTGCTCTGCATGGACTGCTACCGAATCTTGGGGGACCGCAGGAAGGAGTTCGCCGACTCTATGCGGGTGTAGTGCGATCCATTGCGCTTTATGGGGCACCAGTATGGTCAGATCGGCTGTCAGGCGCTCGGAGCCGAGTGGCAAAATTTAATTCTATGCAGCGACGCATTGCCATCAGGGTCGCACGAGGATACCGGACGATTTCGTACGAGGCGGCAACTGTGCTGGCGCGGTTTCCACCTCTCGATATCCTGGCTGATATGGATGCGAGAGTCTACCGTATCCTTCGCCAAAGAGGTGGAACTGCTTCTAACGAAGAAATAAGGGTGAGGGCCCACAGACGCGCAATAAACCGCTGGCGCGAGCGGCTCCATGAGCCGCGTAGTGTTCGGCAGCGGTTCATTGGAGCCGTCTTGCCATGTTTTCAAGCATGGCTGGATAGGAAAGGTCGGGTGACTTTCCACATGACCCAGATACTCACCGGACATGGCTGTTTCGGTGAATATCTCAACCGAATAGGGAGGGAACAGACACCGCAGTGTCACCATTGCGGTGCGGACCAGGACTCGGCGCAGCACACGCTAGAGGAGTGCCCTGCTTGGCTCTGTGAGCGAAGCGACCTGGTCCAAGAAATCGGCCCAGACCTTTCCCTGTCTGCAGTAGTCGCTGCAATGCTCGGAAGATCTGTAGCCTGGGAGGCCGTTAGCACCTTCTGCGAGACCGTCATGGTCCAGAAGGAGTCAGCGGAGCGGGATCGCGAGCGCGCGGACCCCGCGAGACGACGACGACGACGAAGAGCTCCGACTAGCAGCGAAGTCTCTGATGTGCGTCAGCACACGACAGGGTTGCTTGCAACCTCTGTTGACGGGAGGGGGCACACTGAAGTGTAAACTCCAGTGTGCCCGAGCCGTGTAGCTCCGGCTAAGAATAGAGCTACGGTCTTCCCCGCCTGTCGTAAGAGGCGACTATAGGGGGTCATCGGAGTTGCGGACACTTGTAGTGGGGGCTACACTGTCCGACCAAACGACTCCGGGGACGGTGTCGGCTTGGGGTGGTCATCAAGCCGATACACACCGGAACGGTGTAGGGGCAGGGTTGGAGAATACACAACCTTGCCTCGCGATGGGCCTTCGGGCGCGGTGTTAGAAGGGTTCCGGTTGCGTTCTATTGAGATCCCGGAGCCCATCGAATCGCACCGAGGTGGACCACCGTGGAGTTTTTACTGGGTAGAAGTCCCACATAACCCGATTCTTCCCCCAGTGGGTTGGGTACCTGGATCGCAGGTTTTCTCCACGTAAACAAAAAAAAAAAAAAAAAAAAAAGGGTAGGTGTAGGGTTAGAACGCTACGCGAACGAAGTCGCGCCGGGTCCACTAGTGTACTTATAGAAAGATAGACGATATCTGTCATTTTTGTGTTAATTGCATGGACTTACCACCCAAAGGGACTGCGCACTGCTTTGACTAAAACTGGGCAGAGCGAGAGTCACCAACGATAGTCCTGTGTTCCTTTCTAGTGTTGCCACCATTGTTGATGTAAATTCCGAATTACTTTTATTACTTAGCGCGGACACCGACCTACCGATCAGGGCCAGGCAGAGCCGGACTGGGTGCAATCTGAAAGTCATATTTTCACCAGGGTCCAGCCCAAGGTTTCCCTGCTACTCGAAAACTATTGGACCTAGAACACTAGTTCCTAGAGTGAAATGATAGCACTCCTCGAGATTTCGTATGACAGCTGTCAAAGTTAAATATTTTATAACTCGAAACCCATTGGTCCTAAAACACTAGTTTCTAGAGATAAATTATAGTACTTGTCAGTCCCTTTGGGTGGTAAGTCCATGGTTAATTGAGTGCTCACTTAATTTCTTTGTTGTGTTGTATTATCTGTGTTACTTTGATACCTATCTGTGGAGACCTATAATTGGCATTCTATTTCTTATATGAATAACTATTGTATTATAAAGCTGTTGGTCTTCCTAATAAATAAAATAAAAAATAAAATAAAATAAGATGATATGACTTTTAATGTATGAGACATTCATGTAGAGTACAGGACGGTTGCAGTGGCGCCCCCTACATCTCACCACACACTACAACACCACCAAAGAAACAATAAACCTAACAAGAACTCACCAAAGTTCTTCCATTTACAGCACAATACATTGCCTCATCAGAATGCATGCGCAATTCGCGGATGGAGTAACCGGATGGACAAGGTAATCAGGAGATGAATCACTCCCGCGCGAAACCTTCGTCATCCAATCAATTCGATCGACGTGATCTATTTTCTGGGACGAAACTTACTTGATTAGCTAGTATTTACGAGAGAAGTTTCACGGCTTAGGATCTGTCTTTCGAGGGTCAAGTCGTAGTTGACTTGTAGATTTTTATGAGTTACGGAGTTTTCGGATGAGATGTTTTAGGGGATATTGGCCCAAATGTTGCGCAGTTTTTTACAAGGTTTGTTTTCCTGTATGCCCTTAGATGTTCCCGTGAAGTTATAGGCTGATTAAAATTTTGCAGCAAACTGTTTTAAAATTAATTATTGCGATAAAGATAATTTCTCGTTGGGTATTTGAAATAATATAGAATAATGTATGATGTAATGAAATAATGTAGAATATTTGAATTTGTGTAGGTTTTACAATTTTAATAGGCAAGGGAATTAAAACTAAATGAAAAAAAAGCAAATTATAATGTTTGTTGAACAGACTCCAGACCCAAGTCGGCCGAAGCAAAGAAAACATATGTCGGTTAGCTCGGAGATGGTTTGCCTGTGTGGTGTCTACCCTCAGACAATGGCACATTTACTGGTTTGTCCTGCTTGCCCTAACTACCTGCACGCGCGAGGATTAATAGCCCTGTATCCGTGGCGGAGTACTGGTCCTAACAAATTTAAGCCGCCACGAGTCGACACGCCAAGAAGAGAAGAGTTGACAATTTTATGAAGTCTAAACAAAAACTGCACATATCAGACGTTGAGTAGTATAAAACAAAGTCGCTCCCCGCCGTCTGTATCTATGTACGCTTAAATCTTCTAAACAACGAAATGGATTCTAATTCGGTTTTCAACAATAGATGGCGGTTTATAAGCAAGAAAAAAGGTGAAAAAAGGTAGGTAGGTGCAAAGTAGGTTTACGCGAACGAAGTCGCGCCGGGTCCACTAGTACATGGTATAAAACAAAGTCGCTTCCCGCCGTCTGTCCTTTTGTATGTCCTATAAATGTATCTATGTCCTATGTATGTATCTACGTCCTATGTATGTATCTATGTCCTATGTATGTATCTGTGTCCTATGAATGTATCTATGTCCTATGTATGTATCTACGTCCTATGTATGTATCTATGTCCTATGTATGTATCTATGTCCTATGAATGTATCTATGTCCTATGAATGTATCTATGTCCTATGTATGTATCTATGTCCTATGTATGTATCTATGTCCTATGTATGTATCTATGTACGCTTAGATAATTTTAACTACCCAACAGATTTTAATGCGGTTTTCAACAATAGATAGAGCCATTCAAGAGGAAGGTTTACAAACAACAGAAAGTGTAGGTACGGGTAAAGTAGGAGTACGCAAACAAAGTCGCGCCGGGTCCACTAGCACTTAATATTATCGAGTGGAAACACAACACAGACGAGAACCGCCTAATACGTGAACGTATCTTCATACAGCGTTAGCTATCCCAAAGGAGGAGGGTAATAAAGTAAACATCTCGCCGCAATACTCCCAAGATGGCAAACAAATGTCGCGGAGAGGCGGAAGATGTATTCGCGATGGCTGTATTTAGTTAACGTCATTACTTGGATACAGCGGTCTGGTTCGTTAATTCATTCGAGAATAAATTATGGTGGTATTTGTTGAAATTATGTGCTTGGCAGATCGAGTACACATCAAGTATGCCGATGATAAGATGCATTGCCGCACAGGGGAGGCCTATGGCCAGCAGTCGGTTAATATAGGCTGATGATGATAATGATGATGACATGGCGCATGTGGAAAGCAAATTTTTAAATTTAAATTTTTATTTCATAATTATATTTACAATGTGTAACTTGTAATAATTTTACTAAAGAGGATCGATGTATACTCCGGGCCAGTAGCGCCCTCCATCCTTACTACTACTTATTAATCACAGCATCTTCATCGTTATTACCAACAGCCTAAACAATCCACTGCTGGACTTGCTTCATACCTATCTGTCAACCAATAGTTTATTGTAACTACGATCTTTAAGGGAGAGGCCCGAAGTCCTGCAGTGGACTGTTACGGGTTGTGATGATGACGATCTTTCGAACCACTATTGTTTGCAAGTTTGTATTTCAAAGTTAAATTACACACTCTTATCGTAACATTGGACACCATCGTGAGACACTCGATGTGCTGATGTGGCTTTATCTGTGAAACCGGCAAAGTTTTCTAATGAAACTTTCAAAATTCCCACCACAAAACAAACAACTAAGTACCTCCTGCTCTCGAAAGTAAAAAAAAACCGTCCAAAATCGAGTGAATAGCACTGCGAACTCGACCGCAAATCCAGAACTCGAGTGTATACCTCCTTTCCCTGCATAAAAGTTGGGATTAACGAGGCATCCGATCCGATTAGGAGATGTTTTCTTAAGTTTGAGAGTTTGCACAGAACGGGATGTGCCTGTAATGAGCCATGCGCTGGGTTAACTTCGCGTGCTATATTACGTTTTTACATGGCGTTACGCATTATTTCCTGTTCCCGTTAAAGGAGAGAGAAACCACATTCGTTCCACTGGCTACGGTTTAGACAAAATTCTGTCGCTGTTTCTCCTTTTTTTTAAGCTTCTTTGTGACAAGCGAGCAGACCGCCTGATGGTAAGTGGTAACTGTCGCCCTTAACATCTACGACTCTTACATTTAGGTTGCAAGTACAAAAAATGCAAACACGCAAGTGTCACTGTGAGGACTAAGACGAAATGCCTCATGCCTTTCGCTGGCTACCTTATCCTTCTAACCTGAACACCACAATGCAAGCATTGTTGCTTGGCGGCAGAAATAGATAAGGCAGTGGTACTCACCCAGGCGGACTCTTCAGGCTTGACAGAGTCCTACCACCTGCTAAAAAAACCTAGCCACCTACTTTCATCAACCTTTCTATACGGTGTTATATGTATAATACATATGTATTTAATAGTACTTATATAAGTAGTTTATCCTTTTTCTGGCACCCGTAACACAAGCTTTGCTCACTTTAGAGCTAGATGGCGCTGTGTGAATTATTTCAAAGCATTTTTCTTAAGTGCTGTCGGTGTCCCACTGCAGGGCAAAGGCCTCTCTCCCATTCATCCACTGAGGTCTATGTGAAACCATATTTATTTTCTATTTTCTAATATTTTATACATGCTCGTCGGTTTATGGTTTTCTTAGTTAAAATATCAATTTAACAGAGATTTCTTAGGACCGCAGCAAATGAATCAGTATGGTCACGGCCTACCCAATAGGGAAAAGGCGTGATTTATAATATCAATTTAATCGTGATAAGTTCGCCTCAGTCTACGACTTTCATTCATTACTGCCAATTCCATTTCATTTTAAAATTAATATCAATTTATATTTGAACCAAGGTCACCGATATAACCCTAAGAATTGCTAGGCTTAAGTAGCAATGAGCAGGACACATAGCTCGAAGAACAGATGGCTGATAGGGCAGTAAAGTTCTCGAGTGGCGACCACGTACCGGAAGACGCAGCGTGAATACCACAAGCCTCCCACAAGGTGGACCGACGACCATTGGTAAAGATCGCAGGTACCAGCTGGATGCTGAAGGCACAGGATCGGGCTCTGAGGACATCTCTGGGTAAGGCCTATGCCCAGTAGTGTGCGTCTTTTGGCTGACATGATGATGATGATGATGCTTGTACACATTCACACAGTAGGTAAAATCCAGATCCGGAACGTTTGGGAACGAACCCGGAACTTCTGCGTGGCAGTTCGTCATAATCTCGTTTGATTCATCCTCCCTACAAGTTTGAATTATCAAGGCATCCGATCCATATCCTGGTATGTTTGTACACGTTAAGTTGCGAGAGTTTTCAAAGAACAAGATGTTTTCAAGGGCAAGTGATGAGACGGGAGCTGCGGTTGGGTTAGCTTTATGATCCTTACCTATAAAATTTGTAAATAAGATATCAAAATTAATATTTGATTTCGAAAATATATAGTATATTTAGATACTGATATGTCTCTTAAAGACAATAAAAATATTTTCTTAACTTTTTATAATGGTTTGAACATACCCCTTTTCAGTTGTCGTAAATTTTGCCTCTTTAACCAGGTGTGGAAGAGGAAGGCCAAGATAGAATATTGGAAGAGCGTGATGGAAAAAGTGAGCGCCGGGGATCATAAAGAGATAAGGAGGTTATCATACAGGAGAGAAGAGTGGCGATGGCTCCACAGACAAGAGTCATTACTCTTAAATATATGATGATAAACCAGGTGTAATTTTATAAAGAGAGTAGTTATCTGATTATACCTACAAGTTTAATTGGAATCGAATTTGCCATTTCCACGAAATTGAAAAATTTGCTTGTATAAAAACAGTTTCCGACATTTTCACTATACTTACAAAACGTCAATTTCATAGGTAAGCAACCTAATAGTATTTAAATACCTGAAATATTTTTTAATCCTCAACTGTTTATAACTAATTGTCCTCATAATTTCTAATTGTACTATATATTTGAAAATACTATTAGCTTTTTGTGTTTTATTTTTTTGTGCAAATGCATAGCTGAACCGAAAATATCTTCGCAGCTTCAAGACGAGCAATTTCTTACTTTTACTAAAAAGGCTTCTGTCGGTGATCAATACTCGGCAGGTTTTCCACACAAATCATCTTCGCTGTGCATTTTTCTCTTTAAAATTAGCGACAAATGGTCCCAAGGCCCATTTTATAGGTCAGGTGAGACATCTGGGTCAATTGCGACAGCATTCCAGCAATTCAGTGGACAAACTCTCGAATTAAATGGAAAGTTGCTTCTTTACATCTGTCGATCTGTAAATCAGAATTAACAAGCGTATTTGTATCAATTTCTACTGAAACATATCAAGTGGATATGGAAATAACAACTATTATAATAGTAGTTTATGCAATTCGCATATAAAAGCGGGTATTAAAACATGAGTGTCTGTTTATGATAATAGTTTGACACGAGTGTTTTAAAACCTAATTATATGCAGTTGCATACACTATTTTATCTACACTCATATTTTTATATTAAAATTTAGTACCTATAATTTTCTTAACATTGCTGTAAAAAGCTGCGAGTCGGTTCTGTTGTACCTACGCGTCAAGGATATCAAGCGGCGGGAAATTCACTTCACTACTTTCACATTTATCTATTTATTTGCTTCAAACAAGAAAAACCATTCACAAACACAAATTAATCCTATTAGAAAAAAAAGTATGTATGTATGTATGTATGTAAACTCTTTATTGCTTAATAAATACAAATTTAGTCTGTTTAGCGGGAAAATAATTCCATTTATACGCAGAAAAGTTTGAATTTTGAACTTGATAATGACATATTTAGGTATCCAGCCTACATTTCGCCGCGCAAAAAGTTATTTTAGGTTACAGCTGTGGTTATGTACCTGGGTATGCGGCTGGTGGAATTAAACGTACACTTCACAGGCACAACAGTTTATTATTCTGCACACATAAACATCAGGCACAATTAATTTAGAAGGTTTGAAAAACAACGAGCAATACAATTATTACAATGGAAGATTTTCAAAAGCCCTTATCATGACATAAGTCTTTTTAATCTTTCTTTTTCTATTTGACACTTGACACGCCACACAGCTATAATGCAAATGGGAAATGCTGTAACCCATGGTACATAACTTTAGTCAAAATTGTTTTTTCTTTTCTCAATTTGTACATGCCTACCATACAAATTTATGTCTCTCTTACAATGCGACACTCATAACATCGAATTTTGCAACTACGAAAGAAAACATATACTTCCTCGATGGTCCTAAAAGCGCAGACAATAAAATAATGACAACAAAACATGAAATCGCGAATAAAGCTCGAAATTTCCCGCCAGAAATCACTACTCGACTCATAAAGCGACACTCATGTTTCCGATATATACGTTTTTTATGACGTCAATATACGAAAACGACCTCGGAGATGACTGAACATTTATTATTATCGCCAGAAGGTACTCGTTCCGATTTTAATCAGCTGAAAGCCGAATCGGGGTTACTATGGCAACGGTGCCTTTGTATTATTTGTTGATTGTAGCAAATCTAATGTTCGTTGTCTGTTGCGTATCTCGAATTCGAATGGAAAATTTTTGGGTAATTTTCGATGAGCTCTTTTTGAAAAGTAACTTAAATGCGACATACCTATACGTTTGTCATATTATTGTACCTACTTACCTAAATTTGTTCATTTCGCAATCATGACCACTTGGAAAATAATTTAATTTGTGCAAGAATTTTCTTTTGTGACAGATTTTACGACTGTGGAAGGAAAATATTACATTTTAATTGTGACCAATTTTAATTACCTATTTTTGTTGTATTTTACTGTTATTTTTCTCTATGTATATAATCCTCAACATACATGAGGTACTACGTGTTCATTGAAGAAAGAAAAAGAGTTTCTTTTGGCATCTCGTGCCTCTCGAAATACAGGTTTTGCGAATATCCTAAGGCATTAAACATTTATACTACTATTGTCTAAATGTTTTTATGACAACTTACTCTACTCTAACCAAACCATTGCAAGGAAACTTTTTAATTGGAATCAATTCTCAACATTGCCGACAACTGCATGGCGGCGATGAATCTGTGTGTCTTGTGTCTGTGTGTCTTTGTATCTTTGGCATGTGTTCGTGTCGCATCACCTACACTACACAAACAATTTGGAATCTCATCCATATTCTCTTAACACAAATGAATGTATTTAATGTGACTGTTAACAGAACAATAAAACGACGTTATGTTCTTATAAGAGCGTATAAAAACGTAAATCTTCCTTTTTACAAGCTTTAGTTTAACTTGAACTGTTCGTATCTCTATGTTTGTAAGTTATCCGTAATTTGCAAACAGTTTTTCGGACATTTGTTGAATTCTGTATGCCTATGTAACTTGGATGGCAATGCTTAATATGGCTAGGAGCTGCTCTGATGATGGAGTCGGAAGGTTATAGGAAGTAATGAACGCAATAAGATAACCCCATCATGTTTATCATGGTGTTTGGGTGAACCCACAGGGAAGAACGCGAGGCGCGGGGCGAGAAACAATTTTGTTCCGGAAAACGTCATCAAGTGACGTTCCTGCATTACACTCGTGCATTACACATTCAGAATCATTACGTTCTGCAATCGAGCCTCGTGAGTAACTTATGTTATGCCAGATTGCTTTAGGCGACTCCGAACTTGATTTAAAATATTCATAGCAAGAAAAAGCATTACACAAACACCAACCTCGCTAAGTTACTGTGACTCCTAAATACTTATTGAATACAAATACAATTGAGGGATTGAAAAAAAGAGGGACACCGAGGAAACAATATATGCAACAAGTGAATGAATGGTGCTGTTGCCATACATATCAGACAACAAAATCGATAGCTCAGGACAGAGCAAATTGGAGATTGCTGCAACGACAGAGGGCTAGACCCCCTTATTTCATCATTATCAGCATTATAGTCGGTTACGGCCACAGCGACTGTTTAAAAGATATTTACTTCCAATAAAACAAAGATTAAAAATTAAAAATATTACAATGTCAAAAAATTAAAATTAAATAATATTATTGTTATTAGTATTTAATTTGACGGTGGGCTATGTTGAATTGCCCGATCATGTGCTCTAAGATGACTGCAATAGCATATTTTATTCGAGAACGTGCGCATGCAATGGCAACATGTCAAGACTCCGCCCACATAGTTGTATGAAATGGCTGCTGCCGACCAGGCCTTGCGAGTGTCACGCTGGTGGTCGAGATCAGATCTTTTTTGCTCTTCAAATGCGTTCACCTTATCATGCAATAGATGCCTCCACTCAGGGCGATTACCGGCATACTCCTCCCACCTCTGGAAATCTATGTATATTGGACCGCTTCATGTGTCTTTTCTGAACATCTCTGTAGCGTAGGAACTGTCCGCCCTGCTTCCGTTTACCGTTCTGAAGTTCAGAAAAGAAGATTTGCTTTGCCACCCTGAGATATATGTCCGCACCAACGGAGTTGTCGCCGCATAATGTATGATTCGATTCCTGAGACATTTGCATGTCGAAGAACATCAGTGTTTCTTACCTGATCCGACCACTTGATGTTAAGAATGTCTCGCAAGCATTTGAGATGAAACCTGTCCAGCGTGCGAATACATCTCCAATACAACACCCATGTCTCTGAAGAATAGAGAAGATTGGGAAGAACGATTGCCATGCAGACAGAGATTTTAGTGGAGCCTCAAGTCATGCTTTCTCAGAACTTTTGTTCGAAGTTTGCCATAAGCAGCCGCCGCCGCGCCTATACGGTAGTTTATCTCAGTATCAAGATCACACTTAGATGTAATGGTGCTACCGAGGTATCTGAACTTATCCACCTGTTTCAATTCACTTTCCCCTAGGTAGATTTTAAATTTTTCTACCGTTTCTCGATATTGCATAGCCATCACCTCGGTCTTAGAAACACTAATCTTAAGGCAAAATGTCTGCAAGCCTCGTGTAGGCTGGTAACAAGACATTCAAGCTCAGATGGAGAATCAGCCACAAAACAGAGATCATCGGCATACATTATTTCTTTGATAATGTCATAAGACACTTTTGTGCGTGATTTTAGTCTGGCTAAGTTAAACAAACCTCGATCAGTGCGAAAACGAATCCTGATGCCAGCGTTGTTACCAGATATCGTCTCTCTAACCACCACTGCAAAGTATAGCGCAAATAGCGTTGGCGCCAACACACACCTCTGCTTGACACCGCAACCAACAGGAAAGGAATCGGATAGAGATTGGATCTGTTCCTGACATTTTTCCTGAAGTTGGCGGATGGCAAACATAGCCTCGCACGTGCCCCTGTTTGGACGAAAACCAAACTGGGTTTCGGGTAATATCGTTTCGGATACAGGAAGAAGGCGGTTGAGAAGGACTCTGGCAAACACCTTCGCCGGCACGGAGAGCAGTGATATGCCCCGGTAAGAATCACAGTTGGAACGATCACCTTTATTCTTGTACAGGGTCTGGATGCGAGAGACCTTAAACTCCGGCGGCACTCTTTCTTCGGCCCACATATGCTCAAACATCTGTCAAATATGCGTGTGCAGCTGCTTCCCACCACACTTTAGCAGTTCACCAGCGATACTGTCAACTCCCACCGCCTTTTTATTCTTTAGTTCCATGATGGATGTGATAACCTCTTCCAAACTCGGAGGTTCGTCCAGGGATACATGTTCAGGCAAGGATGGGATACTTCTAATGTGGCTAAGATCTTCTAACCTATCATCATTAAGCAGATCGTTGAAATACTCTGCCCAACGATCCAAAACCTCCCTCTTACCCGTAAGCTTCCCAGTACCATCTCGCGACTGCAAGGGCACAACACTCCTGGCCGAACCGCGAAACAGTTTATTTATCTCTTCATAAAAAGCCCCACCCAAGTTTATTACTATCTGCAAGCCCCTGGATCCTTTTAGCTTTATCGAGCCACCAATTGTCCTTCATCTCTCTGGTGAGTTTTCTGATTTCAGAACTACTTCGTTTAACTTTTTCAGAATGACCAGAGGTTCCGCAGTCAGCACTTCGAAGGAGATTACGATGCACATCCAGCACCAGAACCTTATCGTTTTGGTCGAACCAGTCTTCATTTACACGCATTTTAGGGCCTAGAACTTCAGATGCCGCCTTCAGTACAGAAGATGATAGCAATTGCCAGTTCTCAGATAAATCACCATCGGCAGCCGTAAATGTCAAGAGCGACGAGTTCAATGCCTGCTTGTATAATTGACGAGTTTCAGAACAACCCAAGCGATCCAAATCAAGCGACGCCGGCTTTGACCTCCTGGTTCTTCGTGGCGATTGTAGGCACAGCTTCAGCTTGGTGATGATCAATCTGTGATCCGTCTAGCAGTTTGCGCCGCGCATCACGCGGGTGATTTGCACCTGGAAAATGTCACGGCGTCGTGTAATGGCGTAATCAAGCAATTGTCCGGCAGTCTGAAAAAAGTGTTGGTAATGGCAAGATCGTACTGTGTGCAGAGAGTCAAGAGCATCTGTCCACTGCCATTCATCTTCCCAACTCCATGCCTACCAAGCACTCTGGGCCAAGCATCGAAATTCTGCCCCACTCTTGCGTTGAAATCACCCAGCAATAATATTTGTTCCCTTGGATGAATTTTATTGAGGCATTCGTCAAGTTTTTCATTGAACTGTTCCTTGATGCAATCCTCGCTCGACAACCTTGGAGCATATACGCTTATGATGTTTATGTGATTGTTGTTATTTACGGTAAGGCGCAGAGAAATAATGCGATCCGAGACATACTCAGGACACTCAGTCAGATTTATGGCTAAAACAGTCTTAATAGCACAGCCGACTCCAGCTCGCCTAGGCTCAGACTGAGAACTACCCTTCCAGTAGAATGTGTAACCCCCACCAATCCCAACAACCTCGCCCTCATCAGCCAGCCTAGTTTCACTGAGCGCAGCAATATCCACATTGTAGCGCCGCAGTTCCCAGGCCACAACAGCAGTTTTCCTCTCGGGGCACAGATTTCCGTCATTGTCAATTAACGTTCGTACATTCCATGCACCAAACGTCATATTATGATATTTTCTTTTGTTATGTCGACCGCGTGATTGGAGTGTGTTGGCAGCCACGGTTACTACCCCCTCATAGTAAAAGGAACGAACACTTTTTAGGACACCTTTTCTAGTCCCCTCCTCGGCTGAGCGAGGGTAGCAGTGTCTCCCTAAATAGGGCTGCTTCGTCACCCACGGTGCTGCCCAAACCACGCTGTCGTCCCAGTGCAGCGCATAAACGACCTCTCTCCTTGGACCGCCTACGTGTAAGCTTTGAACAAAGTCGGATACGCACATTTACCCAACCTCTCTACCACCGCTTATCGCCGCAGGACTCTTCTTATCCGGAAGCAAGAAAGAGAGAAGACCAGTCAGCTGCGCAGTTCCATATCCATCCATCTTTATAAGTCCGTGTTGTTGACTTGCCTGTGTATCAAGCGCTTCTTTACAAAAAGGTTGCCTGGTAGAGATCGCTTACAGCAATAAGGCCGCCTTTGCCCACAACTAGTTATGGTTTTCTGTCGGAAGTTTTTAATGTAATTATTCTTGTGTAAGCCATAAAGAATTTATCTATCTATCTGCGCGAGACATATTATAGTGCGTAAGTGATTGCGCAAACACAGAAGCACTCTCTCGTCCTAGTCAACCTGAACCCGGCGAGACGGGTAACGGTTACAGCCCGAGATGGGGTTGGATGCAGTTTCTGGCCGGCAGTAGCTTGCGACCTCTACCGCCGCCCTAGGCTTTTAACAATGCCCTGCTGGCTCACCGTGTCAGCCACGTTCCTGTGCTTATCAGCTTGGTGTGCCTTACACACCGAGCCAGACTTTGTGTATGTTGTAGAAGGTATCCACATTTATAAGACTCGTCCACCCTGCGAGCAATCGAAACCCCCTCGACCAGGTTCAGCCCACGAACCGACGTGGTTTACCGGGATGTAGCCGCTGCGTACACTACAGCTGCTTGAAGCCACTGGCGAGAGATTATGTGTCGTCTGAGCCTATTGTGCGACATCCACGTAAAAGAGGATCGGTTGACACCTAAGACAGACACACTACATCCCATCCCCTTCATTATAATAAATACTTAGAAATATTTTATGGCATTACCTTACCTAAGTTTAACCTAACCTAACCTAGCAATCTCGCATCATTAGGGAAGCAGCATGCATGTGCATCTTCCCATGATTTCGTTTCTTACCTAATAACGCAACTTTATAATCAAATACAAACCAAATAAAGTAACCGCAAACTGATTTGTCGAAACAAAACCATACAGATTGAATATTCGTATAGCTCGTCAAGAAAAAAGCAGCACAACAAATAACTCGCATAAATTTCTTCACAAAATTGCATCAGCTTCCCAATTTAACTTTTCAACTCGGGACTAACTAAGTTTCTTTGAGGTAATTTGCAACAAATTGGTAAGACCAATCTACGTTGGATGTAAAACAGATTTTTTGGACATTTCCACGATAATAAATTACGAAGGCTGTTTTCATTAATATTCTGCTCATTTACAAGTTTAAGACTACTTCGGGACAGTTCGCCGGCAGTTGCTTCGCGATGAACACAGCGCGTGCTGCTTGGAAATAAGTAAGTTTGTGCCTAATTTTCTAGATAAAAATGCCTAATTTGATTAAAGTACACGTCAGTTTTATAGGCGCGTCGGTGGCTAAGGCGAGAGGTACCGTGTTCGAATTTCACTGCGGTCATGTAATAATTCTTTTCTGACTTATGTACATTTAGTTTAATGCTAACCGATGCTTTTACGATGAGGGAAAACATCGTGACGAAATCTGCACATTCAGGCGACTAAATGTGTAACCATGATCCAATCTGATCAGATTTCCCTGGTGGCAGGGTCACGGAGGTCAGAAGGCAGTCGCTACACTGTAATTATCTGATCTGCCAAATCCTGGATCATGGTCACGGCGGACTTCGGGCTCTCGTACCTAAGCGCCTCAGTACCTCAGAGAGCACAACCGGGACATGAACGCCAACATGATGATTACACACACGCCTGTACCCCATAGGTGTTGGTAGATACTATCGAGTGCCACACGCACGTAATCGAAATTTTACTTATATTATTTTGATAAGCAACGTTTTTGCTGTGTGGTGTCCGGGCGAGTAGAAAGCACCAACCCTATACACTCGTGGGTGCCGTACAAGGTGACTAACGTTTTTGAGGTAAAAGATCTAGAGTCTCCGTAGGCTGGAAAATGGGCAGTAGCGTATTTAATTTTTTTTTATTCTTGCATGACTGCGACCCGCCTTCCAAGCGTGAAGATTAAGGCAATACCTCCCCTCTCTAGGAGAGGCCCTTAGGCTTGCAGAGGACTGTTATGGGCTGTGATAATAAAAAAAGCAACGTTCTTGACATACCTCGTTTGCCTCTTCCACATTCATTCATCGTAGTCAAAATAATATTTTCATTTTTACGCAAACCTATGGGGCAGCCATGTAGAATAACAGAGTAGGATATAGCATAAATCCTTTCGACTTATGGGAGTTTAGTGGCTTACTTGCTAGGACCTCCATAGACTAGACTAAACCATAGGGAGACTATAGTATGTGAGAGCGTCATAATCTAGTAAAAGAAAAATTCCACTTTATAGCGAATAGTAGAGGTTTACGAGACAACATTAAAGTCACAAAAAAGAAAAGGGACTTTAATGTTACTGAAAAGCGAACGATTTGTGTGTCTCCTTAACCTCTAATATCGCTACAAAGTAGACTTTTCTCGTATTCGATGACGTAGGATAACCTATACTCATAGTCTTCTAGAGAGTCTTCTTCTTGTTATGTATTTTAATTCATCCAACACGTCCCTCAAGCGTGGACAGGCAGTACCTTCCACTGATATAGGGGATCTCATGTCCATCGGTGGACTGGTATGAGCTGTTGATGCATGATAATGTAACGCGTATGGAAAAAACAGATAACTTATCTGTTGGAAAGTGCTAATATAACTATCGCCCAGAATACCTACCAACAAAGCAAACATACTTATATGATAGAAATTCATTAATAAAAATATTCTTTATCTACACTCATATCGTAATGTTCCAATTACATATTCGAAAATATTCGTTTAAGGATACACTTTTTTCACGCCAGTATTAAATTTTAAAAAATTACTTTATGATACAGCTGTAACGTAGAATAACTTTTCAATCATTATGCAACATTATATTTTTTAAATTTGGTCGGGCGCCCGGACAAGGCCAAATGTAGGCTGAATACCTAAATGCCTCAAACAAATTCAAAATTCAAATTGTCCTGTTTATATTTATGTGTAATTATTTTCCCGCTAACGCTAAACAGAATATTATTTTCTAATTGTTGCAAGTTGTGTTTGTGATTATTTTTTAGCAAATAAATAGAAGAATGTGAACGTAGTGAAGTGAATTTTCCGCCGTTTCATATCCTCGACGTCTAGATACAACAGAACTGACTCGCAGCTTAATTCCAGCAAAGTTGAGAAAATTATAGGTATGAAACTTTATCATGAAAATATGAGTGTAGATAAAGTAGTGTATGCAACTGCATATAATTAGGTACTAAAACACTAGTGTAATAAACAGACACTCCTATTTTAATACCCCCTTTTATATACCAGTTGGATAAACTACTATTTTATCATTATCCTATAAAGTAAGTGTGCAACTATGAAGCTGGCAAGATCATTCAACAACAAAGAACCTCATAATAAATTGGATTTAAAAAAACCATTACTTTGTGCCATTTATAATCTGAAATAGGTGTTATAAAAAATTGGTGAAATTCAATCGAGCCGTTATCAATGTCGGAACAGCCAATGTCGAATTTTGTCATTATTTTCGTTCACAAAGCGTGTCACAGATCGAACAGCATTCGTAGATGCCACTGATCACATGAAAGTCAAATGCCTGACTAGTATAACTAAAAAAAAGTAGTTTTTATGTTTTAAGGGCATGTTCCGGGTTTCCTACCGCGTACCTTTGTTGACGAGTAGCCCGACATTTCGACCGTCGATTTAATAACCGCGATGGTTGTATAAATGTCGCAGCCATCTGGTTAAATCAGCCATTTAATGATAGGGCTAGCCCGTTAACTAATCGCCGGCATTCAATTGAATGGCTAAACGACAAATAGCCAAGTAGTTGAATGTAACGTTCACCAACTTGGCTGAACGTCATTTAGCCGTTTTGTTAAAGGGGATATAGATGATTAGCTAGAGTGACCATGCGTTAGCAACTTCAATGATGACGTTAGGTAGGTACTTAAGATAAAAAAGAACTAATTAATAACTATCACTTTTATTTAAAAAATAAATTCTTACTGGAACAAATTCAGTAAGTATTCAATTGATTATATTGTGAGTACCTATAACATTGATAGTATTAACCACCATAAAAACATTAAATACAAACATTAAACTTATAACTTATTAACTACTTCTTACTATGTAGTATCAATAGTAAGAAGTAGTGTCTAGATAGGAATAATAGAACTTATTTTATAATATTAAAAAAGTTCATGTACTTTAAAATACTTTGGAGGTACTTTGAATTTAGTTCTTACTTATTAACGCAGCTCAAACTGTTGTGGCATTTAGAACCGCAGAGCATTTTATTCTAAAACAGGCTGTGTCTCGGATTGTTTGGAACTCATGGACACCCTAGCTTTTCGAACATTATTCGTAATCTCTAAAAGTTTTTCGGTGGTCCATAGATTTTTTGGGACCCTAAAAAAATACCACCATATTATTAAGTTACTATTGTAGGCACGTCAATTTAAACGACTTCTCACAAATAATAACAATCAACTTGCCTAGATGTTGTTGTTCGTATATTGGATTTAAATTTTTCTTGTAAACTTGTAGCCGGCGTTGTAATTTCAGGCACATCCAAGTTGTCACACTTTTATTTTTTAATACCTCACTTTAAATTCAATTAAGACGAAACAAATTCAAAAACTTTGTTTGCTGTGCCAGCTGTCTGACGCCATTTTTGTTTTGATGACTGCCAGCGCTGCAGTGGCTCAAATTTGAACTAAAATTAAATCACCTGCCTGATTTTACGTCAGCCGTCTTCAAAGGGCTGACTAACTATAAGCCAACTAGTTAAACGTTTAATGGTTGATAGTTCAGTCAACGGTCAGCCCAGGAATTCAATTGAACGGCGGCGTTTAATTAACGGCCTAGCCTTCTCATTAAATGGCTGATTTAACTAGATGGCTGCGACATAAATATTGTGTTAGTTTTCATGTATTCTGTGGTAGATGCCCTGTATAAAATACCTTATTAATATTGTTTATAAATATCTTCGTTCTTCATGTGTTATGCATTGGATGATTGGTGTAGCCGGGTGGTTTCCGGAAGAGTAAAATAGTACCAACCCTTTATACTCGTGGGTGTCGTACAAGGCGACCAATATTTTAGAGGTAAAGGGGCAACAGCGTTTTCCATTGTTATATTTTCAACACTGCGATTTCCAACGCGCCTGCCAAGCGTGGAGATTATGGCAATGACCTCCCCTTTCGTGGGAGAGGCCCTAAGTCCTGCAGTGGATGAGTGAATATGCCCATGAAATGAATAGTATGAGAAGTCTTAGATGAGTAGGTATTTAGTTAGGCCACATAGCTCGAAGAACGTTCTCGAGTGGCGACCACGTACCTTCAGGCGCAGCGTGGGTAGGCCTCCCACAAGGTGGACCGGACTCTCGGACCCCGGATCCGGTACATTAACGCCAAGAGGACCATATAACCCTCGAATATTTTACTCTTCCGGTCACCGGTCTTCCAGTACGTGGTCGCCACTCGAGAACGTTACTGCCCCATCGGCCATCTGTTCTTCGAGCTTTGTACCTTGCCCACTGCCATTTCAGTCTGGCAATCCTTAGAACTATGTCGGTGACCTTGATTCGCTTGCGGATCTCCTCATTTCTGATTCGATAGCAAAAATACTATAACAAAAAATAAAAACTTAAATAAATACGGTTCAATAACAAAGCAGTTGAAAATAGAATAATGGCTTACAAAACAGAGCTAACCGTAGTTCGTTCGTAGATTTGACTAATCAGGAATTTCAGACATTAATATTTTGGTTATTTTTAAAGCGTGTTTATTTTTAAGTTTAGGTAATGCAGCCAGCCTTTGGTACATACGGTTTTGTAAGTAGCGGTACGTAGTGGCATTCCTGTGTGGTGGTTGCTCGAATCCTACCAGAAACCCGTTTTCTGGTCACATTCCTAGTCTCTTGAAATCTATTCCAAGCATGCTGGGTCGCTCATTAAAGAAACCCAAGGTCAACAGCTACAGACCGCTGAGAATGGCACTCTTGGAATAGGAGTGTTATGGCTCTGGTTATGGTTACCAGGTTCACGCAACAATAACCTTAGTGGTATAAAAACAAAACAATAACATGTTTTCGAATCGTGACCATAGCTCTTCAACAATGTTTATTTAGGCCCTAACATAGCAAAAGATAGGATAAATAATTAACACTTTAATTGAAACAGGGCAAATTCGAGTGTTCGAAAAAATCAAACTTTATAATGGTCTTATTAAAAAAACGATGTCTTAGTTTGTCATTCATAAAGTAAAATACTTCGATGTTATTAATTAAAAATATTCAAATCATGCCGTCGTCGCGATGTAACTCCCAAATATTCGCTCCATGTTTGTCGCTGAGGCTTTGTCGCGGACTCAAGTTACAATGCTTCATTGTCAACCTATCGGTGCCGCGCAGACTCGCTCGTTGCCTGATTTACGCCCATGTCTTTGTCTACGGGTTGCACAGAAAGGAATGGAAAGAGTAATGCTCGGTATAACTCTAATGCATCGTAAAAGAAACGTGTGGTTCAGAAAGATTATAAATATTTAGATTAATGTATGATTTGTATTGATGTCTATCACTTATTTATGATAGAATATTTATTATAAAAAGTACATAAAGTGGATAAAGGTGGTACAGCGCCCGTGTCGCCCTAGGGCCCACAGAAAACCAGCACTGTGAGACGCCTCGCGCTTCACAGCACAAGCTGAGTGAGACCCTTTTTCACTGGCCGCCGTGACATTACTTATCTACGTAGGACAATGTATTTTTCTACTCCTTCTTTTTGTATCAATATTTTTAAATTTGTAAAGAAATCGTGTCATGGTGTCTTGTGGCAATAACTGTCTTTATTCTGTATTCTTATTCTACCACAAGAGTGGTAGACGTTGTGGAAGAAATAGAGCGCCGGAAGTGGAGATGGACAGGACACATTGCCAGAATGGACTACAGCCGTCGGACGAGAAGGACCTTGGAGTGGAGACACGGTAACACCTGCGGCAGGGGTTGACCTCCCTTAAAATGGACCGATGATATCCGCCAACAGCCAGAATAAATTGGCTGCAGGTAGCTGGAAACAGACAGGCGTGGAAGCTTGGAGAGGAGGCCTACGTTTGAAGACGGACACACTATGGGCTGATATGATGATGATGATGAGTTGGACTTTACCTATGAACTATTTCTTTGTTACTTTTAAATACAAATTTCATCGGATTAAAAGATCCATGAACATGATAACTATCGCTATTGGTCATTATGGGCTGAATCTTCTAGTACAAAATGAAGTTTATTTTAATTTACCATAACTTTTCCCCCAGCGATACGAGAGTTATCCCCATAGTAAAGGTAGTAGGAATCTATAGACTATTTACTTTCGACTGTATAAGTAAAACGGCATGTTCCACGATTGTACTAGCAGCGATTTTGAGGAATAAAAACTTTTACGTTTTAATTTATTATTATTATTCTAGGTAAAGATATTTTATGGACCTTATATTAGTCATCTTCATCATTATCATCTTGCGGTGCCTTGACCATGATCCAGGATTTAGCAGATCAGGTAATTACAATGGAGCGACTGCCATCTGACCTCCAGAGACGCGACCAGATTGGATCATGGTTACACATTCAGTCACCTGAATGTGCAGGTTCCATCACGATATTTTCCCTCACCGCAAGAGGATCGGTTAGCATTCAACTAATGTACATAACTCAGAAAAGAGTCATTGCTACATGGCCTCAGTGGTATTCGAACCCGGTAACTCTCGCTTGCTAGTCGAATACCGTTACCACTCGGCCACCGACCTTATATTAATGTAGGCTATAAATACATATCGTCCCCTCAGGCAGTAGGTAGGACCGTACCGCCTATAATACTTATATTGCTAGATAATTACGTTTTACGGCAGTGTTACGCGCATGCCTGGTCAGCTCGTGAGTAGACGGTTTTATTGTCTTCACAGACATCTGAACTTGATTACCTGACATAAAAAAATATGGATTTTTGTTGCCTACCCGATAGTTCCTTCACTAACCGGTTTTAGATGACGGATCGCGGAGCAAATATTGAGTTCTATCAGCAACAGTAACTCTCTCTTGACACCCTTAACAGAACTCATAATATTCCTGGACAGGCTTTAGTGGAATGACGAATCCCGGAAATATCACCCGCGCCGTAGTTTGGCGACATCAGGTGACGTCACGCGACACATCACATTATTTATTTATTAAATCTTCATGCACAAAATAGTACAAAGGCGGACTTAAACTACATTAGACTGACATTTGACTGTGAGAGCGCCATTGGCTATCGTACGTCATCGAGTACAAGAAAAAAACCATTTGAAGCGATAGTAGGTAGACGTTTAGGAGACCGACAAAACGTAAGTAAGCCCGTGCACAACATACCGCAAAAAATTTTTTTTTTGTTATCTAGTCTTCGACTTTACATATCCTCTTGTGTGGGTTATGCGCTTATTACACATTCCTAAATTCAGTGACTGATTTCAGAAACAAAAAGCGTGAGAGCATATCAAAGTGGAATGTATTGCTCATAGAATAAGGTCTATCTTTGTATCACTTATATTAAGTCACGTGCCGCTACGCTTTTCAAAAATCCGAGATACAAAAATGAACCTTATTCTATGAGTAATACATTTCCACTTTTATTTGCTCTCACGCTTTTTGTTTCTGAATCCAGTCACTGAATTTAGGAATGTGCAATAAGCGCATTTTATAAGTAAAAGAGCCGGTCTGTCTTATATCCACTTGGCTGTTTCGTTTTTTGGCCACATAAAAGTCTATTCACTTTTTTTTTTCACTTTTCTCCTAAACGTCTACTATCGCTGCAAAGTGGATTTTTTTTTCACCCTCACAGTCTAATCATCATCATCATTATCTCAGCCGCAAGAGATCCGCTTAGCACACCCCACGTCTTCAATACCGACCGGCTTTGTGCCTCTTGCATCCATCCATCATTGTCATCATCAGCCCCTGACATCCGTAAAGACAAGTACTTAAATATTTCCGTATGGCAACTTTAGTTCGTGAATAAGGACCTTCATAAAAGGAGAGAACTACTCCGTCACATCTCAATATGCAAAGTGCAAACCACTTTGTATATTGGAGGGTTCGGAATCAATTCTAATAAAACACTGTTTATCTTTCACCTTCTCTTTATATTTTCCCGACTCTAATCTGTTTTGTGGTCCTGCACCCATGGGAGGGTAAACGAAAGATACTTATTCCATCTGAAAAATGTCCTGCTAAACCCACAATTGAAAGTCGACTTTCATTCTTACCCCACAAGATTGAATTTACACTACGCGACCAAGATTTTCACCTTAAATTTTGATATTGAAGTACGGTTTACTTACGATAAAATGTATCGAGCGATTTTGAACTCTAACCAGTAGACGAGAGAATGAATATTGAGTAGCGAGTGGTCTAGCTGTCGATTCTACGGCGATTTCGAATACGGTTTATTCTCGTTTAAACCTAGCTAACAATAAGATGTTAATTGCTTTTTGCAAAAAACATGATGATTACGCAATAACAACTCCTTAGAGACTAGATATTGGTCAAATGCCAATCAGACATCGCACACCACACAATAAGACGACGACCTGAGTGGTTCAGTAGGTTAACATGCCGTATAATTATTAAGTATTTAAAAAAAGTATATTTTTAAATCCGTCCAAGTTCTGCGCAGTTTAGTTGGAAAAGAGTCATGCTTATGTGATACATATAGCGCTGTCTCCGTAGCAAATCAGGACAGTTCTGTTTAGGTCCTAGTATTCTTCTCTGCCGTACACCACACGGCCATCTACGAATTTATGCAAGTAAAAATCAATTTACTGAATATTTGCTCCGAATGGGTAGGGTAGGTTAGGGGTTGGGTATTGGGTAGAATAGGACAGACTAGGGTATAGGGTAGGGTAGGTATAGAGTAGGATAGGAATATTATATGGCGCGAATCAAGTCGCGCCGGGCCAGCTAGTAAATAATAAACTTCGCTGGTGAAATTGTAAGTAATATTGTGTTGTATTGTGTTTATTATATCCAAGGTGTGGACGGGAATATACCGGTCCCCGTTTATTCAATTTGCCGGCCTCCGGGCCCTATTTGAAGAGTGTTTCCGTTATTAGATTAATCGATTGGTCGCCGAAAGTTCAAATTAAAATGAGGTTTCGACCTTAAAGGTATAGGGATAGGGTATAGGTCAGTTGGTGACAGGGTCAGGTCGAAATCGAAAATATTTTGTCGCGTTATTTCTCCCGAGAGATAATCTATGTAGGTTTGTTTACGATTTGTCAGTGATGCGTAAGATACCATACTAGGATTGTAAACGCAGATATCGAACTGTAAACGCATTCAATGTTTCCCAACGTACCAATTTAAATAGACAGTAAAACTACAGATAGGTACTGTACGCGTGCGAATTCATGTCCATCGGGCACGACCGTGTAAATGATTCGAGTAGCGTTATCATTTAATTATTGAAGGCTCGATACATCGCCAACCTCACTCGGTTACGGTTTGAGCGAGTGAGATAGCGACGTATAATTCGTTTAACATAAACGGTAATTTTAAAACAAATGACATTATTTTATTTGTTTCACATATAAAACTTAGGGACTCACACGCGACGTACCTTTTCGATTTAACCCTAAACGTCGGTAAACAAATCGAAAAGGTCCCGACGTCGCGTGAGTCTCGATTAACATAATAACGTTACTTAAGTTGTGTTGTGTTCAAAATGAGATGCATGAATTTTTTAATTTTGTAATGTCAACTTCTTCAATCTGCTAGCTAGTGTCTGTTTTTCTACTAGGAAAGCACTTTTAGATTTTCAGAAAGCGGTTTCTAACCAGAATTCTTAACTAAAAAACTTCGTTTTTACTTGCAGCGACTGCCATCTGACCTAGGCCTCGAATTCGCTAATTTACATGCCTTGATTGAATTGTAATTGGATCTTAATAGCAGCAGAACGGCAGTTTTAATGGTAGCAGAACAATAAAAACGCTTAAAACTGTCATTAAGCTGCGATTGCAATCCAATTACAACTCAATCTAGCCATTATTAAATAAGCGGACTTGAGGCCGTAATAGTTTGTATAGTATGGCCGGTTGGCTTGAACCCCTGAGATGGTGTCAGGGCCCTAAATGCTGATTTGTATTGGAAGAAAACAGCAGCAACAGGACAGCAGAAATTATCAAAATGGTGGTACAGTAAGGCACTACAAGTGTCGCATTTGAACTCCATAGGAACTGAACCGAACAAAGCAAACGTTGAAAATATTATTTTAAACCTCTTTTACAGGTATTACTCTCATTATTCGGCCACGAATATTCTGTGTACGAAGTCCTAATAATTAAAACGTTATGTGACGCAGAATGGTATTTATTTTAACAAACACAAGATGGCGGCGAGTGGCGGTTAATTTTACCACCATTGAGGGCGGCGCAGGGTTAAATATACTTCGGTAAGCGGCGGAGAGGTTGAGCTATTGGGCCAGTAGAGGCACTACAAGTGTCGCCCTGTTTTTGGGGGCTAATGAGGCTGCAAGAACTGAACCGTATTGAGTAACTGAAGATCATAGAAACCGTAAGTTTAGTTTTAACTGTACTGTTTATCTGGTTAGTTTATGTGGACTTATGTAAGTCACATAATTTTTTTTGTATTGTAATAGAGATGGGTAACCGAACAAACAGTCACCAGATTGTAAGTGATCACGGCCGCCCATGGACATTCAGAACACCAGGTGGATCACGAATCCGTTTTTGGTCTTTGAAAAACGTGTTCTACGTTTCTTGAAGGCCACAATGTCGGCGAAGTGTTACGAAAATCGATCTTAAAGATATCTCCTTTTTGCTTACTTGGAAGTTGGTATCCGACGGAGTAGAATGTAATTTCCGTTCCACGTACGGGTATCGTACCCGTGGAACAGAAGTGTGACATTTATGTATGTACTCGTATGTATGATCGAGGCGACTCATGTCTTAGACGAGTCTAGAGTCAAATGGGTAGCATGGCGTTATATATATTTTCAACAAGGCGCTCTCTAATCTAATGTTAACAGTTCTCGATTCGTGGGATTTGAGATTGATGGAGGCCTGCGGTGGCAGGAGCACATCGACAGAGTCTGTGCTAAGTTAAACTCTGCTTTTTATGCCATTATCAGGCTCTCAAATACACTTTCAGAATTAACCTTCTGACAGCGTACTATGGGTATTTTAATTCGAGCCTAACTTATGGCATTGATCTCTGGGGGTTGGCTGCTGCCAGAAATCGCCCATTTATAATTCAGAAAAAGGTTGTGCGTGTTCTGTCCCGCGTCCCACCAGATACGCCGCAAAACAGCTTTTTATGAATCTTAAGATCCTGACACTGAGGAGGCATCTATCTGAATTCTCGGCGGATAATGCGCAAGTGATGAGATATTCGGCGAGGAGAAGTCTTAACCTTAACCCGTTGCCAGCGCATGAGCTACAAAAAACTAGCCAATCTCTGCGCGTGATGGCTCCGAGAATTTACAATAAATTGCCTACGGATATACACCTAGCAAAAACGGAGTACTGTTTTATAAAACAATTAAAAGCGATGCTTATTCAAAAAGCATATTATTCTGTTAGTGAGTTCCTTGACGAGTGAACTAAAATATATCGATTTATCTTAATTTTATAAATTTTTATTTGACATTTTATTAATTTTGTAATGTGACATGTTAAGATGACTATTGATACTCAATTAATATCTAAAGGTGACAATTTCAATTCTATTATTAATTCAATTGGCTGTGATACTATTTAATTATTGATGTAAATACTCAATAAATATGCATAGTTAGTCAGGACATCATGTATACTGTATAAAGAAATATGAAAAATAATCCAACCCGCCTGCATTGTGTGGAAATTATAACTAACAACTGAAAGGATGACATCTCTCGTGTAACTCATCAAATAGCTGAGCTATTATAGATTAAAAGAAAAACTTAGGTACACCTAAGCTTACTTCTTTTATGTAACACCGAGGCGGCCAACAAGCTTACGGCCCGCCTGATGATAAGCAGACTGTTGCCGTAACCTATGGTTACAATACCAGGTTTGCGTTTTCACTAACGTTTTGCCGACCCCTTAAAAACCGTTTCACCCATTTCTCCATCCATGTTGTGCCTACTCTCCAGGGCAAAACCTCTCCAGAAAGCTCATTCCACAACCTTAGTGAGCGTGGAAGAAGTGGCTTTTCTATCTTGCTACAACAGGTGAAAAATGTAGTTCCCACACGGTATCCGCCTACACCGCGCCGGGTTGACACTGCCTTTGACCAGTCGAATGAGCAACCAGGTCGTTGGTCGATACTTGTGATAGTTTAGCGAATAATTTTAAAGGGTGGCCACCCTACGCGCTCGGGTGCCCAATGACCATGGCGCGGTTGGATGAAACGAAAATTTAGTGCTCATTAAATGAGATGAACATTTGTGGTTATTATTGGTCATGTAACAGGCTAATGAACCCATCATACGCTTATGTCTTTAGGAGGAGTCGAGTCGAGTCGAGCGCGCTCCACACAAACGTAATTTGATCATATTTTCAGTATTACGCTATCAAAGACAATGTGAGCATCGGTGGCCGAGAGGTAAAGGTATCTTACTGGTAAGCAAGAGGTGCCGTATTCGAAGTTCGAGTTATGTACATTAATTAAATGCTAACCGATACTTTCGCGGTGAGGTAAAATATACTGATGAAACCTACACATTCAGGCGACTGAATGGTTACCATGATCCAATCTGGTCTGGTTCCGCTGGTAGCAGGATCACGGAGGTCAGATGGTAGCCGCACCACTGTAATTATCTGATTTGCCGAATCCTGGATCATGGTCAATGCGGACCCCGGGCCCTCGTGTGCGAGAGCACAACCGGGATATTACACCAAAATGATGATTATTAGTATAATAGGTAGTGAGTAAGAAGTGACGAAGCTGAAACTAGCTGATGTATTGCTTGTGTGAGGTGATTATATGTGATGCTTGGACAAATTCACACAGCGCCATCTAGGCCCAAATTAAGTAAAACTTGTGTTATGGGTGCCAGAAAACTGCTAAACTACTCATATATTTTTAAATACATACTTATTATACATGCCCGGACCCGTAACAGAAATTAAAATTCATGTATTTATGTAAACTCCTTATTGCAACAACATAGTACATTTCAAAAGGAAACACTTACAAAGCAAAGGCGAACTTATCCCACAACGGGATCTCTTTCAGCTAACCTTAGACAAGCCGAAAGGAGCTTTAGCGAGCTTTATTCATCATTTCCATTTCTGCTCAGCCGGAAATCTTTGTACTTGCTTCGGCAGTACATATACTAAATATACAAAAAAATCGAACCCAGGACCCTCTACGTGGCAGTTAACCAATTGAACCACTCAGGTCAGTGATGAAGCAGAAACTAGGTAATGTGCATTAGTTACCACCTTATACATTAATTCCTTACCACCTACTGTAACTCATATTAACAGCTATTTCACATGTTGCCATCCTGGCTTCCTAATACCAGCATAACAGGTGTCACTAGGGTTGCCAACACTACTATATAATATAGTATCCTACTATATTAGGGGTCTACCTACTATATTTAATTAGCACAACATTACCTACCACTTACCGCAAAACGGAACGCGTCCGTAAGATCCTCAAAAGAAAAATTTTCCTGATGCAAATCGAATATTTCAGAACGGTCTTAACATTTGTATGACGAGACGTCAAACTCGAGTCAAATAAAACAAAAGAGCTATGAAGCTCAATGTAGCAGAAAATATACATTTAAGAAATAATATAGGCACGTACATTTTATTTAAAAAACCCACTATTTATTTTTTTATTTATTCCCTACAGCCTGCCCTTTTTATGGCTTCTAAACCCGAAAATACTATATTTGGTCTAAAAAAAGTTGGCAACCCTAGGTGTCACAGGTATAAACAATGCTTCGGCCAAGTTTTAATAGGGCTAAAGTAAGCATTGTCTGCGACCAATTAACAAGGGTTTTGCTTGGGCCGGGATTAAACGGTTGCCAGTTTACTGTCGGCTTGTTTGCTTATGCTGTTATAAATATACTCAGGTATGAGATCGAATTAAAGATCAAAAATGTAAACAAATGGGTTGCCACTATGAAAAAATTACCCAAATGGTGGAATATTTAAAATCATTGAAATATTGATTAAAATTATTACATTAAAAATGAAATAAAATCATATGAATATTTAAATATTTTACTGATATAAATAGGGAACAATGTGTTTTTTTTGTTTCGTATTTGTTGCTGCTACAATAAAATGTGTATTTTTCTATTATGCCACTGGTAATGGTGGGAAATTCTAAACATTTGGTTTGTTGTTACGGTACATTATTGCAAAGGCTCTGAAAGTGAGAGATTGACCGACACCGAGACCTATATACTGCTTTTCTCAAATAATAATACATAAAATAACATAAGATTTAAAATGGCGGCCACTTCTTTCTAATAATGAAGTTTTCTAACTAGTATTTTAGGACTAATAGTTTCCGAGTTACTTATTACGTTTTTAATAAATTTAATAAATGGGGGTAAATTGTTTTGTTTCGTTTTCGAAAGTTTACCAGACATTACTTTTCAGTGTGCGTGGTGCATAACCATTTGGTAAATAAATACATTCGATAAAAAAGGTTTTATACCCCTGGATAGTCTCTTTGACATTGACAGTTGTGTGTTTACATTTTTGATATTTAATTTCATCTCCAACCTTAGCTGTAGCTGGGCGGTTTAAACCCGTGTGGGATGAGAAATTCAACTTTCGATTTGGGACGTTTTTCGAGGGCTAATGCGCTTATATTCAGTATCCTAAATTCAGCAGCAAAAAGGGTGAAAGCAAAAAGTGGAATGTATCGACTAAGATCCATTTCTGTATCACGGCCTCATACGATACATGACGATACAAAAATTTACCTTATTCTATGAGCAATACATTGCACTTTGATTTTCTCCAACGCTTTTTGCCATTGAATTTAGTCAAATATAATACCTAAGCGACTTGGGAAATTATTGGCCGTTAACACTAAACTTAGAAATCGCAAAAGTTTCGTGTCAACTAGTTTTTAGCCAATCAGCAACATCCATATTGAGATAAGAGAGAACACCGACTCCTAAGTTTAGTCAAAACAGCAATAAAAGTAAATATGCTAAACTTTCAATTTTATAAGATTGATGAATATCTCTAAGTAAGTAAAACTGATTGATTAATGAAGACGTCCGCCTGTAAACAACAAGATAGTAGCTCAAAGATGAACGACTTCGTTATTCAAAATCAGGTTGCTTGTTGATTTTTATAATGCGTACGGTTAAGAATGGAACGCGTTGCCTGCGAGTGTGTTCCCTGGTCACTATAATTTGGACGCCTTCAAGGCTAGAGTAAATAGGCTGTTTCTAAACAGACATGCTCCATCATCGGCTCCATCGTCACTTACCACCAGGTGATATCGCGGTCAAATGCCTGCCTAGTCGAACTATAAAAAAAAAAAAATCTTAAAATTTCCCACGTCGCTTTACTTTTTTTTAATAATTGTAATTTTAATCGTCTACAATTGCTTCCTAAAATGCTACTAATAATATAACAGCTTACGCAGGAGATATTCGCATTCTGTACGAGTTTTCCATGAACGAGATATCTCTCGTTCTCGGGAAACTCGTATAGAATCGAGCATAATCTATCGGGCATAATCTTTATTTGGGTTTCTGTGAGTATAGCTGGTTATAAATTCCGTACGAATTTTAGCTTGCCGACTGAATTTACCCTTATCTATTTATTACTTTCGAGCACCTGCTTTACCAAAATAATTTGCAGGTGAAACGTACCAGGAGCTGCTTGGAGGGCTTGGCCACCTGGAGGAATACCTTCTCGTACCAACAGTTATATTAAAAAATTGCCCGATATCGCATGTCGCCACTGTACCTTTTACCTACTAAGTCTCGCAGGTATACTTGATTTGACTTCAAATGCATGATACCAAAGATAACAAACAACTTTTTATATAGTAAGTTCTTAAGTATCTGACTGATTACAATTTCTTAGTTACGAAGAAACGGAACAACTATTACTGATCGCTTCATAATCACACATACACACACACACGTACACACACAAATACATTTACAACATATTTTTAATCAAAAGAATATGTAAATGTAACAGAAATACTCCACAACAATGCAATACCACCTATAAAATAGTGCTACTGCGGCCCGACGAAACCCCTGATATCCAAGACACAGGTCTCTGACCTACTTTGGTTTCAGAAGTTTCAATGTATTTTACCTCAGTACTATGTGTATTCTCTGTGCTATCTGTATACCTATTACATACATTGTATTATTATCGCCTGTAAATTTCCGAAATAAATTATTTTATTATTATATTGCAAAATTAGTATGAAACCGCTGAATTTGTTTGCGTTTTTTATCACAAACACATTTATACGGTTTACCCCCTTGGTATCATGATATTGAAGTCACCCTATATAGCTATATAACATACACATAGTGTCCACTAATTTACTATGGCCAGAACTCCTAACACCACTATCTAACCTCGCAGATATCCAGGATGGATAAAGGATTTTCCCCGCGACAAAATAGGTACAAGTATCTTTGTAATAAGTTCTCATTATTGTTTCTTTATTAGTTCTGCGAAAACCAGTAATAATGTAACAATTTTTGGTAATAATGTGCTTACCTGTAATTGGTTAGGCAATAACAAAGCGATTGTAGTACCTTAGATTTAGATGTAGTGTACTATATAATATTATTATTGCCCCGGTTATTCTCTTGATGCTCTCAAGCACGAGGTCCCTGGGTACGCCTTGACCATGATCCAGGATTTGGCAGATCAGGTAATTACAGTGGAACGACAGCCATCTGACCTCAATAACCCTGTTGTCATCTGATGATGGAGAAATCTCGGGCAACTGTCGCTGGGCATAATTATCTTACTCAGGTGTTAGTTACACTCTCAGAGTGTAACTGAGTCACTGAGTCACTCTTCAGAGTGTCATCAGTGCTTATGATGAAGCTACAGTACTCTCGATTAGGTGTTAGAGGACTCCCTCACCCTCCCTCCCTTTACCCTCACCGTAAGAGTATCAGTTAGTATTCAACGAATGTACATAACTCAGAAAAGAGTCATTGGTACATGGCCGCAATGGGATTCAAACCCGGTACTTCTCGCTTTCGAGTTGGAAACCGTAACCACTCGGCCACCGACGCTCCTAGATGGAGTGTACTATCTGTTGGTTAACCAATAAAAAGGAAGTAAATACAAATACACATAATATTCCCCAACATCTGTCTTCCCGCTCTAAGTGATCTCCAATACGTTTCCCAGTCTTGGAATCCAGTTAAGGCTCAATATCGGAATTCCAGCAGACGATGTCTATGTCTGGCACTTTGGTCTGGAATGGCTCAGTCTTGTGATCTTATGTTAGTTTCTTAGAAGACAATTCAATTGGAACTGCAGGACGACGGAAAACTATTTTTCGATTCGTTAAAGCATCTTTTGTGTTTGCTTTTCCAGACAAATAGTTAATACACAAGAAAAGAAGAAAGAGTATAGTTTCTTAATTAGTATTTCAGTTGCTTTGTGTTCGTTTCATTCTGATAATTTACAAGAATTTTCATTTTATTTATATTAAATAAATATATTGAACATATAAATTTATTAAAATTGAATTATTTATTGAACAACACCTTAAAGATACAATACAACTAAAAATACAACTTAGCCTAACCAAAAAAAAACCCTACGTACCTACCAACAGATAAAAAAGTTGACCCAGGTCCCCAGAATTTGGAAAGGTGCCCAGAAGGCTGGCTGTGTTGCCCCGCTTATACGCTGACGCAAGAAGAGGCCAGCCATCTCTGGTCATTCGTGATTTCGACCAGGCGCTTAGATAATTCTTTCTATAAGGAATGGGGCTTGGTCCCCACGGGAAAAAATTTCACTCTCTTTTGATTTGGTGAAAGAGTAATCGGTTAGTATTCAACTAACGTACATAACTCAGAAAAGAGTCATAGGTACCACTCTACCACTAACGGTCTAATGTTAGAAACCAGGAAAATATAACCGGGAAATTGATAGCTCCTGTAATTAGGCCGTAGGTGAAACCAAGAGAGAACACCTAGTTTTCCCAAGCTTACTAATAACATTTCACAACACAATACTCAGCTACTTGCAAATTATTCCGTACAATTTTCATTTCAAAAGATTGAACGGCGGGTTCCTTCTTTTCACTTTATTTACCCTTTATTTCCAGATTCTTTGTCATTCTCAGGGTTTGTTTTTTAACTTTCCGGATGTAAATTATTCGATTTTTTCCTCTCTCTTATTTACATGTTAAACAAATATTATTCCATTGAGTTTGAAGAAACAAAAGATCTACGAACTTCAGAGAGTTTGTTTGATGAACAGATTTTAATAACAATCTGCATTGTATACTAGCTTTATTCTGCGACTTTGTCTGCGACTTTTTTATTTTTTCCGAAAGACTGACCGACAAGGTAGAACTCACAAATAACAACAATTTATATTATTAAAATTTTAACAGAAAATTAACAACTTTCATGAAAAACCCTTATTGTAGCGTATTATTTTCCTTAAATCCTGCCATTTTATATAATATTGCCTGTAGGTGATCTTACTTTAAAGTAAACAAGACCAAACTCCGTTGGTCGATAGTCCATTTCACGTGATCAGGCGAAAATTTTAATCGTGGAACTCTCGAGCATGGGTGGGGGGAAGTAAGCTTCTAAGAAAGAATGAGTAAGTCAAGTAAGTCTTACTATAAACACTATTTTGTAAACATATTCCTATAGTACATCATTTGGTTTTTGTTCTATCCATCTTCAAGCTTCAAGTGACAATACCCCCAGGTTTCACAAAAGATCTTATACACATTTATGCATTAATAATGCCAAACCTAGCATGTATCTAGCAAGTATCTCGGCCTATTTCGAAACGCGCTTTGATATCCAATCAATGGGGCTTTGATTTCGATTGACTATTTCTGTCGGATTGTTATGTATATATGTGTTGGCTCCTTAAGACTGTCAAAGTTGTTCGTCCATTAGTCTATTTTATTGAAATATACAGTGATGTCACCGTTGTACTTTTCTTTTCATTAATTTATGTGATATTTATTTCGTTACTACTCCTACTTAGGAGTAAATTTTTGAGAGTGTGGCCTACGATTTCCGAATATCAGTTATCACGTCTACGCCAAAGTCTAGTTATACGTCTAGATCCAAGTGCAGGATCAGGTCCAGTGAAGTCTGCGAAAGGAAAATATAGAAGAAAAATTAAGGCAAAGTTCAGGAATAAAGAAAACGGTAGTGGAAATTCATCATCACAGCCCATAACAGTCCACTACAGGACTTTGGGCCTCTCCCGCAAAAGGGGAGGTTATTGCCATAATCTCCACGCTTGGCAGGCGGGTTGGAGATCGCAGTGTTGCAAACATAACAATGAAAAACGCTGCTGCCCATTTTCCAGTTTATGGAGACTAGATATTTTGCCTCTAAACCTTAGTCGCCTTGTACGACACCCACGAGTGTAAGGGGTTGGTGCTATTCTACTCTACCGGTCACCACACGGCTAAAAATGGGAACGGGAAAAAATGGGAATGGAAAAATTACAGCAAGAAAAACTGATTTTCGGAAATTTAAGGCAACACTCGTTTTTGTTAAAATATTCGTACAATATTCTAATATTGTTTACTAGATTTTGCTGCAAACTTGAGAAAATAAAAACAGAGTACCTAGCTTTAGCTTTATAAAGAACCTAGATACTAGAAAAGCTAGCAAAAGCTAGCGCAAGCTTCTTACACGATGGGGGCATTTTAAAAGCTTCTATTGTATTGGAAACGCGCACTTATTCCAGTATTGTACAGACCGTTTTATTTTTATAGTCTTTAAATACTTAGAAAAGTTCCTGCTATTTGTTCCGTTTATTTTTTAAATAATAGTGTTGATATGAATTGTTTTTTATTTCCAATTAGCAGTCCTTCACGGTTATCATCCGCGCGCAGTTCGGATCTCTCAAAATTTATATATCTAATATCCTATAATAATAGGATTCTTCGGGATTAAATTATCCCGAAGATGTAAAGCCTATGTCTCTGCTATGGCATGGCTTCCTATTAGTGAAAGAGTTTTTGTAATCGATTCTGTAGTATTTTTTTCCATTACACCCAACATACAAAGTCACAAACATACCTAAAATGTCCTCTTCATAATATTAATATCAACCCGCCTGCCAAGTGTGGAGATTATGGCAATAACGGCTGCTTTCGTGAGAGAGGCGTTAAAACCTGCAATGGGCTGTAATTATGAAGAATATTAAAATCTAGAGTGTATATTGTAAAATTTTAAAAAGCAATTTTTTTGTCATCCAGTGGATAAGAAAGAACTTCCGATGGAAACTAGCTTACCTACCATCGCCGTCCGAATAAAAACAATTACACAACAATTTTACATTAACAATTTTTTATTTTATCTACAGTTACGAAAACATAAAAAATGAACATTATTTGACCATTTCGAAAAGAAAACACTTCAAATAAAAAAAAATATACCCGAATTTCGCCCCCGACTTCGTTTCAGCATACACAAGAAGCCGTATACTAGACAGCGTCATCGTTACCCTGATTGAACGGGGCCACTCGAAATGTTTGCCCAGAGCTCCACTTTGTACTGCCTCCGATCTCCATGGGCCTCTCACAGCGAGTTTACAATTCCTCTACAAACAAACGTAGAGTAGATACCAAGCACGGTTTGATACTTGCTTTAGATTTCAAATAAACATAGATGTAGATTGAAGAGATAGGTATTTAAAGATATATCCACACTAATTCGTGGCAGTGACTCAATCACCCTCCGTGACGGACGGCCGTAGCCAAAAGAATATTTTCTCCTACATTTTAACGACATAACATCTGAAAATTCAATTACAATGAAATTGTGTTTTCTATTCCTACTGTTATTATAAATTCGAAAGCAATTCTGTCTGTCTGTGTCGATGACACCTCTAAAGCACTGCACCGATTTTGATGAAATTCGGTATGGAGATAGTTTAGCATCTGAGGATGGATGTATGTAATTTTTATTAATCTCCCCTTGCAAGTTTGCAAGATATAGGTACAATAGTTCACACAGGTCTCCACCGTCTCACACAGGTCTCCTTTTTTTTACGTCGGGAAAATCCATTTACGGATACCTAGACGGAGAATATTATGTGGGACTCGCCTGTCATTGAAAATGACAGTCCTGCCCACTAAAACCACCACGTTGCCTCTCATATGAAAGCTAGTAACAAACAATTTTGTCCCTACGTGTCGATCAAATTTATGTATTATAGTATTACCACAATTAAACCGTTAAAGATGAATTTGGAATATGTACTATCGCTGCATAAACCAACATTATATATGGATAAGTTCACACATATTACCTCCAGTATCTCTCGTCGTGGCATGCCTTGGCTAACGAAATTTGACCTTCACTTCATTAGTCCATTGTTCTGAACCATGCATGGGTCAAATCAATTTTACGTCAAATGACTGATATAATAATTTACACGTCCCTGACACGGCACGACAACGGCCTAGGCGTGTGTCTATAATCCTTAACAAAGGAAACATGGTGTTTATTTAGTTAGACCATCCACTGGATAGATTTAACGACGTATAGTTAATCTAGTCAAGAGCAAGTATAGGTACACAATATGTCACTGGTTAGTGATTATTTCTGTGCATATATCAGGTAGAGTTATTGAGGTTGTCAGTATACATATACCTATTGATGTCAATTTTCTGGAACCAGTAACAGGAAATTGAATTTCGAAATCGCATTCCTAATTCCTGGATGATATTGTTTTCTTTACTAGCGAAAAAAGGTCCACAGCCTAGCGGTAAATACCGGCTTAGCGGCTAGCGGTCAATCTCCTAGCCAAGATCCGTTCTTCTACTAAGGGCTTTCAATTTTACTGAAAGCTTTTTCCGCCAGCTTTTCCTACTCCCCACAAGACGGTACGCTAAGAAATTCTACGACTGAAATCGACGAGTAGGAAATGTCTTTATAAAAACCAAGCTTTTCATTCCTAAGTTTTGTTGTAGTATAAACTTTATACTACAACGTAACTTGGTTTATCAGTTCTATAAGTAAGTAGGTAAATTTTGGACTACGTGTTTAAAAAAAGAAAAAAGTAATTAGATAATAAAAAAATAGGTCAAGCAATTTAATTATTTGCATTGCTATGGTATCCCTATCTGTATACCTGGAAGGAAAAGAGAAGTTAGAAACTCTATTTCTTGAAATGTAAATTATTATAATTGGCGCCTCTTTTTCTACAAAACTAAAATGACTGTTCTACGTCTTCTTTTCTTTTTTGGAAATGGCAAAAATGTAAAGCGCCGTTTTCTATTGTTTTAACACTGCGATCTCCTACCTGTCTGCCAAGGGTACTTTTTTTTTATATTGCAAGACAGGCATTCGACCGCCATCTCACCTGTTGGTATGTGACGATGCGGCCGAAGATGGAGCATGCCCGTCTTGGAACAGCCTATTCACTCCGGCCTTGAAGGTATCCAGATTATTGGTCAGGAAACACTTTATATTGTTGAGATTATAGTAATATCAGAAAGACGTTTATAGGCTCTGCTTAGCATCAGGTGGATGGTAAGCTTTTTGTAAATATAAATGTGTAGAAAAAGCAAGCCCAAAACCATAGCAGAGCTCTGTCACGGGCACTTGATATGATGATGGGAACAAGAGGTAATAAAATATGGAAGAAAAAAATAGGCATTCTTAGTGTGATACTGTAGATCATGGACTTATTATCTATGGATACACTTATCTCCATGGCACAGGTAATATTACATTTTACTTTCATTTACGTACATAATCCCCTGGTGTTGCTGATGTCCATAGGTGGCGGTGACCACTCTCCATCAGGTCCTGCTTGACTCTTTGTCTGTCTTATAATATTTCAAAAATCTAAAATTTTTTCATATTAGTTATATATTTGTTTTCCTTAAATGTATTAAATGTAAGTGTAGATAGTAAAATGTTTTTTACTTTTCTTTATAAATACTTTCCTTTAGATTAACGCACTATTAATGATGCTTTTAGCAACTTGGATAAAGTAAATGTACTCTTTAATTTGATTCGGTAAACCACTCACATGATAAGAGACACTCGTGGGTGCTTGGAACATTGTTTAACAACTTGTCCTTCAGGAAAAGAAAACTCTATGATAAGGCTGCGGGCATGTAACTCGTGGAAGATGGTGTCATTCATGGATTTAAGAGGAAAGGCTCCGTCGATTTTTTCAGTATAAAATCGAGGTATCGTAGTCCCCATTTTTTTTCTCGGGGCCCTATTGTTGAAACCGCTCGCATCCACGCGATCAGTTTGCACTACCTACCTTCCACACTCGGTATCTTCTAGAGAGAGAAAAGACAAGTATTAAAGGCGTGCGCTTGCGTGTATGCGATCGGTTTCAAGAATAGGGCCCTGGAGTTTAACAGCAGATTTTCATACACAGAGTAGATATAGGCCATTAGCATGTTTTACGTTACATTTTTTTTGTTGAACGCCACCTTTACACTGCAATTAAACAAACTTACAACGTTATTCCAAAAAATCAAACGTAGAGACATAGATAATGTTAATCTTATAATATACCTGTATTTATTAAGCAATAAAGAGTTTACATACATACATACACTCAAATCGGTTGAGATTTGACGGAGGAAATTGGGGACTACGAAAACTCGGTTTGCCCGATTTTATATAGTTATAATGTGTTTGAGGGCCAGTTGTCCCTTTCGTTGTCTTTCGAACGCGGGAGGCTTTCAGACGCAAACTTGCCTCTTATTTAATACTAAAGGGATTATTCTTCAAACTTAATACTTTGAAGTTCTTGGAAATAACTTTGCCGTATTTTATTTAGTTGATATCATCAGTTGGTTTCATCTATTTCAACTCCGTGAGTTTCTTTACCGTTGTCCATCGCTATCCTTGCTGTGTCGTTTGGTAATATTTAACAATACAAAAAAAATATGAGAAGTTAACATTTATTATATAACTCTCTTTGGTCCTAATCTAAGAATTTCCACTGTTATCCGCCTCCGCTTTATACGGCATGGTGTTCACTTCACTTTTTGTTACGAATCTACACTGATGAATACCTACTTATGATACACTAGCTTGCTGAAGTATATAATATCAACCATAGAGTGCAGATCAGACCTGTAAGAGTTAACACGATAAACCATTAATCCGCAGTCCGATTCGTAAGCGAGAGGTACCGCGTTAACAATAACTCTTTTTTGAGTTATGTTAATTAGTTGAACACTAAGCGATGCTCTTGAAGTGAGGGAGGGCTCTTGAAGGAGGGAAAATCATTGTGATAAAACCGACCGATTAGGCGACTGAATATGTCATAATATCTGATAACTTTCCCCTGTTAACACGAATACGGAGATCAGATGTCGCTTTACTGTAATCAGCTGTTCTTCCAAATCCTGGATAAGGCGGACCCTGAGCCCTCGTGCGCGAGAGCATAACCGGGACATTAACGCCAAGATGATTTATTTTATAAGACTAGATGTTCAAAGTTCAGTCATGTCACATTGGGCTTGTTCCGTTTATCCACCCTAAAACAGGCACCCTAAGGAGGATACTCGAAAACGCGTGTCCATCTATCCACCCTGAACGGGGTGGATAACCGGCATCCACATCTGATTGTTCTTCCGACTTTTTACCCCAAGTACAGTTTGAATAAAATTATCTATTAAATAAAAGCTTGCATCCTGTATTTATAAAAATAACTTTTTCACTAAACAAAAATAATGATTACTTCTCTACTAACTAAAAATAAATAAAAAATACTACACCCATGCGAAGCCGAGGCGGGGCTGGCAGTATTTTATAAGTTTTGCAAAACGTTCAGAAAATGACCAACACGTATTTCATTATTGAGTAGCCGAAGTTGTGTATCCTGGAGAAATTCGTCCCTTTTAATGTATATTTGCAATCGTTTTCTAAATGTTTGTGCTGCAGTAGACGTATTAGCGAAGAACTGTGCATTTTTTTGCACGCATTCCAAAAACTTAACCGGGTTTGTGTATGTTTCTGTAAATGACTGTACATAGGCAGGGGAGAAAATCGGAAGAAAGATTTTATATGAATTACGAATATCCACCCTGTTTAGGGTGGATAGATGGACACGCGTTTCCGAGTATCCTATATAGTGCCTGTTTTAGGGTGGAAACGGAACAAGCCTCACATTAGGATCATTCTGAAAACGTATTGTTTTTCTAGAAATTATGTTAGGAATAAAACATGTTTAGGTTTGCCTACTGATTACTTATATTATTATATTCACTTGAGCCTTTAGATATTGAGTACATATGTTTTTTTTTTAAGTGTTACATACACTTCGACAAATCATCATTACCATCACAGCCCATAACAGACCACTGCAGGGACTTAGGGCCTCTCTCACAAAAGGGGAGGTTATTGCCGTAATCTCCACACTTGGCAGGCGGATTGGAGATCGTAGTGTTATAAATATAACAATGGAAAACGCTGCATTTTCGACCCTACGGAAACTTTAGATCTTTTGCCTCGAAGATATTAGTCGCCTTGTACGACACGACACCCACGAGTGTAAGGGGTTGGTGCTATTCTACTCTGCCGGACACCACACGGCTGTTCTATTCTTCGACACATTAAAATGAAAAACCGCTGCCGCTTATGTCCCTGCTCCTTCCACTTCACTGAAGTTGGGACGTGTGTATCTCACTAGACAACTCCCATACAAAACTTCACACAGCGCGCGACGTTTATGAGAACTTTGACATTGTTATGTGTTGTTTGTACATGACATACGTGGATGGTCCTCCATTGGGATCTCAAGCGGCAATGGATGCTCGTAAGATGTTATGGCTGATATTAAACTGGAGAATCTTTAGATGAGACATCTGTCGGCTTTATTGTTGATATTAGGGGTGAAATTATTTCATTATGAAACGGTCGGTGCTTTATTTTGTCTGCTATATATCGACAACACAACTGGGCCTCAAGTCCGTTAATTTACTAATGGCTTGAATTGTTATTGGATCGCAATCGGTGTTCTATGGCAGTTTAACACGTATTTAGTATTCTGCTACTGTTACTAATAGCACGATTGAATTGTAATTGGATTGTAATCGCAGCCTAATGGCATTTTTACGCGTTTTTAGTATACTGCTACCATTAAAACTGCTGGACCCGGGGCCCTGGTGTATCGTCCTCGGTTAAGGTAGGCGGGAGGGGAACGTTTAGAGGCTATTTCGGGGCTGTAAGAGGGGGGCACGGGGCAGGCACCTCAAAAAAACAAAATGCTTCTTGCCTCGCGCCCCAAGTCCATCCCTGAAAAATGAATTTTTCGTTCATGATTTTGGGTCCAAACCGTCAACAAATTTTTGGAACACATATATTATACGTCATATGGCCATAACGGAACAGAACTGAACGGACTTAGGGTACTATATAATATTAACACCTTAACATAATATTTGTGAAGACAAAACCGCTTCTTGATAGATAACTGAGCGATAAATAGGTAAAAACATGTAGTAAATGCGAAACATTCCTAAGGTAAACAGTTTTGATACTTGTTGTTTGAATGCGTCTTCCCACCAAGTGTTACCACATTGAAGTACGAACTTGTACAATATACGTACAGTAGGTACAATACAAAGTAAACGCGTGCCTACCAACAAAAAGACATCAAAACGCCACTAAACCCCGTTTACTTCCCGCCACAACGCTCATTACACCACGTAGACTCTGTCTCAGTAACTGCACGGGTCCATTGTCTTCCGAACCGAATTCGAGGAAATATTAACTACGTGAGATAATATTAAGTAAGTCTTATATTTTTGGAGCGCTACTAGTCTAGTGGCAGCGTCCATGCGATAACGTCAACCAAGGTTAAGCAATGCTCGTAATCATAGGCGTAGGAAAGGGGGGAGCCGGGTGGGCCGTGCCCACCCTAGAATGGTCTAGTGCCCACCCCAGGATGTGGTGCTCACTGGCTGTACATTGGCGATTGACTCGACTTCATCGGCCACCTCAGGGACCAGGACCTGGAAATCAGCCCTAGATGTGCTAATGCTCGTAATGTCCAGGAACTGGTTGGGTGACCGTTTCGTTAGTTGAACTTTAGCACCGCAACGAGCTTACCACCGTTAGCTGTGCCTCCTAACACCTTTGGCGAACCGAGGTTGACCAAAGTTAGACAGTTTAGATCTCCGTGATGGTATTTTCTGTTATTATTTAAGTCTATTATTATTATACTTGCATAAATTATTCCATTACGTTGTTATTACATTACTCGTGTTGTTTTGCTTTAATTTTCCATGCTGAATGATCTTTAATAAGTAGGATGCCTGGAATAAATCACTATAAGCGATAAGGCCGCTTGTTTTCAATTCCACAGGTATCCAGCCATAGATTGAGGTAGGCCACGTAAAATATGCGAGTCATACGTATCAAGAATTTATCATTATGGTGTCAATAAACGTAATACATAGAGTTACATCTTTTTTCCGAAGGATTTGGTTGAGACCTCTCAACAGAACTTCCTCTCTTGAAAACTGAAGATGAAATACAATGTAACCAGAACATAGATGAAAAATACAAAAAATAAACTTCACCAAAATGTTCCCAGACCGGACCGCACGAAACCACGGACAAAGGCCCGTGAGCCTCCGCAATCATTCGCTAGATTAACCGCTGTCATTCCTTGGAACACTTGGTAGTTTTTCAAAACGTCTTTATCAAAGTTACTCGCAACTCCGTGCAGTTGGATCTGTCATTACGCGGGCGAAAGTCGCGGTAATTTCGCGTAATTTTACTTAGGCTTTAGTTTTGCGTGGGTGCTCGGAGTTCTCAAAAGGAAGAGGTACGGGCGGTTAGGCATTTTGGATAAATAGGTCATGCGGGATATTCGCAGATATCTGTGGTTTTAGGGGATTTTGATATTTCTTATGGGGTACATAAGAGCTTATACAGATGTACGTGATTTAAGCGCGTTTTGTCCCAAATGTTATGTTATGCAATTTTGGTGTCTATAGTAATGACAGAAAGCACAGAGAAAGTCTTTTAAACCTGTTAAACAGCTGTCCTTATCCCCTCAACTGGCAACCCTCCGGTTGCAGGCCTGGAATTTTTTTTAAGATCTGGCGACCCTCCGGCTGCCGAGCGCCCGCCCTATTTAATGTCATAATTTAACTGTATTACCTAAATATGTTTGTGTAAGGTTGTCTAACGTATTGTTTTAATTAAAAAATGAAAAAGCTAGCTCGCCAGCAAAAAATATGGCATTTTATGTGTCAAAATAATGAAAAAGGTAGTATTTTGTTAGTTAGTTTAATTAAGCGTGACTTGACCTAGAAAATGGTATTCAAAATATTTTGATAACAATTTATATGATTACTTAACTATTTATATGAGTAACTTTTTTACCTATTAAATATTTGTTACAAAGGAATCAATACATTGATGATAATTTTATCGTCAAAAGTGTATTTTGCGCGCACCACACATGTGTGTCATCCAAATTCCTTATAATTTAATTTTTACCAGTGGTAAATTTAATTTTACAGTTTACGGCAGTATATCATTATAATAATATATACTATTTAATACAATTTATTTTATATTTTTACGATTTCTTGCAAGCTTTCCGAAAATTCTAGGCGGAAAACACGTTGCTATCTAACATTTATCGAAGTATTAAAACTCTAACAACACAACAAAGCATATAAATGGTTATTAAAACATTTATTTAACTATACGACGCATATGTCTTATTGTCATTTTGAGAAATGACTAAAGGTTTAGGCAAAAATTTGGATAGTGCGTGAAAAATATAGTAGCATGACTTGTTTATCATAATAACATTCGTTTTTTTGACAATATATTTTCCTCAGTCATATAATATTTATTTTCAGGATGCTTTGTAATCATATCATTTCTTTAGCGGAAAACTTGACACTTGAGAACGTTTCCTCGGGCTCAATGTCTAAAAGAAAAAATCGTACAAGTGTGTATAGGACTCGCTCCCTGATCTAAATCTGTTCAGCTGGTCAAATTTTAAAAGGTAATTTATGTTGATAAAATGATATTATGGGTATATACTTTTGGTTATCAAGAGAAAGAAACGGAAAGACACGATCAATAATAACTTAAATTAATTAATTATTTATTATTTCCAACTAATATTTTAAATATGAAAGTTTGTATGGATGGTTTAATGTTTGTTGCTCCTTCACGCAAAAAATACTAAACTGATTTAAATTATTATAGCCCAGAAAATCACATATCTATAATTTATCCCGTAATTGAATGTGGCTCTCGCAGCAACCTACCCGGAAATCGCGTTCAAATACACCACAATCAGTTTCACATCTACAAATTGACTGAATAGTTTAGCGTCAAATTAGGATCCGGTGTCCCATTAACATCATTGTATCGTATGTCAGTTATAATACTCTCAGATCAGCCACAAATCAATAGCGGCTATTTATAAGCAAGCATGTATAGGAGATTAATCTTGCTATCTTAGCTAAGACGAGAGTGATCTGTACGGATTTCTGTACACGACAGCTGAGCATTGCCTATTGTCTTTGCGACTATTGTTCGCAGCTGAGAGGCTGTCTCTGGATGTTCGTTAGTGGATAGTATTGATTGTAGATTGATATAGGTAGTGGTGTGTCGACTGAGTGGGTTTTCAAGTTTCGGATCCGGTACAAGGTGAAGTACGCTTTAGCTGTCTGATTTCCGATTTCGTAGAATTATTTCAGGATTCCGACCTTTTCTAAATTTAAGACACGACAAAATTTGGTTGTATGCACGGCGTGTTCGATTCCTCGCCGGACTATTGAAATGATGGTATGGTGTTTTATTGCTATATGTCCGGGGTATTACTACGTAAGTATATTACAAGAACATAAGAGCATGACCATCTTAAGAATCATGTTCCTGTGCACTATAGTTAACAAAGCATTTCACTAAAGGTGCAATAGCTTTCATGTATTAACCGAAGATGCATAATATACCTTTTATGTTGCTGTAGCTGCATAGGGAACTTTAGTTGAAGTGGCCCTATTTGAAGAGTGTTTCCGTTATTAGATTAATCGATTAGTCGTCGAAAGTTCAAATTAAAATAAGGTTTCGACCTTAAAGGTATAGGGATAGGGTATAGGTCAGTTGGTGACAGAGTCTGGCTTAAATCGAAAATATTTTGTCGCGTTATTTCTTCCGAGAGCTAATCTATGTAGGTTTGTTTACGATTTGTCAGTGATGCGCAAGATGAGATACTAGGATTGTAACGTATGGTCTGTTTAAACTGACTTGTCTTATTTGGTGAACAAACAATGTCCAAAATCACGACTTGCCGTATCAATCATGGTACGTGTTTTTTTTTATGTTTTACGGCAGACAAACAGGCAAGCGGGCCACCTGATGGAAAGTGGTCAACACCAGGGGAGTCACTAATGCGTTGCCCGCCCCTGAAGAGACCACTAATATACCTCTTAAACGATCCCATGTCATAGTCCAAAGGAAACACTGTGGCTGGGAGCTCATTCCACATCCGAATCGTACAAGCGAGAAACGTTCTTTCGACCCTTCGCGTCGTGACCAACAAAGGGTCTACGTAGTGAGGATGAGTACCAAACCCACGGCGGGTGGTGCGATGGCGGAATTGTGCTGTGGGCACCAGATCGAAAAGTTCCTCGGAACACTCCCCATTGTACACCCGATAGAAAACACACAGGGAGCCAAAGTCCCTTCGGTTTGTCAGTGGTTCCAAATTGCGTGTTTGTATGGGATCATCGACAATTCGTACGGCGCGTCTCTGTACGGTGTCCAGAGGATTAAGCAGGTCGGCAGTTTCGCCGGCCCAAAGATGGGAACAATACTCCATATGTGGCCGCACTTGTGCCTTGTACAGCAGCAGGCGCTGCCCTTGGGTGAAGTATCGCTTGGACCGGTTAAGCACTCCAAGCTTTTTCGAAGCCAGTTTGGCCTTGCCTTCCAGGTGACTCAGGAATCGCACGCAATCCTATATGTGAATCCAATATATTATAATCCAATATTTAATCCACGCAATACAAATGTCGAGAATTATATAAGAAACACATAGAATGTGCATTTTAACTAATACTGCTGCACATTATCCATTTAAACACAGAATTTCCTTAACCAAATAAGACAAGTCAGTTTGGACAGATTATACTACTACTCTTCTTTGTTGTTTATATATTTATTTAAACTTAATGCACTGTTACGTACAACGGCGGACTTGTCCCCTGTTCCTATTATTTGGAGTCGGGTCTCCTCATACGCTTCTATCAGGCAACTCTGTAATAGACGCGTTTTACCTTACAATAAAACGCATATTAAATACTTACCTTATTCGAAGCCTATACATATATGAGAGCAGCACTTCCGTTTCCGCTAAGTATCGCTAACTTCATTGTGGTATCCCTGCTTTTGCACCCCTCCACCGCCCGCAGGCGAGCGACTCACGTTGGTGAGATCGGGCTCGCTCTTGGTTCATTGCAGGATGCTGTGCGGCATCTCCGCCAGGCAGACCTTATTGTATAGGCTTCGAATAAGGTAAGTATTTAATATGCGTTTTATTGTAAGGTAAAACGCGTCTATTAAATCCTGTACGTTATTCGAAGCCTATACATATATGAGAAGTGTTTGATATCGTCTGGCGGTGGAGGTACATCAGTTAATTACGACGCCAATGTGATTATGAATTTGTGTAGGAAATTAGACAACGTTTCTATGAAACCATAGCTTATTAATTGTAGCTAATTTTACCACATAGTATGGATAAGTACTAATTATGACAAACTGTAATGTATATAAGTTTAATATTTAACAATTATAATGTAGCTGTTTAGTGAGTTAGGCACTAATAAATACAACATAAATCAATCATGTGATACCTTTACACAATATTATCAGAAAATCATGATATTATAATAACCATCATGTGGTGTTATCTTATGTTTATGACATAATTCTAAAATTAAACATGAATAAGTAACAAGCAAATTATACGGCTTATTATTTTTTTATGCAGACTGAAATAAATTTCTTAAATTTTTACTGCAATCAACTGGACTACGGGAGATTTCCCTGCGATAAAATTTTGTAAACGTATCCGCAGAACGCCAGTTGCCTTGGCTTAGTATTTTATCTAACGGAAAATTGTCTATCCAATTTTTGGAGGCTACTGCGGATCTGATACTACCAGGCGAGGCTATAATTTTTGTCTCTCGCAGGACCGATTTTATCCATCCACCGATTATGGTGCGGGATGCAGGACGGGGTTCTGCTCTAGCGGTTACGAAAAGTCTATTGCTATTACAGGCTTCCCGCCGCTGCCGGCCTAGAACAATAAGACGATTAATCCAATAAACAGGATTAGTACCCAGATTTTGGGAGTTATTTAGGATCCGCCATCCAGATTGTCTATAACCTGATGAATCTGTCTTGGAGCCAAAAGTAGGCCATAGAATAATATCCTGATCTGATTCTATTAGGTGCTCTGAATCAACACATAACAGTGTAAGGTCGTGGACACGCCTTCCAGAACAAAGTAACAATAGGGTAGCTGTGTGCCTGGACACTTCGTAGAGGTTATCAGTTTTCTGTTTCTGTGACAGAAAACTAGACAGTACAGACACATCCCATATTGGTGATTTAGGGTCTTTCGGACGCTTCAAGGAGATAGCCTTCAATATTTGGTTAACTAATTTATGGCTAGATAAAGCACCAGGGTGGTCTGTATTGGAAAGTGTTGACACAACGGACTTATGTAATAATATTGTGTTATATGACAAACTATCTTTCTGGAATAGATCAGACAAATATCTCGCTAAGTCTGAAGCACTTGGATTAGACTTGTCAACATTATTACTTTGAGACCAACTACACCAGCGAACCCAGGCTACTTTATATGTTTTAAGCGTAGAATCACGCCAACCTGATTGTAGCAGAGCCTTTTGTTCAGAAGTCCAATTTAAAAAATTCCCAGACCACCCCCACATTTCCAAACTTCCATGACCAATTCGTTCACTCGTGGAGGTGGTGATTGGATTGACGCATCTATCATGACTTGGCTCAAATTGTGTATTGTGTGGGGTGGTGCTATTGCTCTGGCTTTTAGGTCCGCGCGCCAGAAAACCTTCTCCCATCTCGGCGCAACTACTAGGTAGGTGCCTAACGCTTGATTCATGTGTTGGAGTACCCTTGGAATCAGGCAAGGTGGGGGAAACACCCACGCTAACCGGTACTTCCATTGTACGCTCAGGGCATCGTAAAATAGTGCCTGTTCGTCTGTTTGATCCAGAGTCGAGTATACTGGTACTACATGAGCTACTTGAGAGGCGAATAGGTCTATGTCGGGTCGACCCCATTTGGAGAATATTAGTTTCGTTGCCCGAGGTAGAATGTGCCACTCCGGTAAACGATGCAGTCTCGACAGACTGTCCGCCTCGGCATTGAAAAGCCCTGGTAGGTGGTATATCCTCAAATGAATTTGAAACAAATCTATTAACTGAAATATTTTGTATGTCAAATCCATGAGAGTCTCGGAACGAGTACCACCTTCGTTTCTGAGATATGCCACAACTGTACGACTGTCGCTCTGTACTAAAATAGAGGCTCGGCAAAGATCGAGTTCGTGGCCTTGTTGGAGGATTTTCGACACTGCCAAAAGTTCTTTGCTGTTGCAATGGAGATGTTTCTCGTGTACGTTCCAAAGGCCGCTCAAAACTTGGTTGTTGAGTTTCGCACCCCAGGCTACGTCCGAGGCGTCGGTCGTGAGATAATGGGTCGGAGTTGGACTTTGTAACGGTGAGGAAAGGTGGCAGTTTCGTAACCACCACCACAGGTTCTGAATAGCTTCGTGTGTCAATGGGATCCGTTTCTTCGGCGGTAGAGTGAGTAATACATTCTGTACTCTCTGCAACTGGCGACAGTTTAATCGACCCCTCGGCACAACAAAGTTTGCGAAATTCATGACTCCCAAGAGAGTTTGCAATTCTTTGAGGTTTGCTTTCATTTCTTCTGCCATTTTGGTCGTCAATCTCCTGATTTTTTGAATTTTCTTTTCCGGGAGGCACTTTTCGTTGGACCAGGTGTTCCAAAGAATTCCGAGGTATTCTATGGATATCTGTGGTTCGAATGTGGACTTTGCGCAATTGATTTGCCACCCCATATCGAATAAAGTCTCGACTACGAACTTCGTGTGCGTAGCAAGAATCTGACGATCTTGATGGACAATCATAAAATCGTCGAGATATACCACAACTCTTATTCCTTTTCCGCGAAACATCTGTGCAATCCAGTTTGTCAATGAAGTGAATATTCGCGGCGCCGAACTTAGACCAAATGGCAGACAGGTCATCTGTAGCAACTCGTTTCGGTAGGCTAGTCTTAAGTACCGCCTGTGATTTTCTGCTATAGGTACATGGAAGTAGGCCTGCGAAAGGTCTACCTTCGTCAACCAGTCTTGTGGTTGTAGGAAGTCGGGAATTTTGTATGCATTTATGAGTTGAAACTTGTCTACCCAAACATACTCGTTTAAAGCCTTCAGATTGAAGATTGGTCTCCAAGACCCGTCGGTCTTTTCTATTAGGAATAAGCTTGACAGGAAACTGGGAGAGTCGGGTGCTGTTTCGAGAACTCCTTGTTCCTTCATAGTGTCTATTATTGTTGACATTTCCAATGAGACGGGTGTCGCATAGTTGTTTCCAGGCATTACCAGAGGCGGTTTCTGTATAAAAGGAATTCGATAACCTTGAATTATTTTTAATATGAATGGTGGGGCACTTTTCATTTTCCATATGTGGTAATAATGCCGAATCTGCCCTGCCCGGAAAAGCCTCGAGTCAATATTTGCGACGTTTATTTGACTTATTGCGGTAGATTGGTGACGCACCTCGCTTATGGGCAACTCTCGCATCGGATTGTGCATGCATTGCATTGCGGTTACGAAAGGGGGTTTTGTTATTATGAGTGGAAATTCCTTTTTGATTTCCATAGGTATAAGGCCCCTGCGCGGGACCATAATGATTGTTTGGATTATTGTTGCTGTAATTACCCTGCGCGGGTGGATAATTTTGGTTGAAAGTACCTTGCGCAGGTACACGCTTTCGTATATTGCCTTGCGCAGGCAGATTATGTAAGCCTTGATATCCTTGCGCAGGACGTGGCTGAGTTTTACTACTACCTGCTTGCGCAGCAGGAGTATTATTAGTAACTGGCCTATTGAGAGGCCAAAAATTTTTCCGTACACCTCTTGCTTTCTCTAACGCCGTCGATAAGGCGTCTGCAGCGAAAATATTTGTACAGGTAGGTGGAATTTTCCGAATTGAAACTTTCACAACTGGTTCCTTAACATATTTTAATATGGCTTCCCTTCTCTGCTGGATAATATCTGCACATGCAAGCTGCAGAGCATCGACGGAAACTTTATGAAACTCGCCTGTAACAAAGATTTCTTCCAACTTTTCCTTTACGTCAGAAGCGGTAATGCCGTCTATCTCTCGTCTATTACTTAAAAAAATTATTCAGTCCAGCCTCTAAAACTTCTTTCTGTTTTAAAAGCGCAAACGTGAGCGCAGCAAATGATTTTTCCACATATGGTAGATTCTTAGTATTATCGTATTGTTTTAACTCCTCGTTAGTTTCGAGTTCAATGAACCCGGGTGAGTGACAATAGGCCTTTTGGACCTCTGCGAAACGGACATCGCTCCAAGTGGATTGATCAAATCTTTGTATGCTTTTTAAAGCTGTTAAGTAAGATTCCGGTGTAATAGGGACCGTTGGTTCCTTTAAGTTCGTTTCGAATTTAATTTTAAAATCGGAACTAGGAGGGTCTGGTTGACCACATGGTATATCATCAGATTGTGGAAGCTGTTTATCACTGTACAAATCACCACTTACATCAGCATCCACAAACTCAGGCAAACCATTTGAATTATGCCGCGGTGTACTACTTTTAGAGACATAAATTTCATTTCGCAAATCAGAAATATCTTTAGAAAGCTTTTTTAACATACGGTTTTCACGTCGGTTGGATCTGCGGCGACGATGTCTGTCCGAGGAACTGCTCGAACTACTTGAAGTCGAACTCGATGAGCTCGATTTAGTTCTTCCTCTTGCACGGGATTGTTCATTAGTATCATCATTTTTTGAACTCATGATGAAAAACTGTAATAAACACGTATTAAACAAAACGTTTTACCTTTTAACAAGAGACAAAATTTGCAAATACCCACATTTTATCATAAATAAAAAATACGAAAATTATTTCGTATTCGAACGGTAATACCGTTTTTGTGTGGGTAACAGATGAACAATGCACAAATTTAAAACAATGTTGAACAAAGGTTACTTACCGATTGCGAACGGCAACCGCTTACCTTCGAGAATTTATAAATTAAATTGCGATACAATACCGATCGTACTGTAGAAGCCCGTAAGATTATACTTTGTAACTTGTAGAAACTTGTAAAATGAAAGCACGGGTTCTTTCCGACGACTGGTCAGGGCAAGGAAACAGACGCCAATGAACCAAGAGCGAGCCCGATCTCACCAACGTGAGTCGCTCGCCTGCGGGCGGTGGAGGGGTGCAAAAGCAGGGATACCACAATGAAGTTAGCGATACTTAGCGGAAACGGAAGTGCTGCTCTCATATATGTATAGGCTTCGAATAACGTACAGGATTTAATGGATTGTTTCCTTTCACTTTTGTTTTTTTCAAGTCATTGAATGCTGTTGTGGGTAGCAGGGTGCGTCCTCTGCCTCTTTTGATCTCGGTATGTACCTCTGTAATAAGTAAATAAAATATGCAATTGTGTGAGAATGGGTTTTGTTCCTCTTTCGAACTACTGAACATACATATTCAAGAAAATCGGAAAAGTCAGATAACCCCTGATCCAGTTTACTGAAACTCTTATATTTCCTGAACTACAAAAGCGATTTCAAATACAAAAAGCAGTTACATCCATTAAATTAGGTAAAAACTTAGATTAATTCTATACTTAAATTAAACATAACTATAATCTCCTTACTTCATACCACATAAATTAGCATGGATAGTAGTAAACTGAAAATGAAATCCTCCAACAGAAATGACTTTCTAAAACCAAGAACCAGAACATAATACGACAGGATATACAGTAATGGAAACGCCTGGTCTTGTTTCAAAGCTTTCTTGTTTAAGCCAACTATCGCCTGACAGTGAGCAAGATGGAACAAGAACAACGAGATGTAATGGAAAGAGAGCATGGAGCGTGTGACGACAGTAAATAACCTAATATTGGGTCCCTCCTTTTTTTGTAAAGGTTTATTTATTTATTTGTTTGTAAGGGATGCAGAACAGGAGATTGGGAGCCTGGAGATCTATTATACATGTTTTCATTAACCTACTAGAGACTCCAGCTCTCAATACGGATTCGAATGCTTTTCACAATGTTTAGAAGATGCGGATAAGTCCATAAAATTGAATAAAAATATTTTCTTAAGTTATTATTAAGAGTTTGAAAACACCCCTTTTAGTAGTCGTCTATTTTGCATCCTTAAAACAGGTGTAATTTTATAAAAAGAGCAGTTATCACAACAACATGGTATGCACCAGTTACCTTAATGTTTTCTGATCAAACATACAAAGTTTCATAGAAATCTGATTTGACATTTCCAAGAAATTGAAAAATTTGCTATTATGAAAATTACAGTTTCCGTCATTTTCCCCATACAAAAGTGCCTTATATTTAAAACGTTTTCGAACTCCGTTCATTTAGAAGTGTTACCCTCTTAATCCTATTTAATACTTATGCGAAAGTTTGTAAAGATGGATTTATCTTACTTTAGCCAGGCAGCTCTGTCCTGGGTTGTTCGAGTGATTGAATACTAAGCTAATTACGTAACTCCGTTGCCAATAATTCTCTGATTTCCATGAAAGAAATTATTATTTTTGAGATTACGTGAATTGATTTAATAGTTTCAGATTATTCAAAGGAACTTTGTTTGCAACTGAACCCCATCGATGATACGGAATCGCCAAAGTAACGATTTGTTTACTTCGACCACGAATGTTGAGTTCGATGGTAACGGTGTGGAAAAATTACTTAACATATCTCCAAAGCTAATAATGTAATGGAGTTAGGTCACACAATCTCGGTAGCCAACGTGAAATTATTCGATGATATTCATTTCTTTCCGCATACAAAATTTTGTTCCGCTATGAAGCTTCCTTTTGGTTGAATGATTGAGTTAATAAACACACAACAGCCACATATGACCAAAATCAAATTTAAACATAAATGCTATAAAGTTGTCTTTCCAATAAAGCTAGTTTCACTGATATTATGTCCTTTTTTCTATAGTTTATTTCAATTTTAAGTTCTCCGCCTCTAAAAAACATCTTGTTTGTTTGTTAACATACAAGTCACTATGTAGATTCACAGTACAGTACATTAAGTACTGTAAATGTCACTTAATTAAACTGTGACCATGGACTTATTATTTCTGAGACTTTGACTAGAATATGACGTGACTGACGTCAAAATGACAGTTTGTTTTCAAACGTCACAACTCAATGGTCACAATCAATCTGTAGACCTCAGCATAGCGTTTCCTGATTATAAAAGCAATGTATTATCGAAGAGGTGGACTGGCTGCTCGTTTGCCACTGCATAGCATAAAAATAATTTAAAATGATTGATCTCGAAGAACAGATGGCTGATGGGGCAGTAAGGTTCTCGAATGGCGACCACGTACCGGAAGACGCAGCGTGGGTAGGCCTCCCACAAGGCCCGACGACCTGGTAAAGATTGCAGATACCAGCTGGTTGCGGAAGGCACAGAACCGGCCCTTGAGGAGATCTCTGGGGGAGGCAGTGGGCGTCTTTCGACTGATAAGATGATGATGATAAGCGGTGTTACCCCTACAGGCGGACTCCTCAAGCAGCGTCCCACTACCGTTATCGAAACAAAACAATTATAATGCACCAAATTCTTAAACGTATTTAAGTCGATACTTAACCCTTTATATCTTTTTGTGACATTTCTGTAATAAACCCAAATAATTCCTCTAAATTACGTAATGAATTTATTTAGTTCATTTATGTCTGTGAAGCAACACTATAACATACCACTGAATAACTTTGTATCGAATAAAAATGGATAGGGTAACCTATCGACTTGTGTGAGTTTGAATTTTGCGCGTTGCATACAGTGACAGATTAGAACACGTTAAATTTCTGAGAAATACGTATATTTTCATTACCGTAAACCTATCTAATTATCAACATAATAAATGTTTTAAAGATGTTGAGCTATAAAGGGTTAAACAAAAACTTCACACAAAAAAACGTTACCTAAACGTCTTTCTCTAACGCGTTGAAGAATTTCACCAATTCACCATTGCCCAATCAATCCCGATTACGGTTAGAGAAAACAAAGTGCAAACGTATTAACTACGTGGAAAATGTCCTGGCGGAAAATTGCGGTCTCCATTTAAGAAATAAAACTCAATTTGTGGCTGAGAAAGAGCTAATAAAATATATAAATCGCATCAACTCGTACCGACCACCCGCTACGGCCAGCTAGCTTTTAACTTTCAGACTTTAAGTCTTAAAACAGCTTTCCAATAGTTTCAGAGAACGACTGAAGTTACCCAATAAAGAACCTATCGGGTATTTGTGTAATTTGTAATACGCTTTTAGTTGTTTATTTAAAATTGCCTGGAATTGAAAATAAATTTCTAAGTCTAAAGGACTGAAAACTACTGTTACTATTAGTTCACGTGTCTTTATTTACATTTTATACATTCGATATTAGACATTATTTATTCTGATATCACTATAGGGACACTTGGTACGAAAATATAGGTATGTATTCTTATTATAGTTTCTGCTTACAAAAATCAAGAATATAGAGACATAACAAGAGGGATGTTATAAGTTTGAGGTATGTTTGTGTGTCTGTTTGTCGCATTGTGGCTCCCGAACGGATGGACCGATTTGGATAAGGGTTTCTTTATTCAAAAGCCAGTTTAATCGAAATAGTTCTTAGCTTTGTTTCATTAAAATCAGTTCTGTAGTTTAGAAAATTATTGTGGTTTAGTAAACTTGGTCTAGGGTTAGCCGAATTTTTCCGTCGGTTAAGTTATTTACATTTCAGACACTAGAGACATTATTTATTGTAAAATCACAAGAGTCACAACATATTTATTGAAGTTATTTGTCTTATTTATTTTAATTTTTAGTTAGATAGATAAAAAGTTTATTCCGATACGCAACATACATGGGTGTTGAATACACCCATTTGAAATTACAAATCTTAATAATTACGATGTACAAGCTACAGGCACCCAATTACTTAAATATTACTTCTTTTCATTGGGACACATTTCTGAAATGTAGAAAATCTATTTAAAATATTGCAAGGACAAAGTACATACAGGTTTTATAGATTAATACCGATGTCCCTGTAAACCCACTCTAGACTCCAATATTTACGAACGTCGGCTTGTAAACCAAGTGATTTACGGCTTCGAAAATCAATTTCCATTTAAAATAGGACCTGACTTTCCGTCTCGCATTTTTCACTGAAATAAATATCGTCTATTTCCTAAACGCGTCCGAGAAATTTAGGTTACTTCCTACGGTAGTTACGTATTCATGGAATTGGAGGGAATTTTCAATAGGGATTTTCCATTCTTAGGAAAGATAACAGTGTTTAAATCTAATTCTATACATGTAAAGCAAACAGTTTAGATAGGTCTTATATGCTCCATAAAAAAAAATCATCTTGACATTAGCCCCAGTTGTGCTCTCTTGCACAAGGACCATCATGATTTGATAGATCGGGTAATTACAGTGGAGCGACTGCCATCTGACCTGAACCTGACCAGTTTGGATCGTGATTACACATTCAAACGCCTGAATGTACAGGTTTCATCACGATGTTTCCTCTCACCGTAAGAGCAAAGGTTAGTATTCAACTAATGTACATAACTCAAAAAAGGCCGGTACCTCTCGCTTACGAATCGGATTAACCGCTCGGCCACCGAGGCTCCCACACTGGGGGGACAGTTTAGATAGGTCTAAGTCTAAGATCTGGGGCCATCTGTTCCGTGTTTACACGATATCTAAACATTCTAAATATAATACTTACTAAAAAGGATTAATCGAAGTTTTACACATATTTATCATTTTACAGTTAACAGGTTTCGATTACTTTGCAGTTATCATAGCTGACGGTCTTCAGTCAGAGTTTAGATCTAATTTAGTAGAGAAGCATTTTCTGATCTTTAAAATTCTAAATTTTCTCTGTTAAAAGTCAAATAGGAAAGAAAAGTGTTAATGAAACACACGATTAGCATACCGACCCTCCAGCGACGGAGCTTATTCAATATTTTGGACAACGTCAGGAACACCATGTCGAAAAATATCGTTTATTAAGAGACACATAAAATATTTACCGTTATAGTAAAAAACACTAATCCCTACATCTAAAATACCAATATTTTTTTTTTATGTTACTCAGCTGACAAACAGACAAGCGGGCCACCTGATGGAAAGTGGTCAGCGCCGCCTATGGACATCAGCAACACCAGGGGAGTCACCAATGCGTTTCCCGCCTCTAAAGAGACCTCTAATATACCTCTTGAACGATCCCATGTCATAGTCCAAAGGAAACACTGTGGCTGGGAGCTCATTCCACATCCGAATCGTACGAGCGAGAAACGTTCTTTCGAACCTTGGCGTGGTGACCAACAGAGGGTCTACGTAGTGGGGATGAGTAGTGGGGTATTATTATACACTAATACATAAAAAATACACACCAAAAATTAAAAAAGTAGACCATAACTGTAGAAAACTGTACATACGTACATACTTTACCTCGCTTTGTCATAAGCATAAGCAGAGACCTTTCACTACTACCACTCTCCCACCCTCCTACTTGCTACGGTCTTCACAAAAATTTAATATCACCTTCAGTAACCACCCAGTCCAGCACAGTACAGTGAAAATAGCAACCATTCAGTAGCATCTGAGAAATGCTCCACATTTGTCACATAACAGTGTCAACACCGTTTCCCCCTCAAACGTAACGGTCCAATCCTGAGCTTTGATAGAACCAATTTCATTTGTACAATTCCACCGCACGCTCCGGAACCTCACGTACATTCCCGACTATTCCCGACTAAATCGACGTTTTTAAATCTACCTCCAAATGCTTGCCACTGAACACATTTTCCCACTCATTCAGGCCGATAATGACATATTTTTACGGAGAAAAGACCCTTTATTGAACTGGATTGTTCTTTATTTTGCTGGGGTAAGTAATCAGCAATTTATTGGTGATTTTATTTGCTTTAGATGCTTGAACTTAGTGTATTAGTAGTTGTTATGTGCTCGGCAAAGTATAATACAGCATGAAACCTTTATTTATTTATGATTTATTGTACACAATCATGAAACAATACGGTAGAGATGTACAAAAGCAAGATTAACTCAACAATTGAGTATTCTACCAGCAAATCTTAGAGTCATAGGACCAGATTTATCTTAAATGCAGATACCTACTTAAAGTGTACACTAAAGTTAATACAGTATCTTAGGTCGTAGAAGAAGCAAGCAAGCTTGGACCTCACATTATGACCAGACATCAAGGTTTTCCACACTGTATTCACACAATTCTTCAAAATTGGTGGTTCGAGAAATCGAATCCGAAAGTGGGTAGACCTGTCAGCTCTATGAATTATCGTAGCCTAGTGGACTCAAAAGTTAACGAGTATGTTAACCAACTTATAAAATGTAGTTGGATAACAATACGTTTCATAAAAATTATAAAAACAAAAGCAGGCTATATGCATATGCAACTTTGTAATGTGTTTATTGTATCAAAAAGCCCTCTTTTAAGCACACATATTTTGACAGTAAACTACGGAACCCAACACTGACGTGGCCCGACAAGTCTTAGCCGGTTTTGTAACCTATCTCCAAATGTTTGCGGCCACTGAACACATTTTTCCGCTCATTTTACCGATAATGACATATTTTCCAGTGAAAAGACGTTTTTATTGGACACATTTGTCTCACTTATTCTCCATTTTGCTGGAGAGAGTTGTCAGCGGTGTATTGGATAATTCCCTACTTGAGAGATATAATAATATTTGCGTGGATTCGGCACTTGTCTTATGACAACATTTGATACCTAGTGTGCTCGCCAGATAATTCCGCTCGCGGTGGAGAATGTAACTAAATTTGACAACCAGTCAACTCTATTGCAACCTTTATTCTCTTTTTCTTTCACCTGGTCCTTCTCATTCTCAGCATTGAGCAAAGTTATATGGCGAACACTACTCTATGGGGGTAATCCCTTATCTAAGGGAAACAGATACAGGCTATAGATGTAGGAACCCTCGTTCTATTACTAGTGAACTCGGCGCGACTTTGTTCGCGTACACCTACTTTACCCGTACCTACCCTCTTTTCTTGCTCATAAACCTTCTTCTTGAGTCACTCTGTCTATTGCTGAAACCGCATTAAAATCCGTTGCGTAGTTTAAAAGATCTAAGCGTACATATATACTTAGGGACAGACGGCGGGAAGCGACTTTGTTTCAAACTCAAACGTTTCAACATTAACTATCTCTTTCAATCGTCAAAAAGGAGGAGGAGTAAGAAAGTAGGTTGTTTTATACGATGTATAGATGACCAGAAAATGATGAGAGGAGACATAAAAGATTCCAAATAATTTGATGCCAGCCCTGTTCTTGTGAAAGTGACAAACCAACATCCGAACAATATCATTACAAAATCGAAATACAGAAGCGACCATAGCAATAAATCACTCTTCCCTCGTAATTTTAGGGGCCGAATAAGAAAATTTCCCCCGCTTTATGAATATTCACGTCGGGATTAGTATTTCCCATGACGTCTTATGTTAATTGTATACGCCGGCTCCTTAATAACGTTGGTAAGTTGCGAATATAGGTCTCCAGTACATATAAAGTTATTAAAGCAATTACCACAGTTATAGCTTTCGAATTCCGTACCAGTTTTAGCTGGTTATAATGTAATGGGGAATATGGCTAGGCTGTTTTATAAAATTAAAAGACAAGGCCCATACACACAATCGCAATAATCCAAGTGCGATAACACAAGAGCACTGCACAGGTCCATGCGTATCCGGGAATAAAAACAAGAAAAGAGAATAAAAAAATTACAGTTACAAACAGTGTTATACTCGTAGGTTACAATTTTCAGTCTACAGTTCAAGATTGTGAGACAGGAGCTTAAACTAGGATCTCAAGGGATTGAGCAGTTCTAGATAACATTAGAGCCGATTACAAAGGCCAAAAGAAAGAAATTATGATGGTCTAACCTTATACAGCGTGGAAAGTGAAGCATACTCGTAACATTTGGGTAGTTTACATTTTAGTTGTTTATCGGCCAGTTAACAAAGTAGTACATTCAATTATATTTTTTATCACACTTGCTCGTAACTTGGATGTTTTTGTACGACTTTTAAGCACATAATCCAAGATATTACGTACGCGTACGTTTTACTTTACTATTACGCCCTATTATGAAATGAAATGAAACTGTCTGTAATTATATGTGTATTGTGAACTTGTGATGTTGTGTCCTGAGACAATAAATGTATTTTCATTTCATTCTATTTACTATTACGCCCTATTAGTCCCTATGTATATATGTATTTCTAGACAGACGGCGGGAAAAGACTTTGTTTTATACTATGTATAGAAGCATAACCCTTTCTTGGTAGTCAGGTAAATAGACCCCTATTATTTACATTCTGTAAACAACTGCGGTGAAAAAAGACAAAAGATAATACCAATTAAATTTCGCAAACAGCAAACTTTTTAAATACACGTGCCAGTCGTTGGGATAAATTATGTTTAACCTTCATAACATTTAGCAGCTAAACAAATATAATTAACCAAATTTTAAACTGCTCCGCCGAAATTTGTGGACTACAGCGTGTATCATAACAGCAGTACCCATTACCCAGATGTACCTAATTCATTGTTTTTAAATGGGCAATAAAGTGTTTGCATTCATATTTCTACTTATTCAATATTGTATTTATATCTACTCTTTAGTCTGTACTAGTGGATCTAGGGTCTTGCACTGATGAATATCTAGTTATATGTATACTTACGGTTATTAGGATTCCTTTTCAAACAACTGTTCAGCTCGTTGAAACATTTATTTTCAGTTATATGTAATCGTTTTTCTGGGATTTGTAGTTTTTATTTCCTTGGGTTTGGCCTTTCAGGCTCTAATGGCTTATTATTCTTTCCTGGAAAACGAGAGATAATCTTTTAAATAAAAATACATTTAAGAACCACGTTCTAAGAAGGTTTTGATTCGAATAGAATTTAGATTACAGTATTTCTTTTGGGGAAATGATCTCTCGTTTTCTAAATACCCAATTGGAAAAGGCAATAATGGGTTTTACTATAAAATTAAGGGCATTGGGGTGTGTGTCTGGATTCTTACCTCGGTAACTTCTTGTTACTTTTGGTGGAACGGGCTCCAGGACGTTTCAATGCCACGGGGGGCAATTTTACTTTACATTAGGGGGTAAAATTATCTATACTTTATTGTATTTTTATATTAAGTAAACTACAATTTTTCACAAACCGATTGTTTACCTTTTGTCATTTTTTTATTACGTCGTATGTTGTCATGCTGAGACTTTTTATAGACGGTGGAGATTTTAATCTTCTTTCTGTTCCTCTCATTCTAGATAACTGCTGGATCCTATTCTTCATGATGTCTTCGTAGATTGTATCCTTGACTGCCGAACACGAGAACGCGCGAACATTAATATCGTCTACTTTGAGAACTGGCTTGTTGACTTTGAGTACTGGCCATCAAGACCTTATCTTTTTCTGTGCCAATTCGTTCTCGAACGAGATTAAGACAAGACCCGAGCCTTCCTTAGCGAGTGCGGAGGAGCAGTGGACAGATTTCTCCCAGCCTCTGATCTAGGAGGTGAACCAGTATAATTGCCCGCGTACTAAAATAAATAAATACTGCTGGGCCCAGGATAAACGGGTAATATACACATGGTTGCATCAAATAATTCTATTTAAAATTTTCAATTTAAAATGGCACATGGTTGCCCAAAATGAATCCACTCTTTGGCACAGAGCTATGAGGAACTCTGTACTTTTAGGCCTACTCTATCGAAATCCAAGTTGAACATTGTGATCCTGCCAGAACTATTGTGCTTGACTTAGTTTACCTTTATAAATTTGTTGTATGTAGCTAGTTTTCCGAACTGAAAGTATAGAACCCATTTCCCTAAAACGGTGTTTTCTTTTGACTTCCCACTAGCTGTACCTGGCACTGTACGTGTGACAGTGTTACGTTAGATGGAAAGGCAGCGCGACTTCGTTCGCGTAGCATCCTACCGGTCCCTAACCTACCTTACCCTACCCCTACACCTATCCTACATCTACTCTATGCACCTACTTTACCCCTACCTACCTTTCTTTTTCTTGTTTATAAACCTTCCTCTTGAATCACTCTTTCTATTGTTGAAACCCGCATTAAAATTGGCTGCGTAGTTTAAAAATCTAACCGTACATATATACATAGCGACAGACGGCGGGAAGCGACTTTGTTATTTTAAGTTATACGGCAGACAAACAAGTCAGCGGGCCACCATCAGCAACACCAGGGGCGCTACCAATGCGTTGCCCACCTCTAAAGAGACCTCTAATATACCTCTTGATCGATCCCATTTCATACTACGTATAGACTTATAAAAGAAATAGACCTACCCACCAGCAATTTCACCAGGATATACATCGCTGATCTGCAGAGAAAAGGGCACACCAATAATGTTAAAACCCAATATTTTTATAAATACAATTCCAAAGGTTTATGTGGGTCTGACTGACCCATTTTGAAACACATACTTTGTGAGCGACTCCGCACTCACACATTCTGACATGTTGTCTGAAATTAACAAGGTAATATAACTCTCGTTTATTCTAGCCATATCGCAGCCACACATATGATTTACACTCCCAACAAGAGCTGCTAAAATAAAAGATACCATTTTGAACAATTCCCACGGGCGCGCAGTGAATTTATTTAATACTATTTGGGTCTCGTGATCGTGCATTCTTTAGGCTTATAATGTTATGCAAATGTCCACGGCGGTAAAGCCTTGTCACTCAGTTTATTGCAAATTTCGGGGCTACGTAATGAGGTCGCTTCGGCTATTGTTCCGTGGATCCATGTCACTGTGTACCTACTTATATTGTTGGAATATTCGCTAGAATGAAGATCGCCTGCGACTTATTGCGTTTTGTTTTGGGAACGGGCTTCAACATAATCGCTCGTTAGTCGCATTCATACGCTTCTGCATCAGTACAAAAGGTCCCAGTTGGCGATCTCCTTAAACCCCCATAGTACGCTGAAGAAATATCCATCTCACAGTTTGCATACAGTTTTACACACACAACTCTTTAAATAATTACTAACAATATACTTTGTGTCGCCATTATATTTATGTAAATCTGTATACTTTTAGCCTGAAATAAACTGATGATTATTAATTTTTATTTCTTTATTTTATTTTATGGCAGTCACTGGAAATATAAGTGAAATTCACACGATTTCTCCAAGTGTACTTCACTTGCAATTTGGTTGCTGGTCGTATCTTCCTGGAGAAACTTGCGCACAATACGACAAGTACCTATTTCAAATTGTGGTTTACTGCATGTTGATAGAGGTATTTTATTAATTTTACTTTTTTTTGTTTTGTCTCAGCCTGGTCTGTGACCGATGTTATTATTATTATTATTGTATTATTTTTTTATATATTTTTTATTGATGGGCCAGGATACAAGTTTTTGGTAAAATAATCTAGGTTTAAACATTCACTTAATTTACATTTTTACAGTTTTAATTTTACATTTTATATTCATCATCACAGCCCGTAACAGTCCACTGCAGGACTGAGGGCCTCTCCCACGAAAGGGGAGGTTATTGCCATACTCTCCACGCTTGGCAGGCGGGTTGGAGATCGCAGTGTTTAAATATAGCAATGGAAAATGCTGCTGCCCATTTTCCAGACAACGAAGACTCTTGATCTATTGCCTCGAAAACATTAGTCGCCTTGTACGACACCCATGAGTGTGAGGGGTTGGTGCTATTCTACTCTGCCGGACACCACACGGCCACACACATTTTTTATTATCTACAGTATATTATGTTCACTATGTAACTGCACCAAACGTACTCGATTGTATTTTTAATGAAATTGTACAGAGGCACATAACTTGCTTTGTTAACTATTTGATCGTTTAAGCGGCGGGATGTCGTATTTTCATTTTACACTGACACTATTTCACAGATATCACGAGCAACAGTCGTTGGATCTCAAAGAATGAACTATTGAATCGTATCGTTCAACCGCAGGACGTCTAGACTAGGATCCAGATAAGATTGCTTTGAGCTGTCTGTCAAATTTAGTTACTTTCTCATTCTGAAGCAATGTTATCTGCACAAAGGTCTACAGACAGACAAGGCAGACAGTCTACAGTAGGTCTTAAGACATGTATATTTGATCTGTTCTAATTTATTTTACGTTTTCAATCACTTTCAATATATCATCTATCCTTTTGTCCAATGCTTCGTACTCAGCTTTGTGCTTACAAAGTGGTTTCCGATAAGTGATACCCGCTACATCACTTGCTATAATATTCCTAATAAGGTAGATATTATGTTACACAGAAATACACAGACATATCAAAGTTACGTGTGTGAAATTCAAGGCATGCATTAAATATACAACTTTATCTAGAACCATTACCTTTTAAGTAAATCTAGAGAGTTATTTTCCTAGTGAAACGGAGTAAAAGCATAGGGGAAAATATGAATTCCTTTGTAATCGTACAGAAACGGACCCAACATTCCGTGCCATGGCTGCATAAAGATCCTATAGTAGAAATTAAAGAGCAATTGAAACGTTTCTTTATTGAATATTTCACATTCAATAGGGGGTTTATTTGAAAATTGTTGAGATAAGCCGGTGTTTAGGCCTAATACCGTTTATTTAGATTGTAATCACGATGCCCTACTCACGTACAGTTCAATGTTTATTTTTAGAAATACAATTACGAAAATACTCACGGACTACGCGGAAAGCTCACTTAATTTGTGTTTAACGAATGCTTAATCGTGATAGATAGTCGATCGATTAACGTGCTTTTAAACGAACAGCTATATTAAGATTATCCGATTAACTGTGGCCTTAACCTTATACCTTGTTATGGTATCCAGTAGTGTGAAAATATAGCACACATATTTACAGGCCCGCGACTCGACAGAAACGATGCTTCATGTGCTTTATTTGCCGTCGACATCGATGGTCGACCGTGGTTTACCGGTCGAGTGAGAGTTTATTAAAATACACAGAATATTATGTCGAAATCACATTATTATAAATAGGACAAGACAAAGTTTTAAACAGAATTATTGTGCTAATAAAGCCCACTCCAGCGGGTTGTACATCCAAGCGGAAAACCCCTGATTCTCTATTCTCTCTTCTTGCTTATAAACCTTCCTCGTGAATCACTCTATATATTATTGAAAACCGCATTAAAATCCGTTGCGTAGTTTAAAAGATCTAGGCATACATAGATACATAGGGACAGACGGCGGGAAGCGACTTTGTTTTATACTATGTAAAGACTATATGAAGCAAACTAAAATATAGAAAAGTATGAAGTTTCAATTTATAACAATATAAATAATCACATACATAACAATGCAATTTGACGGGCGCTAACAATTTACTACCGTCTTTGGCGCACCGATTTTCAAAAAGCCATAATATACAGCCATAAAATACCTATGTGAAATAAAATCTCACATCTACCCTCCTCAGACGCAATAACATTTTATAACTACCCCCGCTTTCTGTGAAATAAAATATTAGTTTCCCTTCAACTGCGTAATCCTGAATTACTTATGGCGCCTGTAGCGGTATTCCCGGGGTAGTTTATAAACATTAGAAAACGTTGGCATAATCACGTTTTCATCTATGTGTTTTGTTTGTGTTATAAAGTAGCCAGTGTGTACCTATTTAATTAGGTATTTTTATTATAACTTCATATCATTTTCAATGCGATAAAATGTAAATGCTGCTCTTTCATATGGTAGCGAAACAAGCAAGCACCTGATGGAACGCATTCACCGCTGCCTATAGACATTAGCAACACTAGTAGGCTAATTACGTAATTCTCTGATTTCAATGATTGAAATTGTTACTTTTGCGATTACGTGTGATCGATTTAATAGTTTCAGTTTATTGCAATGGAACTTTTTAGCAACTGAACCCATGAAATCGATGATACGGAATAGCAAAAGTAACAATTTCAATCATTGAAATCAGAGAATTTTTGGCAACATCGTTACGTAATAAGCCTACAGGTGTATCGCCCATTCGTTGCCCACCTCTATAACACGTTGCTTTGAACGCACAAAGGGAAATGCCTCTTTACTGCCAAAGGCATGGTTCCCCGATTCCGCACCCAATGCACTGGAACACTGGAAGCCTTACAGACCGGCAGAAACACAATACTTTTTCAAAATAGTATTATTTGGCTGCGATATTTTATAAGGTAGCGCTACTTCGCCAGTCGGGCGGCTCCAATTTCAACAGGATGCCCTGCAATGCCCAGCCTCTCTTAAACAGAATATTCAGAACGGAATTAAGATAACAATCGAGATACACTCAGGAGCAAAAATAAGTAGTCACTTACCTAGTCGACAATATTACATAAACTGGTAAATATAGTATGATCAATGTAAAACAACTTTTTAAATAAGTTAGTGTTAGTACAAATGTACTGAACGGTAATCACGTATTCATTGTTTTCATTGCCTGATGATGATTTTATCGAATCCAGTCGCTATTTTTAAGTTAAATTTAGTTATTCTGGAACTGGTGTAAAGACTGTTTTTTTAATTTATGACACAATGGAGTTCCATCAAGAATGCACTATAAAAAGTATTAAAATAAAAATAAAATAAGCCTTTATTTGCGGATTATATTTATTTTCCTTATATCTAAATTTACTACGCATCGACAACCGATTGCCCTTGTGTACAAGCTAGGCCCTTGACAAAGGCCTCTTGCAACAATCTCCCTCTTTCTCTATCCTTTGTAGTTCATATCCATAGAGGGGACAGCTATTTTCTTGTAGTGATCTTCCAATCGCTTTGTTTGTCGACCTCTACTTCGCTTGTTACCTCTTGGATAACAATCTGTTGTGATTTTTGTCCCTTTTTCTTTTTGTCCCTTAAGTCCGGTCTATTTCCATTTTAATGTTTATTTACTTTTCATAAACAGTAGTTTCCACGCTTTTGAATTTTGTAATTTTCTTTGTCTTTCAGTCTTACTCTGTCTATTTTCTTAAAGCTGACAACACTTCTTGCTATTCCATTCTGGCAAGTTTTTATTTCGTTTTTCAATATTTGTTTCTTTAGACTCCATGTTTGGCATCCATATATTTACCATGGCAGAATACATATGTTGTTTATTTTTCTTTTTTCTTTAATGGACATGTTCTTATTTTTCATTATTTAACTCAATGCAGCAACAGTTGTCAGATGAAAGCGCCAAAGCAGGTATTGCGATGAGCACGACTAAAACAAAAATAATGAGTAATAGCACTCACAGAAACATAAAAATAAATAATGAATATATAAGTGAATACGTCTGGAAAAGTATTTCAAAACGAGGTATATTTTACTTGACAGTAGAGTTATTTACTAAAATATTGTCGTCAATGTAGGTGACTAGTTATTTCTGCTCGTCAGTATAATTATAAAATCTCATTTATTCACGATCTCGCAGTACCTCAAGCAGTCTTCGCGAACAATATCTACCCAGCGCCAGGAGAGGGATTCTAGAATTCTAGGGTTTTCTACATTAGAACTCGACATTTTCTCTAGCTATAAATATCTATTAAAAAGTTACTATCTTGTCATCATTAATGGAGATATGTGGCAAGAATATATGTCCAATTCGAGATGTCACAGCTCGATAATTAGGCCCCAGCAGATAAAGTCATTCTCAGGTGTCTATACCACAAGCGGGTTGAGCATACCTAAGGATAATAGGAAGATGCTATGTTGATGCTATCGCACATTAACTCTCCTATCGCTAACATAGGTTTTAAGACTCGTGATTATTAACTGCACTTGCACTACACACATTATTGGGTTTGTTACCACGGTTAGTATTGTTTTTATCTCGATATTCGACGCACTTGCATGCGTCATGGTCACGAGTTGACTGGTGCCGCTGTGTGAAGTCGCTCCTAACACAGACCTATCGGTCCTCCCTCTTTCGGATTCGAATATTACCCTTACTTCGAATTCTCGAACCACTACCATTGGTACTCGCTTGATCGTGACACACGAAACTCACTACGTCTTACACGAAATTGAAGTCGAACCACTTTTGCGATTGTATACATTTCCTATCGCTAACTTTAACTAACAAACTTGGTTCATATGTGTATGCAAGCTCCCTTATAGGGCTCGTTTATACTACGCCACTTACAAACCGGACAGAAAACGCGTAGGTACGCGTCCTGCCCGCATTCTCACCGCGTAGCAACCGGACAGAAAACGTGCAGTCTACCCTATTGGCGCGCACACGACGCGGTGACTAGGCGGGTGCGGCATGGCGGCTGTGAGAGTGCGACACGGTGACTGTGCGGTGTCTTTGCGGGCGCTTGGCTTTTATTTACAAAAAATATTTTTTCTCTCACGCACACTAAGGTTGTGCAATGAACTAACTTCCCTGGAGACTACAACATGGAGTTCTTTAAAAAGAGGGTGAAAAGGTTTTACGGAGTCGGCAACGCGTAGGTGATGCCTTTGGTATTGCAAACGTCCATAGGCTGCGGTGACTGTAAACCATTAGGCAGGCCGCCGTAAGCTTGTATTTTACCTTAGTGGTATAAAAGAAAAATTAAGATTTCTATAGAAACCTTAATTTATTATTTGTATAAATATTTGAGACAGTGCAGTAATCGTGTACGCTCTTACGGATTAATTACAACGCTCTTTTCCTCATTGTGAGATAAACGTGACAACACTTTCGTCATCTCCACTTAATGAGAACCTCTGAGATTTGGCCAGACTTATGTAATTAATTTATGTCCATTAACGTTATTACTCAAGATGATTCCGTATTGAAACTAATACTATTCCATTATGTCGAATGTTAAATCGAGTATTTTAATATTAAATGCTAAGAACATAAAAGTTAAACTTCACTAATGTGTCTTATTCTTCTTCTACTCAGTAACAAACGAGCAGACCGCCCACCTAATGTGAGTGGTAACTATCGCTAATAACGTCTACAATTCATAAAAGGTTGCAGGCAACAAAAATGCAGAACCGCAGGTGCGTTGTCACTGTGAGGACTAAGATGAAATGCCTCTTGCTGTTATTTAAGCTTTCGCAAGAGTCTTACAAGTATTAGTAATCTAAACCTAGACTTATAAAGGTTGCTACTTGGCTTTGGCCCGTAGCAATCATCTAACCGCACTTTGTGATCTGAGATCCAAATAGGAAAATACTAAAATAAGAATAAATAAATGTGCTTGGACGATTCACACTGTGCCATCCGGCCCCAAAGTAAGCATAGTTGTGTTATGACTATGACTTGTGTAATAGGTGCCAAATAACTGATAAACTACTTATGTATTTTTTAAATACATACTTATTATATATACTACACCCAAACTTGTAAAATAAATTAAAATTCATCATTTAAATTTTTGTCCGGCCGGAAATCGAACCCGGGACCTCTGTGTGGTAGACCGGCAAGTTAACCAACTGAACCACTCAGGTCGTCTATACATAATTATTGAATATGTACATTGAGATCGTCCAGACAAAGGGCAGTAATTAAATTCAATCGACTCGATTTCATGTTGACTTTGTTAACTGATAGGTAGGTACTCGTCCTTAACGCTTCTGTAAATACAAAAGGTTTCAATTGGTTTTTATTAAAATCCTTCACAAAGCAAAGTTTTTACCGAAGAGGATTTTGGGAGAGTATTTTATCGTGTTATTACAAAACGTTATACTGATCAAATAAATAAGACGTCTAAAAAGAAATAATACCTACTCTTAACCGGTGTGAATGTATGAGAAGATAAATGGAATAAGGAAAAGAGGTGAGTCAGGTAGGACCATATTGTGCCTTTTGGCACTGGACAGTCTCTGCCTCCTCTTGTGGAATGTAGTGTATGTACTTATATAACTATACTATCATTATATTATGTGATTTGTGTTTCGGAGAATCACATTAGTAACTTTATTATTTTTACTTAACGAAATCAGTACAGACAAAATCTCGAACCAAAAGCTTGTACGTAACGACACTGTACCATATAGGTTTCAAGATTTACGTGGTTATTCACTACACTTTCATCGTACATGTTATCGGGTTATATCTAGGTAAAAACAATACTATCCGTGGTAACAAACTCGATAACATGAGGGATGAAAATACCTATATAATACTCGTAAAACACAGGTAATAATATCTCATTACCATGATACTTACACGTGAAATGCACAAAAGGCGTGCCGGTGAATATTCAAGCATCCGGAATTGCAGTGAACGGTGCATCATTATTTCATTCCCTGAAATTCAGACCTAGCAGGGTAGACTAGGGGTGGGCCCCAATGAATATTTTATCCTAATCCGGACCCGGATCCAGATCCGGAACCAAAGATCGTCCACGGATAAATATTGAAAGAGTGCTTCGGAAAGGGTAATAGTGAGACTATGTATATGCCATTTGCGAGCCTATCCTTAATCTACTCATGTTTTTATTAACTATTCTCTTTGCTTTTTGTTTCTTTCTTTCATAATTTATTATTTGTAATAAATGTCGAAAGAGCTTCATTTACAAGAAAAGGGCTACGGCTAAGATCTGAGAGAATCAGTCAACAATCTCAAACGGAATTCAAATACTCAAATGCGCTTATTACATATGGCTAAATTCAGTCGACTAAATTCAGAATACTGCGTGAGAGCAGGTCAAAGTGGAATGTATTGCTCACAGAATAAGGTCCATTTTTGTATCACGTATGTAATTTTTTGCGTCACTCCTCTTACCAAAAGGCATGATACGAAAATGGATCTTATTTTATGAGCACGACATTCCATTTTGATTTGCTCTCACGCTTTATGCTACTGAATTTAGATGATTGAATTTAGCTAAATGTATTAAGCGAATTAGTTGGTTTGCTTCTGCTTTACAGTCATTTGAAGGGGGTCAATCAAACAGAAGGCTCTTGTGGAATGTGTGTTATATTATTTTTATGTCATACGGTAGGCAAACAGGCAAGCGGGCCACCTGGTAGAAAGTGGTCACCACTGCCTATAGACATTAGCAACACCGAGAGTATCGCCAATGCGTTGCACACCTCTATAACACGTTACTCTGGCAGGAAAAAGGCAAATGTCCCTCCACTGCCAAAGCCACGGTTCCCCAAATTCCCACCCCATGGAGCACTGGAAACCTTACTCACCGGCAGAAACACAATACTATTTAAAAGAATATTGTTTAGCTGCGGTATCCAATTCGAACGGGATACCCCGCTATGCCGTACCTATGTAGTGTTAATGTAGGTAGGTCAAAAGTCATAAAACCAAACAATTTAAGGATATAACCTACGACGTAATTTGTGCTATGGGTTACTTTATCGTCAGCGACCGAATCCCAACTCTATAGGAAGCCCTTTGGTCGGCTCTGCAGCTATTAGTTCCGGCTAACAATACAGGGTTCCATGCTTTGTCGCAAAGGTGAATGCCGTCTTTGTGACCGGTTTAAAATGTAAAAGGAGTTGTCGATTAAAATTTTTACTACACATAGGAAATTTTTTTCATACACAAAAATAACAAATGGTTGATACCTACGGTTACCTTTTTCAATGGATTCTGATTTCCCCAAACTTTCCCAGTTTGAAAACATACTCTGTAATCAGTTAGCGAGTTTGGTAAGGAAATGATGTTTGTTTTACCCTATAGTACCTATTGCATATTATGCCAATTTTTATTAAATTAAATGTTTGAACAGAATTGTGGATACATAAGTACATAAGTACATAAGTACCTCCGTGGCCGTGTGGTGTCCGGCAGAGTAGAATAGTACCAACCCCTTACACTCGTGGGTGTCGTACAAGGCGACTAATGTTTAGAGAAATAAATCTAAGTCTCCGTAGGCTAGAAAATGGGCAGCAGCGTTTTCCAAGGTTATATTTATAATACTGCGATCTCCAACCAGTCTGCCAAGCGTGGAGATTACGGCAATAACCTCCCCTTTCGTGGGAGAGGCCCTTAGTCCTGCAGTGGACTGTTTATGGGCTGTGATGATGAAGTACCTCCTATGTCAAGACAGGTGGGACAGATTCAAAGACCTTGGAGTATAAGGTCAGATTAAAGTGGCGGTCCATAGACTCGATGGTCTCTGGACTCTGCCTACTCCTTTTGTGGCACCATCGAAATAATATTAGCACCTACTTATTATTTCTATGTGTGGGACAGAGGCGGACATAATATACCTATGTTATAAACGTACCTATCATATTGCGAAAATAATCAGGTAGGTACGATAAACAAACTAATTTAATCTCTATGTTGATAGTAATATGTTTGAATTTTCAACATTCTGTTTCTGTGCAAGGTCACCCCGCACCGTCCGGCATCGGCTGTGATTCATTAACAGGGTTGCCAGATCGTACCTTTTGGTACAATTTACGTACTATTTGACCTTGTGTCATACCTTTGGCGTACTCTGCTAAACATTGTATAATTTCGTATGTTTTTGCCGTTGAATTCCGAAATACAAAATTTTGCTGAGAGGTCATTTGGCAGAAAGTTGCATTTCTTGTCCGCAAAATACCGTAAAGTAGTTAAAGAAAAAAGGGTTAATTTTGTCAATTTTTGCTCATAGGCACCACCTGCGATCAAGGTCTTGTCTGGTCACTGTCCCAAGCCCAAAAAATAGATGAGAAGGCAAACCGTATCTTTTTAGCCATTTTCGTACTATTTCAGGAGCCCGGACGTACTTTTTTCAAAACTACTGCTGGTAATACTGTTCATGAATGATGATGACGTCATACTGCCAAATAGTATTCTCATTTTCACGCATTCTACCAGGGACTCGTTAGCTCAGTAGGTAAGAGCACCGATATAAACTTTGCTTGAACATCGGAGGACGGAGGTTCAAATCCTTCACGAGTCGACTCTTTTCTTATTGACCCGGCGCGACTTCGTTCGCGTACCTACTTTACCCCTACCCCCTTTTTCCTTGCTTATAAAGATTCCTCTTAAATCACACTATCTATTTTTGAAATAGCATTTTAGAATACTGCGCGGTTTTAAAATATCTAAGCGTACATAGAAACATGGAGACAAACGGCGGAAAGTGACTTTGTTTTATACATGTATAGATAATTTATTAGCTTCGATTAGGCATCATATCCCGGTTGTGCTCTCACGTACGATGGCCCGGGATCCGCTTTGACCATGATGTAGGATTTAGCAGATCAGGTAATTACAGTAGAGCGACTGCCATATGACCTCCGGGGCCCAGTTAACAGGGAGACCTGACTATATTGTACGGCTGAATATGCAGGTTTCATCCCTCACCGTAAGAGCATCGGTAACTCGGAAAAGTTATTCGTACTTGGCGGTACGGGGAATCGAACTCTGTACCACTCGCTTACAAGGCCGTCCGCTAACCATTACACCACCGCCGGTACCCAAATGTCGGCTTTCACGACACCTGTCATTGGAGGTTATTCCTATTCTACTCTGCCTGACACCACCAGGTCAAAGTATATTGCTCTGCAAAACCCACTTTTACTGCTAAAATAATACGGTGCCTATCAGCTTAACAGTCCGTTGCAGTTCAAAAGTTATCGCCGAATAACAGCAATCTCAAGCTGTCCGATGTTATTGAATGGGAATTTTGAATAACTAATTGGTACGGCGAGGTCGAAATAGGAATCGGGCTACGGTTGATTTACGTTCCGATTTTAAACGTGGCTGTGATTTCACTTATGCGCTTAGTCAGAAGCAAAAAGAGTGAGAGTGAGTCTAGTGGAATGTATTGCTCATAGAATAAGGTTCATATTTGTGTCAATAAATGTTCATTCTTTTCTTATCACGCCTTTTGGAAAGCGTAGCGACGCGTAAGAGATAAATAAGTGGTACAAAATTGGACCTTATTTTACGAGAAACACATTCCACTTTGATTTGCGCTCATGCTTTTTGCTTCTGAATTTAGACGGCTAAATTTAGCAAAATGTAATAAGTGCCGTGTGGTATCCGGCAGAGTAGAATAGCACCAACCCCTTACACTCGTGGGTGTCGTACAAGGCGACTAATGTTTTCGGGACAAAATATCAAGAGTCTCCGTAGTCTGGAAATTTTCCATTGTTATATTTAAACACTGCGATCTCCAACCCGCCTGCCAAGCGTGGAGATTATGGCAGCAAACCCCCATTCGTGGAGAGGCCGTAAGTCCTGCAGTGGACTATTACGAGCTGTGATGATGAGAGGGATTATGCTTGTTACAGTTTTAGTTACAGGTTGAAGTAAGCATTTATTCGCGTATGGTCTGCACTAAAACAGTATTCATGAAGAGGGCTTAGGCTTGTTACCGGCAGGCTAGACTTAGGCTAATGAATTGGCCATGCGGTGTGTGACCGCGGGCGGACATTCCATCCCTATGTCGTGGAACTTTAGGTGTTCCGTTTCCGCACAAACTGGTTCGATTAAACATTTTAATGTAAGATAGAAAGAAAAAAAGAAAGAAACATTTATTACACATGGCCACGACAGTGTAATTTTACAATACAATAACATGAAAAAAATATATAGAGCACTGAGACAATTACTAGGTTTCCAGTGGCATTTTTCGTGGGCATCCAGCGTGAACATGATGGCATGAACCCTCGCCAGTATAATGCCGCTCGACGCGAACCACAACGCTGGTTTTCAGTGCGCCCAGCTATTGCTTACAGATAGGAAATAAAACAAGTTGCCTGCGAGTGTATTCTTTGAACATCTGGACACCTTTAAGACTTGAGTGAATATGGAATCAGTTCTAGATGGAAGGTACAGGCCAGTGGAACTATATAAATACAATACACATCTATCGAGTTAGGTTAGGTTAGTTATGATTTGTATTGACGTGTTTAAAATGTTTTCACGTTATGCCGTTATGGCCACTTTGATCGCGAATAATAAGTTATAGTTTGCCCTTTGTCCCTGTTTTGAACAAGCTCAAGAACAAATACACAGACAATATTTAAAAAATTGAGAGTAAAAAAATAAATAAAAAAGATCCACCTTGTCGGTCTTGATGGTAGGCGGAATCCCGACTAGATACCCATAGGCATAAAAATTCAAAGCCACCGTTTACTCGTTTAAGCAGATCCTTAACAATCTTTAAGTTAACCGAAGCATAACCATAAGGTGACCTTTTTGGAAGTAATCGCCTAAACCAATTCAGAGCCCCGATACCCTGTAAGTGCTAATCGAGCACGTACAAAAAAAATTCAGGCGGCCCATCACTAATTCACGGCGGTAACAACAAAGGCGGTGGAAAATAGTGTTGGCAATCGACTTGTCGATTGTGGAAACAACTTGGGCATTTTAGAAACCGCTCGCTTCCACGCGAGCAATTGCGTGCGCTACCTGTCTCCTTCACGTAAGTTGCTAGAGACAGAAAAGACAGGCAGGCATTAGCAAATTAAGAAGACCCCTAAACTGCTTAATATTCAGTTTCCTCGGGTCAACCCCAGTTTCTGACATGGTTCGTTCTCCTGGTGTTCTACAAGAACTTTCCAGAAAAATTATAGTTTTTTATGTTATTATGTACCACAACTACCGTCTGACCTGCACAACCCAAGATAGAACCACCAAATTGCCAGAATCTCGTCTGTTAGCAGAGAGGCCACGCAGTTGAGGTTGGCTTGAGCCTAGAGGATGGTGGTAGGCTTTTCCCTACTTTGTACTTCAGTTTCATTTATATTATGATGGGTATGTTCCGGGTTTTCTACCGCGTACCTTGGTTGACGAGTAGCCCGATATTTCGATACAGTTACATGCATCATGGTCACGGAACGACGGGGGGGTAGGCAACCCGGAACATACCCTTAAAATGTGTAATAACAACCGCGATAGTTTATAACATTATGTTTCAGTTTCATTGCCCAATATTGCCAACCTTACTCTTAGGTCTATGGGTTGCTGAAAAACATCGATACTATCGACATCATTAAGTACACCATTACTATCGCTGAGCCTATGCTATTAATATCTACTACTAACAGCCTTATCGATATTATTAGATTTTTTCAAGAACAACAATCGATAGTCAATCTATCGACGGATCGGCAACACTAGTGGAAAACAAAAAGTTTCGTTGTCTCGTTTGGGGCAACCCTTCATTTAGAGAATTGGGTCAACGCAAGGCGATTACGACACCCGCCGCCTGATTTCCCGGGATCGCGATTGCAGACGGACATACGAACGGCTTTTTATCTATTTAAGTGGAGCTACGTTTGGAGAATCCCACGAGGAACCCGCAAGCTTGTCTTTTGGAAATCTAATGGTGGCTTCATTGCCTACATCATGTAATTACGAGATGAGAAGGGAAGATAATTTACAGAAAATGTCTTATACTAAAAAGTAGAGAAAACATTAATAATGGATTTGCGGTGGTCGCTTTTTATACGCAGATATAATAGGGAGCTAATTCCTCATTATGTGTTCATACCAATCTAATACAAAAATCTATCTCATCATCATCTTGACGTTATGTCCCGGTTACGCCCCCGCGCGGTACGCGAGGGGCCAGGGTGCGCCTAAATAAATATATCTATCTCGCCGGTATTCCATCAAAAAGTCACAAAAGCCCATAAAAGTCCAAGGATCTGAGCCTAGACCTAAACAGATCAGGGGCCCTGATTCGATTCGAACGGTTTTCAATTTTTATTTTCGGCATGTAAAATCCCTTTTTTTTCTATAATGATGCCGATTTCCCTATTTTTGAACCGCAATCTTTCGGTGTTGTCAATGTAATTTAAAAATATTGCATTCTTCATGCCGAAAATAAAAATTGGAGACCATCCTAATCGCGGCGAGCGATTCAAAATTAGGATCACAAACGATGCACTAATACAGAACACGAGCGGTCTCGAGTGTCCGGTATCCACTAGATGGCATGTTGACTAACCATTGTAGGACATCAATCAGGAATAGGTATAGGCAATCATCATAAGCCCGACTGCATTATCATAAGCTTAACAAATTTTGACTACCCACCCAATATTAATCTATTACTAACGAGAAATCTACAGCAATTATAAACGTACGTGTCTAATTAACCAGACAATCCCCGAAATAGCAAGGAGTTGGACAGAGTAATCCCGGATAACTTGAAGTTTCAAGTGAACGAGATAGGTTCTTATCAGATTTGCCGAAGCATATTAGAGCTAACAAATAATCTCCAGCTGCTTTCCACCAAAGAGGTGAGGATGCGCCAGCCCGAGAATTTTGAAATGCGAGTATTTTAAAATTTGAAAAGCGAGCAATTGAAAGTACGTCAGTATATATTTCCATCGAAGAAGCACAAGCAGAGAATAGAAATAACGAAGCACTTTCAAATCTTTTCGCTCTGAAGGTGAAAAAGCAATTTTCTTGATCGAAGAAAAACATAAATACATTCTGCATACATACTATTAATATAAGCTGCGATTGAACGAACAAGACCACGCTAAGTCCGAATCGCTTATTAAAAAACATAAAATAAATATCTCTGTATGGCAACTTATACCAAGTTTTTTAAACGTAATAAAACGTCATTCGTAAAAGTGTTCAGATTGATGATGATTAGTCTAGCCTTGATTATGAGGACAAATTACTATCTACAAACAGTACCTTAACCAGTAGGTATATGTATACCTACTGGTTAAGTTACTATAATAAGTTATAGTAATGTTACTATCAGCTTTGTCTGTCAACAATGCTTATAATTAGTTTTGACAGTGACAGGACAAACGACAACCAGGACAAACAGGAGTAAATCTGAATGGACAACTCTGTCTTAACTATTTCAAGCCAACTTTTTGTTTAGCGCCTACTGGTTTCTGACTTACAAGACTAGGTAGAGAGCATTTACAGGTACATTAATCAACATATTCATATGATAGACGATACTTACCGCTTACGAATGGGCTATTGGACTATTATAATCGTCCGATAGCCCATTCACAAATGTGAACAAGGAGCTAGATACATATCTTTATTCACTTTTGATATACCCAAAAATTGAAACAAACGAAACTTATAAACATTCTGATCGTGATTATAATACGAATTCTGAATAAAATCCTTATGCCTACGTCTGTTTTGGAAGGTCAAGTCTAATTAATTCGTATACAAGTAAGTTCCCAACACGGAGGATTCGATACCCACCTCACGTTTGGTCAGAAAACTTTGAATACAATCAAGGGAACTTAAGCTTTGGGATGTTTCCTAGCATGATTAACTTGCTGACTGACAAACATAAACTGGGTCCTGGGCCGTTTTGTGGTAAACAGGTTCATCATTTAATATCTAAGTATTCGTTGATTGACCTTTTTCTCCGAGTTGAAGTTTCTCGATGCTCTTAAGGTGAGGGTAAATTTCGGGAGGAAACCTGCACGCACATTTAGGCGACTGAATGTGTTACAAAGATCCAATCTGGTCAGGTTCCCATAATGACAGTCGCTACAGATACGCACCTTAAACGTAGGTCGGATATATGATAGTCGCTCCACTGAACTTATCTGATCAAATTTGATCAAATCATGATCAAATGCGGACTCTGAGCATTGGCGCGCAAGAGAATAACCGTGATATTGACGCCAAGATGATTATTTAGGTATTTACTTAGGTAGTAACTACTAAACGGGTGTAGCAAATTACTCCATAGACTCGAACCACTCTCAGAACTAATTTGCAACTAGAAGTGAGAAAACTTAGTCCTATTGGACCGTGTATTCAAGGTGTTCGTCCTCATAAATCAATAGCCTGAAAAGCTTTACCGGTAGGTAGTAGGTACATATTACAACCTGTCTCCCACGCTCCAGCTTTCATTCGAAATGGCACACAATAATAACCGAGTTCCGACGTCGAGTTTACAGAATTTAAAGCCTTAAACTTGGTGTCGCAAATTTAGAACACGTTTTCGTATGCATATTCAGTTATCGCCTCGCTCACAGTGCAGCGACTCCGACAATGAAGAAGGAAGACGCATTACTTTGGTCGGTTGGGGCCTCACTTTTCGCGTAAATTCATGAGCAATTGAGCAAAAAGCGTGAGAGCGAATCAAAATATGTATATCACATAAAATTACGTCCATTTTTGTATCACTTATATTATGTTGCGCGTAGCTCCGCTTTTCAAAAGCCGTTATACAAAAAATTACCTTATTTTTTGAGCAATACATTTCACTTTGATTTTCTCTCACGCTTTTTTTTTAATTTATGCTAGTAACATTAGAAATAAAAATTCGATGTCAAAATTAAAACTAAAACTTAACGGGTATCTGTAAGTACATTACTTCGTCTTAACTTCAACTAGAGGCCTCTTTGCCACTCCGGGTGCAAAGGTGCGACCTAGATGCGATGCCACAAGGGTGCTCACGCATGTCGCGTCCCACAAAAGACACTCGTCCCTCTGCCACGGCACCAAAGTCAGTCCATCAGGCCTCTTGCCTCCGACCTACTAAGTCCGGGAGGCTCCAAGGCGTAAGGGATGTTGACCGAAACAAATGCCGTCCGGACAATATCGCTGAGAGCGTGGTGACGAGGAAATCTCCCTACGCATCGACAGCAACTCAAAGCGACCATTGCCTTCCACCCTTGAACCGCAGGTGCATTGATGAGGTACACAAGCATCGCAGCCCAAGCGAAAAGCCACAGCCACCCGCAATGAGTCGCTGTCTAAGATAGTGCCCAGGTGAGGTGCAGGCAAAGCGTGCAACGACGCACCTGACTCTGGCCGCGACACCGCCTTAAGCCTTGCGAGGTCGACACTCACGGCCACACTCTCAAGCTGCTCTTGACGTCAACACCGTCCCAAGACCGCTGATCCTCCGGGCCCTCAGGTAAGGGCGAAGTCGGGTTTTGAGACCCCCAAGCCTTCAGTGCGTCACTAACATAGAGAATGTTCGTTCTGCCACCATCTACCGTAAGAATGTCAGTGACGAGACTCACAACCCCATGCGACGACACAAAGAAGACCGGCAGGCTCACATCCCGAACACGCCGCACCCCTAACCCCCCACATCTGATAGGCAGGGATACCCTGCTCCAGTGCTCTGCGTTAAGGGAGACGTTTAAAATCCGTTCCACCGAATCCCCCAGCACCTCGTTAAAAGCAGCGATGCTGTCCGGAGACAACTTCGTGAGACACGTACGCAGGAAGTAATTAACCTTGGGCACAGCGAAACACATTCGCAGCGGAAGCAGAGCAACGTGTGACTAAAGATTATATATTTTATCAAAATCTTACAAACCACAAGCATATATAACTGATAAAGCTTGCTAGCTTGTAGATAAAGTACATCAAATTTAATTGGCTTTGATAGCGTAATTTTAAAAATGTTATCAATATCAATTTTATTGTGTTACACGGCAAACAAACAGGCAAGCGGGCCACCTGATAGTCACCGCCGCCTATGGACATCAGCAACACCAGGGAAGTCACCAATGCGTTGCCCGTCTCTGAAGAGACCTCTAATATACCTCTTGAACGAACCCATGTCATGTTCAAAGGAAGCACTGTAGCTGGGAGCTCATTCCACATCCGAATCGTACGAGCTACGGGGAAACTAGCCTAAGCTTGAAGACACACTGATGAAGTGCGCCGCGCGGCGTACTGCACGATGTGGCAAAACTTGTAATTGCAATGATCCAGAAAGCACAGTTCATCGAAAATAACGAGCGAAACCGCTTGCAGTAGGACCATACACACCAACTTGTCGACTACGAGAATCCCCCGAGTATTAAGAATGTACCAACAACAGTGAAGCCGAGATGTGTATTCAAATGTAAACCTTGTACTTGTAGATAGACCCGTTAGAAAGAACAACATGGAAGAGCGAATGAAAGTTTATTAATAATGGCACAAAGCTGTTGCTGATATCCACAGGCGGCGGTGATTACTTTCAATCAGGCGGCCCGCTTTGGCTTCGTCGTATCCCAAAACTAGCTACCAAATAGGAATATTTAATGGTTTTGCAAGTTTCATTTCGTACCTACTACTAAATGAGAGAGAAAATTTCAATTTCCGAATTTGTACTTATTAACCATTGATCCACCGGTGGATTGAAGAGGAAGAAAATAACCACTGATCTACCTGTGGATTGAAAAGGAAAAAAGGTCCATAGATCCACCGGTGGAGCCTCGTCAGTGTATCCTAGTGGAATGAAAGATTTGGTTGGGCTGTTACGAAACAGTTACGAAATGCGAAGACCCGTCGCGTGAAGTTCCGCCTTGAGCATGAGACAGTATTTGCAAATCAGGTAATTACAGTAGAGCGAGTGTCATCTGGTAAAGATCGCAAATAATAGCTGATTTTTTTAGAACTCAGCGTCAATCGAGCATGCAGCCCACCTGGTAGATGTGATTGTCGTCCACAACAAATCAGATATATTGAGATATAATCAGATATCACATTCCATTCCGATTCCTGCAAAACTGAACCGATAAACTGAAGGTCTGTCACTACGTCTTTGGTGACGACACTTACAACTAATTTGTTGGGCTGAGCTATATTCGTTAGTAATACATACTAACCTAATCTTTGTTAGTATCTTTCAAATTATGCGAGTCTATACTAATGCACTTTGTTTGATAAAGGGATTAGGGAAATGATAAAATAAGATACTGGTGGTTTCCCTTACAATAATTTATTCACTTAATACTTTAAATTAGCCTCATATAATGTTATACAATATCAATCAATCATATCAGTATAAGTACCTAAATTGCTACTACACGAATTACCTAATACCCGATTTACATTGGTGTTAGGTGTAGTAGTGGTCAGTGGCGACTGTCCAGAGAGTGACTGTTTACACTAAAGAAAAAAAGAATAAAGAAAGAAGACATTTATTACACGCAGACACCACGACTCGATAACGACACTACAGCGAGTCCAGTGTCATTTTTCTGTCGATATGGATGAGCAACATTAACAAATACGTGCGATTTTGCTCAAAATTCTCTTCATACGGCAGGTCACTACACATTGTACAAAATTTGACTTTATTTTGACTTTTAATTTGATTTATCTTTGCGTGTTTATGTGTCAAGTTTTATCAGATTTACGTGACATGATTACGCATATCGATTATCGTAGAGACCGTTTCAAGGAATTCCCGCGGTAATCAGTGGAACTACAAATATTAGACAAGTACACAGGCCAGCGACTACAGCGCCACAAGACAAAACAAGCGCGCAGACAAGTACACAGGCCAGCGACAACAGCCCCTCTATGCATGGGACTAATCTCGTGAAACGGATTCTCCTAAAATATTTCATATAGTTTAAAGCAATTTTTATTGATTTGTCTCTGTCTGGGGTAGACGAGAAAAAGGCATGGCGTTAGATATGACTCCTTTTTCTCGTAAGTAATAATAATATATCGTAATAAATATTCTTTTACATACAATTCACACAGCGTCATCTAGCCCCAAAGTAAGCAAAGCATGTGTAATGGGTGCCAAAAAACGAATAAATTAGTTATATATTTTTAAATACCTACTTATATATATAACACCCAGACCGGTAACAGAAATTAAAATTCATCACTTCAATTTCTGCCCGGCCGGGTAACGAACCCGGGACTTCTGCGTGGCAGACCGGTATGTTAACTAACTGAACCACTCAGGTCGTCAATCGTATAGTTTCTCCTAGAGGTAGGTACTATTACCAGAATTACAGTGGGCATGTAGCATTTCTCCTAGATGTCGGTACTATTCCCAGAATTACAGTGGGTATGTAGCATTTCTCCTAGAGGTAGGTAATATTTCCGGAATTACAAACATTACTATAGTAGTTTCGCTGATAATTATAAGTATGGCTAGTCTAGAGACAGCAGTGTCTCCCCTCATATAAACTAAATGTTGAAACGGTCTTTACAGCGATTTAATACTTTGACATTATCATTTATGCTATTCAGTGACAAACGAGAAGACAGCCCATCTGATGGTGAGTGGTAACTGGCGCCATAACATCTACAATTCATACATTTCGGTTGCAAGTAACAAAAATGCAGAATCGCTGATGCGTTGTCACTGTGAGGACTAAGATGAAATGCCTCATGTCTGTCATTCAAGTAATCCAAACTTTATCTAAATCATAACAAACTCAATATAAGAATATGGTGCCGTCGGAATTGCTCTCGACTTTTATGGTGGATGGTGGTGGGTCCCGCTCCAGAAGGTAGCTCCTCAGTTGTATAAGACACACGTTGAGAAGAGAGCAGACGGTTGCCCCAATAAGCAACCTGAAAAAGAATTTAAATATTGTAGAATGAATTGAGTGCAAGGTTACTTTCAGCTATAGAATGTCGACATTACATCACTACTCTTGTGGTATCGTTTAACTTTAAAAGACCCACCTTACTACCAAGGGTTTGGCCAGGGGTACGGTGGGTCTTAATGGGTGTATTAGAGATGAGAAAGTACGTTCACCTTAGGGAAAACTTAACCAAATCAAGAATATGTCTTGAAATGAACAATAGATTAGGTACCTATTTGTAACCAACAAATTGACGTTGTATTATGAAGTATGTTCACTATTGCATGTGTGACACATCTGAATAAAACAAAATAATCACTCAAGACGAGTTGTGAATTCAACTTACCAATAGGAGTACCCTAGCCCCGCATTTGCTTCGAGCTGTCCTATAGCCACATACGATACCGCCATGTGCTCATTGAGTCCAGAAGTCGTGTAGTATATGCCGAACAAGAGCAGTACGGTGAGCCCCAGCACTGCTGTGATGACGTTGGACCACAGACAACCTGCGAAGAAGCATGGAGTTAGGAAATAGATCGGGAAAATGTATTAAGACTGAAGAAGTGCTTTCACTATAGGTTTTAAGACTTTCGTGGTTATTCACTACACTTTCATCACACATATCAGGTTTGTTACCACGGTAGAATTGTTATTATCGTGTGTCGTGAGAATCAAGACAAAAGTAGTGGTTCGAGAATTCGAAGTGAAGGTAATCGTGGAATCCGAAAGAAGGTGGACAGATGTGTATGTCCTTAGCGACTTAGTGTACTCGTGGTCATGAGAAGTTCAACTGCGTCGAAATATCATAATACAGTAGGCAAACAGGCAAGCGGGCCACCTGCTGGAAAGTGGTCACCACTGCCTGTAGAAATTAGCAACACCAAGCATCGCCAATGCGTTGCCCACCTCTATAACACGTTGCTCTGGCAGCAAAAAGACAAATGCCCCTCCACTGCCAAAGCCACGGTTCCCCAAATCCCCACCCCATGGAGCACTGGAAACCTTACTCACCAGCAGAAACACAACACTATTTAAAAGAGTATTGTTTAGCTGCGGTATTCTGTATAGTGGAGGTACTTCCCCAGTCCAATTCGAACGGGATACCCCGCTATGCCCTACCTCTCTTAAACTTATATTGAGGTAAAAACAATGTTTTAGACGTACCTGCTCTAGTTAGGTACCTCCCCTAACAATACTAACCGTAGTAACAAACCCGACAATATGTATGACGAAAATGAAGTACGTCCACTTTACAGAATATCTGGTTACCACTTTCCATCAGGTGGTCCCCATCGGCGTTCGGTTCTGTAAGCTCGGTCCTTTCTGTTGCTACTTCCGTTTTGTAATTCTAACACCTATGTTAGTCCTCTTAGTTCTAATACGGATATCAAAACTACTAGATGGATGAAAAATACTGGGCAGTAAAAAGTATATTTATTATTTATATAACGGAAACCTTGAAGAACCTAGTACCTAGGAACGTGATACGTGACGGATAAGTTTCGTCCGTTCATCAGGAAAAGGGCACCTTCAAAGCCATGTCTTATCAGATACTGTGTGTGACATGCTTCGGTGGCAAGCATATTTACAGGTACTACATCTGCTACCGTGGCCGCTTTCCATCGGGTGGACCATCTGACCGTCTTGCAAAAAAAAGAATACCTGGCAAACCCCATATGGGCTCCATAGGGTTCCTCGTCGCGTTCACGATGGCTAATACTGCTGACACCACTGCGAAGAGTAGCAGTAGGAACAGTATGACCAGTAGGGAAACGTAGAAGGCGAACGATATCACTGGCGGGCTAGGCACTGGAAGGTTTTTGGAAATGTTAACAGGTATTTTGCAGGGTTATTGACCGAAGGTGGACCGACGATCTGGTAAAGATCGCAGGTACCAGCTGGATGCGGAAAGCACAGATCCGGCCTTTGTGAAGATCTCTGGGGGAGGCTTATGCCCAACAGTGGGCATCTCCTGGCTGATATGATGATGATGATGATGGTGGTATTAGATTATGTGTATCTGTTTGGCATCGTAGCTCCGACAGACGCACAGACGACGGGGCAATTTGAATGGTTCCTATGTATCTACGTAAGTATCTATTTACGCTTAGATCTTTTAAACTACGCAACGGATTTTAATGCGGTTTTCAACAATTGATAGAGTAATTCAAGAGAATCGCTTATAAACAAGAAAAAAAGGGTAGGTAGGGGTAAAATAGGTGTACGCGAACGAAGTCGCGCCGGGTCCACAAGTGATTGATGATAGAAAATACCGAAAAACGTAGATAGGAACTATAAAACTAATTAAAATAACAGAAATAATTTTTCTCTATACACCTGGTGCCCATAATTGAAACTGCATTGCCGCGCTGAATTGCCAACGAAATCTGCTGCACCAGGTAGGACGCAGAACATGGACCGTTTTAGGCAATTAAAATAAATAAATAATCTTTATTTACATATCAGGATACAACCAAAAACAGATTGAAAAAACAGGTAACACACATTATGATCGAAATATTACATTTTATTTTGGTATTTGTACTCTTTGATTTATTAGGTACATAACACTAACAATAAGCAATGTACTTATGATTGAGTATATACCAATGTAAATATACTCACATTGATTGATGTCTTCAACGTTGGTTACATTGAGGCAGTCTGGGTTTGGCCTTAGACCCAACGATAATGCCATCACCTTGGAAAAGATAAATAGAGAGGCACTTTACAACTGCGCTTATTAAAGGTTGATTCAGGTAAAATAGTAGGTAATAATGATGTAAGTAATATGGGTGGATGAATAGTGTATTAAAGGGACGTAATTTGAGAGAAAGAAGATGTATAAAGACTAGGAAAGTGAAAGGAATGCTTAGCTAGTTTGGTCGTCAAATTCGAACGTCAACTCCTATTTAAAGGCTTATTACACTTTGCTAAATACAGTTGTGTAAATCAGAAGGAAAAAGTGTGAGAGCAAGATCAAAATGAAATGCATTGCTCATAGAATAAGGTCCATTTTTGTGTGACTTATTGTTATTAACTATGTAACTTATTATCGCTTCGCTCCATTTTCCAAAGGTGTAATACAAAAATGGACTTTATTCTAATAAGACCACGATAACTCCGAATCGCTTATTAAAAAAAATCTCTTTATGGCAACTTATGCCAAGTTTTTTAAACGTCATAGAACGTCATTCATAAAAGTCATAACAAACAATTAGATTTCTGTAGGATTATTTATTTTCGTGACTTATGAAATTAAATAATGAGCAAAATAATTAAAATGGTAATGCAGGATGATTAATAATTGAGACAAACTAAAGTTCAAGCTAATAGTGACCATATGACCAAAAAACTAAAGTTCAAGCTAATAGTGACCAAATGACCAAAAAACTAAAGTTCAAGGTAATAGTGACCAAATGACCAAAAAACTGCATTTAGTCATTCAGTTTACAAGAAGGACTGACAAAGACTGACAAGGACAGATTATCCCCAGGTTATTGCCATATGTGGATATGGCAATAATCTTTATAACTTTATAATTTTTACTACTGTCAGTCAATATCGTTGCCATATTATATTACACTTTAATCTTGCTCTAACGCTTTTTGCTCCTGAATTTTGTAATGAGACTTTTAGCCAGGATCTACAGCGGTGAGCCCCAAAGAGACACTGAGTAAATGCAGACACTCAGGTAGCCAGGGACTATTCCAAAACTGTCGCATCGTATAATGATGGAAAGGGATGGAACTCTAAAACTCTAAAGAAGCATCGTACCTCAACCTGCCTCGCCTGATGGTTGGTTTTGCAACTGACTGCGCACGCATTTCGTTCAGCCAGACATGTCACTGGAATTAAACAAATTGTTGAAGTAATGGTAGTGGTAAGAATAAAAGGAGATGTATGAAAAGAGTTGTGGAGATATGCGAGGCTAGGGAGTTGTGTCAGGACAGAGCACAGTGGCGGTCCATAATCTCTGCTTACCCTACCTGTGGGACACAGGCGTGAGCTTTAAGTATGTATGTTTAAGTAATTTTAAGAGATATTTGGTCCTCGACCATCTTACGGGTTTAAGCCAACCTCACCTGCTCGCGGCGCTGGTGACAGACGGACGAGGATCTCGCGTATCGGGTTTTCCCTAACGGTTTGTGCTGATCAGATGGCAGTCGCCGCACATAAATGCCAAAACACTACTTTATAATCTTGGATTCTAGCAGGAAATTGCGTTACTATGCGCGTTAGCATAACAGCGGCTGGTAGTAAGCTCCTCAGCTAGACTTTACCGCTATGTTGAGAAAGTGTAAGTCCCTAATTTTATCAAATAAATGTTGATACATTGCTTTTAAGGCTATTGATGTAATCCATGTCAATTACCAACAATGTACAGTGAAATAAACTATTGCGTCATTGCATACAAAACATTTGGGTAGGATCAGTCGCACTAGCAAAATGATACGATCAAAGAAAAATTACGCGTTCTAGTTCAGCGTCTGTGTAGCCTTTTATTTGTTCTACCGTATTAGCTTATTTCTTAATACCTATTCTTCAAGCTGCAACACCCAAAACAATAATGTTAGCGTGGGTTCATAGTTTGTAGTTAGCGTTTTCACCGGTGTGGTCATTGATTCCAAAATATAATGACGCATTTTTTATTATAATTCGTTCACACGGAGCTGGTAGTAATAAGTAAGTGGTGGTGGTAGTAATAAAAATGTAAAATTAGTATTACTTACTATACAGGGTGTGTGAATTTGCAGTCGCGAATATCCGCAGTATAAGATCGCCCCTGAACAGGCCATACTGTATCCAGCTGTCACTAACATGCTCTGCATTTGTAGCACTCGATGCTACCTGAAACGCAAAGGTGACAATGATCCCAACACCTAATAATAAAAAAGTAGGTTCTTAAATAGTGTTAACTTTGTAAAATCTAGATGTAAAAGCACTTTCCCGCGCGGCCGATTGAAGCCCCGCCTCCTCCCCTGCCGCTCCTATACCGCTGGAACCGCATCATCATCATCATCATTCTGGCGTCAATCCCGCAGCGAGGACCCGGGGTCCGCCTTCTTACTTTCATTTGCATTTCACACGCACTTCGCTCGATACTCGGCATCCTCAGTTTGTTGTCTCGCATGTCGTCCTTCGAAGCCAAGCTTTTGCTTCTTGGGCTTCCACTCCTTCCCGTGCCTGGCGGAGGTGGCAGGCATGGCCAGACATTTGTTCCATACAAAATTTGCCGGTCTGCGCGAGACGTGGCCATGCCATACAGGCTCACAAATGTTGTTGGAAAGGAATTACGGAATTAAGCCAAAGAAGTACCAACTTCTACTTCTACCTACCTAGGTAGGACCTAGGTCTACCTACCTTGAGGGATGTAACGCATGGCCTCTGAAAAAACCATGGCAGCACGGTTTATGACGGCTTCATGTAATTTAACTTTTCACAATCCTACGATTTCAAAACCAAAAGGTACCAAAAGCCATAACGATTTTGATGAAGAATCTTCGTAACTCTAAATGGTAAGAGAAACTTAAATATGAATTGTTATTATAAATAGGACATAATGTTACCCACACGGGGTGAAAATTATGACAACGATCGATTAGCTACAAACAAATAGTAGATAATATCCCTCTACCCTGGACTTCCGATCCAATTCATTTTGAGCTTTATCTAAAGAACACAAGGTCACTACTCGCATGAGAGACCTGTGTTATAAATCAGCCGTAGCAGACATTTGCTCCAATTCTTTTGACATTTATTACTTCGAGATAAAGTCTACATTTTTTTTAATGGCACCTGTAGAATCTAGAGGTGTATAAAATATAGGACGCTATTATCTGATAACGCTTGTGTATTTTGTATTGTAATATTCATTCGAAATGTATGTAGATATACAATAGATAGTCTTACCTACCTACAAGCTCCCTACAGGGTCAATAATGCACAACGACTAGTTACGGCTTCGTACCTATTTACGCACAAGATAAACTTTTACAAAGACAACGCTCTACGTAACTTGAACAACAGTAGGTAGGTACCTAACTGTTTTAACAACAATACTTAATAATAACTTCTACGTTGTGTTCTTCGAACTGTAAGATCTAAACTTAATGATTCTCGAGTAACGTAAAACTCTCCTCGAAATGTAACCTGTAAAATACTGGAGGCGCAACACTACGCCGATGTTCAAGGCTTTGCAGCTTAGCTGATACTATATATGCTTAGTATTTTTGCTCCATGCTATTCCACATAGACCACTTACCCAACTATCGCTCGCTGCTGACACCACTATGAGTAACACACACAAAACACTTGACAGAAAAGCGCCAAAAATATATCCACGCCGTGTGACCGCCATGTTTCACATCTAATAATGAATTGTTCGTTGGCGACATAATCATAATTATCGCGAAGATAAATGAAATTACTCGATAATCGAATGATAACATTATCTCTGAATAATCGTTTCGCGTATGTATTGTTGGTATTCGTGACTCGATGAAATTAAGTCACAATAAGTAAATCACGGGAATCCTCTCCAGGAAAACCTTTGCTTTAACATATAGTGCAAGGGAATAACAATTAAAATCTGTTAGCGTATTCTTTGATTCGACATTCGAACACACAACAGACAGTGCAGTGCATCTTTGAAATTAACTTCAAGGCCCCTTATGACTCATTAATGATTAGTAGAGAATGTCGGTGTGCATGATTTTATATCAGGCAATGCCATTTAGGTATCTACTTGTTTCAGAAACCGCGATAACAATAAAAAATTAAATACGTCGCTCCAAGGTACGTATGTAAAATGCAAATAGTAAAATTAGAAATTTAAAAAGGTACTAAAGGTAAAGGTAAACCTACAATTTATAAAGCACAATTTCGAGACAAAAACTTGAAACAGGGCGTATTCCTATTGCCTATTCCGACAAGGTCACAGGATGGCCGTGTGGTGTCCGGCAGAGTAGAATAGCACCAACCCCTTACACTTGTGGATGTCGTATAAGGCGACTAGTAATTTCGAGCTAAAAAATGTAAGAGTCTCCGTAGGCTGGAAAATGGGCAGCAGCGTTTCCCATTGTTATACTTAAGTATTTTTAACACTGCTATCTCCAACCCGCCTGCCAAGCGTGGAGATTATGGCCCTTTCGTGGAAGAGGCACAAAGTCCTGCAGTAGACTGTTGTGCTGTGTGTGCTGATGAAGACGTTCACAAATTTGGGGCGTTTGAAACGCGGTCCGATTTAGCTTGGCACTTAGATAGCGTTTTTCGGGTCCAACGCAAGAGGCAGAAACCCGACAACCGACGGGAATATTGCCTTTCCTAATATTAGTAATGCTAAGGATAGAGGCAAGGTAAAGTATCCGGTATTACCCTAAGGGCGACCATTTTCGTTTTTACTTTTTCACGAATGTACAATAAAATGGATTGTAGGTAAACCTTACTAAAGGAGACATACATATATAACACAAAGCTTGATTACCTAAAGATTAGCAGAAACCCCTTCTGTCGACTTATTTATTTATTTATTTAATACTTTATGCACAAAATAGTACAAAGGTGGACTTAAAGCTTTGTAGCTTTATCTACCAGTCTACCCCGAAAACTGGTAATAAAATTGCAGGCGGTGCATAAAAATAAATATATCCCAATCAAAACCACTTAGTTTGATGCCTACCGCAAAAAAAAAAAAACCAAAAAGAAACCAACCAAAAGAACGTAGGGGTTTCGACTTCTTCGACGAAATCCCTACGTTCTTCTGGCGTCGTATCAGGGCGTCTAATATCTTAATGGCAAACCAATTTTGAATTTCTATACTGTAGACCAGAAAATCCCAGCAGCGTTTTCTGTTCTTCACTTTCAACACTGCGATCTCCAACCCGCCTACCAAGCGTGGAGATTATGGCAAAATTCTCCGCTGATGTGAAGGAGGCTCAAGTTCAGCAGTAGACCATTACGGGCTGTAATCTGTTGCGATAATATTTAATCGTCAGATGGTAGGACTCTGTCAAACCTGACAGCTGAAACGACCTGGGTGAGTACGACCGCCTTATCTTTTTCTGCCGCTAAACAAACAACGCTTGCGTTATTGTTCCGGTTTGAATGATAATGTAGCCGGCGCAATTACAAGCATGAGGTATTTCATCTTAGTCCTCACAGTGACAACGTAGCGGTAAATGCATGAATCGTAGATGTTATATGGGCGATTACTAATAAGTGATTTAAAGGCATGAGTCATAGTTGCTCTCTTCTGGAACATACAAGCCTTTCCAGTTCGAAAAAGGCGCTCTCGGCTGTGCTTTCGGTGACTAATGCCTGATTGCACTAAACTTTAGTTGGCTTTAATTCCGCCAATTCCTATTTAGGCGTCACAAAATCGATGTCATAAAGTTGAGTGTGACCGAGTTTTGATTTACGGCATGAAAACATCGATATTTTCATGGTTTAAAAATAGGGAAAATCAGCATCATCCCTATTTTTGAACCGTACTCTTTCGGTGTTACCAATGTGACTTAAAAAATATTAAATTTTTCATGTCGAAAATAATAATTGAAAACCGGGCGAGCTATTCAAAAACAGAGCCCAGTTTTTAATTAAAGTTGGTGTTAGTGCAATGCTTTTTCTTGTTAGGAATATCTTAAAACAAACTAAGCGTCGCCTAAAGTTCAGTGCAATCGGGTATTTAACTCGCAACAAAAAGCGATTTCGCTGCGAGTTTCGCATGAAAAGCATAGTTTTCGTGCTGGAGAGGTGAAAATATTTTCACGGCATGGTGGCTATTTCGGAAATCAATTGAGATGAAAAGTTGCGTGTTTAATACAAGAGCAAATATTTTTATGACTCGTGCTTTTAAATCACTCTCTGTGCTCAGTAGTCTTTATTAGAATCACTCACTACGGTCGTGATTGAACTCTAGTAGACTACTTCGCTAGATCGCGAATTAAAGTCTGCACTCGCAGCAAAAACTAACTTTGCTCTATAATAAATAAATATTCTATTATCCGGCCCTTTGCAATCGTGTAGGATTCAAACGCGCATAGCTTTTACTTAGACAACAGACATCAACAAAAAAATCAAACACCAAAGTTAGTCATTTAATTTATTAAAAGCACAAGCTCTAGTTAAAAATATAATTTCAGTTAACATTATAAAATATACAATTATACAACACAGCACTTAGTTCTTGGACTTTCTTGGGATTAAATTCTATGGTTTGCAGATGCATTTCGTTTCAAGTCATTAAAACTTGCAGAAGTCCACTTCCGCGAGCATTTACACGTTGGATGTCGCTTGCACAAGTTGTACTAATTTGATTGCTAGTGGACACTTCGCTTGGCGGCTCGGAAGTTATCTGCGAGCGCTATAAAAGCATATTGCTCAAAGTAGTTAATAGTTTGTATAGTAATTCTAGACGATACTTCATTGTTTGCTAAAACATCAATCAATATGCATAATTTTGAATTCTATGCTGTAACCTTTTAGGGCCGATTTTTCACTCCTCATATAACATTTATCTGCCCGATAAAGTAATATACTACCAAATTAAAACATACTATTATTCCACATAATTAAATAGTACCGATGCGATTCCATTTTAGTCACGTAATAACTTATCAGACTGATATGTTTTATCTGAGAATTGAAAAATCAGCCCTTCAGTAAATAACGTAAGCTCAGCTAATGTTAAGCGAAAAAAAACAAAAAATAATTCTGGGAGTGGTTCTTTTCTCTCAGTCCAATGTAAACTAGTTGTCTAAGTGAGGTAAAAACACTTCATCGTCATCCGAGCGGTCAGTCCCGGCTTCTGCCAGGACCCCCCGCTTTCCGACTCATTTTCCTTCATTTCGCCCGGTCTTGGACAAAAACTTTATAGTAGAGGAAATAAACTAGGTAGAAAAAGTTTAATATCTGAAACACCTAACCATTGTCCTGGCAGGATCACAGATTCCACATGGTTCTATAATAAAATTTAGATGGTTGACATTTATCGGTACATTCCGAGAAATGCCCAAGTGTCAGGGTCTGCAAGATTTCCGTTGTAAATACTGTTGCAGTATCTCGAAATACAGTGTTAAAGGCTTCTTATTCTTATATTTGTTTCAAACTAAACTCGCGTTCTTTACACATATTATTCTTATTCTTCTTATTCTTATCAATTTTATCTGCCGCAGCAGACGAATCAAGTTTCATCGAGTCGGCAATTTTACTATAGAACTTGAAAGACACAATACAATTTGGTACAGACTGATTAATAATTTACAAATTGATTAATACAGTTTGATTAATTCTGCAAACAAAGGCACGCGCCGCTAACTTCCGAGCCGCCATGAAGATTGACGTAAGGTGTAGGTAATGGGGGATTTTCAGACAGCTACTTAATATGTTAAAAGTGTAGTTCGGCGTGCTTCACTAGATGGCGCTGCTTAGACAGGAGTCTTAAGTATTGAATTTGGTAAGGGAGAGTATTCGGAAAGGTGTTTCCGAGAAAATATACTTAGTTTTAGTACCTTCTTCCCAGAAAGCGAACAAAGCACAAAATTCCTACATTTTTAGACATCTAACGGTCTCGTTTTGATTTATTTTTGAGAATCGTGTCTAATCAACGCCATCTATTGCAATAATTTGAACAAATTCTTTATAATCGACTCTCGGAAAATCTCCCATGACCTTCAAGGCCGTCTAAAGGCTACTAAAGTGATAAAAGTCCCTCAATATAAACTACATATCTTACTAACCAACATAGATGTCAATGTTTTATCTCTTCCGCAGATCTTTTACAATACAATTTTATTGTTAGACTTACAATATAATTTAGGGAACTCTTAGGGCCTTAATATAGATCATATTGGATAACGAAAACTTTGGCGCCGGCCACCATTTACTATTACACAATTCGCTTAATAAATAACACGTGACACTCATAAATTTCAAGCGTATCGCCTGTAATAACCGGAGTCCTATTTTTGAATCGTTCGCCTCGTGTCGAACGGTTTAAATTTATGTTTTCGGCATGAAAAGTTAAATATTTTGATGCATGACGCTGGTTGTTCCTATTTGTGAACAGTACACTTTCGAAGTTTTTATTGTAATTAAAAAAATATTGAATTTTTTTATGCTAGAGATCAAATCAGTTGAAACCCGCTTGATTCGAGGCGAGTGGTTCCAAAATAGAGACCCTGGGGTATCATCAATACTCTTCTTAAATAGAGGCCCAACCATATGACACAATCTGATTGTCAGCTCAAACGAAACAATTCGATTGCCAATCTGATTGTCGAATCAGCAATCTCCAGGTTATGCATGTAGAATTCCCCAAATCAGATTTTAATTTTCTCCAAAAATATACAATTCCATGCAATTTTCCCAAAATTAATTTTGTTTAAAATATGAAATAAATCTATTGCGAAAACACTAAAACATTGTTTTATTATTTTATTACTAATTTAATATCCACCTTAAAAAAAAAATCCCAAAACAAAAATTGGGAAAAAGCCCTCCAACCTGGAAACCCTGATTTGATTGTCCGTCCACACCACACAATCTGACCGCCAACATATTGTTCTTAGTGCGTTTATACGAGACAATTTGATTGCCAATCTAGTCAGATTGTACGTAAAATTGCGTCGTATGATAGGGCTTTAACTTAAGTTAAAAATAGCTCCTGAACGAGCTTAACACCTACATAATTCAAAGCCGCGAGACAACAATTCTACGTTATACAAAAATAGCATTAATCTAATTTCAATCGAATTCTTAGGAATGTTTTTTCTTATAAAATACAAAAATTACTCTGTGCACGAAAATCGCTAGATCAAAAATTGTTCACCATTAGTAAGTTATTATTTACTAAGCTGCAAAGAACCATGTTTTCTTATATATTTACTTTTATTGCATTGAGAAAATGTCCGGTTGCTATAACTACATATCTAACTAATAATCAATAAATAGAATTAAGTTAAGACTCACAACTATTTTTTGATAAATAATAACTAAATTATGAATAATACACAATGCATAATAAACAAAGCTTCTCAATCTTCCATACAAGTTACAAAAGAGAAACAGATATTTTACTCATTTACTTCCATCGCTCATGATCCAGCAACTTTATGTATTACTTTTGGAATCGACGATTTCAGATCACGTATACAGGTTTATATTATTACAATTATTAATAATAGTGATGTATTTGTAATTTACAAACATTGTTTCTATAAATGATTACAGATCAACCCTAGCAAAGCGAAAATAAATAACTTATTAAGTACAATGAAAACAATAAAAATTTTATTTTATAATCTAACCTACGCAAAGGACTTAGGATTTGGTCTTTTAATGACGGTACTCACCGGAACCATTCATTGAAACCAGTAGGTGCGTTAGAAACAATGAAGAAAGAAACTCCTTACTCCATAACGAGGACAGGCCCTATGGTTCAATTTCTATGGTGATGAGAGGCCATGGACATGCAGATTCTCCATACTATGATACGAGGGAATTCTAGTTCCTTTGCTAATTTTTTGGGCACATTCGACGGCCATTTTATATATCAAGAGGTATACATCAATGCATTATTTTACAGCTTTTATGCCTTTAAGTCTTTAGGCCGCCCATGCCATATTCGGATTTGGACTAGTTTAGGCTTTGGGTCAAAATCTGAGTAAGTACAATTTTGGCACAGCCTCTCCTCCAAAAGCGAGTTTCTTCCGTCATTGCGTTAAAACGAACATCGAAAGTTGTTTCGCGATTTCGCGATCGCTAGCCAGTTAGTACCATCTATAATACAAACGTTAAATGGACAGGTAATAGAAATCACCGGATGACAATAATGAATTATAAATTTTCAAGTAAATGTCGCTATTATTGCTATTAAAGTTATTCTTAAGTTAATTTTGTTTGTACTACATTTACCGCTACAATGACAACTCGCGTCGTACAAGATGTGAGTTGTTAGGATTTGAAATGATATCCAGAAACTGCATCTTCCACTGTGACCATTCATTTACACGTTGTTAAATATGATAAACAACCATTTAAAGGAGATCCAAGCGTCTTTTCCTCAAACCAGTAACCGTTTTGGCTGGAGCCGACCAACCGTCAGTTGCAGTTAATACTAATCCTTACGCAGTATAAAATAAAGTCCCTTTCGACTGCAACTGACGATTGGTCGGCTCCAGCCAAATCGGAGCATCTGTTACTAGTAATACTGGTCACCAATGGCGCCTTGCCTGTCGATTATAGTGAAGTTGAAGGTCCATTCACTCATTCATTCATATTGCATTGACAAACTAGATAAACTATATTATTTTTAAACTAAATTAAATTACTACACTGCCATTGCCCACTGCTTCGAAGTGAGGTGCAATTGATTCCGCTTAATGTTCCGTTCACAACGCATTTACAAATATCTACAACTATCCTTTTCATTAACAAGACTGCATTCCACATATTGAAGATTTTCGCGATTCCAAAATCCACGAGATGGCCATTACTGCGACGTGAGGCTGCTGTCAAAATAAAGTCCTGTCATTGGCTGGAATAGGTTCGTCATTTTACATCAGTTGCTTCTGTCCAATCATCATGTCAGCCAGAAGACGCCCACTGCTGTCTGATAGCACGACAGTATTTTGACAACAGACCTTACGCCTCACTAGCGGCATCTGAAATCGTGAAAACCCTCACTGTATCAAGACTTTCGTGTCGTATTTTCACGATACCTTATTACAACACACATCAACCGAGGTAGTCTACGTTCTATTCTAGATTTAAAAAATATGATCTCTTGTGATTTAGTAGAAAAGAATACGCCATTTAGTAAAAGTATTGCTCATGTGTCTAAAAATAGTCGGAAGCTAAATCTGGGGCTTATATCTAGTCAGTAACGTGTATTTTCGTTGTCCCCATAATAATCCCGGTCCGTGGTAAAGCACAAAATTCAACTTGAGTTGCTCTAGATACGGTTGAAATTGGCATGATGATATATAGTAAGGGTATTAACCGGCGTTAATCCAATAATACAATGGACATGAATGTTCGGGAAAAAAGCCGCTAGGCTTGGCCGCACATAATAAATTCGGGTAAGTCGAACCGGCCGACTACTGCCGACTTATAATAAATAGTAATCTTTATTTTTTTATATAATGTAAGGATACAACCAAAAACAGATTAAAATAACAGGTAATACATGGTATTATTTAAATATTAACTTAGTATTCTAGAATACAATACTGGTTATATTTAGCTTATAGTGGAGTCCCTTCTTCCCATTTTATCTAAGAATAATGTGGGACGAAGACAACGTGTTGTCTCGAATAATGTAGCTACCCAAATGATACCGGCACACGGTGAAAGAAGCCGTCTTTGTTGTTCAACAAATACTGCCGAACTGAATAACCGAACCCGCTCATACGTAAAGCATAGCAACCCTCACATTTCTTTTATTTCGGTGTCCAAATTTCAACCTTAAGCGTAGCACCTTAAGTTGCATTTTAGTCGCACTCGCATACAGCCAAAGGGGAGAATACACGAAACCTGAAGATTCTTATCTTAACTTCAAATGGTCAAACACTGCAACAAATCCTTCAAGCCCTCGTCACTATCACACAACTCTTTTAACCTTACCAGTTGAGATCCACCGAAACTAGATTGTAAAGCTACAATACACAACAGTCTTTTATCGGAAAACGACATGTTCGGACATCCGACGATTACGTCCGAAAAGAGACCCCAATGTCCATCATTCTCGCCGCAGTTGTAGAAGCCTAACTTCAGGACGCTGTAGGACAGTGGACTTATCTTTCTGATGAGCTGGTTCGAACTGGCGGAGACCAGTAATGTCAGCAAGCAGTAAGGAAGGAGGTTGGAGGAAATCTTCCCGTGGACCAAGTGGCATAGGGCCTCGAAAATCCAGCCGCTTAGCACAGGGAGCTGGTCTTGGGTTACGGCCGTTTCGAATACCTGTGGAGATAATGAATAATAATAAGAACATTTATTGTCACAAGACACCGCGACACGACCAAAATAAACAATGTTAAACACATTCTACATACATTACTACACGTAACTCACACCTACACAAGTAAACGCACACGTAAATTGATTCCTACGGTACTGTCAATGTCATGGCGCGAACCGCGAAGCGTCTCACAGCGCTGGATTTCTATGGGCCCTAGTGCGACACGGGCGCTGTACCACCCTCATCCACCTTACGTACTTTTTTGTAATAATTATTGATTAAAGAGTTTAAAAATACAAGAAGGCAGTAGAAAAGCAACATTTAGATTACATTAAAGCACGAAGCTTGCTGCAGTGAAGTTCTCGACCAAGAACCGAAAAACGCAGCGTGGGAAGGCCTCCCACAAGGTGGACCGACGGCCTGGTAAGGATCGCAGGTACCAGCTGGATGCGCAAGGCACAGGACCGGCCTTTGTGGAGATCTCTGGGGGAGGCCTATGCCCAACAGTGGGGGTCTTCTGGCTGATATGATGATGATGACAGAACTAAGGACGATCGAGTTGTGTCCATACATTTTACTTAGAACGGGTGTTTCCATCGCGGTACAATATTTAAGTGTGATTACTCGTTGGCTGTGATTACTAGTATCGCAAAGAGTTACCAACAAAACTCAACTTGTTTATCCCTTTTTTAAACAAAGGTAATTCGCCTTAAATCTAAAGACAGTTATTTTATGGAGAGAGCCATAGACCACTCTCCCCTCTTCTCCAAGACGCATTCGTAGATCGACGCCACCTTAGGCTTTAAAAATGCTGTGTATTTGTACACATACAAGTCTGAGAGTGTAAAAAGTCCACAATAGCGCTTCAAATTATGATCATTTCACGCTTCAACTTATGATGATTAGAGTGCCACAAAATTATCTGATCCGGTGACCAGTAATGGAACTAAGTGACTCCATTTTGAATTGTCATGTCAATGTCAAGAACAGCGACACTGCAGATAAGTTTGTGATAAACTAATATGAATCAAATTATGAAACGCTAATGTGGCCTTTTTAGACCCTTCATAGATTAACTTCCGATGGTGACACATCCTGTCAAGTTACGCTGGCGATTCGACGAAAATACCTAAATATTCAATAGATGGGATTTTGGCGGTGCAGGAATAAGGTAGCCGCCAATGTTGGCAAGCGAAGATGGTGAGAAGGTAGAAAAGGGTAATTACCCACCTGGCCGGGTGTTGTGACCAGGGGACCAAGGGTCCGACAGTTGATCGTCGGAAGTTGTATATATGCCGTGGAAGTTGGCACATATCTCTAGCGCGATGTAGGATTGTTAGCGCCATCTATGTGCGGATGCTTGCCAACCTTGTGTCTTCCCTATTGGAGCAGTAGAGCGATAGATGTCGCCACAGGATGAATACAAATATTACACTAACCTCAAAAACAATTTCAGCGTTCAAAACCGACGACAGTATCCACCTTTCTCTATCATTTAGCACGCCCAACCTCCTTTTCTCTGTCTCCTTACAACTCTCCAAGAACTCTATGACGACTCTACTCAACGTAGCGGCCGGCGGTAGAGTCTCTCTGAGGAAATATTTCAGAGCAGAGACTAGTATCTCCTTGTTCTCTCTCTTCTGTACAAGTCGAAGAGATTTGTAGAGCAACGTAATGCGTTCCATTGAGTTCATCAGTATGTCGGGGTCCATGTTTGAAACGTCAGATGTCAGCTTTGGGCTCAACAGCTTTGTGTCCGCTGTAATAAGGTTCTGGATTATCAATTTGACAGAATTTAACGACATAATATATACATAGATTTTATTTGGCAATTACTATAATTTATCAAACAATATCAACAATTAAAACTGCGGTATTTGATTGTGTTTGCGGTAAGTCCGTAATTTTAGACATTACAGTGCCTGGAAAGCGTAGAGATGCAAAACCTTACAGTGCTATACAATCTAGACTTTAAGTTTGAATTATGATGCTTTTTGATAACCATTTTAATTACCAAGCCATCTTTATGAAAACGTAAATAATGATTTGACTGACTTAAAGAGCGCTTAAACGAAAACTATCATATTTCTCTTTTTTAAACAAATAAAGAGCACTTCTATATTATTATATTCTTGTACTGTAAAATAATTTCACTATTTAGTTACTTTATAATGTACAAACCCCAACTCATCTTACTTATTTATTCATACATTCACAATCAAAACAATCCGTTTACGCTCACCTTTGGTTACATTCCATCAGGTGGATCGCCTCCCCATACACACATACATACATAAAGCTCACGCCTGTGTCCCACAGGTGGGGTAGACAGAGACTATGGACCGCCACTTTGCTATGTCCTTACACAACTCCCTTGCCTCGAATAATATATCCACAACTCTTTTCATACATCTCCTCTCCATGCAATCAAAAAAAATTATGCAACCAACGTACCTGAGAACAAATGCACCATGAGTACTTGAACGGCATGGTCCTCTTCGTAATCAGCCATATTGTCCAATAACTTCTCAATCACAATGTTCTTCAGCTCTTTGGGCAGCAGTTGCTGCTTCAATGTGGATGTTATGCCCTGGGAAATGTGTTGAAGCGTCATTCAAAGGTCATGTAAATTAAAGTGTCAGTTATTTAACGAAACCATTAGTTCTTTATTTGTCAAGAAACTAAAGGATAAGAAAGTATGGAAAAAACAAGAAACACCAAGGAAAGTGGACGAAACGAAAAGGAAGAACAACAGCAGAAAGTTTTTTAATGTCAAACAGGCAAGCGGGCCCTGATGGAAAGTAGTCACCCATGGACTTACTACCCAAAGGGACTGCGCACTGCTTTGACTAAAACCGGGCAGAGCGAGAGTCACCATCGATAGTCCGGTGTCTCTTTCTAGTGTTGCCACCATTGTTGATGCAAATTCCGAATTACTTTTATTATTTGGCGCGGACACCGACCTCAGGGCCAGGCAGAGCCGGATCGGGTGCAATCTGAAGGTCATGTTTTCACCAGGGTCCAGCCCAAGCTTACCCTGCTACTCGGAAACTATTGGCCCTAGAACACTAGTTCCTAGAGTGAAATGATAGCACTCCTCGAGATCATCATGGCGTATGACAGCTGTCAAAGTTAACCCATTGGTCCTAAAACACTAGTTTCTAGAGAGAAATGATAGTACTTGTTGAGATCTACATTTCGAATGACAGCTGTCAAACTTTGATCTGAAATAACTCCTTAACTATTGGTGCTATAACACTCGTTCCTAAAGAAAAATGATAGTTTTCGTCGAGATCTACATTTCGCATGACAGTTGTCAAACTTAGTTGTAACTCGGAAACGATTGGTCTTAGAACACTAGTTCCTAGAGCAATACGATAGTACTCATCGAGATCTACATTTCGGATGACAGTTCTAAGTTTGACAGTTGTCTTACGAAATGTAGATCTCGACAAGTACTATCATATCTCTTTAGAAACTAGTGTTCTAGAACCAATGGGTTCCGAGTTATAACACATTTAAGTTTGACAGCTGTCACCCGAAATGTAGATTTCGACGAGTACTATCACTTCTCTTTAGAAACTAGTGTTGTGGGATAAATCGTTACCGAACTCTTTTATCTGTTTTGTGGAACAAAAAGTCGTAGGTTAATAATTATGTCGACTCGACGTTTGTCGGAGAAACGTTCAGTCGATCAAAAGGTATTTCGACAACTACTTTTCGGATTGTACGGATTACCTCATAATAATACCAAATTCACGGGAAATATATTTCTCCAATAATGGCAACACCAAACATGACACTTGTCAATTTAGAATGACGGTGATTATGCCAATAACATTGTGTTTACATTGTTAGAAAGGGACAAAGGACTATCGATGGTGACTCTCGCTCTGCCCGGTTATAGTCAAAGCAGTGCGCAGTCCCTTTGGGTAGTAAGTCCATGTAGTCACCGCTGCCTATAGACATTAGCAACACCAGTTCACATCCACTGTCCACGTGTTATAGAGGTATCGCCAATGCTTTGCTCACCTCTATAACACGTGGACAGTGGAGATATCAAATACTGTTTATAACAAACTGCCGGCAAACGTAAGGGATGCAGTATGTATCGCCACTTTTAAAGCACAGGTGAAAAAATAGCTCTTAGAGAAGTGCTTCTATACCTTAGAAGGGTTTTTAAATGAATAGTATTTCACAATTTTCTTAATCGATATTATTTTAATCTATTGACATTTATAATGATTACCTACTATTTAATTATGAAACACTCAACATTCTTGTTTTCTTATAAATTTTAAAAATATTTATATTTTTAATTATTTCTTTAATTGACCTTCAATATTCGATAGGTATGACATTAATCATAAATTACTTCTGTAATTTTTATTTTATTCTAAATTGTGCTAACTTGGTTATACCTACCATATTAATACCAACATACTACGAATGATTCGATAATGTACCTAAACGACCTATAACTATGTTATCAATAAGGAATCTGAATCTGAAAAAGGAAAGAAAGCAGACATAAACCCACCTTGACAACCAAATCGATGCAGTAGTGGCGAGGGTTGGCCAGCACGAAGTCTACGGCGATGTTGATCAGGTCAGGGTGGCCGTACTCCACTAGGGTGAACAGCACCGACCAGTATAGCGACTGCTCGTATAGGGATATCCTGGAATGATGTGCGAGATAAGAAACTGTACTATACTCTATTTTCTTTTAACTCTGAAGTACTGGGATAACGTTCGAATTTCTTATTGGTTATAGAGCATCGGTGGCCGAGCGGTTAGAGTATACGACTCGTAAGCCAGAGGTCCCGGGTTCGAATCCCGCTCCGGCCATGTACCAATGACCGTTTTATTAGTTACGTACATTAGTTGAATACTAACCGATGCTCTTACGGTGAGGGAAAACATCGTGATGAAACTTGCACATTCAGGCGACTGGATGTGTAACCATGATCCAATCAGCGGGGCTATTGGCTAACTCAGTTGACAACTGTATTTGACACTAGATAATTCTACACCACGTCACCTACGTTGAAAACTGGCAATAGCGTCTACCAAATTAGAGTAGTGTCAGATTTTTTAAAGTCAAATTCAGTTGTCCACTGAGATAGCCGATAGGCCCTCTGGTCAGGTTCCCCTGGTAGCAGGGTCATGGAGGTCAGATGGCAGTCGCTCCACTGTTATTACCTGACCTGCCAAATCCTGGATCATGGTCAAGGCGGACCCCGGGCCCTCGTGCGCGAGAGCACAACCGGGACATTAACGCCAAGATGATTATTTTTTTTATTTTTATAAGCCGGCGTTTACATTTACTACCAATCAATCCACGCCCGTTGTCCAATCCATGGGTGACCGTTTCGTACTTTGAGGCTAGTCGAACTTCAGCACCGCAACGACCTCGCCACTCGTAAGGTGTGCCTCCTAATACCGTTGGCGAAGCGAGCTTGATCGACCAAGGTTTTCCGTTTGGTAGACTGATTGGACAGTCTCGGAAGCCGATTGGCATCCCGTGATGGTATATTATTACTAATAAATTACTAAAAAAATAGTATGTCAATGTTTACGCTTACACGACCAAACCAATGCAGCTATTTCGACGAAACTCATCATGAATGAGTATAGACATATATACTTTTTATTCCCCTCCACTTACGCGATAAAACCTTATTATGTAAAAGTATAGAGGCACTTGGACGGACGGTCCACCTCGCCTCGGTTCGTCGCTTTCTGCCGTTTCCTAGCTATAGTTCGTTTTAAAATTGCACCAAAAAACATGAATTAGTTCCCTCACCTAGCCCCAGGCACGAGGTAATTCCTGACCGCCTGGGCCAGGTGTGTAGCCAATGCGGGCCGCGCGGCCGGCGCCGCCCGGAACGGCAAAGCGGCCCGCGCCGTCAGCTGGTCTAAGCAGCCGTGCAAGGCTGCGTGCCGGAGAGGCGCGTACGATGAGGATAGAGATTTGATCAGCTTCTGGTGGACCGTTGAGAGTTCCTGTTTGGGTTGGAGATGAGATGCTTTGTTTTAAATGGTAAAGGTACGTATGGTAAATGTATGATATCTTCTACTTCATCGTCGCTTTCCATCAGGTGAGTTGAGGTCAAATGCAAGAGATTTTTAGCGATTTTAAAATCGCCAAATGGAGCTTCTGAGAGCGGCAAATGACGCTTGTCTATTCAGAAACAAACTGTCATTTACACAAATAGTACATTGCACTACATAATTAAAAATACCTAAAGTTTCCTATTTCATTTACACACTTTGATAGTTAATAAGCTAACTGTTGCGAGTGACACAATACATAATCTATTACAATTTTGCTAATTATATTGCTAAGAAGAGAGAAACTATCAAAGTAGGTAAGCAAAGAGCTGTCCTTGACTTATTTTTAATTTGAGACAATAAATTTGATTTGCCCAGTTTCTGAAACGCTTGTCGATGTTAATCATCGATTAAAACGATTACCGTCTCAGTCTACAACTCACTCGAGTTCGAATTTAAATGATGATTAACAATAGATTAACGTATGGAAAACTGGCTGTTAATCATTTTTCAAATATAAATGTTTTGCTCCTTTTTACTCACATTTTCGTAACGCGAAATACAATAAAAAACCTCACCTGCAACCCGTCGAATCCCTCCAAAACGGCCACGCATCTAGACAACGCGTGCAACAATGCCCTGTTGGCAGCATGGTAGTGTGCTAACGGCGCCCCGCACGCTGCGATCAGGGCTTGCGCAGCACAGCACCATTGCCCGGGCTGCGAGTATACTTCGCTGCTGTGCACTGTGCAGCGGATGAGGGATACGCAGCAGGATAGGCCGGTTGGCGCCTAAGTGGGAGGTGGGGATAGGTTACGCAAATGTCAGAAGGCGTCTTCTCCGTAGACTTTAGACGCTATACAATGTTCACACGATGAGAGCCTCGGTGGCCGAGCGGGTAGGGTATCCGACACGTAAGCGAGAGGTACCGGGTTCGAATCCCGCTGCGGCCATGTGGCCGCGGCGACTCTTTTCTGAATTATGTACATTAGTTGAATACTAACCGATGCTCTTAAGGTGACGGAAAGCATCGTGATGAAATCTGCACATTCAGGTGACTGAATGTGTAACCATGATCCAATATAATCAGATTCCCTTGGTAGCAGGGTCAAGGAGGTCAGATGGCAGTCGCTCCACCTGACCTGCCAAATCCTGGATCATGGTTAAGCCGGAGCCTGGGCCATCGTCCTCGAGAGCATAACTTTTGATCTTGAATTTCATCTTCAAGTATAGATGCTTTTTTTACAATATTCACATGGTCTGTATGATACCACGCTGTGTTAATACTCAGTAATATGTCATCGTCTACCTATAATGAGACAATTATTTTTCTTTCTTGACTGTTTGTTTGGCTTTTAAGACATTATCTGGATGAACTCTACAGGTACTTTTTATGACCTTTGATAAGAAAGTGTTTTAGCACACTTTTATTTTTCTTTTGCGTCAACCTGCGTACATATAGTGTCACAATTACGCGTTCATACCTACATACCCGGTGACTGTGGCTCAAATAGCGTGAAAGATGCAGGAAAATCCAAACATTTCATTTATGTCGGAATAATATAAAAATTTGTGAAAGCACCGAACTTTTAGACAAAATTATATAATTAGGATTAAAGAGACTACATTTTTAATTATTGTCAAAAAACAAATGAGGATTAATTTTCGTGTTTTACCTTAGGGTCCAACATTTGCGAAGTCACATCCATTAGGAGTTGCAGACAGCTATTTATATCAATATCCTTGTTTTTCTTCACCCTCTTCACTTCTTTCCTCACTTTGAAGGGGGCGTCATCGACAATATCTAGAATTAAGATTCTCATAAATATCTCACACATAATTTGTTGGAAATAAAAATATTATAAAAGGTTTTGATAACTAACCTGCAGCTAATTTGAGGTAATCAGTATTAAATTGGGCATAGTGGTAACCGTCGAAACCATCATTCAGCAGTGGTATCCGTTCGAGGTTGATATTCTCGAACAGAGAATAGGCTTTCGTGCCAACCAGTATACTTTGGAGGCGTTGCATTCTGTAAAATATAATTTTGAATAGACTCTTGAGTGCAATCAGTTATATGACAAGACATTTCGTTATATTTTGTACTAGCTGACCCGCCGCAACTTCGTTCGTGTGTTGTCTTACTCTATAAACCTTCCTCTTGAATCACTCGTATCTATTGTTGAAAACAATGGCGCATCGCATAATGAAATCTGGGCTATAAGCTATATAGCTGTCAAATTTCATCAAAATCCGTTTAGTAGTTTTTGCGTAAAGAAGTGACAAATATCTAAACACACATAAATCCATCCCATCCAACTTTTGCATCTAAACATAGTATAAAACAAAGTCGCTTTCCCGCCGTCTGTCCCTATGTATCTTTGACCTTTTAAACTATGCAATGGATTTCAATAATATATAGACTGATTCAAGAGTAATATTTATAAGTAAGAAAAAAAAGTAGGCACAGGTAAAACAGGTGTACGCATACGAAACCGCGCCGGGACCACTAGTTTATAATATTAGTAGGATTGTAACAACTCACCCATCACTAACCCCATTCAAAGCCCGAGGCACATGCCTCAGTCCCCGTCTAGTCCTGGGTGCAGCAGCTACCAGCAAGGCTCCCGCGCCTCTCACGGCCGCGTGTGGGCCGTTTCCCGCCAAAGCGCCCACCAGCCCCACCCACGCTTCTTCGAACTGCTTCTTGGAGGACCAGCCTATTAGGTTCACCCTGGGGAGGACAACGACAGACAGTAATGAGTAGTTGTGTTTGTTTTAAACTAAACACGCGTTCATTACACATATTATTATATTAGACGGGATTAGCACGAAAAGGTACGTCGCGTGCAAGTCCCGTCTAATATAATAGTAGTAGTGTGTTGATATAACGTATTTTTCTTTCTTTTTTTGTTTATTTTGTGTTGTGACGTTTCTAGTTATAATAAATGTTCTAGTCCTTGGCGCAGCGGCCACTACAAAGCGCCCGCGCCTCCACGGTGGCGTGTGGGCCGTTCCCCGCCATAGCGCCCACCAGCCCCACCCACGCCTCCTCGAACTATTTCTTGGAGGACCAGCCTATTAGGTTTACCCTGGGGGGGGGGACGGTTCGGAAGTCAAATACAAACTCAAAAATAATTCAAAACAGTCGAAAGACACCCACTGCTGGGCATAGGCCTCCCCCAGAGATCTCCACTAAGCCCGGTCTTGTGCCTTCCGTTTCCAGTTGGTACCAGAAATCGTTTACCAGGCAAAAATAACAGCAGGATCTTTAAAAATAATTAATAATAATGAATGTCATACATACAAAATATTGCAAAAGGCAGTTATCTTAAATACTTGCCATATAGTTAGAAAATTACTTGACAGAATTACTACATAATACGCTTGACACCTGGCAGGAATTTACAATATATTAGAAAACGCTGCAGCTCATTCTCTTGTCTATAAAACGTCTAGTTGATCTGTCTCTAAACACTAATCATGGAGAAGAATATCCAGTACTATCGCTTAATATGGTATCTTGTAAGTAACGCTAAATAAAAAATAATTACCTGAACAAAAACGGCTCCAAGACGTCCAAATCTTGCAACGCCTGCAGGGGCAACCCTATTGTATTGAGCTGGTCTTTTTTAGATGTGACGTCTACTGAGGACCACGCTATGGGCGGTATTAGGGCCATATTGCTCACTATGTCCAATCTGGAATTGTAGAATAGAAAGGTAATCATGTTAGGAAGATATAACTATAAATAGAACACAATTTACTTTTATGTAATTTTTACTAAAAACAATCTTTTTTATTATTACTTTCTCCACTAAATGCCTTTTAAATTTTGTTTTGTTTACGAATTTACTTTTACTTTTAGACCAAAATTCTGTAAGTCAATTAGGGGGTGAGCGTAAACAACTGCGACATACTTTCTAAATAAAGTAGTTGTTTTAGATTCAAATTGTTTTATGTAAAAAGCTGTGACAGAAACCCCCTGACAAAGTTTACAGACTCAAATATTTCTCAAATCCATTTATATTTAAAAAAAGAAAACTGAATCATATCGATAAACAGGTTTTCAAATACAGAAAATAGCATCGAAATTTGTCAAATCGATCGGGAGCTACGCTGGCAAAGACAGACACGTAGATACACAGATGCGCACGTCACACTTATAAATAACACCCTTATTTTTGCGGGGGTTTAAAATTATTAAGCACAGTAACGATGTTGACATTTCTATATCTGTATAAACAAAGTCGCTTCCCGCCGTCTGTCCGCTTAGATCTTTTAAACTACGCAACGGATAACAATGCGGTATTTAGCAATAGATAGAGTGATTCAAGAGGAAAGTTTATAAGCAAGAAAAAAAGGATAGGTAGAAATAAATAGGTGTAGGGTAGGTAAAGGGTAGTTGTAGAGTTGGTGTAGGGTAGGGGTAAATAACGAGTCCACTAGTTATTTAATATGTCAAACATACCTGGCCAAACTAACAAGCAAGCTCTCCAGGGGCTCTCTACAGCTTCTGGTCAACGTATCACTGTTGGACAGGTAGAAGTTACGTTCCCAATACTCTATGAGGGTGACCAGCTTGTCTCCGACTATCACCAGATCCGATTTGTCGTCAGGTTCGGGTAGCTTTATGTAGTGCTGCAGCGTTAGAGGTTTGGTATCCTGAAAAATATATGTGCTGTAGTGGTGTAGGTGATATAAAATTATGCTACTGTTTATGGACTTTGTGTTTTAGATGAGACTCGGTGAAAATGAAAATTGAAGAACATGGCAAACCTCTCTTTAAACAATGGGTGATAATTTGACCAAATACCCATGTTTATTTTTTATAAAACCCGATGTTTTGTTGTATGCCTGACCTTTGAAACAAAGATACTCTGTCATTTGAAATTCTACTTCCAAGAAGCTCGGGGCAAACAGATTTTGAAAGTCTTTATTGGTGGAAGTTTTTTTGTATTTATTTATATGGATAAGCACAACTACAGGCATGGGGCATTTCATCATAGTCCTCACAGTGACAACACACTGCGGTTCTGCATTTTTGTTACCTCCAACCTAAATCCATGAATCGTAGATGTTATGGGCGACGGTTACCGCTTACCATCAGGTGGGCCGTCTGCCCGTTTGTCAGTGTAGAATAAAAAAAATTGCCAATACGGACACTGCCGATATGACATTGGGGCATTCAAGAAACGCATCTACACCTTCCTCCAGTCTGATGTTGCGGATGCCCTTGGGTAGCGGTGAGCACTTACCATCAGGTGATATGCTAGCTCGTTTGCCACCCACTTTTATTCAAAAGATCCTGACTTGATACTCACCTTAACCAAATACTTAACAATGGCATAGAGACAGCTGATCGCCGACTGGCTCCTATTCACGTTGCTGTCCACGTTCAATTCCGACCAAATCTCGCTAAACGTCATTGCGTTAACAACATTCTCCAGAGTGACAGCTATAACGTTATCAACAACTATGTTCTCTGCTGACACGGCTGTTGCTCTGAAGGATACGTCCGCTGGCATAGGACTCTCCACTAAACTCTTATTCTTTATTAAAAAGGAGAGATATTGCAGCGATATCACAGAGAATATCGCTATGTTTTTGGATAGAGAAGATGGGAGAATATTCTCTATACATTTCTCTAGGAGATCACAATCAGCATCGTCAATGGCCGATATAATCCTGTCTAAAGCTTCCAATAGGCCGTTTAATATCGTTTGCATTGTCATAAACTCTTGATAGAACAACTTGTCTTGAAACACTTGGTGGCAGCGACGCGTGTATCTGTCAATGGTCTGTTCTATATTCAAGTTGAAATTCTCCGACTGACTCAGCGGTCGGTTCTGCTTCGGGAATAGTCGTATCAAGTCTGTCAAACATTTGTCGAACGTTTCCAAAGACACTCTGTAAAGTTCCGGCAGTTCTGGCGGTGTCAATACAATATCTTCTTCAGATATTTGTAAGTTACCAAAGTCTTTATTATCATCCGATATTGGAATGAAGAATTGAGATTTGGATTCCTTGTTGTCGGACTTTTTAAGCACGCTGTTTAGAACGTTCAGTTTGTTGCTGTCGATCGATGACGTCATCTCTTCCCTAGCCTTCGCCATCTCTCTCTGCTCGTTCATTCTGTCTTTCTCCATCTCATTCGCTTCGTACACTGACACTACATTGAGGAATTCCCTCAAGTAACTGTCGCATGTCACTTTGAAACAAGAGCCGAGTAGTTTCCTGTTGAATTCTGGACACGACACGATAGTTGTCAGTTCGTCTCTTGTCAAGTTTGACAGGAGGAGAGCGAGCTCGTTGTGGTTCGCAACTTTTAGTATAGCACTGTCAATTTGGCAGCATCTGCAAAAAATATTTAGAGTGACTTTAGATTAATATATAATTTAATAATATAGCATTTACACCCATAAAAGCGTGTATCATTCAAAAGACGTCATTCACGTTTCATACATTTTTGGCCCAAAAATCTAAAAAGTGCTGGCCAGAATAAAAAAAAATATTTTCCGAATGAGCAAACAATTCCTAACTATGACGTCAAATCTGTACGTCCAAAGGTTCCGTTGTTATATGCTATTAGATTAACGATATTTAGTACTTTAGTAGGTTTGGCGCCATAATAAAAAATGTTAGGAGTTGTATACTCAGTAAGCTGTATATCTGAAAAAAAAAACTATATTTTTACTAGCACTGGAACTTTCAGCTTTTTGGCCATAGCCATAGCTAGTTTCTACACAAATTTTATAAAAGGACGTTACAATTGGTTCAAAACAAAACTTACCTGCTCTTAATCTGGCTAGCCAGCCAGCTGGCATCAACGGTGGTGGTCACTATGTACTGAGGGTTGATCGCCCGATCCTGTGACAAGTCTAACGGCGATAGATCGAATACGCTCGAAGCCAACGCGTTCAGCTCTACCACTAGAGACGAGTACCTGTAGTAAAATGAGGATATTTGATCATCATCGTCATCATCATCCGGGCGGTAAAATGTCGGGATGTAAAAAGCATATCCGCTGGCGTAGTTTTTCTTCTCTACTTTGCCTGTAAGCCGTTGGCTCTCGCGTCGCTTCTTGACTCTCCCGACCTCTTTCCAGATACCGGCAAATTTAGGCACACATTTTCGACGTATTATTTAGGTTTCATTTAGCAATATGTTCTCAAATGAAAAATGTTTTGTCATGACAAACCTACTCATAAAGATCATTCCAAAGAGCCCAACCACGATGGGGTTATCTTATTGCAACTCTATTAAGATTGAGACAAAGCTTTTAAGACGATTAAAATTGCTGAAACCTTTACCTATTGGTAACGGAATCGTCATAGAGGTTCAGCTGAACCGTTATTGGTGTTGCATTCTAAAATATACCATGAGCCAGCAGCTTTAGTTCACAATCGAGTTTCAATCAGACTAGGAATAAATACAATGGCAGTTCAATGGAATATCAATTGATCTTAAATTAGTAGCCGAATACCAAACCAGTATCAAACTTCGTATTTGACTTGGGGTCCTGAAGACAACTCAGGTTTGTTAAAGTATTACCGCTAATTCCTGCCTTATTACATTTGCCTAAATTCAGTAGTAAAATTTGAAAAAACAAAAATAAACCTTATTCTAAGAGAAATACATTCCACTATGATTTGCTCTTACGCTTTGTACTTCTGAATCGAGGCTACTGAATTTATGGCCGATTTTTCAATCCTCAGATAAAACATATCAGTGTGATAAGTTATTAAGCGACTAAAATAAATGGTATCATCACTTCATATATAAGTAAAGGGTTACAGATTGTTTTAATTTGGCAGTATATTACTTTATCGGGCAGATAAATTTTAACTGAGGATTGAAAAATCGGCCCTTCGTCAAATGTAATAAACCCTTATCCTACCATTCATCACAAGTCTCTACTTACCGTACAAGAGCTTTATCCCTTTGCAACAACTCCAATGCCACCTGGACGTCCTCTTTTGAGAGTTGCACGTTTATTTTCTCAATGGGCATATCTTTCAGTAATTTGCATCTTTCTATGGCCAGCTTTGCGAATCTAAGGGGTGAATGATTTAAAAGTTAATTATGGATTTTATTGAGTATTTATTCAATATAGTCACCAAAAAGGAGAGTGACTTTAATGTGGCTGAAAAGCGAAACTGCCAAGAGGATGTCAGGCAGACCGGTTTTTTTTTACTTAAAAAACCCACACAAAAAGATATGTAAGTACTACCGCAGCAAAACGTTTAACAAAATGTTTTTTGTGCGTGTTTGTCCACGGGCAGACCAACATATTAAGGGCCTCCGAAACGGTCTTTTATTCGATGACGTAGGATCATCATCATCACAGCCCATAACAATCCACTGCAGGACTTCGGGCCTCGCCCACGAAAGGGGAGGTCATTGCCATAATCTCCACGCTTGGCAGGCGGGTTGGAGATCGCAGTGCAGTTGATGTAAATCTACCCAGAAAGATGCTGCTGCCCACCTTTCCGATTTGTCCCTTAGTCGCCTTTTACGACACCCACGGGAAGAGATGGGGTGGTGCTATTCTTTGAGGTGGCGGCACCACACACCACGTAGGATAATAGTACCGTATTATAGGTTTCATTGGATGACTAAAGTTTTTGACGTAAACAAAATGGCCGCCGCAATGGCTCCATAATTGGCTATCTTTCCTAAGAGTTCGATCGATCGTACGATAATAAATATCCTACTCACTTGACACCTATAGCAGGTTCCAGCTTCCCGATGATCCTGCAGATGAGGAACACCAGCGCACCAGATTGGCTCTCGTGGCATTGCGACAGGATCTTGTAAGCGTTGAGAGCGAACTCGTCCTGAAAGAGCAAGTCACCGTTAGTAATAAGCCGTCATGTGTTAGAGATAAATTGGTGGAGCTTAAGGATTCCAGGGTAATTTTTTTATTGAGAAGTTAATTGCTCCCTGGAGGTTTTGGTTTGATTTCTACTATGTTAGTATAAAACAGTACAATGAGTCTTTTTCAAGGCACGTTTCCTACAAATTCCCATAGATGGCGCGCTTCAACGACTGATGACATTATCACAATCTCTTGGCTGTATGGCATTGCGATTTATCTTTATTTCGATGCAATTTATTTTAGATCTTTTAATTTAACGGTTTTTGAATGTCAATGCTCCTTGGGGCTCAACTTTATAAATTTCAATAATAGATTTCTGGTGACTGGAAGATAAAGTTGTGTAACTTTATGTCCTTGTCCATGAAGTTTAAATAAATTAATAAATAAACTTTAGGTTAGAATAGTAGGTACCACTTTAGCAAATATTATATTATAACTAGCGTAATAACGCGGTTTAATTTGTTCGGAGACAATGTGTACAACTACAACATTAGACATAGTCAAACGATTTTCTATGTTCTTGATGCACGCCATCTACTACCAACGGCTTATTACTAGACATAGACATAGGATAGCGCTGTATCAATGGCGGAGTACTGGTCCTCGCAAATTTGACCCGCCACTAGTCGACACGCAAAGAAGAAGATTACTAGATATTGGCCAATTTGCCAGGAGCTTAAGAGGTAACAGTTAACCATTTTTGGACAGTTTATAAACTGACTACGTGAGATTATAAACTAACAGTTTTTACAATCCTATAGTGCCATACATACCTTCAAACAACTCTGGCACCTAGCCGCGATGGCTTGCAACAGCAACCCTGACGCACTGGCGGTCTCTTGCACCTTGGCAATAAGGCTTTGCACGATCCCCTCCCTGTACTGGGAGACCAGGATGTGGACTCGATTCACCAGCAACCAGGTGAGATGCACCACCTCCGTTAGACCGTTTTCTACCTGCGATGTGAAGATAAAGATTTTTATCATCATCACCAATCAGCCGAAAGTCGGCCACTACTGGATATAGGCAAGAAGTTATTACTTACTTTTGCCCGCGACTTCGTCCGCGTGGAAATCGTTTTTAGGACAGTTTATCTTTTTCCTAGCGTCCATTTTAAATTCCCCCCTGAATGTATGAAAACTGCTACGTATGTAAAATGTATTACTACGGAGAGCACAAGCTGTATATCTGGTTCTACCCAACCGAATTAGATGAAACATAGCGTACATTATAAGTTGGACCCTAAACTACCAAACTGTGAAAACCCCATAAAAATTCGGCTTTGTAGACCTATGTCTTTGCCACACGCATGCGAGTAAATATGATGCCAAAACTAGCCGATGTGCATTATTTGCTTCCTCATCGTTCTCACTCACAGCGACGAGCTTGCCACCAGGTAGTTGGACTCCCTTATACCGTTGGCGAGGTTGACCAAGGTCTTCCGCTGGGGACCCCGATTTGGCGGTGAAGGATATGAGGGGATGACGCTGACCATTCTACATCGCGTTAGCGAATTATGTCAACTTCCACGGCATATATACAACTTCCGACGATAAACTGTCGGACCCTTAGTCCCCTGGTCACAACACCCGGCCAGGTGTGTAATTACCCTTTTCCACCTTCTCCATTTTCGCTTGCCAACATTGGCGGCTTCCTAATCCCTTCACCGCCAAAGGTATGTATATTACATTAGGTACTGGAACAAGTTACCACAATATATTGTGACAGCCGTGTCACTGAATTCCTCCAAGAACAGACTGGACGAGTTTCAAATAACTCTCAACACTGTGTGATATACACACATTCGCAACAATGCTGCTCGTCTATAACCTAAATAAATAAATAGATAGATATACTCTTTATTGCACACAAAATCACAAAAAAGAAAATTTAACAGGTATATTTAAACATTGTTGGCAAAGGCGGCCTTATCGCTACAAGCGATCTCTTCCAGGCAATCCTTGTCTAAAAAATAAATAATAAATATTAACATTATATTTACTCACAAAATACTCGCAGTAAGCCATAGCGCAGGCGACGTGCAGCGAGTCAAGGCGGGCGTGTCCTCGCGGCGCGGGCGGGAGACCGCGTGCGAACCCGAACAGCTTATACCAGTACTTGTGCGTTAGGAAGTTCAGTCTGATGGGAGAGATATGGGAGTTCGTTAGACACATGAGAACAGGAAGTTCAGTCTGGGGGAAGAGATATGCGTGCGTTCGTCAGGCAGTGTGTCCAAGACGATACCGACTGTGAAGTTTTAATTTTGGTCAGGCAACGCATTCGCATGCTGGCCGTTGTGGTGTCCGACAAAGCAGAATAGCACCAATCCTTTACACTCGTGGGTGTAACTGCTCCATTTCTATCTTCCGGTTGCGATATGCAATGCCAATAGTCTACCGGACACCACGTTTTATCTGCCGCCAAGCAACAATGTTTGCATTGTTGCGTTCGGATTCCTTCAGGACAAGGTAGCCAGCTTAATTACATGAGGCATTTCATCTTAGTCCTCACGGTTTATTTTTTTTATTTATTAGTTCATTTCACAATTTTACAGTAGTTAAATACATATACATGTGCGGCAGTTGCCGCTTACCATCAAGTGGACTGCCTGCTTGATTTTCATTGCGTAGAATAATAAGTTAACCTACAGAAAAAGTCGAATAACCCCCGACTAAGTTTACTGAAACCCTAAACTTTAAACTCAAATATTTTCTAAACTACATAACCGATCTCAATATAACAACCTAAGAACAATCTCGATTAAAGTGGCTTTGAAATAGAAACACCCGCATCCAAATCGGTCCATCCATTCGGGAGCTACGGTGCCACAGACAGCTACACACATCAAAATTATAACACCCCACTTTTTTCGTCGGGGTTTCAAAAAAACGTAGCCACATCCTCCCATCTTCCTTCTAAATACACTGAAACACCAAACCCTTACCTGATCAGCAAATGTGACCAATGCACCGTCAGCAAGGGCGTCCGGTGAGCTGACCGCAGGCAGATAAGGTTCAGAAGGTCCAATGGTATATTCTCCTCTGGACTGTAGAGGCCGGTGTTCAAACCACTTTGCTCGTTGTGCAGAATCGTCTGAGCTGTCTTCGCGGTCAACGGAAATAGACAGCCGTCTGTAGGAGTTAGAAAGTTTTATGTAGTTTTTCTTCCTACAAATATATAACTGATATAAATGATAACTGTAGGCTAATTAAGTAACGCTGTTGCCAACAATTCTCTGATTTTAATTATTGAAATTGTTACTTTTGTGATTACGCATGATCGATTTAATAGTTTCAGTTTATTGTAAAGGAACTTTGTTAGCAACTGAACCCATAAAATAGATGATACGAAATCGCGAAAGTTAAAATTTCAATAATTGAAATCAGAGAATTGTTGGCAACAGCGTTACGTGCTTAGCCTACAGGGCTCCCACAAATATACAGATGGTTCATAAAGCAAGCCCGTCCTTACATTTATGTAAACTCGACCAGGAAATGTCTTTATCACCCTAAGGTTGAAGTTCAGGTGCACGTCATAAAGCCGCAAGGTCGATTTTCCCTTGCCTATATATTCTGACAGTCAACAGTCTCAACTTTATAGTCATTTTAGTTACACGGGAAGTTCTGTGAAGATTGATTTACGCCAGATTCTCATAATACTTTTCAATCTATCATCAAAACAAAAATAGTAGGTAATACCTCCATCTATCATCAAAACAAAAATAGTAGGTATACTTATGCGATTTGCGTACTTACTGGTCAAATGCAGCATATTCTTCACTTGCACTATGATATTGACACAGACAGCATACAGCAATTTATGATTTTCAACCTTATTCTCATCGGCCTTAACGTCCGAATCCACACAGCACAGTTCGTGGCAGTTGTCCATTTCTGTTATAGCGTAGGTCAAGGTTTTGAAAAGGAACCTGACTAGGACGACATCTGGCGACAAGTTCGCGCAATTCTCGTTCACATTCTGAACGTTCAAAGGGTCAATATCGGTTTTCACGTTGAAGAATATGGACTGAGGCGACACAAACGCCGATTTCAAGTAGTTTATTGACAGCAAAATCTCTGATTCAGGGATTAGGATGAGCACCTTACGCAGGAGTACCATTATTATGGACAGGTACCGTAGCTTTAGGTTGTACGGGGTTGTTTCCTGAAATAGAAATTATATTTTAAAATATGAAATGGTCATTATTTTCATAGAAACTGTTCTCTTTTAAATCAGTGTCAGAGTTTGTTTTGTTTTAATAGATAATCAGTAATTTGATAGTAGACAAAATTTTTCCAGATTTTGAGCCTGAACAGACCGCCTGGGTACGTCTAGGTACAGGGTACCATCGCCATATTTAGTTCCGCTTTATTCCAGGTAGATTGTTTTTCTCTTTTAGAATTGCTGTTGGCAATCCTTCGACAATACTTACCAAACTTCATATAATTTTAATGAACCAGCTAAGAACGCATCGAAATCGGACAATCCGTTCGGAGCTCCAATGTCACAGATACAGACGTCAATCTGATAACACCCCTCATTTCGCATCAAGCGTCAAAGAACTGTCACTCACCTGATCGGGAGGCGCTTTGAACAGAATCTTCAACAACACTTCCACTCTACTCTGCTCCAACAAGACATCCTTGTACACCGAATCCAGTAATCTCTCCAGAGAAGCTATTGCGCTGGCTGTGTCTATTTCTATGGAACGTTGCGTCAGTAAGTTCAACAGAGTATCGCTAGCCAATTCTGACCATCGGTAGTAGCTTTCTGGATGCTCTTGAGAGAGGGATAACACGCATGATACTAAGTCTAGGACCTGTGGAGCGAAAGATATTAGAAGATTAGTGTGGTCAAATGACTTTCTAGCCATCAGATTTGCTCAGTATCAGGGTATGCTGACTAACTAGCATTGCTTACTATTGGTACTTTAGGTTAGAAGAGAACGTTTGCAGCCGACCACACTGTGCGCTTCGCCACCAGTACGCTAATTACTACGTTACTCTGTTGTCAACAATTCTCTGATTACAATGATTGAAATTGTTAATTTTGCTATTACGTATGATCGATTTAATAGTTATGTTTATTGCAATGGAGCAAATGGAGATACGGAATCAAAGTAACAATTTCAATAATTTAAATGAGAGAATTGTTAGCAACAGCGTTACGTAATTAGCCTACGGCTGCTCACTAGGTGGCTAACTAGAATTTAAGTAAGCCACCTAATACCAGGCTACTACCATCAGTGAGGTAGTAGCCTTATTTTATTGATTCTTGTAAATTATATTTCTTTTCAATATACCTTATGTTGATGCATGGTTTTCTGTAGCATATAAAACAGCACTTCTCTCGTCGCCTGAGCTTCTTGTTGCTGAGCTCGCCCTAGGACGCTTCCGCCTGAAAAGACATTCGTTGATTCATTAAAAATAGATTAAAGTTAATAATAAGTACTTAAGTACCTACCTACTTTAAGATAGTGATTGTCTGACAGAACTCATTAAGGTTATAAGATTACCGCACCTACTGGGATAAGGATAATGGGATGATGATGATGGTGGTGATGTAGACTTATAACGGGAAAGTTAAAAAAAAAATCGGGAAACTGGAATTTGGCCACTGTCAAAAAGCCAACATTCGGCGTTCAACTGGGTATTATTAACTAGCAGTTCCCCGCGATTTTCAGTTTTTTCGGATAATCGGATTTCTGTAAAAATTCAACTATACCACTAGACTCCAATGTTTTTCTAGGATAAAATGTAGTGCAGTATGGTACTCGGGAATAATATAGCTTCCTCCTGTTAGTAAAGAAATCTTCAAAATCTGTTTAGTAGTTTAGGAGATTACCCCCAACAAACAAACAAAATTTTCCTGTTTATAATATTACTAGTGACCCGCCCCGGCTTCACACAGATTTTCCCGGAGTTACACTATTACATATGATCAAACGAACAGCTCAAAAGCTGGAGCCAGCGGCGTCTCCGGGGCGGGGCCCGCAATGCGCTGGCCGCAAGGACCAGCACATCGCGTTTTCGCCAGATAATCAGGCCGATCGCTGATGTCGGCCGATTTGTTAATCCCGTTTGCTTTCTTAATAATGAATTAACCACAGTGTCCATTATGTAATGTTTCATTTACGGTTGATACCGTATAATTAATACATTGTTCAAAAAGAATGACGTAAAAATGGCGGCTGGCTGTATCGATACGTAGGATAGAAAAAAAAAATGATCGATTGAAAACAAAACGATTTTACTTTAAATAAACGTGCGAAGTTACCTTGTAGGCTAAAGGGACTACGTTGTGTATTATCTTATATCTTCGAATGAAGCGACTCATATAATATCGATCGAACTTCGCGATGTTCGTTTGATCATATATATTATGCATATATTATACATATAGAAATTCCGGAATAAGTCGTCTACATGACAGTGAAATCCGTTGCGTAGTTTAAAAGAACTAACCGTACATACAGCGGGACAGACGACGCGAAGCGCCTTTGTTTCATACCATATGTACATCATTAGTATAGACAAGTGTAACTCACCGCCGATATTGCTGAACACCCGGACGGCCACCGGCTCGAGCCCGGCGATGCACTCGGCGGTCGCGCCCGACGCCATCAGCCCGTCGCACAGTTGGATGAGCTGGGGGGAATCAGAGATGTCATAGACAATGGAAGCTAACTATTATCCGATCGAAGCTACGGTTCGGCTATGAAAACCTTCGGCCAAAAAAAACCACCTTCGACGAAACCATCGGCTTTCGCCCGACATCTGACCGGTTTCGCCGAAGGTTCCTAGCATACGTCTTAGCAATTTCCAAATGTTACTATTTTGAATAAATAAATTGCAAGGTATTTTTTTTATCACCTCTAGATGCACTTATAGATATGATTTAAACTACCTTTCTACAAAATACAGTCGATAGAAACCTTTCAAATTTTAAAATGATTTATATTGTGGCTTGTAGATAATCCTGTACAAACGTCTGAAGCTTTTAAGTGGCGATAGCCGATTAATCGGAGTCGGCTTTGGCTTCAGCCAGAAATTGACCATCGGTCGGACATTAGAGACGCTACTGGAACGTAAGAGATCTTACGGGCTTTGCCCCATCACACAGTCCCACCGTCGCATCTCCTATGTAACGGCAACCACACGGAGTCAAGAACATAAAAATAACAGCAGCACTATTTTCTGTTGTGAATTTGCAATACCGCGAAGCTGCTTGCCAAAGTCAAGGAGATTTATTTTGGATATGAATTGATTCAATCTCTGCCCCTAATGACCCTTCATGATGTTCAGATGGCAGTCGCTCCACTGTAATAACATGATCTGCCACACCCTGTATCATAATCAAGCTGGACCCCAGGCCCCCGTGCGCGAGAGCAAAACCGGGAAATTAACGCAAAAATGATAATGATGAGGTGATGTAGATGGTAATAATGTCCAAACTCACCTTGGGAATCTCGATAATCTGCTTGGTGTGGTGTTTCGATGAGGAGAGCTGAACGAGAAACATGAGGATGCTGTTCACAAGATCACAGCAGTCACTGGAATGAGAGGATTGAACTAAAACATCGAAAACGAATGACAGTCATACCTTAATGCTGTAATTATTCAAATATGGAAGATATTTTTATACCACTAAGGTGGCAAACAAGCATACGGCCTGCCTAACGGTAAACGGTAACGTATAAACGTTTGCAATCGATAGCGTGGTGCCGACCCCGTAAAACCATTTTATCTACACACATAGCGTAATGTTCCAATTTCATATTCGAAAACAGTTGTTTAAGGATACACTTTTTTCACGCCAGTCTAAGAAATTTTAAAAAATTTCTTTTCGATGCAGCATTTTCCATACTAATTTCATTACAGCTGTAACGTAATAGTAGTTTATGCAACTGTCATTTTAATACCTAATTATATGCAGTTGCATACACTACTTTATCTACACTCATACTTTTATGTTAAAATATCGTACCCATAATTTTCTCAACTTTGTTGGAAGTAAGCTGCGAGTCAGTTCTGTACCTACGCGTCGAGGATATCAAGCGGCGGGAAATTCACTTCACTACTTTCACATTTATCTATTTATTTGCTTCAAGCAAGAAAAAACATTCAGAAACACAAACTACAACAATTATAAAAAATATTCTGTTTAGCGGGAAAATAATGACACACAAATATAAACAGGAAAATTTAAATTTTGAATTTGTTAAAGACATTTAGGTATTCAGCCTACATTTCGCCGTGTCTCGGCGCCCGACATACTAAACAAAAATAAAAGTGTTCCATAATGATTAAAAAGTTATTTTACGATACAGCTGTAATGAAATTAGTATGGGAAATGCTGTATCGAAAAGTAATTTTTTAAAATTATATAGACTGGCGTGAAAAAAGTATATTCTTGAACGACTGTTTTCGAATATGAAATTGGAACATTACGCTATGAGTGTAGATAAACTACTATTACATCCTACTTGAAGAACTCCATTTCGTATTCACTTGGGAAAACGTCGTTCCACAATCTAAGAGTGCGTGGAAGAAAGTTACTCTGAAAATTCCGCGGCACCTCCCGAATTGAGGACATTGGCATATCCAATGACATACCGGGAATATAAATTATTTTATCACACCAGCTTATATTCGCTGCACTAATCGCACGATATCACAAAAAATGTATCCATGGAACCCATGACACGTAATTCTAATAATGGGCTAGAAGTGTGAAATTAGAACCATGACTTTGGCAGAGGAGTATTTACGGCTACAGCGCGTTGCTCTCCTTCACCCTGGGGTTTTAGAGATGGCCAACTGCGGTGCGGTGTCCGGCAGAGTAGAATAGCACCAACCCCTTACACTCGTAGGTGTCGTACAAGGCGACTAATGTTTTTGAAGCAAAAGATCTTCTTCGTAGGCTGGAAAATGGGCTGCAACTTTTTCCATTGTTATATTTATGACACTGCGATCTCCAACCCGCCTGCCAAGCGTCAAGATTATGGCAATAGCCTGAGTCCCGCAGTGGATGTTATGGGCTGTGATGATGCTGACATATTAGTACCCTTAGTGCTGCTAATGTCCATCCATAGGTAGCGGTGACCGCGTCAGCTTGCTTGCCTTCCGATTGACACAAAAAAGGAACTCACGGAATCTCGTGCTGCTCAACCAAATCCAGCTGCTTCATGAGGAATCCGATGAACACCTGGTCGTTATCCAGCATGCAGTAGTTCACGCGTAGGGTCAACAGCTGGTTGAGGAGGCTCAGCACTTTGCATTGCAACGGTATGTCGTTCTGCATTGTGTAGCTCTGGTGGTAAAACAGAGGAATCGTTAAAGAGAAACTGAATGCTCGAACTCTGAGTCAGCTTGAAAATCAGCGCTGTGATTGTGTGTTTCCCTTCATAGCATTACGCTGAGGCTGGTCCGGTTTGGTCCGACGTCACATCGCCCTACTTTGCTATTTTGTACATTTAATTTTTTCGTTTGAGCCGAATAAAAATGTATCTATGTCTATCTTCCTCATTGTGTGAAATATAACCGATGGTGTCAGAGTTTCCGCCCACCCAAGAGGACTCCGATGTGCTTATAATGACTGATATCAATACACAGCTTAAAGTGCCTGCCTCCCGTTGCACGGAGAATTTTTCCCTCGCCGTAAGAGCACCGGTAAGCATTCAACTAATGTACATAACTCAGAAAAGAGTCACATGGCCGCCGTGGGATTCGAACCCGGTACCTCTTACTTGCGAGTTGGATACCTTAACCTCTAGCCAATAATATCTAAACATTATCAGCATCATTTACATACCTTCAAAGCTTGAATAACGACAGGTTCGAACAATCGAATGTATCTTTCCAGCTCTTTCTTGTTCGTGCTCCATTTCCTATCTGTTCTGTTCTTTGCGAAATTCTCCATGGTCATCAGCAACTGTCTCTCTTCTAACATCCTCGGGTTTTTACTGTCCAAAGACAATTTGTGACTAGTTGTGGAACTTATGCTGCTCCTTCTAGAAGAATCTATATTGTGAGTCAGCAGAGGGTTGTTCAGTATTATGGTCTGGAAATAACTGGATTTTTCTGGTTCAGTTTTGTCTGCGATCGTCATGAAATCGTTGTACTGGCTTATCATGTTTGTACCGAATAGACTTTTCAACAGCTGAGTGACGCACGTCACTGTGAGGTCTGGCCTGTAAGGCATTATGACACGTAAGTAGTACAGGATCTCTTCTGTGACAAGACCGAATTCTTTCTCCGTTGCCAGCTCCAATTGTATTGCAAGACAGTTGAGGACTGTTGTCAGGAATTCGTAGAAGATACTGCTTTTTGGGTCTAGGTTTATCTGTTGAAAGAAATCGAACAAAAATGACATTGAAGCTAGGGTCAATAAAGCAAAACAAATATTTATAAATTTGAACGGTCTGAATGCCTTCACCGCTCACCAAAAATTATCAAAGGTTAGCTAGAAATAGTCCCGTTGTGGGATAAGCTCGCCTTAGCATTTAAATCTGTATACTTTTCCTATGTAATGATTACAACAACAGCCAGGTGTAGTTTACTGGAACGATTTTCATTCACATTAGAATGGATGTAGTTTAAGCGCTGCCCTAACTGGCAACGGTCGTGCGACCATGGCCGTACGACGAATGTCGCCCGATCAATAGTAGACCTCAAAACAGCCCGTTGTACGACCATGGTCGCACAATCGTTACCCATTAGAACAGCACCTTAGAGCATGACAACCTATTTTTATGGGATAATTTGTGAATGGTCAGCTAATCAAAACGTTTGATAATTAAACTAACATATTACCAAACAAGTATTAAAGATTCCCACCTTATGATTAGAATAAATAGCTCTCAAGTTGTCGTAGAGTTTCATAAAGAACGGTTCGGTATAGAAGTGTCCAGCCAGGTTGCCTTTAAGTCCCATAGCTGATGATGCCGTAGGTTTCTTTCGCAAAGACTTCTCGTCTGTCGAGTCGTTAGGTAGGCTCTTTCTTGGTGTCGAGTCTGCAATGTTACGAAGAAATGAGGGGTTTGCTTGTTCAGATGACGCCACTGAGGTATATGGTCTGCTAGCAAAACAGTGTTGTGCTATTGGTAAACACACAAAAGTAAAGTAAAATATGTTCCAAGGCACAAAAAGTACAAAACATACAAGACAAAACATAAAAACAAAATAATTTAAACAAAAATGCAAATTGTCATTAGGCCGCACTCAGCACTCATTGTGGCCGACGCAGTGATAACAACAACAACTCTTTGATATCAATGATTGAAATTGTTACTTTTGAATGACGTATGACCGATTCAATAGTTTTAGTTTATTGCAATGGAACTTTGTTAGCAACTGAACCCATGAAATCGAAGATACGGAATCGCAAAAGTAACAATTTCAATCATTTAAATTAGAGATTGTTGGCAATATCGTACGTTATTAGCCTACAGGGCTTTATCTTGACAGCAGACCTTTAGTAGTGCAGCAAATTTTACAATTGCAAGCACCTCAAGTAGTCAAAATATTCGAAATGAGAACGATGGTACAGCAGGCAGCGCAACAACCTACCCGCGACCGGTCCAACAACGGCTAGCATAACTATGGATGCGCATAAAAACCGGATATAGTCGAAAAGAAGTACAAACAGAGTAGTAATAATAATAATAATAATAATAAATATTCGTGGACAAATTCACACAGCGCCATCTAGCCCCAAACTAAGCAAAGCTTGTACTATGGGTGCTAGATAACTGATATACTACTTAATATAGTAGGTAGGTATGCTGTCTTGTGTACGGTTGCGTAAACTGACATATAACTAAATCAGCTGTCAGGTCATAACTGAAGCAACTGACCCCCAACTAACCTTGAGTTTTCCTCCTGACAGGGCTTCCCGGCAAGGCAATACCGCTCTTATTCAAATGAGTATTAGGATTAACTTCCTCTATCAAGTGCACAAGTAGGTTCAACATTTTCAGTGTAACTTGCATAAACTTTTCAGATTGTTTCGTCATTTTTTCGTCGTCGTAATATTGCCATCTCCCTTTGGCGCTGTTGTCTCGCTCGAATATGTCTCTGTTCGCGGTTTTGTACCGCATTATGTTGTGGATTTCCACTGGAAAAAAACAGATTTTTCATTATAACAGTAAACTTGTAAATAAATGTCTTTGATGCGGATTTAAAGATCTGATTCCAAGAAGGTAAGATCGCAGGTACCAGCTGGATGCGGAAGGCATAGGAGCGGCCGTTGTGGAGATCTCTGGGGGAGGCCTAGCCCGGCAGTGGCCGTCTTTTGGCTGATATGATGATGATAACGACTGCCATCTGAACTCCGTCACTCTGTTATTTGGGGAACATGACCAGATTGGATCATTGGTTACATTCGCTTGAATTTGCAGGTTTCATCACGATTTCTCCTTTCGCTGATTTTGTAAATCGCAAAGACCCTAGTGTAGTCCCTGCTCGACGACACTTTAGGAGAAAAGTAATACCAAATACATACCCGGATAGACAAATCTGCATAAATCCAGCATAATATTCTTCGAAGCTACGCTCCCGCCGCAACAGTCTAATGTGTCGAGGCAGTAACTGAATATCCCTTGGTCGTAGTAAGCTTCTAGATGCTTCCATGGAGTCCATTTTATGCACACAGCTTGTAGGGTTTCTAGTAGGCCTTGCTGTCGGGTAAAATTGGAATACTCTACGATATATTAAGAATTTTGCCGGTACGTCATAATGAGGGCTATCGCGAGTTCGAAATTACACTACATAGCTCTACTGGCGAATAAGGTCCGTTGTCAAAATACGCCGCGCTATTGGCTAGAATCAAAAGCTCTAAGATGAATGATGAAGGAATTCGTTATTTTGACAGTCATTAACGTGAAGCAGTGCGCCAGGTCCTTTTCCAAGACGCTCTGTTTTCACAAAGGCGACATTTTTGTTCCTTTTTCCGCCACATTCAGTATGATACATGTCGCATTATAGGCAGCATTTAAATTTTTTTACAGTACACTATTTGCTTCCGGTGTTGTTACAGAAATAGCGCCCCATTTGACAGGTAACCTAAGCGGGTCTACCGCGTAAATTATTAACATAAGATTATTTTTGAAGTTTGTAGTTCACCCTCTAGAATTTAATATAAATTTATCTGACCCGGTACGGCTGTTCTAGAAATAACATGACATTTCAAAATGGCGAAAATTAGTTCCAGTTTTGGCCACCGGGTCAGGTAAGTTTGTGATACTATAAAACAAATGGGCTTCAAACGTCAAAAATAACCTTATTTTCATGTTTTTTTTACGCGGTACCGCAGCTGATCGAGCTACACACTAGTTCTATAATGTCATATAAATCTTACCGCATAGTTCTTGCAACTAGCCGACATCAGCTTCCCCAGTAGATCGCCAATTATACTCCTCAAACTATAAGTTTTGGTCACGCTGTCACCTTGGATCAGCTGATCGGGTAGATCGCTGTAGAAGTACATATGCCTGACCAGATCCAGCGACAATCCTTTGTAATCGAAATTGAATACAGAGCTCTGTTCTTTGGCGATTTCCGTTAACATTGTGGGTGGGGACTGGCGTTTTGATGGGTAGATTTTTGGTGTTATACTGAAAATAGATAAAGATTACTGAATAAGATGACTGTAAGGGTAGTGTTGTAAGAGACTTCAGTCATGAAGTCTTATAATAATAGGGCTTGGGTTATCCTTGAAGACTCAGATCTTTTTAAGGCTCGAGTCCGAGCACAGTTAAGTCTTTTAGAGGAAAACTTGAGTCATGACTAAAATAACTCATGACTGAGCCTTGTTAACATAATACACTAACTATAAAGCGCATGACTCAGTTCAGATCAAAGAACATAAAGGACTCAAAACACTCAAAGCACTCATGACTCGCGAGACTGAAAGACTCAAGTCTTTTAAAACACTAGTTAAGGGCCCGTTCTTTCCACACATCCTGCACCATTTTCTATTCTCGTTTTTGAAGCCTAGCCATTTCTCCTAAGACCATTGAAAAATATTTTTATTTTTGGCACAAATTGTTTAAATTTTTACTTCACTGTGAAAACACCTTTACTGACTATTTTCTTAACGCGAATGGACTAAATTAATGAACATGTGTCACTATACTAAACATTTGAACTTTTACATCTTTTGATGTCGTTGTATGGTCCAATGTCATACTCACTTTGCTATAGTTTGCGCCGCGGCTCTCCTCACTTTCTGGTCGTGGTCGGCGAGGAGCCTTAACAGCGTATCCATGATTAGTTTACTCTTCCCGTGGTGGCCCGGATATAGCATGAATAATCTGAAAATGTAAATATTATTATTCGTACTATGCGGACGTGGAATGAGCTCCCAGCCACAGTGTTTCCTTTGGACTATGACATGGGATCGTTCAAGAGGACTTGACTAGATTTAATATAAATTATGAAACCAGATTATCATTCAAGAGCTTCAAGTATAATAAACCTCCAGTAAGACATTAAATGAAATCGTAATACTTCTAATTTTTAAATCAAGTAAAAGGACAAAAAGTAGTGAATTTGACGCATTTGTACAATGGCGCCACAGTTCAAAGTGTCACACAAATTTCATAGAAGTGATCTGTTTTGACATCATATTGAGTTACTTATTAGTTATTGAGTCAACTCAACTCCCTCCTTTATTGCCTAAGATTTTCATATCCCCACAAAAATACTAAAAACTCTTCGCTCACTTATCATAGGGCAGTCTCTCGTACAGTTTGCACAGGTTCACACGACACAGCCAGTACGAGTTGGCCTCTACGCTCAGGGATACGTTTATAGCTTCCACCAGCAAGTGCCAGTGGGCGCTATCGCAGAGGTATGTGGATAGAGACGTCAGAGTCGATAGCGTATGGTTCACCGTTGAGTGGATTTCGTCTGATAAGCCCTGGAATAAATGAAACAGTAAAGTAGTTTATTTCTCTAAATTGTACTAACAGAATAGAGTACAAAGCCGGGGAACCTGGAGCCTGATCTAGGTTTATCCTGTATTGCAGGTCTCCATAAATTCTACTTGTATTTATAAAATAAGCCAACGGCTTATGACGTGAGGATGCCGAAGATCGGGCGTGGAGAATAGCAGGAAAGTGGATCTTGGCAGAAGTCGGGGTTGAACGCTCGGATGATGATGTACGTAGCTTCCGAATGAATTAGCCAATTTCGATGCGTTCAGTCGAGACGTTTAGTTGTAATCTTGGCCTTGTTTCCTTAAAATCGGTTTCATCAAAAAGTTTAGAAGATATTTTGATACACATAACAATTTTTTTTTACTTTCTTATTCGTTGCTAGCGACCCGCCCTGGCTTCGTACGAGTAGTAATCTTAACAAATTATACTCCTAAACCCTTCTCATGAATCACTCTGTCTATAGGTGAAAACCGCGTGAAAATCCGTTTAGTAGTATTTGAGTTTATCGCGAACAGACAGACAGACGCGACGTGGGAGTTTGTTTTATAATATGAAGTGAGCGTGGATATGACAGCGGATAGGGATGAATGGAGAAAGTAAACATACTGTGCTGTCTGAATAAATGGGATAAGGGCAGGCAAATGATGATGATGTAGTCATGAATATCGAAACGAACACCAAACCCTGACGAGAATTTAAATTATAATAGCGAACATTTTTAGTCTAAACGACATTCAATCCAACTCACCTTCAAAACAGTATTGACCAAAGTTTCCGTTGAAATATTCTCGCTAACATCCTTCGGCAATGCGCTGAAATTCTTCCACCTTCTGTAATCACCGTGCGAGAGATCCAAAGCCGCCGCCAAATAGGACCCAATACAGACCCTGACCAACCCCCTAATATGGGGGTCAGAATGACCCTCAAGCAACATGAAAGCATCCGACATATGCTGAAACTCGAAATCCTTCGGGTCCAAATCTTTTGAATCCACATTCTTCTCTATTGCGAAAGTACTCTTCTCTAACTCAGCGTCTACGCAATCTGGCGCATCCTTGCTGTGAACCTCATCAGTGCGACGCAGAGGCCTTTTCGATTTCATTTCCAAGTCCTTCAAATTCTCCAGGTTAGTATTAGATTCACCGAAATGGTCGAATTTCATGTCCAAGTCTATACTGCTGGATAGCACATCCCCACTGCTGGACATTGGGTATCCAGTGTTGCTGCCTGTCATATTGCTATTTGTAGTGAAGTTGCTAGTAGTCATGTTAGGATTTGTACTGTCGGTCATTGCGCTGGCGACTAGCTCTTTCACTTTGCTGTCCAATATTGTGCTGTGCACGTCTTTCGTTGAGCTCTTTTGGTCGACACTGTCCTGTAAGGAATATTGTCTGTTAGTGATAATATGTGTGTGATAGTAACCGCGATAGTTTAAAACAATACGGTGTAGGTACTAAAAATGTGTCAAACATTTAACATTATCAAATTTTAAAATTGGGCATGGAAGTCTTCTATTAATCTCTAAAATAACAACGTATTTTCACATAACAAAGATATTTTCGAATGCAAAAACTCACTATATGGCACTACTGAGGCGAAAGGTTTGCTGTCGAAATAACGCCGTCTCATTCGCTATAAAGGAACCGTTAAATTCCAACCGATGTTTCCGTCCAACGGCAGTATTTTGACAAAGGACGTCAGCTTTTGACAAAGGACTTCAGTATTTTGACAAAGGACTTCAGTATTTTGACAAATAACTTCAGTATTTTGACAAAGGACTTCAGTATTTTGCAAGGGACTTCAGTATTTTGACAAAGGACTTCAGTATTATGTCAAAGGACTTCAGTATTATGACAAAGGACTTCAGTATTTTGACAAAGGACTTCAAGTCTCACTACCACCGCAAAAATCCTAATCCTAACATTAAATTAACTATTCGAATATACTTTTGAACCTCTTACTTTATAATTTACTAATATAAGTTCAAAACTTACTTGACATTTATCAGACGATTTACTGTCTTTCTTGGACATCGGATGCGAAGTCGAAGTCTGTTGGCTGTCCATGCTCCTCAACAGGTCTTGCGTTAGGGAATCTGACAACGAATCCTGGTAACATACGTTCCGTTCCAGTATGAAGTCATTGATTTGATCCTGGGAGTCGGTGCCTTCTGATGAACCTTTGGTAAAGAAAAATACAGGGGATATGTGAAGAAAAGACATGTTTGAATTTTTATTTCATGATTGCGTTATACTGCATAGCTTAAGTTATGTTGACTTATTTCTATAACTCTACACTCTACTATGTTCATTAAACACATATTTTTTTTAAATTAGAATTTCGGTAATTCACGAAAAAAGGTTAATAGACAAAAGCTAAGCAAGTGTCGTAGGTCGCTTGAAAACGTACATAGATACTTTATTCGACTTTATTGACAGCACACATAAAGCTGAATCTGGGGGAGGGAGCGTCAGAGGCCTAATGGCTAAAGAGTGCTACTAGTAAGCGAGAAGTACAGAAACGATCTCCAGAGGCGCCATGAACTTATGACTTATTAATACTAGTGGACCCAGCGCGACTTCGTTTGCGTACAGTTACTTTACCCCTATCTACCCTTTTTTCTTACTTATATACCTTCCCCATTAATCACTCTATCTATTGGTGAAAACCACATTAAAATCCGTTGCGTAGTTTAAAAGATCTAAGCGTACATATATACATTGGGACAAACGGCGGGAAGCGACTTTGTTTCATACTACGAACTAGCGAAGTAGTCTATAAAACAGTAAACACTTACCCGATATGTTATAAATCTTCGTGTTGGCATCCGCGTCCTTATCCAAATACATAGTGATCGCTTGAGGGTACAGTTGAAGTATCTCCGAGAGACAGTTCAGAGCTGACGCCTTGACTGACACTCTCACTGATCTGGAAGGCAAAGGATTACATTCATTCATTCGTTCTTTGTGGTCTATTGTCCATTCGCGTTAAGAAAATAGTGAGTAAAGGTGTTTTCATAGTGGAGTAGAATTCAAACAATTTATTTAAAAAAAAAAGATTAAGTTTATTAATGGATTAAAGTCAACTTAATTGTCTCAAATTAAAAATAAGGTCAAGGATATCCCATAGATATCCCTTCACTTAGCAGCCAGTCTAGTATTTGCTGTTTATTCCAACCAGCGAGATATTCATTTTTAATATTTTCTGCCGTCAACTGGTCTCTGTGAACCTAGGTTTCTAATTGGCTGCGACCCGATTGGTCAAGGGGCGGGGCTAGGCCGGCGGACAACGATGACTCACTATTTTGTTATCGCGAATGAACTATACCTATATAGCGTTCTCGCATAAATTTACTTAAATCGTATTCAACTCAAACACCGCAGAGCATCTAAAATTGAACTCTACCTGTCGGATATAAGGTCCCCTTTATTTCCCGCCAACAAAAACTTGGAAGCAAGCAGCCTGGAGCAGTACTTCAAGGGAATATCTTCGTCGGCAAATGTTCCGATGTTTACCTGTTATACAAAAAGTTAATATAAAAATGGTGTTGAGCACAGCACCATAAAAGCAATTTAGAAAAACAAAATTAGTTTTTCAATACGTAAATTACGTATCTTTTAAAATAAGAAAAATATAAACGTATGGAATTCCTAATTAGATATCATCATCATCACAGCCCATAACAGTCCACTGCAGGACTTAGGGCCTCTCCCACTAAAATAGGAGGCTATCGCCATAATCTCCACGCTTGGCAAGCGGGTTGGAGATCGCAGTGTTGTAAATATAACAATGGAAAACGCTGCTGCCCATTTTCCAGCCTACGAACACTCTAGACTTTATGGCTCTAAAACGTTAGTCGCCTTGTTCGACACCCACGAGTGTAAGGGTTTGGTGCTATTCTACTCTGCTGGTCATCACACGGCCATTTAGATATAGAGGGGTGTTAAGTATCGACATTTATAATATTCACTCCGTTTTGTGAGAAGCGATTCTTAGTGGTGAATATAGTTTTAAATATATATTTTAAGTCGAGGATTTATTCCAGAACATAACTTAAACGAGATTCATTGATCAGCACTCATTTGAGTTTAGATTGAAATTTATGTCAAAATCTTTACCCAGGTACTGATTTGATCTTCGATTACGGAAATCAGGTTGAGACTACTTTCTTACTTAGACTTACTTTCTTTTATTTCAATTTATATAAGTCATCACACACCATTTTAATTCAACAATTTTGAGTTAAAATACCTTAAAACGAATCAATCTTAACCTTCGATCATATATTCTGTAGATGCACAGTTCCATACAAAATTAAACAAAATAATGTCTCCAAGTTAATACGTACTTATGTATATGTTTACAACGCGAAGTATAGCGAAAAAAGTTTTAAAGTATTATACAGTTTTTTCTAATTTAAACCTTAAGTAGTTGATATAAGTATCGAAATAAAATCACCTTAAAGTCTGTATAATTATGTTACCTTTTGGTCTAAGGCAATACAATTTTACGACTCTTGACAAAAATCAGAAATAAAACAACACATATCCAAATCAAGTGTATTGAAAAGTTAAACTTAACATTAAAACAATAAAGTTCACAATCGTGCAAAACGTTATGAGAGTTACATTCTACCTTGACCTTGAACGTAGCGTCGCGTACTATCGCTGTTCTTGAAACATAGGCAGGTGTGGAGTTGCTTTGATTATTTTTAATTTTAAATGCGATACCTTAATAGATTTCACCAAACAAAATGATTTTTATACAAACTATGTACCTTTTTTATCCCGACTGACCCACACAAAAGGAGGGCAATGTTTTTCGCGCGTATGTATGTGTGTAGGTATGCAGGATGTAAGTATGCAAGTAGATATACAAAGGTATGTAAGTATGCAGGTATATTAGGTATACAGATATGTAGATACAGTAATTTAAAAGATTGCTCATGTACATGTATCTTCTCCTGTATATGCTACTGTTTCGCCTAGCTGATAAGTTAATACATTTTAATACATTCATCACAAAAAAAAACTTAATTTCGTGATGCCAAATTTTATGAATCATGGGAACAAGAAATTTCAAGATTTAGGTGCCTTGGAACAAATTTAACTTGTTGTACAATTGTCTTTTTGATTTGTTTTTTATTTCAGCGGTTTTTAGTTTCCCGGCATAATGAAGTCTTATGTCGATATATTTTGCAATTATAGCCTTTAACAGTGCAATCTTATGATCAAATATTGTTCCTTGACAGTGTTCATTAATGTCTCGTAATATACTGCTATCAATGAATTGTTTTAAAACAGAAATGCACATCTTTTCTTTTATACATCCACCAGTGCGTAAAAAATTTCTAACAGTATCTTCTGTTTTTTCACAAATCAAATACACATCTTCTGATGCATAACATAAACCACCTAAATCTTTGATATCTATTAATTTATGGAACCTGAGTTTTTCCTTAGCTAACAAACAATCTTTACACAATTCACATTTAACATGTTTTAATAAATGGCGAACTACGAAGCCAGATATATAACCAATAATCTGCATAATTAGCTCTGATTCGTGTTCTGATTGTTCATTTAAATTAGTGGAAAAAATGTCACAATTGTCTTGATATTTTGCCTCGGATTGATCAATATCGTATTTTTGTTTCTCTCGCAATACGTCACCCTCTAACTCTAATTCTAAACGATACCCAAAAGTAGTACTATTTATACTCGTCACTGCGTTTCCATAAGTTAAAATTGGCATTTCTTCGAGTGGAATGCAGTTACCTGTAAATTTGTCCCTAGTTTCAATGAATGTTAGAATTTTTTTATACGCTGCCATAAATTGTTGCACATTCGGATTATTGTTATGACCACCGTGGCTTCTTATATTGCCAAAAAAGAGTTCAATATGATCCTGACTCACTTTATACGCTAACAAAAAGGAAAGGTATTGAGACTCAACAACATTTCTGTATAAATGCTGAATACTTTCTATGCACACCAGTAATCCAATGACACCAGTGTTGGATTGACATTTCCATAGAGGTACGGTTTCTGTTGTAAATACAACCCTGGTTTCAGATTTTTTCTTGATATTTCTTTTTTTTCTGATATTTATACTAAGGGATTTGAGGTACTGTTTAGCGATTTGTAAAAATGCAAAACACTGGGTATGATTACTTGGTTGCAATGGCTTTTTAAAGCCTGGATCTTTAAAATTTCGGGAGTTCAGAACGTCGAAAAGATCATTTAATAGCAGCAAAAATTTAATAGTAGAGTCACTATTCTGAAACTCTGGTATTTTTAAATCTTTACAAAACTCTATGGCTTTAGCTACACTACGACTCATCACCTGTGTCGCTAATTTGACCTTCATAATCTCATTTTTAAATTGAATGTGTCGGTTTGTTAGTTTGTTCGCTAAGTTTAAACACAGTTTTTGTTGTAAATCATTCAATTGGCACAGCAGTTTCCATTTAATTATTTTATTATCATCATCAATAATATTTTTTTTTGATTCTAAGGTATTGCGCATTAATTTTACCATATGACAAGCATCTAAGAATACTGACACACTATGTTTAGAAATTGGGTGTTCAAAAAATGATTTGATATTATGTATGTCATCAATTTTACATCCTAATAATTTCATGGTGAGAAGATTACTTTTATAACCATCAAATGTTAAAGAAACCACTTTTGCTCCTGCTGAATGACATTTTTGAAGTGCTATGCTAATGATGTTAGCCTTAATTTCAGCCTTCAGCCCTGTGATGAAAAAATAAGCAAGCGGTATTTTCCAGCTTTCAGTTAGCGACACAAGAAGTAATACGTAAGCTTGCTGTGCAATAGGATCATTGTCGTTTGCTTCACCTAATCCCATATCAACTACGCCTATGTAACGACCTCCACACCATATTTTTTGTTGTCGGATGGCCATTTCGTCAGCAATAAGGGCGCATAAAATTTCTTTATTAGTAGAGAGAAACTTTTGTTTGAGCCTGTCAAGGGTTTCAGCAGTAAATCCAGGTTTGGCATCGATACTTCTGTACCAATTTAATAAAGTATTAGGATGTGGCATACAATTGTGAAATTTTGTTCTGAGATATCGGTAAGCTACCGGTGAATAGAAATGAACAGTTAATGAATATTTTCGGGCACCTGGTGGGTATTTAGAAAAGGGTCTCTTTCGTTTTTTAATATTTTTAAGGAACAAAGCGTTAAAAGTGTCTTTGATTTCTATATGACTTGATAAGTTGTCCAATATAGATTCATCTAAGTCTTTTTGTTTTCTTAAAACCACGATTAAGGATTTTAGTGTGGCATTCTTTTTTTTAAGTCTTTTGTTGACTTTTAGTAAATTTTTAATTTTTTTAGTTTTGTCAATTAAACGACGTTTACATAATTTTAAATCCTTTCGTAAAATAGATTTCCGAGGAGTGTCTAACGCTGACCCAATGCTTAACGATGTACATGGAGAACTGGTAACAGGGGCTGTATTTATTTGGAAGTTGTCGAACGCTAGTCCCATTGATACCTGGAAGAAATACAGTTTTTTTTTATTACTTAAAATCAGTTTTATAAGTCGATATATATTTATTAACATGAACAAATAGTTGTTTGGGAATCAATTCTAAACCGAATAAAAATCAGTTATTTCATACATTTCGAAAGTGTAGGTATGAACTAAATTTAAATTAAATTAGATTGAAGTCAGTCAGTGATTAACTAACGAATCCACTTTGATGAAACTGGCACTGTTCTTTTTGATTAGATTTTGTGCAATACAGACAAACATACATTTTTGAAATATTACATTTAATCAGGTTAAATAAAAAAAATTATAATCTCTTTTTTTAAAGTCTGCTAAATATTCTAAAACATATAGTACCTACCTGTACAGTAGGTAAGGCTGTTTTTATTATTCTCCTAAACCCTTTTTGTGTTGTGTACATATCTTCTTCACAAAAACGGTTCGAACAAACCACACTAGATTCATTTGGTTTATAATGCTCCTCTGCTCTATCTCGTGCGATAATACACCTCCACTTTTCTCTTTGAACTTCATTTCTCGGAAAACTGAAAAACGATAAAAAAAGATAAGAAACTAAAATTATTTTTTTATTTAAAAAAAATGTAATGACGACTCCATCATTATACTATTGACTTTGTTCGCTAGCGCTAGTTCGGTCTCGTTTTTTCTTAGGAGTGACTCACGCGAGTGTGAAAAGGATAGATGCGTACATTGTATGCCGCCGTAAATTGCAAATATTATTAAAATATAAATAAAAATAACCTTAAAGCAAAAGAAAATTGCATCAATAAGTTAAAATAAAGATATACTCACTGAAAATATGATATTCCATCCTTCTTTTTCACTTTTAGTGTGTAATTTTTACAATTTCTCACTACGCACTTTGGCATTGCTAACGTGGCAGCTCTCACGCGGTCACGGAGCGAATGAGAGCGAAACAAGGCATATTTTTTATTTATGCCTTGTTTCGCCGGTGACACTTTTTAGACGGCAACTGTGCATCTACAGAATATATGATCGAAGATCTTAACATTTAAAAAATTGTATTTGAGAACAGACTTCAATCTTTTAAACAGATTTACTGTTATACATAATTTAAACATAGATCGAATCTGCACTTGAGTAGAAATTCAGTTCAGCTGAGTAAAACTAAAAAAATGTTTTGTAGTAAGATAGCTAATTAGGTTACGATCCAAACTTAAAACTGCTTTTGGATATTAAAGTTCAACCTCCTTTTGAGGTACGTTCCTAAATATTCTAATTACCTTCAACCCACTCCCAACGTGCGGATGATCCACGTGGTCCGGTGTACTGTCTTTGGCTTCGGCTTCCTCATACTCCTGCAGTTTCTCTGACAAGTCTCTAGTCAGCTGGTCTGCCGTTGGCATTTCGATGTCGGTGTCGCTGGCCGGCGAGCCAGGGGACTGTGAAAAAATAAAAATTTTGCCTTTCCTGTGATATAGGAAGATTTTGTAACCATTATAGTTCATTCGCAATAAGAAAATAGTGAGTCATCGTTGTCCGCCGGCTTGCCACGCTACTCGACCAATCGGGTCGCAACAAATTATAAAGTTAAGTTCACACTGACCAGTTGACGGCAGAAAATAATAAAAATGAATGAATGACTGTATTTTTCATTTGAGACAATTTAAAAAAATATAAATTGTGAAAACACGTTTACACACTATTTTCCTAACGCAATTGAACTATAGTAAATTTGTCTAGAAAATCTAGAATTCGATTGAATAAAATTATGCAATAATAGAAAAGCTAGATTGTCAGGTTACATGAACAACTTTAGTGACTGTCATATAGCATAAATATTTTAATTAAAAACATTTCAGCATAATGCATGCCGTCGAAATTGTTACCATAATTTTCTTGGCCAACATTTTCAAATTTTGGTCCTGTTTGTATGGAAAGTGAAAAAAAATACGCTTGCACTATTCACACAGCGCCATCTAGACCCAAAGTAAGCAAAGTGTTGTGTGTGTCTGCGCGAATGATTTCTTTTAAACAGAAACTGAGGTAACCCTAACTTATACCAACCTCTATGGTAAGATCTTCGACGCTGAGACTGGGAGTGTTCAACCGAAGCACGCTGCCCAGTCGCAGCGTCCCACTCAGCGACAGCTCGCCGTCTCTGTCCACCAACGGGCCCGGTTGACCCTGGCCATAGCCCCCCGGGCCAGTTTGACCCACTGGGCCGGTAAGGCAGGTAGACCCGCTCACGGAACCTGTGGTAAAGTAGATTAAATTACGAAATGATATGTTTTTATCCACCAACGGCCCCGGTTGACCCTGACCATGGCCCGCCGGGCCAGTTTGACCCACTGGGCCGGTAAGGCAGGTAGACCCGCTCACAGAACCTGTGGTGGTTAAAGAAGATTCTATGTACGAAATGAGGTGTCTCGATCCACCAACGGGTCCGGTTGACCCTGGCCATAGCCCGCCGGGCCAGTTTGACCCACTGGGCCGGTAAGGCAGGTAGACCCGCTCACGGAACCTATGTTTAATTAATTTGTTTTCTATGATAGTACCAATATAATGTATAATGCAAATTTTCGACGATCACTTTCATAGATTTATATAATTAATGTAATATTGATTAAGTAATGATTTTAAATGAGATATCAAATAAATATAAAATCTAAATCTATGGTGGTTAAAGTAGAGTCTATTTACGAAATGAGGATTCACGATTACAAAATCCACGAGATGGCGCTGTCGCAACGTGAGGTGTAGTGTCAAAATAAAGCCCTGTCATTGGCTGGAATTCATTCGTCATTTTATAGCAGTTGTTTCTATCCAATAACACGACAGTATTTTGACAACACACCTTACGCCTCACTAGCGCCATCTGGAATGGGCAAAACATCCATTACTCCAACAAATTTCATGCTGAATTGCCGACTAGATAGATAAAAAAACTAAATGCTTCTAGGCAATATCGTTACTTCATCAATCAGAACTTTCATGCTGTGTAGAAAAGGTTGCACTATGCCAAAACAATTTTAATTAGTATTGTGTTCCTGTTGGTGAGTACGGTTTGGGGTTCCAGTGTTTCAGGGGCGAGGAGAACCCAGAGGGGGATAACAGATGAGAGTAGATTGTCACCGTGGCAACCCCGTAGAAAGACCAGGGTGAGAGTAAGCACCCCATATAGTTTTTTCTGTCTTAAATAATAACAGAGGTGACCTCATTGACACTTATAAAATCCTTACAGGCAAATATAACTGCCCTCGGTTAATGTCTTCCATGCAACTCTGTGATTCTTCCCGTGCTCGAGCTGCTAACAACTTGCAATTGAATAAGCAAGTGATGAACACATGAAATAAGGTGCCCCAAGAGATAGTTAACGCACCATCAACCAATAGTTTTAAAAATAGACTCGATAAGTGGTTAAAAGTGAACTCAAAAACTCAGTGCAGTGATGTGTAATGTTTCGGCTGATCAAGGACAATAATTATACACACCAGCCCAGATATAGGCACATCAACAAATGCACGATTTTCATAAATAACAGATGAGGGATATTCTACCGGATCTTAGACCATTATTAGACATGAATTTTAGTCTGAAACTAATCTACTATACGTGCCAACGAATTCGTAAGCACCATACGAAAACAAAGCTTAAAATAAGGATACAATAAAAACTAAATTAGACTTACTAATATTCCTCCGATGACCTCTGTTAACTCTGTCATCCAAGGACACAAGTTTCGGATGGGAGTCCAGTAAGGCCTTTCTGTAGGAACCTTTGGCTTGCGAGAGCAGTATCGACAGGCATTCCATCACTGCATTCTGTATGTTGTGCTCCACTGTGGTTTGTTCCAAATAGTGGATGCAAAGGGCGTAGAGCTGAAAGAAAATGTGTATGTTTATATAGGCGCGGAGGTAACAAACGCGGCCAGATGAGTCGTGCTCACAGCTGTATGGCCGCCGAAATAGAGACATAGACATAGACTTATCTTTATTTGGTCCAATAACACATAAAAAAAACTTAAAACTTAATGGAAGTAGGGCGATGCGTCGTCGGACCAATCTGGACCCGCCTCAGCATATTATGCGTGTGCGGACGCCCGGCCAACTGAGTCTGTGCTGGCGCGACGCCAGGGCGCGAGCCATAGCCGATTGAGTCCGATTGTGCCTGTATGGACCGACCAAACGAGTCCGCACTCACTCGCTTAGCGCCAATTTTATAGGGATCAGCGAAACGAGTCATGCGCACTCGCGTAACGCTAATTACGACCCAAAACCCATTGGTGGGTCATGTGCAGTGCAGGGTCCCGTAGTTGCCTACCACAATATACCTAATGCAATTTGTACAACATGTTTCATATAGTTTCATTGTAATCGATCATTTGCAGTATGTTGCACCTACTTTTAGTGTGTCTAACTATATTAAGAGTTGCCCGTGTGGTCTCTGCCCTACCCCTTCGAGAAAAGGTGTGATGTAATATATGTATTAGAGTAATGCTTAAACCGCTATTAACATTACTTAAATTTTTAATACCTCCATATAATCTTGAACGGTGAAAATGTCACTCTCGCTCAACTTGGATATATCGTTGACTTGGAATATGGCTTTAATGACTGAAAACCATCCCAAGATCGCTGTGTTGTTCTCAGCAGTCGGCCAAAGCTTTTCTGCAATGGAAGAAAGTATTATTTTTCATATTTTAAATCTTTACTTTATCTTTATATTATAATCTTTTTTATTGTGAGTAATAAAGAAAAACGAGGAAGTGCCGACGTAATAAAATTTATTTTATAACATCGCATTTGTTCTGCTAGATCAGAACAGCCCAACTTCTTCTAGTGGGCACCATTCGAATGAGATTTGTAGCTGCTACAAACTGCATGTAGTACGGTCACAGGGTAGCGGCGATTTATAGCTGTTATAAATAGCAAGTTATAACTACAAATCACTGCGTGCGACCGAGGCTTAAGTAACTAAGTACCTACTTGCTAAGCAATCTGAGCTGAGAAATGACGGTATATTATCATAAACAATCTAACCATAAACCCTGGCAAGTACATCAGCCAGCAACGTCTGTCTGTATGCCAGTAAGCTAGCCACACCTCGGGACTCTCCACGTGGCCAAGCCAACTCAGCCTTGCGGCATTGATCTCTCCCAGAATATCCTCCATCTATATGGTATTTTAATTTGGTCAGGTTCCCCTGGTAGCAGGGTCACGGAGGTCAGATGGTAGTCGCTCCACTGTAATTACCTGATCGCCAAATACTGGATCATGGTCAAGGCGGACCCCGGGCCCTCGTTGTCGAGAGCACAACCGGGACACTAACGCAAAGATGATTATTATTATTATATGGTATCCTCGATCGGCAGGAGATGGTGAAAGATAGGAATCGTGGCGATCTCTGGTGTCGGGGGCTACGATCCACTTTGGGTCGCTGAGCCAACGCAAAAAGCAAGTATTCGCCAAACAATTTGAGCTTTCAGATGACGGTATATTATCATAAACAATCTTAACATCTTAATCTTTTTATTCTTATATGCTGTTATATAACTCTCAAATGATAACAACAGTACTTGGAACCACTATTATCAGGTTTTTAAGGCACTGAATAATTCTAGTACCAGTTTTTTTTTGTAAATGTATAATAAATAAATAATAAATACAATCTCACCATAAACCCTAGCAAGCACATCAGCCAGCAATGTCTGTCGATGTGCCAGCAAGCTGGCCACTGCCGCCGCCGCCGCGCGCCGCGCGCCCGCCTCGGGACTCTCTACGTGGCGGAGGAGTGCTGATGATAGCTCTGGTGGGGAGAGGGTTCATCATCATCATCATCATCATCATCATCATAATGAAAATCCTTTTAAAGAAAATTTTCATATTTCACCAAATTGACATGTTACGTATTAGGATTAAGAATTTATTAGCCAATGACACTATTAATTAATTGTGTTTATTTTTTATAATTTATCAAATTGACAAGCCGCGTAATGATTAACGCATCTGCGATTCTCCATTTTTATTAAGATTCCTGCGGCCTACACGCATAAATCATTGATGTTATAGGCAACAGTTACCGTTTACATTCAGGTGGGCGGTCTGCTCTTATATCACTGAAACTTATTCACTAATTTTTACCCGCGAAGAATTTTTTTACTCGTCAGTTCGAAATTCGGTTTTACGTTACGGACCCGTTCTCACGGGAATCACAATGCATGTGCTGGGATATACGCCGTATTACTACCAAATCTATATTACTATAAAAACTATAGAATTACTAAAAAATCCGTTCAGTACTTTTTATTTTGGAGTAAAAACATCCAAATATCCATCCATCCTTACAAACTTTCGCAATTATAATATTAGTATGAGCAGATTCATGCATTTGTCAACATATGCAAATAAAATATAATGATTTTCAACTTTAATATAACTACTTACCGGATATTTCTTCATCCGTGGTATATTCAGCCAGCGCTGTCAGCAATCGCGGCAGATTGCTCTCCAAGGTCTCCACTGAAACAGAAAGAAGAAAACAATGATTAATAAAGGTTAAACACACAGAACACTTGTTGGCCGTGTGGTGTCTGGCAAAGTAGAATTTACACTCGTGGGTCGTACAAGGCGACATATGTTTTCGAGGGAAAAGATCTAGAGTCTCCGTAGGCCGGAAAATGGGCAGCAACGTTTTCCATTGTTAAATTTATAACACTGCGATCTCCAACCCGCCTGCCAAGCGTGGAGATTATGGCAATGACTTCCCTTTTCGTGGGAGAGGCACTAAGTCCTGCAGTGGACTATTATGGGCTGTGATGATGATGATGATGATCTAGCTCGGCTTCGGCGACTAACAGCGACTGAGGTCGGCCGCGGGTTTCCTATTAGCTATATATACAAGCAATCTTCGACTCTAGCGCCTACACAATAGAGTCGAAACTCACCGACGAGTTGCACCTCCCTCGTCTGCCTCAGTATCTGGCTGAGCTTTGGGAACAGCGTTTGCGCCTGACCGCGGATCTTGCCGACGCCCGGCCGCAGCCAACACGAGCCGAGGCAGACACGGGATAGCGCTGCTCGGATCCATCTGAAAGGGAAGGGATATTTTGTTGTAAGACAGGTGTAGGCAAGCAGGCAGGGCGCCAGGTATACTGGCTTTATTTTTTCATTCGTTTATTGACAGATCGCAGCAATACAGAACATGATTTCAAAAAGCGTATCGACTTACATTATAATATACCATTATAGTTGCCCCACAAATTCCCCTTGAGTCATCGTAAGTCAGATGGAAGTCTCTCTACTATAATTATGAGATCTGCAATGTCCTGGAATATGGTCTTGGACAAAGCGGAACTGAGCTCCTCATGTGTGACTGCAAAAACGGGATATTGTTGCCTTGATCATAATTTTTATTATGTATGTAAGGAAACACAAAGTGGCCTACTTGAGTCCTAAGGACGACTATTTAGTGCTTATAATGCATGAAATATAAGCATGTTTAATGCACTAAGCATTATAAATGCTTAAAAATCATGATCATTTTCACCAGTAACAACAATTACCTTGCATTCTTAGTGCTGTCAATCTGATTTTGTAGAATTATGTTAGTCTTGTAAGAGTGGAATGCAAAACCACCCACCACAGCTCTGTTCAGAGCCTCATCACCAAGTAGACGTACTTCAGCCTGTAAATATCAGATAGAAAATATCAAGGAACTCAATCTCAAAATTTCTTTATTGATTAGGACATCAAATATCTCTTTCAATCGTAAAAAAAGAGGCCACCCTCTTTTAGGAAAGAAACACACAGCAATACCCTCGGCCGGGCCCATATTTATAATAAAATGTTGACATGTTGAATGCTGATACAATATTGAGTGACCACTGGCCTATACAATACAGCAGGATCGTTCATAAATAAACTTTTGTGTAAACAGGAAACCGATAATCTCTTGTTTATTTAGTATTTATGAATGTTTATGAGGACAGATGGATGATTGTTAGTCTTTCACCCTAAAACTGTTGAAGGAATTTTAATGAGACTACAATTTTGTAGCTCATATACCTTTCAGAGTAATAGAGGCTATTATTTATTTATAACTCTATAGTAACAATTCATCATGGAGCAATGAAATCATGAAATCTAGGAATTACCATAATAAACCTGTTCTTTAACCTTACCCATTGCATTTTAGAATGTGGAGAATATTACCTAATAACTTACTAAGTACTCTTTAATTAAATTTTAAATAATGATCTCATTTATATCCAGTTTGGGTATTTCCAGACAAATAACATGCATGCATCCATTGGTTTGATCCACTGACCTCTAAATAATACATGGTATTGAAGCTTCCTTTTATAATATTTTAGGGCTCTGCATTAGGGGCATAGTCATGGTCATGGCCAATTAAAGCCATTGCCGGCTCAAAAGAGTGTCGCAGGCGGCGCATTCTTACATAAGTACCTATTCTATCTACCTTTTGATTATTTATTTATGGTTGATGTGACTTTCAATAAGTGTACCTTGAATGTACCTACATTGAAAAATTATAACTAAATTGCCATTTTGATAATAATAAAAACATATAATTAATTGTTGAGGCATTCATATTGCCTCTGTTTACCAACCACAAACATACTAATCTACCTACTTAGGTCATGCCACCATTGTTTGAAATGCTGTAACAAATTGAGTCTTTAGTTATGTTTAAGCTCATTAAAAAACATACACCTACCTGCTACAATTTATTTATATAATTTTAATAAATAAAAAGTAATAATTATGGACACTGACTGATCAGAACCTGAATCTGATCAGAATGAGTCTACAAGAGTTGTGAGTTGTTTGATATGTCATTTGGTTGGCAAACAGGCTAGTGGGCCACCTGATGGAAAGTGGTCACTGCTGCCTATAGATAGCAACATCAGGAAAGAAGATCGAAAATGCTCAAATACCTATTTGCCTATACCTGTTTATACGTACCTACGTATAATATTCTCATGGAAAACTTTTATACACTTACGCTTTCGTCACTCGCTAAGGCAAGGAGGGTGGGTATCACCGAATGTAATAAGTTCGCATAATGTCTGGCGCAGTTTGAACGGTTCCCCAGAGCACCCAGACATCGCCCAAGGGTTCCAGCTGCAGCCTGCAGCTCATGACCCCTGCGAAAGAGCAATACATCTCAAAAATACCTCTTCAAACACAGAGACCCAGACAAAAACATTCAAACACGAACTTAGCAGAACCCTCGACACTTTTCAGGTAGCTCAAGGCCTTCTCCGCCTTTTCCAAAACATTCATTGCTGCTATCTGATCAGCATATGTGTAGAGAAGCCAAAATTGTCATATCTGCTATAATTAACACGGAAAAACACGAAAATTGCAAAATTACAAACAAATTATCCGGAAAATCAATGGTATTTTACGCCAATCTGTCTTCTGTCACACAGACGTCAACATGACAGAAGACAGCGGCGGTCGCGTTCGAAAATTGAGTTTCATTATCATTTCATTCGTTCAATTATTTCACTGTTATTTCAGAACGAAACTCTTAGGGCATGTTCGTTTTATTCTCAAAAATAACCTGTGGACTCGAATAACCTTGACTTGTTGACATGACGGAAAGGACATGAAAGAATTAAGAAGAATCACATCACAACAGCTGATAAGAAAACTTGAGTGAGAAATTATTGTTTAGATCGTGAAGATATCTTCATTTTATAGTAATTTAATACTTAGTTATGTCTGGGGATGAGCAGGAAGTCGACGTAATGTACGGACTGAAAACGGTATTGGCTCAAATCGAATCCGCCGTTGCGCGGAGAAGCAAAGTAAGTACTTACCTTATTTACTTAGTTATATATTTTGTATACTTAATCACCTTTTGTACTGCTAGTATAACGAATATAACAATAGGTAACCTAAGCTGGCAATTTAGTATAGATAGGTTACGTACTTATAGCATTTCTTGACGTCTTTCAGGATTTACCACAAATTGTCCCAAGATTGGTTGCTGTATCGAAAATAAAGCCAGTACCTCTGATAATACAGGCATATGAAGCTGGCCAGAGGCATTTTGGCGAAAACTATGTCAATGAACTTGCAGAAAAAGCCAATGATTCTCAAATATTGGAAAAATGCAAAAATATAAAGTGGCATTTCATTGGACATTTACAAACCAATAAAATAAACAAGTTACTCGGAGCACCAGGTTTATTTATGGTAGAAACAGTTGATTCAGAGAAATTAGCTGACAACCTCAATAAACAATTCATGAAAATTGAAAATAGTGAAGAGAAATTGAAAATTATGGTGCAAATAAATACTAGTGGAGAAGATGGTAAGTAATAAATCTACATGTCAAAGTAATGTCAAAATATTACCAATACCAGCAAGAGATTTGGTATTGATAACTACAAAATTGTTGATCGTTATTTATTTACAGCAAAAAATGGCACAGACCCATCAAACGCATATAAGGTGGTTGACCACATCCTTAAAAATTGTCAAAAATTACAATTCAATGGCCTCATGACGATCGGTCAATACGGATATGACTTCTCAAAAGGACCCAACCCTGACTTTATTGCATTGGCGAAATGTAGACAAGAAGTCTGTAAAGAACTAAATTTAAATATCAACGAAGTGGAATTATCTATGGGAATGTCCACCGATTTCGAGCATGCTGTAAGTACCAAATTACACAATTATTTAGCAATAAGTCAAATCTAAGAGTCCTCAATAGTTCAGATTCCCCGAGTGTTGTACTATGGATGGTGGTGGTGATAACTCATTAGGTGGTCTGCTTACTCAATTACTTATAAACTTTCCTTTCCCTCTCATACATAGTGACTTGGTCGTTTTGGCCCCGGGGAGAGCCTGCTCTGCATTAGCTGTGGTGCAGATGGCATTATCGGTATTAAATATCATGTGACACTATTGGAATACTATACTTGTCATTTGTTTCTTTTCAGATTGAACTAGGAGCAACTACAGTAAGAGTCGGAACAAATATTTTTGGAGTCAGGCCACCAAAAAATAATTGATTTAAGTATGTAAGATGTCAAATTTATTTTGTTATTCATATTTTTTAAGTTGACGTACGTACTAAAAATATTATTATTAAGATTTTATTGTTGATAAAACTATTTAAATAAATGTCTTCCAGATCAAATACTTGTCCTACATAAGTGTTTCTTATAAGACGATGCGGCCGAATATGGACCATGCCTGTTTAGGGATTTTTGCAGTGCTATTGAGATCATTCTGACCAGTCTATTGTAAATTTTTTGTATTTATTTTTTGTTTTGGTCTTACGTCTCAGTTGAATAATGGAATGTTTCAAATACCTTCAATTTTATTCTCATGTTTTATTTAATAATAAAGCAAGACAAATATTTAACAATTTATTGGAAGCCCAAGTATCACAATGACATCACATAGAGTAAATTAAGTACTACTTATAAAATAGTCAACACAACCGAAACTGTCGCCAAAATGATAAGTAAATTTAAACTGAATCAAAATCACAACGTACCTATTATGACGTACTTTTATAAAATATTTAACCTCTAAAATTATTAAACCATCAGCGACGCTTCATTCTGACCCTAATTATTTATTTGTTTGATCCAAAACAAGGCTGCTGTTCTAGCTTTTCATGTTTCCATAAATGCTTTGGCAATCTTGGACCGAATATGGATGTTCCCACGCGAACATTTGTGGCCCCCATCTCAATCTGAAAATAAAAGAGTAGCTAGTAAGTGATCCATATAATATATGGTAGGTGTTTGTAAGTTCGTCGGTTAAGTTTCACTTACAGCTTGCTCAAAATCTGTTGACATTCCCATTGACAATTCCACGTCATTTACTTCCAACTTCAGTTGCTTACATACTTCCTGCCTGATGTTGGAAAGAAGTAAGAAATCAGGGTTGGGACCTTTTGAAGGGTCGTATCCATACTCTCCAATGGTCATAAGTCCAATAAACTTTAAATTGAAACAATTGTTGAGTATATGGTCAACAATGTCCACAACTTCTGACGGTTGCACACCGCTTTTAGCTGAAAATTAGATGTTACATCCACAAAATAGCTCGTACATAAAACTTATCAACGGCGCAGGGCCATCAAATTTCCTACGGAATAGGGAAACGGTGTCAATTTTTTTTTATTTGAGAAATGGGCTTCTCACGGCTTGACCTCCAAAAATCACTACAACCATTATTACTGATTTAATGTGAAGGCCTCTTACTTACGGTTCAGTGCTAACTCCCATAGCACTGATATCGTGCATCTCAACAGGTAATAACTAGTGTTTAACAATATAGATGCTGCGTTTGCGCATCGGGGCTTCGCACCTGAAGAGCAAGTGTCCTACTCCTTGCAGAATCAGCCCCCGTGGCATGACGGGCTTTGTCGCGTGCGAGAGAGCGAGACAACTCTAACTATCTCTTTCAATTTGCGTTGGAGTAAGCGGGACACACAGTTATACCTCGCGCAACAGTCCTTCATGCTAAGCAGGCTGCATTCCTTCGTTCAGCTAGTCTTGAATGTGTCTCAGTATAGGCTCCATTTTAAAGCTCAGTCACTCAGGTGCAATGCTTGCTAAACACTTTGCTTGGAGCGCTCACCGTAATTAAAGAAATGACGATATCTGTAGCAGAACCAAAGCCATCAAGATATCTCGCAAAACAAATTTACGACGAGAAAATCTCGAGTGTCGACGTACTGTAAAGCGATTTGAAGCCTAATTAGATGGGATACCTTTTAAGAATTGTATTGTATTGAATTCCGTGGAGGAATAGACAGCTAACATGACGTTAATACAAAGAAATATTTCTATTTGTCTTCTATATTAATTAAACAATACCTGATTCACCACTTGTGTTGACTTGCACCATTACATTTAAAGCGTTTTCGGTTTTTCTGTATTTCACCCAGTTCTTGTTTAAATTATCAGCGAGCTTTATAGAATCCACTGTTTCTATCATGAACAATCCTGGTACAGACAGGACTTTATTGATTTTATTAGTTTGCAAATGGCCTATAAAGTGCCATTTAATATCTTTGCATTGCTCTAGAATCTGAGGATCATGACCCTTTTCTAACAATTCGGTAGCGTAGTTCTCTCCGAAATGGATTTGCCCGGCTTTGTATGCTGCGACAACTAGTTCAGCCGGCTTTATCTTTGATGCTGCCACTAATCTAGGTGTTATTTTTGGCAAGTCCTGAAATATTATTAGTCATAAGTGTAAGTATACTAGGTACTTCTTATTTCTTATTCTTCTTAGTGCGCGCATCGAGCTCTATTATGGGTCAGTCTGAAAACCAGCGCTGTGTTTGGCTGCTGCCATTCATAGCATTAAGCTGAGGCTGGTCCAATTTGGTCCGAGGACGCATCGCCCTGCTTTCCTAAAATGTATTTATTATGTTAGTTTTAAGTATTGAATGTGTTATTGGACCAAATAAAGTTACGTCTATGTCTATGTCTATGTTCCGACAACCGCTCTATTGTAGGAATCGTGAAGACAACTAGTCCCTATCAATATTATGAATGCGAAAGTAACCCAGTCTAAAAGCGTAAATTGTTACGCTTCCCCTCCACTGGCATGATATAGGTTTTTACAATATTTTACGTGGGCAAAAAAGCTAGTAAAATTAGAAACGCAAAAGTTTGTGCCGTAAGATGGCTAAAATAATGCTTGTTGCTGTTTCACACAAAAAACTATTGAGTGGATCTTGATGAAACTCTCATCTTGTATCCAAAATAGCTCCTAGGCAAGAATTCGGTGAGTAATATAAGGTTCATTCGCTCTGCGGCTGACTGTACATGGCGTATCGGTGTTCAGCGCATCGTACATTGTACCGACACAAAAGTCTCACTAAAATGTATTTTCAATTCAAATCATGACTAAGTACCTATGTAGTAATAATGTACTACACAGTCATGATTTGAATCGAAAATGCTATGATACTATATTTTATCGCTTACCTACCTATGCCACAGTATAATAAATAGTTGATCCCGATTCCCGATATTTACCTACCTATTTAATACAGTTCCCGCCGGAATATCTATGTCCTAACTCCTTTATGTACAGCTAAGCTGAGTCAGATAATCAACTATTAGTCAGTAATTTAAGGTATGCTCGAGGGGTTTGCCGTTTACTCTGCAGCGAACTGTATCTGATTCAAATGATACACAGTTAAATGATTGAAATTCTAGTAATTACCTACTTATAGGTTTTACCTACTCATTTAAGACACACATCACTCATTTCTTATGCTGAATTGACGACATCGTAAATATCGTAAGGTAGCCAGCGGCAGAGCCGGAGGCTGAGATGATGATGATGCTGAAAAGTTGTACCTTGTGTAAAACTGCATTCTACAAAATGAATTTCATTTGAAGTTTACATACCTACTTCAACTTTTTAAAGTGCATACGTAGATAGGTATTTACGTTTAAAGTTCCTTATTACGCTATTAAAAATTACTGCAGGCACTTTTGTTAACTTATTGCCGGATTTCGTTAACTATGGTAGGTTGGGAAGTAAGTAGTTAACGAAATCAGGTAAAAATCCCGTAATTTTAAAATGTTTGATAGAATAGAATAACAACCGGGACCCTGTGACTGGTTGAACAGTAAGGAATATATTTAACTATTTTATTATTTTACTTATAGTAATAGTTTAAATCATTACGTTCTGTTATATTTTAAATTAACAAAAATGTAACTTACTTTACTTCTCCTAGAGGCGGCGCAAGCAATTTTGGAGTTTACTACTTCCAAATTGTTACAAATATCAATTTTTCCAATATAATCTTCAGACATTTTCCCGATAAAAATTTTTTTTAAAGTTGTTCCTGATTAGCGAAATTCACGTGTGCCGGCCGTGCAGTGCGATATCTTCGTTTAAGAATAATCGATAACGGAAGCAGCGGGTAGGACTGTGACACAGTAAACAACTCTCTCTATAAATAATTAGTATTTAATAGTATATTTTGGTATTTTAATACTTACAATCAGTGTATAATGTGTATTTGATAGTATACATCAACGCCAAGTGTTATCTCCTTTCTCCAAGTATCACTAACTTTACTACACAAGTGTAAACATTGATATAGTCTGACATGGAAGCCATTAAGAAATCGATAGAAGAATTAACTTCCTTATTCCATACCAGAATGGCAAAATTCGAGGAAGACTATAGAACTGGTGCATCTGATCCTGTTACCACTGCCACTGTATTAGAACCAGTTGCCACTGTCACTTCTCGAGATCCCGAACTACTGTCATTCAAGCAATTCGTTCTTGAGGTACTCAAGACAATTCAGATGCAGGTTGAGATTCTCACTGTGGAGATGGATAGGATGGAAATGAGAAAAAGACGCAAGATGCTTCTGGTCCATGGCGTGCCTGAGGCCAACGAAGAGGATGTGGCTGCTCGTGTCGCACTCATAGCATCTTCACAGCTTAAATTGCAGACTACTTCAACAAACTTCAGTAAGTGTCATCGGATGGGACGGCCGCTGCAGGACGACAGTAAGCATAGGCCCATTCTTGTAAAGTATAGGGACGTTGAGATGCGCGACAAGATGTGGTATGCGAAAACTGCTCTGAAGGGTTCCGGGATAACAATATCAGAGTTCCTGACTCCGCGAAGGCAACATCTGTTCAAGGAGGTCCGTCTGCAGTTGGGCGTGAGTAAATGTTGGACTCGCGAGGGTCGCATTTTCGCTTTGGATGCAGACGGCAAGCGCCATCAAATCCATACATTGGCTGATCTAAAGCCGTTGAAGCCGGACGCAGCACCATCACTTCCAGCGGCACCGCCAGGGCAAGCGAAAGCATCGGCACCAGCTCAACGGGCGTCCAATCCCACTCAGCCGGTACAGACGAGACGGAAAGCTGCAAGCAAAACATAGGTGCGAAATGTAGGGAATGATTATGTTGTATATAACTTCCTTTCTCGATTAGTTTTACTCACCCACAAAACAATTAGTTTTCACCCTCTAGCATATTTTGTTAAAACTTTATCTCTTGCCTTCCTTTTTTCTTTTACCAAAATTATTATAGGGCCAAATCAAATTCAAAACTACTTTCATTTCTTAACTTGTTTTGTTTTGACGCTGTCATGTCTTGCCTGACACTTTTTTTTTTTCTTTTTTGTCTTTGGCCCTGTCTAGGGCACTGACCGCTGTCATAAAATTTTTATCTATGGTTATTGCTCTGTTTAAGTGATAAGCGAAGGGTATATAATCCAGACAGCCTTGTCTCGGATCTTAATCTTTTGAGACTTGGGGCAGTTTATCTGTCATTCTTACTGCAGCGTGTTCCTATTTATCACACTGTGTTGAATTTTCAAAGGCACTGCTGGCGGATAGCTAGCGATTTATAGCGACACACGCTGTTATTCGCTCTTTTTTAATTTACGTAAGTATATTTATTATTATTTAAGTATATATATTTACTCGTATTAGATATTATTTTATAATGGACAAAGATATAAGCAAACTTTCAGATGAAACATACCATTCTGTTGCGTCCTCCCATGAGGATTTGAGAAGCGACGACGATAGCTTTGTTAGCGTATCAGCTAACTTAAGCGGTTCTCTCCGTGATGAGTTTTCCCAACTGTCTAAAAACTTTAACGTCATCCATATAAACGCTCAAAGCATCCCAGCTCACTTTAATGATATGTTGATGTCTTTCGATGACCAAAATATTCAGGCAATTCTAGTCTCGGAAACCTTCCTTCATCCTTCCCTCCACTCCAACTTATATTCAATCCCGGGATTCCGATTAATCCGTCATGACAGGGTCTCCTCGTCGCACGGTGGAGTCGCCGTTTATCTCCGTAGTCATATTCCTTTCTCAATTGTTAGTAAATCTGAGCAACCTCCACCTCCTAATACGCCCGAATATATTTTTCTTGAAATTGTACTGCATCACACTAGGATCCTCCTTGGAGTTTATTATAGCCCTAATCTACATATAAATTACTTTTCTTCGTTTGAGTCTCTCTTGGAAAATCTTACACCCTCTTATAGTCATTCCATAATAATGGGTGATTTTAATACGTGCCTCCTAAAAAACGACAACCGAGCACGAAAGCTGAGGTCAGTAACGGATTCAAGCAATTTGCATATTCTTCCTTCAAGTGCGACCCATTTCTTTCCTAATTGCACCCCCTCCCTTCTAGATATAATCATTGTCTCCTCTCTTGAACACGTGGTGAAACATGGTCAATTGCCCGCGGACGCTTTCTCTTACCATGATTTAATATTTCTTTCGTACAAAATACGACCACCTAAGTCCAAACCCAAAATCCTTTTGCGGCGTAGTTTTTGTGGCATGTGTGTGGAAAATCTTCGCAAGGATGCGTCAAGGATTGACTGGAGTGTTATTGGTGACAGTGACGATTTGAACGAAAAGGTTAATTTATTTACAAAACTTGTCACTGAACTTTACGACACTCACGCGCCATTTCGTAAAGTAAAAATGAAACATTTGCCTACGCCTTGGCTTTCTGATGACATTAAGGTATTGATTGCTAAGAAAAACAGAGCCAAATTAAAATTTAAACACGACCCGACAGCTTTGAACCGTGACCGCTATCAGCGGATTAGAAATAATTGTAATAAGGTATGTAGGGATGCGCAGCGCCGCCATATCCACGAGTCGGTTGAAAATCAAAACCCAGGGAAGGTCTGGAAGTTCCTTAAAAACTTAGGTATTGGTAGGCAGCGCGATAACTCGCTACCAGTGTCCCTCGATCTTGACAACCTAAATCAGCACTTCTCCTCTTGCTCGTTTCTGGATAGTAGGACTAAAGCCAACTCTATTAAACTCATTTCCGAAAAAGCAAAGCCCAGCTATCCAGAGTTTTCCTTGACGCATTTTTCTGATCGGGATGTCAAATCGAGCATCACTGCCATTACGTCCAACTCCGTTGGTAGTGACTGCGTCAGTCGTGCGATGATCCTGCCCATTCTGGATGTCATTTTGCCGGTAGTTACCCATATCCTCAATTTTTCCGTAGAATCTGGTGTTTTCCCTGATTCCTGGAAAAACTCTCATATTATCCCCTTGCCAAAGAAATCCAATCCATCATCACTATCAGACTACCGTCCTATCTCCATACTTCCTTTCCTATCCAAAGTCCTTGAACGCCTTATCCATCGCCAACTCCTCTCCTACCTAGCTGAACACAAACTGCTTAATTCCTTCCAGTCTGGTTTCCGCGCTGGCCATAGCACAGTTACGGCATTGACTAAAATTTCAGATGACATTCGGCAGGGCATGGAGAATCGCATGTTGACAGTTCTTACGCTACTCGATTTCAGCAGTGCCTTCAACACTGTTGACTTCGACATACTGTTAGCCATCTTGGGGTCACTTAATCTATCATCGTCTACAATAGATTGGTTCCGCAGTTATCTTAACGGTCGTCGGCAGCGTATCAGAATCGAGGATCAGGAGTCAAACTGGTCATGGACTGGCTCTGGAGTTCCGCAGGGAGGCGTGCTCTCCCCTCTCCTCTTCGCGATTTTTATTAATTCCATCACTCAAGATATTAGCTCGTATTACCATCTATATGCCGATGACCTTCAAATATACAAGCAAGCACGATATGATGACCTCGCGGAGGCAATAGCGTGTACGAATAAAGACCTAAATACCATCTTAGATTGGAGCTGTAAATACGGGCTCAAGGTTAATCCAGACAAAACACAGACTATTATTATTGGAAGTCCTTACTTTATCTCAAAGATCGATTTTACGGGGCTGCCGCCAGTCTGTTTTAACAATATACAAATACCATTTAGCAAAAAGGTTAAGAATCTGGGTGTTTACTTTGATAATACACTTTCTTGGGGTGACCAGCTTACAGACGTGAGCAGGAAAATCTACGCTGCCTCGAAATCACTTAAACGACTCCGAAACTTTTTACCCACTTCCACGAAGATTGCGCTTGCTCAGGGTCTCCTACATCCCATCCTTGATTATGCAGATTGCTGCTACCCTGACATCACGGCTGAACAGTACGGCAAAGTGGAGCGCCTCCAAAACATGTGTATTAGGTTCATATTCGGTTTACGTAAATACGATCATGTGTCGGAGTACCGTAAACAGCTCATGTGGCTGCCGGTCCGCTTACGTAGGGACCTTCACATGCTTTCCCTTTTATATGCGGTACTATTCAATCCCATTACCCCATCCTACCTTAAGGAACGTTTCCAGTTTCTATCTTCCTCTCACTCCCTTCCCCTCCGCTCTTCTGATAATTTACTCCTTAATATTCCTCTTCACTCATCTAATTTCTATTCCAAATCTTTTACTGTCCAGTCGATTAGATTGTGGAATTCATTGCCTGTGGACATCCGACTAGCCAAAACTGCACCATCTTTTAAAAGGCTGGTTAAAGCTTATCTTCTACAGTCTGTCCCATAAGCTTCTTCAAGTCTATTGCTTCTCATAACTCTTGTTGGGTTATATGTTTGCTATACTCGTATATCATTCCAGATAAACCTTACTCTCTTCTATTCTGTTTTTAAATATGTATTTATAGTATTATGCTAGGTATATAAATTAATCTATAGTTTTATTAGTATTAATTAAAATTACACCACTATGTCTTTTTGTTGAACGGGCTTACTCTCAGCCTATTTCTTTATCATGCACTTCTGTCAATAGTTAACTACCCAAAAAGGTTGCCTGGAAGAAATCGCTTTAAGCGATAAGGCCGCCTGTTGCTTCTCCTGCTGTTAATTTAAGTTACCCATTGTATACTTTTGATTATGCAATAAAGCGTTATTCATTCATTCATTATTCATTCATTCATTCATTCATTCATTCATTCACTTTCGGAACGTAGAGGTATGTTCGTTTCATTTTTTTAAGTATCCGCTTTGAATGAAGTAAGAAGCGAACGAAAGAGTGAGTTATTGAACGGACTGCGTGAAGTACGCACGCGTGCGTGCGTGCGTGTTTGTGATTGTGAATTTGTGACACGAAACGAACGAAAGTTTATTTTTTCCTTTCCATTACTCAATGAATCCTCCGTTTTGATTCAATAAATTGTGAATTATATACATTGCTACCGACTTGTTTACGGAAGGACGAGTGCTTTACAAACTTACGAAGACTTTGCGTGACGAAGACTTTGTGTTGTTCTCATTTAGTTTTGTGTCGCTAAAGTTACTTTACAAGTGTTATTCAAACAAGGCCAAATAAACAGGTACGATATATTTACAAATTTTTAAATCACCAAAAGTCTATAAAGTAAATTATGTATTCAATACGTTTGCCGTTTTCTAAATAAAATGTTTGACAGGTACAATAAAGTTATTAGGAACTTTTAACAAGTTATTTTTAAAGTCACTGTTGATGTAATTTTAAAAAGAATTTAGTTTTCATACACCAATTTATCATTGATCATGTCGGTTAGATCTTTAAACACTACCTATAAAGTACTTACTTACTTACTACCTATAATCTTGAAATTTTAAATTGCATTGGCAAATCATCTACACGGGAATCACATGCCTTGTGTTGTTTTAGCATTATTCCGAGTATATGCATTGTCTTTGCATTGAATCTCTCAATTAGCATTGATCAGTTAAATTAATAAAGAAGCAAGAAGGCAGTGAAGATGCGTCACTCTGCAATTGAAATAATATTTAAAACATAAATTCAATGTCAACTCAAAAGCTTGAGATGTTATGTCAATTAATTATGTTCTTGTGGTTCTTTTTCGTTCATTTAAGTTCTGCCTATACTCAATTTAAATGCAATTTTTTATGTTATTAGTCATCATCATCTCAGCCACAGGATATCCAAGGCTGGCTGTATGAAGCCCTCTTTCTCCTCCCAAGTTCTGCCTAAACTTAAATTGAGTTGCTGATTTTTTATGTTATTAGTCATCATCATCTCAGACATAGGTCATCATTCATGGCCATATGAAGGCCTCCACCTCCTGCCAAGTTCTGCCTATACTCAAATTGAGATGCTGATTTTTTATGTTATCGTATTTGTCATTATCATCTCAGCCACAGGCCCTGTCCCAAGTTTTTCACAACGGTCAGCTCAGTCGCCTACGCTCTCACCACAACATTATCAGGACCACTATCATTGTCCAGGATAGCGAAACAGCCTTTGGGTCTATCCAATTGTTTATAATTTACCATACTTTATCACACCATACCATTACTTATATGGAGTTAAATTGGCCATAATCTCCATAGTTGGCAGGCTGGTTGGGAATATTATAAAATGTGTGATAATAAATATAATAGCTGAAAATCATCCCGCACCAGGTGCCTTAAATGGAATTTTATATATTTTTGTATTGTCCCCTTTTGTATTCTCTGCCCTACTAATTTTTGTACATATTATATCATAATATGAAGTACCTGTGTAGTAATAATATTGTTTAAAGAGAGTTCAGATTTGTTGAATAAACTCAAACTCAAAATGTTTTTATTGATTCATTAAATATCTCTTTCAATCGTCAAAAAGGGGTTGGGAAAGGAACATTTAATATTGCAAATATTAAAAGAATATACAAATTATACTGGTAGCTGCGGTATTTGTGAGATCCGTCTATTACCCACATTCACATGGAACCAAAAATTTTCTACACTTATTAGTATCATTATCTAGCTGTGTTGAAATGAATTCTTTCCTTGAAATTTTTGGTTCATTAGTGGGTATGCTCTAATTACTGTTAAATGCACATTTTCTCTTTTCAACTGGTTTTCTATTTAGTCATGACTTTGCTTAGAGTTGGATTTTAGTTTTGTACCAGGATTGATAGTGAGTGTATATAGTGATAGTATTGCCCCTGCCCTAACATTTGTATCACTGTTGCGTTTGAGATGGGCTGGCCATACTCGCTCATCTGGCCCACAAGGCCATTGATGTTGGCACCAACTACGATTTGTTCAAAGGATAGTAGTGTAGTACAGTGTTTCCAAGACTATCCCAGACGGCAGTCTTTTCAGTGTCAGCGCAGTTGGACTGAGGAGCATAGGTGCTGATGAAATCGAAAGATTTTTTCTTTCTCATCTTTATTTACGGAGCTGGTTCCATATTGTCACACTTTTATAAAAATGCGTTTTAGCGAAGTTACCTACGCTTGAAACCCACCCTAACCAATTTATACAATTCTCGGGCCTCCCTCGGTCCCTGAAATCAGCGCTTTGATCACTTTTGCGACCCCACACCTATCAGGTCAGATCAGGTCTACAACAACTTCTACCCCTGTCCGAGATCCCTTGATCTGGACTGTATTCCGATGTCCCGTCATCTTACGTCTACACGCATACACGCCACACAATGTGGCGCCAGTACAAGGCCAGTAAGTGAGCCAAAGTTAATCGCGGCGAAGCGGATCTTTCTGCTATGCGCTCGCGTCTTTAACCCTGCCTGCGCGTGCGCCACTTACCGCAGGTGTAGGGCGATATGTTTGCGGGTCACTCTTCGCCCTACAATTTTAAATGTTTTTGTCAGGTCCATAGGCTGCGGTGACTGCTTACTATCAGGCAGGCCGTAAGCTTGTTTGCCACCTTAGTGGTATAAAAAAACCGTATCATACGATTAGTTTCGGTGTTTTGGTTTTTACATATTTTTTTATGATACGCAGTGACAAAAACAAACAGACCACCTGATGGTAAGCGGTAACGTTGCCCATAACATCTACATACGATTCATGCATTACATTGCATGATCTGCAGGTGCGATGTCACTGTCAGGACAAACTAACACTGCATGTAATAGATAAAGCTTTGCGGCAGAAATAGATAAGGCTCTACTCACCTAGGCAAACACTCTGAGGCTTAAGAGAGTCCTATCACATGATACGTGCGGAAACTACCATCTGATCCTCACAACCCGGCTCGCCAGAGCCTCGTCTGTCAGACAGCAGGAGGACCGCGAGCAGGCGAGCTTGGCTTGGGCCCTGAGAACCCGACACAATATTTAATAAGTAAATCAGCAGACTGCATGCTCGGGAGTAGAATAAACAAAAAAAAATACACTAGGAAAAAATGGAGTTTCTATGTTTTTGATACTGAGGAGAAACATAAACATACCAGCCAGCAGAGACTTATTAAGCAAACCAGCCATTCCAAATCAATTGTTGCATTGTATGCGAAATAAATACCGGGTATTTCTGTGAGTAAACTCGCACGTTTCATCATCATCATCACAGCCCGTAACAGTCCACTGCAGGACTTAGGGCCTCTCCCACGAAAGGGGGGGTTATTGCCATAATCTCCACGCTTGGCAGGCGGGTTGGAGATCGCAGTGTTTAAATATAACAATGGAAAATGCTGCTGCCCATTTTCATGACTACGGAGACTTGTTATTATGCCTCGTAAACATTAGTCGCCTTGTACGACACCCATGAGTGTAAGGGGTTGGTGCTATTCTACTCTGCCAGACACCACACGGCCATAACATGACTAAACTCACACGTTTAGGTAGATTAAATTGTTTAATGGAATTGCAACCATTCTGAAATCATTAAAGATTATAGCCAAAATCACGAAAAGCCAAACTTTATGGCCAAAGTCGGAAACTCATACCTACCTTTAATAAGGAAGAAATGTGCTCAAAAGTAATAATATGTCGGTTGGTAGATATCCACTCCCAACTCCCATGCACGATTGTAACGAGGTAGCACAGAATGGGCATATACATTATAATTTCTTTACGTGCGTTTAATTTTGTATGGGCATTAGAACACAGTTTTCACTTTCATGTACGTACCTACACACTTTCTAACGATTCGCACTTACGCGTAGTGTGGTAATTTTGGTACTCGGTATGTATTGGTACTTAGCTACATTACTTTGTACTGTTGTACCACCATGGGCCTCATCATCATCATCGTCCTAGCGCTTATCCCGGCCTCTGCCAGGGTCCGCTTTCCTACAAGTTCTTCTCCACTTTGCCCGGTCTTCGGCATCCTCGCGCCGTAAGCCGTTGGCTCTCGCATCCGACTCAGCGATGTCAATCCATCGCTTCTTGGGTCGCCCACGGGGCCTCTTTCCCGATACCGGCAGGTTCAGGCACCTATTTCCCACGTATCCCTGAGGCTTACGCAACACGTGACCAAACCAGCGCAGGCGAGCCTCCTCGATCTTGTCCGCGATATCCCTCACGCCAAGACTGCCACGGATGTATTCATTACGTACTCGATTGAGCCGTGTAACTCCGCACATCCAGCGCAGCATTTTACTACCATGGGCCAAATCTTCGAAAAATAAAACCCGGCCGAATGAAGGCTACACTCGCTCATGAAGTGAACATAATAATATCTTCCTTACGCTTCCTGCCTTTTGTCCCTATGTATCTATGTACGCTTAGATCTTTTAAACTGCGCAACGGATTTTAATGCGGTTTTTAACAATAAATAGAGTTATATAATCAAGAAAAAAAGGGTAGGTAGGGGTAAAGTAGATGTACGCGAGCAAAGTCGCGCCGCGTACACTAGTGAAAAATAAAAAGAAATGCCCAGGATGTTTTTCTTTTGAAGTTCAAAATCAAGTTCTCAAATGAAAAATATTTTTTCATAGCAAGCTTTATCGCGCGTTCTTTATGATCAGTTAGAGTTAACAGTACTTGTCAAGACTAATGAAACGAGCACAATCTCGATCAGTTCATCATGCATATCATAATTGCATTGCATTGTCACCGTACTTATTTATTTAACAATTTATTGTACACAAGAAAATTAAAGGGATAGTACAAATTAGATATTAGACAACAGGCACTACTTATCTCTAAAAAGAAATATCTTCCAGCAAGCCTACAAAACGAGAGATATGATAAATATACGCAGAAACGACGTGCACAATAATTATATACTATAAATAAATACATTCATAATATTCTATACATAATATATAGGTATATATGAATAAAATAAACATATACTATATTAATACATAATATATATTAAGGCATAGTAATACGTCTAGGCTTACTTAAGTACGCAACATATTAACTCAATCGGAAACCGGCAAATGGGTCAAATCTACCTTGCAAGAATTTATTACACACTAAGGGTTATGTGAAAGTAAATAAAAGCTTTGTTAGTCATTTATTCATTTTATTTATGTTTCTTTATTTCATTTCACAGTTTTACAGTGGTTAAATACATATATAAAAAAATAAGTACATTATGGTTGAAATGCCAATGACAAAACTGCATTTTATAATTTAGCATATAGATATTTAAATATTGAAATGAAAAGGTAAAACTAATTGAGTTCTAAAATAAATAATTAACGCATCGTAAAAGTTACGATATTTTAACTCCCATATATATAACGCGTTCTAAACCAAAGGTAGTGAATGGCCTACTAAACTGGTAAACGCTAAACGTTCGGTCTCATCTTTATGAACAGATATTTCTGTGTCAGTAACTCCGTTCTTGCTCCGACCTACAAGCGTGTTGACACAACTGTAGTTCTGCTGAGTAGCTTAGTTTTCATACTAGCGGCTGCCCGCCCTGGCTTCTATATTTTTTTACTTTTATTCTGTTTAGGTTTTCACAAACACTTATGAACGTCATACAATACATGTAATAAGAATGAATGTTAGGCACCACGGCATCATCGAGCGGACTACGGCATCTTGGACAGTATGTAAGGCCATATAAAAAAAAATAGAGTCCGCGGCCAAAGATTTTGTTCTTTGTTCTTCTTCGAGCCTACAGGTACACCTATTGCATTATATTATGGTATTTACTACCATGCAAGGCAGTAAATACTAAGGCCTGTAATACGTTGACTGATGGCTTCATTATGGCTAGTTACGTGGTACAAGAAATAAAAACAACATCTTGCTGGACAAGCAAGGTATGGTGGGAGTACCTTCCTCTATCTAGCTGCGTTGCACAGTGTGTTAAGAACCCTCATTTTGTCTCACCTTAGTTTTATTGAGGAATACAATAGTTATTACCATTACATACATCAGAGTAAAATTCCGAGAACGATATGGCTTGTAGTTTTTGTAGAAAAAAAAATCAAAGTTTGCTTATAACCGGGTCCGGCAATACACAAAAAAAACTATAAAAAAATTACTCAACATGTTATTTCAATTTTGATTATCTCAATCAAATATACTTATAAAACTACAACGTTAGACAAGTTTTTGTAGAGTTACTGTGAACCTAGCAAGAAATATAAATTTATTTTTATTTTTTATGGTTTTATTTTTTTTATTTCACTATAACGCCGTATTAGAAAGAGATTCATATATCAAACGAAAGCTGAAACAAGGTCTTATGAGCAGTATTAAATTCACTATCTAATACCGCGTTATTCAGAAGTTACAAGTAATATAAATTATACCCGGATTTTTTGTAGCTAGGGTTGTCACTTCAGTTCAATATTTAATTTTATCCGGGATGATTTATTTTATTAGATTACTTGAAAATTCAACTTTTTACGTACGTTTCGATGAAATGCTATATGTGACATGGGAAGGAGTCCACCCTCGTAAAGTAAATGCCAAAACCCCATGTCAATACATGTAGCCTGGAGGGACCGGGGGTGAGGCATCATGGAGCCGTCCCAGACTCATGATGCCCCTTTGCCTCAGCAGGACCTGACCCGCCCTGCTGAGGGATGTCCATCTGGGCTCCGACCAGAGGACTTAATGCCAGGAGGGCATGAGGGCGCCAACCCTCATGCTGGTCAACGAGCGGCATTTTGTGAAGTTGTGGATAACGCCACAACCGGCACTCTTCAATCTCCGGGGGTGTTGGAAAATACACGAGGAGAAGATTGTGGAAGCAGTTCCAATACGAAAGTGTTAACTCGCTTGGAAGCTTTTAAGTTATTTAAGGGAAAGGCAAAGGATTTATCGCCAGCTGAACGGTTGCGTGTTGTTGTTGATTACTTTGGTCCTCAATACCAACTATCACGAAACAATGATGAGTTTAAAGGCATACTTACAGCATTCTTTAGTAAAACCTTTAAATTATTGAGAGACTGTAAAGGAAACGAACCTTATTTTTTAAAAAAACATGCGTGTTGGCTTAGTGGGACACTTATAAGTGGACAAATCGAAAGCGAAATGTTATCTCCAAGGAGTAAAAAATTTAAAACTTTAAGCAGAGCTTCTCAATACAGATCCCAGAAAATTCTTCGAAACATGCTCAACGATAACGCCACCTCTAACAAAATCAAAGCTTTTGTTGCTTCATTAAAAATTAACGAGAAGCCTCTCCCAAACATGTCTGCCAAAAGCTTAGAAACCATAATTAATTTGTGTCTGGCATCTGAAACGGCAGCAACAGATATCCTAAAAAAAAATTGAGAGTCCTCCTATACCATACACTCCTGAAGAAGCCGTATCCATAATGATTGATAGAAATTTGTCAGTTGAAACATATAATAAATTTCATTTAGACATGAAAAGTTGTGGTTATGACATATATCCGCCATATTATAGGGTGCAAGAGGCTAAGAAAGCCTGTTACCCTGATCAAATTCATGTTTCTGAAAGGGAAGCTTCTGTGCCTGTTAAAAATTTAGTGCAGCATACTTTTGATCGTTTACTTAATTTAACTGACGAAGTTTTCGTCAAGTACTGCACAGAAAACTGTATCCAGTCTATAAACTGCACTTTTAGAGGAATTTGGGGATTCGACGGATCGACTGGTCAATCTCTATACAAACAATCATTCTCAGATGCAGAAGGTGACGAAAATAGCATTTTTGCAACCACATACACTCCACTACAAATCGTGACAAATACAAATGTAATAATATGGACGAATCCTATGCCGCAGTCTTATCGATATTGCAGGCCCTTACACATTCAATACAAAAAAGAATCAAAGGAATTAATTGTTTCTGAAAAACAAAATGTACAAAATCAAATTGATAGGCTTACCCCTTTGATGACACTGACAACTCTAGGCCATGAAATAAAAGTTGACCATCAACTACATTGCGCAGCAATCGACGGAAAAGTTCTTAACGCAATTTTGAATACATCTTCTCAATTACGCTGCCCTTATTGTGATTTGACGTCAACTCAATTCAATGACCTCGAAATAGCTTTTTCAAAGCCTGTTAAAGAAGAGCACTTAAAATATGGAATAAGCCCCCTTCACGCCTGGATAAGAGCTTTGGAATTTATTCTTAAGCTTGGTTATAAGGTTGAGGTGAAGCGATGGCGAATTGCTAAAAATTCGGAAGATGGACACTTAGTGGAGGAGCGAAAAAAAAAAGTCCAAGCCGAAATCCGAGAAAAAATGGGCTTATTGGTGGATGTGGTGCGTCCTACTTCAGGCACCACAAATGACGGCAATACGGCTCGGACCGCTTTGTCGGATCGATATCGTGCAACTTTCTCTGAAATTTTGAACATTGATAAATGGCTTCTTGACGATATTTACGTTATTTTAACAGTATTGTCAAGTAACTTGCCTATTGATCCAGCAAAATTCGGCAATTTTTGTAGAGATTTGACATACAAGTATGTGGACAAATATAACTGGCACCCAATGACAGTTACTTTACATAAAATTCTAGTACATGGTGCTAGAATAATAGAATTGTCACCTTTACCAATTGGGATGCTTTCGGAGCAAGGAGCAGAAACACGCAATAAATACTGGCGGTCTGATAGGGAGCACCATTCAAGAAAAACCACTCGTGAAGCAGCAATGTTTGATTTGATCCACAGGGCACTGGTCTCCTCAGACCCTGTAATATCAGATTATGGGATTAAAGAAAGAAAACTTAAAGTAAAAAAGAATCCACTACCAAGAGAAGCAGTGTGGCTATTAAAACCTGTTGATTTTTCAGTTCCAGATATTGATGAGAATGAGCAATTAATTTTATCTAATGAAGACTAAAATAAGTCATATTTTTTATTGTTGATGTTTTAATGATCAAAAATTTAATAATATTGGTATCCGGATAAAAAATGTGACAACCCTGAAAAAAAACTTAATTATGTTATATATTCTGAATAACGCGGTATTAGATAGTGAATTTAATACTGCTCATAAGACCTTGTTTCAGCTTTCGTTTGATATATAAAGCTCTTTCTAATACAGCGTTACAGTGAAACAAAAAAAATAAAACCAAAAATGAAAAATAAATTTATATTTCTTGCTAGGATCACAGTAACTTTACAAAAACTTGTCTAAAGGTGTAGTTTTATATGTATATTTGATTGAGATAATCAAAATTGAAATAACATGTTGACTAATTTTTAAATATTTTTTTTTTGTGTATTGCCGGACCCGGTTATAAGCAAACTTTGAATTTTTTTTCTACAAAAACTACAAGCCATATCGTTCTCGGAGTTTTACTCTAATGTGTGTAATGGTAATAACTATTGTATTCCTCAATAAAACTAAGGTGAGACAAAATGAGGGTTCTTAACACACTGTGCGTTGTCATAGTAAGTAGTCAGTAAGATTTTTTTTCTCATTTATTATTTTTACGCGACTCTTGTGTTTACAAGTTTATAATGTGTTGTGGCAACAATTAAAGGTAAATTCTCCGCGAGTGTCGTAATGTACTTTTTGTCTCGGAAAAGTAACAAGATTTTATTTTAATTTTTTATTTATTGTAAGTTCTCGCCTGATAGTCGAATGTTAGTAGAGTTTCTGATTGAAATCCGCGGGGTACCATTAATAAATAATATCCTATAGTACTATACCAAAATTCCATAGTAAATAGCTCTTCAGTGCAATCGCCAAGTCCCCAGTCTTGCGACAAATGGAGCTTGGCTCTTGGTGTTACGTATATACAGTCCATCGGTCGCCGGTTATGACATCGGAAGAGAAACAGCGTCTGTTTACCAAATCCGCTTTACGTCAAGCCGCATGACGAATCGGCTTAGCTTCTACTTAGACGGGTTAGACATAGTGGTGACCATATAGCACAAACCAGTCAAGAGTATGGATTACGACACGGATGTATTATGTTTACGACAAGAACTAAGCATTCGATTTGGGTTGGGATTGTTGTGCTTGTTTTTTTTATACCACTAAGGTGGCAAACAAGCTGACGGCCTGCCTGATGAGAAGCAGTCACCGCAGCCTACAGACGTTTGCAATACCAGGGGCATCACCCACGCGTTGCCGACTCCGTAAAAACCTTTTCAACCCTTACTTGAAGAACTCCATGTTGTACTCTCCAGGGAAAACCTGTCCAGGTAGTGATGGTTTGTGAAGGATTTACATCGCGGTGTCGGATGTGACAACGGCTTGCGTAAGACGTGAGGATGCTTAAGACCTCGCGAAGTGTAGCAGGAAATTGGACCCTGGCAAAAGCCTATAGAAGTTAGCCCATTGTGTAAGGTCAAATCAAGCTTTGGGTGTCGTTGAAGGCAGAGAAGGTGTATGAATGAAACTAAATTTCAAAAGATTCTTATACAGGACACTAATGAAGCCACTGGACAAAACAGTTCCTAATAATACATACACATTGTGAAATTTTGTCGAAAATGTTGCTATTACTCATGCATATTATATGAACTACCTGGAAATGTTTCCCTGGAGAGTACAATATGGAGTTCTTCAAGAAAGGGTTGAATAGGGTTTAACGGGGTCGGCAACGCGTGGGTGATGCCCCTGTTATTGCAAACGTCCATACCATAGGCTGCGGTGACTGCTTACTATCAGGCAGACCGTGGACTTGTTTGCCACCTTTGTCGTATAAAAAAATATTTATGAACAACTTTTACTATGTAATAAACTCTTTGTTATCTATTAGTCATTTTATGTAGATTCACCAATTTAGTATTATTATTTTAGTCTACAGTGACGTATAGGTAGGTAATCCGTCTGGTGTTGGAATGGAATGGCTATGGAATCTATGCTAGCTATAAGTTCGTGAGATTGGAGAAGTTAAGCCGCGTGTCGGAAATTAAGGTCGTCGTCATAATTCCGGTTAGCATTAATGCATGCGCAGATACCATTCGATCAGATAAGGTCGGCGACCGGAACGGAAATGGTTGATGTCTTGACTGTTACTACGAGTACGAAAGCTTCTTGCAACCTTTTTTAAAAAAAGAATAAAATCATTTCCATGCACCTAACCTAACGATTATATGTGATACATTAATCTAGCAATACTCTATCTATAATATTCAGGCGACTTAATGTGTACCCATGATCCAATCTGGTCAGGAGCCCCTGGTAGCAGGGTCACGGAGGTCAGATGTCAAATCCTGGATCATGGTCAAGGCGGATCCTGGGCCCTCGTGCGCGACAGCACAACTGGGACATGAACGCCTAGATGATGATGACTCTATCTATAATATGTATTGTTATAAGGATACTTTGGTATAACTAAATACCACCTAAATGGTCCATCAACGCCTTTCAATAATAAAGCAGAGTCACTCACCGTTACACTATAGTTTTGCATAAAGGTTTAATTTACTGTCTACCTAATTGCCCGTAAGAAAAAAGACCTTAATTTGCTCAAATTAATATCATCTAAGATCATTTAGTAGGAGAGGTAGGACATAGCGGCGTAACCCGTTTGAATTAGAGTACTTCCCCGCCTACTGTGGAAGTACCTCCACCTTACAGAACACCGTAGCCAAACAATACTATTTTAAATAGTATTGTGTTCCTGCCGGTGAGTAAGGTTTCCAGTACTCCATGGGGTGGGGATTTGGGGAACCTTAGATTTCGCCACTAACTTGGTAAACAAGCTTACGGCCTGCCAGAGCAACGTGTTATAGAGGCGGTTATCACAAAGCATTTGCAATACCCCTGGTGTTGCTAATGTCTATAGGCAGCGGTGACCACTTTCCACCAGGTGGCCTGCTTGCCTTGTATAACATAAAATGCGTTTAGACCTCAAAACTAGGTTAAAATTCTGTACAAACAAAACCAAACATTGCACAGTTTAACGCACGCCTGGATTTCTTATTGAAAATTGGATACAAGCAGTGCATGGCTGGCTTTGTTAGGGCCGTTGCAAATGCATTTGTACGCGGAACGCCAGTGTAATGGGCAAATGATGCTTGAAAGAACGGTCGACTGTCTAATTGACGAAAGCGGGGTCGGTGACCCTTCTGTGAGGTTTCCGCTGATCATAAATTGGGATCGGTCGGGGCCCTGTTTCGGTTACCTTGTTGTGTTAGTTGAGGGCCATGCAATTAGCTCCTGTTTGTTTTATACAACAAAGATCTCTCGGAGGAAGAGGAGGAGGCTTGTCTGCGCTGGTTTGGTCACTTGTTGCGTAAGGCTCAGGGATACATGGGAGGAAATAGATGCCTGAACCTGCCGGTATCAGAAAAGAGGCTCCGTGGGCGACCCAAGAAGCGACGGATTGACATCGCTGAGTCGAATGCGAGAGCCAACGGCTTACGACGAGAGAATGCCGAAGAGCATAGAGAAGTGTAGGCATGTAGAGAAGAACGGACTTAAGGATTATACCCCTTCATTAATGCTAGTGTCCAACCAAAAGTTTGGCTTCACCTTCAGCCACCTTTGGTCAAAAATACATCTTCGGCGAAATCTTCACCCCGACCGAAGCCTTTAATATTTACATTTAATATTTTTGACAAATGAATAGTAGTGGTGCCTGTTGTGTCGTCTATAAGTATGTATGATGTTTCTCTATGTATTTTACTGTATTCAATAAACTGTTAAATAAATAAATTGCAAAATTTCTTAGCGCAAGCCTTTGGCATCGGCTTCGGCCGGCCGAAGGTTGTGGCGATATCCGATTAATCGGCTTTGGCCAGAAATTGACCTTCGGTCGGACACTAATTAATACCTACAGAGGAGGCTGACGTCCAACAGAGGACTGATCAGGCTCTTGAAATTCCAGTTTCAATTTCCGACCACTTTCCAGCTCAAAGGAATTACTTAAAAACCAGGAAGCGACTGAGTCCAGGAAAGGAAGGATATTTCCTTCATTCTCAGACTAGCCTTGAGCGCTTGAGTCTTTAGGAATTAAGTCGACTTAGTGCCGACATATGACTCAGGTACTGCACCAGTAATTTTATTTGCATTTATGACTTATCTAGTGTTTTCTGTTGCTATGACGTGGGATCCTTCAAGACATCCTTGTCTCCGATCCAAGTCTCTTTAGAGGCGGGCAACGCGTTGGTAGCACCCCTGGTGTTGCTGATGTCCATAGGCGGCGGTGACCACGCACCATCAGGTGGCCCACTTGCCTGTTTATCTGCCGTATTACGTAAAAAATATAGTACTGAGACCTCCCAGCGGTGGGTTTCTTCAACAGGTATGTTAGAGGTATCAGTGGTGGGCAACGGTCTGTAGAAACCCCTGGTTCGTAGACGGCGAAGACCACTTTTAGGTGACCGGCTTGCCTTCAATAATACCATAAATAGAAATTTGCGGTTTTCATCCGCTTTTAGTCCGAAAAATTGCTAACTTATTTTGGCTCTTTATCGTTTTTACATTCGACTATCCTGCGGAATCCTGCTACTTTTCCAAGCCATAAAGTCTACCTACACTCGGCGAGAATTAGGATTGTTTGTTTCCTTTTAGTGAAAATAAAGTTCTGTAGTATGCATAGAAATATATGTAGAAGTCGTTGGTAGTATGTAAGATTAGCGCGTTCAAACAATCAAACAAAACAACAAAAAAAGGGAAGTCGTCAGCTTAAATTAAAAAAAATGAAGTCGACAGCTTTCTCTATGGATATTATTATTAATTGATTTATTTGCACACTTCAATAAGGTACGTTCTTAAAAATACTACTTGTTGCCCTTGACTTTGTCCTCGTGGGTCAATCTCATTCCCCAATTTCAATCATATCGAAGTTCCCCATACCTTTCATCCCTATTTCGCTCCAATCAGAATCATTTTTGGACAAAACAGTAGCTGTGTACGTATGTCCTTGCGTAATAGACCATGTAAATATGTGCAAAGTATATTTCTCTTACTATCTACACCTACCTCAGTACAGTTTGGTTGCGAGAGAACGTTGCATAAGCGCCATTGTTAACAGTCGGATGAAGTCTTTAGATGCGCAGCGCGAACTGCCTTCGTGTGGGGCATACGTTAGGTAGGCGATTGCCTGCCTACTGGATTTCGCAACGGAGTTTTACAAACATCAACTGGTACAGGCTAAGGAATAGAACGCTTTGCCTACTGAACGTTGTCTTCCCCGATCAGTAGGTACAACCTGGGCGTACAATCAAGGCCATAGTGAATGCGGCTTCTATATCAGAGGCATTCTCGCTTCCCATCGGGTGAGATGGCGGTCAAATGCCAGCCTAGTTATTATGTAGAGTTAGGGCAGAGATCACAGTCTTGAAAATACTCAAGTGGCAACGCTGCTGCCCATTTTCTGTTTTACGCAGGTCGGCGAAGTCGGTGCTATGATCTAATCATATAATAAGGTAGCCAGCGCAATTACAGGAATGAGGCATTTCATCTTCGTCCTCACAGTGACAACGCACGCACCTGCGGTTTTGCATTTTTGTTGCCTGCAACCTAAATGCATGAATCGTAGATGTTATGGGCGACAGTTACCGCTCACCAACGGGTGGGCAGTCTGCTCGGTTCCCAGTGCGCATCATAAAAAAAATCTATATAGAACTGCACTATTTTCTTTTTCAAAATTTAGTATCTTTGAAGAGTGGCGCTGTTGTCTCTAACCTAGTTATTTACTTTTAATATAACGTTTTTAGTTCCGCTAAAAATCACGGGACTAAGATGAAATCATGATGCGCAATAAATTAATGACATCACCACAGAATACCTAATACTTTGTAACGTCACATCACACCACTCATAAAGCACTAACGTGATATCACTCACAAAACTGCAGATTGACTCATACAAAAGAAATCGCTGCAGCGGTCTCTTTCAGACAACTTTTGTCTATAGAACAGTACGGCTAGCAGAAGTTGCTCTCGCGGGCGATAAGCAAGAAATAGCGCGACATAGATACTGCTGTCTCTTTCGTCTTAGTATTAAGAGAAGGAAACAAATGCTCTCACGCGACACGAGCTGTGTCGTGGACACACTTGTGATTATGGGACCCTACCATCCTCTGGGCCCAAGGCAAACCGCACCTGCACGCAATTCCACTGTTGGCGACGCACGAGGCTCTGGCGTACCGCGACTTCTCCCTGATAGGTTGTACGGGTCAACTGGCAATAGCCGCACGTAGAAGGCCAATACACCATACATATATCATTAAGATTTAAGGATTCTGGAACCGGTAAATCTGAAAGCGATTTCCAAGTAAAAGAGTAGATCCTGGCTGGCGGATTTACCCCTAGCCGGGAGACACCGCTAGAATGAGGAGTTTAGAAGGACCAAGCCAACATAAAACTATTCCCACTTTCCAATGTCCAAAATGACAATGGAAATTACTGGCTGCAGCAATATATTATACCTAATATAACTAGAACATGTAAGTATGTAGATGATCGCCCATATAATCGTCAAATTAATGCAGCGAATCTAAATCTAACAAACCACGGTACAGTGCAAGCTTTTACCTACAAATAAAAAACGAGGCGACGTGCCTGGTCGCGCAAATCAACTAACCGCATTTACCTTTACCTCGATTAACACATCCATGACAACTATCTAGTTACGATAACCCATGGACGAGCATTAAGTGGTAACTGGTAAAGAGCACGAACTGATTAGCAGCACCACGTATGTGCATACGCGTACAAGACCGAAGTAATTACTCAGCGAGCGTGGTGTTATATTAACGCATCGCGCTGTCTAGTGACCGTACCGGTAACTGTCGGACAATTATCTGTAACTGTTAAGTCTGTTAAGTCACATATTGCTGTTGCGGTGAATGGGCAATGGGATAGCCGCGGTGGGGTTATTGGAGACCAGTGGACCCGGCGCGACTTCGTTCGCGTACACCGATTTTAACCCTTTTTTTTGCTTATAAAGCTTCGTGTTGAATTACTCAATCAATTGTTGAAAACGGCATTAAAATCCGTTGCGTAGTTTAAAAGATCTAAGCGTACATACATAGATATGTAGGGAAAGACGGCGGGAAGCGACTTTGTTTTTATCCGACTGAGCGACGCAAAGGAGTATGTATGACTGCATTTATGCTACCCTTCTTAATATTATGAATGTAAAAGTTTGTACGGATGGATGGATGAAAACTACTGATTTTGATGGTTGTAGTTTTCATCCCGGAAAAAAGATTTATCTCGTATAATGTAGTTCCCGCGGGAATAGGGATGATGGCTGGGTCAACATTTATAAATCTTAATTAGTTCCTCAGTTAGATTATTAGACACGTATTTTTTATTTACTAAATAAAATAAAAAATGACAAATTTAAAGCGTATCAACATTACGGAGTGGGGGCTCGTGGCGACATTTCTGAGAAAAATTTCACTTCAGCCGTGACGTCATGTCATTTCAACGCATTGTATCGGCCTTATTTTTTGTTTAAGTAACAAAAGGTAAAAAACGTGTCTTATATTTTTTTAATAATCTACCTGACGGACTAAAATTAAATTTTCAGTCATCATCCCGACGACATTTACAATAGGTATAACCAAATTTACGCGGGCGAAGTATAATGCTCTATAAATGTGAGAGATTAAGAGACTACGTTTCAATAGAAAATAGCAAAAAAAGAGCGTTAGCTTTAAGTATTATTAACATATAGATATCTGAAAAAAAACTACTTAATAAGTCAATTATTTTGTAATAAATGTATTATGTAAAGATATGTAATGAAGAAATTTATTCAAATACGCCAATTTATTTAGATTATTGTTGATAATACTTATGGATACCGTGCTCTACTTTTTTCTACTGTTTTCTATTAAACCGCACACGTAGTTAAGCATCACATGTCAAAAAAAAAAATTCTATTTCACAGAAATTTGAGTAAAGTACTTGACTTTATTCTTACTCTCTTGACATATGCGTCGATTCATTCTGCGAAAGCTTCAAGTGACTACCTGACCGAATATATATTCTTAAGAAATATATATCTTACGATATAGACAGGTGATGAGAGCAGTTTCCAAAGTATGTGGACATTTTCACCTCCTAATGTATCTATGTAGATATTACACGCACGATGCCTGCGTCTTGTATAGAGGTACCCGGTGAAATAAATAAGTACGTATCCTATAATAGCGGAGCACTAGTGTTTCTTTAAGCTTAGAATTGGTTGTTGCCGCCAATTATAATCGCATCAAACGTTACTTCGTAGAACTCGACCTTTTACTCGCCTTTTTGCGTGATCCGGACCTCGCTCTGCGGTTCATAAGCATCGATAGGCATCTGGTAATGATCCACGTAAAACTGCGGGGTAATCTCTAAGCCTATAAACTACCGTCATTAAGTTATTCTGACTTAAGTAGAAGCTTGCTCGAATTTGAATCCATACTTCTATACTGCTTAAAAAGAAAAAGTGTGTATGGTTGTTTGTATGTTGGGGGTAATTCCCGAAACCGATTTTGAAAATAATTTTATCTACACTCATAGCGTAATGTTCCAATTTTTTCATATTCGAAAACAGTTGATAAAGGATACACTTTTTTCACGCCAGTCTACAAAATTTTAAAAAATTACTTTACGATACAGCATTTCCCATACTAATTTCATTACAGCTGTAACGTAAAATAACTTTTTAATCATTATGCAACACCATTATTTGTTAAATTTTTGTCGGGCGCCGCGACACGGCGAAATATAGACTGAATACCTAAATGTCTTTGACAAATTTAAAATTCAAATTTTCCCGCTAAACAGAATCTTGTTTGTGAATGTTTTTTCTTGTTTGAAGCAAATAAATAGATGAATGTGAAAGTAGTAAAGTGAATTTCCCGCCGCTTAATATCCTCAACGCGTAGGTACAACAAACTGACTCGCAGCTTAGTTCCAGCAAAGTTGAGAATATTATAGGTACGGTATTTTAACATAAAAATATGAGTGTTGATAAAGTAATGTATATAATTAGGCTTTAAAACACTCGTGTCAAATTATCATACTCATGTTTTAAACCCCCTTTTATATGACAGTTGCATAAACTACTATTATTATATAACTATCTACATTATTCCTGAGTGTCATAGCCATAGGCTACTTTTCGTCCCAGAAAAGTAATAGGATATTGCTGGATTTTCAAAGATCTGTACTGCGCGCGGGTGAAAACCGCAGGGATCGGCTAGTTTTAGGAAGGTATATAGGTATAGGAACTGGGTTACTCCGGCTTGGGTGGCCCATAGCAGGTGTCCTCTACATCAGTTGAGGGCATTGCTATAATCTCCAGGCTCGACAGGCGGGTGATCGCAGTGTTGGAAAATACTCAGAGAAAATGCTGCTGACCATTGAAGGAATATATAGTAATCATAGTCGGCCTCTATGGAATTAGTCGCCTTTTTACGAAGCTCGTCAATGGATGCTGTTTTCAGTGGCTTCGTGGCGGCCTTGCATTGTGCAGATAGTCCTATGTGACGTTCCTCCAGCAATTTGCGTCTGGACATTCTATATCTTGTATTATTAGTTAATTAAATATACTTGCTCTCTGTTCCGCTTTTGGCACCTACTCTTTCGCTTTACGCATGGCCTACTGGTTGACTGGTAGAAAAAGCCTTGATGGCTTTAAGGCCGCCAATTGTATTATTTTTAGTGCAATAAAGTTTTTAAATAAATAAATAAATAAAATAGCACAGTATAAATAGTGGTGCATGGTTTGTGGATATATTACCCTTTGCACTGCTTACGTATCCTATTCCTAAAGTTTGCAATAAAGAGTTTCTGTATCGTATTGTATTTTAGACATCAGACATATCCGTAGTTCCGAAAAAACGGACTCAGAGATTAGCCGTAATAGCGACGAGAACCGTAACAATTTGCGTTTAATAATTTAGAAACCTCAGTCGTTACGGTCAAATAAAAAGCGTGTAGTTTGGAATGGCTCGATTGCCGTCTAAATTGGGGTTTCACTCGCGATTTTCTCAGAAGAATCGCTGGGTAGGTGGTACGAGAGAATGGAATGGCATTTCTGCGAATGGTATCTATCTATGTATGGAATTTCTGCGAAGTGGTTTTAAGAGAGGCGTGTGTGAGTGGGGAATGTGGCGCAAATGTATCGTTTCGAGGCCGTATCGGCGTGTGATATCGATTTCGAGTTCTTGAGTTAATCGCACGGACCATCCAGATCCAGACAGTATTTAGTAATGATTGATCGATTTGATTTCTTGGTTCTTATGAAATCCATTGCTGGAGTATTTTAATTTGTTTTGGTTGGTCGACAATTGGTCGAATCACCACAGGTGACCGGAGAGCTGGCAGCTAGCTTGCGCAAAGAATAAGCATTGCTATTCAGAGAGGAAATGCTGCCCGCATCTTGGGTACGCTTCCACACGGCGAAATTTTGAAATTATTTAAAGTTTTTTTTTTATTGTACATATGTATTTAGTTTTTATGTTAGTTGTTATATAAATAAATATATTTGTTTTTACATAGGTCATATTTAATTTTAAATCTGTACTATGAAACAGCTATGTTCTCTAGTGTTAATATAACGCATTACAAATTTGTCCATGAACTTTGTAGGTTAGGCATCGCAGTAACTACTGAATAGTTACATTAAAATGTAATTTGTTGAAAGTCTCGCCATTTACATTCAAGAGCATCGTGTGGGCGGAAGTTCTTTTTTTACTGGAAATGTAGTGTGAAATTAAGTTACTCGACTAAATCGATTTGATACTTGTAGTGTCGTTACTACAAGTAGAGGTTCCTTTCCGGGAAGACGGAAAAAGAGATAGTTGATGATTCGAATTTTGAAAATCACACTTGCGAGATCTTAAGACCTCTTCAAATAACTTGTTCGCAAAAAGGCACACTCGTACTTACGTGACTATGAAATATTATGAAAAAAAAGAACTTTACGCTAAGTATAGAATAAATCGGCGCTCAATTCGCACTTTTCCCAATTTTTTACTTTATTTCCTCTTGCTAATTATACTTTTTTCTGAGTTTAAATGTACATTAGTTGGACACTAACCAATGTTGTAACGGTGAGGGATAAAACATGATGAAACCTGCACATTCGTGCGACTAAATGTGTAGTGTAACCATGATCCAATCTTGTCAGGTTACCATGTTAACAGGGTCATGAAGGTCAGATAGCAGTCGCTCTACTATAATTACCAACCATCTGCCAAAATCTTGGATCATGGTCAAGTGTGACCCCGAGGCTCACGCGCACGAGAGCACTACTGGGATATTGACGCCAACATGATTAGGTGTTATCTATACAAATTATAAAACATAGTCGCTTCCCGCCGTCTGTCCCTCTGTATCTATGTACGTTTAGATCTATTAAACTACGCAACGGATTTTAAAGCGGTTTTAGTGTAATAGTATAGTATAGTATAGTATAGTATTATATAGTAGTAGTATAGTAGTAATAAGTAATAGTGAGTCAAGAGGAAGGTTTGTAAGCAAGAAAAAAGGGGTCTGTGAGGGTAAATTAGGTAAAGGGTAGGTTAGGAGCAGGGGTAGGGTAGTGTAGGGGTAAGACGCCACGCGAACCAAATCGCGCCGGGTCTAGTTATTCGTATAATATAAAATGTTAGTGTCCGTGTGTTCTTATACTTCACTCAGAACATGGATCGCTTTCCCGCGTCTCAAGCGCGGCCATAAATTAAATATGCGCAAACGCAAGTGCTATGGCGGGAAATTGGGCCACGAGCACATCTGATTGACAACGCGAGCATTCCTAGCCGCTATGGCGCTTTCCTTTTGAGCCATTATCCCATGGCTGGGTGTTTGTCGATTTATTTATGCTGATCGAGTGTGGCGACGTGGTTTGTCAGACCTCGATTGTAATCCGGACCATCTACTATAGTGATTACTGTGCAAAGTCGGACAAAATAATCCATGAATTTTGATCTCTAAAGGGTATTATAAAAATGACAATTATATTAATGATAAAAGTGCATGGTGCGATGTAAACTGCAATCTATAGTTTATTAAGTATATAAGTTATACTTTTGCAATATTTTATTAAGTATATTTAATTGTTTATATCTTTATAATATGATTCAATGAATTCGAAAGCGATTTGTTAAATCCTACTCGAATAAATGACAATTTCATTTCATTCATGGTTGGGAAACAAAATGTAAGTAGGAATTAAATAAAAGTCATGTTGAACTCGATGCGTCGTGGTACACTAGAAGTCTAGAACCGAGGAAATCCATGAATATCTTGGGGACAGTTGTCAAGGTTGATCAGAAGATAAAACATGCTGCCAAATTTCTGTGCATCTAAATCCTCTAGCCACTGCCTGTTACACACAAGTAATAATGTGAAGAGCTGAAAAGGAATCGCATCATCTGACCATAGGAAACAAGGGCAATGTGTCCTGTCAATCAAATGTGGCAATCAAGTCCTGGTGATGAAAGTGGACTAATTCAATTTCAATGTTCTGACTTCCCAACATACCAACAAACATCACAGCCCATAACAGTCCACTGCAGGACTTAGGGCCTCTCTCACGAAAGGGGAGGTTATTACCATAATCTCCACGCTTGGCAGGCGGGTTGGAGATCGCAGTATTGTAAATACATATAACAATGGAAAACGCTGCTGCCCATTTTCCAGCCTACGGAGACTAGATCTTTTGCCTCGGAAACATTAGGCGCCTTGTACGACACCCATGACTGTAAAGGGTTGCTATTGTACTCTGCCGGACCACACACGGCCACCAATACCAACAATACACCCCAGAAACATGCGTATGCGAAGTCCTCATGTCATGCGACCCAAACAGCACTTCTCGGACCTTGGCAATGTAAGTATCTCGCATAACTAACGGGCATGTGTGTGAGGCGTGACGTCACGGTACGCTAAGCACGACTGACCGCATACAGACGAATATGTGCGGAAGGTCACCTGACCCTATAGTTATATTGCTGTTATGTGGTCATTATGCGACACTTTATTGATGGTGTTGGACTCGTTGGCCAGAATTTAGTTAGTCTACCGTTTTCTGTAGGTTTTGGTTGGTGAAATCAAACTAAACGACAACACACAAGGTATAACAATTCCGCCATCGCGCCAACCGCCGCGGACTGGGTGCTCATCCGTATTACTTAGAGTGACTTAGTCCGTGTTGGTGTTCAAGTGACGATTAGAAAGAACGTTTCTCGCTTATACTAAGCATTCGGATGTGAAATGAACTTCCAGTCACAGTATTTCTGGGATGCTTTATGATGTATATGTGTCAAAGACGCCACTGATAAGATTGTCAAATATAGTTACTACCCCTTATATCATCGCATCGTCACTTACCACCAGCTGAGATGGCAGTCAACTAACTATAAAAAATCATTTTGGATAACAAATGTTATGCTTTATTAAGCTTTCTGTATATATGTAGGTATAACAAACTATTAATGTCGTTTCCCGGGTATTCTAATTCTGTATGAAAAATTGTCACAAGCTACAAAAATATTAAAGAAGTCAGGAAATAAAGGAAACAAAGAGATAAATATTATTACTGGGTCCGATAAAGAGTAACAAAAACAGAACTATTGCCATCATAATAAAATATACTTACTTACTTACCTACTGCGCTGGCTCACCGACCCAAAGTGGATCTTGGCCTCCGACACCAGAGATCGCCACCTCTTCCTATCCTGCGCCATCTCCTGTATATCGAGGATTCCTAGTGCGTGCAGGTCTATACTATACTATAATAAAATATACAAAATTCTAATTGTTTCCCCGTAATAATAACAACCATGAGGAAGCTATAATATGCTACGAACTCTCACGTAGCGATAAAAGTAAAAACCCCAAGTGTTTACTTAAATGGCCCCGTGTAGATTTCATACACATCGGATTACGCTTTCTAAAACAAAACTGCGTCAATTTTCTCTCACACTAATGGTAATCGCCACATCTGATGTCGCTTACATGGGAAGATAAATATAAGTGTTCACTTCCTCAATACATTCTCGTGGATGGGGAAGACACGAGATCTGTGTGTTGTCACTGCCGGCTTCCTTTTACGACAAGGTTGCAAGTTTCTACTTTCCTCGCATGTATGGGGCCTAGGCTATCTGGCTTGGTGTCATTCGCATTTGGCGAAAATGCTCCGTTTCCAATTGGAAATATTGGAATTTGCACGGACGCTATGGATAACTGTATCTTTGCGTTCTTGAGAAGTGACATACGTACATTTCCTACGCGGCTTACAATTTCAAATTATTTTCGTAAATAATAATTTACATATCAAATGTTCTATTGATTATGGTCTCAAGTACGGATAATAAGCCAAAATATTACTTATTATAATTAACTACAGGTAATTGTTATTAAATATATTAAAAGTTCATAGTAAGTAGTCAAGGTATATATCCAGCATCCGTATCCGGTTACATATTATAATTTTTTTAAACTTAATACAACGTTGCGATCTCTGGTGTCGTCGTAGGCCAAGATTTAATTTGGGTCTTTACTTACAATATTGATAAGCTGTTAACAATATTTGCTAGATTTTGCTCATATTATACAGATCCGAATTTTGTAAGTTTAGTTACTTTTTCGTACCTACTACCAAACGTATCGATATTTTGTTTAAGATTTGGGTGTTGCACTAACTGTCCCCTGCTAGAAATAAGTATCCTGCAAGGCATTACCTTCTCCAAACAAGCGTTATTTCCCGAACACTACACGACGAATCAGTAGGTACTTCGACGCGTCTATGTATAACGAGTATATATCAATTTTTTTTTATAAAGGTGTAATAGTTGCGTGCACAGTTCTTGTTTATCCACGCCTCGAGAAACGAGAGCAATTATCTTCTATTGCAGCATGAAATTACAAATTTTACAAGAAAGTATGGTCAATTTGTGGAGCCATGCTACACTTTACTTTCCTCTTATTTCTCTGTAATCACAACGTGCGATGCAGATGTTTCTCTCTATGTTTCGAATGGAAATTATTGCATTGGTGATATCAACGGTAGGTTGGGTTGGTTTTTATTCGAACCGGAGTATTACCTAGTCTAGTCAAATCTTGATATTGTATAACCTAGTACCTAGCATAGTAACCTATTCAAATGAGAATTGTCTTTTGAGGACTTCCTGCTCTAACCGAGCTTTGCTCGAGGTCAAATAAAAAATTAAGTCGGTCTTCAATTATCATGGAAGTATTACCTAGCTTTTTAGATATACATTAGTTTTTGATAAATATAGATTACAATCAAATTACATTAGGTTACACAAAAGTGCTCCATAAATGGGCTGAAATATATATTTAGGTAGGTAGGACACGCAGGGTGTCGTGTAACTTCGTCCAGAAAAAGCGATTCCATCTCGTGGGCCCCCAGTTTAGTTTTAATTGTATATTACTTGTTCGTGGATTACCTTCCTCTTAAAACTACATTTATTTATTGTAATACCAAGAGCTTATATGAGTGATTTACATGAAACTTGAGATCATGTAGGTACGCATGAATTCCACGTCAGCACCATATGTACAATACAGTACCTAATATATTGCGTTATTGCTTTCAAACATATGTATATACAATATTATTTTGGCGTCAATATCCCGGTTCTCTTGCGCGCGAGAGTTTGGATTCCGTCTTGACCGTTATCCAAGATTTGACAGATCAGGTATTTTTTACAGTGGGGCGACCATCTGAATGTTACCCTGAACCAGGGAACCTGACCATATTGGATCATGGTTACTCATAATATTATGTGAGTTTGGTTATTATACACAACATTCCGATATCCGATATGTTCAGTTCTACAAAAGACGTATTTATTTCATGGTTTCAGGCGACATTTGTATCCTTTCCCACACTGTCTTCTAATTGATAGGAATGAAGTAAAATTGCTATTAAAGACTTAGAAATTATTGCTCAGCTGTGGCATTGTAAATGTTTTCCCACATTCGTTTACCATTTTATTGTCTGTCGTAGTTTGAAATAGCTATAGCTTGAACCGGTTTTCGGTTGGTTTTATTTTACAGACGTAGGTAATATCTACATATATTAACTCCCGCATCGAATAAGGTTTCGGGTTACGCCCAATTTATATTATTATCAAACTTTTTTCACTTTATTGTCGTACATTGTTTCATGTTGTTAATTGTCACAGACTTATTTTCATCATTAGGCAAATGCAGTGGTAAACTGACTTCACTTAGACGCACAACTTATACCGATCCCAGATGTGTTTTGTTGCTATCACCCACATATATGTGTAAATATTTTTTTCAAATAGTTTTTGTAATCTTTACCTAGCCCAACGAGAAAAAGGCGTGACGTTATGTGTTATGTAATGTACTAGTGGACCCGGCGCGACTTCGTTACGTACCCTTACCTACCCTTTTTTTCTTGCTTACCTTCCTCTTGAATCACTCTATTTATTTACTTATATAAGTAGTTTTTGTCTAATAAATACTTAGTAGGTAGTTATGATTTCGACGCATTTTCACCTGTGTGGAAGGTGTGACTCATAATGGTTTTCCATTGACAAAATTATCCTTTTCCTGTAGTTTTTTTAAATGTCTGAAATCACTTTAGTGATTCCAGCTAAGTATCATCTAGAAATCATAAATGAAATACAGTGCAACATATTATACAAAGTAAATTAAAACAATAGCAACCTATATATAGCTTCTAGTGACTAGGCAAATGATTATTCAAGCCCTATTACTTGAACGTTAAGGTGTCTTGGTATTGTAGATATTTAAAACCTAAATTCCGTGACGTCAATGATGTCCTTGAGTGTTATGGAGGTAGTGTTGTCGAATACCTCAGTAATAAATGAAGATTATTTGCAGTTTTACAGCTGAAGCGTGCTTATGATGATAAAACATGTGTCATTGTACAGTACTAGCCGCTAAACAGTAAACATCGGCTAGATTCAGCTCCATATTTACTCACACTTTGAAATGTACCAGGTTTCAATACATTTATTTTTATATTTGCCATTGATTGTTATACATCTTGTTTAGACAATTCAATTAAACTCAAAAGATTGAGTTTAATTGAATTTAGGTTGACTAACGACTTATTTATTTATTTATTCATATCTATAACAGACAAAATGGAAAGGTATTTACAATGAAATAAGAAGACCGAAAAAAAATACCTAGAAACCATAACTTGTTTAAATTAACTTAATAGCCAGAGCAAAGTTGAATTGTTCCTAAAAAAACTAAATTTATTTGCTTCAGTACTAAGTAACCGGTCTTGTAAGCCGACCCTAAAAACTATCGACACAACCGCAACACGTTACAATTTTATAATAACACTTTTACACAATAGCAGGTAATACAGCAAATCTGGCCTAGTATTAACCAATAGTGGATCATAAACTGTGGAAATAGGGTCCAAATTCGTCGAAATGACATCACGCAAATTGATTTTAAACCCGCTTTTGTGATCGCCAACCGATTGTCTGTGACTTTCGCCGTTGTCGTAATGGTAATTGATAAAACATGATGCGTACACGACTTTTTATTTGAGGCCTCTTTGGAGCTTTCACTTACTGCGTTGATTTGAATATCATATTCAGAACATAGCTCAAGTGTCCTAGAATATTTGATCGTGAAATTGAAAGTAGGAGTGGCATATGTGAATAAATTACTTACGGTTCGGCGTAGATTAGTTCGTCATTTGGTCTATTATTAGTTTCAAAACTGAAATTGTAGTTTAAATTATTAACATTCAATCGATGTAATGAAAAAGTTTGATGTCGTGAGTGGACTAGTTATTAGACCACCAGACGATCATTATAGTATCCATCGAAGAATACTTACTTACTGCGCTGGCTCAGCAACCCAAAGAGGATCTTGGCCTCCGACACCAGAGATCTTCCTCTTCCTATCCTGCGCCATCTCCTGCCAATCGAGGATTCCTAGTGCGTGCAGGTCTTTCAAAATTATTCATCTAAGAATACAATAATCTTTTTCATCTCATCGAAGTAGTCTGTAAGCTATAAATATCTTGTTAGTCAACATATTCAGTGTTATTGATCATTATAGACGGTTCTGCTCCGGATCTATTTTGGTCTTGTATAAATCATTTACCTTAACCTTCCCACTGAACCTCCCCATTATTGAATGCCGTATCTGAACCCATTCACTAGTTTCAGAGATTATCGTATACAGATACAGTGACAAAAGCCGGAAGGGTCTTTGTGTTGTGCTACGTTGTTGTGATTATGCAACCAATCTAAATGTTACGTGCCTGTGTTATACTACTTTATAAGTTGTATATCATCACGTCAAGCTATATTAAATATTGAACTTGACACGTTGAACTTGTCAATTTGAATTAATCAGCAATTTATAAGCATAACCGTGACCATATTCTATAACTAGATGTATTAGATACCTACTATACATTGTCGAACTTGGATCACAGTAAATTAACGTGTAAATTTTTCCATTCTTTCGCAGATTTTCTATTCAACACGTGGGAAAAGAAAACTCATCTGTTATGTCAAGCGACAATGGCGCTCGGTCCCATTGCTCTGTAGAAAACGAGAGAAAAACGACGCAGCGCATAATATGACGTAACGCCATCTAGCGGGTAGCGTGCGAACTGCGAGAGTGTGCCTCAGGGTTGCATTTTGGGTCCGAATTCAAAATGAAGCTAAATCTATTCAAGCGATCGATGGTTTTCGCGACCTTCTTCGGGTCGTGTCTGTGTATAGCGTTAATCGTGGCCTCTTTAGGTACCACGCATTGGATAGACGCGCGGGCCCGGAGGACTTCGAACTCGGGAGAGTCTGAAGGCAGGATTAACTTTGGACTCTTCGAGGGACACAAGGATTTGAACTTCGGCTATGGATGGCGGAACTATGATATTAGTGGTGAGTTATTTGGTTTAATTATTTACTAAACTACACTCGCAAACAAGCAAATCGCTTCACACCAAATTTTTCCATACATATAAGTATGCTCATACATTTCTGGCATACAAATCAGTATATAATTTCATTAATACATAATCCATTTTAATTCGGTTTTGGCGTTCGATAGCCAATAAGGCAAAGATAACCTATGTTTTTAATTAATTTCTTCAACACGATTGCTTTACGCCAGACAATATTTTTTCATTGACAGGTTTTCAGCAGTTTAGACCATTAGTTTAAACTCGAAGCAAAATATTTAAATATGTAAAGCCAAAAGTTGTATGAATAGAATATTGTAGATATAATGTGTACGCATGGCTAGGAAGTTGTGTCAGGCAGGACATAGTGGAGGCAGCCTGTAATCTCTGCCTGTCCCTTCTGTGTGTTAATGCCGTGAGCTTTGTAGACTGTGAGGGTACCGTAGGTTATCGGTTAAAGTTACTTTTCTTTTTGGCAACTATAAAAGCGAAACTGCCAAGGGGATGGGAGGCATACCACTTTTTTTAACATAGAACCCTATAAGAGGATACGTAAGTACTATCGCTCCAAAAAGTCGAAGTTTGGGTAACTAAAAAACAGTTGCGCACGAGCAGACCAACGTTTTGTGGGTCTGCTAAACGTCTACTATGCTACAAAGTCGATTATTTCTTGTACTCTATGACGTAGCCTACCTGCGGGCGCCCTCACGGTTATAGGTACTATGTTATTTCGTACGTATGATAAACAATAATTCAAATTCAAAATCAAATAATTTTATTTAATTTAGGTTTATACAAAAACACTAATGAATGTCATACAATTAAATACATTAACTTTCTTCTACAAATTATTACAAATTATTATTACTTCTACCAATTTTCTATCGAACGCTTAACCTAAATATGTATATTAATGGTTTATCATAAATAACGAGATACGTTTTTTTTATTTCCCTTATCAACAAAGTCCATTCAAACTCCCCAGAGTACACAATAAGGCACGTCAATTCCGTTGAACAATTTAGTACCTTGTTGTCGTACTCGACTAGCTTAAACAATGTGGTAATTAAAAAAAAATGTCCGACATCAGCTTGGCGTTGCCACACAAAACTCGCGACGATACCATCAACAAAGATGCAAGCAAATGGTGTCGTAATAGTGCTTTAGAATTGCTTCAACCAAACTTAAAATTGTGACAATTATTATAATTTAGATTAACACAACAAGGACAATTGAGAAAAGTAAAAATCGTATGTATATTAGAGGTCTCTTCAGAGGCGGGCAACGCATTAGTAGCGCCCCTGGTGTTGCTGATGTCCATAGGCGGCGGTGACCACATTCCATCAGGCTTGCCTGTTCGTCTGCCGAATAACATAGAAAATAGCTCCTTATTGTGTTGTACACTTACATGTACACTTATATCACAAGAAAATATTTTACTGTAGACATGCAAAATATACATTGGCTGGTTCTAGTTGAGAGCTTTCTTTTTCAATAGTAGGCCCGTTTCTCATTACGAACATACACACGACTTTTATCTTGGAATCTAGTCACCGCTGAGTAACTCACATACATTTAAATTTTGATTGGAGACTCGCACACTACTAGCACACTGGATTATTGGTCAGAGCTAATAGCATATGCATAACAAGAAATATGCAGAAGATTTTGTATTTCATGTGAAATTCGTTTGATATATTGCTTCAGTAAAGGGTACTTTTATAAGCAGTTGTTAAAATATGATATGTTTAATAATAGTCATTAATATCTATAGGTATCATCGTTTAGTATTGAAACATTTATACTGGTATTATCATTAGTTTAAATAATTTCAGGTTATTGTTTCTATAAAATAACTAAAGTGCAAGTGCTTCTTCGTCACTAGAATCACTCGACATTATGTATATATGAGTCTCAATCCCAAGTATGTGCTGCATATGACGAAATTTTGAAAAGCGGAATGATTGGACCTCGAGTCGCGAACTAATATTCAATTGGTATTCGACTCGAGTGTCGTATCGTATCTTGGAAGTAACGTAATGAGAGACGGACGGGCCGTAGTGACACCGTGTACTTAGGTACCTACAAAAGTTTACTAAACACACAACGAAAGGCTTTATTACAGAATATCTGAGATTTCTTAAGACACTTCGACTCTTCTTGAGACGATGGCACAGGAGTTTTGTCATCGGAATAAAACTAGAATGTGCCTATTCTTTTATTTCAATTCTTTTTCTTCAAAGTCTTGGATATTTGCCTCTGCAGCTTCCAATTTTGTGATAATAAATTACACTAAAGTAGCAACCTAGGCATGGCGCTGACGGCCGCGACCGCACCATAATAATTTTTTACAGCAGTTATTTTCATTTAGCTGGTTATTATCAACTTGACACTATTAACCATAAAATTAGTTCTGGCCTGTGTTCTCTACTCCCTTTTTTCTTTAAATTCTTGGAGGTTTGCCATAATTTGCAATAAGTTAGATCCCACACGGCCGTTTATAGAACCGGAATTTCATAATTAGCTCCGTACAAGGCTTTTTATTTACCTGTATCACACTAAACCACCTACTTCACCCTGTCCACAGTAAAAGCCGGCACCCTGCCTGCCCGCCGTTGGGCATGGTGCGGCACGGCGGCCCAACTCGGCGCGGCATTAGCGGCCGCGGCCGGCGGCTGCGTGTTGGCCGCGCTCGGCTCCGCGGCGCGGGACCGCTGCTCGCCGCGGCCGCTGCTCGTCAGCAACTCCTTGGCCGGTGGGTACACTCTTATGGCTTCGTTATGGACACCCTTACAGCTTCGTTATGGACAGGATTAACCGCAGCACGCCCAGCTTATATTGATCAGGGAACACACTCGTATTGAACGTGTTCCATTCCTTAGCCGTACGCATAATAAAAGTCGTGCCAAAGCGGCTTGTGCGGATAGCTGTAAGATCCACGACATAAGGATGAAGCGTTCGCCGGGATCGCGTCTCCCGATGGCGGAATGGGGCCGGCGGAATGAGGTCATGCAACTGCTTCGCACACTTTCCGAAACATTTATGGACAGGATTAACCACAGCATACACGGTGGTGGCGCGGTGCGGGACCGCTGCTCGTCAGCAACTTCTCGGCCGGTGGGCACACGCTTACAGCTTCGTAATGGACAGGATGGTAGCTCGGCGCGGCTGCTGCTCGTCAGCAACTCCTTGGCCAGTGGGTACACCCTTACAGATTAATTATGGACAGGATGAACCGAAACACGCAACGATGGTTGCTTGGCACGACGCTGGGCCCCTGCGGCCAGCGGTCGTGGATAGGCCGAGCGTAGCCGGCAGTCGCAGTGAAGTCACTCGTCAGAACTCCTTATCTTGACTTCAGTTTAATGCCAGACCCAATGAACTTGGCTTGTACGCTGCTGAACAAGGCTGCCTGAATAAAAACGAACTAGAAAAGTCTAGTATTGTTGCCCAAGACAAAAATAACCGTTCGTCTTCTCCAACTAATCCTTACCTATCTCCGATTCCAGTGCTCTTCACGCTCGGAGCCCTAGCGGTGTGGCTAACAGAGTACTTCCTGCGATTGCAGCACAACGTGATGGCTGACGAGGACCTCGCACTGTCCTGGTCCTCGGACGGCACTGCGGACCTGGGGCTGTCCTTCTGGTGAGACTCGAAAACTTTGTTTTTTTTTTACAGGAGTGTCCCCATCTGTACAAACGAAGGTAGATCATAATTTTAATGTAAACAAATCATCATCCAAGCCCATAACAGTCCACTGCAGGACTTAGGGCGTCTCCCACGAAAGGGGAGGTTATTGCCATAATTTCCACGCTTGGCAGGTGGGTTGGAGATCGCAATGTTGTAAATATAACAATGGAAAAAGCTGGTGTCCATTTTCCAGCCTACGGAGTCTCTAGAACTGTTGCCTCGAAAACATTAGTCGCCTTATACGACACCGGCGAGTGTAAGGGGTTGGTGCTATTCTACTCTGCCGGACACGGCCCAAACCCGCTGGCCTAAAAATCAAAGCCAATGAAATGAAATCTTAAATCCCGTGTTACTTTGAATCGATATATTTTAACGAAAATCTGACAAACCACAAGCATAGACATTGGTTTCTGGATCACGTCCACAAAATTTCATTGACTTATATAGCGTTATATATGTAGTAGTAGTTATATTGAAAATATGATCAAACCACGTTTGTATGGAGCACGCTCCGGCAACACCAGCCTTAATGGTCATTTTTAACCCTTGGTCAAAAAGAAAACTATTAAGATAAGATACATTGTAATAAGTTTATGTATGTAAACTCTTTATTACTTAATAAATAGGTACAAGAGTTGCAAAAGTATAATTTTACATAGCAAAAGCCCACAATCAATTAGTTTCATTACTAGTCGACTGTTCTCAGGTGCCCATTGGCATCCCGTGACGCCATATTTATTTTTTAATTCACCTTATTTTCTCTCCAATTCCAGGCTAGTGGTAGCAGCCTCGATCACAGCGTTCATCAACGATATATGCGTTTTGATCGCAGCGGGTGACGCGCGGGGGGAGGAGCTAGCTGCACCCGCTTTGGAAGAGAAGGTCAATGGGGCTATCATGCTGTACTAGCCCTAGACAAGTATGAGACTAGATTCTAGCTTCAGACAAGCGCTAGCTGAAGCGTTAGACTGGTATGGATAACAAGTTCAGGTTTGGAAGAGGCCAATGGGGTTATCATGCTGTACTAGCCCTAGACAAGTATGGCTAACAAATCTAGGGCTTGTCTGAAACTAGAATCTAGCTTCAGACAAGCGCTAGCTGTAGCCTTACACAAGCGGTGTGGCTAACAAGTCCAAGGCTTGTTTGAAGCTAGAGTCTAGCTTCAGACAAGCGCTAGATGCTTGACGAACGTAATTTGACTAGGAAATCTTTTTGACACGCCCTACAGGAAAGAAGGGCCGTATGCTGTTACGGAAATCCAGTCAGGAGATTTAATTGATTGATTTGATCCAATCTGGTCGAGTTCCCTTGCTAACAGGGTCACGGAGGTCAGATGGCAGTTGCTCCACTGTAATTACGTTCACTGTAAATCCTGGATCATGTCAAGGCGGACCCCGGGCCCTCGCGCGAGAGCATAACCGGGACAATTAACGCCAAGATGACCACCTCGCGTGTCAGTAGCACCATAGAAAACCCTCATTATATTTGACGACTGGTTGCCTAGTATTCAAATCTCCTGACTATATTGGCATTACTATAACAGCAACATCATATCTCGTATTAATTTTGACGTGACTCGATTTGTGTTGTATATATAGTTCCCGTCACTTAAAAAGAAAGCTAAATTCGGGAGTATGAAGGGGACAGTCCAGGGAGTTGATTTTTTAATTTCACTGATGACTCATAATTCGTAAGCGAAACATGTTTACACATGAATTTAATTTAGAATGCATTTTTGAACTATTCGAAACCGGGGTTGCCATTAGAGTGAAATTAAAGCGATTATGTTCATTACACACAGAAATGTTGTGAATCGGTATAAAATAAAAAACCGTTAATGGACCGCACCCTAATGTAACGTGTAACCAGTGTTGCCAAGTGCACAGTAACTACGGTAGATTTACCGTAATTATAGATTTTTTTTCTAGTTCTGCCACCTACCGTAGTCATAAATTACTGTGTTTGAAAGTTACCGTATTTTTGAGTATACTGTCATTGCCCCACTCTAACACAGACTGCGAAAGAATATTTAGCATTGTAAATTACATCAAAACAAAAAGAAAAATAAGCTGATAACTGATACCATTACCGGAAATCTACTGGCAAAACAAGCCATTAAAATGAACAACAAAACACGTGATCAGTTTGAACCCAATATAGATATGGTGATAAAGTTAATGTATCCATGTACAGCGAAACTAAATCAACTATTACTATTGAAAGTGAATCTGAAATATTAATATATATAAAATAAACTTCATAAATATTATAAAAACACAGTAAAACGTAAGCTATTTATTGTTGTTGATGTGCAATAAGGTGTTTATCAATCTATAATATTAAAATTTGTCACCGTAATTCTACCGTATTTTTAATATTTGAAACACAGTAATTTTCCCAAAGATGTGGTAATTTTGACCCACTGTGTACCGTAATTTTGATAATTCAACCTGGCAACACTGTGTGTAACGGAATGTCACATGTTTAACCTGTGGTTCTGATTTTGACATTTCGGCGCTGCATTTTTAAAGTTCCCGCGCTTGCTTACCTTACTATTCGAATTTGAATTCGGGTAGTAAGGAGCACTCGTTTAAAATAAGTCTTAGATATGAATTTGAAAAATAGGAGAAATGTGAATTCGTATACGATTTTCGTCTACGTTTGAAATTAAAAAATCGAGCCCCAGACGTAGGTCCTAATGTCGCTCGGTGTTCTTTTTACGTTACGGGATCAATATATTTTTATTTCATAGGGTATTAAGCCCCATGTTATGTCAATTGTCCTGTATGGACAGACTACATTGTGAATCTCATATTCGAATCTCACGACGGTTATAGCAACCATCTCGACACATTTCACATAATTTACGCTTTCGACAATCTCCAATGCAAATTTTCACAAAGAAATTGTGTAAGTACATAGATTATTGTGCAAACAAATATTGTTTATCGATATTTTTTATTCAAGACCTATGTTTATAAGATAATTGTGAAAGCACTAAATATAAAGGCTGAATGTTAGTGATAAGTGTCTTTATTTAATAATTTGTCAACGTCTAGTTTTAGGATCAGTTGTACTTAACACATACGTATTATTTTCTACTCATAAGGATACTTAATGTTAATGAGACTTGATGTGATTTTATTCCGTCCAACAATTAAAAATGGTTATAAAACTATAACTGCTCATCAGTAGTAGAAATTGTTAGATATTATTACGTATTAATCAAAGATGTTAATCTACCATTGAATACAAATTTATATTACTACGTACACAGTATTTAATCCATGTTAAAGTTGTATTACCTCAACAGTGTGTGTACCTACATTATGTTATTTAGTGTACGCTCAAGTATTACGTTAACCCCCCTTAAATTTCAGCTAAAACTAGTAACAGAAGCTCCGCTAGACCCTACCAACCGTCAGTTGCATTCGATACTAATCTTTACGGTGTACAAAATTAAGTCGCTTTTGGATTAATTCGGATGCGCGGGCGAGCCGATCTTGGTCGGACGACGACCACGTCTTCTCACCCAAAAGCGACTTTATTTTGTACTGCGTAAGGATTAGTATCAACTGCAACTGACGGTTGGTCAGCTCCAGCCAAAACGGAACGTCTGTTACTAGTTATAGCTTTTCAATTTCTGTCCGGCTGTAATCGAACCCGGGACCTCTGCGTGCATGTCAACAAACTGAACCACTCAGGTCGTTGTTATTGACGAAATCTTACCACCTCTCCTGCCTGTGCTTACATAACCATAGGTATATATAGTTTTTATGAGTATGTATCTTCTATGACAAAGAACGATTGAACTGCTGACGTACCTGTAATGCATAGCACTCAATACTCGCCTCCCTCCATTTAATCAAAAATAAGCAAAGCAAGCCCCCCTTTTTTAGCCCCATTTAGTCGCCTAAATTCAGAAGCAAAAAGCGTGAGAGCAAATCAAAGTGGAATGTAAAACTCATAGAATAAGGTCCATTTTTGTATCACTTATGTTATGTTACGCGTCATTCCGCTTTTCAAAAGGCGTGATACAAAAATGGACTTTATTTCATGAGCAATACATTCCACTTTGATTTGCTCTCACGCTTTTTGCTCTTGAATTTAGACGAATGTTATACTTGAACGGCCACTAAAAGGCATTTATTGGACAGAAAGCGGTTAAGCGTTCTGCGTTCGATCGTTGAGTAAGCAGTCATTGAATTAAAACCTAATACAAACAACTGTTGTTATTGTTTGAGATTATTGTGGTTAGGTTAGCGTTGTGACAATATTTGAAGAAGCACTGTAAAGTCGGGACAATATCGTTCTTTAAACATTACTTTAAAATTTCTTGGTATTTACAAATTTTCTATTAAATAATAGCTAGCTGTTTAATTAACTGGCTAACTTAACAATCCGGCTGCGACACAATACCAGACAACGTCTGCAGAACGCCTCAACGCGTGACTGCTTTGTCTGATCGAACCCTTAGTTAGAATATAATAGATATTATTTTTGTCCAAAGGTAAAAGAGAATAACTTATTTTAAGCTACGATTGACGGCGAACTCATACAAATTTCACACACAGCGCCATCTAGCCCCAAAGTTAGTTAAGCTTGTGTTTATGGGTATTAGATAACTGATAAACCACTTATATACTTTTTAAATACATATTTATTACACCCAACACCCAGATCCAGACCCGTAACAGAAATTAAAATTCATCATTTAAATTTCTGCTCTGCCGAGAATCGAACCTGGGACCTCTGCGTGGCAGACCGTGGCATGTTAACCAACTGAACCACTCATCGCTTCAATGTTATGAAATGTTCATTTTAGTTTTGCCGTCAATGGTAGTAATTTTGTGTAAACTGCGTTTCATAAGAACTTTGGACAAGAGGGAAATGTTTCATTTGAAATATTGACACTTACTGTGAAAAGATAGTAAGTGTTACATTTTGGGGACCATTCATGAATGGAATTACAACCTAATGGTATTAAGTATATGGTTTATAATCGCGTAAAGTGGCCGAGTTCTCGTGAAGCGTAGTAGGTATAGTGCCATTAGTGTAAGCGTCTTTTCACATTTTTTTAGTATTTATGCTCTCTTTTATATTTTTTTCCCGAGTATAATGAAATGAATCTTGTACCTAATATATCAAATAAAGTACTAATTGATTTTTGTACTTGGTGTCTATTTATTTAGGGTGATATCCCTTCCTAATTTGATTATTATTACCACGGAAATCACCTCAAAGTAACAGCGCTGTCAGTATCGTAATAAACTATCAAATCGATTAGCATTACTAACTTCAATGTGCTGAGGGCTTACCATGAACTATTATAGTCCCAGATCCCAGAGCGATCAGACATAACTTATTTTCACATGGATGAAATCTTAGGTTCTCAGTAGCGTCTCGTGTACTTTAAATAACTGCGTGTTTGTGGAGCTTGCCCTGTGACACCTGGGTAGGTACCAGGTGAGAAAGGTAACTAAAAATAAGAGTTATTTAACTTAAATTTGTATGGCTGATTTTTATATACATATACTTTGTAGGACGTTATTCTGAACTAGTATCATAGGTCTCAGACACTTTTCATGGGCCAGAACTTTTGTCAGACGCTTTAAAGCTCAACAAAAAATAAATAAACTTTATTATTAGCACAGCATTATTTTGACAATAGACCTTGTCAGTGGCGCTGGGAGCATATTACAATAATCTACACGCTTGGCAGGCGGGTTGGAGATAGCAGTTTTATAAATATAACAATAGAAGGCACTGCTGCCCATTTTCCAGTCTACGGAGACTCTAGATCTAATCTAGATAAAATATTTTAAAATAGCGAAAACGGCCAATACGTTACGAGGTTGTGAAGTGAAGGGTCTGTAGGGAAAATATTCGACGACAGACAGCACGTAATACAAATTTCACAACCTGTGAAGCTCGAAAGTTGTGTTAGTTATGTTAGAGGTAGTAAGGCGTATACCTAGAGTCGTGTAGGACGAGTCATTATATCAGCCTGAAGACGCCGACTGCTGGGCATAGGCCTCCCCCAGAGATCTCCACAAAGGCCAGTCCTGTGCCTTCCGCATCTAGCTGGTACCTGTGATATTTACCAGTAGCCGTATTCACAATGGCTCGGAAATCGGATTCGGATAGGGAATCGACAAAAGACCGCGCAAAAATTCTTAGGAAAATGTGATTTCAGTTAATTTTGATGAAATTTTCATTTATTTATTTATTTATTTAATATTACAGAAAGTACACAGCATTACAGCGAGCCAAAGCACTGTGCACAACATTCAAATTTATCATAATGGTTTACAAATACTTTCATGTATCACAATTTTCACAAAATCTTAAAATAAATTTACAAACAACACAGAAACGGTCCGCAAACAAGTCGCAGTCCGACGCCGAGCTGAGAAGACCATTCAGCAGGATGCGTGATTTTACCAAAGGCGAATTACTATGGGCCACCGTGCGACAACTGTCCACAGCCAGCAACCGGATACGATTGCTACGGAACCGCGTGTACTTATTAGGTACAAACAATGAGCAGATGCGTGATACGAGATCAGGACAGTCAAGTTCACTACGTAAAATTTTACAAAAGATCATCATTAAATTAAAATTCCGGCGTACCTCCAAGGAATTAAAGCCCAATGCCCCCAGAAGATATTTTGTAGTGTTGGAATATAGACATATTCCTCTACAAAAACCAATCTCCTAATGGCAACACTCACACATCTCTCTCCCTAGTCTGTGGTCTAGGATTTAAACTTTACTTCCGTCCGTGGCCTTCGTTAAAATACAAGCTGCAAAGCTAAGTATAAAACTTTAACTCTGTGTGTTATTTATCGGCCCCGTAATCCAATATCCTACAGGTTATGGGACCCAGATAAGCTCGCTTCACTGCGCTAATATCATATTTATAAGTTTCAAATAAAAGTTAAAAGAAACAAACAAGTACGAACATGTCTGACGGTCTGTGCTATTGAAAATCCTTTTGCAAAGTGGAAAAACAAGAAAATCTACGTGAAACGTAAATGAAAATTGGAAATCCATTCTGTTTATCGAAATTTAAGATGATTGTACGTTCTGGTTGCATACATAATGAAAGATTACTTTCTACGTGAAATTCAAAAGTCAATGGCGGCCTTACAAAGTTTTGTTTTGGCTGCAAACTCAGCAAAGTGAAAATTCAAGAATAGTCACTAAACCGAATAACAATCGGTTCAAAAATTACATACAGAAGTTACGAGAAGAATTATGAATAAATAAACATCTACAAGTTAATAAGAATCTGGAATACGGAGTACCTATCCGCCCACAATAAAAGGGATGATTTTTCTTTGCTTATATAAATCAAGCATTAAAAATCTCAGTACCTAGCTAAACGTGTGAATTAATTTTCAGATAATATGTAAGTACCCATCAAACGGTGTACTCATGAAGTAACATTGACATAAAACATTTCCATCAGCAAGTGATCTGCCTTAGAGGTACATGTACCTGTGGAGTAATAACTGTGGTGCACCTGCGAAAATCTATTTCAGATCAGAACTATAAATGGAATGAACATCAGTAAAGACGGTAAACTACTGATGCGAGGTAATCCCATCTCAATTTTTTACAAGTAAATCTGATGGATATAGTTTATGTATTAAATTTAAATTAAGTGTGCAGTAGTAATCAAAACTAGAGGCATAGCAATCTGTCACATAAACACAAACAAATCTTTATAAAGTAGATCAACATTTTCCAAATGAAAGATTAAAAAACATGGAAATATAATGAGCTACAATACAATATTTATGTCTACTCACTACAGGCCTATTTACATTTAAGTTGATAAACAAGTATTTTAGTTGAGACCAAGTTGTGAGTCAAACTTTGTAAACCGGCCAAACTTGTGTTGCACACTTGCCTACCATACCATCAGATTACTGTGTGCCTCTAATCTCTTTATTTTCAGCAAAAACAATTTAAAATTGGTTCATTAATTATACAAAATGTGAATAATTTGTTGTGACAAAAATTCATATGAATAATTTTAGTTGACAAAAAGTGTAACAGTTGGAAAAATTTGCGAATTCATAGACTAATATAGGATAATTGTGACAAAGTTAACAAAAGAGACTGCATAAACTTTACACAGTAACAATGTCTCTTAATTTTGGTCCACAACAATATAATGTTTGGACATAACGCCAAGATGATCAATATGAACAATATAATGTGTGTCAGTTTGTCACATGCTAAGAAGTAATAACAAAATTAAAAACAAAAAAAAAAACAATGAAAGTAAACTTTGTGAAGAAATGTTATAATTACCTATGAAACAATTGTAGAACACCACAACAAAATGGTGATTTGTAATCCTATGATTGTATAATACCTGATAAAACATGTAATATTTAACTTACATAAACATTTTGGGATGAAGCAGTTTTGCCTGCAGCATTTACTATTAAATATTACAAGCACTCATAGATAATATTAATAAATAAAAGTGATACATTAATAAAGTACACAAGAAATTAAATATTTTAAAATTTTCTTGTTTATGGTGGATATGAAGGACCCTAAGACTGTTTCAATGATCTGGGAGCCAATTGGTACCCTATTGTGGGATATAATTTTTTTTTTCCAGCTCTATCATCTAAGAATTATTATTTTGTTTCAAGAAAACAAAAATAATATTATTTTTAGTATTATTCCTGAACAAACAGGCAATTGGAACAACTGGTGGAAATATAAGATAAAAAATATAAACATGGTATTCTGGTGTACAGGATAATAAATACTATAACCATGCTATACCAAACTATTCTAAGATATCTAACACAATACATAAAGTAAATAACGCTATTTCTTCTGCGGTCCAAGTGTTGTATTGGACTGTGTATAAAATCTGAAGAGTAGTGTGCTACGAAATCGATAAGTACGAAATCAGAATATAAAATACGAGGAATCAGTTTAACCGTAAACCCGTATGAAATAAAATTCGTAAATTAAACGAATAATCTGATACTTAGTACGAAATCTGATAGTAGTTTTAAAATGGGTATAATACCTAAATCATGCAATATTATAAATCTGATAAATTGTTACTGTGATGTGGCTAAAGCTGTCCAAGCATGATCTGATAGGTATGAAACCTGTCTCTATTAAATATAATAAAATCTTTGTGTAAATGAAAGAAATTCCTATGAAACCAGTATTTAAAACTTGTACTGCTGTCAAAACATTGATGGTTTTTATTTATCTTAAATGAGTGTTTTGAATGACATGCGACATACCCTATTTCATACAGATTTTAATGTATGAATTAAAAAGAGGTATTTTAACAAATAGTCTAAATAAATTTGTTTTATTGTTATTATACATACATACCTACATACACAGTTACGCTTTTATCCCATGGACAAGGGGTGTTTTTGTAGTGAACTAATTGCAGAGTATGTATGTATTTCCTGTAATTTTCTATAATAATAATTTACTGTACTCGCCTTAGGTTAAGAATGTAATGGGGATCCGAAGAAATTACTGTATATTTCTATTTTAACAAAATATTTCTATTTTCTTGAGAGTTATATTTATGTCTATGGGCCTTGCTGCCTGTAATAATTGAATAATGATAAAGATTTAATAAATCATGTTGCCAAGAGTCTTAGTAAAGACTATTTCATAGACAAATGAAACCTTTGCACTTGCAAGTTCAGCTGCTTGCAGTTAATAGTAAATTTTTATAAGTTGTGACTTGGAAATAACTTACTTAAGATAGTGAAATAGCCTACTTATTTTAAATAAAGTGGCACAAATAAAAACTATCAGGGGGCACGGCAGTGTTCCTAAGCCACGCCAAGTCGAACAGTCAAAAATATTTCTATAAGTAATGCAAATTATTGTAACTATGAAGGGGGCACGGCAGTGTTCCTAAGACACGCCAAGTCTAGTTAACAATAAATTTAAGGGGTACGGCAGTGTACTCCGCCAAGTCGAATATATATAAACAAAGGAAATACAAAAGCCAACAAGTTTTTTTTTAACAGAAAATAGTGTATTTGAATGATAATAATGTGGTACCTACAGGGCAAACGGGACATATACCAAGATGATTTTGCCCTCTCTCTTCTGTTGGTCGGTTGGAAAATATTTCTTTAGAAATAAGCTGTACCTGTTGTGATTTAGCTGTATGTAAATTTTGTAAACTATTTATTGTGCACAATAAACTGTAAAATAAATAAATAAAATGATTATGATGATGAGTACCTACCATAAATACAATACTAGTACCTATGTACTTAATAAGAGTTTTCTAAGTTGGAGCAGATGACATTACTTGATGATTTACATATGGCAAATATAACTATAAATTTATGGTATAATTAATATACTCAATCCAAGACAACCCTGTAGGCCTAGCACAAGTTGCTCTCGCGCGCGATAAGCGACAAAAAGCGCGACATACGTATTGCTATCTCTTTCGTCTTAGTTTTGATTATCGTGGACACACTTGTGCTAGGGCCACTGGTAAACAGTGTTATAAACATTTTGACATCAAAAGAAGTTGAGAAATGTAAATCATGTTATATGTTTTTGTAAAACGCATCACCTAGATGTTGTTGCCAAGCGTGGAGATTATGGCAATAACCTCCCTTTTCGTGGGAGAGGCCCTAAGTCCTGCAGTGGACTGTTACGGGCTGTGATGATGATGATGAGATGTTGTTAAAATTAAATGTATGTGAAATTGTACTATCTTGAATCAAATAAATTGAAACAAATAAAGTGTAATTGTGTTATGTATCACAATTTAGCTAAAACTCACACATTTCACTTACATAATTTTGAATAAAGTGATATTGTTTTGAGTCATAGGCATATTGTTGTTAGTTTTAAATATAATTTATAATTCATTAGCAGAAGTATTGATCAAGTTGCTAGCTCTTGCATTAAGTAAAATGACTATGAATATATGAAATAAGAATCAAATCTAAAGTAAGACAAATTAATGGAAATATCTATTTGTTTGGAAGAAAATAACTACTTTAAATAAAGTATCGTCACTGAGGTCATGATTGAGAAGATTTACAAGTGAAATAAGTTTTTAGAATACCTATGTATAACAATGTTATTCAACTGAATTTGTTTTGTAATATAAGATTTGTTGATTTTATTAAGAATGTGTAAGATGTAACTTTATTGTGTAATAAGCTAATTCTAGCTGTAAATTGCAACTTAATATTTAAGTTGACATGGTTTGATTAGGTTTTCCTGGGTTTCCCTAATCCTAGCAACAAGTGTTGGACCATATAAATGTTATAATTTTTCCCAGAATTCACATGGAAGGCTTGTTGTTTTGTTTAGCTAAAGCTGTTTATTGAACATGGTCAATGAACCATTATGTTTTGATAAATCTTTGATAGGGGTGTTGGCCAATTTCGTTTTGATAAGAGATCAATTTTTGAGGGGGGCTGTTGGAATATAGACATATTCCTCTACAAAAACCAATCTCCTAATGGCAACACTCACACATCTCTCTCCCTAGTCTGTGGTCTAGGATTTAAACTTTACTTCCGTCCGTGGCCTTCGTTAAAATACAAGCTGCAAAGCTAAGTATAAAACTTTAACTCTGTGTGTTATTTATCGGCCCCGTAATCCAATATCCTACATGTAGGATACAGAAATGGGTAATACCTATATAGTTTTTTAAACAAAAAACGTAACAATGCCTTTTGCACTTTTTCTAATAAAAGTCTGTATGAACTTTCGTGTGGACCCCTCAACATATGTTCATATGTTATAGAGAGCAGAGTTTCCGTGGAATCTATCGGGATTCTGAATAACAGTTTTCGAATCGATCGACACGGATTCGCAGCTCACGAATTTCGTGTCGAATCGTTCGGAAACGGTTTCGAATCATTGTGAATACAGCTACAGGTCGTCGGTCCACCTTGTGGGAGAGCTACCAACGCTGCGTCTTCCGGTACGTGGTCGCCACTCGAGAACTTTACTGCCCCATCGGCCATCTGTTCTTCGAGCTATGTGCCCTGCCCACTGCCACTAAGAAGGAAGGAAGAGTGATAGACCGTTCGAATTGGAGCTGCCTGACTGGGGAAGTATCTCCACCTTATCAGAACACCGTAGCCAAACAATATAGAGGCATGTCATAAGTTTGACGTCTATCTGTGTGTCAATCTGTGACACCGTAGCTCCCGAACGGATGGACCGCTTTCGATGCGGTTTCCTCTGTTTGAAAGCCGGATTAATCGCTTTGTTATCATTAGCATTAAAATCGGTTCAGTAGTTTAGGAAATATTTAAAAATAAGAAATAAATTTTTACACAGTGGACCTTAATTTATACCTGGTTGAGGGATTTCCGTCATTTGACTTGCCGATGAGTAAGGTCTTCAGTTGCTCTATGCAGCAGTGTGCAGTGGTCCCTTCACTGCTTAAAACACGGTTCCAGGAGCCTATCATTTGCAGGAATTTGTCAAACAATTCCTCGAAATAGACACTGTTGTACACTGTTGTTGTTGTTGACCGGTAAGCGGAAGAATGAAGAAAGAATCACTCCATTGTCTCCTGACTAAATTATACGTCATTGGAGATGTCGACACTAAGAATAAATGTTCCGACCGGTTCATCCTCACACCTTAGAGCCAAATTGCTCGCGAACTGTGCGGTTTCAAAGGAACTTTCTCCCACGCATACTCATTGGCGTATCTGTCTGAGGTGGCCGATGAAGCCGAGTCGATCGATCCCCAATGTACAGTCATTGAGCCAGGCACGGATCCAGGATTTGGTTGAGGGGGGATGGGGGAAGCAAAAGTCTAAATTATAGGTATTCTCTACTCAACTTCTGGGCGCGCTGAGTAAGAAAAATTGCCGTTTTAGTGGGGTGAACGAGCGGATAAACGAGTGAGCGGAGCGAGCATATTCATTAGTTTTGGGTTTAAGCGACCTGAGCGAGCTCGACATTTGATTGAGGGCGGTGTGAGCTTGTAATTTGTGATATTTCGGGTAACAAAAGCTTGAGGTAACCCTCAAATTAATGAGCGAGCGGAGCGAGCTGGCAATTGTAAACATTTGTAGTCTTAACAGCAATGGGTGCCCCTCACAATAGTAATTTAAGGAAATTAATTAATGAGTGACCGCAACAAGCTAGGTGAATGATAAGGAAAGTATTTGAAAATTATGAATGAGCGAGCGAAGCGAGCTCCAAATTTTTTTTCATTTTAAGTCGTAAAAGTTGGTGTGATCCATTTTTAGCATTTTAATTTTGACATTTTAGCTTAGGTGCTGTGATGATGTGTGATGCTGATCGTAATAAAAGACAATAAAAGTAATATAAATTATTGAATAAGCAATCGGAGCGCGCAAAAAATTTTTAGCATTATGGTTTTTATAAGCTGGGGTGATTGTTAAAATGAATGTTTGAGCGAGCGCATCGAGTTCGGAATTTTAGGTTTTGAAAGAAAAATCTTAAGCAAATGGACGAGCGAGAGAAGCGAGCTCGTAATTTTTGACATTTTTGTTATAAAACCGTGGGCGATTGTGAGTCAGAGTCGGGGCTCTAGGGGGGGGCAAATGCACCCATGCACGCCGTCGATCGGGGGAACATTTGACTATATTATTCACTGGTGGACTGAAAAATTTTCTCTTAGGTTTGTTACCCTACTTCTGGAATTATAACTCAATCTAGCCTTGATTGTAATTTAATTTCATTGTAATGAAATTTGGTTGTCATTTGAAAGGGCTAAGTGTCCTTCTTTCAGACTTCGACATTTTGTTTAAAATCATGCGATACTAGCTGTAAAGAGCAAAAGTCAGGCAACTAATCTAGAGTCGAGGTTTTAGTCCACCACTAGAAATACAATATATACCTACCTACACTCTTTTGCAAAAAAAAAGTTGGTGGATTCCTCGGTTGCATTTTATTGAAATTATGTTTGTGTCAAGTTTATTATGTGTCCAGCCCAGAATTTCGTATCGGTTCCTGGTATCGGTATCTTGGGGTGGGCACGCCCCCCCCACCCCCCCCCCCCCCCCCTTTCCTACGACTATGCGCATACTAAGGTTGTGGATTGAACCACCTGGAGAGTATAATATGGAGTTCTTCAAGAAAGGAGTAAAACTGTTTTTACGGGGTCGGCAACGCGTGAGTGATATCACTGGTATTGCAAACGTCCATAGGTTGTGGTAACTGCTTACCATCAGGCAGGCCGTAAGCTTAGTGATATAAAAAAAAAGTTCTTTGAGATGGCAGTAGCACGGTTCTCACGCCCCGGTCGCGCGAAAGACAGGCCGACAAGAAGACGTTATACATTTTAAAGGGTGTCTCACATCTTCGAAGATATGCGCAAGATTCAAACTGCAAACACAGAGCTTTGAAGTTCATGTGTGTCGGCCCTGGTCGCCCACGAGGCTTCTTTCCTGATACCGGCAGATTCATGCACCTATTTCCCACGCCTGTGTCTGCAAAGTATACCTACTACAATGTCACCGAAAACGATAGTTGAGATAACGTTTTTATGGCTAATATTAAAGAAGTTATAGTTGTGTAACTGGTTACGAAGCTCCGGTTACGTCCGCAGTCAAAAAGGAATTGGAGATGTCGATGCGCGAGAATAGGCTATCTGATCGTAGTCATTAACTTAAGACAATCCACACCACTTATCTACTACTATACGCATCGACACTGTGCTAGCTTTTATTTGCTTCTGCTTTTATGTGCTTTTTGTTAATTTTTATGTACTTTTTCTTTTCTTCTGTGTTACAAAATGTCGTGTTTTCCAAATTTTTGTGTTGTGGTGTTTCTGTTTGTGTAAATAAATATTTCTTATTCTTATTCTTACAATGCAGTAGGTAGCTATTGTTAGAGAGTGTAGTAGAGACAACTTGTCGGGGTGTTATTCGAAACTACGTCACTCAGATTTATGGGAAGTGGTCGTACTAGTCATCATATCCAGGGCCGAATTTAGGGGAGGGCAACCGGGGCGTAAGCCCCGGGGCCTCCACAAACGGCGGGCCCCCACAAAAAAAAAATCTTTCACATTCCAATTAGTAAACACTAGTAAACATCTTTTCCTTTGATATTTTTTTTTTTTGCTCTTTTACCATTACCTACAGCCTGCAGTACTTTGTACATACATGATTATTTGATTATAATTACACTTAATTTATTATTTTTTAATTTCACTTAATACATAAACACAATAAATTATTTATTGAAAAACACGACTTAAAGAAATTGTTCACTTTATTTGGAAAATAATTTGGGGCGGGGGCCTCCGCTCCTTCGTTGCCCCGAGGCCTCTGGGCCTCTAAATCCGGCCCTGATCATATCACAGCCCATAAAAGTCCACTGCAGGACTTTAGGGCGTCTCAAACGAAAGGGGAGGTTATTGCCATAATCTCCACGCTTGGCAGGCGGGTTGGAGATCGCAGTGTTGTAAGTGTGGTGTCCGGCAGAGTAGTATAGCATCAACCCCTTACAATCGCGGGTGTCGTACAAGGCGACTAATGTTTTCGAGGCAAAAGATCTAGTTTCCGTAGGCTGGAATATGGGCAGCAGCGTTTTCCATTGTAGTACTAGTACAGTCATCTAATTCAACGCGTTAGCTGACCATATGACAATATAGACTAAAGTGTTTAACTAACCTCTTCCCAAAGGTTGTCTGGAAGAGATAGCTTAAAGCGATAAGGCCCCATTTGCGCCCATATGAATTGTTACTAACTTACTTTACTAACTCGTTGACTGACTTGGAATTACTTGGACAGGGTTGAAAACACTCCGGTCAAATAGAACCCCGTAAATATATTTCTCTAATAGTTTGTTTTATATGTTAGAACATTGTACCTAATACTTTTTTTATACCACTAAGGTGGCAAAAAAGCTTACGGCCCGTCTGGTAGTAAGCAGTACCGCAGTCTATAGACGTTTGCCGGTGAGTAAGGTTTCCAGTGCTCCATGGGGTGGGGATTTGGGGAACCGTGGCTTTGGCAGTGGAGTGGCATTTGCTTTTTGCTGCCAGAGCAACGTGTTATAGAGGTGGGCAACGCATTAGCGATACTCTTGGTGTTGCTAATGTCTTTAGGCAGTGGTGACCACTTTCCATCAGGTGGCCCGCTTGCCTGTTTGCCTACCGTATGACATAAAAAAAAAAAAAAAAAAAAAACACCTAGGCGTTGCCGACCCCGTAAAAACCATTTCACCCCTTTCTTGAAGAAATCCATCTTGTACTCTCCAGGGAAAACCTCTCCAGGTACAAACCTAATACTTATCATACCTATCCTACCTAAAGCATCCCGCCTGTCAAATTACCTTACCCCCTCACTAAGTGCCAGTCCAACTGCCCCTGGCAATAAAAACACAGACGTACGTACGACCCAATATCAGTCTACCGGATGATTACTTATTCAACCCGAGTCTTGGGTAAACGGCCACTTGATTTTTCCGAACTATTGCACCGTTTGGACCCAATCTGTCCCTCTGCCTTATGGCAGTGAGTACCGGTGAGTACGGTAAATTAAAGGGCAAGGCGGGTGTCGCGAAAATTCAATCACGAGATGTTTTCGGAGTACTTTTGTTATCTAGCTTTCTGTTGGGAGGATGGGTAGGTAGGTTGGTAAACATATCTAATTACATAGAACACAGATCTGATTTCTATAATTACAGCCCATGTCAATTCACTGTAAGAGTTGAGCCTCCTCCACTTCAGTTGGGGGTTTTGCCATAATCTCTAGGTACGCTTGGCAGGCGCTAGGCGGGGTTGGGGATATCAGTCTAAAATAAACAACATAAAAGCTGATTAGCTTCTGAGACCGCCTTGTAAGTCGAAGGGGTTGGTGCAATACCTTTTATACCTTGCCGGACGGCGGACACCACACACTCAGAGTAGGTACCTGCTGAGTACCTACTTTAACCTATTAGGCTAGTTCTACACAAGTTGTTTATCTTGAGAAATAAATATTGTGTTGCAATAGAGTCTGTGTGAGCGTTGGTGACCTAATACCTAGCGGGTCGGCCTCGTAAGCGAGAGGTACCGGGTTCGATCCCTAGTGCCGCCAAGTAACTACCAATGACTATGTAATTAATTGAACACTACTGAGGACTTCAAGCGAAGGAAATATGAAGGCCTACCGCAGGATTTCATATTTCAGCTGGTTGGGGGCTAAAAAGTTTTTTCCAGAAACAGGTATCTAAACGATTAATAGACACCACATGTGACCAGAGAGCTGGCTCGTTCCTAGAATAAAACCGACAGAGAATAAGCATTGCTATTCAATGAGGCACCGCAGCCAGCTTTGAATGCACAATTCCTAGGGACAGCGGTGTGACATTTCTTAATTTTTAACCCATAAGTATAGTGCTTTTTTAAATCTTTTCCTCTTCTCCTTTCATTGAACACTAAACGATGTGAGGGAAAACATCGTGAGGAAACCTACACATCTAGGCGGCTGAATGGATATCTAAGCTAGTTAGATCCCCTCAAAGTAGGGACAGGGTCACGGAGGTCAGATCGCAGTCGCTTTACTGTAATTGTCACACACTTTTCAAAGAAAATCCTATATTTTCTATATTAAGGTAGCAAAGGCAGTCACAATGCCTGGTCTAGGGCTCCCGAGTTTCCCGAGAACAATTTAATACGCGACCCTTCGATTCCATTATATACGTCCCAGCGTAAACGTAAACTCAACTGGCCAGGGAGGTACTCAGGCGGAATAATTTGATAGTTCTCTTTCGAATCAGAATTTTTATAGGTAAGTTTTGTAGTTTGGTGTAAGTACTTAGTATTTTTCCTGTTTAAACCCCTACGCAAAGAAGGGTGTTATGTAAGTGACGTGTGTTGTGTCGACGTAGTGTGCGAGCGTCGCTTGAGCCGCTGTCCTAATTGGCAACGGTCGTGCGACCATGGTCGTGAGACGGGCGGTTTTGAGGTCTCCTATTGGTCGGGCGAAGTCCGTCGTACGACCGTTGCCAATTAGCACAGCGCCGAAGCTAGCTGATTAGACTCGTAAGCGAGAGTTTACTGGTTTATTTTAAACGCAGTGCCGTCATGTACACTTGTGTCACACAGGTTGAACACCAACCGATGCACTGACGACGAGGGTAAACATCGTGAGGAAACATGCATATTCACGCGACTGTATGTGTAAACATGATCCAATGTGGACAGATTCCTCTGTTAACAGAGTTACGGAGAACAGATAGCAGTCCCTCTAATTACCTGATCTGTAAAATCCTGGATCATGGTCAAGGCGAAACCCGAGCCCTCGCGCGTGAGAGCACAACCGGGACGCCAAGACGACCATACGGAGCCGAGACGTGGACACTGTCAGAACGTCTGGTATTCCAATTGAAGGCCGCTCAGTTAGCTATTAAGATATGATGAGAAAAACCATACCTATATTATAAAGAGTGCACCTTCTTTATAATATAGGTATGGTTTTTCTCATTATGGTATGGCGCGAGAGCACAACCGGTAAATCTATTAACGGCAAGACGATTATTAGAAGGGTGTAGGTTTGATGCTTGCTTGTTTTTACGGGGTCGGCAACGCATGGGTGACGCCCCTGGTATTGCAAACGTCCATAGGCTGCGGTGACTGCTTACCATCAGGTAGGCCGTTAGCTTGTTTGCCACCTTATTGGTATAAAAAAAACCCTAGCTGAATCCTGCCCCGACTTTTGCCCCCGAAATTTGCAGTTAGACCCTCATCGGATCCGATTTTCGGGTCACGTCTACTTCCAAATCGACACGGCACCACCGGCACTCGATTGAATCCGGTCTCGGTCATAACTCCCTACTCACAGTGGAACGCGAAGGCGCGATTCTTTGCGCATACACGGATTATTGTTATTGGGATTGAAATGTTGTGTTGCCTCGCGGGCAGGTAATGGATGGCGAACGTTGGCTTGGTAAGTGCGGTTTAAGTATGCTCGCGAGGTTTTATCGCTGTAGCGCTCCCGAGGTAGAGAGTTAGATAAACACTTTATTGATCATACAAAACATAATACAGTAGATACAGTGAAAATCAGTGAAACAGTTGAGGAAGCCTTATCGCTACAAGTGATCTCTTCCAAGCAACCTTCACCGAAATGTAGAAGAAAAGGAAGAGGAACACTGGGTAGAGTTGATCATTTAACAAATATTAGAACACTCAGCCAGGAGGATGACCAATTGGCCCACACAGCAAAGGAGAAATCCGATCGCTTGGGTAATCTCTTTGCTGATAACTCAACTCTGGATGATGGGGGAGCTGCACCGCCTACCATCTTACGGTGTGAGGGCATCATGCCCGAGGTTCGTTTCACCCAAAAAATCATAAGACGTGTGCTTCTCTCCCTAGACATCCGGAAGTCTAGTGGACCTGATGGCATTCCGGCTATCGTTCTCAAAAAGTGTGCTCCCGAGTTGTCTCCCGTATTAATGCGCCTATTCAAGCTTTCTTACACCTCTGGAACGGTGCTGTCTTCATGGAAGCTAGCCCATGTGCATCCGATACCCAAGAAGGGTGACAATTCAGACTCATCTAATTACAGGCCTATAGCGGTAACCTCCTTGCTCTCTAAAGTGATGGAGCGGGTCATCAATATCCAGCTCCTTGGATACCTCGAGGATCATCAGCTGATCAGTGACCGTCAATATGGCTTCCGACATGGTCGCTCAGCTGGTGATCTTCTTGTGTACCTAACACACCGATGGGCTGAGGCTGTCGAGAGCAAGGTTCTGGCTGTCAGTCTTGATATCGCCAAGGCATTTGATCGGGTTTGGCACAGGGCACTGCTAACAAACCTCCCGAAGTACGGTATCCCCGAGGGGCTCTGCAATTGGGTATCCAGCTTTCTGTCTGGACGGAGCATCCAAGTCGTTGTCGATAGATGCTGCTTCGATACCAAGACCATTAATTCTGGAGTACCCCAAGGTTCAGTGCTATCTCCCACGCTGTTTCTTCTGCATATCAATGATATGCTGAATATTCCCAGTATTCATTGCTATGCAGATGACAGTACTGGAGATGCTTGTTATACTGGCCGTGCGAATATCTCTCGTTCCGTGGTGTCGGAAAGTCGAATAAGACTTGTGTCAGAGATTGAACACTCCTTGGAGCAAGATGCTCACTGAGGCAGACTGAACCTAGTGGAATTTAACCCCTCAAAAACACAGGTCTGCGCATTTTCCGCCAAAAAGGATCCTTTTGTCATAGTGCCGCAGTTCCAAGGGACACCCCATTCCATCTCAAATAGTATCGGGATCCTTGGTGTCGACATATCGGAAGCGTGCGATTCCGGAGTCACCTAGAGGGAAAGGCCAAACTGGCTTCGCTTAACCGGTCCAAGCGATACTTCACCCCAGGGCAGCGCCTGCTGCTGTACAAGGCACAGATGCGGCCTCATATGGAGTATTGTTCCCATCTTTGGGCCGCGAAACTGCCGACCTGCTAATCCTCTGGACTCCGTACAGAGACGCGCCGTACGAATTGTCGATGATCCCATACAAACAAGCAAGTTAGAACCACTGGCTAACCGAAAGGACTTTGGCTCCCTGAGTGTGTTCTATCGGCTGTATAATGGGGAGTGTTCCGAGGAACTTTTCGATCTGGTGCCCACAGCACAATTCCGCCATCGCACCACCCGCCGTTGGCTGGGTACTCATCCCTACTACGTAGACCCTCTGTTGGTCACGACGCGACGGTTCGAAAGAACGTTTCCCGCTCGTACGATTCGGATGTGGAATGAGCTCCCAGCCACAGTGTTTCCTTTGGACTATGTCATGGGATCGTGCAAGAGGTATATTAGAGGTCTCTTTAGAGGCGGGCAACGCATTGGCGACTCCCCTGGTGTTGCTGATGTCCATAGGCGGCGGTGACCACTTTCCATCAGGTGGCCTGCTAGCCTGTTTGTCTGCTGAGTAGCATAAAAAAAGGAGTACATAATTATAATTATATAACATAGGTACATATAAACAGTAGCACGTTTCCGTGCGGCGTTTTGGCATTATGACAATGGTCTAAATGAAAGCTATAGAAATATTATTTGTTGTACTTTCATATAATTGTAAGGTACTTTTACTAATGCGCTTATTACACATTCCTGAATTACGTGACTGAATTCAGAAACAAAAAGCGTGAGAGCAAATTAAAGTGGATTTCTTATAGAATAAGGTCCATTTTTGTATCACTAAATTAAGTCACGCGTCGCTCCTTTTCAAAAATCCGAGATACAATAATGAACCTTATTCTATGAGAAATACGTTCCACTTTGATTTGCTGTCACGCTTTTTGTTTCTGAATTCAGTCACTGAATTTAGAAATGTGTAATAAGCGCATAAGTATGAATCTTAACGCCATCGTCATGGTAGGTAGCTATATATTTTGGTACAATTTAGTACTACCCACAATTATGTTTGGTATATAGATTAGTGGTTTACAGTTGAAAGTTTGCTTGTTGTTCACACCATGCCTAAGTTACGGTCCAACTATTTTCAAACTAATACACCTACACGCTGAACTTCTCCTTTATATATTACACAGCAATACAAAACTTTGAGAAACCATTATTACTTCGGCTGTCACGTACATTTAGACCAAGACTTTTGTCTAAATTCTAAACTTTGCTTTATTTAGTTAGTCCTATTACTAATGACCTGTTCCAGGCGGCCTCGACTCCGACAACGGCAGTTTTAGTTGTAGCAGAATACCCACAACTGCGATCCAATTACAATTCAATGGTGACATTAGTAACTGTAGCAGAATACAAATAACGTTTCTAAGTGCCATTGACCTGCGATTGAGATTCTATTACAATTCAATCTTGACTTGAGACCACACGAACAAAGATTCTTTGAACATAGTTCATCTAGCTAAAGCAACTGTCACCAGCGAGCATTTCGAATTTGTTAAGTTCGACTATCCAGGGGCTGCAGTCTCAACACACAGCGATAGCAAACTTATGGATTTCGGTCGTGATGTCATGTCAGGGGCTGTTTTTATCAATATAAATAACTCCCAGTTATTTGTAATAAATTACCAGAAACTGTCTTGTCTATTGTTTTGTAACATTACCTTTTGTATGAAAATTCCTGTAATATTACTAATCTAAGGGAATTAAAAATTATATATTTACAATACTTTGTTTGTTAACTTGTCAATTGACATTTTGGCAACGTCAAAGTCGTACACCGTGACGTGTTTGCTAACGATTTATTGTTAACTTTGCGGGCTGTCAAATTTGTTCGCTATGTCTAGTAGAATCCTTATATTGACAGCTGTTTTCGCTAAGTTATCTATCTTTATCGATAGCTTCGAATCTACAGACTCCGGAATATTGATAAAATCTAATCGCTTGAAACTTTGAAAACCAAGTTGCATGCCCCTCTTCTCTCCGTTTGCAATTAGCTGACATTGTCCTCTGCCGACCAATTTATCATATTAATATGTACGTATATTATCTATATATATTGTAGCCTATAGTGTGTATATACTAATGTATGTAGGTGTAAAATTATTTGCTTATAATATAGTACTTTACCTAGATGATTAATGCTATTTTTGTTGCTTGTCTGACTCATGTTTATCTTTTTCTCTTTCTAGACAAGGGTTGCCTGGAAGAGATCGCTTGTAGCGATAAGGCCGCCTTTGCCTACAATATTTGATACCTGTTAAATTGTCTTCTTTGTCATTTTTTGTGCAATAAAGAGTATATTATCTATCTATCTATTCGTTATGACATAACGACCGAAATCGATAAGTTTGCGATCGCTATGTATGTCGAGACTGCATCCCCTGGATGGTTCATCATCATCATCATCATCATATCAGCCAGTAGACGCCCACTGCTGGGCATAGGCCTCCCCCAGAGATCTCCACAAAGACCGGTCCTGTGCTTTCCGCATCCAGCTGGTACCTGCGATCCTTACAAGGTCGTCGGTCCACCCTGTAGGAGGCCTACCCACGCTGCGTCTACCGGTTCGATTAATTTTTATTTCAAATAGGTTCAGTAAGTAATCAGCGTTTAATAAGAGTCTCCGTGGGTTGGAAAATGGGAAGCAGCGTTTTCCATTGTTACATTTATAACACTGCGATCTCCAACCCACCTGCCAAGCCCTAATAACTTTTTACCATACGTTCAATGCCACCAATATTCCTGACAAGATGACTATGTTTACTGTACTGTAAGTATGAGTAACTGTACCTAGCGCATCGGTCACACAAAACCGTCGGTAATATATCTCCATGGATACCAATGTCCCAGGTGGTATAAAGGGGCGAGGGGCCAAATAAATCATGCGTAAGCATACCGCCCAAGATGTCACCCACGTTTTGTGGTGACACGGAGATATGGCCGAGGATACGTAATAATTCCGGCCCACAATATGGTTATTGAATTATATATCGTGGGCCCCGTAGTATACGATTCAATTGAACGGATTTGTTTGAAAGGTAGGTCTGATGTTATTCGGGGTGGATACCTTAAGAATTATAATACATATAATAGGTTAGATACTATATAAAATATGCAACAGAGTAATTTAAAAATATATAGTTATAAGACTGATAAAGAGGTTTCTGCAGATTGTACATAATAATCAACTTGCCGTAATGTCCCGGTTGTGCTCTCGCGCACGAGGGCCCGGGGTCCGCCTTGACCATGATCCAAGATTTGGCAGATCAGGTAATTGCGACTGCCATCTGACCTCCGAGAACTCTGCTACCAGGAGAACCTGACCAGATTGGATCATGGTTACACATTCAGTGGCTTGAATGTGTGCCGTTTACAATAGAGTAACTTCAAAATATGTAATTAAAAGACCGATTTAGAGGTTTCTGCAGATTGTAATCTGACCAAATTACATCGATTTAGCCAAATCGGTAGTAGAGCTTTCCCTGACGAAACAAACATATAGAAGCCAGAAGACGCCCACTGCTGGGCATAGATCTCTCTCAGAGATCTCCACAAAGGCCGGTCCTGTGCTTTCCGCATCCAGCTGGTACTTGCGATCCTTACCAGGTCGTCGGTCCACCTTGTACGAGGCCTACCCACGCTGCGTCTTCCGGTACGTGGTCGTCACTCGAGAACTTTACTGCCCCATTGTCCATCTGCCATCATCAAACCTAATATATCTCTTTCGTTTTTAAGCACCCAATGCAACAAGAAATTGTTTAGAAGTGTGTAGTGTATATGACGATATAGTATGCTGGATTGCAGTTAGCGTACCTGTTTGTTCCGGTGGCAGTGGAAACGCCAGGGGCGTGGAGTTCGGAGGCAAAAATATTCGTTAGCGAAGTGGGTTGTCGTCTGTGGGAAAATGTATTGGGTCCATGTTCTGGGTCCTACCTCATGCAGCTTATTTAATTGGAATTTGAGCGTGGCAACTGGGCACTTTGAGTGTGGTGCTACTTGGGGAGGGCTATTCAAATAGTCATAGTCATTATTTGATTATGTCTTGTGACTTATGTAGAATATTATAGTTTTGTTGCTGGTTTCACTGGCTGGTTTCACGGCCATGTTCCTTTTTTCTTCTATACAATGTAATCGCTCGCCGAGTTTAGAATGTATTATTAAGTACTTATATCATATATTGTCAGGAAGAAATCGCTATAAGCGATAAGTCCTCTGGTTCCTTTTTACTTTCTACAGTTCCGTGTATTAATGGAATTAAGTTTTTTACTCATTTCATTCCTTTATTCTTTTTTACATTCATGTAATTACTTGATCTGCTAAATTCTGGAACATAGTCAAGGCGGCTTCCGGGCCCCCGTGCGCGACAGCACATCCGGGACATTAACGCCAAGATGATTATTTTTGTATATCTTTTTTACATTCGCATTTGTAATTGAGCAATCCCCTTTTGACGCGGTCGGTTACCACCTTCTACCGTCTATGAGACGGCTTTAGCCTCGTAGCTCGTTTAAATTTCCCCTGCATCATATTACCTACGCCAAGCCAACGGGAAAACCAAGAATGTTTGTAAAAGCAATTTAAACAAGCTTATTGCGACCTTGCTGTCAATTAGGAGACGTGGGGAGGAGTTTGTTAATTTTATTAATATTTCTCTTCTTAAACGGATTTCAAGAGGAACGTGGATGCTTACCTATGTCATTTTCGCTGCTTTGTTTGGCCTTGTGGTAGAGGTTATGTTTGTATGTTGACGACCTGAATGGTTTAGTTGGTTCGACGGTCTGCCACGCAGAAGTCCCGGATTCGTTTCCCGACAGAGCAGAAATTGAAATAATAATTTTGATTTCTCTTACGGGTCTGGTGTAGTATTATAAAAAGTATGAATTGCAAAAGTATATAAGTACGTTACAGTTATCTAACACCTATAACACAAGCTTTGCTTACTTTGGGGCTAGATAGCGCTGTGTGAATTTATCCAAGCATTTTTATATTTATATTGTTAAATCATGACTGTAGCCGCCACTAATGTATAAATTTCATAAAAAGACAATAAGTTTCTTTTTGTCCATTTTCTTTTTGTACAGATCTAGCAAGGTACAATCACACAAGTTCTATATAGATACCTACATGGGTGCAATACCAAAAATTTTGAGTTCGCTACGCACGCTCATTCACTTATTTGTTTACTTTTTTCTAAATTGCAAAAAATATGCCAAATTTTTTATGATTACGAGTGTTTCCGTTAAATTAGTTATGACATCAGTCAGAGTGTCAAGTTAAGTGACAATTTGAGGTACAGTTTCCGACCTGTTTATTGTTTGGGCATCCCGTTTAACGGGCATCCCGTTTGCACTATTAACTAGACCTTTAAGTTGGCGTCTTTAAATATTCCTAAGCATTTCGGAGGCACCATTTTGTTTTTGTTATACGACAGACAAACAGGCACGCGGGCCACCTGATGGAAAGTGGTCAGCAACACCAGGGGCTCTACTAATGCATTACCCGCCTCTGAAGAGACCCCTAATTCATATCTCTTCATCAATGATCCCATTTCATATTCCAAAGTAAACACTGTGGCTGGGATTTCATTCTATATCCGAATCGTGCGAGCGAGAAACGTTCTTTTGAACCTTCGCGTTGACGCCTACAGAGGATCTATGTAGAATCCGTGTTATAGAGTCAAAGTGTCTAAGAAAGTTTAGTTTTCCTTAAAGTTGGTGTTTGTACAATGCTTTTTCATGTTAGGAATATCATATCATCAACTTAAACGACGCCTAAAGTTTAGTGCAATCTTATTAGAGCTTACTTATTATTGCTTACTTGCTATGTTTTGAACGCAGAATAAAAAATTATCCACTTAATTATGATCTTTTCCCGCATGTTGAGAGCGCACGACGTCGAGACCAGCTCCATATCCATCCATGCAAGACCGCTTTATTTTATAAGAGTGTTTTTGCGATGGCCCCTAAATTGTACAACGCGATCCCAAAAACTATACGCCAAGCAGAAAATCTTAACAAGTTTAAGAAACAACTGTACAGTTTTCTTGTTGAAGAGGTGTTTTACACAATTGACGAGATTCTTTTGGCGTGCAAGGAGTATAAATAGACAGTAAGAATGTAACTTTGGATATGTTACGACATTTTATATTATTATTAAATTATTTTGACATATTTTATTTGCATATTAATAATAAATTTTATTATTTTGACATTGTTGTAATTGTGGATATTGTTAGTAATTTGAGGTTCATAAATTTTTAAATTACTCTGACATTATATTTTTATTGACATTTAAATTATTATTGACACTATCTTCTATTGATATTTTAATTAATAATGACATTGAATAGTGAAATTTTATAATGATTATTTAAGACAAATTTTATATTCTTGAATGTTTAATGTATATGAAATTATTTAAATTCAAAATTGTAATTACCCACCCCAAATTTGTATGCCGATGGCAGGTCACAGACGACCCATCTACTAAAATTGTAACAACTGCATAACCTGTGTACCACGAATAAATGAATTGATTTGAATTGAATACCTGGGAGAGAAGCCACGAGACCCTAATAACATTGAGGAAGAGTGCGGCACCGATTTTACCTCAACTTTACCTCAAGATAAAAGCAATTTTTCTTTATAATACCCGGTATATTATTAGCCCAGCTAGACTGCGGGATTGATTCATAATACCTCACGGATTTCGTCCAATATCAATCACGAAGGTCAGCTTTGTGGATCTGCAAGCCACAATGAACTGCGTCAGCCTCTGTGTAACTCCGTATAACAATGGACCGCAACAGGTACGGATTCAGGTGGACTTTTCACGACTTTCTTGACAGAATATAGTTGGCTAGGTTACGTCATGGGTCACGTAGAGATGATGAATGAATGAGATTAACGGAAAAGATAATAGGTATTATGACAGAAGTGAATGGAATGGCCGCAAGGGGAAGACGGAGACGTACGAATCACGATCAAATCATCCATTCATTCATTCCAACAGCTTATTTTCATCATCACAGGGGCTATTTCCACCGTCACAGCGGCTATTTCGACCATTCCACTCGTTCTGAATGAATGAATGGAAATAATTGAGGTATACGATGGAAAAATAGCAAATCCGTTTAAAAATGGCCAAGGGATGAATACCTACAGTGCCACAATGACGGGCGGCGCTGTTTTTGGCATTGACAAGTCAGTTCAAATATGAGTACCTACAGTTTTTCCACAGTTCCTTTAATTTTGCTGCTTGACTAAATAAAAATACAGTTTAGTCCACCGGGTCAGATAAGTTTGTAGTACTGTACCCTAAACCGACGTTCATGTGTTAATAGAATAATGAATGTGGAAGAAGCGATGGAGATTTGTTAAGACCATAGCATGTGGAATGATGTGGTCTCTGCATACCGCTGCGGGAAAAAGGTGTAAAATATAATGTTGTGAATATGTATGTTGTACAGCTAATGTTCTCCTGAGAAAGCTAATTATGATGTTGATTATAAATTATTACGTTATCAAGGGAGCAGAGCAAAATCGAAATATTGTGTTGTGCTCGGATGGGTTAGGTAAACAACTAATGTTAATGTTGGTGTTTCTAGTTCAGGGGTATGCCAATATCGCATCGAGGGGTATTTCTAGGAAGGTAGGTACCCATACGGCTCTGTCCGAAAATTCTTATTACACACGTTTTAGCAATGGGGCGTCCGTCCTCTGTTTTTTCAAGTATTCTAGGTCATCGGCAAGTTATTGGCCAGCTATTTAAATGAGCTACAGAATACAAAGAATTTGACGCTTACAAAGACCGGATTTTAGAAATGTTAATGTTGGTGTTTCCAGTTTGGGGGTAATGATAGGTAGGTGAATGAATACGGCTCTGTCCGAAAATTCCCATTACATAAGTTTTAACAATGACGCCCTCGTCGTCTGTTTTTTCACGTCTTCTAGGTAATATTTGTTAAGTGCTCAACTCTACCTGTTCGATTTCTTTTCAAAATTTCTGTGAAGATTGCCTAGAAGAGACCGGTTTTAGCGATAAGGCAGCCTTTGTTCAACTGTCTCACTGATTTTAACTGTATGTACTGTATTATGTTTTGTATGAGCAATAAATTGTTTATCTATCTATCTAGGTAATCGGCAAGGTAATGGCCAGCTATTTGACTAAACCACCGGCTACAAAGAATATTACGCTTTCAAAGCTCGGATTTTAATAATAGCCCGGGCACAATAGTTATGGAATGAAGTAAATCTTGTTTGATCTAGGTTGATGATTGTGCTCTACCAATGTGCTTTACCTATTTTATATCCATTGATTGATATCTGAAGAGGGGTTAGCAGATAGGAGAGAAGAGTGGCGATTGCTCCACCGACAAGAGTCATACTCTTAAATATATGATGATGATGATGATGATTGATATCTATACGTAGCATCTATTGAACATTAATAGATCGCAAACACAGGAATGAATGGCAAATGTGTTACACTGCACCTACTAGTTCAATATTCTGTGCTAATCATCAGCTATACTAATTAGCCTCTTCAAACTGCAAAGCTTATGATATCCATTTTCAAGTTTTGGTTTAATGAGAAGGTATGAATGAAATCATCCGTTAAAATTAGATAGCCGTATTATCTCTAATTCTGCGTGGTCGACCCTTCTGTTATCCGTATCTAAATGGCAAGGGTTTAGCTCTAGTTGGATTATTTAATGTAATGATATTGTTTTGATAGTAGGTAATCATTCTTGAGTTAATACCACGATATATCAGGAAATACGTCTAGCTAGACACTACCAACCAAATACCTAATCAACCTTTCGTGGCGAGAATTAATAATGATTTATTAAATAATTTCTAATATCTATTACATACTTAGACCTACTTAGAGATGATTTCAGTGGTTCGTCTGCCACGCAGAGGTCCCGGGTTCGATACCCCGCCGTGCTCACATTGAAATTATGAATTTTAATTTCTGTTACGGGTCAGGGTGTTATATGTAGGTATGTATTTCAAAATAGATTAATAGTTTATCAGTTGTCTGGTACCCATGCACAAGCTTTGCTTACTGTGGGGCTAGATGGCGCTGTGTGAATTGCCCGAGCATATTTATTTAATAGTAATCATTCTTGGAGGTTATACCACGATATACCTATTCGGATAAAACCCTAGACCCTACAAACTAAATACCTAATCAACGGGTAGGTTCTCAGAAACCAATTTAAATATTTAGGTAACTTTTTTGGCGAGAATTGATTTTGATTATCCGATGGAGTTTGGGGTCCAATTTAAAATCTAGACTATGTTTCATCTAATTCGGTTCGATAGAACCAAAGATACAGCTTGACCTCTCCGTAGTACAAGCTTTCATACATTTGGAAAGGTCACTTAAAATGTAGCTTGGGAAAAAGATAAACTGCCCTAACAATTATTTCCACACAGACGAAGTCACGGGCAAAAGCTAGTCTTCTTCTTCTTAGTCGTACACTCTTGTCAGAGTGGTCGTGGTTGCATAGACGAGGTACCCGGAGAGATGTCCATTGCGTCGCAGACCTCCCCGAGCTTGCATTAATCTCATGTAACAGTCTAATTTAAAATAGGTATTTATTTAATCTGTGGAATATTAGCTGTATAACCCACCCACAGAAATGAAATAAGTTTACGTATCTTATTTTGATTTCTGTTAGCCAACCTGATGGAAAGCGGCCCGCCTGTTGGAAAGCGGTAACTGTTGCCCAAAACACCTGTGCACTTAGCTTTCGTGTTGCAAAAATGCAGATCCGCAGGTGCGTTTATTGTCACTTTGAGGTCTTAAAATTTTTATAGATTTAAAATTTAATAAAAATCTTATATTTTGGCGTAATTTTGGAACGATATATTTTAACGAAAATCTAAAAACCGCAAGCATAGATATTGGTTTCTGGATCACATCTTCAAAATGTCATTATTGGCTTTGATAGCGTAATATTGAAAACGTGATCAAACTTCGTTTGTATGGAGCGCGTTCGGGAAACACTCTTCTTAACTCAGAAATGAGTAATTGGTACATTTTTTTCTTATACCACTAAGATGGCAAACAAGCTTACGGCCTGCCTGATGGTAAGCAGTCACCGCAGCCTACGGACGTTTGCAATACCAGGGGCATCACCCTTTCTTGAAGAACTTCATGACGTCACTAGGGTTTGAACCTGGTGCCATGTCGGACCCCTATAACCACTAGGACACTGACGCTCTTGCGAAATTGGTGTGTGGTAAACATTAGCTAGGCAGAGTAGAATAGCACCAACCCTTTACACTAGGTGATATCGAACGTTTTCGAGACAAAAGATCTAGAGTCTCCATAGGCAGCAAAATGGGCAGCAGCTTATTCCATTGTTATATTTATAACAATGCGATCTCCAACCCGCCTGCCAAGCGTGGAGATTATGGCAAGAATCTCCCCTTACTTGGGAGAGGCCGTAAGTCCTGTAATGGTCTGTGAAGATGGAAACATTAGGTATCACCTGGTCATAGGACAATGGTTATTCAAAATAATATTAATTAATTTTACAACAGAATAATAACAATTATATAAATAACTACAGACCTAATATAATACAAATTACAAATTTTCTTCTAACCAAATAATACTAAATACAACAATTAAAAAACCTACAGACCTAACCATTTATAAAATGGATCGATTTTGTCCAGTTAACGAGTATACGATCGACCCACACACAGAATGTTACCTGCGGTCGTCCAAAACGAGTTTCCAATATTTCCATTCGTAGAATAAAATGCAGTGACCCTGTGGAAAATAATAAACAAAAAAACAATATTGCCAAGCGCACCCACGCGGAAAGCTTCCGCCTCCGGGCACATACGTGGGTGCCGACCGCATAGTGGGGAAAAGCATAAAACAAAAGCTCCAAAGCGCAACTCAACAAAGGCTCCAATAAACTTTGTGCATTGTACACGGAAAGTCCATAACGCATCGGGGTCGTTTCCGATTGTTGAAACGGACCTACACGAGTCGGCTATAAGTGGGTATTGCGCGCGCGAGTTCATGTTCATCCGACACGACCGTTTAAATTATTCGAGTAGCTATTACTGAAGGCTCGATACATTGACATCTCACTCGGTTGCAGTTTGAGCGAGCGAGATGGCTATGGATAATCCGTTCAAATTAGACAGTCGTATTTACTTACACCACACACATGCTCTTTTTTATTAATTTATTAATCTTTATTACAAGAATTTACTTACGCCACAAAGCCGAACTAGTCGATATCATTATTTACGGCGACATCTGTATTGTATTGTTACAGTATACACATATCTTGACATTACTGTCCTGGCCATTTTGACCTAAATTAAAATAAAAGCTTATTTCGTTTTAATTATTTGTAATATGGTTACATTTCTATGGACAAATATAACGAGAATAGTAATTTGTTACGATTACGAGACCTAAGCATATAAAAATCAAGAACAATTATGCGTGATTTCTTGCCGTGCGCATAGTTTTTGAGAGCGATTGGTATAGCTTGTTTTCGAAGTCTTTCTATTATACGGTTAGGAGCGTATTGTACGGTCCACTGCAGAGTGAATGGAGCCCCCTAGCATATATTAAATGTGGTCGTATGTGTAAAAGTATGTGGTCCGTTCTTTCTGCAGCTGTGCCTACACCCATAGGCGTGGGAAGGAGGGGGGGCGGGTTCTGGGCTGGACACATAAAAAAATTCACCCAAACATATTTTCAATGGAATACAACCGAGGAATCCACAAACATTTTTTTGCATAGGAGTGTTGGTTGCCTGACTTATGCTCTTTTCAGCTTGTATCAACCAATATTTGTAAAACAATGGTTTTAAACAAAAAGTCGAATTCTGAAAGGAGTAACAAACATTCATCCAAACATCCAACCATCCTTACAGTAGGAAGTACGATAGACAGATAAACACTTATTTCTCATACAAAAACATAATACCGTACAGTAAAAATAAGCAAGATACAGTTGAGCAAAGGCAATAGTTGTAGACGATAGTAGGATTACAGGGCACCTACAACCTCCTCATCTCATTCTGCGGTCAACCAAGATTGCTGTGATTTCAACCAATCTGAGGGTTTGTAGTTATGCCTACGCAAAATGAACGAACATTCGTAATTTCCTTTAGTCTCACACCTTGAAATTCGAAACACTGAAAATACACTTCAGGGCGCGGGTGGGCCAAAAAGTTCTCCGTGTCAAGCGATGTCACATTGTTCTAAATTCAAACGACTGCCAGGGACCCAATATCCGGTGGTGACAGAGACGAATGTATAAAGTGGCATACGTGTGGAAGTGAGGCAGAGAATTCGGTTGTGAGAATGAGGTGCGAGTTTAGGGTTCCTGTTTTTTCCGGGGAAAATTTTTACCTTTATTTAGTGTAATGTAAATAATGTATGAGATATCGTGTTCCTAGAATTGCCAATCTCAGCAGAATCTGTATAGGCCTACGGAACTGGTGTTTGCTCAAATTCTATAAAATAATGTATATTCGTCGTTTAGTGTTAGTTGATGGTGATGATCTAGGGCTGTTTTCCATTGGGGCCTGGCCCCTGAGGTGCACGATGCAACCGAGTCGATCGCCAATGTACAGTAATGTTACAGTCAATTAAAGCCACCCACCGCGAATCCAATTTTCAAGTTAGGCGTATATTCAGTTATCACGTGACATAGTCGAGCTCTGTAATTATTTTTTAATTTTTGATATGTTGGTTCTTTTAATCTGAATTGATAAGCGGTGTCGGCGATGCGAATGTTTTAAAAGTAAGCGATTGTAGCAAGTTAAAATTGGTGCCCTGAAATCCTACTATTCTACTTTCTATTATAAGGATGGATGATGGATGGATGTTTGTTAGGTAGCTACCTAACAAACATCCATCCATCATCCATCTACCTAGCTAGGTACTCCTTCACGCAAAAACTACTAAACGGATAATGAAGAAATTTGAGAGAGCACATAAGCTTTATCGTCGCGTTTATTTCGAGTCGCGGGACAAAGCTAGTATTACATATCAGGAAAGATATCCCGAGGGAGACACAGGAGGTCTTGGATTAACATCGCTGAGTCGGATGCGATAGCCAATGGCTTCCGACGGGAGGATGCTGAGGAACGGGTGAAGTGGAGGAAGAAAAGTTGGAAAGTGGACCCTGGCATAAGCCGGGATAAACGCTAGGATATTGATGATACTTACTTACTTACTGCGCTGGCTCAGCGACCCAAAGTGGATCTTGGCCTCCGACACCAGAGATCGCCACCTCTCCCTATCCTGCGCCATCTCCTGCCAATCGAGGATTCCTAGTGCGTGCAGGTCTTTCAGGACTTCATCCCTCCAGCGATATCTGGGTCGCCCGACCGGTCGACGTCCGCTCGGCCGACCCACATATGCTCTCCTAACGGCGCGATCCTCCCCCATCCTCTCCACGTGGCCAAGCCAACGCAATCTTGCAGCCTTGATCTCTCCCAGAATATTGGGTTCGGAAATAAGCTGTTCCACCTCCTCGTTCTTTCTTCTCTTCCACATGCCGTCCTCACCCTGTGTTGGCCCCAGAATTTTCCGGAAGATCTTACGTTCAGCGACCAATAACTTGTTCTCCTCCTTAAGTGTCAGTGTCCAAGCCTCACATCCGTACATCAAGATTGGTCTAATAACTGTTTTATATATCCGAATCTTGGTTTTCCTGCTTATCAGTTTGGACACCAACACCTTATGGAGCGCTGCACAACACCTAAGCGAACATTGATGATGATTAAGTAAAATAAACACAATAAATAAATAAAAAAGAACATTAATTCTCCACAACAACGTATACATAATTTAGTATGCAACTAGGTAAATCATTTAGTCATCACTTCACAATCACATAGTATATTTGCGGGGACTGGTGCATGAACTAGGGAAACCTGTGCTACAGGTCACCAAAAGCTGGGAGCGGGCCTAAGCTGTACAATGCTACCTACACATTAGACGCGCGGGAGCACTCTATGGCACGGATCCACATTTTAAACTTTACGAACACAGAAAGTAAAAATGGAGCTCCATTAAATACTTGCATAAATAACCGCCCCTGAGTGCCGCCTACGGCAACTTCATAATAAAGCAACCACGGCACTGAAACCATTAATAAAATTGCATGTAAATTATCAATAGAATGTCTAAAGATAAGTTTGCAAAGGATTTTATTTCTTGACGGCTTGGTGGGCAAGTGGATGCATCCCACGGGCTTCAAAAAATATAGACGGATATCCTCTACATTCATGTAAGAAGCATAAAAATGGTCGCCCATTTTTGTGTGTGCGTGATTTGACACTGTCCCTGGCGTGACAGTCACAGCGCCATGCAAAATAAAAAAAATAGCAACAGATTGTCAGTCATAGTCTATGTGTGTAGGTCATGCTCATTATTTGTTCAGTTATGTAATTTTATTAATAGTGTTATAATTGTAAATAAACGATGAAATATGTACAACAAAATATATTGTCAAGAAATTGTTGTACCTTGAATGCTTCATTTCTCTTTAAATAAAGTTGCTATCCGCAGCTATCTGCTAACTCCTACTAAACGAATTTTGTTGTGGTTTTCACCATCAGATACGGCACATCGTTCCTGAACTGTTTTAGGTACAATACATGCATAGTGTGTTACCCAAAATAAATGTAAAGAGAAAATTACCAAATGCCTGCAAACCCTCCACTATGAAAATACAGAAAAGTTATTTGTATTCCATCGAAACTGTTATTTACATATTCTAATCAAATAATAATTTCTCAAGTCAAAGAAAAGAAATTCAGCATTGATATAGGGTCATATTTGCGTGAAAAAAATGCACACACACTCCCACATCCACACACAAAATAGGCAGCAGCATTTTCCATTGTCATTTATAACACTGCGATTTCCAACCCGTCTGCCAAGCGTGGAGATGTGGCAAAACCTCCCCTTTCGTGGGAGAGGCCCTTAGTCCTGTAATATATTGTGATGATGATAGTAAAGAAAATTGGAGTAGCTAGTTCCTTTAAGCTTATTATAATATTTTGAAGCCTTTGTGCCATCGGTGCCAAGCTTAAATAACTCCACCCACACTTTTTCTCTACAGAGTAGCTAACACTACTCCTTCGAGATTGTACTTTATTACCAAGACGTAGAGTAGCTATTAAGTTTGCCATCATGGCCGTGTCTTTGCAGAGTATTGCTAAGAATTCTGTGATACAATGTCGTAATTATGCACTTTGTAAGGCAAAAATGGAACCTTCCAAGTGTAGAGGCTTTATACTGTAGGCTTCAGCGTTAAGAAACTGAAAGAACTAGGCTCTTTGTAAAAATGGTTGGTGTGCTTCAATTTAATTATATTTTTCGCTACTAGGAGATTCATCGTAGATGACGTGTTTTTATTTTATGTTTGGTAATCACATAGATTTAAAGTCCTCACATAAATGGAATTTTTGTGACGTATGATTTGCGTATTGCGTCACTTATTTCATTATGTCAGATCCTGCTATTTACTTAAATTTTGTAATTGCTCGCCCATCAAAATTTCAATGTTGCAGTGGAGGTTGTAAGGGTGTTTGCGCTTAGAGAATAACACTGCAGATCAATTTCGGACTATATCATATTGCACAGATCCGACTACTTGTTCTTATTTATCGACGAAACTTGCCAATAATCTGTTTTGTTTATCTATAAAATCTAAGTTTTCTAATTTACTAATACCGCTCAACTGAGCGACAAATATCACGTAAAATTATAATTGATTTGGGCATATCCATGTGAACTTGTATTTGACTACGCTTTGTCTGATACACAACCCGTATGTAACTGTACCATACTCTCTCTCTGTAGTCGGTCCCTCATGACTGAGGATGGTGGTCTGATGAGCACATCTTCGAGCGCACGAAATGCCTCCAACCGCTCCTATCCATCGCCAGCCTCACCGCGTCGCAGAATCTGTTGGATGGCGCAACCTTCAACTGATCGGTCCATCTAGTTAGTGACCGTCCTCTTTACCTCTTGCCATTGACATTGCCCACTATGACAAGTTTTTCGAGACATTGACTTAGTTATGACAGTCTCGAAAAACCGTACCATACACATATAGATTAAAATTTATATGTAGTTAACAAAACAAGGAAGCCAAATTAGTCGCGAGCTGTGCGGTTCCAAAGGAACTTTCTTCCACGCACACTAAGGTTGTGGAATGAACTACCTGGAGAGGTTTTCCCTGGAGAGTACAACATGGAGTTCTTCAACAAAGGGGTTAAAAGGTTTTTACGGGGTCGGCAACGCGCGTGTGATGCCCCTGGTATTGCGAAAGTTCATAGGCTGCGGTGACTGCTTACCATCAGGCAGGCCGTAAGCTTCTTTGCCACTTTAGTGGTACAAAAAAAGTTCGGTGACAATACAATGTTATAATAACATCGAGCTGATCTGATCTGACCATGAGTCAGAAGGTGGCCATAGGAACCTAAACTACGCATGGTAAACTCATCGAGTTTGGGCTCGTTTGCTTATTCTTTACAAATACACTGACGCGCATTCTCTGAGATCACATTGATAACTATTTTTCATTTGAATGAAAAAAGGAAAACTGTATCGATTTATGATTATTACCTACAAAATATATTTAGTTACGGAAAATATATTTACAATAAAAAATTAACACTAATACTAAAATTTTATATGTTGAAAAATTCATCCATACCGTTGTCCCCCGGAATGGTGCCCAGAAAGCTAGCTGCGTTGCCTCGTTCAATGCAATGAAAAAATATTTTTCTTTGAGCTTGTTTACATACCTAGATACAGAGCTAAAATCGTTCTAGAGATCCAATCCTCACGCACGAAACGTTCTCTCTAGGGCCTGTCCTATTTACAGTCCTTTGTTCGCACCTTATTGCTTGCTGCATTGTTGCTTGTTTATTAAAAGCGCTTTTTCCTTGCATTCACCATTGTTAGCAGAAAATAATTAAACGGAGTGAGAAAATTGCAAAGGGAAAATATATAATTTTAGCTTTTAGTTTCCTTGGGAAATTACGCAGTAAATAATGTATTGGGTTTAATTAATAAAATGGCCGACAGACGCCCGTGTGGTGTACGGCAGAGTATAATAGCACCAACTCTTTACACTAATGTTCTCGAGACAAAAAATCTAGAATCTCCATAGACTGGAAATGGGCAGTAGTGTTTACCATTGTTATATTTATTACACTGCGATCTCCAACACGCTTGCCAAGCGTGGAGATTATGGCAATAACCTTCCCTTTCATGGGAGAGGCTCTGAGTGCTGGAGTGGACGGTTATGGGCTGTGACGATGATTTAATAAAAACTTTTATGCTTATATTGTTTCAGAAAACGAAAGGCTATCTATCATCGCATTTACAGCGGTCACCAACGCAGCGGCCGCCAGTTTCACTGTCACACCTTATAAAGATTTATATTTATTGCCGGAAATGTGTGTAAACTAAAAATTGTATACATTTCGTAACCCTACCTTCCTCAGGCTTAGATTAACCCGGTTGACTGATAGATAAGGCTATGTTAGCTTTAATAAATTTCCAAGAAAATGTGCCAATTTAGGAAATGTGTAAAATGGTTTGTCGCAGGTTCACATTTTCTAGGGAATGTATGTATTTCCTAGGCATTGTAAGTACACAATTCCTAAATGGCAGCTGGCAATGTATGTTTTGAGGCGATGTTGTCAATAAGATGGGTAAACGCCACTGCTCTGGTGCTGCAGGAAGAGTAGCCCCCGCCCTTGCTGAACCAAAAAAGAAGCTGCGGAGGCGAGCAAGGAGGCGAGCCTGAGGCAGCTCTGCCTCCGTGCTTTATACGCTCTAAAATCACTCTAGAGTTGTAATCACAAGACCAGGTGGAATCGGGGTTGATAGAACCGGCGTTTTGACAAATTTTACAATAAAACGGTGCAATTAACACATTTTCGTTTAACTTATGGTATGGTATAAATGTAAGAAAGAAAACTCTTTGGTCTGGATGGAATGCATAATATGGTCTCTGCCTACCCCTACGGGGCAAAGACGTGATGTTTGACCCGTACATATTTATATTAATTAAAAATTTGCATGTTGTAACGAATTACTTTTATCCTTGCTTCACTGTAGGGCGCATTTAAAACCAGCGCCATAGCACTAGCCATGGCATATGTTGAGTGTGACCCCTTTGCACGCCTGTGGAATCATACTCACTATTTCACTGCGGAAGTCTTTAATTAAATCCACCGTCAAAGACTTTTAAACGAATTTAATTTTAATTCATTTCCACTCTTTCACCGCTTCACGCCCACACGCATTTGTGAGTATGTAGTCCTGCAACAAAAGAGAGCTCAACATTCTCCGCTCTCTTGAAAACTAGATAATCCACAGATCGTTTCCTATCCCGGAAAGTTAGCGGTACCGTTCGCGGCAAGCGATACAGGGTGTATTTTATATTACTCAGAGACAAACGAGCAGACAGCCCCGCTAGTGCAAATCGTTATATGTAATTCAAATATACTTATAATTATATGTATATTCTTAAATATAATAATAATTAAAATTATATTCAGACTACATACAGCCTATACATATGTACATACAATGTATCCAAATATACTTATTAATAGGGGATGGGATCTACGTCCATAAAAACTCGGCACTGAATTCCACAGTGTAGCTCCTTAGATGCAGTAGATACCTTCGAAATGGTTCTCTTAATTTCATTCTAAATGGTTGTTAATAAAGCTCCGGGGCGAATAAGTAGTTTATTTTTAATTCCCCAGCTTTAGTTAATGGTCCATTTGTTTAAGTTGGCACTTTGTTTAATTTACGCTGGGTGTTTGCACTGAGTTTTAATTAGTATTGCAACTGCTTTGATTAATTTCTTCAACTCTTATAGTCAGTATCCCGCACAATGACTGGCTTTATGTTGTATATCTACCTACTATTCATAATTTTTCAGGATCTTACCTCTGACAATATAAGAAATAAAGATAGAATTCTGCGAACTACATACTGACGCAGGCAAAACTACGCCTTGCTGTAGTACATACACGCATACATTGACGACCAAACTACGGCTTGGGAATATTCAACAAGGCAGTATGACCAAATTTACAGACGAATCACATTAGACGAGTGCGAGCACCCCATCTAGCGGATCCAGGAGCCAATATCTACGTCTTACCTAAACCTATCAGAATGTTGGTTCCCTAGCCCAAATAAAGGTTACATCTAATGTGGGTACCCAAGGCCTCCCACAAAATGGACCGATGTTCTGGTAAAGATCGCTGGTACCAGCTAGATGCGGAAGGCACAAAATCGGGTTTGTGGAGATCTCTGGGGTGGGTCTATGCCAGGTACGAATGATGATAATGATGATGATGAATGACCCAACCTGCCAAAAACTTACTAAAGCCCCGGTCACACCGTCGTCGGAACAATAAACTATCCTAAAAGCCTACTTATTCTAGAGCCCGACTAAGGTCTGACAGAGCACACATACTACAGTGCACACATGTTTACGAACCGACCTCATATCACTGTTGACAGCGCGCCGATTATATTTCTTACTAGTGGACCCGGCGGGACTACACCTACTTTAATATATAGAAAAATTACCGTTAGTTTACTAAATATATTTACCGAGAACAGGAATAAAAACATCAGCCTGTACACGCCGACGAGTATAACACATGTCATATACAGGCTGTTCACTTTCCCCGGAACCATTACACAGCGGTACGTGACAGAGTTACCGATTGTGACGTCATTATTTCTGATGACGTCATATTGCGTGCGAAATGGAAATACGCAGGTGCAAAATGAAGTATCGGGTGCCGATGTTTGAGATATTAGGTATTAAAATGTGGGGCCGGCTGTCAAGGACGCTGAATATGTTAATGCCACACAGGCACAGAAGACTATAAAATCGTACAGAGTGTCATTGACTGAAGAGCGGGAAAAATTTATAACGGTTTTGGTACGGTTGGCACAGGAGAATAAAATGAAATAAAATTTTCATCATCTTTTTATTGAAAGATTTGATTGTTTGTCGGTTTGTTTGTTTGTGTTTGTTATAGATAAACTCAAAATTTCTTATACGATATTAAAAAGTTTTTAAACCACCGCTTTCAATAATAATAAGCCTATATCTATGTGTATCTACTACATGAAAAATAATAATTTATATTACCAAGCGTACTCTTGAGGTAACCTAGTTAAAAAACAACACTTGTTTATAGTCATTCATATACATACCTATACATAAACAAATTGAATTTAATTATTATTTTGCTTGTAATTATAATGTTAAAATTATAATTATACTATGTAAACAAATATTTTTTCTTATACTATACTGTCTGCAATTTATTCTAAAAAACTGACTCTTCTTCGTCGAGTCAATTTTTCGAAAACCCTAGATAAGACATGCCCAGTAGTTGGCCACGGCAACGGCATTATCAGTCGCCAGGAACAGTTCCTCCCTAGTGCAGGTAGCAGGACAAAGAGGACAAGAAAGCAGATGCTCCATGGTTTGGGATGGAGCTCCACAGTCGCATCGCTGCTGTGTCTGGTCAATGAAGCCCCACTTAGTCAGAGAGTCTTTGCAACGGCCAACCTGCGTCCGTAAACGGTTAAGTGACTTCCAAGTTGGCCACTGCAGCTCGTGTCCTGGTGGCAGGGATTCACTGGGTGCGATGGATCCAGAAGGCACTGGGTATTGAGCACGCCACAGCTGCTCCCTTGCCTCCCTAGAAGGTTCGTTAGCGGAGATGGTAGACCTCAGAAAACTGTTCCGGCTTTTGAGGCGTGCGGGGGGCATTATATGGCCATTCAGTGGATGTCGTGCGTCTATTTCCTGCCTGAGTTTCTCCTCTGCACAGGCCACTTCGCGCCGTACACATGGTGGGGCAATACCTGCTAAAGGATATACCATTCCAAGCGGTGTAGGCTTGAGGCAGCCCGTTATGATACGGCATGTCTCATTTAAGGCCTTGTCGACTTCCTTCGCATGGGCGGATCGGTGCCACACTGGACACGCATATTCACCTGCCGAGTATGAAAGCGAGAGGCCCGTCGTCCGGAGAACATGCGGATCTGCTCCCCAGGTAGAGGATGTGAGACGCCGCAGCAGATTATTTCGTGCACTAACTTTTTGCCTTGCATTGCGACAGTGCACTTTGTAGGTCAGAGATCTGTCTAGCGTAACACCAAGGTAACGCGGGTGCGGGCAGTGCTCGATGTTGACGCCTCGCCACGATAGCTTGAGAGCTCGGTTCGCATCTCGGTTGCGCAGATGGAACGCACATGACTGAGTTTTAGACGGATTGGGTCTTAGGGCATTTGCATCGTAATATTCATCAAGTGCGTCCAGCGCCACCTTGAGCGATATTTCGGCTTCTTCGAAGCTAGACGCCTGAGCAGCCAATGCAAGGTCATCGGCGTAGAGGAAGTGCTGAGTATTTGGTGTTTTTGGCAGGTCATTTGTATAAATGTTGAAGAGAGCAGGAGCGAGAACACTTCCCTGTGGCAAGCCGTTCTTTTGAGACCGCCATCTGCTTTTATCGCCATTGAGATGCACCTGAAACCGCCTGTTGTGTAGTAGCTCCTTCAGGATTAGGACGAAACCCGCGTCGTTTGTAATATTATGGACTTTTGACAGTAAACGTCTAATATTTATAGTGTCGTACGCAGCTGATAAGTCGACAAATACGACGCCAGTGATTTTGTGGGTCTCAAATCCGTCTTCAATATGCTGAACGAGCTTTAGTGTTTGGCTGGTGCAGGATTTACCTGGGCGAAAACCGGCTTGTTCTGGAATGAGAGATGGATCTATGCAAGGTGTAAGGCGATTCAAAAGAATTCTTTCAAACAATTTAAACGTATGGCACAGCAAGGATATAGGGCGATAGCTCCTCGGATCTTTTGGGCATTTTCCTGGCTTGAGCAGTGCTATGACTTTGGCTTGCCTCCACAGCCTTGGAATCTGAAGTTCTGTAAGGCAAGCGTTAAACATAGCCAGGAGCCAGGACACCGCTACAGGGCCTAGGTGTTTTATTTGTTCGGAGGTTATATCGTCGATACCAGCCGCTTTGCCATTTTGTAGGGACTTGATGCAGGTGATTATTTCAGGCAGTGTAAAGGGCTTACTAACTGGGTTGGAATCAGCTTTGTTAGATTTGAGATTTAATTTAGTTGTTCTAGGCAGGCGGTTTTGGGGTTTTCCGTTGAGCAGAAGCTGGTGGGCTACCCGATTTGCTGAAAGTTGGCCGGGGTTTATAGCATTCGGTGAGTCACTTGTTAGTTTTTTTACAGTGGACCAAGCTTTTTTACTATTATGTGTCATGTCGACACTAGATACAAGCTTCATCCAGCTTTCCCTGCGACTCTCGCCGACCAGACGCATCAATTCCTCACCAGTTTCGAGGGTGTCTTCGGAGAATGGATCTTTTTCGTACTGCGACTGATATTGTGTGAGCAACTTTGCAGTATCTTTATTTAGACCAGGTACATATACCTCTCGACAGCCACGAGGTATGCACTTGCGGGAAGCATTCGAGACGATATTAACAAATTGGTCGTAATTATTTGGAGTTGGGTTTAATTCTGTCAGCCCCGAGTCTATAGCATCTGAGTAGGGCTGCCAGTCCGCCTTAGAGAAGTTGAACCGGCGACGGAAGGGAACAATGGCGGGTCTTATGGCTGCACGGATTTGGCATGCGATCGGTCTATGCTGTGTATTTGGGATCGGTGGGCCAATACTTTTGTCGCAGAGAGAACTAATGTTAAGGCTGGCAAATATTAGGTCCGGATTGTAACCTCGTAGCCACCTCCTGCTGTTAAAAGACGCTGGGAGCTTAGGATCATGTATAAGAGCCAAGTTTTCAGCTTCTGCCCATGTTTCCACAGAGTCTCCGTCAGGGTTTGAATTTGCATAGCCCCATGCCGAGCTATGGCTGTTGAAGTCACCAACTATAATTTTTGTGCGGTGGTTATTGAAGTTAGATGTACCGACAAATTTGAAAGGAGTATTTGGGGGTTTATAAAGAGATGTTATAGTACAATTACCGGTGTCTATTGTAATAATTTCAATTTCATTTTCAGAGTTGCAAGATGCTGAAAGTATTGCTAAATTTGGGTTTGCAAAAACTGCACTTCCGTATTTTGCATGAGGAATTTCCGCTATCAGCGCCATTCCTGGGATTTGAGGTCGTATTTGGTTAGAATCTCTATGGGTCTCTTGGACGCAGAGGACATCGCACTTCATTTCTTTACATAGGGTCGCTAAGATGTTTGATTTATCGCTAGAGAAGCTTAAACTGACTTATTACACTGTTTGTAACTCATTCTATGGGTATTTGCCTGAAATAACCGTTTATTTTGCTTGCTATTGTTCATGCATACAGTACAATAAAACTTATTCGCAATTATTATTTTTATTAAAATTATACATAAAATGATACAACGTGTTGCGCACACAGCGTGACCCAGCACAGCTCTGCGTTAGAAGAACCTTTTTTAAGCACCTACTAAGTCAGTTTGAACCGGTTTCTCCCCTTACACACGCGCACGCAGCCGTTGGTACTCTCGCGCGAGCTTGTAGTAGTGTATCTACGAAAACGCGGTTATATGGTGTTGTCCCTCTGTATTCTCTGTGACATAGGTATGTCAATTTTAAGACTGTACACATAAATGAGCATAGAGTAAGTTTTAAGCATACCTAATGCATTTTCATATATTTTTTGTGAATAATAAGTGAATAATTCTTTTTTCATTAATAATATTATAATGAAATAAAGAATTATAAATCTCATAACTTTAACTTAGCTATAAGATAAAGAACGAATTGTTACAAATTCGGATTTATGGCTGCTCTGCCTCTAAGATTAATCGTTGATTTGTACGAGATACGCAAGTGGAAGTGGTTGGTAATATCGTTTAACTTTAAAAGACCCATCGTACCACTAGGGATATGGCTAGATGGCGCTGTGTGAATTTGTCCAAGGATATTTATTATTATTATTTATTTAATAAATAAGCCGTCAAGTTATAAGTTGGCGCGTTGCAAAATTGTCACGATCCATTCTTTGCTGCCGCCATTAGAACGCCAACTTGACGACTGAACGAGCTATCGCGTTTCAAAATATTGATAAGTACAATTACATTTTGCTCCCGTGCCATTTTACGCTGTGGACGTTTTACCAACGAGGACATTTTGCTCTGAGAACCACCCACTCCGAATTGTAAATACCTACCTACCTCATAACATTCACTTGTATTTCTGCGAATTCTTTAAAAAATAATTTAGTTCATTTTTTGCTTGGCCACATTTTATATATAGATTTGTCAAGTGATATGAAATACTACTAATTATCATACTATTACATAGTACAGTATACTTAAATATTACCCAGATACATAACTTAGTTATAGAAAAACGAATTCCCATAGCACAGGGTGTTCTAGTTTGGCAAACAGGGTCACCATGTTAAGCTTAATACAACCAATGTTAAATAAGCTCATCATAACTTGTATATTACCTATAATTGTCTCATTCTACATAACTATTTGTTATTGGTTGTGCCCTGAGAAGAAAAGCAATAAAGATTATTTATTTATTATTTATGTACTATTCCCTTGTAGCACAACATCAAATTGCAAGAGATAGCCCACAAACGTTATTAGCCGTTGGAGTAATTCCTCTGTGGGCTGTTTGCTACAATAAGTGTTGAATGGAGTTTTGTTGCGCACACGTGACTGTAATACCGCAGCCATTGCGGCCTATGTACAGGGTGGTGGATTATATTTTTATAGATAATAAAGTTAGTCGTTTTATTCACAGTCATAGTGTAACGTTCCAATTACATATTTGAAAACAGTCGTTTAAGAATAAACTTCTTTTACGACATTCTATAAAATTAAAAAAACATACTTTATCTACACTAATAGCGTAATGTTCCAATGACGTATTCGAAAACAGTCGTTTGTCGAGTGTGAGTGTAGATAAAATAACTTTTGAATCGTTATGTAAAACTTTTACTTTTTAATTTTTTGTCGGCCGCCCGGGCGCGACGAAATGTAGGCTAATACTGAAATATGTCATTATCAATTTAAAGTTCAAATTAAAAATTCAATCTTTCCTGTGTATGTTTGTGATTAAACGACTGTTTATGTTCCCTCTAACCAGAATATTTTTTCTAATTATTTTATTTGTGTTTGTGATGTTTTTTTGGTTAGAAGCTAATAAATAGATAAATGTAAAAGTAATGACGTGAATTTCCCGCCGCTTGATATCTTCGACGCGTAGGTACAACAAAACTGATTCGCAGAATACTTCCAGCAAAGTACTAATGACAAACAAATAAATTTATTGGTACTAAATGAGCTTAGATAAAGTAGTGTATGCAACTGCATATAATTGGGTATTAATACATTCGTGTCAGACTATTATTACATACACTCGTGTTTTAAAACCCCCTTTTCTATGCGAGTGGCATAAACTACTATTAAGATTATCGGTGATCTATAAACTCGTATCTAAGCTGCGTGCGAGTTATGTACATTAGTTGAACACTAACCGATGCTTTAACGGTGAGTGAATCCAATCAGGCTTAACATGTTAACAAGTTCACGGAGGTAAGATGGCAGTCGCTGTATTGCAATTACTTGATCCGCCAAATCCTGGATCAATGTCAAGGCGAGATGACAACCGAGATATTGACGCCAAGATGATTATTTTGTGGTTTGAAGGTTCATTTTCGAATTATACTCAGTGACCGCATAGCTTCCCTTATACGTAAAGACATACGCGTTTTCTTCGCGCGTTCTTCTAAATCATCATCACAGCCCGTAACAGTCCACTGCAGGACTTAGGGCCTCTCCCACGAAAGGAGAGGTTATTGCCATAATCTCCACGCTTGGTAGGCGGGTTGGAGATCGCAGTGTTTAAATATAACAATGGAAAATGCTGCTGCCTATTTTCCAGACTACGGAGACTCTTGATCTTTTGCCTCGAAAACATTAGTCGCCTTGTACGACACCCACGAGTGTAAGGGGTTGGTGCTATTCTACACTGCCGGACACCACACGGCCTGCCGGACACCACACGGCCTAAGGTCTAGGCTTCTTCTAAATACGCTGATGCAACTCTGGTGTGTGTCACAGATTGATGGTTCTGTACTAATATCGCAATGTTATTTTATACTCTTTCTACAATACTGCGTATGCACGGATTGCACGGCATCCGTATAGCGAAGTCTAGTCATGCTGTAGCGACTGCGTAGCCATCTCGTAGCACCAGCGTAGCTGTCTCATAGGGTCGGTGTAGACATCTCCATGCGCCAGCGTAGTACTGCACCGGCGCAGCCGCTGAACAAATTTTTTTATGCTACTCAGTGACAAGCGAGCAGACAGCCCACCTGATGATAAGTCGTAACTGTCGCCCATAAGATCTACGATTCTTACATTTAGGTTGCAGGTAACAAAAATGCTAGTTAATGCAAAGGTATTCAGGCTAATGGTTTGCCATTGACATTCCACTGAACTGCCTTTGGACTATTTACTATAGCCGAAACTAGCAGATATTTGATAATGTGTAAAGTGTTATTTACCGTATTCTGAAGAAGGCAAACTTAAAAAGGCAGCCAATGCAATTCTGCAACATAGGTAGGTCCTATCTAGTTATCGGTACTTAGTATAATAGGTAAGTAATAAAATGATTTGGCAACGTCCTGTATAAGGACTGAGGGAGGTTTGGTTAGCCATAACTTGGCACCCTGTTACTATTGCTCACTTAATGAAACAAAATGGGCCCAAGATGTGGATTTTATGGTTTTCTAGTAAATAATGTTTGTGAACGGTGTATTTATCGTCGACTAATGTGGAAGAGCCAAGAGTCCAGTAGATCAATGACCGAGACATCTGCGTCGTAAGGAGAGCGGAGGAGGTATCGGTTTTTGAGGTTCTCTAGACATTGTTGAATAGAATAGAATAGAAAACATTTATTTACACACAATAACACCATAAACACATAACAAATGGCTCAAAGGGGTTGAATCACTGACCTCCGAATAGGTATTTTTTGAGGTCAGTGGCTCGACTCCAGAGCCGTAAAACAAAAAATTTAAAAAAAAAAGTATTAAGAATAAGTGACATAAAAATGCACAAACAAAATTAATAACAAACAACATCAAATGAGTAAACAAGGAGGTGCTGTTGTTTTTTTTAAATAAATTTTACAGCAGTACTACAGTAGTGTATAATCAGATACCAATCAGATACAGATAAAGGTGGTACTGCCAATAACAAAACTGCAATTGACAAATGGGATAAGTAAAGCTAAGAATACCATACAGCACGTGGATTGTTTAGTGATGATACGGATAAAATAATAATGAAATGATAAATGAACATAGTAAACTTTTATAATGCGTACAGCTAAGCGAGTCATTATAATCTAGAAGCCTTTAAGGCTAGAGTTAATATACTGTTCCTAGACAGGTATGCTCTATCATCGGCCGCATTGTCACTTACCACCAGTAGCCGTATTGACAATGATTCAAAACCGTTTCCGAATGATTCGACACGAAATTCGTGAGTGGCGAATCCGTGTCGATCATTCGAAAACTGTTATTCAGAATTCCGATAGATTCCACGGAAACTCTACTCTCTATAACATATGAAAATTTCATCAAAATTAACTGAAGCTACATTGTCCTAAGAACTTTTGCGGGGTCCTTTGTCGATTCCGTATCCGCATCCGATTTCCGAGCCATTGTGAATACGGCTACAGGTGAGATGGCAGTAAAATGCCTGGCTAACTATGAACATAAATATGAGCAGAGTGTGTTATATAATGTTATAATTAAACACAGCGCCAACGCTAAGCGTTGCCAGCATTATTAAACATGTGTCGAATGGAAACACATTGCTTTGTCTCGGAAGCACTCGTTTGGAAATAACGGTGTGTGATCCCAAAATTGTTTATCGTTCTGAATTTGAATTCCGTACGGCGGGATTACTTTGAGATACGGGAATAGACATGGACACAATGTTTGTTTACAAGCTAAGTCAATACATGTCAGCTTAAATACATTTTAAAATTATGTGCCGCCTTTTTTCTACAGTTCCAGTTTTGGCCACCAGGGCAAGATTGTCTAGTATGTATTATTTCGATGTTTAAAGCCAACTGGGACAACAAAATACGTTTTTTGTTGTGTATTATCGTAATGGGATCTTTAACCCGGATTACCAGGCGGGTTAAGGTCCAACTTCCAAAGATTATCTTTATGCGTCTCCGAGAGAAGAATCTTGATTTTGAATTTTTTTTTCTATTCTTGATAAACAAGCAAACAGCCCACCTGATGGTAAGAGGCAACTGTTGGCTGTAACATCTACGATTCATATATTTAGGTTGCAAGCAACAAAAACGCAGAAACGCAGGTGCGGTATGCCAATTAGATATTTATATAATATTTGTATGTCTAACGACGGATCACAGCGGTATCTCTTAATTGTAATATCTAACTGTACCTGTGTTTCACAAATAAATTATTTGATTGATTGTTTGATTGATTGCGTTGTCACTGTGAGGACTAAGATGAAATGCCTCAGTGTTGGCTACCTTATCCTTAAATCCGGAACACTACATTGCAATCTCTGTTGCTTGGCGGCAGAAAGAATAAGTGCAAAGCCACGTGGAACATAATAACAGAGACAGTGAGTGAGAGTATACATAAACATGACATTAAATCTATTAAATCAAATAATGACATATGCCGTAATCCTATTGAAATTTGTAATATAATTAATAATTTTTTCAATGACATTCCTACTAATACAACATTTAATAATCCAAATTTGACATACGCATCACATAATAATGTACATTCTTTATTTTTAAGACCAGTTGACGAAAATGAAATAATTAATATAATAAGGGGATTAAAAATCAGCAAAGCCAGTGGTATAGATGACATCATTACAAATATAATAAAACTAAGTGCTAAATGGTTATGTAAACCATTAACACATATCATAAATTTGTCGTTTACTCAAGGAATATTCCCTGAGCAGCTCAAATACTCAATTGTTACACCTATATATAAAAAAGGTAATCGTACAGACCCAAATAATTACAGGCCAATTACTAGAGTTTCTATTATATCTAAAATAATAGAAAAGGCAATGTGTGTTAGGTTGAACGAGTTTATTGCCAAATACAACCTGCTTCAGCCAGACCAATATGGGTTCAGGAAAGGTTACTCTACGGAGAGAGCATGTTTTAACTTTGTCAAGTATATCACTGAATCCTTAAATTGTAAGACGCCAGTCACGGCTATATTTCTCGACATGAGTAAGGCTTTTGACTATGTCAATCATGACAAATTGCTTTCTAAACTGGAAAATTATGGTGTGAGAGGTAATGCGCTACAATGGATTAAAACTTATGTAAAGTATAGGGAACAGTGTACAGAGATAAGTAAATTGGTCAATGTGGAAAATAAGGTAATTAAACAATCCTATCGGTCAGATTTTGTAAAAAACACTTCAGGAGTACCACAGGCAAGCAATCTAGGACCATTATTGTTTCTTTTGTATATAAATGACCTTCCACAAGTTACTAAACACAAATCTTTATTGTTTGCCGATGACACGACTGTCATAGTAAGAGATGAAGAGCCATGTGAATATGAAAACAATATAAATAATTCCCTGACTGACCTTGTAACATGGATGAATAAAAATAATCTTAGTATTAATATGACCAAAACTAATTTCATACAATTTCAATCATATAATTCTATTCCAATTAAATTAAATATAAAATAGAATGACATTTTAGTACAAGAATCTGATAGCACAAAGTTTTTAGGTTTAATACTTGACAAACATCTAAATTGGAAAGACCACATATATTCCATTGTTAAGCGATTGGATCGTTTTGTATTCGCGCTGAGTAGATAAAGAAGTGCCGTATCAGTAGATGCAGCGTTGACAGCTTACCATAGACACGTTTCATCAGTGTTAAACTATGGATTAATCTTGTCGGGAAATTCAGTTGATGTAATAAGAGCATTTAGGTTACAAAATAAATGTATTCGTGCTATTACAAACACATGGTTCAGAGACAGCTGCAGACCATTGTTCTTTAAGTTAATGATTTTGCCATTGCCATGCATGTATATCCGAAATATCTGTATGTTTACAAAGAATTATTCTGAGTATTTTAAGACAGTCTCAGAAGTAAGTACCAGGACTCAAAGGGCACAATACGAAAATCTGTTGCATAAACCTCCATGCAAATCTTATATATATATAAATAATGTATACAATAGGTGCATAATCTTGTATAATACTTTACCGAATGAATTTAAAATATTAGAGGAGAGGCAGTTTAAAGTAAAGTTAACTGAATGGCTTCTACAATATTGTTTTTATGATACTAAAGAATTTATTAATTATAAAAATATGGTCCCAATTACACAGACTTTGTAGAAAAAAGTGCTTAAATTATATATAAGTGCTATTAATTATTAATTTTTGAAATGTGTGAAATATGCTTATATACCTACTAATTTAATATTTGTATGCCCAAAATAGGGCTAGACATAAAGAGACATTCAACTTTCTAACAACTAAGTTATGTATACACACCTATGTTACAAATAAATAACTTTGAACTTGAACTTTGATAAAAAATAAAATAGATAAGGCCCAGGCGGACTCCTCAGGTAGATAAAACAACTACAGATCATGAATCATCATCAATGGCAGGGCATCGTGAGCTTTTTCACCCCGCCTGTGCAATATGTAGCTCCCACCCAAAGTCTTTTCTTTGCACTATAATATGGGGTTCTTCAAAAGTTCGTATAGGTACCTGAAAGGCCGGCACCGCATCTGCTCCCTGAGGTTGCAGATGGTCTAGACTACTATAGCTGCTTTCCATTAGGTGGTGGTAGATAAAAAGATCTATTTTCTATGAGTTGTGGGCCCGTGACGGTATTTTTTTTATTTATTATATACAACTGGGCCCGGCGCGAATTCGTTCGCGTACACCTACTTTACCCCTGCCTACCTTTCCTCTCGCTTATAAACCTTCCTCGTGGTCACTCACTATCGTTGAAATCCGCATTAAAATCCGTTGCGTACTTTAAAAGATCTAAGCGGACATAAATACAGAAGGTGGGTAGCGACTTTGTTCTATACTATATATAAAATAGATATTACGTACGTCAATAAATATGTTTACGTATTAAATAGTTACGAAGGTAAATACGTATTATTTACGTCCCCGGTGATTTCAAATAGGCCTGAAGGACATGGAACCGTTGTTTACTTACGACTAGCTAGTACAAACAGCCCGAAAAGTAAGCGGCAAGCAGAAAATAAGTTCGGCCTAATATTTGTTCCACGGGTCCCGTGGAGATTCGGTAAGTACTCTATTCTTATTATGTGAACTCAGTTTGGGATAATATTGTTTGTTATTCCTTCACATGTTCATGTTTGTATCTATGTTAGTTTTTCTAGACATCTTTAATATAGATGAAATAGGTCATTGTCATATCAGCCTCCAGAACACACTGGAAACAAATCCCGCAGGATAGGGACCAATGGCGAATTCTTGTGTCGGAGGCCACGATCCACTTCAGGTCGCTGAGCCAGCGAAGTAAATTTGTAAGTTATATCAGCCTCAGGGCATCCATTGCTGGGCCATCTATTGTTCTGGAGGATAATTATTTATTTTCCTAAAACTGAACAGCGATATTACATATCTGTTTATGTACGTTAAAGTGAAAAAATTGTGTATCTGTGTGTCTATCTGCGGCATCGGATCTCCCGAATGGTTGGACCGATTTTGATGTAAAAATTATTTAATTGAAATTGATTATTCACGAGATGGTTTAGTTTTGTTTCATTACAATCGACTACGCTGTTAGGGAAATATTTGATTATAGATATATAGATTTTGACGTTCGCTTTCCATCGCATAATACGATAGGGACTTGTAATTTACCTCTTTGTCTCACCACTCGTTCCCACCGCTACAACTCCAGAGTAAATCCTGGCATCTACAGCGGGACTACACACAGGTCCTAAGTTTTGACACTCAGCCGCGCCCGAGGACAAGCTAATACTGTCTTGGAACCCGTAACAAAAAGAATGAAGAAGTAAGAGGTAGGAGCAGGAAAGATAGTTCGACTTCACCTTTTGTCCTCACCGAGTTATCCTCTATCCTACCAACACCATAAAAAGAACTATACAGCAGAAGAGTTCAAACCTATACCTATATAGGCCAAGGGGTACACTCGGCCATCTTTCCCTCAGGTGATTACGGGGTAGAATTTAAATGAAGGCCCGTGATGAGAAAATAAAAATTTTGACCCAGTTTTGCTCCTAATTTTTAATAGCCATTTATATTCGTGCCATAACTTGCCTAAGCCCTCATCGGAGCTCCAAAATGCCTTTATAAATCAAACCAAAGTAACAGTTTTAACGTCGTAACTTAAAATTGGTGCTTATAACTTGTTGAATTACTTAGTGGCCGGCTAAGAACTCGTGCGAATGGGTTAACTTTGATTTACTGATGCTTGTTTCAATCTGCTTCCGAAGTTATGGGGTGGGTTTTGAATGGATAATATCGCGGATTTTTTTCCCAGTTTTATAAACGTTAGCAGTTTGTTTCTTATTATTAGGTTACTACGCAGAGAGTTCTTGCATTGAGGCTGTAACAGGAGCTCTAAAAACCATATAGATATCGATCTATCTATACATAGTATCTATAGTAGTATGAAACAAAGTAGCTTCCCGCCGTCTGCCCCTATGTATCTAACCACGCTTAGATCGTTTAAACTATATAATAAATTTTAATGGTTTTCAGCAATAGATAGACTGATTGAAGAGGAAGGTTTATAAGCAAGAAAAAATGGGTAGGTACGGGTGAACGGTAGATAGTTGTAGGGTAAGGTAGAGTAGGGGTAGGGGTAGGGTAGTGCATCGGTAGGACGGCACGCGGACGAAGTTAGGCCGGGTCCTCTATTTTTAAATAATGGAATGACGAATCGTTCCACTTTGGTTCCACACTCATTTATTTTATTCTACACAGCGCCACGAGCAGACAGCCTGTCCGATGCCAAGCGGTAACTGTCGCGCATAACATCTACGATTCGTGCATTAAGGTTGCAGCGAACAGACAAGCAGAACCGCAGGCTCGTTGTCACTGTGAGTACTAAGATGAAATGCCTTATGCCTGTTATTGCGCTGCTAACTCCCCTTACGTGGTGGTACTAGCTAACCGCACGAACCGCTTTGATCCGATACGTACCAAAAAGTTGGTTTGGTTTCTGCGTACGGCTATGGGATGGAACGTTTTGACTGTCAATGTGTTCCCCGAATATTACAATCTAGATTCCTTGAAGGCCAGAGTGAATAGGCTGGTTCTTGGCGGGCATGCACATGCTCCATCTTTGACTGCTTCGTTGTTTTCCATCAGGTGAGATGGCCGTCAAAGGCACGTAATATATAAGAAAAGAATACCGGCCGCATATCGTGGTTTTGCGTGGTTGCTAATGTCAATAGGCAATGGTGACCATTTTCCAACAAATCTCGCTGTGGCCATGTACCAAAGACTCTTTTCTGAGTTATGTACATTAGTTGAATTCTAACCGATGCTCTTACGGTGAGGGAAAACATCGTAATGAAAATTGCAGATTCAGTCAAATGAATTTGTAACGATGATCCAATCTGGTCAGGTTCCCCTGGTAGCAGGGTCACGGGGGTCAGATGGCAGTCGCTCCATTGTAATTACCTGATCGTCAAATCCTGGATCATGGTCAAGGCGAACCGAGGGCCCTCGTTCTCGAGAGCACAACCGAGATATTAACGCCAAGATTATGATGACCACTTCCATTGGTCATTCCATTGGCCATTTTCAAATGGCCTGCCTATTTGTCTACAGTATGATATAAAAAACCACACAGCAAAAACACATTAAAATCATATTTTATGCAGTTGTAAACTATGTGAATGCACCGCAAACAAAATACGCTCTACTTGTTCATACGCCCTGAAAACGAGCAAACACTAAAAAGCCACTCAGTTCAGCACCGCGTTGATATTTTTCAAAGAAAAATTCTGTAAAAAGCGTGGCTACAGTCTCAGTGGCACAATTTTCTCCAGAGGAGCACTTCAGTGTTTAAATCTTCAGCGTGGGAGTTGAAAGAAATAAACAGCGATCTAGTGATGGGAGGACTGTGTCTTGGTTTTGATCGAGACCTGAATTATTTGATTGTTTAGTTCTTTTATGAAGGCTATGGCAGTTCGCACACGACGCTAATAGCTATTGCATTATAATAGTTTTTTACTTTATCCATAGCTAACAAGTAAGTAAGTAACAAATAAAATTAAAAAATAGTAGCATTTATTGTAAAACCAAACACTGTTATTACTGATGCTTGCTAGAGAGGTCCGGTCACGCTGCAGATGACTGTATTATAAATATTACTTTAGTTATTTATTTACGGAAGATTTACAGCTATTAGAGCGCCAGTGTCCGAGCGGGTAGAGTATACGACTCGTAAGCCTAGGTCCCGGGTTCGAATCCCGCTCCGGCCATGTACTAACACTGTTAGTACATGGCCGGAGCGGGATTTGAACCAATAACTGTTTTCTGAATTATGTTCATTAGTTGAATACTAACCGATGCTCTTACGGCGAGGGAAAATATCGTGATGAAACCTGCACATTTAGGCGGCTGGATGTGTAACCATGATCCAATCTGGTCAGGTTCCCCTGGTAGCAGGGTCATGGAGTTCAGATGACAGTCTAGTCGTAGTAGTGGAGCCACTATAATTACCTGACCTGCCAAATCCTGGATTATGGTCAAGGCGGACCCCGGACCCTCGTGCGCGAGAGCACAACCGGGACATTAACGCCAAGATGATGATACAGCTATTACATTACAATGGACATCTTTGTAGTCAACAGAAAACCAATTACAAGTCTCCACCTGTAGGTAACAAATACGTAAAAGGCAGCATGCCTTCATGACATTTTGTTATATTTACTGAGTAAACGAACTTACAAGTAGTAGTTATTCTGTAGTAGTAGATAATGAATAATAAGGATGTGTCTACACCAATCATTATGTCTACGTCAATAGATGGCTACACCTGCCTGTACATCAAGAGAGAGGCCTCATGGCAGCAGTCGGGAGGCCCAACTAGCGATGGATTGATATCGTTGAGTCGTATCCGCCAGCGAAAGCCAGTCCTATCATACTAATAGACGACCTGAGTGGTTCAATGGTCATCATGTCGGTCTGCCACGCAAGAGGTCCCGAGTTCGATTCCCGGCCGGGCAGAAATTGGAATGATGAATTTTGATTTCTACGGGTCTGGGTGTTCTATGTATAATAAGTATGTATTTAAGAAAGTATTTAAGTAGTATATCAGTTATCTAGCACCCGTAGTACTAGCTTTGCTTAGTTTGGGGCTAGATGGCGCTGTGTGAATTTGTCCACGAATATTTATTATTATTAATATTATAAATGCAAAAGTTTGTAATAATGTATGTATGTTGTATATAATGAGGCGGACCCCGGGTCCCAGCGTACCGCACGCAGCAATATGAATGAATATATAACATATAGGCTATAATTTATCCCAAAATTTTATGTGGTTCCCACGGGAACAGGTATTGAACGTTGTAACCGAATTTAGACTTATGAAGTCGTAGGATAAAGTTTGATAATTTCTATCTGTAGAATTTAAATTCATGGGTACTATAGGTACACTTTCCTATTTATAGCACCTACAATTCATAGGATTGCGGGTGGCTCAACATTTAAGTCTGAAATATTATTGAGCTCTCCAGCACAAAAAGGACACTATTCCTGTGTAAAAACTGACATTGTCTACAATAAAATGTAATCATCTTGCACATGCACCTACTATTAGATAGATTGAGATTCATTATTATATAGACGACTATAGAGCAAAATTGTATGTCCTATACAGTACGAATGAGATTCGATCAAGTCTCTGTATTGGACATCACTATTGCAGTAGTGTTTAAACCACTTTCAAAGTGGAATGTGCTAGTTTCCTTTGAACGAAGTCAAACAAGGGTCTCAAATACATTTTTTGTAGAATACAATTGAACTTTTAGTGAGGGAAAAAATAGTAAGTAGCTATTTAACAATTATCGATAAAAAAACGATAGATAATTAGTAAGACTTGTCGCCCTTTTATTTTAATTTAATAAGGCCGCCTTTGTTCATATGTGTTGCTCATAAGTGATTGTAATATTTTATGAGCAATAAAGTGTTTATCTTAGTAAGTAATTGTTTATTTGTTTATATCTTATTGCAGGTGCTTTATAATGTGTGTTCTTGTAGGTTTCTTAGGTAGGTTTGTATGATAAGTGTAGGCTTAGTATGAGGTTATTATTAGGAGCAGGTTTTCATAGGCGTGGTCGTGGCCACGTTAGGTATAGTTGGCAAGCTTGAGGCCGTAAAGAGATTTTATCTCAAGACGTCTTATCTATAAACACATATTGCTATTTATCATTGCCATATGTCTATAGGCAGTGGTGAACACTTTCCATCAGGTGGTCCGCTTGCCTGTTTGCCTACCGTATGACATAAAAAAAATCAGTTTTTGTCGAAATCTCAAAACTGATAATTTTATTTCGTTATATTCTTAAATTAATTAAGAGCGTCGATGGCCGAGTGGTTAAGGTATTCGACTCGTAAGCGAGAGGTACAGGGTTCGAATCCCACTGCGGCTTTGTACCAATGACTCTTTTCTGAGTTATGTGCATTAGTTGATTACTAACCGATGCTCTGACGGTGAGGGAAAAATCGCGATGAAACCTGCACATTCAGTCTGGTCAGGGTCCCCTGGTAGCAGGGTCACGGAGTCAGATGGCAGTCGCTCCATTGTAATTATCTGATCTGCATAATCCTGGATCATTGTCAATGCGAACCTTGGGCCCTCGTGCGCGAGAGCACAAACAAGACATTAACGCCAAGATGATTATTTTATTTATTTTATTCATAAATTCATTCATAATCTCCGCTGACCCCAGGTTGGGAACGCCTGATCTAATTTATTACAATACTTTACTACTTTATTGCAATTTATTGTGCTTACTGGGGTACTTTATTGCCGTTCTAAGCGTTTAGAATGCCAGGTCGTCTACTCGAAATGTCTAGACTAAGCACCTACCTAAGTGTCTTGTCTCTACGTTTGATTAACTAGACTAGAGTTGTAAAAGAGGAATTTCTCATTTTCAACTTGCAAGCGAATATCACTTTCATTTATCAACGTTATCCTTTAAATTAAAGTTCCAGTAGACTTCATTTATAAAATGTTGGCGAGGTATTTAGGTACTATGGCATGTAGGTATAAAAAGAAGTTGTAACATGTTTTAAACGCGACAAACGGACTGAATACTGGCCGTGTGGTGTCCGGCAGAGTAGAATAGCACCAACCCCTTACACTCGTGAGTGTCGTACAAGACGGTTGAACCGTCTTATTACAAGACACGGTTTAGACAAAGTCTCATGATAGTACAGGTTTAAACCATGGCCCAACTTGTTTTCTTATTACAAAACATGGTTTACCGCTGGTCCCGGACTAACTGTGGTACTAAAGATAAACCCGCGACCGCCCTAGTTTATGTGCGGTTTATCTCAGTTTTGACATTGACAACAATGTTTTGAGGTTAGATTTTTCTGTGTGGCGGATTGATTGTGATGTGGCATAGCCTCCTTCAGTAAGATGAAGGGGGCTATGGATGTGGTAATATTTCATGTTTTTATTGATTAATTGCAACAAAACACGCAAAATACATTTTACGTGCAGCACAATAAATAATTTCAAATTTCGAAATGTCATTTATTTGATATCATAAAAGTATAACGCAAAGGTCGTTACAGCCATACAGCCATAAATTGAAAGAAAGAGTGTATGTAATTCATTGTAGTTTTGATAAACTTGAGGTTTAGCAAGTTTTATAATAAGGTTAAGCTTAAATACTTAGGCGTAGACTTACTAGTTCGGGTTTGAACCACAAGTTTTAGAATCTTTTGTAATAAGACTGCAAGAGTCTCCGTAGGCTGGAAAATGGGCAGCAGCGTTTTCCATTGTTATATTTATAAGACTGCAATCTCCAACCCGCCTGTCAGCGTGAAGATTAAGGCAATAAACTCCCCTTTCGTGGTAGAGGCCCTAAGTCCTACAGATGATGACTGGAAACTGTAATACTGGATGTGTTGAAAAAAGGAACTAAAATACCGTCAATAGGGAAACCATTGTTCAACGTACGTACGTATGACTAAACCAAATTAGCTTTCCTTCTTCTGTACTAGTCACTACCTCTTTGGGAGAGGTCTTTTCGAGTTTGGCGACAAATATCTTAAAATTTTAAAGAAATTTCTATTGGACTATTTTTTCTAAAATATCTTCAATGTACAGAGTACAGCTTTTTTAGAGTTTTATAGATAAGTGATAGTAATATAGATAAAAATATGCCAAATGTAAATATGTCGAAGAATCTCCAACGCTTGCTTTTTTTTATTTATGGTACCCATCAGACAAACAGGCAAGCGGGCCACCTGATGGAAAGTGGTCACCGCCGCCTATGGACATCAGCAACACCAGGGGAGTCACCAATGCGTTGCCCGCCTCTAAAGAGACCTCTAATATACCTCTTGAACGATCCCATGTCATAGTCCAAAGGAAACACTGTGGCTGGGAGCTCATTCCACATCCGTACTTCGGGTGGTGACCAACAGAGGGTCTACGTAGTGGGGATGAGTACCCAGCCCACGGCGGGTGGTGCGATGGCGGAATTGTGCTGTGGGCACCACATCGAAAAGTTCCTCGGAATACTCCCCATTGTACAGCCGATAGAACACACACAGGGAGCCAAAGTCCCTTTGGTTTGCTTAACGCTAAGCGTTAATATCACAAACCCGACGGTAAATTGGAGATCTATCTGTGTTCAAAACAATATAATTGTCACACAGTGATCACTTTCTGATAGGTGGATCGCGTGCCTATACTAACGTAGGCATAATTTGGGTAATTACAAAAATCAGGAATGATTGTTTACATTATTAGTTTCACGATTAAAAATGTTAAAAACCCAACAGTTAACATAAAATTTAACAGCTCCCTAAAGATAAAAATCTCGACCTTGTTTCCTGCAACCGGTTTGAACCAGTATCAAGCGGTGCTAGCCGGTATAAATCATTTGAAATCCGGATTCGTAGGCAAAGAAACGCATTAGTACCACGAGACCCTTAAAACTGGCCGCGTAGTTACGAACGGCTTCACGCTGGATCAGTAAATACCACACCGCACAGATAATTTTTGATTATAAGAAAATATTGCTTGAGACGAAAGCGGATATTAGACATAACTAGTCAACCCGGCGCGACTTCGTTCGCATTCACTTACTTTAACCCCTACTTACTTTTTTTTCTTACTTATAAACCTTCTTCTTGAATTACTCTATCTGTTATTGAAAACCGCATTAAAATCCGTTGCGTAGTTTAGAAGATCTAAGTGTACATAGATACATACATTTGAACAGACTTTGTTTTATACTATGTATAGATTATAAAACCTCTTGCCCGTGACTTTTTCCTCGTAAAATTTTCTTTTATACAACTCAGGTGGCAAACAAGCTTGCGGCCTGCCTGACAGTAAGCAGTCACCGCAGCCTATGGACGTTTGCAATACCAGGGGCATCACCCACGCGTTACCGACCCCGTAAAAACCTTTTAAGGTTGTTTTTGAAGATTTGTTTTCAGTCTATTCCAAATCGGTCCATCCGTTCGGGAGCTACGGTGCCACAGATAGATACACAAAGCCCCAGATACGCAGCCCTTCTTTTTTCGTCTGGAGTTAACTACTTTAAATATTACATATTGCATAGCGCTCGACTAAATATGTCGCTTAACTTTCAAAAATTATTTTTTATATAAGCAATAATAAATCAACTTTAAGTGTTGCCAGTGCAACAAGTTGGTCAGTACACCTACACCTACGCGAAAAAAGTAATACGTTACGTATTTAAACGTTTATTTACGTAAACTTTTCCAGAGAAAACCCCTTAAGTAGAGTTTAAGGGCAATGTTAATAGTAGAGTTTGCCGGTACGCTTAGTTACAGGAAGGCTCGAGGCGTTCATTTCCTTGAGCGGAGTTCCAGCGACTCTACAGCCGCCATTACACTTGCTTATAGAGACATAGCACGTTTCGATACTCTACATTTTGTAAAGCCTACCTTAGGTATGGTACTCGTAGGTACTGTAGAATATTATTATTGAAATTTGTATTGTTATATTTGAAATTTTATAGCATTGAATGAACATGTTATTTCTTGTAATTTGACAAAGTAATACTGTAATTGACATGGAATTTAACAACTATCAATACAATATAAATTAATGAATATTACGTTTTATATAGGTATAAGTAATATTGACGTACATTATTTTATAACTAGTGAACCATCTAACCGTATGCCTCTCAGTCATGAAACATTTAACCCGTCCGTTGTCCATATAGGTTACTCCAAAAATCGCAAATAGGAACAAAATATTGTCGATAAAGGCCGGGGGTCCGAAATTATCAGTAAAACCAGGAAATATGCAATTCAGCAATAATGGATTTAATTTTGCCATTTTATTTTGAAAGAACTCAAATCAAATTATTCGGGGTTCGCTGAAACCGCATGGACGGGCTGTGTCGAGTCGGCCTGATCCTAGGTAGGAGGCTCAAAGACAGTTCGGTCGTTCAGGGAAGGTTATCGGCAGCGGCGTGTGGCGTCTGGGGAATTACTGCAGAAACTGAAGTTGAACCTGGCAGCCTGTTCGTTCCCTCTACACAGCGTATATAAGGAGGTGTAAACAAGTCTGTAGTAGGTAGGTGGAGATGGACGGCCGTTACATCTAGCTAGCTAGATAGATAGATAAAAACATTATTGATAATAAAATATCACAAAAACAATCACTTACAATAACAAGGAACATATATGAGCAAAGTCGACCTTATCGGTACAAGCGATCTCGTCCAGTCTCATTTATCGAAATTGAGACAGGAATTTTACAGCAGTAGTGTTGAGCCACAGGATACAAGAGAATGCGTTGTGCATATATCTACACTTAAATAAACACCCACATAATCGTACTAGTTAACAATATCGCATAGTGCACAAATGATCGTTACGATTACACTCGTGTACGAGGCACGAGGCGAGAGTGTAAACTTGACTTAGGATAGATTTTTTTTTTTTGCGCCCAACGCAAAGGAAATGGGCACCCTCCGGTATAGCGGTTGGGAGGGAGGAGGTGAACTCTCATGAGTACCAGCCGGCCAGCCGGACTGGTTATGCACGACTCGCCAAAAGAAACCTAGGCGCATACGTACTAAACACCCCCTGGAAGCACCTGTAGCCATAAGGGCCTTTCATGTTTCATCGGATGCTACACCCTGTAGGGACGGGGTGCGCTCGGATAGATTATGTTCTTTGGTTAGGACCGTTGCACGCGCTGTTTACAACTTCTAATTGGCTTATGTACAAGACCATCTGTATTTTATATGTTACGTAAGTATATTGTAACACATATGCTGTTGGTACACCTCATAAATTAAAATAAAATAAAACATACCCCACCGTCATCTATATACATTGTTCTGCATGACTTCCATGAAGCATAAATATTTATTTATTTACATCACAAGTATGTCCATCAAATATTAGAACTTCCGTAGTTACATCACAATCTTCAATCCAAACCCAGAAGCATCTTACGAACGGTCTCTGTTGACGAGAAATTAATTGTTACCTCAACTTGTGGGTACAACTATGTAATTGAGTCGTCTTTTTCTTTTTTATGTTTACACCATAGTCGTAGCGAAGGGGGTTCAGGGGGTTCAACCCCCCCCCCCTCCCCTAAAATCATTTCACACCGCCTGCGCCGCGTGATCAATCCAGGTTTTTACAGCCAAAATACCAAAATTTCCGAGCTCGCTGCGCTCGCTAATTCATTAGTTTTCTATAATGAGTTTGCTACAGCTCTCTTTACCCAAAAATTTAAAATATTCATACCAATTGGGCCGCGAACTTAATTCGGATATAAAGAGCCAATATGTAGGTATACCAAAAAGTCCGACAGCACAACCGGATATTAACGCCATGATGATGATGATGATGATGATTAGATGTTTTAGGAGACCGGCTAGACTAGACTAGCCTGTAATATTGGTCTCCGGTATCCCGAACGCAACAATAACAAAATTTTTGTAGGTAGGGACTGGTGAAGAGCGATGAGACCTGTAGCATTAACCTTTTTACTAAGTAAATTTTCCCCGGGTTGGTCCCAATGGTGGTCAACGTGTTGATAATACGCCCAGTATTCTTAATATACTAGTAACGGTGACCACTTTCCATCAGGTGGCCCACCTATTTCTCTACCCATTGACATAAAAGAAACTGTTCGTAATCATGCCCGCTTGCGAAAACGATACGTTTCCGACTAGTCACCGAAAACGACTGGGTTCTATCGTTGACCCAGTGATGAACAATATCGTACTTTATTGTCTTAGGAAGGGAACGTAACCGTTACCTTCATGAAGGAGCTGGACTACAGTGTATGTTAGCTTTAGTGTGTTGTATTAAACGAGTAAACAAAGGGAGTCGAAGAGAATACGACGAGTGATAGGGTTGAATGGAAGGATGAAATAAGTAAGTATATTATTGTAATAAAATAAAATGACCTCTGTGACTCTGTTGACAGGGGAAGCTGACAATGGTTACATTCAGTCCCCTGAATGTGCAGGTTTCATCAAGATGTTTTCCCTCACCCTAAGAGCATCGGTTAGTGTTCAACTAATGTATATAACTCGGAAAAAGTCGGTAAATCGCAGCCAAGAGAATATAACTCTGTACCTATCGCTTTACGAGTCGGACCAGTTAGCCTTCAGGCCACCGACGATCTAGCCGACATGGAAGAAAGAGTTATACGTATTAATAATCCACCTGGATTATGAGAGGGTCGTAGGGAGTCGTTGGATGCAATTTAAATTTTCAATTTCTTTCATTTATGGTAACACAGATAAAAAGATGTTGCGTTAGATATTGGTAAGTATGCAAAGACGCATGTAAGGATGCTTGCAAGACGCATTAAGTTCATTGTTGTGATGTCTGATACCGGGGGAGGCCTTCTTAACGTGGAATGTTTCAAAGAACTGATGACATTAGTGCCTCCGTCACTTTTCCGCCACCACACCCTCTGACGATGGGATAATTTTCATCCGCATCCGATACCTTGTATCCAACTAACGTACGAGTATCACGAGCGTTATTACCGCACACGTGCAAGATGTGAAGTGAGCTCCTTCCGAAGCCTTTACTTTGCACTACAACATGGCGTTCTTCAAGGGCATGTCTATAGACACTTCAAAGGCCGGCTCCCCTTAGGTTCCAGATGTCCTGGTGACTGCTTTCCATCAGAGGGACCGTCGGACCGCCTGATTGCCTAAGGAGGCCAATAGGCAATATAAAATAGGACTGTTTGTTGACTGTTAGTCACTGATAGCAGTGTAAAATAATAGTCTAAACAAAAAAAAAGAAATTGAAACGACCTTGTTGACTAACTCCAGTGGCCCGATTATATAACGGCAATGAAACATGTTGCAACCAATGTTTTGTTGCGGACTACGAGAAATATCTATCGATGATTTGCGATTACGTAAAGCCAGCAAAATCTCATTCAACTAGCTTGCAACCGATATCAATCGATAAAACACTGACATGAAGTTGCCGCGAGTAACGGAGAATAATCGATAACCCAACTTTTTAAAAAAGTCAGTGTTGTGGTGCAAGCGTTATGTATTACGGAACGTTTTCATTTACCAGCGTTAGACTGCTCGTTGATATTTTGAAACTTTAGTTGTCAAGTCACAAAGCTTATATTTTCATAGTTTACTTTTTTATCCGAGTTTTCAATACAAATACAGTGAAAGTAAGTGTATTTTGTATATTTGTGCGTTTTATCAACTAAACCAATTCACGTCACGAATAATTCACGTTTACCTATTAAATTAATTTGTGTTGTAAATATGGCGCCAAATCGCCAAGTTGTCCACTGGAAAACCGAGCTGCTGGTGAAGTTTTCGGAAAGATACAAACAACAAATTTAACAAATAACACAAACAACAAAAACAATCAACAAATTTAACGATGATAAACAAGGTTTTTGTAATCAAAGTTTATGAAAAACTATGTTCTCGGCGCTCTTGAAACAGCTTTTGAGTTGTTGCAATTGCAACGGGAGTAGTTGCGGATTCGAGCTGCCACTTTCATTGCAAGAAAGATACGTAATCGCATTTTCATATGAATAAATTTTATCGATATGTCAAATTCCGGTTGCTATTGCAATGGAGCTTTGTTAGCGACTGAACCCGTCAAATGGAAGATACGTGATCGCAAAAGTAAGAATTTCAACCATTTTGCTTGCAACAGCGAGAGAATAGTCGGCAACAGAGTTACGTAATCAGCCTGCTGATCAACCTCAACTTAAAGTGTTGAAATAGATAAAGTCCAGACATTAACGTATGACCCAAAAAGTATTTCTTGGAAACCAGCATAGCTTTTAGTATATTGTTCAGTATGTTATTTTGAATAAAACGGAACGGAGACACTGTAAAGTGCTTGGTTCTACAGTTATGACGTCATCAAGAAAGCCGCCGCCGCGTTTTAAAATTTTCGCTTAGAACTGAAAGCTTTATTTTATTTTATTATAGCTTGAGAGTTATTTAAGTTTAAGTTGAAATATAATCCGTTTTTAATTTTTAACAAAGATGATCTTTAATGCAAAATAATGTATAAGGAAGTACTGAAGCTTACTCGTAATGGCCGGAAGCTTTTAAGCTTCACTGCGAACTGGAATTACAGTTTAGCGGATAATGAAAGTCCCTGGTTTCATAAATATTGAATAATTAACTTTGTACCCTTTTAAGACTACTCTTTGGGGGAAGGTGTAGGAAAGGACAAGGCTGGTTTAGTTTAGGATTTATCATCATCATCACAGCCCATATCAGTCCACTGCAGAACTTAGGGCCTCCCCCACGAAAGGGGAGGCTATTGCCCTAATCTCACGTTTGGCAGGCGGGTTAGAGATCACAGTGTTATAAATATAACAATGGAAAATGCTGCTGCCCATTTTCCAGTTTACAGAGACTTTAGATATTTTGCCTCAAAAACATTAGTCGCCTTGTACGACACCCACGAGTGTAAGGGGTTGGTGCTATTCTACTCTGCCGGACACCACACGGCCTACACCCGAAGTTTAGGATTAATGGTTCCTTATTCGCCGGATTCCAAACTCTCCGGATTCCAAACTCGTTGATCTCCAAAATTTACCGATTACGTACTGTTGTAAATTGTACGTCATGTTAATTTGTCATCAAATTTCTCAGTTTCTCTTTAAAAAAAGATCAATCGTTTTAGCAATATCCCCGATTGCGTTGCTCGATCAGTTTATTTGATGACTCTGTACATGCATTGTGCCAGATAGGTAAGCTAAACAATTTGTTGATTGCCTGTTTGTAAAAAGTTCTTCGTTTATTCGACTTCGGACGGGTGCATCCATAGTTTCGGACTAAATTAATCATAAGAAAAGCGCTAGGCGTAAAAAAGTTGTATATGTTTATTGAAAAATAAATACAAATAAGTTATATACCCGAGTGGTTCAGTTGGTCAACATGCCGGTCGCCACGCAGAGGTGCCGGGTTCGATACCCGGCCGAGCAAAAATTGAAAAGATGAATTTTAATTTTTGTTATGGGTTTGTGTGTAGTATTTATAATATGTATGTATTTAAAAAAGGTATATAAGTAGTTTATCAGTTATCTTACATCCATAACACAAGCTTCGCTTACTTTGGGGCTAGATGGCGCTGTGTGAATTTGTTCAAGCATATTTATTATTATTGAAAAATTGAATTTAGTACACGTAATATTGTTACTCGTTCCTAGTGCATCAACCAGTCTAACAGATAAATAGAAAGGGTATTATGGCCTCCACACTCGGGCAAGTCTGTATCGTGTCGATTCTAGCACACCAACAAAGGTACTTATCTTATTTTAACACAAATGGGTACATTTCGTTTTACATTTCACATTCGTTTTGCCTTTGTATTCAAAGGCAAAACGTTTGTATTCATTGGCAGCTACAAAAACGTATAATATCTCTAATACCACTCATACAGAAGGGCCTTATGTAAATTATGTAAAACAAAGTACGTCGTCGCAAAGGCTTTTTTATGCAAACAATGCGTCGCTGTGGAGACGTTGTTAGTATCGGTTTTAATGCTTCGGGGATCCGTGGAATTATTGAATCGTTTTTAACATGATCTTGGGAAAAGTAGCGATGTACTCCGGCTCAGTACATATATAAATTAAAAAAAAAGTCATTTATTTATTTATTTAACATTTATTGTACACAATAAATAGTATACAAAATAGACATACAAAAAAAATCACAACAGGTACAGCTTGTTTCTAAAGAATTATCTTGGCGTTAATGGGATATTAACGACCAGATTGGATCATGGTTACACATTCAGTCAGAATGTGTAGGTTTCAGGTTTCCCCTCACCGTAAGAGCATCGGTTTGCATTAAACTAATGTACATAACTCAGAAAAGAGTCATTGGTACATGGCCGCAGTGGGATTCGAACCCGGTACTTCTTGTGCAAATGTAGCGATATACACTAGCTCTACATTGGTACAAATAACATATCTAAAACGAGAATTGCGTTCAACATCTGTCATTATATTCCACCTTGTCAGTGAATTAATGTTAAAAAAAAATTAAAAAAAAAATTTAGTTTTGACTTTGACATAAGGACTTCCCCTTTTATGTGACGGTGTTAGTAGTGTTAGGATTTGTGTACTTCAACACTGCTGATTTCCAATCTGCCTTATGCGCTTATTTCATTTGACTAATCTCAGTCGTCTAAACTCAGAAGCAAAAAGTGTGAAAGCAAATAAAAAAAGGTCAATTTTTGTATTAAGCTTTTTGAAAAGCGGAGCGCACTTTGTTTTGCTCTCATGTCTTTTGCTTCTGAATTAAGTCGACTGAATTTGGCCAGGTGTAATAAGCGCATTACATGGGTGAGAGAATACGCGAAGTTCAGCTACCAATGTTATTTCAATATGGGTAGATTTTTTCCCCCGATATTTAACAAAAAACAAAGTAGGGTACTATTACCAATTACTCTTTTCTGAGTTGTGTGAATACTAACCGATGCGCTATGGTAAGGCAAAAACATCGTGATAAAACCTGCACGTTCAGTCGACTAAATGTGTAACCATGATCAAATCTGGTCAGGTTCCCCTGGTGGCAGGGTCACGGAGGTCAGATGGCAGTCGCTCCACTTTTATTACCTAATCTGCCAAATCTTGGATCATAGTCAAGTCGGAGCCCGGGCCCTTGTGCGCGCGAGCATAACCGGGACATTAATGCTAAGATGATTACTTTAATGATTATAAAGTAGGTACTATTTAATCAAATAAATGCAGCAGGCCTATTAAACTGCGCCCACGTTCCAAGCGACAACGATCCCCACTAAAAGGACAGGTCCGAAATTAAAATCCATCCCGAAAATGAATATGTTTTTCAACCTGCCTCGTGTCGCGGGATAAAAAAATTGAATAAAATTATGGGGGAAAATGCGGCCCCTGGGATTGCGATGTCGGCGGGATGCTGGCCCAAGGTTGGGACAAAAAACGTGTTATGATACGACTGTCCCGAAATGGACCGGTGAGGCTGGGACAGTAGGGACTGATCATTTTTTCATTTACTTTTCGTCAAGGTTCGATTGGCACCACTTATAGTTAGTGCATTATTGCCTAGACACATGGACGATCCATTCGATAAAAAATTACCAACGTTGTCCAGGACATCTGCAACTTAAGATGAGTGGAGGCAGTGCCGGCTTTAGAAGTACCTGTAGACATGTGTTGAACGTATTTTAACATCACACTGTTGTAGTTTTACATTTTATATATAGTTCCGCTTCATGTCACTAGATCGCGGTGCCTACCTTTTACATCGCGGTAGTGATATGTTCCGTGCATTTTGCCATATAAATTTGTGATGTGAATTTTGAATATACCTTTTTTGAATGTGGACTTCGACTGGTTTCATTGATAACCCGTTCCTAGTTCAACTACCCTTGGGATCACCCTGGACGTGCTGAGCCCGCATAATTGCTGAGCTTGTTCATGGTCCTTCGAGAGCCGGATTTTGGTCATATTGGATCAGGTCCGAGCACTAGCCTACTTTTAAGAACCCCATATTGTAATGCAGAGGAAAGACATACATCTACCATATCTCTTTTACCCGCGCAGATAACGTCTTCTATGTCTTCTTCTGCCTCTTTCCCTCAATTTTTTCTTTTATTATTTTAAAGAAGCCTAAGTTCACATGGTCCACTGTATTAAAATGTCCACTTAATCAAGATGTCCTCTCTACCGATATGTCCACGTGATCAAATTCTATTTTTATTGAATTTATTTTTAGGTGAACGATCAGAGAGGTTTGTAGTGTTTGTTAGTAGTAGAAACGAATCGCGTAATCATATTCGCTAAACACAAATATCCACCCTACCTAAAAGTGCAATCTATCAAAAAGTTCCCTGTATTGAAGTTACCCCTACCGCTATGTTAGTCCCTATCCGTTTGCCATGTCTATGGATTCCATAAAAGGTCTTTAATCATTCACAATCCCCAAAAGTATTATACCTGATTTATTTATTTAAGCCCAACTTATAAAAGCCTCTAATAGTCTGGTCGGCAGGTACTCGACCTAGGGAGTTTGTTCGGGAATTGGGTGGGATGTGTAATTTAAGTTTTCGACCTCGAGGAGCCTGTGCTCTGTATAAAGGAACAAATGGCGACCGACTCGATATGGAGCTAGTGGGATTTATCAAGTTGTTTTAAAATTTTTAGATTTCTTTGGACAAAGTTTAAACGTTTAGTTGTAATCGTCATTTTATGGACGGGGGACGCTCGCCGAAATGCCAAAAACGGGTTCTAAATTATTTAATAAGTTGGGTTAAGCTTATTTTCCAGTGTTTCCAGCATTATTTATTATTGTTATTAAGCAGGCAAGCAATTGTCAAAACAACTGATTGATGCCTGTACCCGGCATTTCTCTACTAAGTATCAATCTGGATTCAAACATTAGTCGAGTCTGTTTTTGAATTAGTTAACAAAACCGCTAATATGCGGCTGGCCCCAACGATCGGTGAAGGAGACCATGGAACGGTTCCAACAAAGAGTGGAACACAAAAAATTTAAAATTACAATTTACTTGCGGTAAAATTTAAAATGCCAAACTTACTCTACCGTACCACAGCTGCTCGGAATACCACTAATCTCACGTTAATCCGGCAGCACTGCGAGTGCGGCGTTAAACATCACTGATGCGAAAAGTTGCTCGCGTTCTATTTAATTTGGCCGCATTAATGTATGCAATCCTGGTACTTTGTAACTGTGTTTGGTACGTTTTTGTGTTGAAAGAGCCTGGTAGTTGCATCAATACCTACGCACACTTACTTACGTACAGTTGCACATGTACTATATATCGTTTTGAGTTCAGAAGAATGATGGCGATATTCACTAGGTATTTAGATTTTTGTTTTATGTTTCGCAGACACCTGATGGTGAGCTGTTATCGGTAATCGCCGATCATCATCATCATCATCATCATCATATCAGCCAGAAGACGCCCACTGCTGGGAATAGGCCTCCCCCAGAGATCTCCACAAAGGCCGGTCCTGTGCTTTCCGCATCCAGCTGGTACCTACGATCCTTACCAGGTTGTCGGTCCACCTTGTAGGAGGCCTACCCACGCGATATCATCTACGATTCATCCATTATATTGCAGTCACAAAAAATGCAAAATCACTAGTGCGTTGTCACCACCATTATCTATTTGCCATAATCTTCGCGCTTGGAAGACGGAGTTGGAGATCACAGTTTTAAAAATACACAACAAGGAAGATCAAGAAAGCTTATCCTGGCGGAATTGACCGCTGGGATGATGATTAAGATGATTTTAACAAAATTATACATCTTATACGAAGGAGCATCCTAATAATCCTAAATGACGAGCTGAGTTCGAAATCCGGCCCAGCACAAATTTAAATGATAAGTTTTAATGTCCGTTACGTGTCTGGGTGTTATAATATGTATAATAAGTATGAATTTAAAAGTATCTAGATAGTTTATCAGTTATCTAGCATCCATAATACAAGTTTTGCTTGCGGTGGGGCTAGATGGCGCTGTGTGAATTGTCCAAGCAAGTTCATTTTATTTGTTTTTTATTTACTTACCTTTTACTTTATTTTTACTTTTTACTTTTACTTTATTTACTAACATTAGTAGAATGTTACAAATGCGAAAGATTGTAGGAATGGATAGACGTTTGTTACTTCCTGTACGCAAAAACTGCTGGACGAATTTTGATGAAAGGAAGTATTTCCCAAAATATCACATAGGCTACAATTTATTACGAAATTCAATGTGGTTCACGCGTGAACGGATCCGGATGTTCATAACGATACACGAAGTGGAAGGAGTAACTTATATTTTCAGCGTAGGTACTACGAGGTTAGCAGCATGAGCGGTAGTACGGTAAACTTCCTAAGAGTAATAAAAAATAATCTTGGCGTTAATGTCCCGGTTGTGCTCTCGCACACGAGGGCCCGGGGTCTGCCTTAACCATGATCCAGGATTTGGCAGGTCAGGTAATTACAGTGGAGCGTGCCATCTGACCTCCATCACCCTGCTACCAGGGGAACCTGACCAGATTGGATCATGGTTACACATCCAGTCGCCTGAATGTGCAGGTTTCATCACGATGTTTTCCTTCACCGTAAGAGCACTCTAATAATAATTATTAAGTATAATTAATACTTACAAAATATATTTTTTAGTCTTGATAATATGTTTTGCGCACTGTTATTTTTTTTTACAACTTTGATTTGTTTTGACGTTCATAAGTGTTTTTATAAAAACCTAAACTGTGTAAATATGTTTGACTTTGACTTTGAGAAGAATACCGAGTGTACCTATACTGTACAATAAGTTATGTAGTATAAGTTTCGAATACTATGAAAGTAGAATGGCTTCCAATCCGTCTACGCAGGAATGCTCATATCCTATCCACCCTCTACAAAGTCCTTTATAGCCCACCCGCTCCCTCATACCTCCGTGACCGTTTCCACTTTTCCCGTCCTCAAGACAAGCCCTGTCGCTCAAGCGTAAGATCGTCGCTTTCAATTCCTACTCACAGTTCCGATTTCCTCTCCTATTCCTTCACTGTTCATGCAGCCCGGCTGTGGAATTCTCTCCAACACGAAGTGCGGGATAGTCAGTCAATACATATTTTTAAGAAACGTGTGAAAGAATACTATCTTTCCCAGTGTGCCTAGATGTAATTCAGTATTCTCAATGCCTTTATGTTATATTGTATTAGTTGTTATGGTATATGTTTATTTTATTTTTATGGTATACTAGCGGACCCGACAGACGTTGTCCTGTCTACACGTCTTTAATTTGAAAATTTCAAACTTTTTTTACAAAATTGTGAATCTAAACCATTCCCAGATCCCCTTGAACACACACAAAAAATTTCATCAAAATCGGTCCAGTCGTTTGAGAGAAGTTCAGTGACATACACACTCACAGAAGAATTATATATATAAAGATTAGTATAGTAAGTATAGAATTTTATGTATGTATTTATTTATAATATTATAATTATAGTCATTGTGCACGTCTTATCTGCGTTTAATTTTCACATATCTCTTTTGTAGGCCTACTGGAAGAGATTTATTTTAGAGATAAGTAGTGCCTGTTGTGTCATAACTAATCTGTACTTTCTGTATTTGTTATATTGTGTACAATAAACTGTTAAATAGAATAAGAAAGTTTTTCAAAAAGCATGTCTACAGGTACCTCAAAGACTGACACCGCATTCACTCCCTTTAGGTTGCAGATGTCCTGGAAAACGGTGACCGCTTTCCATCACAAAATAAGTCGTAATAGTAATTATATTACAATAAAACAAGCAAGTTCTCCGACATTTCGCGCCAAGCAGCAATAACGGAGAAAAAAAAATATTTTATAAAAATATGGCGGCATATTAACGAGGCCGGCCCCAATATCCGGCAGGAAACGGAAGACAGGAAACGATCGTGGCCCACATTCCGCTTCTAGCTCTGTTGAAAGTAATATTATTGGGTCTATGTTACGTTCTTATATTTTTATAACGTCAGTAAAATATGTTCCAATGGTTTTATATTATGATTGATATCGATTCTCAGGTTTTTATGGGTATTTTGAGGCTTAATGGCAAGAAAACGGACTAAACAAAAACTGTTGGATGCGCTGGTATTGCTTGCGAATTTATAATTAGCATTTTGGCTTCCTATATAATTAGTATCCCAGTTGTGTTCTTGTCCCCGAGTGTGGGCCCAAGACCCCGGGGGGTCCGCTTGGCCTGGATTGGGCAGATCAGATGCTACTAGGGACCTCTCAAAAGATTTCTCAAAAGTCAGCACCACATTATAGACTGTAAGGGCACCATAAGCTATCCTACATTATCGAGTTCCACTTTATAGCGATAGTAGAGGTATAGAATAAGAATAATAAGAATAAGAATCATTTATTGCCTCAAACAAAATATCGTTTTTTACCACTACATCTAAACAATAAAAATAACTAAGGCAAATGGACCTGGCTCAGCTTATGCAGTCACGGGACGATATGGTTTCGTACAGCGCTGTTTTCACAGTACTGTTTTTACAGCGCTGTACAGTCTGTTCGAGAATATAAACTTTATAAAATAAACAAATAAAACATAACTAAATAGAATAAAACAAAGTAAAACAAAGCAAAACAAAAACTGGAGACCTACAAAACGTTGTGCCAGGCTGTGTGGAAAGACCAACTGGGAAAATTATGAGTGTCCTAACATCTACTATTGCTACAAAGTATATTTTTTCTTGTACTCGATGACGTAGGTAAACCTGCGGCGCCCTATAGTATATTTTTAATCAGTCTGTTGCTGCGGGTAACCATGGGCGACAATGATAATTTACCCACAGATGAAACCTCACTTACATCTGCTTAAATTAAAATTTCACACGCTCAACGATCCAACGATCGTGTGCCTTTAAATAATAATATAAACGATACAGTAAACGGCAAGGGAAGTGAAACAGGTGCAAAGTTAAGCTTTTGTATCGGCGACACGATTGCTCCTGATAAGGGTACTTGGAATGCTTTGTTCAGGAACATGAAAGGATTTCTCGCCATTTTTCCCTTACATTTTGTTACGAGAAATATTTTTCTAGCTCGTCAAGAGGTTAGCGGTTGGGGATTAAAGTGGAAACGCAGATGTAGGTACGAACGTAACGTTGCCTCTTTTGCTTGGGTGGTAGGTAAAGACCATATTATTCCATTTGATACGGACCAAGGGCCCTATTTTTGAATCGCTCGCCTGGGTTCGATCAGATTTCAATTTTAATTTTTGCCATGAAAACTTCAATATTTTGAACCGTACTCCTTTGGTATTGCCAATATGATTTAAAAAATGAAATTTTCATGCCGAAAATCAAAATTGAAATCCATTAGACTCGAACCCCTAAACCGCCGTAGAGAGCTGCAGCCGTGTACAGTCGTTAGTGCCGTGGATCTTCCAGGTATCCGCACGAGCCGCTTTGGCTCGACCTTTATAATGCGTACGGCTAAGGAATGGAACGCGTTACCTGCAAATGTGTTCCCTGATCAATTTAAATTTATTTTATTTTCAAGGCTAGAGTGAGTAGGCTGTTCCAAGACGGGCATGCTCCATCTTCGGCCGCATTGTCACTTACCAACAGGTGAGTTGGCGGTCAAATGCCTGTCTTGTAAATTGTAAAAAAATAAGCGCGCGATTAAAAAAAGAAGCCCCTGGGAACTAAAAAGGTCTCACCGGGTGTTTCATATCGTGCGCAAATGAAGGCACGTGTAAAACCTTACGCAATACTTATAAAGGTTACATAGCAAAGTGCAACCAGTCGCTAATTGCCCTGTAAACTGCATTGAAACAGAGCTAATTAATGAATGCATAACCATGTCTCTCGCCGACCCAGTTTGTCTTTCAATCTTGGCTCAGAGATGAGGAACTATCGATTAATTTGTCGATGGTCTGGTCGCGATTGCATCTCGTTAATCATGAGGCGAAATCAGTGAAAATACTGCATACTTACAAAACATAATTCAGTTTAACCCCGTACTTTCATATATTGGATTCTGGATAGCGTCGACAAAATTTGATAGGTTTTGATAGTGTTATATTGAAAATATGATGAAACTACTCATCTTTAGGTATTTATACGACTCGTAAGCGAGAGATCAGGTTTGAATCCCACTGCGGCCATGTACCAATTATTCTTTTTTGGGTTTTGTATTTTTGTATTTATTTATTTAATTTAAAGTACATTTTGTATCTTAACACTAATTGACACAAAACCCGGATGGGTTGGTCTGTGTGATTATGTACATTAGTTGAATGCTAACAGATGCTCTTACAGTGAGGGAAACCTCGTAATGAAAGCAGCACATTAAGGCGACTGAATGTGTAACCATGATACAATTTGGTCAGGTTCCCCTGTTAACAGGGTCACGAGGTCACACAGCAGTCGCTTCACTGTAATTACCTGATCTGCCTAATCCTGGATCATGGCCAAGGACCCTTGATTCTCGAGAGAGCACAATCGAGATTGACGCCAAGACGATATTTTTTGTATAAATTACAGTGGTTATTAAAATATCGATGTCGATAGTTTTCCCATATCTAATACAAGGATATTTAATGGAGTTTGCCGGACATTAACGGTCTTTTATGATTTTTATACCAAAATTGTATATTGCAATTTTCATAGCGGACTACCGACTATTTCATTTCGATATGTTTCGATACATCGACATGTCTTCGATTGAAACTAGACGGAGTGGAACTAGTGGAAGGAGTTACATGTAATTTCAGCGTAGATACTTCGAGTTTAGCAGCAGGAGCGTTAATACGGTAAACTTCCTGAGAAGAATACCAAGTGTAGAGTACAAGAGCATAAGCATGCCGCTACAGCAACATTAACGCAATTTGGTGCATCTTTAGCCAAAATCAGTTTACTAAAAGAAGAGAGAATTGGCTGTCCGTTACGCCCAAAGGACTCATCTTTTACACCCAGGGTAATTTTTATATATTAAATAAATATTTAATTCATGAATGCTATAAAAATCGTTTAGCAACAGTAGTGAAAGGAATATTATGATGATTATGCACTTAGGCTCTTGCATTGTACCAATACAGTAAAAGTGTAGAATAAATTTGGAATACTATAAAAGTCTATGAAAATCAAATAAGTAAATCGTTACAGTAGTTCCGAAATGTGTTCTTCATATTTTGTATTTTACGAAGAAATTGGTCGACACCACAGGTGACCGAAGAACTGGCAGCTACCTCGCGCAAAGAATAAGCATTGCTATTCAGAGAGGTAATGCTGCCAGCATCTTGGGTACGCTTCCACACGGCCCAAACTTTTTACATATTTTAAGTTAATTTCTTTTCCTTTTTATTGTAGATATTATTTATTATGTTACATCATTGTATATTAGCTTAGATAAATAAATTAATAAAATGATAAAAAATTAATTTATAAGCTTTACGAGACATAAAATATTGTTAAATTGAGGTATCCAATATTTAAGTATCAATGCTTCTTCAGTGGATGACTTGTCTTAATTACAGCTAGACCATCGCAACCGCTCGAGCGTAATTAAATTAGCCACCCACGCGATTCTTACCCGCGCGCAGTTCGGGTCGCTGCAAACATTCAACTATCTCACAGGATCTTATTATTTTTACAAGCTTGTATTCCAAGTCCCCACGTCTGTTCATAGTAAAATCTTGCAAGTTATTGACCCATTTCCCGATTTACAATTGAAATGAAGTTTTGCACACCCGTGTAACTTCAATGTTATGATACCATCGAGCTGTTCTGATGATGGAGACGGAAGGTGACCATAGGAACTCCTAAGCTACAAATGGTAAACCCATCGAGTTTGGGCTCGTTTGATTAGTCTTGACAAATACTCTGACTGTGGCCCTAGCACAAGTGTGTCCGCGACAAAGCTCGCGCCACGAGAGAGCGTTTGTCTCTTTCTCTTAACACTAAGACGAACGAGATAGCAATACCTATGTCGCGCTTTTTCTCGGCCTACTGATCATAGAGAACGCGCGATAAAAGCTGGTTAAGTAAAAATATTTTGGTTTGGTTTCAAAAAGTACCCTATGACACTTTAGTGAGAGAGTTTTCGAAATCATTAAGTATGTAATATTGTAATAGTGTTAGGCAATAGATCGACTGACTGACTGAGCGGGTCAACTGATATTCCTGGAACATAAATGTATTGTAACAGGACTCTCCGGACTCGTGGTCCCGTGGGATATTTACTGGTGGACCCACCGACATAACTAAATGTACCACGGTCGAAATGTATATTGAGTAATTGTTACAAAGAACAAATGTTTTATGAACAAGACAAAAACGGCTAGAGCTTATGTATTTAATCACCGTCACACATGTACACTCACATGATCACATCACTAACAACTATATTTTTCCGCGACTTCGATTTGTCCGTTACTGCGGGTAAACGCAGTCGCTGGGGGGCGATTCTCCTGCTGTGACATCTCAAATTCGACTTTTTCTCTAACCAAAAAACTGTATTAAAACGACACTGAAATTGATCCTCGACAATATACGACTGTTGAAGATAATTGAGAAAATATTTTTTAGTTGCAATAGATATTGCAATGTCATTATTATTGGAAATACGTGGCTAGAAAAAATGTCGAATTCGAGATGTCACAGCGCGAGAATTAGGCCCCTCGACAAAGGTACATAATAATACTTAAAACTAAGTGTTAAGGATGACATACACTATACCGTGCCGGGTCCGAGCCGAGTATCGGTCGTGGCTCGGCCGTAGCACTGCCAAATAATATTTCAAAGGACACGTTCATGCTATACCGGGGGGACACATCAGACAGGCATGCTCTCTCATCGTATCGTCACTCAGTACAAGGTGAGATAGCGGTCAAATGCCTGGCAAGTCTCACTAAAAAAAAAAGGTCGAGCAAAGAAGATAACTCGTCTCGGACCCCGCTCATTGAGTCATCCTTTAGTCAGTTATAAGACCGAAACCATTATGTAAACGAACAGCAATATTCGAGGCATGAGTTTAAACTGTTGTTGTGACAGTTTGGGATGTAAATTGGACAAGATTAATTATCTTGCGCGCTGAGGAGTCTCGCTACGATACACCCATAATGAATAGCTATAGCTAAACACTCACTTTGCCGAAGGAATTAAGGAAAATGAATAAAGGGCTTGCAATTCCTTGGAGACTGTTATTCTTAACTGGTATGAAAGTGCTGCCAATGTAGAAATAAAATCATTTCTTGCAAATAAAATAAATTATCAAAAGTTTAATTAAGGATTTATTCCTTCTGCCATTTTTACTTCGTCATTTTTACGAACATATACGTACAATACATACATACATAAAGCTCGCTGTGTCCAACAGGTGGGGTAGGCAGATACTATGGACCGCTACTTTGCTGTATCATGTAGCATGTATCCACAACTCTTCTCATTCACCTCCTTTTATTCCTGCCACTTCGGACCCCAGCTTTTTGCAGCAAGTATTGTAAATAATAAATATTAATGGCTTTATTGGGCTGCGGCCTCAGGCCTCTGCGGGAGACCTCAAGCGTTGCGGTGGAAACGTTGGGACCGTGGGGCCCTGGTGCGAGAAAGATTTTATAGAACTTTCCATAAAAATTTATGACGCAACTGGTGACCGGAGAGAAGGCTCGTTCCTCGGGCAACAGATTAGCATCGTTATCCAACGAGGCAACGCAGCTTTCTAGGTATCATTCTGGGGGGAGCGGAGTGGACGATTTTTAAAATTTTTGGTATGTATTTTAGTAAAGTAAAGTAAAGTAAAGTAAAGTAAAGTAAAGTAAAGTAAAAGTAAAACACATTTATTACACTTACTTACCTTTTTACAGGTATTAGTGTATATTTTTAGTGTACCAATGACTCTTTCCTGAGTTATGTACATTAGTTGAATTCTAACCGATGCTCTTACGGTGAGGGAACACATCGTGATAAAACTTGCACATTCTGGCGACTGAATGTGTAACCATGATCCAATCTGGTCAGGTTCCCCTGGTGGCAGGGTCACAGAGGTCAGATCGCTCCACTGTAATTGCCTGATCGCCAAATCCTTAATCATGGTGAAGGCGGACCCCAGGTCCTCGTGCTCGAGAGCACAACCGGGACATTAACGCCAAGATCATTTATTTTATTTAGTGTATATTTTTAGTATTTTAGATATAATTAATAGTATATATTTTTCTTTCTTCTGAGATCTGACTTCGGCGTCTCGATCCCGCACAGATACTTCAATTTTTAAGCAACTTAAAATAGAAAATGCTCAGTTACTGTCGTAAGTGACGGGCCGACTCAACAAAGGTACGCAGTAGGAAACCCGGACTATACTCTAAAATGAGGAAAAGAAGTGTTTTACTATAACTGTAAATATTTTACGTGTACCTTAATAAACAATTACTTTAAAAATATATATTAACGTTAACTAAAAGCGTTTATCAATATTTTAGGGCAAACGGGCTTCTTAAAGATTGCATAGAAAATGTTCGATGACGCTACTCCATTTTCATTGTTATATTAACATCTTTCCACTAACTGTCAGGCCTCTGTTACTTTGTGTACAGTCAGCGGCATATCGACCTAACCAGTATAAAATGAGCCAGCGTCTCTATAGACGCGAATAGTAACGTTAGTGCCGTTTATACTGGGTATGTAAGTCGATATGTCTTCCATACTTGTCTTGTGTGTATTATTAAGATACCTATCGCCCGAGGGCGCAACGTCAGGTCGCTTTCGCTCCTGTATTCAGTGATTGCCAAAGTAGACAGTTTGCACGGTTCGTTTATTACTGAACACGTAATGAGCCGTTTTCAAGAGCAGATGCCTAACAATTCCCATAGATGGCGCGTCCTAACGACTGAAATAATCTCTGAGCGTCACGGTTTTGTAATTTAAATTTCGATACAATTTACTTTAGATCTGCTAATTTTGGTTTTAGACCGTAGAGATAGACCCCCTAAGCCTCTGAAGAGCTCTGGCTCTCTGTGTATTCTCTAAGGTTTTTTTTTATATCACTAAGGTGGCAAACAAGCTTGCGGCCTGCCTGATGGTAAGCAGTCACCGCAGCCTATGGACGTTTGCAATACCAGGGGCATCACCCACGCGTTGCCGACCCCGTAAAAAACCTTTTAACCCCTTTCTTGAAGAACTCCATGTTGTACTCTCCAGGTAGTTGATTCCACAACCTTAGTGTGCATGGGAGAAAGTTCCTTACAACGGGAATATTCCGACGAACTGTTTAACTTGGTACCACCGTCACTTTTCCGCCACCGCACCTTCCGACAATGGGATAGATTTCATCCACACGGGATGCCTGGCATATAACTAACGTACGTGTATCAGGAGCCGTGCGTAGTAAACGCACGATGCTGAATGAGCTCCCCCCGGAAGTCTATCCTCTGCACTACAACATGGGGTTGTTGAAAAGGCCTTAAAACCTACTTGACCTACAGGTACCTCAAAGGCCGACACCGCATTCGCTACCCTTAGGTCACAGATGTCCTGGAAGACGTCCCGTGTCCTTGTCCATGTACCTCCGTAGGCAATAAAGAATACCTGAAAACGAGTAGCCGCGTCAACCCCTGAAAACGGAGGTTATGGCAATACCCTCCACTAATATGGAGGGGGATCAAGTCCAGCAGTAGGCTGTTGCGATCTGTTTATATTTAGCAGCATTACACAACATAAACACAATAAAGTTGATTTTCAAAAGGGCCAAAACATTTTTAATCCCAAAATGCACGGCAACTACAAGTGACAAGCTGACATTGACGAGGGGGTTGTATACCATTCAAATGTCAAGTAACCAACATTGTATTTATCTTTATTTTCTTCTTATTTCACGCATTATAATCTCCACCTTCTAGATACGCACGAGTCCTGTTTCTAAGATGTATTAGATTTAAAAGGAAATTGTAGAAAAGGCGTAACACCAACATTAAGATGTACAAAATCATTATTCTGGTACAACATTTCAGTTCTTGCAACTTTCTTTGGATGATTTTGCTGTGCGAATGTTTTTACGAAACCACAAAAAATTTTGAATGTATGTTTACATTTTTAACGACATTCGCGAAGGTTGTGGTAGTTGCAATAGAGCAGACCAATATGAAAAACATAGCTATGCAGGGCAAACAACACGTACAACATTTCCTTAAATTAGAGTAAGATTTTTACTATTTATAACGCCTATGATTCAATTGCAAAGTTTAAATTTTAATATAAAAATATATTTTTACAACCATTGGAGTGACAGATCTTTAGCATCAGAGACTACAAATCTGGGAGAAAAAACCCATCGATAAAATCGGATAAGATGACAACTTATTCATTTTATCGATGGATTTTTTCTTTGATTTTGTTTCTAAGGATTTTTATATGAGTAATTAATCATCGTCATCAACATGTTGGCATTAATGTCCCGGTGTGCTCTCGGACATGAGGGACCGGGGTTAGCCTTGACCATGCTCCAGGATATGGCAGATTAGGTAATTACAGTGAAGCGACAGTCTTCTGGCCTCCGAGACCCTGCTATCAGGACAACCTGACCATATTGTATCATGGTTACACATTCAGTCGCCTGAATGTACAGGTTTCAACACGATGTTTCCCTCACCGTAAGAGTATCGGTTAATAAGTGGATTATAATCCACTAATGTACATATTTCAGAAGAGTCATTAGTAAATGACGGCAGTGGGATTCGAACCCGATACCTCTTGCATTGCGAGTAGGATACCGTTACAACTCGGCCACCGCCGCTCCATTTTAAAATAGTTCATAATTGACATTAAGACAACATTACGAATGACTAAGGCTGGACTCTACTTGCTGTGCGACGCGACCAGCCTCCTAAGCATCTAAGAGTACCTGCTTTCTGAAGAGTTTAGTTAGAGCTACATCATTTTAAGCTACGTTGGAAAAGGAAAGAAATATATCTGTAGTATAGCTTGTATAAGCTTCGATAGACGGTAGAACGCAAGTGACTCCGCCAAGGTGAGCTTGGTCTGTCGTTCGTTCTACCCACTGCTGCATGCAAAACTACAAACCGTCCATTGTGTTAGACCTGCACGATATCTGCCGCCGCCGCCGCCTTCTAGCTTTGAAAAAGGCCTTCGAAATTTCAAAAAGTTGGTATGTAACGTTTGCAATTCTGAGTGCCGTTATCCCTATTTTATGATCGGACTACCTAGGCGCTTCCAACGATAGCTCATTCACCAATGCGGCACCGTTTTTTGAGCTATGGTCGAACAATCATACTTAGTGCGCAAGTTGCTGCTGCATGCTATATACGCCCTAGAGATACGTGGGAAATTGGCGCCCTAAACTTTCCCGTATCAGGAAAGAGGTCCCGCGGAAAGCACAATAATGGATTGACATCGCATAGTTCGATGTGAGAGCCAACGGCTGACTTACGACGTGAGGATGTCAAAAATTTGGCAAAGTTTGACATGATGCCTATATTCAATCATCACACCGCTTGCTACCGACAGGGAGTTCATCCTCACAACTTGGAGCCAAATAGGTCGCAAACTATACGGTACTAAAGGAATTTCGTCCCACGCACACTAAGGTTGTGGATTCTACTACCTGGAGAGATATTTCCTGGAGAGTACAACATGGAGTTCGTTAAGAAAGTCGTGAAAAAGTTTTTACGGGATCGCAAGGCGTGGGTGGGATGCCTCTTGTATTGCAAACGTCCATTGGCTGCGGTGTCAGCTTTTCATCAGACAGGCCGTAAGCTTGTTTGCCACCTCAGGGGTATAAAAAAAGGTAAGCGAGTTTTGGAACTATGGTAGAAGCCGGGATTGACCGCTGGGATGATTATGCTGATCTACACATACATATAATTAACTTCGCTATAGTCTGGAATCTAATTACGCTCCGAGTGGTATCAGCTTAAACCCCATTAGCCCCATATATGTGTTTGCATCATCAAGATCTAATAGTATTCAAACCTAATCTAGACGCACGGTAGTGTGGTAGGCCAAGTTCCGACATGACGTACTGTTAAATAGGTCATCAAAAATTTATTTGCGATACGTTTTATTCAAGATATTAAGAAAATACATTAATGGGCTCGCGAGAAATATTGACCAATATATTCTTAGGAAACCGCTCTGTTCGGAGTATATTTCTTTTTCTCTTTGTATGTTCGCGCAGACTAAGCGTTGGATGTGGTAGCATGAGTGCTGGGGACTTAAGATAGCTGACTTCGCGGGAAGGATTGCCAGGGATGCAGCAAACCATACATAGCCAGGGTATAACACCGCCACCACGGATCCCAGTGATTACGATTCCACCAGGATATAACTGGGATCGCATAAGGGGAAAATAACTAACACTTTAGTTTTAAAGATAATTACTATCAAAATATGGACTGTTCAAAACTTTGTAATACTTTTTAATGGCTGAAATAATCGGATTATTATTATTATTATTATAACAGCACGCAGCCTGTACATACACGAAACGTTTCAGCGTGTTTTCACCACTAGAATCACTTGGTTATCGTTCCACATAAAGGTATGAGACTTTGTATGTAAATTGACTTATGTATCCTAACTGCATTCCTCCTCACACCTTAACTGCATTTCCATCCTTGGCTCCGCCGTAGTCCTCGTGCTAGAATAATACTGGCAGATAGTCCGCTGTGGCAGAATAAGTCATTTTTCTATCACGCCTTTTGATAAGCGGAGCAATGCGTTACTTAAGTTACAAAAATGCACCTTATTTATTATACATACATTCCAGATTCGCTGTCACGCTGTTTCCTTCTGAATTTAGCCAAATGTAATATGCGCATTAAGGCTCAGATCAAACACCTAAGAAATATTGAAAGGTATAATAAAGAAAGGATTCCACCAACATTATATTTTATTGATATTCTACAAAATACAAACATACGGTTGGTGATAACTTTATAAAACATTGCATTTATAAATTACAAAAGACTACTTATTTAAAACAAATAAACAGCTACCGATTTTGTTTTCAAATGCTACTACAAAGTTACAATTCCAGAGCGGGGGGGTTGTTCAGAAATATCATTGACAGCCGCAGGCTGTTGACTACGATCACGAAGTACGCAGTTACTGGAAACATAAAAAAGATAATGGTGAGGGGTAATAGACTGCATCAGATTGCATCCAGAAGTTCCCAGAGGGAGATTCAATGTATCCAAATTGTCTCGATTGTACGATAATTGCTCATGGGCCCGTTTTTTTGCAACAGGGATTATTTCTTTTTGCCTTTTATTGCTACTGGGTTATGGTAAAAACCTGGGTACCTACTGGTGGAGGTTTGTGAAATATGAGATATTTTTCATAGCATGACTGTTCTGCAACTGAGATTGGACCTGAAGAAAAGGAGATCCTTTCACATAAACGACATTGTGTGTTAGCCATACCATTCTATAAACGGTAAGGTAAGAAGTTGTAATATTGAATGTCTTGTATGTAAGTTGCACATATTGCCCATTTTTTTTGCAAAGTGGTATATACAGGGTGTTTCATAATACATGTATAAAGCCGTGAACTGGATGGAGTGCTAAACGTATTAAAACGATAGGTACAATTCTTTTTTTCGTGCGTGGAATAGTTACCGAGAAAATGACTATCGAACTTTTTCTTTTTCAATGTCGATAATCACATTTTGAAAACGAAAGACCGCATCTCTAGAAATCAGTTGTAATAGATCACTCAAGTTCATAATCAGGTCAATCAACTGAATAATACAATGTTACCAGTTACAGATAGGATATAGGTTTTGTCCCTTTAAGTCTTTTCTACCTACCGTTTCATACGAGTTTTAAAATTCAATCTAAAGATCACTATGATCAATACCTCAAGTGGCTGGTTAATAAAATTATTATTACAAGCAGCTCGTGAGCAGTCCGGCACAAAAACAAGACATTTCGATGTTTGTTTCTACTTTAATTTATTTGTTTTTTTTTGCCTTCAACACAATGTTGCACCTAAGTACATAGTCTTCAAACTAATTGCGAAAACACAATAAACATTAATAGGCAAAAAAGTTACAGCTTGATTTCGCGTCTGCGCCATATCTTCTATTGTACTAGGCAGTCATGACTGAAGCAGGTGGACTATGCACGGGATACTGATATCACAGGGTGTCCATAAAGTACATTCACTAGATTTTAATATTTTTGGAAAGTGCCGCAAAACTACACGATATTGTTGTTATACTTTATTGTCTATTTTTTCACTCAGTCCACATCCTGTTGAATGCATGTGGTGAGCCTTGGCACAAGTTTATGCATTTCTCGTTGAACTTTTCCGCCAGCTCCGAAATAAGGAAAGACGTCATTTCAGTACATATCTAATAGTAATGATTAAATTCTACTCATGTATGAATCCAAGAAGGTGAATATTTAATTTGAAAAGCTGAAAAAATACCTAGCAACACTATTTACGTACTAGGTACGGTCAGGAGACCCGGTTTTACCATTTCGTCAATTTACTAGTAACAGACGCTACGATTTGCCTTGAGCCGACCAATCATCAGTTGCAGTGGATACTAATCCTTACAAAGTACAAAATAAAGCAGCTTTTGGGTTAATACGGATGCGCGGGAATGCCGTCCTTGGTCGGACGTCCGACCACGTATTCCGCACTCAAATGCGACTATTTTATCCTGCGTAAGGATTAGTATCAACTGCAACTAACGATTGGTTGGCTCCAGAAAAAGGGGAACGTCTGTTACTAGTTTTTAGTGTCAACAACGCTTAAGAAACAAATATGTACCTAGTGGCCTAGTGGCAGTACAATTACTTGTTTTATGCTACGCAGTGATAGTCCACCTGAAGGCAAGCGGTAACCGTTGCCCATTATATCTACGATTTAAGCATTTAGGTTGCAGGCAACAAAAATGCAGAACAGCAGATGCGTTGTCACTGTGAGGACTAAGATGAAATGCGTCATGCCTGTATTTGCACTGGCGTATTTTATGGACACCCCACGTACTAGGCGCAATATTAAGGAGGTCTAAATTATCCGTTTTGTATTTTTTGGTTTGAGGGTTCTGTACAAAAAAATATTGTAATCAATTATGATTTTAATTCAAAAAGTTCACTCATAGTTTTTACGAAAGTGCACCACCACCTAACTAATAGCAAAGTAGTCTTATTCAAATTACTGTAGCATATTAATGTAGCAAACTCTAATTAATGTAACATCTTTGTCTTTTTACGAGTTTGCTTTCTCATGTCATGTCTGTCAGTCATGTTTCAGTGTCGCGTAGGTAATCGTACCTATCGTTTTCACGAACATTTCTCATCAACTAAAATTAACTAAATTATTCTTAGTTGATGGAGCTATACCTGTAAATATCCCATGCTTCACCCAATGAGCAGTTTTCCAATAGGTATCTAAAGCATTTCTAACCACTCACTAGATGGCGCCCCGACAATTTTGGTAATTTATAATTGCTTGAAATAGGTTCTTAGCAAAGAGGATATAAACACTGGATACGTTGTTTTGGATAATATTGTATTTATCAATAGTTTTCAACCATTTTAGAGGTTGTAATAAATTATTACAAACAGAACAAACATCAATTTTTCTGAGTTAATTCGTTTCATGGACACTAGGATCAAGAATGGACGCAATACAAATATGAAAAGTTTGTATTAAAATACATGTCGTTGAACCTTTTGGTAAAAAATTACCAAAATTGTAGGAGCGCCATCTATTGATGCTTTTTGAAACCAATTGACAATACCTACTGGAAAACTCCTCATTGGAGAACCTAGGTCACCTAGGTGGAGCACGGACCCAAACACAATTTTAGAAATTACTGTCTAGGTTACTGTCATTGTACCAAACTACCCGATAAAATAGTGATAAGCAAATGTAGGCCATCACCGTCATCATAAGGATTATTATTAAGCCCACAGTTGGACTCACTTTATCAAATAAAAAAAAATAACATTATGGTGCAACTACCAGGAGAACATAAAACGAGAGAACATAAAAGGCGAAATAAGTAAGACCCCTAAAACACGGATCCCTAAGTAGGAATCCTTTTGCACGTGCCATCAAGGTCAAGGCCGGCGCCGGAGCTGTGGCGGCGCCTTTGACATCAAAATAGAAACTGAAAACTAAAAAATCTAAAAATAGAATACTTTGGCGGGCCGTTCTTTATTTTGTTGTTTGACCCACGGTTCTCATTCAGTTTTTAGCTTTTCGCGTGACCGAAATGATTGTTGCGTTGTAGTTGTAGGATACCTAAGTACCTATTGTGAAGATAACTGTGATAAGAGTGTTAACGATGTGAACGAATTATTTATAGCTTCAGGTACCAGTATTAACGTAGTCTTGTCTGTGTTCAGCGTTCAACGTTTAAGTATTGTGATAATCATTATTCTGTGCATGAATGCAAGCTAGCAGTAGGCCAAACACCATGGTACCTACCTACTTACGTATTGCATAGCAACCAGAGCCTGCGTAGTGTTGTGTATCTGTGTGTATGGAGTGTACCTACCTAGCTACGCTACGATACGAGTGCAAGCTTACTTGATAGTTAATACCTATCAGTCATCCGAGCCACAAGAAAGCAAGAAAGTATGGCACCTGACGTTGTTTGTTTTCATAAAATAACTTTAAAAAGGTACGTACCTACATGCTTTAAAGGTCTAGGTTCTAGCTAGACTTTAAGATATGCTACCTAGCTAGAACCTAATCGTAACGTTAGGAGGTTCTTTTCCGACGGGAAATAGGTAGAAAAGACAACGCTTTTATCTGTTCATGAAAACATGTAGGTATTTAGTAAAACCTGTCTGTAATCTGTTTCAACAAAACTAGTCTCATAAGTGGTTCCCTACGCTACGTAGGTCCCTAGATGAGTGAACCATTTTAGTAGGACATAGTACCTACTTATCTGTGTAGAACGATTTATCAATGAGGAGTTTTCCAGTAGGTATTGATAGTTTGTTTGAAAAAGCATCAATAGATGGCGCTCCTACAATTTTGGTAATTTTCTTTAAATCTGTATGATGGTGGCAGTGATTTCATGCAGCCAAGTAATACTAAACTTGAAAATAAAGTGTTTATTAATATAAACGTAACTGTTAAAGGTTGAACGAAGTGTAAAAATAAATATTTATGGAAGTTGGCACTATGTTCCATTATTATTACAACCTCTAAAATGGTTGAAAACGATTGACAAATATAATATTATCCAATACAACGTACCCAGGGTTTATATCCTGTTTGCTAAGAACCTATTTCAAGCAATTATCAATTACCAAAATTGTCGGGGCGCCATCTAGTGAGCGGTTAGGAATGCCTTAAATACCTATTGGAAAACTCCTCATTGAACGAATTCTGTTTTAGTTATGTAGCTATCTTAAGTATGTTTTTCAAGAACGTTGGTGGCTGGGCGGTTGAGTATCCGACTCGTAAGCGAGAGAGGTGCCGGGTTCGAATCCCGCAGTGGCAATGTACCAATGACTATTTTCTGAGTTATGTACATTAGTTGAAATTAACCGATGCTCCTATGGTGAGGGAAACATCATGATGAAATCTGCAAATTCTGGCAACTGAAATTGTAACCATGATCCAATCTAGTCAGGTTCCCCTGGTAGCAGGGTCATGGAGGTCAGATAGTAGTCGCTCCACTGTAACAAATTATTTTCTCCACAAAATTATTTTCCGTGCCTGTGGTCCGCTTTGACTATGGTCCATGATCTAGGATTTGGCAGATTAGGTAATTAATTGCAGTGGAGCGACTGCCATCTGACATTCCTGGCTCCTAACCCTGCTACCAAGGGAACCTGACCAGATTTAATCATGGTTACTTACACATTCAGTCGTCTGAACTGAATGTGTAAGTTTCATCACGATAATTTCCCTTACCGTAAAAGCATCGGTTAGTATTCAGCTAATGTGCATAACTTAAAAAAGAGTAATTGGTACATGGCGGCAGTGGGATTCGAACCCGGTACCTCTCGTGTACGAGTCGGATACCGCAACCTTAGGCCACCGACGCTCCGACTATTTAAGCATACCTACCTATTGAAAATAATTAGTGTAGGCAAGTTCCTAGTTAATTTGGCAGAGCCTATTCATGTAGATAAGTAGGTAACATTTAGTTCGACGCCTGGTAGTAAGATGTAGGAGGTTGGTTTGTTTTGATATGAATGGCACGAGGTTATTACTCGTCCTTATGGTGTGTACACACTCAACGTACGCCAACGAAGGGCTGTCGGCCTAATTATTAGGACTTCTAAGGTCTAATACTTGCATTTCGTGGTCAAGCAAACGATCTTTGGGAGTTTTGGGAACCGATTCGGGCTCGTATTTGCACGTTTTTTTGTTGGCCTTCGGTATCCGCCCAAACTGCGATTGGATGATTACTTCTATCCGTTTGATGTTACCGCCACACTGCACTGCGGATTGCCGGCCGGCACACGCCAGCGGGACAATCGTTGACCGAAACGGGTGCGCGTCACACATCGCCCGGTGTGTACGCAGCATTAGGCTCCTGGTAGTAGGCTTGAGGAGGTTGCTTTGTTTCGGTAGGGGTCGCACGAGGTTGTTAACCTGTTTTTTATATGATCATCAACTTGAAATAGAGCTGCGCTTCAACGTAGTCGATATGGTTATTTATCTTTAAAAATTAATATTTTTTATTAAAATTAAAATTCAATGTCCGGATAAAATGAAGTCGCCAGTGCACTCTTTGAAAGCTCTACTTTAACACCCTTTCGGCTTTATACATGTATTATGAAACACCCTGTATAATTTAACCTAACTGGCCGAAAACTGTCTGAAAACCCCCGGCCAAGTATGCATACACTCAAATATGTCCTAAATTGCTAAATCGATATTGATGCATCTTACAGATTTGAGCAGCTACCTATCACATGCAGCATGTGTAATGCACGCTCACTTAAAAGTCTGTCTGGCGGTGGCGTGGGGGCCGGGTCGCTCTTTTCCCTCAAATATGGTTGAATTGGACGATGGCTGGGCCCTGCGTTATACTCGTGAACGGGTGCTGCCTTGGTAGACTGGTTTACTCTTGCTGTAGTTTTAGGTGGGTTTTCTTAATTTTACTAGACATATTTTTATTTATATAATATATTAAGCGCGGTCCGGCTTTGCCTCTCATTGCCGGGCACGGTCCGGTCGTGACTGGCGTGGGGTAAGTTTGCTGCTGCCATGGGGCGGCCAGCGTGTCACTGTGTGCTTCCTTCCTACTTTCCTACCCCCCTCCTTTTTGACGATTGAAAGAGATATTTAATGTCCTAATCAATAAATAGATTTTGAATTGTGATGAAACAAAGCTAAGAACCATTTCAATTAAACTGGCTTTTACGGCGTGTCTGATGGTAAGCACTCCGGTCGATCCATTCGTTCGGGACCGACGATGCCACAGACAGACAACAGACCCACCGACACCCACGTCAAACTATACATTTTTCATCGCGGCTTAAAAATCCACCTCAGCATGCTCACCAAAAACGTTCAACACCATCAGCAATAGCAGCATGCCACTGGCAGTGGCGCAGTTGCCGTGCACGAAGAGGCAGTAGACGACCAGCACCATGAACACCATGAACGTGATAATGCTGTACAGCACGGCGCCCCACTGGTATATCTCGAGCAGTTTCGGACAGTTCTGGAAGAATACGTGGATTGAGTCTATGATTGCTTGTCTATATATTGTTTTACCATTCATCATCATCTTTGCGTTAATATCCCGGTTGTAATTTTATCATCATCCTAGCCTGGCTACTGCCAATATTGTCTATATATTGTTTTACCATTCATCATCATTTTGGCTTTAATATCCCGGTTGTGATTTCATCATCACCCTAGCCCAGTTACTGCCAGGGTCCGCTTTCCAATTCATTCTTCTCCACTTTGGTCTTCAGCATCTTCACGTCGTAGGCCGTTGGCTCTCGCATCCGACTCAGCGATGTCAATCTATCGCTCCTTGGGCCGCCCACCGGACTTCTTTCCTGATACCGGCAGATTCAGGCACCTATTTCCCGCAAATCCCTGGAGTTTACGCAACTAGTGCCCAAACCAGTGTTACAGCAGTATACTATGTAAAAATTATACGATACTCACACTAAGCGAGCCCACCAGCAGCAGTATACTGACGACGCACAGCTCAATGGAGACCAGCCCCAGGATGAGCTGGACCACCGCCTCGGTGCTGTACGAGCCGGCGAACGCGTCGTTCACATCCCAGAAGCCAGGTGTATGGCTCACGTTGGGGGCTAGGAAGAGGCCTGCCATCTGGGGAACGAGATGTTTATAGACAGATAAGCAGAAATTATATATATAAATATGCTTGGACAAATTCACAATGCGCCATCTAGCCTCAAAATAAGCAAAGCTTGTGTTATGGGTGTTAGAGAACTGATAAAATACTTTTTTTTAATATCACACGGTAGGCAAACAGGCCTGCTTGCCACATGATGGAAAGTGGTCACCACTGCCTATATACATTAGCAAAACTAAGAGCATCGCCAAAGCGTTGCCCACCTCTATAACACGTTGCTCTGGCAGCAAAAAGGCAAATGCCCCTCCACTGCCAAAGCCACGGTTCCCCAAATCCCAACCCCATGGAGCACTGGAAACCTTACTCATCGGCAGAAACATAATAACTATTTATACTTATGTTCTTTTTTAAATAAGTGTGTTAAACATGCAACAACCTAGACCCGTAACAGAAATTAAAATTCATCATTTAAATTTCCGCTCGGCCGGAAATCAAAACCGGGACCTCTACGTGGCAAATAATATGGATGAGCAGATATAACAGTCTAATCTTTGTCTACAACTAATTTAACATTTATGTAGTCATCATCATCCTGGCGCACCCGTACGACACGCGAGAGCCCAGGGTCCGCCTTCCTTCTCCTTTTGGTCTTCGGCTTTCTTGGTGGTGAAATTGTTAGCAAGCATAACATTCTTAACCATGCTAGCGATCGCTTCGTGGGCCGGTCTCTCTTTATATTATCTCTTACAGCCTTTTACGCCGTAAAAGGGACAGTCATTGTTTTTTCCTGTCTAACAGTCTTACAGCTATTTACGCCGTAAAAGAGATAGTCATCAAGTTTTCCTGTCTAAAAGCATTACAGCCTTTACGCCGTAAAAGAGATGGTCATTGAGGACTCCTGTCTTACAGCCTTACAGGAATTTACGCCGTAAAAGAGATAGTTATTAAGTTTTCCTGTCTAAGAGCATTACAGCCTTTTACGCCGTAAAAGAGATGGTCATTGAGGTCTCCAGTCTTACAGCCTTACAGGCATTTACGCCGTAAAAGAGATAGTCATCAAGTTTTCCTGTCTAAAAGCATTACAGCCTTTTACGCCGTAAAAGAGATGGTCATTGAGGTATCCAGTCTTACAGCATTACAGCCTTTTACGGCGTAAAAGAGATGATCATTGAGTTCCCTAGAGCCTTACCCAGTAACTACTCAATGTGATATGCATGTGATATGTCTTTTGACGCATTGTTTGCGTATTTAATTAGGAAATCTTGTATTATATGCTGAATTGTGTAATATGATCATATACATCCAACCACAGCCCATAACAATCCACAGCAGGACTTAGGGCCTCTCCCACAAAAGGGCAGGTTATTGCCATAATCTCTACGCTTGGCAGGCGAGTTGGAGATCACAGTGTTGTAAATATAACAATGGAAAACGGTGCTACCCATTTACAAGCCTACGGAGACTCTAGATGTTTTGCCTCGAAGACATTAGTCGCCTTGTACGACACCCATGAGTGTAAAGGGTTGGTGCTATTCTACTCTGCCGGACACCACACGGCATACGGATGATCATATAATACTCACAAAAGACACAACAGATATCATAATAGTGCCAGCTTTCAAAAAGCAGCAGAAGCAACAGCTTAGCACAGTGGGCAATTTGTCTAAATAAGCCATTTTGTATTGGGTAATCTTATTTTGTATGGACACTGATAAGAATTTTGAATAATAATATGTACGCTAAATTTAGAATTTCCAACGGTTACATTATTAAAATTTCACTTTTTGTATTGCATTTGTATTACTCTGACATTTGTGCTGTCTTAGTTGAAGTAAAGTAATATGATCTGTCTTCTTTAAACTTCGTGGTCTTCTTTCGAGATCAAAAATAATCGTAACATCAAGAAGAGTGGAATTTTTTTCTGCTCTGTGGTTAATTTGAATAAATCATAGAAAAAGGTTTATATACAGGAGGAATAAATCGACGTTTGTGCAGATGACCAAATCACAATACCTCAAAGATTGTCTGGCTCCATGTCATGGGATCATATGGGACCATGGGGGTAGTACGTTTATTCATGGGACACGGAGGCATAAATTTTTAAGAATATTAAATATATAGCCGCGGCTGTGTTGTACGGTACAAACCATAGTGAAAAAATTATAATAATTTTCGTGAAATGTGTAGACTCAATCTTAATATAGGTCGAACGGGAAAATTGGAAATTATTTAGGAAGACCTTGATGTTTAAATTATATTGTTAACTAGTTGACTTACGTAACAACCTACTTTTTTTCATATTTCATATGAATCACTCTATCTATTGTTAAAAACCCCATTAAAATCCGTTGCGTAGTGTAAAAGATCTAAGCGTACATAGATACATAGGGACAAATGGCGGAATTCGACTTTGTTTTATACTATGTACATATTTGTAGTAACGACACAGTAAAACACAGTCAAGAACATACGATAGAAAGAGAATCATCAATAAATTTCTTATGTTATCAATATTGGAGACGCGGTAAGGCCTGGTTACTTCAAAGTTCGAAGAAAGGGCTCAAAAATTCCACTGTGTATAGCACAATGTAATGTGTGCGGAACGAACAACTAGAGAAAACATTCAATTTCATAGTAAAGATTTCTGGACAGTCGGTGGATTCTGTGCTCTGGCTTTTCCTCTGTCGAGGAAACATCGAGAACTACATAAATTGGTTAGGGTGGGTTTGAAGCGTAGGCAAATTCGCTCGAACCCATTTTTATAATAGTGCAACAATATTAAGCGATACGGTCGCTTTAATGTGATCAAACTCCCTAAATAAAAATAAAAAAAAACTTGGTTGCATAAGACAATCAATAGAAGTCATGAAGCATAACGCAACTGCTAAATTTAAACCTTACGAACACTAACATTACAGTATAAAATCACTTGTTCGCCTGAACTATAGGAGCGCTCCTAAAATAAATTGTTCTAGTACGCTATTGTCTTTTACAGGAGCGGAAACGATTTATGACCCTTGAAACAACAGCTTGTGTAATTCAGGATGTGGGGGAAAGTGTCTTTTAGAATTTTAAATTGCTAAATTCGGTGTACATTTAGCCTTGTCGGACGCTCTTTTGTTGGTATCACAGTGTGTAGGACTCACGGCCGCGTGGTGTCCAGCAGAGCAGAATAGCACTAACTCCATACTCTTGTGGGTGTCGTATAAGGCGATTAATGTTTCCCAGGTAAAGGATCTAGAGACTCCGTAGGCTGGAAAATGGGCAGCAGCATTTTTCATTGTTGTATTTATAACACTGCTATCTCCAACAAGCCTGCCACGCGTGGAGATTAAGATATCACCTCCTCTTTCGTAGGAGACGCCTAAAGTCCTGCAGTGGACTGCTATGGGCTGTGATGATAATGATGTAGGTGAGTTGTCACTCATAACATGGTTGTCACCATAGAACGATAACTAGCGAGTTCGAACTGTCGAAAATAAGAAAGCAGTTTTTTAAACTCTCAAGTCAACGACATAAGTATACGTAGGTACTTCACATATTTTCTATCGCCACATAACTTCTTCAAGGTTATTTGTTTCTCCTTGGCTTCTCTGAAGCCCCTTTGATCTCCCAAGGATTTGAGCAAGAAATCTATTCTACTCGCAAATCACACTGTCACAATAAACTTGTGTACAACTTGAATCGGAAGGTGGACGGTCGGTTCGACGTTAATTTGCATCTAAATAGAGCATAACTAACCAAAACGGGTATCCGATAATTAAGAGATACCAAACTCGGTGTCGTATCTTTAGAGGGTTATAGCATCGGTGGCCTAATGGCGAGAGGGTCCGACTCGTAAGCGAGAGGTACCGGGTTCGAATCCCACTGCGAACATGTACGAATAAGTATTTTCTGAATTATGTAGGTACATTAGTTGCATGTGTTAGATAGGGTGTATAGAGTGTACAGATCTCGCGTGTGAATTTAAGTATTTAGAAGATATTAATGATGGTGGTCTAGTATTTTATCGAAAACTAAGGGTGGAAAGCTTAATGAAATAAAAACAGGGCACATTAGTTAAATATAAATAGCTATTTATTCCAGAAAGGAAAAGCATATTTAAACACACATATTGGATCAAATTAGATAAGTTATTATATTATAGGATAGGCAATCATAGCAAACAAAGTTACTTGGGAAATATAACAATATATTCTGAACATAATAAAACATGGCAAAATACAAAATCCCTAAAAATGGGACAATAGTATTACGTATGATTCAATCAATAACCGATTATATAGATGAATAAAACTAATACAAAATATAAAGCAACAATAAAACAATGCAAGTTTGTACTTAACTCTGTGCCGGGTCTGGAGCAACAAGGCCCTCCCAGTCTCTCGACTGGGTTTATATAACCAACATTCAAACGGAAGTTAGAAGCCGTTACATTTCAACCAATGACAGCACGTTATAATAATTCTAATTAACTATGAAATATTGTGCAAAGATAATAACCAAATTCATCGAAATAGTTCTTAAAACTATTTTAAATAATTATAAGATACATTAAATATTTAGAAACCAAACTTTTAGTTAATTAGTACTGAATGTGCTCAAAGATTAAACATCGTTCAGGAGTTTCGTACATTCGTTCTGAAACGACTATAATTTTATTTGGCAATATTATTTATTATTAATTACGATAGTTTTACCTTTAAATAACAATTAAAAATAGACTATAATACCATATAATATAACACGGCCATACTGACATGTGCTTCGTTCTCGAAGTACTTAAACATTGTGATGGTACATCAAGTTAAAACAATTATGGAATAAATTGTAAACATAATTAAAAACGTAAACTATTATATTATTATAGTAATCTCATCATATTTCATTACAAAGCAGATAAGAATAACATTGATATATCATTTTTATCAATACGAAAAACTACTCAAGTAGGTAAACAAACAATTAGTAAATTCCATTGACGTAGAACATGTTATCACATAAAGTTTACATAGGTTAACCATAAAATTAAAAATATAAGTTGTGTCTGTTGTATCGTTTATGCTGTGTTATTTCCACGTGTACAACGTGTACATACAAAAGTTCATAAATATTATGTATGTTTTATATTCGTCACATACTTAACTTTATTAAACCCATATTTGAAAAATAAATAACCATTTACTGTGCATTTCCGCTTTTTTATAGCATTCCAGCTATCCTTTTTATTTTGTACCATTATTGATAAATAAATAACCATGTACTTAGCATTTGCGCTTTTTTTTTTCATTGCATTTTAGCTTGTTTTTTATTTACAATTTTAACTAAGTCCAATAGTTAAGTTATTAAGTCAATGAAATCATCAGTAATGCATGTACGCTTTTTTTAAATTTCATAATTATTATTGTAAACCATCACCGGCATCACCTTTACCCGTGATCCTGATAATATTTTTTGTCACTGGCATCACCTATACCGGTGATCCTGATAAATGTTGACTATATGCCTTAACATGCCAGGACCAACACTCACTGCCTGTGAGGCTGACCGACACCGGGCAAGAAAGTCGACCAAACATAATATATAAACATTAATATAATAAAATTGAATAGGTACGTGTAGTAAATAGAAAATATTAGTGTTTAGTATAAAATATCTTTTGTTTTTGGAAGAATACAGTACTTATCGTATGGTATTGTTTCTTATGTGGACTTTGTCACAATATAATAAATGGTACTTATCAGCCAAATCTACCATCATAATCCGTTCGGTCAATTCTGACGTTTGACTTTCCAATCACTAACGGTAGCTAGCAAAAATTTAAATTGTTATCATCTGTAGGGGGAAAGTTATAAGCTCGGACGGAAATTTATAAAGTACGGCATACTAACAGTGACGTCATTGTACATTCTACAGTCATATAAATTTGTAAGAAAATTCAAGTAAATGTATTCACCTATAACTTGCGTTAGACGAAACGATCGCAATGTTAATAAACAGAAACATTTATCTAAATTCACTATATGTACAAATGGTCCCCACGCTGTGATGGATAAAATGTTCAAGTAATCATATATCCAACAACATAAAAAATCATTAAAAATTTAAATCATTTACCAAAGAAATGAAATCCTTTCTTGTGCAAAATTGATGAATTTTTTTAATTACCTCGAATTGAGATAATCCGGATATAGCTATTGTATTATATTATTAACTAGTGGACCCGGCGCGACTTCGTTCGCGTACACCTACTACCCCTTTTTCTTGCTTATAAACCTTCCTCTTGAATCACTCTATCTATTAAAAAAAACCGCATCAAAATCCGTTGCGTAGTTTCAAAGATTTAAGCATACAAAGGGACATAGGGACAGAGAAAGCGACTTTGTTTTATACTATGTAGTGATGACACCGTTTTGAAATTTATGTGAAAAATTACAATACTGCTGATAGAATTAATTGCTAATACAGAATGACATCTTACAAATATGTGAATTATTTAATTTTTTGTTTATTGTACTGTTTATTAGATACTCTCACTTATTTGAAATGCCTTAACAGGGTGCCATATAAATACATGTAAGTACTACATAATATTGTGAAATCTGTTGGAAAACTGATACGTAATAAATGAAATGAAATAAATAATCTTTCGAAACCAAAATCTTCGTAACCACTGTACTGGTTTTGAAAATTCTTTCATAGCGGTAGATTATCCGAATATAGTTTATGGAAACAGGTAAAGGTATATAGTTTATGATAACAAAGCTAGTTCTTTTTAAAATTGTAAGGGGGTTAATCGACTGTTCATACTTGTTAAACATGGTGTCTTTCTCGGTCCCAAGACGCAGTGCAAAGACCTTTCGCACTTAAAAATATCAGACGAATGTCGGTGGTAGATTTATTTTTTAATTAAGCGCGATCGATTCTATTGTGAACGTAAGTTTGCCTGTTATTGGATGTACATTTAAGAGTTAAAAATCTTTCATGTAATATTTCAATGTATGAATAAATACAATAAATAAAGGTACCCATTTTTAAAAGTATGTTGTCGATGTAGGTACTTTAATAAATAGCTTGAATTGAATATTTATTGTATGGTGACAGTTTGTGGAAATGAAAATGAAGTAAACAAATTAATATTTTGAGTTAAGCCGGGAACCCACCGAACAAAATGTTGTGTTGTCAACATGATAGAACAACATTGTGCAACAAAAATACGTATGATAGTATTCTTGAGAGGGAAAACAATTTTTCTTGTAAATTAAGGACAATTGTTAAAACAATACTTTCAGTGGGAAGTGTGGGGCAGAAGATTCAAAAAATTGTCTCAAATATCAACGCAAACATAGTAAAATGTTGGAAAGACGTATCTACAGCATTTCCATTTGGTCAATGATTTTAATATTTTCCAATGTGGGTAACTGGTAGGGTTTTGTTTACATGTTATTTCTTTTATACGAGGCAAATTTTTGGAATTACTACATAGAAATGCAAAAAAAAATTGAAAACATATGTGTGTCTTTCGTTTTCGATAATCTTGTCAGACTATTACAAGTAGGTACTAACTTATTAAAGTTACCTATCAAATTGACGGGAATATAAAGGTTACGATTATCGTTAACTTATTATTTAGAAAACTTAGCAAGTATCTGTCGATCAACCGCACAAAATAGTTTTTATTTTTATTAAACCACCAACAAGAATTGTTGAAAAGCATATATACAGGGTGTTTCATAATACATGTATAAAGCCGTGAACTGGATGGAGTGCTAAACGTATTAAAACGATAGGTACAATTATTTTTTTCGTGCGTGGAATAGTAAGCGAGAAAATGACTATCGAACTTTTACCTTTTCAATGTCGATAATCGACATTTTGAAAACGAAAGACCGCATCTCTAGAAATCAGTTGTAAAAGGTCACTCAAGTTCATAGTACTAGGCGCAATGGGATATTAAGGAGATCTAAATTAGCCGTTTTGTATTTTTTGGTTTGAGGGTTCTGTACAAAAAAATATTGTAATTTTAATTTAATAGGTTCCTTCATAGTTTTTTCGAAAGTGCACCACCACCTAACTAATAGCAAAGTAGTCTAATTCAAATTACTGTGGCATATTAATGTAGCAAACTCTAATTAATGTAGCATATTTCTTCTTTATAAGTTTGCTTTCTCATGTCATGCCTGTCAGTCATGTTTCAGTGTCGCAAATGTAATCGTACCTATCTGCTATGAGATTTTTCAGTAACTACACACACATATTTTTGTATTAAATAAAACAAATAAAGTACCTTAGTGTAATGAATGAAACATAAATAAAACAAAGACAGTAGAGAGTGGAGTTTAAGACAGAACCCTCCACTAATGTGGGGAAGGCTTAAACTCTCAGAGGACTGTTATGTTAAAATCCGTACGATTTCACGAATATTTCTCATCAACAAAAATTAACTAAATGAATCTTAGTTGACGGAGCTATACCTGTAAATATCCCATGCTTCACCCAGTTGGGAACCTAGGCAGGGGCGCAACAACCGCCGTATCAGCCGTATCAATGATACGGGATCCCAAATCGTTTGTAAGCAAAAATACGTACTGTTATCCTCAATTTCAGTTAAACACTATTTCCCGGAAAAAAAAATTCTTTAGTGATTTTCAGACCAGGGTCGGGGCCCCCTCCGCCAAAGATGCAAATGAAATCAAGTGATACAATCCGTTTTCGTTCCCCTTTCGCTTAGAGATAATTAACATTTTTAATAAAAAACAACAACTTAGAGCCCCTCACGCGCACTTACTCATTACTTCATTGAAATTGTGTAAAAATGCACCTATAGCAAAAATGAGAAAAATCTTGATCTCATGTACAACATATTCAGCACTATCAGTGAGATCATAAGATTTAAAAAACTCCTTACACTGTTCATTGCTCAACGGGTCAGATGGACCTGGCTCATAATAAAATCGTTTTGGCCCACACGATTTTCGAATTTGACTGTTTTTAAGTTAATCGTGAAAACTTTATAGCCAAAATGTCAGAAGTAGAGCTCGCACGCTCATTAATTAATTGTTTGCGAAGTTAATTTTATTATAAACCAGATGTCAGAAATGTCTACATCGTATAGTCCATTTACTGATTTTATGTTATTCGCGCAAGTATTCTGAAGGGGTAGTTTGTGAAACTATCGAGCTTGCTACGCTCGCTTATTCAACAAATTATGACATTTTTATATTTATCACGCAAGGTTTTAATATACCAAAGTCAAGGGCCAATTTACAAAAATTCCGATGTCCACCCCGGCTTTTAAGGAGATTCTTGTCATACAAACTACCAACATAAAACATTAACAAATTATACACCTAAATCTTCCTCAATAGACAAAGTAATTCCACTTTGTCAATTGGTGAAAACCGCATGAAAATCCGTTCAGTAGTTTTTGAGTTTATCGCGAACAGGCAGACAGACGCGGTGTGGAACTTTCTTTTATACATATGTTATTCTTACTATTGAGGTGATTCAACGCCCATACTAAATTTCTCTGGATATTCTTTCATTTGTTTGAGTGTTTAGTGATTGTATTATGATTTCTACTCTTAGTAAATGTATTCAATGGTGCGCAAAGTGGTTTTCTTTTCAAAAGCAGTTAAATCGAAAAAAGCACAAATCGCCGCTTGATGGCGTTGTTTTGTGATTTAATTATTTTTCTTTTTCATTGCTTTGTTTTACATTATTAACATGTGGAAATCTATTTCGCGCACAATTGAACATATTTTCTAATAGCCAATTGCACAAAAACGTTACATAAAAATTGTATGAAAATCGTACCGCCTTAACACGCGAATGGCTTGGATTTAAGTTACTCATTAGCATCCCTTGTAGCCGTGTGGTGACCGGTAGAGTAGAATAGCACCAACCCCTTACACTCGTGGGTGTCGTACAAGGCGACTAACGTTTAGAGGCAAAATATCTAGTCTCCATAAACTGGAAAATGGGCAGCAGCGTTTTTCATTGTTATGTTTGCAACACTGCGATCTCCAACCCGCCTGCCAAGCGTGGAGATTATGGCAATAACCTCCCCTTTTGCGGGAGAGGCCCAAAGTCCTGTAGTGGACTGTTATGGGCTGTGATGATGATGATGATGATCCCTTGTAGTTGGGGGTACTAACTATGGGGCCCTAGACAGCTATTGATACGGGGCCCCTGGAAGGCAAGCAACGCCACCTACGGTCACCTAGGTGAAACACGGACCCAAACACAATTTTAGTAATTACTGTCTGTACAAATTACCCGATAAAATAGTGGTAAGCAAATGTATTCCATCACCGACATCATAAGGATTATTATTAGTCCACTGTTGGACTTGTTTGAGCCTCACTTTATTAAATAAACACAATCAACATTACGATGCATCTACCAGGAGAACATAAGAGGCGAAATAAGTACGACCCCTAACACGCGGATCCCTAAAGCCAGTGTTACCAGCAGTAGTTTCCAAAAAAGTACGTCTGGGCTCTTAAAATAGTACGAAAATGGCTAAAAAGTTACGACTTCTTCTTATTATCTTCTACATTTTATCGGCCTTGGGGGGGGGATGATTTTTAGTCAATTAATGACGTTATTTTGTTGCCGGTGGCTAAAATCAACCCTTCCTTCCCATTATTTTTCAGTATTTTGCGCACAGGAAAGGTGAAGTGACTACCCCCCTCAGCTAAATTCAGCATTTTGTAAAAACGTACTAAATAGTACGATGTGGAGCAAAGTACGCTTAAGGTACGACAGTCGGCCAAATAGTACGTAAATCGTACTAAAAGGTACGATCTGGCAACGCTGCCTAAAGCGCTGCCTGCTGCCACGCCTCCCGCCTCGCCTCCCGCCCCCCGCGCCCCGTGCGCCGCGCCGAAAGTCGCGGGAAATACTCCGCCACGAGGCCCATGTGTCGACACGCCGGAGTTTTGGCAGTGTGCATGCTGCACTTGGGTGTGTCGTTTGATTGAACCGCTGACGACGACAGCGTGGCTTCTTGTGTTATAAAATGTACCTATTTTCGAGTCGTGTTCGTTTATTCGGTTTTTAGCTTTTCGCGTGATCGGTGTGATTGTTTGTTGCGTTGTATTCCTACCTAAGTACTGTGAAAATAACTGTGATAAGACTGTAAACGATATGAATGAATGAATGATTTATTGCTTCAGGTACCAATATTAACGTAGTCTTGTTTGTGTACAATGTTCAACAGTTTAAGTATTGTGATAATCATTATTCTGTGCATGAGTGCAACCAAGCAGTAGGCCAAAGACCATGTTACCTACCTACTGACGTATTGCATAGCAACCAGTGCATGCTGTAGTGTTGTGTATCTGTGTGTATGAGTGTATTTACCTATCGGTCATCGAGCCACAAGAAAGCAAGAAAGTGTGGTTAACTGCGCTGGCACCTGACACTGTTTGTTTCCATAAAATAACGTTTAAAAGGTACGTACCTACATGCTTTAAAGGTCTAGGTGCTAGCTAGACTAGGAGACGCTACCTACCACCTAATAGTGACGTTAGAAGCGCAAGCGCAACCGCCGCGCTCGGTTCTTTTCCGACGGGAAATAGGTAGAAAAGACAACGCTTTTATCTTTTCATAAAAACATGTAGGTATTTAGTGGAACCTGTCTGTAATGTGTTTCACCAAAACTAGATTCATAAGTGGTTCCCTAGGTACGTAGGTACTTAGATGAGGGAACCGTGTTAGTAGGTACCTAGTACTTACCTATCTGTGTAGAGCCATTTTGTCAATTGAACGAATCCCGTTTTAGTGTAGTAGATATCTACTTTAGTACGTAGCTGACTATGTTTATTTTTATTTAGTTTAAGTACCTGCGGCAGTCCACACCGCGGGTCCGGCTGTCTTCCAGACTGATTAACATGTTTTGTTTTTTATTTACGTAGGTTCCTACCTACCTAACCTACTTAGATACTGTTTTTAGGCCTTTAGTTAATACGTACCTAAGTATTATGATTTTAATTCTTATTTTACTTTTGTTGTGCTGGGGTGGTTTGTTCTGTTAGGTACCTACCTAGTAGAAATCATCTCGGTGTTAATGACCTGGTTTTGCTCTCGCGCACGAGGGCCTGGGGTCCGCCTTGACCATGATCCAGGATTTCGCATTTCTGGTCATTACGTCTGACAGTCCTGAATCCTGTCTGACCTTGCTACCAGGGGAACCTGATTACCTGACCAGATTAAAATCATGGTTAGACATTCAGTCGCCTAAATGTGCAGGTTTCATCACGATGATTTCCGTCAGAAAAGGTCACTGGTACGTGGCGGCAGCGGGTGTCGAACCCGGTACCTCTCGCGTACGACTCGGATACCGTAACCTTAGGCCACCGACGACGCTCCGACTATTTAAGCATACCTACCTATTGAAAATAATTAGTGTAGGTAAGTTCCTAGTTAATTTGGTAGAGATTATTCATGGAGATAAGTAGGTAACATTTAGTTCGGCGCCTGGTAGCAAGATGTAGGAGGTTCGTTTGTTTTGTTATGAATGGCGCGAGGTTATTAAACTCTTCTTTATGGTGTGTACACACTCAACTTACGCCAACGAAGCGTTGTCGGCCGATTTGGATTTCTAAGGTCCAATAGGTAATTGCATTTCGTGGTCAAGCAAACGATCTTTGGGAGTTTTGGGAACCTATTCGGGCTCGTAATCGCACATTTGTTCGTTGGCCTTCGGTATCCGCCCAAGCTGCGTTTGGTCGATTGCTTCTATCTGTTTGATGTTACCACCACGCTGCGCTGCGGATCGCCGGCCGGCACACGCCAACGGTGCGTGTGTACGTAGCATTAGGCTCCTGGTACTAGGCTTAAGGAGGTTGCTCTTTTTTCATAGGGGTCGCACGCGGTTATTGAACTTCTCCTTCTAGGATCATCAACTTGAAATAGAGCTGCGCATCAACGTAGTCGATATGGTTATTTTTCTTTTAAAACGAAGATTTTTTATAAAAATTAAAATTCAATGTCTGGATAATATGAAGTCGCCAGTGTACTCTTTGCAAGCTATACTTTAACACCCTTTCGGCTTTATACATGTATTATGAAACACCCTGTATAATTTTGTACTGATGGCTTCTATGAAAGGATTTCTTAATATTCGTCTAAAATCATTTCTTACGGAATTAATAGAATTTATAGAGAACATGACTTGGGTTAACTTTAACCCCTAATGTAAGGGGGTAAAAACGTACTACGAAATTTGTATGGAAAAAAAAACTTTTTAAGATCGAGATAGGTAGTTACTGTCGGTTTCGTGTAGTATGAACATATAACTTAATGAAGTGTAGTGTAACACTGCTGTGAAGTTGTATAATAAAATGTGTGTATAATATTCGCACAAATAAATCACATATGCAGTTCATAAAAGTGGCCATTCTCACATCACAGTATCATATTACTGAATCATATTATTATTGGCGTTAAATCATTTTATGCAATGAATAACTAGAAATCCATTTTGAAAATACAACAAAAGTATTGTTATTGAAAAAGAAATTATGCGATTACCGTTTTTAATGGTTTCAGTTGGCATTCACATACTTTTGTATTTAAAATTTAACTTTAATATGGGGAAAATATAGCGTCTATTTAGAAAATAAATTAAAATAAAATAAATTTAAACTTATTCTTTCAAACTAGTCAGTATAGTTTGAAGCACGAGTTTCAGGGATTAAGTCGTCCGCGTCTTATGCAGTATTAATGCAGAACCCTTCAGGGTGTTACCTGCTATCGTTTTAGCGATGTCGCTCCCATCGTCGATTTAAACAAGGTGTTCCAGTCTCGCAACGTGATGAAAACAGCACGGCGCAAGTCCAGGTTTAGGTCTCGTTCCATTCTTCAGAGGGGAAGTCCGTAAGTCGTGCAAGACATCGTAGATTGTAGTGACGATGCCCATTTACTTTTAGAAGGGCCTCGTGTTATCTGAAAAATGGAAACAGCACAGTACCATGTTCGCTCGATCATTCCTGACCCTATGGTTGTAAAACACCCGCTACTACTAGCTGTCTTGTAGTATGTAACTCAAAGCAATACTCTTTTTTTTTTCAAGGAAAAACAAATCGAAATTAATAGACATCACTAACATTTTTACTCATTGACGTTCATTCGTCACACTTTTATAATAGGTAGGTACTTGTAGCTCCATCGGCAGGAGTCCAACTCTTAAATTTATGATGCTGATGAAAAGGTACTGCTGTACTAGTCCTGCTTATATAACGTGCACGTACACCTGTTAAGCTATAAACTTAGAATAGCAATTTCTCAATAGTTAAAATCGTAAAGTAGTATCTATCAATATCCTGTCAGCTCATGTTTTATTCTTTAACCAAACCTGTACTAGGTCCATCGGATATACTTAGTCATAGGTAACACAGTCGATCGGCTACTACACCAAAAAAAAAACTAAACAATAAAAGTAATTCACATTAACGTTACATAGTGCAAATAACCTAACACAAACCAATTTGGAATTTAACTACTCGTATTTACATTCATTTGGTAAATTATTTATTACAACAAAAAATTACAAAGACTATTTTTTTTTTCAATGTTGTAGGCAGCTTTTCAAAATATGTAATTTAAAAAGTATCTACGGTCAAAGTTAAAATTATAATCAAACCATACACTCATTAAACAAATAATTTTTAAATTTTACTGTTGTGTTCGTATTCGTTTCTGGACAGGAACTTTAGTTTTAAATCCATTGTAAAATTAATTAAATTGTAATTCTGCCACTAAGTTGGTGCATAGCAACTTAAGACTTTCTCGACTTTCTCAATTTGTTCGTTACACATTCGATGAGAGAAATGAATGAACGACTCACCGATTAAAAACTGTAAATAGCAGTTTCGTCGAGGACCAAACATCGTAGTCCCGCATCTGCATTCTGCAGGTACTCGCCGTTCCGCGTCGTAAGAAGAATCCAGCTTCCACAGGCTCGTGCGGGCGGAAAGATCACGATGTAACATATAAAAAAATAAGAATGTTAGAAATATTGTAGGACGTTGCGAGTCCTTTATCCCACTTCTGATGTTAGATAGGGTGTATAGAGTGTACAGATCTCGCGTGTGAATTTAAGTATTTAGAAGATATTAATTATGGTGGTCTAGTATTTTATCGAAAACTAAGGGTGGAAAGCTTAATGAAATAAAAACAGGGCACATTAGTTAAATATAAATAGCTATTTATTCCAGAAAGGAAAAGCATATTTAAACACACATATTGGATCAAATTAGATAAGTTATTATATTATAGGATAGGCAATCATAGCAAACAAAGTTACTTGGGAAATATAACAATATATTCTGAACATAATAAAACATGGCAAAATACAAAATCCCTAAAAATGGGACAATAGTATTACGTATGATTCAATCAATAACCGATTATATAGATGAATAAAACTAATACAAAATATAAAGCAATAATAAAACAATGCAAGTTTGTACTTAACTCTGTGCCGGGTCTGGAGCAACAAGGCCCTCCCAGTCTCTCGACTGGGTTTATATAACCAACATTCAAACGGAAGTTAGAAGCCGTTACATTTCAACCAATGACAGCACGTTATAATAATTCTAATTAACTATGAAATATTGTGCAAAGATAATAACCAAATTCATCGAAATAGTTCTTAAAACTATTTTAAATAATTATAAGATACATTAAATATTTAGAAACCAAACTTTTAGTTAATTAGTACTGAATGTGCTCAAAGATTAAACATCGTTCAGGAGTTTCGTACATTCGTTCTGAAACGACTATAATTTTATTTGGCAATATTATTTATTATTAATTACGATAGTTTTACCTTTAAATAACAATTAAAAATAGACTATAATACCATATAATATAACACATGCTAGCCGGTGCTCTTACGGTGAAAAAAAAATATCGCGATGAAACCTGCATATTCAAACGACTGAATGTGTGTGGGAAATGGAAGCAGTCACCGCAGCCTATGGACGATTCCAATATCAGGGGCATTAACCACGCGTTGCCGACCCAATAAAAACCTGTCGAAATTATGCACCAGAAAACTTTGCTTGTCCATTGTCTGGTCTACGGTGGTCCTAGCCGGTCTTCTGGACACTAGGCACATTATGCACCATTGCTACTTTCATGCGTTCAATGGCTACATCCATCCCAATATTCTACTTTAATGTTTCTCATCATTCATCACAATAAGGCAAAGAAAACTTTCAAGGCGACTTCCTGTTTTCGTCTACGAATAGGTAGACTTTACCTTTCATATCGGCCCATAAACAACCTAACTTCGAAACTCGCGCCCTATCTAAGTTAATTTACGAACCTACCATTACTTATCCAAGACTAATTTCTGTGGTTTACAAGGGCGCTTACCCGGTTTTATGTCAATCTACGGCGTTAAGGTTATTCCACACTAAACGCATAACCGAATTAGTGTGGCGAAAATTGCTTACTTAGATAATAACTTAATAGCACGGTAAAATTAGTAACAGACGCTCCTATTTGGCGGAAGCCTATCAACCGCCAGTTGCAGTCGATACTAATCCTTACGATGTACAAAATTAAGCCGCTTTTGGATTAATTTGGATGCGCGGGCGAGTCGACCTCGGCCGGACGTCCGACTACGTCCCCCGCACCCAAAAGAGAGGACGAACTGACGGTTGGTCGGCTCCAGCCAAAACGGAACATTTGTTACTAGTTTAAGTAAGCACTAAGTGGAACGGACACGAGGCTCTTTGAAGTACCTGTAGATATGTTTTTAGCAGAACTTCAAGTTATAGTAAATAAATAAAATGTTTATTTTCTTTTTACAAATTGTCTTAAAACTATTGTGATTAAGAGCTTCTTTTAAGCTTATTAGCCTGTGTTAGAAGATCTCGCTCTTCCTTCGCTAAAATTACATTTAAGTAGGATGTAGCAATGTACAACACAAAGTAAAACCATATAAGTATACAAAGTAAATAAACCAATCAATTAATCACGAAAAAACAAAAAATAAAACAAAAAATGAACAATTATAATATAACATTAAAGTAAAGAAGTGCAGACGAAAGACTTGGACAGGGAGAACATTCCACATTTAACACGTAAGCGGATCTCATTTACGCGTACAACGTTTCACATGTGAATGTGAATATCGTCCGTCAAAATGAACGAAATTTACCAATTATTGAACGCAGTGCGGTCACTCAGCAGATGGCCACTGTGAGAACGCATAAAGGTACTTTACTGACAAGTAATTGTTTGTGAGTACGGGTATATGTACAACTTTATATGTACTATGGATTTTAAGACTTTCGTGGTTATTAACTACACTTTATCGGGTTTGTTATCATACATTGTTTAGTGATCATGTGTCGAAATATTGAGGTAAAAACAATACTAACCATGGTAACAAACCCGATAATATGTGTAGTGAAAGTTGTATGTACTGCTGCTGCATTACGTTTCGTGTATCCAACCCTTAATCCTCTCGACCGAAAGTGGTCGTGGCTGAACGAATGAATAAATAAACGGATAGTCGCTTCTTACGACACCCATGAGATAAGGTAGCGGTCATTCGTAGTTACGTACTACATATTGTTGTGACAAGACAGTAGATGATGACGAACTAGATGTTCTACCCCGCGGATTTGTCCGCATTGCTTCAACGTGGTTTAGAAGTGAATTACGGAGGCCAATGCAATTTTTTTATGTTAAAGTTATGGTCATCTTGGCGTTAATGTTTCGGTTGTGCTCTCACGCACGAGGGCCCTGGTGCGCCTTGATCAAATCCTATTTGGCAGATCAGGTTATTACAATGGAGCGACTGCCATCTGACCACTGTGACACTGTTAACAGGGGAACTTGACCCGATTGGATCATGGTCACACATTCAGAATGTGCAGGTTTCGTAATAATATTTTCTCTTACCGTAAGAGCACCGGTTAGCGTTCGACTAATGTACATAACTCAGAAAAGAGCCATTGGTATATAGTGTCACAATGGCGACACTGGGGTTTGAACCCGATACCTACCTCGGGGTACGAGTTGGACCTTTAACCAGAAATTATACTACACAAAAATAGGCAAGCAAGCTGGAAACGTCCGCACAGAAGGTGATCACCTTGTCACCCACCTATATAGAGACGTACCTCTTGAATTTGAATATGTTTTTTTCTTCGAAAAAATTCTCACCTTGAAATAGGAAATCAATTAATAGCTAAAAGACCTTGAGATCACAAAATTAAAGCCAGTAAAGATATTACACTGAAATAACAGTAACTAGTACTATTAAAAACCAAAATCGAAGTCCATAAGAATATACGCAACGAATAAATAAATAAATAAATATACGTGGACAAATTCACACAGCGCCATCTAGCCCCAAACTAAGCAAAGCTTGTGCTATGGGTGCTAGATAACTGATATACTACTTAAATACTTTTTAAATACATACTTATTCCTTTGCCAAAAGGAACTCATAAATACACATAAGGCGTTGGCCCATTTCCTTTCCCAACCCACTTTACCGTCACGTAAAATTCTAGTGCAGGTAGCAGCCATTTGCTTTCATGCCACCATACGCCGTCAAAGCTGTTCTACTACGCAGTTCAAATCAACGACGAAACGAATCTTACTACTGGAGTGTATTGCCGCCTACACAGTTCAAGTCTGTAGGCGGATATTTCGATGAAAAAGAATAATCATCTTGTCGTTAATGTCCCGGTTGTGCTCTCGCGCACGAGGGCCCGGGGTCCGCCTTGACCAAGATCCAGGATTTGGCAGATCAGGCAATTACAGTGGAGCGACTGCCATCACTCCCGTGACGCTGCTACCAGGGGAACCTGACCAGATTAGATCATGGTTACCCATTCAGTTGCCTGAATTTGCAGGTTTCATCGCAATGTTTCCGTCACCGTAAGAGCATCGGTTAGAATACAACTAATGTACATAACGCAAAAGAGTCATTGGTACATGGCCGCAGCGGGATTCGAACCCGGTACCTCTCGTTTAAGAGTTGGATACTCAACCGCCCTGCTACCGACGGTGTTTTAAAGCTTCTGAATCTACTACGCAGTTCAAATCAACGACGCTTAGAACTCGAGCGTATTGCTGCCTACACAGTACAAGTCCGTAGGCGGATATTTCGATAATCTAACTAAACTAATTTATAAAGAGAAAAGATTTGATTGCTTCTCGGTTTTCCGTTGTTGTAATCGATAAACTCAAACCGGTTTAAAAAAATTTGTTCATCTGTAGAAAGCTACATTATCGGCGACTAACTAACGCCGTGTGGTGTCCGGCAGAGTAGAATAGCACCAACCCCTTACACTCGTGGGTGTCGTACAAGGCGACTAATGTTTTCAAGACCAAAGATCTAGAGTCTCTGTAGGCTGGAAAATGGGCAGCAGCGTTTTTCATTGTTATATTTACAACACTGCGATCTCCAACCCGCCTGCCAAGCGTGGAGATTATGGCAATAACCTCCCCTTTCGTGGGAGAGGCCCTAAGTCCTGCAGTGGACTGTTGATGGGCTGTGATGATGAACTAACGCTGTACTTTTTGTTTATAAAATTGGAGACCCCAGGAAAATTGCAATAATATAAAACATGATAGCTTCAACGGCTGCACCTCATCATCATCATCATCGTCTTAGCGCTTATCTCGGTCTCTGCTGCTTATTTTTCTCCACTTCGCCCGGTTTTCGGCATCCTCTCGTCGTAAGCCGTTGGCTCTCGCATTCTCGCATGTCAATCCATCGCTTCTTGGGTCGCCCACGGGGCCTCTTTCCTGATACCGGCAGATTCAGGCACCTATTTCCCACGTATCACAACGGCTGCATCTATTTGACAATATTTTTTGTTGTCAGGACAAGGTTTGATGATCGAAAGAGATATTTAATGTCCTTTTCAATAAATAAATCTTGATTTTAGATATTGTATAGAATAAAAAAAGGGAGGTAGGGAAGGTATAGGGTAGGGTAGAGCTTGAATTCATTAAATTAAAACCATGCAAACAAACTTTCACCAGGCAGCTAGTATAATATTATTTTGCTAATGTTAACTAGCCATAGTGCTGCGTGGGACTTGAATTGTAGGCGTAATTCAACTTTCAAGAATAATAAACGTTATTTAGTAAAATAATAACTCTACTCCTACTATTCCCACGCATAATATGTGGGTGTCCTATGTAGCATTTGACCCCATCTCAGCTGTAGATGAACCAGACGTATGCAGTTAGGGTTGCCAATTTTTTTAAGATCAAATATAGTATTTTCGGATTTAGTTGCCATAAAAATATAGTAGATAGGGAATTCATTAAAAATATATATGCATTTTTCATCAAATATATTCTGTATAAAATTTATCTTCAGTAAGTAGCTGGTCAAGGACGGTGTTTAAATGAGTTATTTCTGAATTCTAAACAATAAAATTCAGGATGCATTCCGTTTTAGGGTAAGTGATACTGATAAGCGACTTTATTTATAAAATACAGTAGTTCGCCTACTATATTGAAATTTTAAAATAATAGTATGCCTACACCAAAAATAGTAGGATACTATACTGTATAGTAGGGTATGCAACCCTATGTGCAGTTGCCTGCCTAGATAGTATATATTCATGCTTGCTTTAGAATGGCCCAGAATATTCATAATTGGCTTCAAATCGACTTTAATTATTGGTTGGTTTGATCCTACGTATTTTAGGTAATAAACACATTATATTTATTAATAGTGGACCATTAACAGTGACGCTGTTTAAATCATCTATAATGGATCTATGAGGCCAATGATTATGATAATGAGTGGACTCTTCGCGACTTACTTTACCCCTACCAACCCTTTTATCTTCCTTTAATACCTTCCTCTTGAAACACTGTATCTATTGTTGAAAATCGCATTAAAACCCGTTGCGTAGTTAAAATATCTAAGCGTAGGTACATAGATACCTACATAGGGACAGACGGCGGGAAGCGACGTTGTTTTATACTATATATACATTGATTTATTACTAACCGTAGATAGCACATGCACGCTTGAAAAGTGGGCCAGTGATAGACTGCTTAATCGCTAGTCAAGCAGTCCTTTTCCGTAGTCCGTCATTAGCCGTCGGCACGTAAACATGCCCAAGTGCGCGTTCAAAAATTGTTGAAACAATCTCCTTAAACGACGAAAAAAGGATGGGATTTCATATTTTGCGTGAATAAACACATTATACATCTTATCATGCATAAATATAGCGGTTTACATATATATGTCGTCGCAAGAAGGAAAGGGGTGTATCAGGATCATTGTCATCAGGGTGGTGATATCAGTATTAGGTCGTATTCGTCCAGATAAATTAAAGAAAAGGTTCACATTTACTCCACTGTATTTATTCCATTTCATTTTTGCACATCACTTATAATTTCACTAGAATTCAGAGCGGTATTACAAATGTAGGCAGTTGAGGTAATTTACTTTCTTATTTCAAAGGTGATTTTAAAATTACTTTATTTTAAAACGTAAATAACACTTTCTATTAACGAACTTCAAACGTAAACAAACGAAATGTGGAGACAGTTTCAAGACGCGTCACTCCTCGGCGGCGGTCGCGCCAAGAATGGCCGCCACTCGGCCCGAGTCGTGCCGTCGAGACTCTGTCAGCACGCCCCACCAGAGGGCGCACTCCCACTTCCGTTTTCATCGTCATGAGTCCGTACTATTGACCACATGAGTCCATACTATTGACAGTGATCCGTCACGGCCGTCCTGCTGTACACACGTCCTCGTGTGTAATCTGAAACATGAAAACCATAGCACAGTACTATATTCGCTCGGTCACTTCTGACCACAACACATCACCCAAATAAGTCTTATGAATCATGTGATTGGATCTATCAGACTGCATTAACCCACCAATTCTTCACATAAAACATACGTCCATTATCATTTATCATACTAAACTTCTGTAGATTGAGAGATAACAACATCATCTTGTACATAAATTATTCTTTATAAGTTGCCGACATAAATTCAGCTACGACTTCAGTTCATTAGAGAGGCGTGACAAGGTATAACACCAGACGGTTCATAAACCGTATCACAATTACCACCAATGAAGAAGGTTTAATCATCGTCACCAGTGTTTTCCCCTTGATGCTCTTGTTGAGTGGGAAACAAGCCCCAATCACAGAGCTCGCGTATCGTCCCCGACGTCCATTACTGTACATTATGTACTTAGATTCACTACAAATATGTGACATACCTACATCAAATTTTCAGTACTCAGCAAAAGACCCAATGTTACTTCGAGTGGGATTGAAACACTCCTTCATTAAATGCCATATGATTTTTGGTCATCCGTCAGCGCCATCCTAATTTAAAAAGAATAAGTAATGTTACCATACAGGAGAAATGACACACAGGCGACGAACCACCACACGACGGACGCCATCAGTCGGGCCGCCACGCAATCAGGCCGCCACGCAACCAGGCCGCCACGCAACTGGACCTGCACACAAGCGAAATACCACACAGACTAGGTGCCACACAGGTTGGGTGTCACTCTGGTCAGTGCCACTCTAATCGTCAAACTATGAGTTTATTCATCATATATCCTGTGTCACGTCTACCAAAGCACGATACAGGTAAGATGTCACACACGGGTAAATTTCACAGAGGCAAAATGCCACACATAAAAATGCCACACCGGCGAAATGCCATACAGCTAGAATGCCTCACAGGCTAAATACCACACAGACTTAATGTCACACAGACTATGCCACACAGGCGAAATGCCAAACAGGCGGGATGCCACACAGGCGGGAGCCACACAGGCGGGAGCCACACAGGCGGGAGCCACACAGGCGGGAGCCACACAGGCGGGAGCCACACAGGCGGGAGCCACACAGGCGGGAGCCACACAGACGCGAGCCACACAGGCGGGACAAATAAATAGAAGCTGTCTATCGATTCTCAGCTCGTGGTCAATCCTTCGACCAAATCTGTACTAAGTCAGTGATAGGTAACAGTCTTTCTGCTATCATAACCCGGTCAATAACGGTCTACGAGTTACACAACAAGTAATCGTCACAGATCCGAACAACTGTTTACGGTGTCATCTCTACAAAAACAACAAAATAAAATAAAATAAAAATAAACATTATTTCTACTGCCCAATATCAAAACTAAATCAGAAGTTTAATAATAAGAAGCTCTCACGTCTATTTGATACGCCAGTTATAGGTAACAATAGTCCATTTGTTGCCACACCAAAACTAAACAAGCAATAATCATCGTCATCGATTTTAACTGTTCGAACGAGTATACTCTATCTAGACTTTACGTTACGTTTAACCTCCCATTTTGAAACCATTTAACAATGTTTGTAATAACGAAGGCATCCCATATCAAGCCGCCTTCTAAAAAAATTACAAAATAAAATTTGCTATCTACAGCCACAACATCCGAGACTTTCAGGGCTCTTAGCCCAATGAGTCACACACATGACTCCCGGATCACTCCAAGTCAGCCAAATAAATCTGGATGTTTGACCTCAACAACAATTCAGGTACTTAAAAACTTGTACTGGCAGAAGGATATGAAATCTCACCATTGCTTACACTGTCTCATCTTACTGGCACAACAACAGAACTCAAAATAGTTACTTTATATCAGTTATCAAGGAAATTTCAGTACACGAAGCTAAAAATAATTTATAAAACCGGCTATTGAACTATCACCAAAATATCTGGACTTTCTCATCATTGTTATCGTTCAACACTTTCTCACAAAGCTTAAAACAACTACCTGCTATTAGCCACGCTCCCATAGCCTCCATCAGGCCGGTAAGCAACCATAAAACTCTCCCATAGGCTCCATTAGCCCACCATCACTGATAAAACACGATCACCTTCATCCGATGATGCAACAAATTTTGAGAAAACAAAACGATCACATCAATCTCATAAAAACCTCGGCTCGATAGTCGTCACGTATTGGGTTAGCGTCTTAGATTGATCCGTCTAACAAAGTCTTTATCCAGGTCAAACTAAGTCACATTGACTTAGTACACATGGTTTTCGGTCGAACTAAGTCACAGGTTTATCTTTAGTTACTCAAAACATAATTCGAAATTATCTACCGTCAATCAGTTCACTTACTCGTGTTTACTTTTTTTTTTCGTTAAATAACTTGATACTAATATAAAATTACGTTACTAACCAAACTACCTTTTTTTTTGTAGTATTAAAAGAAACGTATATCGGTGATCCCATTTTTACCGCGGATATCTTATCTCTCTATTCTACAACATTGGGAAACTACGACCACAATAACAAACATAATACAAATCTTGGCTTAAGAGCAAACTACTTAAGAAATCATACTATAAAATTGCTGACTTCATCGAGGACAAAAATACCTGGACATTATCCTAGCGTGAGCTGAAATGATAATTAGGAATTTAATAACAGTACATACTTAGGGACATACTATTCAATGATATTTACATAATAATATTAATACATGCAGTAGGTATGTTGTTTTAATTAATTTAAATAAACTATTGACTTCATTATACTTACATGACATAATACTTAAATACATGACATATTACATGATACTTACCAGCAGTCATTTCACTTTCACCATAAATGCGTATTTTGAGGGAATTATATGTTCCAGCTTTTTGTATTTCATTGTACTCTGTATTCATTGGTGTTTTCTGCTTGAATTACTGTATTGTCGAGTAATTAATTTTGTATGAAATAACCTATAAAGAGAAAGTTAGGTTACTAAACTGATATTGTGACTGCATTGTATACATTTCTTTGCATTGTACTTATCGTAATGGAGTATGTACTTACCATAGGGTACGTTATTGTTTGTTTTTAACTCACTCAATTCAGTATATATTTGCATATTTAGTAATTAGTGAGATTTGTATTAGTTAATCACAATACAGGCGAGCGGCATCATCAATGCGCTCGGTGGCGGATGTGGCGGGGTGACATATCAAATGACATTACGTGACTGTCAATGTCACAGTGTCGTGGACAAAGAATGTAATCTTTGGCTGCCTATTTTTTGTTTTCTTTTTTATATGGCCCTACATCCAAGTAACCGTTGTCCGCTCGATGGTGCTGTGGTGCCTAGTATTCATTTTATATTATAATTGTGACGTTCATAAGTGTTTGTAAAAACCTAAACTGAATAAACGTATTTGAGTTTGAGTTTGAGTTTATACTGAAATATGGAAAATTTCGTTCGAATTTCTCCTGTTAAATGTAAACAAACACGCTAATAATTTTTCTCTTTTTTTTTTCTCGATACATGTTTGCACCCTCCCGCTCGCATAGAAATCGCGGAGATCGCGGGGTCGTTATTGAATTTGCACATTCGAAGCCTATGTGAAGCCTATCCTATCTCTAAGACAACATCCTAAAGTACACCAGCTAATTGTTCCACAAACTCACTGCTACGGCATCCCTGCCACACTGTTATTATCAAATATTTACTTAATCAGCAATCTGGAACGACTTACGGTGACAGGAAAAGTCGAAGGCAAGAGACCCAGAGGCCGAAGTCCGAAGAGATGGGTGGACCAAATATCCGAACGATTCATCGAAACCGATGGAGACATGCAGTTTACCGAAGATGTCAGGATCCTCAGCAGTGAGGCAACGATCAAGAAGAAGAAGTCAGCAGCAGCACCACCATAACTATGCTTACGTACTCAATTTATAAAAATAATAGCACTATGCTTTCCACGTATTTCTTATTCTTGTTTTCTGATAACTGACGTGATGTTGGTAATACATAAAATCATAGCGCACCATGTTTCAAGATGGTAAAATAATCTTAGATTAAATAACACTTTTAACATAATTCTTTCTATTTTTGTGGAGTGATTTTTTTTCATAGTAACTTTCTATCAGACAGCCTACATGAATTGACATAGGTACCCGCAAAAGCTAACATTTTTAAACTTAGCAGTAGTTTTTGACATTTTTACCAACAAATTGTAACACTGACGTAACTGACGTTGTTTATGTTTTGTTTACATTCTTTCTATTTGTAGTTTCACTAAAGATACAAATAAACCTGCCATTCTCTCTACTAAGGGTATCAATAGTGTTTCTGTCAGAATACTTTTCTTAATTGTCAAAGTAAATAACTCCTAAAATCCGCTAGGGAGCCTCTTCAGCACAGGTTTTTACTAAATAATAATTATGTATAGGACTCACCAGATAGAGAGGAACTTTTAATATCACATCATTTCTCAGTCATGTACACTCGCAGATTGTCTACTATCGTCGTCCCATGTTGAAACAATCACGTTGAGGCTACCAGTCCAGCGTTGCATTCCAATGTTGTTCTCGTAGGTGAAGCGAACCGTTGTGCACCATTGTTATGCAATAGAAGAAAATAATTGTATTAGTAAAACAAAAATAAAAAATTAATATACACCGTTTTTAATTGTTTGATTTTATTTAATCTGCAGTAATCTAAGCAATTAATTTACTTGTGGTGTCAAACCACACTGCTAAATGGATCTAAATGTAAGCGTTTACTTTAAAGTCATTGAATAAACTTTAGCTGGCTAATTTAGAACTACGCAAATTATTTAACTAACTCAATTTTATATTTAAAAAGGAAAATATTTTACATGAGTAATCTAAATTAAATTTAACAAAAACAAAGAAGCCATACCAAAGTGCCGTCCATAGTACGTTTCACTCGATTTTTAATAATGTTGTCGATATCCCAGTGGTGCTCTCGAAGGCCCGGGGTCTGCCTTGACCATGGCCCATTTGGTACAGATGATCTGCTGTTTACTTTATGAATCCCCCAATCTTTCTGACGAAGTCTTTGTCTTATATCTCGGGGTGTTTGGACTCTTGGCTGCGCTTTGAACATGTTAAATCATTTTACATTTTAATGTAGGCAACTCAACTGGATCGAGTAATCACCTTTCTTTTATTATTACGCTTTCACGTAGCGTATCTGCATTTTCTTTGTTGCTTTTCATCATACCATCTCTTGGGCGTTGCGTTCGTCATCACCGCTTCTGATGTCGTCGCGTGAAGGAAAGGGGTGTATCAGGATCATTGTCATCAGGGTGGTGATATCAGTATTAGGTCGTATTCGTCCAGATAAATTAAAGAAAAGGTTCACATTTACTCCACTGTATTTATTCCATTTCATTTTTGCACATCACTTATAATTTCACTAGAATTCAGAGCGGTATTACAAATGTAGGCAGTTGAGGTAATTTACTTTCTTATTTCAAAGGTGATTTTAAAATTACTTTATTTTAAAACGTAAATAACACTTTCTATTAACGAACTTCAAACGTAAACAAACGAAATGTGGAGACAGTTTCAAGACGCGTCACTCCTCGGCGGCGGTCGCGCCAAGAATGGCCGCCACTCGGCCCGAGTCGTGCCGTCGAGACTCTGTCAGCACGCCCCACCAGAGGGCGCACTCCCACTTCCGTTTTCATCGTCATGAGTCCGTACTATTGACCACATGAGTCCATACTATTGACAGTGATCCGTCATATATATTACGTGTAGATGCAGAAAATGGAGTACTGACGCCGACGATACAAGGGAGTACTAAACCAGGAAGTTTCTTATGCCTCGAAGGACAGTGGAAAGTGGTATTTATAATTCATAAAGTACAGTTCATAAGTTCTTGTGAAACATTACCTCTTCCCAAAGGTTGTCTGGGAGAGATCGCTTAAAGCGATAAGACCGCCTTTGCGCACATGTATATTATGCTGATTTTTGTATATTGTCTTATAATATGTGTGCAATAAAGAGTTTTTACTTACTAACTTACTTACAGTAAGCTGCAGAGCAAACGGAATCTCCATGGCTATTACCAGTAATAATGTATTCTAGGGGTACGTTCGATTTGCAGCTGACAGTACCTATCCGTATCTACGTCCACTCACTGTCATAGAGCAAGAAATTTTAAGTCGGTGTAAGGATCACACCAGCAAGGTTTAAAGAAGAAGGTCATTATCATCATCCTGGGGTTACTGCAGCGCCTCTGTGGCATTCGCAACACCATCTCAGGATGATACCCTCGATATAAGCTCGACTGCCCTATCCAAAGACATTGGAAAGAGTTAGTCATAGGTCGCAAATAGTGTTCCAAATACCTACAAAATAATCTTACTAATATTACTAACATATAAGTAAAATTGTCACTAATATAATACTAACAAATTATGGATCTATGGTCTGAAATAAATATTTAGGTCTACTGGAAGAGATTTCTCATTAGAAATAAGTAGCGCCTGTTGTGTTCGTTTTAATTTCGTACTTTTATTTTAAGTTTAAGTGTACAATAAACGGTTAAATAAATTAAATCATCATCACGGCTTATAACAGTCCACTGCAGGACTTAGGGCCTCTCCCACGAAAGGGGAGGTTATTGCCATAATCTCTACGCTTCGCAATCGGGTTGGAAATCGCATTATTATAAATATAACTGTGGAAAACGCTGCTGCCCATTATTCAGCGGAGACTGGATCTTTTGTCCTGAAAACATTAGTCGCCTTGTACGACACCCACGAGTGTAAGGGGTTGGTGTTATTCTACTCTGCGGACACCACACGGCCAACAAATAAAATAAATATAATTTATTTTGAAACGCGGTTCCGCTCTCACGCGGCACGCGAGGGTACGAAGAAATTATTATGTTTTCCGGAAACAGAAATACGTAATATGGACCACTCGGGACTCAGCTTTCTACCCGTGAGTTTTCGGAATAAAAGTTTCTCCAAGATTATATGGATACCACTCAATCCCGCAACACATACTAACAAATTCACCTAACTTTGTACAAACAGTATTTATAAGTTAGGTATTGGTATTGGTTGGATGTGTGCTCTTCAAACAAGTTTAAGCTGAATAGGTTAGTTCTACGCTAATTAAAGATACACAAAATATCTTTCAACCAATTTTGTACAACAGCTGGCTAATTACGTAAGTCTGTTGCCAACAATTCCCTGATTTCAACGATTGAAATTGTAAATTTTACAATTACGTATGATCGCTTTAATAGGTTCAGTTTACTGCAATGGAGCTTTGATAGCAACGGGACCCATGAAATCGATGATACCGAATCGCAATAGTAACAATTTCAATCATTGAAATCTGAGAATTGTTGGCAACAGTGTTACATAATTTGCCTACAGGTAAATAAACGAAGTGCATCCTGATTGCTGTTTTTGTGTATTCTTCTTATAATTAATTAAAGGTACGTGCAAAACTTCATGCAGAAAAAGTGTATTTATATCTATGTATACATATAATGTATACATAGATAGTATAAAACAAGGTCGCTTCCCGCCGTCTGTCCCCATATACGCTTAGATCTTTAAAACTACGCAACCGTTTTAATGCGATTTTCAGCAATAGATAGAGTGATTCAAGAGAAAAGTTAATAAGGAATTATGTATTAACATAGTATTATGCTTATTTTATTCATATATACCTATTAGTATGTATAGAATATTATGTATGTATTAAGTTATAGTATATAATTATTGTGCACGTCGTATCTGCGTATACTGATCACATATATCTTTTTGTAGGCCTGCTGGAAGAGATTTCTTTTTAGAGATAAGTAGTGCTTGTTGTCTAATATATAATTTGTACTATCTCTTTAATCTGTGTACAATAAATTGTTAAAATAAATAAATAAAATAAGGAACAATAAGGGTAGGTAGGGGTAAAGTCGCGGCGGGTCAAAACATAGGAAAAGAAAAGTCGACTGACTCATAAAGAATTTTATGTACCACGATTTCGATTCCATAGTTTGGACTGCCATTGGTGACACCAATCCGTTCCCGATTACCGTTGGGGTACACCAGGGCGCTGTGCTCAGAAAACTTCTGTTCAACGTGATATTAGACGTATTGTCAGACAGCATCCGAGATTATCATGAGGTGCCCATGCTGACGATATCGCGCTGACAGACTCTGACAAGGGGTGACGCTGCTGATTATGGTAATGTTGCCAGCCGTTTTAGTACGCTTCCACACGGCTTTACTTTTTATTGTTCATGTTTAGTTTTTATGTTATTTGTTATATAAAATAAATTATAAAATAACTTTTTTACTTTTTAAAAAAAATTACCCCTAAGATCAAAATATACCGCAAGCGTAAGGCAGCGTACACACAGCACAGGTAAATAATTAACCCTCACGCGCCCGTGGGCGCCTAAGTATCCATAGCGAATGTGAAGGTATGCGAAGGAGCTTGCGTTTACATAATTTGTGACGTACGGACGGACGGTACGGGTAACATTTTTGTGGGACGATGTTGCGAATTGAATAGCCTCTTGTAAGTTAGAATGTGAGTGGGCTGGGTCCGGATATGTGGTTGGAAATGGGTTTTCATTGAATTGCCGACTTTTGCCTTTAAACATACTACACAAACTGTATAAAGGAAGTCCAGACAACCCTGCCTATATGACCAATAACGTTGAGCGATATGTCATTGGAAAAGATTTTTTATTTTATGCAACTTTTACTATGGCGACAACTCTCGAATCGCTGTGGGAATTATGGTTAATTAAAATAAAGTTCATTTTGCACTGTACATTCCATAACTTTTAAAATCGCTTAACGTTAATGGTCATATAGGGTGGGGTCCATACATTTCTGCCAGTCCTCCTTTGAATAAAAATAACGTTCTTTTAGGCAATGTGGACTAAGCTTGACACACTTGACAGGCAATGTCCTACCAAATCGCAGATAAGTATAACCTTGGGGTCTTCAAGTCAAGACATAACTACTGGTAATGAATCTGCTATGTAAGCATGCTACATTTTCGACATCATCATCATCATCTTCAATTCACACACCAATGCTAATATTGTGTATATATGTATCTATATATGTATATATTTTGTTAGGTATATGGTATATATGCAGAAATATATCGATAGTATAGTCTATTTTTAATAATTAAATATTTATGTATTGTGCACGTCTTAAACTGCTTCCAGTCATTACGTTCTCTTTGCTGTAGGCCTGCTGGAAGAAGTTTATTTTTAGAAATAAGTAGTGCCTTTTGTGTCATGTATATATTTGCCATATCTTTGTTACCATTTTTGTGTGCAATAAACTATTAAATAAATAAATAAATACACACACACACCTTAAATTTCTAAATTGTACCAATATAATACAGATGCTAGTCTCCATCCGATGTATCTGACTGACTGATCCCTAAGATACAAGTTTACTTAGTTTAAGGATCAGAAAATCGTTTTCCTAGTTATGTAGACATTTGCAACGTTAAGCTTTCATTAATTTGTTACGTGACTTCGTTATTTTATTGGAATAAATGATATTTCATTTACTTTTTTTTGTCTTTATTTATTTAATTGGTTTGCTTAACGTGAAGACTGCAGTAAAATTCTTCTTCTTATTGTAGAAAATTTAATGGAAACTATATGCTCATACATTCTTTTCCTGTACCTGTAAAAATTTTCTTTCAAAAAATTAAGAAAATTTAGGGTATTTACTTCTTTATTTATTTAATATATATACATGCCAAGTTTCATGCTTTCTGCCGGAAGGGTCCATAACTCCATACTAGATCTGGCTAACGAGCCGCAGTATATTGAGTGCCACAAGCTAGAATCTACATCTACAATCTACAATACCAGTATATATTTTATTATGTATATTTGTATGTGTATTTATATCTATACTATTGTGTGTATTTAGTATCTTATTTATAATTATTTATGTAGTTTATTAAATATGTATATTTTAAACTATTGCGCACGTCTCATCCCCTATAATCTATAATGTCTCTCTTCTATAGGCCTGCTGGAAGAGATTTCTTCTTAGAAATAAGTAGTGCCTGTTGTGTCGTCTTTAATTTTGTAATTTCTGTATACTTTATATTGTGTGCAATAAATTGTTAAATAAAAATAAAATAAATAGAATCCTGACACACAGACTTTCACCTCTTCCTCAATCATACATCTCCTCTGTATACGGAGAAGGTTCAAGTGGACTGTTCTGGCCTGGTGAACATTGATGAAAGAATAATAAAATTGACGGTTTCCAACAGGTTATTACAGACTTACAAAGTCTGTGATGTTTGCTTACTCAATTAGAATGCCATTAGAGCGACACGACACACCTTACCTTACCCCATTGAATGCAGGCAATTTCACACCATTGTGTACGATACTTAATACTGTATGGCAGTATTAAGTACCAGTATGAGAGTCCGGTAGCATTAAATGTTCGAATATTGTTATGTAAGTACCACTTTTAGTTATTATTAGATAAGACTCTGTTTTCTGTAAATTATTGTCGTGGATTATTTTCCCTTTTCATTAAAGGCAGAGGACAGTAACTTCTCCACGTGTATATTCTTTTTAATTTCATACAAGAAAAAAAAATCAAATCACGTTTATTCAGTTTAGGCTTTTACAAACACTCATGAATGTCGGAATCTTAAATATTTTACATAATTAAAAATATAATGCTTCGGCGCCGCGGCACTACCGCCACAGGCCATAAAAAAAACTCTGCGAAAAAGAAGAACTATGAGTAGGTAACTCATATTTCATGCCAAGTTTCATGCTTTCTGCCGGATGGGACCATACCTCCATACTAGATCTGGTTAACGAGTAGTATTATATCAAGCGCCACAAGCTACAATCGTGACACACTTTTCGCTGATTTGATTTTTCATGCATTTACACCGGTTGAGGGTGCTCCTGACCTGTCATTTTGAGATAGTAAGAAATCACCATAAAATTCTTTCTGCCCTTTAGAGCCTATTTCTGATCTATCACTGTACCAACCTCTTCAGATGACCGTGAGGAGAAGTTGGAGAAAGGTCACGTTCTGGTGATTCTCCATCTGAAGACCTATGTCAACCTCGTTAAGGAAGCAAACCCAACGACTGGCGCGCTCGAATACGGTGCTAAAATTCGGTTAACATCAAAGTACGAAACGGTTACCCATCCAGTTACCGGTAAACGGGGTGAGGTAACAATACCTTCCTGGTTCTGATAGGTTTTTAACAATACTGTATGTCGCTCGTAACTCGCGAAGCTTTAAGAATACCAATTTCACTTAGTGGCGGCAGACTAAATCTGGCCCCGGGCCTTTCTTGTGATTATGTAACACTGTTGTTTCCGATGGACTCGTTTCGTTTTCGTGTAACTTTCGCTGTTTTCGCAAATCATGTGCATTGACAATTCGGCGAGTTTATTTTTTGTTGAGGACCCTCAGTAACGCAATGTACCACTGAGTTTAGACTCTCAGGCTGCCCTAGGTCAAATCAATACTGTCTTGGAAGTTGGGACCTTCAGCCATGGATTAAATGCCTGCAGCAAATTACTTATTTGGGAAGCAAAAAAGCAAGTACCACCGCCTTATCTGTTTCTGTTGCCAAGCAACAATGTGAGCATTGTTGTGTTCCGGTTTGAAGGATAAGGTAGTCAGCGAAATTTCAAACATGAGACATTTCATCTTAATCCTCATAGTGACATGCGATTCTGCATTTTTTTAATTGCAACCTAAATTAATGAATTGTAGATGTTATGGGCGACAGTTACCACTTACCATCAGGTGGCCTGTCTGCTTTTTTGTCACTGAATAGCACAAAAAATAACCGCGCAGTAACTATACCGAATATAGAAAATCGACGAAAACGAGAAAAGTTACACGACATCGAATCGTACTAACTAAAACGATACAGTTTTCATAATCGCACCACCAGCTGTATCACGATCGCCGCCCCCCGCCCCTTCTCTCCCCTCAAACACAGGTATTACCCCATTGTCACTCGCTCCTGGCTTTGTACAGAGTTTTGTTCAAATTTACAAACGGTTAACTCTGTAACAGTGTGGTGTTTCGAAATGTTCTTTGTTTTGGGGCACACCTGCGGCTTGGCAATGCAGGCTTGGATGGTTTCTGATCTGACATCTTATATATTATAGCCAGCTTTACACTGATGAATGAAGAATGCGAGCTTTTGTGTTACGTACTCATCATATTTATTTCAAACAAAACTGGTGTGTCAAACGTCAGTGGTGTGCAAAATAAATAACTTGAAGACTGAAGATTTCTCGTCGGACGTATCCGTGGATATCGTAAGTGCTGTATGCCGTTACATGCCGTGAAGTTCCGGCACAACAAAAAACGGACAATTCTATGTGAGGGTAGGACGCCTACCCGCATCCAAGTGAGGGTAGGAAGTCTACCCGCACATCACCGCAGCTGTCACCTCTTCACTGCAGTCTTCCTGTGACCACGGTGGGTATAACCCTACCGAAACGTCGGGAAAACGAATTGAAAAGGTACGTCGCGTATGAATCCCGTTTAATATAATAATACGTATTTATAAGTGACTTATAATTGAAGTTCGAAGAGACCTGCCTTCGAAGAAGCCCCAGGGTTACATGGGACATGGGTGCCTAAACTTGCCAGTGTCAAAAAAGAGGTCCCACGGAAGACCTTAGAAGCGATGGATTGGCTTACGACATGAAGATGCCGAAGATCGGGCAAAGAGGGGAAGAAAGAGCAGGCAAGCCAAAATTGACCGCTCGAATGATGATGACGATGACAGTAGCTTCCGCCTGTGTAAATTTCTGACAGAGTGCGTTATCCTTCAAAGCGAATCACAACAACGCAAGCGTTACTGTGTAGCGCTAGAAACACAAATAAACTTAAATATGTTGCCTTCAGAAACCTTTAACAGATATCTAACAGATGAATACTTTGAAATACTGAGGCAGTTCAGCCTTAGATATTCCAAATAGAAAATGTATATTTTCAAACTATACGCGATATAAGCTGGCTCAACTTTCCTTCTATCCCACATTTTCCCAGAATACTCTCCACATATCTACGTCCATTTTGTTTGCAGTTTATACGGCATAGATTACGCAAGGAGATAGGTTTCCATTTTCCAGGAAAACGGGATGGGAAGCTCAGTTTTTCCAAGCGTTTAGATTTTCAGGTCGCCGGGTCGTATTCAAAATGCATGTTACTACGAGATAGGGGTATATTTTGAAGGAAAAATTCCTTTCTGAATTTTAAAACACGAGGGTCTTATATTCCTTGCACTTTCTGCTTGGACCTCTACGCGAGTTGCAGTTCAAACGCAGTAGATGATTATTATCTAGGCATTAATATGTTTGACTAAAATAGTTTATCGACACTCAAAGCCTAATGTTCCAATTCCATTAACGAAAACAGTCGTTGAAGGAAAACTTTTTTCACGCCAATCCTCAACGCGGCTACAGAAAAAAGATGCAGCTTACTCGGCATAATTGAGAAACTTATAGTCGAAATTTTAACATGAAAATATGAATAGATAAAATCGTGTATGCAACTGCATATAATTAGGTATTAAAAAACTCGTGACAAACTTCCTTTTCATGTTTTAGTACCTTTTATATGCGAGTTTCATACTACTATTATTGAGTCGTTGAGAAATTTACATATCATCTCCATGTACTTTTACAGTATTTACCTGTTGCTTTTTAATAGATTATGCACCAAGGGGGTAAAGCAGTGTCTTCTTTCATTTGCGGCATATTGGATCCTGAGCGTAACGAAGGACTCTAGAGTTAATTCCCGAGCGTAGCTAGCTTAAACTTAGCGAAACTTTTGAGCGCTGGAGTAATGTAGAGTTCTAAGTGAAGCGACAGGTTCAAGCCGCCCAAAACTAAGACAGTTTTATCCCAGAGGTGTATAAATAAATAATAATAATAATAAATATTCGTGGACAAATTCACACAGCGCCATCTAGCCTCAAACTAAGCAAAGCTTGTACTATGGGTGCTAGCTAACTGATGTACTACTTAAATACTTTTGAATACATAGGTACTTTTTATACATAGAACACCCAGACCCGTAACAGAAATTAAAATTCATCATTTCAATTTCTGCCCGGCCGGGAATGGCCGGGGATGGATGGAGGAATGGAATGGGGATGATGACCATTGAACCACTCAGGTTGTTCTCTAGTTTTCACACCATCTATGAGACAATAAATAAAGCAATTGCAGCGTCTGATTTAGTAAACTCCGAAGTTAATTTAGTGTAGCTTTACGATATTTTTGTGTCAATGTAGAATTAAACAGGACTGAAAATGATTACACATTAATAATTTAAACTTTACAATTTGAGCAGTCTTAGGTCCTGCAACAATACTGTCTAGTGTCACAGTCTTTTGCGAGTTATAATTGTCGAGCCTTTTTTTTGTTAGTATAGAGAACAATAAATATTGTGCGAATATCGAATAAAGTCTCTTTACGAAGCCCGTATGCTAATTTTCATACGAATTTTGACATTCCAAATTCAAATCACTTTACTCTCTCGTTACTTTCATACAATATTATCTCCTTGCGGGTAATAAGGCCCATGAACACTTCTTACTTATAACACATATTATTATATCAGGCTCTTATCCTTATCCTTCATGATAGAGATCTTTGGTATAATCTCCTTTCGTTTTATGCAAAGCCGACCAAATAATATCTGACGACACATATTGGCCCGGTTCTCCGTAAATCGGAACATGGGCCGCAGCGCTGTAGTGTATTGCTAACACTGCTATCTGCAACCTCCACGTCAAGCGCAAGACTTCATAACGCTGCACTTTATTAAGTTCAGAGTATGTATAGTGGAGTTTTCCTAGAGATTTTGTTTCGCTTGTGTAGCAAGTTGTTGTTATTATACAATCTCTGTTAATCGTTGTTGTTGTTGTGAGATAAGTTTTATCAATGACTATGTATTTAAATCGTCCTTTGTGCACAGTGCAATACAGTAGATAGTGTTGTATTTGAAGAAAAGTAAAGTAAAACACCACTATAATTCCACTCAGACACAATTCAATTAAAATCATTCAATCATGCTGTCATTTAATTATTTAAATCTGGTGCGTAAATAATAGGGTCGTTGAATAAAATTCATTACTTAAATTGAAGGATTTTACGCGGCCGCGACACAACGACTAAGCGGGCACGACGCGGTGGCTATGCGGTGACTAGGCGGGTGCTGCACGTTTACTGACAGATTATAAAGTGAGCTGTCTATTAGTCAGTCACTCAGTTCACTGCAGGACTTAGGGCCGTTCCCATGAAAGGGGAGGTTATTGCTATAGCAGATTATAATCTCTACGCTTGGCAGGTGGGTTGAAGATCGCAGTGTTTAAATATAACAATGGAAAATGCTGCATTTTCCAAACTACTACTTTAGATCTTTTGCCTCGAAAACATTAGTCGCCTTGTACGACACCCATGAGTGTAAGGGGTTGGTGCTATTCTACTCTGCCGGATACCACACGGCCAATTAGTATAGAAACCAAAAGGACAAACCACGCAGAATTCGTTTTCGTCTGCTCTCATTTTCACATTTTACTCAGAAATAAGACAGTCTCAGTATCAGGAAACCCTATTCCAACATAACTGGAAACAGAGCCCATTATGTTTCCCCTTTGACAATTGCATGTCGGAAATGAATCGATCGCGTCGGGAACTCATCAAAACTTTATTTTCGTACTGAACAAGCTCTTTGTGATAACGGGGAGTTGTAATTTCATCTTAGCCCCCATATGGTTCCTTCGCGTAGAAACTCAATAAAAACTTCCTCAGCCTCTCTTTTTGTTTGAAAGTTCACTCTCGTAGGTTCCAGAGGTCACCCTCGATTGAGTGTGGAGTGACGTGTGACCTTTTACACTCCTGTGAGGCTTTCCTCAGATGATTTGCTCAATAAAGTGTTTGATGAATTGTGTCGAGTAAAGTATACAATTGTAGTGTAATTTGAAGATGTTGATGCGATTTAATTGATTTTGGTGGGAGCTTCTTCTTCTGTCATAATATTGTAAAAAGATATATTTTTGTAATCTCGTTTCCTTAACTTAGCGGTATAATGATAATTTGATACTATTGAATTAATTGTTTTTTAACATTGTTCAGAATATACAGGACTGCTCTGGCATAAAGTCATTAGTAAATAGTGGTAATAAGCCTTTGGATGTACGTAAAGTAAAATGTTATAATAATAAACAAAATTGTATAGTTAACTTAGTACATCAAAATATCCAAGGCATGACGAATAAAGAATTGGAAGTTGAGCTATTCATGAACGGTGAGAATGTTGATATTTTTTGCATTACTGAACATTGGTTAAAAGATCACCAGCTCATATTTGGCTTTAACAACCATAAACTTGCAAGTTCGTTCACAAGAGGGCAGGCAATTCATGGAGGTTCCCTAATACTTGCTCGTAATTGCCTAAAATGCAAGGAACGCACTGATATTGTCAAGCTGTCTGTTGAACGATCTGCTGAAATTGCCTGTATAGAACTTGAGCGACTTATTGTAATGAGCGTATACAGACCTCCGGCTTCATCATTTGATTTGTTCGAGAAAATTATGGATGAAGCCCTTATTAAAGTTAGCAATTGTAATAAAAATATTGTTGTTTGTGGAGATTTTAATATAGATTTATTAGACGTATATATATTATCAATTGAGACCTAGAACTTCACTAAGAGATAAATTCAGGAATATTAATACGAGAAATAAAGATAAGCTTGTTGCTGGTGCTTGTCGTCTAGCCAAAGTCCACAAATCATTTATGGGTCAATGTGTACGCTTTTATAATAAGGTTCCAACAAATATTCAGAATTTACCATTGAATAAATTTAAAGTCGCTATAAAAAACAAATTATGTCAAAAAAGTTATTATAGTATATCTGAATATGTAAATGACAAAAGTCCATGGGACTGAACTGCTGTTCTATACAGGTATTTACTTTTAAGATAGTATATAGGACAAATAATGTATTAGTACATAAGACATGTTTAAAAAAAAAAAAGAATTAACGTAGGTTTCTTGCCGTTTCTTTTCCCCACGGAGAACCACCTTGGAAGCGGCGTTAATTTTCCTTCCTCTCCCACACATGGTGTCTCCTGTCTGCGCTAGGGTAGGGGTAGGGTAGTAGTTAGAGTAAGGGTAGGGTAGGGTAGGGTTGGAGTAAGATAGAGGTAAGGTAGTATAGGGTTGGGTAGGGGTAAGGTAGTGGTAGGGTCGGGGTAAGATAGTGGTAGGGTAGGGGTAAGGTAGTGGTAGGGTAGGGTTAAGGCAATGGTAGGATAGGGTAGGGGTAAGGTAACGATAGGGAAGGGATAGGATAGAGTAGGGTGGTAGCGACTACCTACCACATGCAGCATGTGTGATGCACGCTCACTTAAAAGTCTGTCTGGCGGTGGCGTGGGGGCCGGGTCGCTCTTTTCCCTCAAATATGGTTGAATTGGACGATGGCTGGGCCCTGCGTTATACTCGTGAGCGGGTGCTGCCTTGGTGGACTGGCTTACTCTTGCTGTAGTTTTAGGTGGTTTTTTCTTAATTATATTAGACATACCTATATAATATAATATAGCGTTCCGGCTCTGCCTGGCATTGTCCAGCACGGTTCGGTTGGCGAGGGATACGTTTATCTACGGTCATAGGGCGGTCAGCGTGTCACTGTGTGTTTCCTTCCTACTTTCCTATCCCCCTCATTTTTGACGATTGAAAGAGATATTTATTGTCCTAATCAATAAAGAAATTTTGATTTGATTTGATTTGATTTGATTTGACATCAACTATTAGTACTTAATTCTATTCATGAAACTATTTAAATGACGATGTATGATTATTACTACGAATCAATGAATATGAATATGAATATGAATATACCTCGGTTCAGCGGCTAGCGGTAAACCTGCCAGGTAGAGTCCGATACTTATTGATTCTGTCTAAAAAGTAAATAGACTTGGGAAATTATAAGATTGATTGATTTTGAATGATGAGACGTCCATCTTTTACTATCTTGTTGTAAACAAACGGACGTCTTCATTAATCAATAAGTTTTGTTTATTGTTGATCTCGATCAAATTAGTAATTTCCCCAGTCGCTTTAAATTTTTAGACAGAGTTTAGGAAAGCGCTTTCAGATTTACTGACGAGTTGAAGTAAAATCGAAATGTAAGTAGATTTACTTTGACAAAGTGCTAACCCATTCTGATCAATATGTTTACGATAGAACCAACAGCAATTATGATCATTTCTATGTGTCTAAGTGTCGATTGAGAAAATCCTTACAAGCCTAACCAACCAACCAGGTTGTCAGTTAAAAACAAAAATATCCACAAAACAACTAGGTTGTCACCGAGAAATCAGGTTGTTATTTTCGGTTAAGAAAAAAGTTTACTAACCAACCAACAAGATGAACAGTGGTTTGTCAGTTAGGAATAGACGAAAATTTCATTTACAAATTACTTTGTTATTGCATATTCTTAATTTATTCATATCTTTGTTTTTTCTAATTAATTAGGATAGGTATTATCACTTGACATAAACTCAGCAGGCAAATATAATAAGCGGTGAAGTTCTTTTACGACGGCGTCAGTGCAAAAGTTTCCTTTATGACACAGACTTGAGTCAATTGAATTTAGGCTTTGGCTTGGCCGTAAAAAAATAGATAATAAATAACAACAATAAAATAGACGATACTATAGATAATTATTTCATAATTATACTTTGCTATATACAATATAGCCGTTAAGCTGTGTGGTGTCCGGCATAGTAGAATAGCACCCCTTACACTCGTGAGTGTTGTACAGGTGACTATTGCTTTCGAGGCAAAAGATCTGAAGTCTCCGTAGCATGGAAAATGGGCAGCAGCTTTTTCTATTGTTATATTTTTAACACTGCGATCTCACAACGAGATTATGGCAATAATTTCACTTTACGACCTGAGTGGTTCAGTGGTCTGCCACGCAAGAGGTCCCGGGTTCGATACCCGGCCGGGCAGAAATTGAAATGATGAATTTTAATTTCTGTTACGGGTCTGGGTGTTCTATGTATAATAAGTATGTATTTAACAGTATATAAGTAGTTTATCAGTTATCTAGCACCCATAACACAAGTTTTGCTTACTTTGGGGCTAGATGGCGCTATGTGAAATTGTCCACGATTATTTATTATTATTTATTATTAATAACCTCCCCTTTCGTGGAAGAGGCCCTAAGTCCTGCAGTGGACTGATATGGGCTGTGATGATGATGACATTGTCATATACACACTTAAGACCTAATTAAAAATAGTATACAAATAAAAAAATTAGTTTTTAAATAAAAAACAGACTAATCTAATTCGGCTGGCGGCGTTACCTATATGAATCATCAGAATTATACGCTAACCGAGGTAAGCGCCAGCACGTCTGACTGTACTCGTAGTTCGAATTTGTTTCAGATAATGAAACAACGCAGGTGTCAGCTGGATGCGGAAGTCACAGGACCGGCCTTTGTGGTAATCTCTGCGGGAGGCATGCCCAGCAGTGAACGACTATTTGGTGATATGAATGAGAATTATCACCTAGTAATTAATTTTATTACACTAGTACTGACAAGAACTGTTCGCTGTGTTAACATAAGACCCTACCTGTCATTAATGCAGTGTGTTTATAGCAAGCAGTGGTATTACTTGTGTGTCCTGGTCGCATATATAACAAGAACTAATGTACATAACTCATGAGTCGGCACTGGGGTTCGAACATGGTACGTCGTACTCGTACCCCAAGTTGGACCCCTTAACCATTAATAGCATTGGTGCTTAGGAGTGAAGGACCATGTCCAGGATCGGACTAATTAGACCGATGACGATGATTATGATACTAAAAATCAGATCAAATATTTATTTAAGGTAAATCTTGTGTGCGCAAGAAATAAATGAAGTAATTTAGGCGTAATATTGTATGACCAATGTTTCGTCTAAGTCTGGCCACCAGTGGGGGTGTGGGTTTCACCTAATTCATACGCTGGGTCTTGAACCATTTTTTCCATAAGGGTCTTTTGTTGTATGTAATAATCAATTATAAACTATTGGCAAATATTTTTTTCTATTTGAAACAGCTAAAAAACAACAATGTAAAGAGTCAACACAAAAGTCACGTACGAGTATGTTACCCCGTAAGTCGAACGTCGTTTTATCAAAGGGCGACATAAGCTTATCGCTTCTATGCCGACGGTGAACACCCCTGACGTTATCTGAAGGCCCTTTACGAAGGTTGACTAAACCTGGTATCCGGATAGAATATTAAGTGAAGTGTTTAACTTTAAGTGCGCTATTTTAAGTGTGATTTCGTCAATTGTTCAGGTCAGACCCCGGGACAGCAAATTCTCTCAAAAATCCACAATATTTTCAAACAAATGATACATGAATGAGTAACAAAACATCCGTCATTAGTAGCATTGTAACAGTTTTAATATTTATAACATAACTTATGTGCATTTATTTATTCAAGACAATCTGAACCTACTATTTTCAGTCGCATAAAACCTCTTTTGTACTATGAGTAGTACCTGATTAAATTAAAAATGCTTGGTCTACATATATATTATTTAGAGTGAGGTACAAACGTAACTTAAATGGGGGTACATTACGCACACATGCTCATAGTAAAGTAAAACCCAAGCGTACGTATTATCTTAATCCATGTGCTTAAAAGTGGTACAATAACATCCAAGTTCCGAGCAAGTGTGATGAAAAAGATATTATTACAACTTCGTTGGCGTAAATCATAAAGCATGGTTGTAACCATGCCACAGCTTTCAAGTAATAATAGTTATTGTGATAAACCGCGGATGGACGGACAGACGGGCATGGCGAAACTATAATGTTCTTTGGTTTTCGACGGAACCCAAAAAAAGACAAATGACCCATCCTCTAAAAAAGCCCTAATGAATAACAAACATAAAATAAGTTTGTCTCTAGCTTACAAATGACACCTTTAGTCAATAAGTCAAAAGAAATGAATATTCTTGAGACCATCCTTGAGTTTGTTTCAACTGGAGCGACTCTCGAAAACAAAATAGAAATACCAAAATTGTTTTGTCCGAGTATACGTAACCAGCTTAAAAAAAATTAAAATACATATATAGACTTTGTGGCCGTGTGGTGTCCGGCAGAGTAGAATAGCACCAACGCCTTACACTCATGGGTGTCGTACAAGGCGACTAATGTTTTCGAGGCAAAAGATCAAGAGTCTCCGTAGCAGCATTTTCCATTGTATTATTTAAACACTGCGATCTCCAACCCGCCTGCCAAGCGTGGATATTATGGCAATAAACTCCCCTTTCATGGGAGAGACCCTTACTCCTGCAGTGGACTGTTACGGGCTGTGATGATATAGACTTTAGTAGCTCTTTCTATATGTATTGAAGTAGATAAGCGAGATGCAAAGTTATAAGCACATGAAGTTAGTATAGTTGATTAGGTTAGATTTTTATTGTTAGCAGCGACAAACGAGCAGACAGCCCACCTGTTGGTAAGTGGTAACTGTCGCCCATAACATCTACGATTAATGCCTTAGGTTCCAGGCAACAAAAATGCAGAATTGCAGATGCGTTGTCATTGTGAGGACTAAGATGAAATGCCTCATGCCTCTAATTGCGCTGGCTACCTCATCCTTCAAACCGAAATACAACCATTGTTGCTTGGCGGCAAAAATAGATATGGCGGTGTACTCAGGCGGACTCCTCAGGCTTGACAGAGTCCTACCACCTGATGACAGTTAGTTAGCTATATTCCGCTGGGTATAAGGCCTTTCACACCCATAAGGTGACAAGGATAAACCTCCTATAAAATACGAGTATAATATTTAAAACTTTCCATGAAATACACAGTGGGATCCTCTTTTACGCCTCCTGCAAATGCAGAGGGATCTCATTAATAAATTATTACGGTGTTTAGAAATTTAAGATTCTTTTGTTCCTCACTAAAGAATTATAAACCAAGACATATTGTTGTTTCAAAGTATTCGGATTTAATACCGTTCCGCTGAGAAATTCTAAGCTAAATTTCGTTTTTGTTAACAGCTCGCATTGTCTACCAGTCTTCTTGATCTGAAGGCTTAGGTATAATGCCTTGAATGAATAACGACAAGGTATTTTATTGTCCTCTCGACAGAAAATCCTAGAAATGGAAGTAAGTATGGAATCATTGCCAAAATATTTAGGAAATGAAATAATATTATTTTAATGAAATAAATTAATTACCGAATAAATTAATGAAAGAAATATTATTTTTCCGACTGGTTGTAATTTGTTTGTGTTTAAATACTAATATGTACTAACCAGCTGGATGCGGAACGCACAAGACCGGCCTTTGAATAGATCTAGTGGTTTGATTAATATCCCCAGTTCCGCTATGTAGAGCTCGTCTAGTCTAAAATGACGCGCCCCACTACTTAGTTGATTTCGATGTGTGAGTGCAAATATTGATAACGACACTTCATCTGTGTGGGAGCCAATGAACGACGCGTTCTCCTACGTTTGAATCTCACCGGCAACTGAATGACCAATTACAACGGCATTTGTATATGTATTGCGTCCATATTTTAAACTTGTTTGTTTGCGTTAATGCGATAGTGGGGCGCGTCATTTTAGATTAGACGAGCTCTACCAATGACTTCATTAAAGTTTTATTAGAACTTGGGCCTTCGGGAAGTCGTGACAAGTCGCTTGTACAACAAGAAATACGTAAATAACCTCAAATAATTGTTATTGTTACAACGAATCCATCAAGTTCAGCTCGAATCGAACCAGTCAAAACCAGAACTTTTCAACAACAAAGTCCTTTCTTACGCCGAAAATAGCACAACCCACGTTTATTTATATTTGTGGAAGGTTTTATGAGACCTTAAGAGAAAGGAATGACTCGCTTTTCTGCCAACAAGCGGAATTTCTTTATAATAAATGTAAATATCTTCGACTTGAGCGGCACGCGGAGTGGGCGGCCTTCGTGTAGGGTTTCAGCACATATGACGGCATTATTTACATATATAAGGTTCTAGACGAAACACATCCGAGAACTTTTTTCCAAGTAAGAAATTTTCAAGTAATGAGCCGCATTACTTGGAAATTTAATTACGAGCCAAATGAACCTAAATTCTCAAACGTGTGGTTTTAAGAAAAAGTAAACCTTTAAAAAGCAAAATAATAATTGTCTTCTCGTCAATATCCCGGTTGTGCGCTCGCGCGCCTTGACCGTGATCCAGGATTTAGCAGCTCAGGTCATTACAGAGGAGCGACTGCCAGCTGATATCCGTAACCCAGTTAACAGGGGAACCTGACCAGATTGGATCATGAATGTGCGGGTTTACTCACAATTATTTCCCTTACAGTTAGTGTTCAACTATTTACAATGCAGAAACATAAGTGCCACCTTAAGAATCATGTTCCTTTGTACTACTGTGCAGTTATGAAACGGTTGTTATAGCATTCATGAATTAAATTGTTATTTATTATATAAAAAATACCCTGGTAGTAAAGATCGAGTTCTTTCGGCATAAGGGACAGCAAATTCTCCCTTCTCTTAGCTAACTTATTTTGGCTAAAGATGCACCAAATACCGTGAATGTAGCTATAGCGGCGAAGGAAAATTTTCTCGAAGTGATAATACACTAATGCTTTTGTAGTGGACGTACGAGTAATGACGGCACAGGGGATCGATATTTATTGGGTGGTTTATTCAATATACTTGCATAAAACAAGAAGCTCTTTCAAGTTTGTTAAGTAGATAATACCTGGAAATTCGCGTAAGTGGTTGGTGCTATTCCACTTACTCTGCTAAATATACTGAGCACTACTACCTACCTATTTAAGCCGCAGCTTATGCTAAATGAATGCTATTACGCAACCAACAATATAACACACTACCTACATTAGCTTTAAGCACTAATGGCTAGTAATGTACTTAACTGTGGTGTGCAGTGCTGTAATGTTTAAATACGAGTGTATTTACAATATTTGTATAAAGTAGGTTTACTATGTCTTCTCATAGTGCTCGTCTGCTTAGTGCGTTCATTGCGGTTCTATACTTGTCAATTCTGTTCATTTTGTCGGTGCCGATCGTCACTCTATAATATTGTACAGGTTGCAGATGTCCTCGATGACGGTGGCCGCTTTCCATCGGGTGGACCGTCCGTGTACCTCCGTAGGCCATAAAAAAAGATCTAGATCAGCTACCGACAGGATATCATATTATTAAACACTATTCTAAACTTTTTAATTTTTAAATTAAAATAAAATTTATGAGCCCACCTGGGTGAGTCATCATCTTAGCTTTAATGTCCCGGTTGTGCTCTCGCGCACATAGGCCTGGGGTCTGCCTGGATTATGATGCAGGATTTGGCAGATCAGATAATTACAATGGAGCGATTGCCATCTGACCTCCGTGAGTGAGTGGCCGCCTTATCTGCCGCCAGACAACAATGTTTGCATTGTTGTGTTCCAGTTTAAAGGAGAATGTAGGCAGCGTAATTACAAGCATGAGGCATTTAATCTTAGTCCTTACGCAGACAACGCACCTGCGGTTCTGCATTGTTGCCTGCAACCTAAATGCGTGTATCGTAGATGTGATGGGCGATAGTACCGCTTACCATCACTTGTCATTGCATTGAATAAAAAATCATTCAAACATCCCTTTTCATATGACAACCCTATTCCAGGTTCCAAGGGGTAGTGGAGTCAAACGGAAAATGTTCAACTGCGAACGGAAATCACTGGCGGCTAGCAAACAACGGCTGCAAACATTTCATATGCTGTATATCGTTTGTCGATTGTATTTTTGCAACACGTTGTGTGGTTGCAATGTTTTACTGTTATTTTTGGTGTTTTCTCTCATCTGGGTTACGTGTGTAATATTGATTCAGTGGCAACGGTTTAAAATCTAAAATTTAATATTTTTATTACAAAATAAATAAAATTATGAATAATATAATATAATAATAATAAATACAATATTTATTTTCTCTTCTCTTATTATTCTCTGACTATCAAATTTACAACAGAAACAATTTTACGTGATTACAATAAAATCCTGCGTAAGACTGGTGTCCGCACTAGGTAATAAATACCTGGCTTACAAATTACCAGGCCCCCAGACCAATGGAGTGTGCATAAATTGTTTACTCTGTGTTTAAAACAAATATATAACAAATTAAAAGCAATAATTTAGAAAAAAGCATGAGCGTCGGTAGCCGGGTGGTTGAGTATCCAACAACCAAGCGAGATGCACCGGCTTCGAATCCCGCTGCGGCCATGTACCAATGACTCTTTTCTGAGTTATGTACATTAGTTGAATACTAACCGATGCTCTTACGGCGACGGAAAACATCGTGATGAAACCTGCAAATTCAGGCAACTGAATTTGTAACCATGATCCAATTTGGTCAGGTTCCCCTGGCAGCAGGGTCACGGAGGTCAGTACTGTAATTACCTGATCGCCAAATCCTAGATCATGGTCAAGGGGACCCCGGGTCCTCGTTCTCGAGAACAAAACCGGGACATTAACGCCAATATGATTATTATTAATTTAAAAAAAGCAACAGCAACATTGAAAATAATAATCATAGATTAATTTATACATTCATAATATTAAAAAAAGCAAAAAGTAAGCAATAGCAACATTAGTTAAGAACATGACTATATACTTTATAATTGGCTGTAAATGAATATATTAGTAAATAGGATCCATTCCAAAAAGGTCTCAAATTTTCATGGCATTAGTTTTTTCCTTGGAGTGATTTGAATACCAGCAGACACCTCATCATCGAATATTTAAGAGTACCACTTTTGTCGGTAGAGAAAGAAAGAGCCTCAAGCCTCTGGTAGTGCCTTTGTAAACTACCATAAGGTTTCATCTCTATGGGGTGGGGATTTGGGGAACCGTGATTTTAACAGTGGCCCTCCACTTGCCTTTTTGCTGCCAGAGCAACGTGTTATAGAGGGCAACGCATTAGCGATACTCTTGGTTGTGCTAATGTCTATAGGCAGTGGTGACCACTTTCCATCAGGTGGCCCGCTTGTCTGTTTGCCTACAGTATGAAAAAAAAAACTTTGTAAAATTTTTGTGTTTAAGAAAGAATACTATAAATAAATACCTAATACATTTATTATCGCCACTCCTTTTTCCTGTCTGCCAACCTCTTCATTTCTTCATTCTTCTTCAGTGAAACACCTACCTTGATCTAAATAACACCCAAGAACGTTCTCGTAAACAGCTATAAATAGATATAGCGGAGAGCCTCAGCCAGGCTATATTGGACTGATCTAGATTCCCGACAAGACCTAGATCCTACAATAGATCGCTAATGCGGCGCAGCTATTTTCTGAAATATATTTAATAGATAATGTAGTGCTATTTTTATAACTCTGGAGGTAGCTTAGAACTCTAAATTACGGCATTTTAAATCACGTAGTTGCTAGCGTAGTTCTAGACTTACCGTGGTCCTGGATAAGGCAGATCAGGTAATTACAGTAGACTAATGAGGTAATTAAACTAGGCTATTCAGGTAATTAAAGTAGACAGGTCAGGTACAGGGTTCGAACCCCACTGCGGCCATATGCCAATTACTCTTTTCTGAGTTATGCTGATGCTATTACGGTGAGGGAAAACATCGTGATAAAACCTGTACATTCAAGCTAAATGGCAGACCAAATCTTGGATCATGGTCAAGGCAGATCCCGGGCCCTCATGCGAGGGAGCACAGCCGCGGGACATTAATGCCGAGATGATTTGTAGATGGTCTTACCAAATCAGTACGTTATCGGAGCCTTCTAAACGAGAGGCTGACACCCCTGGTGACTACGGCTACGACACTACTTATTTATTTTTCTATGGCTACGACTGTCTATGGGCGGCGATGATCACTACGTTGCTCGTTTGGCTCCTTATAAACGACAGGAAATCCTTAGAAAAGAAGTCAAGTTTATAAATACTTAAATATTTTCTACACTACTGTACTGACAAATAATACTAAATAAACCTAAAAATCATCTCGTTCAAATGACCTTTCTAACACTGCACCTACGTAAGACGTTTATTTAATATTTGCATTATCTTAACTTGATAGGTAGTCGATTTGTTTCATCATGAGCTTTATCGGTCTTCCGCTGGGGACCCTGAGGCGCTGTCCTAATTCGCAATAAGGGCAGCGCCTTAGTCCGGTTAAACAGTCTCGAGAGCCGATTACCACCCCTTGACAGGAAGAATTTGAATTTTATTATATAAAATAATTTTATTTATTTTTAACCTAGATCATGAGTGTCGAAAAAACTCTCATCTAACATAGGAATTCTTATATCCAGTTCTTAGTTTCAGAAGAAACGCTTGTCAATGTTAATTATGGGTTAGAACTCTTTATGTCCTTGTCTACAACTCACCGTAGATCAGGATGGCGTATTTTAATAGATGATTAACGTACGGAAATCTGACTTTCTAACCTGTAGCGCAGTCTCTCGTCTACGCCACAGGTCTAAGCTACACGTAAAGCCATTAAGTGGCTTTCTAATAGTGGTTTTATTGCCCGCTAAATACATATTCGGCTTTTATACTCCGTGCGGAACTCTTAAACAAGTTCGAGAGTTGTTCGGTCAGACTCCAGTTGTAGGAAAGTCATGGGCCGAGCGGAAGTAGTTGGCGGGCGACTGGAAGTGACTCCTAGCTTTTACAGCAAATCACCATCTTCATTATGATGTGTGCCGTGTGGTGTCCGGTAGAGTAGAATAGCACCCACTCCTTACACTCGTGGGTGTCTTACAAGGCGACTAATGTTTTCAAAACAAAAACCTAGAATCTCCGTAGGCTGTAAAATGGGCAGCAGCGTTTTCCAATTACAAGGTAGTCCGTGCATTTCGTGGTTTTCCGCGGGCCGTCTTACGTGGCCTGCCCGCCCAATGCCACTTCCTAATTATTTTTAGCCCCAGATGAAAGAAAAGGGTGGGAGGAGAAGGGTGAAAGTTAGATGTGCGTATCTGTGGCTTTGTGTACGTAGCTCCCGCTAACCAAAAGCTAGTTTAATCGAGAGTGTTCGTGTGGTTCTTAGATTTGTTTCGAAAATATTTGAGTTTCAGTAAACAAGATTTGCGGCTATCCGACTTTTTCTGTCCGTTAGGTTCTAGTTAATTTTATTAAGACATACTTATGCGCCATATGGCGTGGGAACCAATAGACGGGACTAGGCGAACACTCCTCATATCGGGAGCTAGCTAAGAGCTTGACCGACATTACTAATGACCTAAAGGCTGGCTTCTACTTGGGTCATAGTTAAGCCAGGGGGAGATTCAAAGTCTCCAAATTGTCACGATTGATTTTTTAACATTAAAAAAATTCTCGGTTGTATGAAAATTGCCCATGTGCCCAGATTTTTGCAACAGGGTTTATGTTGACAATCAATTAATTTAAGCTTCGCCCAGTTTCTGAAATGCTTGTCAATGTTTATCATCGATTTAAACTCTATCCGTCTCTGTCTATATCTGACCCTTGGATAAGGATGACGAGTTTTAATTGAAGATTTATTATTTATTCAATCTTCATGCACAATAGTACAAAGGCGGTCTTAAAGCTAAAATAGCCTTATCTACCAGTCAACCAGCAGATAAAGGGTAAAGAAAAAGTAAGGCGGTGCAAGAAAAGCTACTAAACAAGATGGACACAATAGATTACGAATACAATACGTACCAGAAACTGGCAGTTACTCAGTTTGGTTTTAAACATATATAGCGCTGTGTAAGTTTATCCCTACCTATTAAAAGTAATGCTTCATCCAGAATTCCTTACATCCATGACGCAACCTATATCTATTTTCCAGACAATCTCGTTCTCGTAATTGGTTCAAAGAAGGCTTTTCTTCAAGAAACTTGCGTCCGACATACTTAAGGCGGACAACGGTTGGGCTATTTCGAGTTTAACTGAGAGTAAATGGGCCCACTTATTGTGCTAAACATAAATATAATACTGATTCACTAAGATTGGAAAATAATTTGCGCTCTGCATGAAGGTACATAAACTTTACGATCTCTAGTTACTCTAGTCTGTATATAAAATAATCATCTTGGCGTTCATGTCCCGGTTGTGCTTTCGCGCACGAGTCTAGGGTCCGCTTTGACCATAATCCAGGATTTGGCAGATCAGGTAATTACAGTAGAGCGACTGCCATCTGACGTCCCCTGATGGCAGTGACCCTGCTACCAGGGGAACTTGACAAGATTAAATATGGTCACTGGTGCAGGCTTATTAAAACTATTTTACATAAATAAAAAATACAATGCTCAGGCGCCACGGCACCATCGCCATTAGCTATAGAAAAAGAAAAAAAAACTCCGCGACACTAGCATAGAGAAAAAAAATTATGGACGCTAGCGACGCCGGTCGACTGTCTGTCACTGTCAGTGGAGGATGGCGCCCGCTCGCAAAATTCGCAAAAAGGTTACATAGGTACACCGTACTTTGACTTCCGTAGACTAGGAAATTCCGAATCTGTTGTGCATTTGAAACGCTGCGATCGCCAACCAGAGTTCGTCTTGGTTAGAAAAAAAACACGTCACGGTCAAACGCCAGTGCATCGTGGGCATGGCTACATGTCAATGATAATATAATACTATACTACTATCCTTATTAATAATGTAGAGCACCGCCTACACATCACATCTGCTCATCAGCCTTATTACAATACAGCCAGCCTGCAGCGCACCGCCTCAATCTGGTTTGCGACTTATCGTAAAAAAAGAATACCATAGTTCACTGGATGCCGTGCCAACATTCAAAAAGAAGTGGGAAGTAAACACCCGTGATTTACGCACGACGCTGTGTGTGTACACATTTGCGTTCCCGTGTAACGTTTACCTGCGTCCTTACGTTTTGAAAATGCTGTGCAAACACTCCAGGAATCGATTCCGCAACGAGGTAAGGGCGTGGTCGTAGTGTAAGCGGGTAAGTTTCTACCTGTTGCCCTGCGTCGCGAGGATGCTTAATACTTAATACTTATCAAAATGCGTCGGCACTGCCACAACTTCAACGTTTCTGTACAAATTCCCTACTACAACACACATTACACAATTCCATAACGTCATAGTCTCACCAAACAAAAAGCAGGTGACGCAGTAACGTACCCTTTTCGAATCAGTACGTATGTTTAAATGAATTTGATTGGCCCGTAGATACGAAAACAGGACTTAGAGAGCCTTGCGGTATGAAACTGGTGAAATGTGACATAACAGTATTTCACCGCACACCCGACTTCTTGGATTTGGAAGGCTCATGGCTAAATTCCTGTTACCGCTCCCTCTTGTGACGCTCTCATACCGCAGGAAACTCTTGATTTAAGTAAGCGTCAAATTATTCACACAAACCGCTTGCAGTGGAAGCCCACAGGGCATGGTCAAGGACTAGGGGGGCAATTCTCGCGCGGTGACATCTCAAATTCGACATTTTCTTTAACCACAAATCTATTGTTTTCGAGAGATTCTAAATATTTAAAACGTCTCTGAAATTGATCTTCGACAGTATACGATTGTCGACGATAGTTGAAAAAGTTTTTCTTAGCATAGACATTCCAATGTCATTATTGATGGAGATATAAGTATGGCTAGAAAAAATAACGAATTCAAAATATCATAGCGCGAGTATTAGGCCTTAGGAGTGCTTCACTAAACTTCATAGTATTCTGGACCCAACAAAACCATTAGCTCCTAATCTAAACCGCGGAAAGTGCGACCCCACCCTTGTCAAATACGCTACTGTGCTAACTAGGTACTAATCTTAATAGCTGTCAACCCTATGGTTTCATAAATATGATCCTTACAGTAGATTCGAGCTCTATTCATTAGCCCTCCAACATCCTCAAGTGACAATAGGCGTGACCTATCAATGGTAACACAACAAAACTATTACGCACGTAAAACCATCATCATACTGTAGAAGCAGATACCTACTAAATGTAGGAGGTGATTCTCTAAAACAGGTGAAAGGCAACATCCACGGTTACTACGTCACGGGGTTGGACTATATCATCATCACACACGGGCGGACGGTCCATCTTAGGGAAAGCAGCCACCGTCGTCTAAGACATCTGAAACCAAAAGGGAGCGGATGCGGTTCCGGCCTTTGACGTACCTGTGGACATGCCTGTGTAGTATGAAACTTAAATCTTTTTTTTTATTATTTGACTAGCCAGGCATTTAACCGCCACCTCACCTGGAGCATGCCTGTCTAGGAACAGCCTATTCACTCTGGCCTTGAAGGCGTCTAGATTATACTGATCAGGTAACTCATTCGCAGGTTATGCGTTCCATTCCTAGGCCGTACGAATTATAAAGGTTGAACCAAAGCGGCTCGTGCGGATAGGATGAAGCGCTTGCCCGGATCGCGTCTCCCGGTGGCCGAATGAGCTGCGGGAATGAAATCGCTGGCAGTGGCACCCCACCCGTCGTCACATAAATACGCTCGAGCGCCAGAGTGCTCCGTTAATTTAGCCTCATAATCGCGGGCTAAAATTTCGCAATCAACATTCAATGTAAACATTAAACTCGCCGGAGGGGGTGGAGGCCACTAAGTTGGAGGGGTAGTTACTACTTAGTAATTAATACTTCTTTTAATTTATTTACATACTAGCAACAGTAGCAACCTTAACAAATTATACACCCAATTTTCCTCATGAATCACTTTGTCATTTGGTGAAAACCGCATGAAAATTCGTTCAGTAGTTCTAGAGTTTATCGCCAACAGAGAGACATATAGACGTGGCGTGGAATTTTTTTTTAACCCTTACTAAAAAAGAGTGATATTATTAGTTTTACGTGTGTATCTGTGTATGTGTGGCTTTGTGAATCTCTGTGTCTGACTGTGGCACCGTAGCTCCCGCACGAAAGAACCGATTTCGATGCGGTTTTCTTTATATGAGAAAATTGGTCAAGTTATTTAGATAGGTATGTAAACTTTGTCGGGGGTTTCACGCCGTTTTTCTGTTGGTTAGGTCATCTAATATGTAGCAATAGTGATACTGGTATCCCAATATTCTTAAGTGACCAACTGTTGTTGGTAATAATGGGTACAAAGCGCACTTTACGAGGCATTAGAGACACTTTAAGAGACGCGCTAAACAGACACCCAAATGCACTTGTTCAGGGTGACTGTCCCACATTCGCCAGATGTGCCTCTGTTGGTCACCACGCGAAGGTTCGAAATAACGTTTCTCGCTCGTACGAGTCGGATGTGGAATGAGCTCCCAGCTATAGTGTTTTGGACTTTGACATGGAATCGTTCAAGAGGTATATTAGAGTTCGCTTCAGAGGCGGGTAACTCATTGGTAACTCCCCTGGTGTTGCTGATGTCCATAGGCGGCGGTGACTACTTTCCATCAGGTGGCCCACTTGCCTATTTGTCTGCCGTATAACATAAAAAATATACGAGCTCTAAGAACACCTGTTTTCGTGGCCCAATGTTTATATTACTTTTAAATAGCAATACTTACGTACATTACAAGGATTTCGTTCGGTAATTGGCAGTTTACATTTTATTTGCATGTTTATTTTGAACCCCAGGTGATAAAAGGAGGGGTGTGTTACGTTTGACATGTGGACGATGAGGTTTTCTTTATTTGATAGCCAGTGACTTCGATATGGTGCTTAGCTAGTCTCATTTAAATCAGTTCAGCAGTTTATTAAATATTTGAGTATATTATGTAAACTTTGGCGGGGGTTTTCCGACGGTCTCTGGTCGGTTATTACGCTTTTGGCAGTTTTCCTAAACGTGGCTATGCTGATAATGGGTAATACCTACACCATAATGCTATTGATTTTGAAATTGAAATATATGTCAGTCATTCACTAACCTCTTTATACCTATACCTTCAGAAAGCAAATCGATATACATCAAATGATTTGTTATCTCTGCACAGATTCGGGACTGGACATCGAAGCCATATCGCCGGACTCGTGCAGCACGGAGCCGAGGAATTTCCATTTATCTGTTCTATTGACAACTTCGTCAATAGAACAGATAAATTGTGTGGTGTCCGGTAGAGTAGAATAGCACCAACCCCTTATACTCATGGGTGTCGTACAAGGCGACTAATATTTTCGAGGCAAAAAATCAAGAGTCTCCGTAGTCTGAAAAATGGGCAGCAGCATTTTCTATTGTTATTTTTAAACACTGCGATCTCCAACCCGCCTGCCAAGCGTGGAGATTATGGCAATAACCTCCCCTTTCGTGGGAGAGGCCCTAAGTCCTGCAGTGGACTGTTACGGGCTGTGATGATGATGATTGACAACTTCTTTCCATATACGGATGGTTTCAAAATGCGGATTTTGCTGCGGGTCATATAAATACTCTGGTTTGGCGACGTTCAGCTTCAAACCCCGGTTTTCTAGCATTTTCTTTCACGTATCTTCCTTGGTCTTAAGATCCTGCCCAAGCTTCGCTCACTAGTGCGATGTCATTAGCGTACATCGTAAGCCAAGGAGGCGCGTCCAGAATTTCCGCTGAGAGGACATCGAGCACAACATAACACAAGTAAAAGCTCGACACTGATCCCTGGTGAACATTTAAAGTAATCGGGAAGGGCCTACGACAATGTGCAATTAGAGGCGTGAGGCATTTCATCTTAGTCCTCACAGTGACCACGCACCTGCGGTTCTGCATTTTTGTTGCCTCCGACCTAAATGCATGAATCGTAGATGTTATGGGGGTTACCGCTTACCATCAGGTGGGCTGACTGCTCATTTGTCACTGCGTAGTATAAAAAAACGGCAGTTTTAACGACAGCTTCAATGTTGGCGTTCTTTGGTAAGTACTTCTCTTCATTTGCACATGAACAGTTATACAACTAATCCTTACTCAAAATTGTCATATGGATTACGAAATTAATATGTTTGGATGCTCAGACCTAATCTAATGTTATGTATATAACCTATTGTTTCTATGTAATAACAAATAATGACTTGTTAACATTTTTTACCAATAAAATTATGTCTATGTCTATGATTACCATAAGGTTGAGAGGTCAACTATTTAGTTGAATGACTGTACAAGTTAAAAAGTTACAGCCTTCTACAGTTTCTGAACTGAATTTCGCAGCTGAGATAAAAAAATACCATGCGCATATAAACAGTAAATGGCTTTTAAAATATCAATTTATGAGTGTCCATAATTTTTTACAACCTCGTTTAAACGAAGTGCGTTGAAATTTTAACGCTTTCACGTCCACACCTGGTTCGTTGGGTCCGCTTTTGCTAAACAAAATTTAAATTTCGAAGGAAACTGTGGTTTTATTATTACTTTACCTGTTTTTATTTGTTCTTACTTTATGGTATGTAATATGTCATCCTTATTTAGCGTCGCTGTATGTTTTTTAACAACCGATTTTAAATGTTTATTCACCTGTAGAAAGCTAGTTTATCCGCGACATAATGCTATAGTTTTTCCCGAAATTCAATGGTTTCCACGGGAATGGGTCTGGGGCCCTATTTTTGATACCGCTCGCATCAACGCGAGTGCTCGCGTGCGCTGCCTATCTCCTTCACACTCATGGTAAGTTACAAGAGATAGAAAAGACATGCAATAGAAGGCGAGCGCTCGCGTGGATGCGAGCGGGGTCAAAAATACGGTCCCTGGAATGTTGTACCCGAATTATACGCGCACGAAATCTCGGCCAAAGAAAACAGCACATAATAATAATAAATAATAATAATAACAAATATTCGTGGACAAATTCACACAGCGACATCTAGCCCCAAACTAAGCAAAGCTTGTACTATGGGTGCTAGATAACTGATATACTACTTAAATATTTTTTTAAATACATACTGATTATACATAGAACACCCAGACCCGTAATAGAAATTAAAATTCATCATTTCCATTTCTGCCCGGCCGGGAATCGAACCCGGGGACCTCTTGCGTGGCAGACCGGCTGTTGACCATTGAATCACTCAGGTCGTCAATTTAATCAAAAACATATGCATGTCAATTATTAATTCAATCATAAATTTAATTATCGTAAGTAGTTGCCTATTCCTGACATGCACCGTTATCATCAAGGAAATCTTGTACCTTAAGATGTTCTTTTATATTATGATACACAAAGCTCCCATACGCAAACAAACTAATAGAAATCACTACAGGCACGTACAATATCAGAGTAGAGACAAACTGAGATAAAGGGAGACCAAAGTTAATTATCTTCCAATAGAGGGAAACGAAAGAATCGGCCTCCAAGATAAGGTGAGCCGGGATAAAATGGAATGGAGGAATTTACCGGGAAAAGAATTCGATTGAAGTTGATTACGCGATCGAGTGTCGGTATTAAGATGTGGATACAGCTATTATTGTTGTTATCTTCTAAGTAATTACTAAGAAATGATAGTTTATCTCGGGTTGGAGCCACATTTTTGTAAGTATGCTTAATATATTATGTTTATTGTGCTTGAACAAATTCACACAGCACCATCTAGCCCCAAAGCAAGCAAAGCTTGTGATATGGGTGATAAACTACTTATACAGGGTGTTTCATAATACATGTATAAAGCCGTGAACTGGATGGAGTGCTAAACGTATTAAAACGATAGGTACAATTATTTTTTTCGTGCGTGGAATAGTAAGCGAGAAAATGACTATCGAACTTTTACCTTTTCAATGTCGATAATCGACATTTTGAAAACGAAAGACCGCATCTCTAGAAATCAGTTGTAAAAGGTCACTCAAGTTCATAGTACTAGGCGCAATGGGATATTAAGGAGATCTAAATTAGCCGTTTTGTATTTTTTAGTTTGAGGGTTCTGTACAAAAAAATATTGTAATTTTAATTTAATAGGTTCCTTCTTAGTTTTTTCGAAAGTGCACCACCACCTAACTAATAGCAAAGTAGTCTAATTCAAATTACTGTGGCATATTAATGTAGCAAACTCTAATTAATGTAGCATATTTGTCTTTATAAGTTTGCTTTCTCATGTCATGCCTGTCAGTCATGTTTCAGTGTCGCAAAGGTAATCGTACCTATCTGCTATGAGATTTTTTAGTAACTGCACACACATGTTTTTGTATTAAATAAAACAAATAAAATACCTTAGTGTAATGAATGAAACATAAATAAAACAAAGACAGTAGAGAGTGGAGTTTAAGACAGAACCCTCCACTAATGTGGGGAAGGCTTAAACTCTCAGAGGACTGTTATGTTAAAATCCGTACGATTTCACGAATATTTCTCATCAACAAAAATTAACTAAATGAATCTTAGTTGACGGAGCTATACCTGTAAATATCCCATGCTTCACCCAGTTGGAGAACCTAGGCAGGGGCGCAACAACCGCCGTATCAGCCGTATCAATGATACGGGGTCCCAAATCGTTTGTAAGCAAAAATACGTACTGTTATTCTCAATTTCAGTTAAACCCTATTTTCAGGAAAAAAAAAAATTCTTTAGTGATTTTCAGACCAGGGTCGGGGCCCCCTCCGCCAAAGATGCAAATGAAATCAAGTGATACAATCCGTTTTCCTTCCCCTTTCGCTTAGAGATAATTAACATTTTTAATAAAAAACAACAACTTAGAGCCCCTCACGCGCACTCACTCATTACTTCATTGAAATTGTGTAAAAATGCACCTATAGCAAAAATGAGAAAAATCTTGATCTCATGTACAACATATTCAGAACTATCGGTGAGATCACTGTTAATTGCTCAACGGGTCAGATGGACCTGGCTCATAATAAAATCGTTTTGGCCCACACGATTTTCGAATTTGACTGTTTTTAAGTTAATCGTGAAAACTTTATAGCCAAAATGTCAGAAATAGAGCTCGCTCATTAATTAATTGTTTGCGAAGTTAATTTTATTATAAACCAGATGTCAGAAATGTCTACATCGTATAGTCCATTTACTGATTTTATGTTATTCGCGCAAGTATTCTGAAGGGGTAGTTTGTGAAACTATCGAGCTCGCTACGCTCGCTTATTCAACAAATTATGACATTTTTATATTTATCACGCAAGGTTTTAATATACCAAAGTCAAGGGCCAATTTACAAAAATTCCGATGTCCACCCCGGCCTTTAAGGAGATTCTTGTCATACAAACTACCAACATAAAACATTAACAAATTATACACCTAAATCTTCCTCAATAGACAAAGTAATTCCACTTTGTCAATTGGTGAAAACCGCATGAAAATCCGTTCAGTAGTTTTTGAGTTTATCGCGAACAGGCAGACAGACGCGGTGTGGAACTTTCTTTCATACATATGTTATTCTTACTATTACGGCGATTCAACGCCCATACTAAATTTCTCTCGATATTCTTTCATTTGTTTGAGTGTTTAGTGATTGTATTATGATTTCTACTCTTAGTAAATGTATTCAATGGTGCGCAAAGTGGTTTTCTTTACAAAAGCAGTTAAATCGAAAAAAACACAAATCGCCGCTTGATGGCGTTGTTTTGTGATTTAATTATTTTTCTTTTTCATTGCTTTGTTTTACATTATTAACATGTGGAAATCTATTTCGCGCACAATTGAACATATTTTCTAATAGCCAATTGCACAAAAACGTTACATAAAAATTGTATGAAAATCGTACCGCCTTAACACGCGAATGGCTTGGATTTAAGTTACTCATTAGCATCCCTTGTAGCCGTGTGGTGACCGGTAGAGTAGAATAGCACCAACCCCTTACACTCGTGGGTGTCGTACAAGGCGACTAACGTTTAGAGGCAAAATATCTAGTCTCCATAAACTGGAAAATGGGCAGCAGCGTTTTTCATTGTTATGTTTGCAACACTGCGATCTCCAACCCGCCTGCCAAGCGTGGAGATTATGGCAATAACCTCCCCTTTTGCGGGAGAGGCCCAAAGTCCTGTAGTGGACTGTTATGGGCTGTGATGATGATGATGATGATCCCTTGTAGTAGGGGGTACTAACTATGGGGCCCCAGACAGCTATTGATACGGGGCCCCTGGAAGGCAAGCAACGCCACTGAACCTAGGTCATCTAGGTGAAACACGGACCCAAACACAATTTTAGTAATTACTGTCTGTACAAATTACCCGATAAAATAGTGGTAAGCAAATGTATTCCATCACCGACATCATAAGGATTATTATTAGTCCACTGTTGGACTTGTTTGAGCCTCACTTTATTAAATAAACACAATCAACATTACGGTGCATCTACCAGGAGAACATAAGAGGCGAAATAAGTACGACCCCTAACACGCGGATCCCTAAAGCCAGTGTTACCAGCAGTAGTTTCCAAAAAAGTACGTCTGGGCTCTTAAAATAGTACGAAAATGGCTAAAAAGTTACGATTTCTTCTTATTATCTTCAATATTTTATCGGCCTTGGGGGGGGGGGGATGATTTTTAGTCAATTAATGACGTTATTTTGTTGCCGGTGGCTAAAATCAACCCTTCCTTCCCATTATTTTTCAGTATTTTGCGCACAGGAAAGGTGAAGTTAATACCCCCCTCAGCTAAATTCAGCATTTTGTAAAAACGTACTAAATAGTACGATGTGGAGCAAAGTACGCTTAAGGTACGACAGTCGGCCAAATAGTACGTAAATCGTACTAAAAGGTACGATCTGGCAGCGCTGCCTAAAGCGCTGCCTGCTGCCACGCCTCCCGCCTCGCCCCCCGCCACCCGCGCCCCGTGCGCCGCGCCGAAAGTCGCGGGAAATACTCCGCCACGAGTGCCCACGAGGCCCATGTGTCGACACGCCGGAGTTTTGGCAGTGTGCGTGCTGCACTTGGGTGTGTCGTTTGATTGAACCTATTTGAAAAATGTACCTATTTTCGAGTCGTGTTCGTTTATTCGGTTTTTAGCTTTTAGCGTGATCGTTTGTTGCGTTGTATGTATAGGATACCTAAGTACTGTGAAAATAACTGTGATAAGACTGTAAACGATATGAATGAATGAATGATTTATTGCTTCAGGTACCAATATTAACGTAGTCTTGTTTGTGTACAATGTTCAACAGTTTAAGTATTGTGATAATCATTATTCTGTGCATGAGTGCAACCAAGCAGTAGGCCAAAGACCATGTTACCTACCTACTTACGTATTGCATAGCAACCAGTGCATGCTGTAGTGTTGTGTATCTGTGTGTATGAGTGTATTAACCTATCGGTCATCGAGCCACAAGAAAGCAAGAAAGTGTGGTTAACTGCGCTGGCACCTGACACTGTTTGTTTCCATAAAATAACGTTTAAAAGGTACGTACCTACATGCTTTAAAGGTCTAGGTGCTAGCTAGACTAGGAGACGCTACCTACCACCTAATAGTGACGTTAGAAGCGCAACCGCCGCACTCGGTTCTTTTCCGACGGGAAATAGGTAGAAAAGACAACGCTTTTATCTTTTCATAAAAACATGTAGGTATTTAGTGGAACCTGTCTGTAATGTGTTTCACCAAAACTAGATTCATAAGTGGTTCCCTAGGTACGTAGGTACTTAGATGAGGGAACCGTGTTAGTAGGTACCTAGTACTTACCTATCTGTGTAGAGCCATTTTGTCAATTAAACGAATCCCGTTTTAGTTTAGTAGATATCTACTTTAGTACGTAGCTGACTATGTTTATTTTTATTTAGTTTAAGTACCTGCGGCAGTCCACACCGCGGGTCCGGCTGTCTTTTATTTACGTTGTTTTTTATTTACGTAGGTTCCTACCTACCTAACCTACTTAGATACTGTTTTTAGGCCTTTAGTTAATAAGTACCTAAGTATTATGATTTTAATTCTTATTTTACTTTTGTTGTGCTGGGGTGGTTTGTTCTGTTAGGTACCTACCTAGTAGAAATCATCTCGGTGTTAATGACCTGGTTTTTCTCTCGCGCACGAGGGCCTGGGGTCCGCCTTGACCATGATCCAGGATTTCGCATTTCTGGTCATTACGTCTGACAGTCCTGAATCCTGCCTGACCCTGCTACCAGGGGAACCTGATTACCTGACCAGATTAAAATCATGGTTAGACATTCAGTCGCCTAAATGTGCAGGTTTCATCACGATGTTTTCCGTCAGAAAAGGTCACTGGTACGTGGCGGCAGCGGGTGTCGAACCCGGTACCTCTCGCGTACGACTCGGATACCGTAACCTTAGGCCACCGACGACGCTCCGACTATTTAAGCATACCTACCTATTGAAAATAATTAGTGTAGGTAAGTTCCTAGTTAATTTGGTAGAGATTATTCATGGAGATAAGTAGGTAACATTTAGTTCGGCGCCTGGTAGCAAGATGTAGGAGGTTCGTTTGTTTTGTTATGAATGGCGCGAGGTTATTAAACTCTTCTTTATGGTGTGTACACACTCAACTTACGCCAACGAAGCGTTGTCGGCCGATTTGGATTTCTAAGGTCCAATAGGTAATTGCATTTCGTGATCAAGCAAACGATCTTTGGGAGTTTTGGGAACCTATTCGGGCTCGTAATCGCACGTTTGTTCGTTGGCCTTCGGTATCCGCCCAAGCTGCGTTTGGTCGATTGCTTCTATCCGTTTGATGTTACCGCCACGCTGCGCTGCGGATCGCCGGCCGGCACACGCCAACGGTGCGTGTGTACGTAGCATTAGGCTCCTGGTACTAGGCTTAAGGAGGTTGCTCTTTTTTCATGTGGGTCGCACGCGGTTATTGAACTTCTCCTTCTAGGATCATCAACTTGAAATAGAGCTGCGCATCAACGTAGTCGATATGGTTATTTTTCTTTAAAAACGAAGATTTTTTATAAAAATTAAAATTCAATGTCTGGATAATATGAAGTCGCCAGTGTACTCTTTGCAAGCTATACTTTAACACCCTTTCGGCTTTATACATGTATTATGAAACACCCTGTATACTTTTTTACATGCTTATTATACATATTAAATCTAATGGCAAATAAAATAAATAAATATTACACCCAGACCCGTACAATAAATTAAAATTCATCATTTCAATTTATGGCCGTGTGGTGTCCGGCAGAGTAGAATAGCACCAACCCCTTACACTCGTGGGTGTCGTACAAGGCGACTAATGTTTTCGAGGCAAAAGATCTAAGCGCCTCCGTAGACTGGAAAATGGGCAGCAGCATTTTCCATTGTTATATTATAACACTGCGATCTCCAACCCGCCTGCCAAGCGTGAAGATTATGGCAATACCCTTTTTGTGGGAGAGGCCCTGGGTCCTGCAGTGGACTGTTGTGGGCTGTGATGATGATGATTTCAATTTATGATAGTTTAGCCACAGTTTGTAACATTTCTTTCAAGTATAGTTCATAATCACAGCCCATAACAGTCCACTGCAGGACTTAGGGCCACTCCTACGAAAGAGGAAGTTATTGTCATAATTTCCACGCTTGGCAGGCAGGCTGGAGATCGCAGTGTTATAAATATAACAATGGAAAATTCTGCTGCCCATTTTCCAGCCTACAAATAGCTTTTTACCCTTAATATTAGTCGCGTTGTACACCCACGAGTGTAAAAGGGTTCTCATTATCTCATTATCTCATATCATTTCTCTTTAGAAACTAGTGTTCTAGCACCAATAGTTTAGGAGTTATTGCAGTTTTAAGTTTGACAGTTGTCATTCGAAATGTAGATCACAAGTACTATAATTTCTCTCTAGAAACTAGTATTTTAGGACCAATGGGTTCCGATTAGTAGGGAATCCTTGGGCTGGACCCTGGTGAAAATATGACCTTCAGATTGCACCCAGTCCGACTCTGCCTGGCCCTGATCCGTAGGTCTGTGTCCGCGCTCAGTAATAAAAGTAATTCGGAATTTGCATCAACAATGGTGGCAACACTAGAGAGGGACAAAGGACTATCGATGGTGACTCTCGCTCTGCCCGGTTTTAGTCAAAGCAGTGCGCAGTCCCTTTGGGTAGTAAGTCCATGCGGACACCACACGGCTATGTTACCCTGACTAAGTACAGTTACCCTGACATACAACAGTGACAAATAACAGGACCAACATAATATTATTTGGTTCGGGAAACACTTTGATAGTTTATTGAACAACACCTTAAAGTAATACAACGAAGTGTAAAATTACAACCAACATACTGATAAAAATTTTTACCCATGTCCTCCGAATTTGGAAAGGTGATCAGAAGGCTGGCTGCGTTGCCCCGCTAGATTAAAATAATCTATAAACAAAAAAACCCGACTTCGGTAAAGTTTGTACGATTTTAAAGAAAACACTGTTCAAGTCAAGTCGGGGCAGGTGTTACCAGATAAAAAAACAAAACCTCAACAAAAACTAAAAACTTCGACTGCTATTAAAAACTCAAAAGTTAATAACGTATAGATCTTTACGGTGTGATATTTTATGGAAATGTAGAATGGGTCCCGCCTGCTTTAAAGTTTTAATTATAGTAAAATTTGCATTATGTACTTACATATTTACGTACATCAACTGCTTGTTATTAACGTTTCAAAAGGTTTTTAGTTTTTGTAGGGAAAATTTTATAATTGCCTTTTTACTTACCTGATACGACTTCTTGTAAAAATAATTGTTTATATTGAATTATGTTATGACATGGTAATTTTAAGCAAGAACAATAATTTAAGTGAGAATGGTTGCTAACTAACTTTAAACCGTTATAGATCCTAAATGGTTAATCGAAACAAAAATGTAAGAGAAACCTATTATTTATTTTTCCATACCTATTCAACGTTACCCCACATGACATTTCGTCGATTTTAATTTTTTTATTTTTCACAAATTGGCGGTTAGTAGTCGCCATATTGAATTTTGATAAATGTCGTGTCTTCAGTGTTAAGATACTAAGGTAAGAACTATAAAAATCAGCCCAACTCTAAAGTGCCACAAAGAAACAAACATATATACGTACCTACAAAGGCTGATCAACACATTACCCTCATTTGCGTCGCGCAGTCGGGTTAGTGAATAAAGTAAGCCGGAATTGCCTACAAAATGATTGTTACTAAGTTAATTATAGTCTTCTTCTTAGCATGTCAATGTCAAACATTATGTATAACGTAGTAGCCCAAAACCATGGACTTACTACCCAAAGGGACTGCGCACTGCTTTGAATAAAACCGGGCAGAGCGAGAGTCACCATCGATAGTCCTTTGTCCCTTTCTAACAGTGTAAACACAATGTTATTGGCATAATCACCGTCATTCTAAATTGACAAGTGTCATGTTTGGTGTTGCCGTTATTGGAGAAATATATTTACCGCGAATTTGGTATTATTATGGGGTAATCCGTACAATCCGAAAAGTAGTTGTCAAAATACCTTTTGATCTACTGAACATTTCTCCGACAAACGACGAACGTGACTCGACAGTCAACATAATTATCAACCTACGACTTTTTGTTCCACAAAAGAGATAAAAGAGTTCGGTAACGATTTATCCTACAACACTAGTTCCTAAAGAGAAGTGATAGTACTCGTCGATATCTACATTTCGGGTGACAGCTGTCAAAGTTAAATTTGTTATAATTCGGAACCCATAGGTTCTAGAACACTAGCTTCAAAAGAGATATGATAGTACTCGTCGAGATCTACATTTTGTATGACAGCTGTCAAAGTTAAATCTTTTATAACTCGGAACTTATTGATCCTAAAACACTAGTTTCTAGAGAGAAATGATAGTACTTGTTGAGATCTACATTTCGTATGACAGCTGTCAAACTTAAAACTGCCACCCGAAATGTAGATCTCGACGAGCACTATCATTTCTCTTTAGGAAGTAGTGTTCTAGGACCAATTGTTTACGAGTTATTATAGTTTTAAGTTATACAGCTGTCATCCGAAATGTAGATCTCGATGAGCACTATAATTTTTCTTTAGGAACTAGTGTTCTAGCACCAATAGTTTAGGATTTATTGTAGTTTTAAGTTTGACAGCTGTCATTCGAAATATAGATCAACAAGTACTATAATTTCTCTCTAGAAACTAGTGTTTTAGGACCAATGGGTTCCGAATTATAAAATCTTGAACTTTGACAGCTGTCATAGTAAATGTCGAGGAGTGCTATCATTTCACTCTAGGAATTAGTGTTCTAGGACCAATATTTTCCGAGTAGCAGGGAAACCTTGGGCTGGACCCTGGTGAAGATATGACCTTCAGATTGCACCCGGTCCGACTCTGCCTGGCCCTGATCGGTAGGTCGGTGTCCGCGCTAAGTAATAAAAGTAATTCGGAATTTGCATCAACAATGGTGGCAACACTAGAAAGGGACACAGGACTATCGATGGTGACTCTCGCTCTGCCCGGTTTTAGTCAAAGCAGTGCGCAGTCCCTTTGGGTAGTAAGTCCATGCCCAAAACTTAGCCACATTGACAGCACTGTCGGTGGCTGTCATTAGATCCGCCTGAGTGCAGACGTTTAGGCACGCAGGACACGATAAAAGATGTGACATAGTTTGGACAGCACCGCAAAAACAGTTTGGTGTCGGAGCCACCCGAAAGTCCCCACCTGGCCATGTCGTCCTTGCTTCGGCTGGTCTGAGTCCGAAGCCTATTAAAAAACTTCCAAACTGGCCATGGTCATTAATTATTTTTATGTTATACGGCAGACAAACAGGCAAGCGGGCCACCTGTCGGAAAGTGGTCACCGCCGAGTATGGACATCAGCAACACTAGGGGAGTTATCAATACGTTGCCTCTAATATACCTCTTGAACTATGTCACGGTCCAAAGAAAACACTGTGATCATGGCGGGTGGTGCGATGGCGGAATTGTGCTGTGGGCACCAGATCGAAAAATTCCTCGGAACGCTCGCCATTGTACAGCCGATAGAACACACACAGGGAGCCAAAGCCAAGTTAGAAAGTCATGGCCAGGGAGCAGGTTCTCGGAGGGTGAAACAAAAAGAGTTGACGAGGATACACTCTAGCGCCAAAGGATGCACCTCCCTTGTTTCGGTTCGGCGGATAGGGACACACTTAATGAAACTTTTACCTCTTTTCACCCTTGCACTGGGACGGAATTGTGCATAGGGTGCCGAGGATCGAAATCCATCTTGCTACTAAAGAGAGCCATAGCCACTGCCCTACGAACCGGTGGTGACACTTTACCAACCAGTGGATACAGCAGGTTTACCTGGATCGGTTTGTGACAGCCCAGTTAATGAAGTTGAGTGAAGCAATCTATTATGTGCATAGCAAACAACCAATATGCCAAAAGTTAGGGAACAGGCTGTACCCACTGATACTTTGTCGAGTAACCCAAGGGCGTACCATCATAATTATCGTCACTTTTATACCTACAGGGAAGATGGCGGACAGATCCTTCACCATTATCAACCATTTCAAATCCACATCAGTTTCTAGACTCAACTGCTAGATAAAAAAAAGACCCTACTATCAAAATTAATTCATTTCTGTGTCACGCGGTCTCTAAAAAGACTTGAACGGATCTACTTAATTTTCAATCTTATATAGTTTTTGAACATATATTCTAATCTAGCACCTGTCTGTTTGATATAGACAAGTGACATATTAGTACGTGTTTCTTGGAACCCATATTTAGTATTCGTATAATCCACGTTTAATTGAATTTTCTTTCATACAGTTCAAATTTACTGCGACATGTTTTTGAGATATTATTACGCTTTACTCCTAAACCGCTTGATGTAAGCAGATGTAATAAATACCAATAATAAGAATATACAGTAAGCTAAAATTCGTGTTGAGGATTTTTGTCTACATTGTTTAGATTTGTTGTAATTCACGAAAATAGGTAGCATAGCTCATAACTTGCTGTTCCATAATAACATATGATTTTAACACGTGTTTTTCAACTTTATGCAGCATACGTAAACGCGAATCTGGCATGGCGCGTCTTTCAAAAACAAATGACAGGCGACGGCGTCTATCATACAGCTACTTTGGGCACAAAAAGATTGGAAAGTGAGCTACCTTCATGGTTGAGTAAATTCTTTTTGCTCTGTTCTTGGACTGTACAGTGCATCATCTTGGCGTTAATGTCCCGATCGTGCTCTCGAACACGAGGGCCCGGGGTCCGCCTAGATAATGATACAGGATTTGGCGACCAGGTTATTACAGTGGAGCGACTACCATCTGACCTCCGTGCCCCTGTTACCAGGAGAACCTGGTCAGATTGGATCATGGTTACAAATGCCTGAATTTGCAGGTTTCATCACGATGTTTTGTCTCACCGTAAGAGCATTGATTACAATTCAACTAATATACATAACTCAGAAAAGAGTCATTCGTACATGGCCGCAGCGGGATTCGAACCCAGTACCTCTCGCTTACGAGTCGGATACTCAACTGCCCCGCCATTGACGGACAGTACAGTGCATAAACTCTCTAAGGAAACTGCTTTTGGATGGTACGACCATCCTGTCCTGCACTACGGTATTTATTGAAGTTTTCCAGGTTAGAAAAACAACCTGGAAAGCCCCCACAAATACCGCTCAATGGCTGACCCACAATAGTTTTGCTTCCAATTAAGAAAGCATACAATCAGTGGGGGCGGGCTTCGAATTAATTAAACATGACACAGAGCATTAGGGTATTGTCGGATATTCCGAAATTCCACCAACTATGCTACAAGACCTTGTTGCGTGCAATTTGTTGGAGATAGCGAGTTGAATTTGCCACGAATTCGAATTTCAGACAGAAACCGTTCTAGACAGGAAAGCTCCATCATCGGCCGCATCGTCACTTACCACTAGGTGAGATGGCTGGCTAGTTAATTACAGAAAAAAAATCTTTCCTTAAAAGTATTTTACTTGAAATTTCTGTTAATCCAGTAAACATGTCTTGCGACAATTTGCAATTGAAACATTTTGTACACCACCCCTCCCGATGGCGACACCCGCACTCGCATCATAACATGTATCAATTTCCTCAATTCTCAGTGCTCATACTCCAACTTCCATGACCTAAGAATACATAATATATACCCGGACAATCTTGTTCAGAGGACTGAATGTGTTACTATGATCCAATCTTGTCAGGTTCCCCTTAACAGGCCCATGTCCCCATCATCCCATGAAGCCAGATCATAGTCGCTCCACTGCAATTACCTGATCTGCCAAATCCTGGACCATGGTCAAGGCGGACCCCAGGTCCTCGCGCGCTATCACAAAACCGTGACGTTAACGCCAAGACAACTACTACTATTTCCAGATATTCTATGCAACTTGGAGAACCTGCGCCTGTTTTACTTGAGGTTCTATGACCTAGTTCTATGAAAATTAGCACAAACATCAGACCTCTCTCCTCTCATCACTTTCATCGTATCCAATTCAATCTAACCCCAACCCAAATACAGGCCTGGGTATTACGGCAGGTGTACCTAAATTTAATATTTCACATGTTGACCCTTGTGAGGGTTCTAATTCCGGGCCCAATTTGACCCGCGGATCTTGACTGCGCGTTCCTACGAGTGATGGAGGCATTACATGTATCTCATGGCGTGTTCGGCGATTGTGGATATCGTGGAAACCTTACCCACATGATGTGGAGGTGTAATATTATTAATGCGTATGTAGTAAGTCGCGGATAAAATCAAATTTTCGACTCAATTTTCAAAATAACAATCTTGGGCGGCGGTGACCACTTTCCATCGGTGACCGCTTGCACGCTTGCTTCTTATTTTTTTTTATGTCATACGGTAGGCAAACAGGCAAGCGGCCACCTGATGGAAAGTGGTCACCACTGCCTATAGATATTAGCAAAACCAAGAGTATCGCTAATGCGTTGCCCACCTCTATAACACGTTGCTCTGGCAGCAAAAAGGCAAATGCCCCTCCACTGCCAAAGCCACGGTTTCCCAAATCCCCACCCCATGGAGCACTGGAAACCTTACTCACCGGCAGAAACACAATACTATTGCAGGAATGGAACTCGTTGCTGGCGAGTGTGATACGTGATCATTATAATGTGGACGCCTTCGAGGCTAAAGTGAATATGCTGTTCCAAGACAGACATGATCCATGTTAGGCCGCATCGTCACTTACGACCATGGCCGCGAAAGGCCTGGCTATTTGTAAAAAAAAACACTGAAATCCAACCCGCTCACCTAGGCTGGAGATCACCTCTTTTATAATCAGCTGACAATGTCTCTTGGGGCTCGCTTAAAAATGGAGAGTCGTACAAACGACCTCAAGAAATCGTTGGCACGGTCTTCAATTAATCCATCGCACCACTCTAAATAGGTGCTTAGTGGGTCCAAAATTGCGTAGCATAACTTCATTGCCACTAGGGTTTGTCAGAAATAACTCAGTGCTCCACAACCAGCGGTTTGAGGTTAGCAAATTAAGGTCATGTAGCGAGCGGCATTAAAGACTTCGGCCACAGACACTACCCAAAACGTAGTACATTTATAATAGTATCATTACCCAGTCATAATTTGGATGCACTTCGTAACTAAATGTACTATATATAAGTACTAATTCTGTCAAGCCTGAGGAGTCTGCCTGGGTGAATACCGCCGTCATTTATATTTCTGTCGACAAACAGCAATGCTTGCATTGTTATGTTCAGGATTGAAGAATAAAGTAGCCAGTGATTTTACATGAGGCATTTTATCTAAGGCCTCACAGTGACAACGCACCTGCGGTTCTGCTTTTTTGTTACCTGCAACCTGTATGACGACAGCTATGGGCAACAGTTACCACTTACCATCAGGTGGGCTGTCTGCTCGTTTGTCACGAAATAGCATAAAAAACAAATTTTTTTTTAAGCACGCCTTTTTGTCCCTAACGCTTCCTGCAGCCCATTATTCCGCCAACCCATGCCCTTGTCAAACCAAGTCAAACTTTTCCAAATCAAGTCACGGTTGAAGCTAGTTAACACGATCACCTGTGACCCTTATCTATATGTCCAAAACAGATTATTGTTGTTCCCGCCATATCAATCCGATCGACCTCTATAAACCTGCAACCCTTCTCATGACATGTCCGATTAAAATAATCACTCCAGTTAACGGGACATTTAATTGGAAGCCTACCTCGAAGCCTTGAACAACCTTATCGCAGTAAATGAAATTCTAATCACATGACGGATGATGCGTTATGTTCGACTATTTTTTGTGATAAATGTTGCTCATTGCAGTCTTTTTATTTGTTTACTAGCTGACCCGGCAAACGTTGTTTTGCCAAATAAATAATTTCCTAAAAAAAAATTTTGGGGTGGACTACCCCTAACATTTAGGGGGATGAAAAATAGATGTTGGCCGATTCTCATAGATACCGGATAAGCACAAAAAATTTCATCAAAATCGGTCAAGCCGTTTCGGACGAGTATGGCAACAAAAACTGTGACACGAGAATTTTATATATTTGTTTATATCACGTAGTGCAACGAGTGTTTAATACAAAGAACACAATATCAATATGTCTTTCCCTTAATAGAGACAATAAGAGACATTCTTAGTTATTCTAACTTAGCAAATTTAAATTAAATTAAAAATTCATATTACTTCTTAGTCTTTGGGATAGATTGTAATTAAATATTTTACATACTAGATAGGTGGGTCATTCAGAAAAAAAAAATCAGCTTGTATCATTCCACTGCTAGGCAAATGCCTCCCTGCCTCTATTCTTCCATACTCAGCGATTGTTTGCTATAGTTTGCCAGTCCGTGTTAAATGCCAAAAACTCGTCTTTCAATCGTATTTTGGGTGTGCCGCGACGACGTTTCTGGGTAGCCTTAGTCTTAGACAGTTTTAAAAGTATTCAAACGGCAACACGTGGCAATGGTCTAGAGTTTTTGACTCGCAAATTGCGAGACGGATAGCAAAGGTTAAGCAACGTTCGTAGAGCCCAGAAACTGGATTATTTATTCCATTTATTTATTTTCCAAGAGTACATCATACATGGTACAGAACAATTTTTTGCTAAACTGTTTTAACAGTGCCAGTTCAAACAGTTCCACCTGATGGAAAGTGGTCACCGCAACGTCATCGCTAACTACCTTTGAAACCCCAGGACTCGTTGCTCTATCAGTAAAAAGGCAAATGCCCTTGTACTGCCACAAAGCCACGATTCCCAACACCCCAGCCCATGGAGCACTGCTCACTCACCGGCAGGAAAACAATGCACACAATACTTCTGCCAACAGCCGAAGCCCCCCTCCATTCTGATTCCCCTCCCCATTCCAAGAACGGTTCCCCTCCTCCATTTTGTCTCATAGCTTCTCTTGCATCGCTTACCTTTTTCTTTACCGAATACCTCTTGGTTGACTGGTAGATAAGGCTATTTTAGCTTTAAGTCCGCCATAGTACCATTTTGTGCATGAAATTTTAATAATAATAATAATAATAATATCTTTATTTCGGACTCGTGGTCCATAGGTACAATAGTACTTATAATTAAATTAAAAATGAAAAAAAAAATACAATAATATAATAATATAATAAAATACAATAAATTGTGAATGAAATAAAATAAAATAATTCAGTCTATATCAAGTCACAAGTGCACTTAGCATGCTATGGTCAACCAACGTTTATACATACACGAAGTGTGTAATCTGTCTGCCAGTTCTCTTATAATAGAGTTGCTACACGCGCCAACCCTGGACAGGAATGAAGCAATACGCTTCCTCTGTAAATAAATAATAAAATAAATATAAATAAATAAGACCTAGTAATAAGCGGTTCGGGACGCTCTAATTATGTCGGAATATAATTAAATGGCATAAACCCCAAACTCCAACTTTGGGAACATAATTGTACTCTATTTATAACACATGGTTATAATTAATCAAACATGTCACATGTTCAAAGAAAACACTTACAAAGCAAAGGCTTATCCCACAACGGGAACACTTCCAGCTAACCTTAGACAAGCCGAAAGGAGCTTTAGCGAACGGCAGAGGCAATAAGAGTACCTCACTTTAAAATAACGAAATAATTACTTTCATCATCATCATCACAGCCCGTAACAATCCACTGCAGGACTTAGGGCCTCTCCCATGAAAGGGGAGGTTATTGCCATAATCTCCACGCTTGGCAGGCGGGTTGGAGATCGCAGTGTTTAAATATAACAATGGAAAATGCTGCTGCCCATTTTCCAGTCTACGGAGACTCTTGATCTTTTGCCTCGAAAACATTAGTCGCCTTGTACGACACCCATGAGCGTAAGGGGTTGGTGCTATTCTACTCTGCCGGTCACCACACAGCCTAATAATTACTTTAATTTTCTTAAATTTGAGCACTATGTAGTATCAACGGGACTTAGTACCTCACTACCAATCCAATAACTTTGTATTGCCTCACCAAGGACACATATATAAATTACAATGTGGCCGGTTTCATCACTGAAGTGATCTCTAGACAACCTTATTGTGGATAGAAATAGGGTTTAAGCAGCACATAGAGAGGTAGCACAGACCTCACTACATTCACTAGTACCACCACACCACCACGCTCCACCACCACTAGTCAGCGCTGTGACAGGTATAAGCCCTCACAGAATTATGTTGAAATTGGAACATTTAAGTTTCCGTTATATCACTGGCTGGTCTTACGTAATTTTCAATATTAATAATTTACTAATGTGAAACCGAATAAAGTGCTGTCTATGTCTACATATTTTTGGTTCCATTTATAAGAAGCATATCCTCAAACAAAGCTAGTTTCACCAGATACAGTTTACTAAAACGGATAGGTATACCTTACGAAATATTAAGTTACTGCGTTTAACTGAATATACGTTACACGTCTTGTTTCCAAGCGGTTTGACCCGTGGGATAAGTCATAGGAAACCAATATAGCTAAATGAAACGTTTAGGCAATGATAGATGTACTAAAAACTTATAGTTGGCCGTATATAATGTAGATATTAAGAGCATAAATAAGCATATATTTTCCTTTGCATCTGCAGCAACAGACAGGGTGCATACGGGTACAATGTTTGGCGTAACTCCATTGAATAAAACATATTTATATGTATATATTTACTGCTTTGTATACTGGTTTGTATTTACTGCTTATCGAAGTATTTTTTGTTACATTTTAACCTGACGACCTGTGTGGTTCAGTTGGTTAACATACCGGTCGCCACGCAGAGGTCCCGGGTTCGATTCCCGGCCGAGCAGAAATTTAAATGATGAATTTTAATTTCTGTTACGGGTCTGGGTGTAGTATGTATAATAAGTATGTATTTAGAAAAAAATAGCATATGATTAGTTTATCAATTACTTAAAATATGCTTGGACAAATTCACACAGCGCTATATAGCCCCAAAGTAGGCAAAGCTTGTGTTATGGGTGCTAGATAACTGATAAACTACTTACATACTTTTAAATACATACTTATTATACATAGAACACCCAGACCCGTAACAGAAATTAAAATTCATCATTTCAATTTCTGCCCGGCCGGGAATCGAACCCGGGACCTCTTGCGTGACAGACCGGCCATATTGACCACATATTGACCACTGAACCACTCAGGTCGTCAATGTCATGGTGCACTAGGATGCGACTTTTTAGTTATTTATAACTTACTTTTTCAAAGACACTGAGCAAACGAATGGTGGTGTACCACTCAGTATTAACTGTCTTTTGTTTTACAAGTGGGATCATGCAGACAGGATCCGTCCGGGAGAGAAAAAAACTAAATAATTTTATTGCCTACATTTCTCGCCTGCCTCAATTTTGTTGTTTTGCTATGGCCTTCAAACACAAATACAGAAGACTGTTGGTTTCTTTCCGGCATACAACAATATATCCATGTTTGATCTCCTGTCACAATGTCACATAGCATATGAACGCCCGTAATCGTACTTTAACAAAAATTTGTTCACTAATCAACTCGAGTTCGTTTTTATTCTGAGGTGAGTTTATTTGGTATCCAGCGGTAACAAAGTTTTCTAACTTTTAAATGATGATGTAAGATTTTTTAAATTTGCCTCATACCAATCTCCAAATGTCCTCGAATCTCCCCATAGGTTGGTGATACGCCGGTTTTTTTCAGTTAGTTGCCTGACTCAGTGATCGCAGTTGAGGGCCGACGTTCACTAACTTCATCATGGAGAGATAAACGACCACGATCAAATTCTGCGTACCTTAAATGAGATGTTTCCCTCCCAAAATCATTTTGAAGCGAGCAGTGCAGTCTTGCGGAGACAGTGAACTTTTAAAATCATAGAAGAATCTTTCGCGTTAATTCCATGTTTGCCACGGACGACGAACTTCAACTTGTAATAAACAACAATTGATACGCGATATCCAGCAAATTTTTATTTTTCAATGCTCGAGTTTCTTTTGTTTTAAAAATAAAACGTTCGAAATTATTGTTTACATCTAACCTAGGAGCACAAATCGTAGATGTTATTTGTGACAGTTACTGCTTTTCATCAGATTTGCTGTCTACTCTTTTATCCCTGAGTATAAAAACGCAAATACTCAAGCCTTAAGCCACCCCGTGGCGAGTGTTATAAGCACGTTAGTCGCCTCACCGTCTCACCCCAGGGCATCCACCACTACTTATCCTCTATAATACCACGTTTAGGTATCACTAGGAAGATTCTTTCACCTTTACATGTTTTATGTAAGATCAGATGGCGATTTAAGGTGTTTGAATATTAAAATACCTAATATATTCGCATTCTCATCATATCATCATATCAGCCGAAAGACGCCCACCACTAGGCACAGGCCTCCCCGAGAGATCGCCACAAAGGCCGGTCCTGTGCCTTCCGCATCCAGCTGGTACCTGCGATATTAACCAGGTCGTTGGTCCACCTTGTGGCAGGCCTACCCACGCTGCCTCTCATCGTATGCCCCGACATTATGAGCCCTAGAAGTCAAATGAGTATAAATTTCGACATTTTCATTGTTAACCCTTTAACTTTGATAAGCCTCAAGCACGAATTTGTTAGAAATAATGAAAGGTTAGGTTGTGGGAGGAGGGTTAAACAGATTTTGACCCTTAGTCTAAAGATCTTAGTCACTTTACATTTTTAATTATCCATTAATTCCGTAAAATAGACGGAACCTCCCCTCCTACCTCCCCCGGATATAGAAAAGCTTCATATTGGGGCGAAGGGGAAAAGACTTCCCTACAGGCGGTTTCTGAATTGAGAATAACTAGTTAAAAACGTATTTTATTTATTTATATGTTAAAAATTAAAAGATGTTAATAATAATAATCACCAATGACAAATATGAACATATTCATTGAAAATAAATGCAAATTTACAGATATAATCTAATGCGTTTACATTAAACATTTATGTACGTAAGCACGTGTATGTGTTAAGTATGACTTAAGTAAATGTTTATTTCCGAATTAATTTGTAAGTAATATTTCAGTATTTGTGCTCGAGAAATAACATATGCTTAACTCGGGAGGCCCAGGAAAAGATGAATTGACATCGCCGAGTCGGATGCGAGAACCAATGGCCGAGATAACGATGCTGAGGACCGGATGAAGTGGAGGAAGAAAAAGAAACTATTATTTAAATCGAAATAGACGCTACAATGATGATGATAAAGGTGCATCACTGTCGTTCCGTTATCTGTCTCTGTCTATATGGGAGCCAATGACAATACCATGGACGAACTCTTCGTCGATACTACGTCGATAGCGACCCCATGCCGATCCACCACGGACATTTTAAAGCTTTTTGGACGAATTCGCTGAAATAAAGAAATCGTAGTTCGTACCTATTAAAATAAATTGAAAGATAAATCTTTTACTTGATCGCGTTCGAATATCATTCCCTTACATTATTATTTCAAATTTATTCAATAAAATAAATCGCGCAATTACTCCCAGAGAAAAATCAAAGGTCACGCTTTTAAGAGAAGTAGGTCCTTAGAGATTTTGGTAAAAGACGGCGATATTAATTATTAAAACAAGGCCGATTGAGTGGGTTGATTACCTTTTACCTTTCAACTGATTATGGCTCCATATTTTCCTTTTAAAATACCAACGGATAGTTCAAACACCGAATTGTTGAGAAGATCCATAACTTATGTATGAAAGAACAATTTACCAAGCATCCATCTTAATACAACGAGTTTATCTGATATAATGGATGCTTTGATGGTAGTAATAATGAGATATTATTACACGAGTACTTGTGGCAAAGATGTAGTCGTAGTTGTACCATGCAATTGTGAACACGCAATGTAATATAATGTAATGTGTAATAGACAAGCTGTTGGATTCACTCACTTTACTCGGAAAAAATCTAGCGGCAAGTTATACAGCACGTAGATACAGTTATACTGCACGATGGGGCAAAACTTGTTACAGGCCGCATAATTTTGCAGACAAAGCCTATTATTTGGAACCAATTTTATATAGAAAGTACTGTTGTAATATCATCTAAAACATCGTATAGCTTGCAAGAATATATTCAATGACTTTATGGCCATTATTTTTCGACTACTTTACGGAAACAAACTATTCAGTTGGACAATTGCGTCAAGTTAGATCGAACAAACCAATCTAACAGAGAAACAATGGCGATTCGTCTGTGGAAGGATAAGGAAAATCAATCGACGGACGGAACGGAACGGAGGCGGTATATGCGATTGGGGTTAGAGGTTGTGTGTATGTATGTTTACATACATTGGTCGCGATAATCTCAATGTTTGGCAGGAGATTGAAGACCTTCTAATTGAAGAAAATATTCCTCAACCCACGGGAAAGAGGAGAGAGCTGCCTATATCCCAGAAACCTGCAAAAAACTAATCAAGGCATAAGCAGTAAAGCAGGCTTAAGCATCGCGTCAACCGTACAAACCCTTATAGAGAAAGGCTGAAAAGTCCATTCCTGTAGCAGTTAACATAGAAGTAAAGTTGAGTTGGTTATATCTAGAAACTTATCCACCCTCACAAAATAGCCACAAGATTGTCGATACATGGAAAATGTTCGAATACGTCTAAATGGAAAGAGAGATAAATATTAAATGTTATTACGTCAAGCTATAAAGGAAAGGGAAGTGTGCAACAGTGTGGCAGCTATCGAGGTATTAGAATTATGAGCCACGAAATGAAGCTATTCGAAAGTATTATAGACCAGAGACCCTTGTCGGAATGCCAATACGGCCAATATGCCATACAAGCTGGGCTGGTGCACCATAGATCCAATCTTTAACCTCAGGGACCTCCAGGAGTCCTACTGCAGTAGCAACCTACCTTTGCATTTTAGAGTTCTTGCCCTGCAGAGGGCCTTCGACAGTGTCCCCAGGAGATAATCTGGTGGCCTCTGAGATCAAAGCCTGTGCTCGAGACGTATATTAAGATTATCAAGAATTAACATACATAGAACATGTATGCTGACACTGAGGCCTTCGTCAAAACCATCGTCGGCCATACTAATCTCTTCCTGATTACTCTAGGTATTCACCAGGGGTCAGTGCTGGCTGAGCCCTCACAGGGCCAACGGCTAACGACCAAAGAATGCCGAAGATTGGCTTAAGTGGGGAAGATAAAGTATGAAAGCGGATTCAAGCAGAAGCCGCGGGATTGACCGCTCGGATGATGATGATGATTATGCATAGTTCACTGCCAATAATCGTCCTCCACATTGGTGGAGAGGTTTGCCATAACCTGAACGCCTGGCAGGTGGATTCGAAGTTAGATGGTGATGATGATAATGATTTCATGATATTGTATGATATTGGTGCCTAAGCACCACACAAAACATCTGATTGTCTCTATGTTCTCATATGTTCCTGAGCAATAACAAAAAAGTTTTATTATGGTTCGTGACACTCAAAAGTTATCGACAGGCATCTCGCTTGTTGATATGCTCTCATTGTACACAATACACTTAGCTCTTGGCTTTAGGTATGTAAGTCAGAAGTGCGTAAGTTAAAAAGTTGGAGTGTCATACTGAATTTGTTATTTTTACCTATCCATTATATTTCTATTAAAGCATCACCCCTAATAACGTAAATATTATAATGCATTCAGAATAATTTATAGCAACAGCTTTTTAATAACATGAATTCATAAAATTGAGCGACTGAAATACAATATAATTTGTAACAAAGATTTTTAAAAAGCCATTTTTACTACTTCGCTAAAAGCATCTCGTGGGATCTAAAAATTGAGCTCTAGAATTATAAATTCTGACAAATTATAAATCTATCATCATTATTAGAAATTATGATTTATATTAAACAGGGACCGTGGTGCCCTGAGGCTTTGAAATTTTATAAAAATTTGGCAAGAAGCTAATTTTAATAGATGCCACAGGTGACTGGAGAGCTGGCTCGTTCCTCGAACAGAGGATAAGTTTTGCTATCCAACGAGGCAACGTAGCCAGCTTTCCGGGCATCATTCCGGGGGGCAGCGATGTGGATGACTTTTCTATTTTTTAAGGTTTAGTTTTAGATTATTTGTTATGATTTTGTAAATATTTATTTGTACCCATGTTAATAAATTCAATCATAATGTGCTTTTAATAACGGAAAATATAATGTTCATTTTGATGTGGTACCTATATTATACAGCGATATATTTAAAATGCGATTTCCTACAAAAACTTGTTCATTGCGATTGCCCGCTAATGTTGTATTATAAACATAACTTCATTGATCAACGTGTTAACATACGAACAGTGACAGCGTTGTCTACGAAATGCTACAAATTCTGCTACGCGTAGTCTACGAATAGTCCTACGACAATGTCGACTTATTTTTATATTTAAATAACTCCAGGGTATTTAGGTTTTCAAATTATTGCCAAGCTTAATTTAAAGTGGGCAGGGCACATAGCTCGCCGAATAGATGGCCGATGGGGCAGCAAAGTTCACGAGTAGCAACCACATACCGGAAGACGCAGCGTGGGTAGGCCTCCCACAAGATGGACCTGGTAAACATGGCAGGTGCCATGGATGAGGAAGTAGGCGTCTTCTGGCTGATATTATGATGATGATGATGAGGAATTAAAGTACCCAAATTTTAAATTATGTAACTCTCATACAAAATTAATTGAACAACGTGTTAATAGCATACCAACAAAGACAGCATTGTCTAAGAAATGTTACGAACTCACTACGACTGCCGCCTTCTACGAACTGCTACGCGTCGTCTACAAAAGTGCTACGACATTGTATACCTACTTTTACAGATTAACAAAAGTACCAAAAGCAAAGTGATTGATTGTTAATTAATAGTTACTGACACATTAATGCTAGAAAAGTTTAATTTTAATTGAAAATGTCTAACAAATATGTAAATCAATCCTTCAATACTAAAATTTAGTGCTCCTGGGGTCTGTGATAAAAGCTAAACACGATTTTGAATGAATTTGCATTTGGATCTAAACTTTTTTTAGCTATAAAAGCTTTTGTTCGCGGCTTCTCCCACATAAAATTTGGTTATAACGTTCAGGACTTATTCCCGCGGAAACCAAATTGAATTTCGAGATAAATTTTAGTCTATGTGCTATTCTGTGCAATATCTGGATTTCGTCAAAATCCGTTCACTAGCTTTTAGGAGGATAGGATAGCATAGGATAGCCAGATATTTGACTGCCATATCACCTCACGTTATGAGTACCTATCTATTACATAGCAAGTAAAGTCAAAAACGTCTATTCCACCCACACACGACACAACATTCAAAAATATTCATAGAAAAAAAAAAAAGTAAGACAATTATAAATCGACGGAAAAAGCTGTAGTCTCGTTACCTGTGCTATGTGGAGAGTGCAATGTGGCTACGATCAGCATATGCCACGATAGTCACCGTGATGTTGGTGCACAGTGACAAAAGTGCTACATGAAATACCTATTCACTCTTGCCAAGAGAACTAAATTATAGTTTTCAGGGTAAATATTTATGAAATTTAGAAACATGTACATGGCGGGCAAGTCGCTTCGAAAATTAGTTTAAATAAAAGCAATCTTTTAAATATGTTAGAAAGCGTGATGTTTCGTGGCTGGCACCTATCTCCATCTCCGGGTTCCAAGTATTAATTTATCACGTGCTATTTTGTTAGGGCCACGTGCCAGTTTCTGAAAAAGTAATAAAATTAATTTAATCTTTATATATAACTGCTGTAATAATAACACCAGCACACAAAAAAAAAATTGTCTGTACACCGGGCGCCACCTATCTACGGGCATGTTTTTCGACCCGCTGAATACGATTTTAAGTCAGTTTAGGCCGTCCAGCCATCAAATTTTAAATTTTTTTGTACCAAGATAATCCTAATTTTTTACGATTTTTGCAATTTTTAAGGATATTTTATAATTTTTTTCGAATTAAATAAGTTTATGATTAAAGTACGATCGAAATTAGTATTTAACAGATCAAAATACATAAAAATTATGCTTGCCTTAGATGTCAACATTTTTTTTCTTGCCAAAACATCGTATTTTCGCTATTTTTTGGGGTTTTTTGCAATTTACTTGAATTCACTAAATTGAAGGCTGGACGGCCTAAACTGACTTAAAATTCGTATTCAGCGGGTCGAAAAACATGCCCGTAGATAGGTGGCGCCCGGTGTACAGACAATTTTTTTTTTGTGTGCCGGTGTAATGTATTATGTGTAGTTAACTAGTTGTTTTAACATGCTGCGGCCATGTACCAATGACTCTTTTCTGAGTTAGGCATGTACATTAGTTGAACACTAACCGATAATCTTACCTGGAAGGCACTCATGTCTTTCCTCATTTATACGTATAATGCGACACCCGTGGGAAGCCATGACGGTTCGCTACTCAAGAATAAGTTTAAAAATAATAAATAAATATTTGACGGATCACGGTCAATAGTATGGACTCATGTGGTCAATAGTACGGACTCATGACGATGAAAACGGAAGTGGGAGTGCGCCCTCTGGTGGGGCGTGCTGACAGAGTCTCGACGGCACGACTCGGGCCGAGTGGCGGCCATTCTTGGCGCGACCGCCGCCGAGGAGTGACGCGTCTTGAAACTGTCTCCACATTTCGTTTATAGAAAGTGTTATTTACGTTTGAAAATAAAGTAATTTTAAAATCACTTTTGAAATAAGAAAGTTAATCACCTCAACTGCCTACATTGTGATACTGCTCTGATTTCAAGTGAAATTATAAGTGATGTGCAAAAATGAATTGGAATAAATACAGTGGAGTAAATGTGAACCTTTTCTTTAATTTATCTGGACGATCTAATACTGATATCACCACCCTGATGACAATGATCCTGATACACCCTTTCCTTCACGCGACGACATCAGAAGCGGTGATGACGAACGTAACGCCCAAGAGATGGTATGATGAAAAGCAACAAAGAAAATGCAGATACGCTACGTGAAAGCGTAATAATAAAAGAAAGGTGATTACTCGATCCAGTTGAGTTGCCTACATTAAAATGTAAAATGATTTAACATGTTCAAAGTGCAGCCAAGAGTCCAAACACCCCGAGATATAAGACAAAGACTTCGTCAGAAAGATTGGGGGATTCATAAAGTAAACAGCAGATCATCTGTACCAAATGGGTCATGGTCAAGGCAGACCCCGGGCCTTCGAGAGCACCACTGGGATATCGACAACATTATTAAAAATCGAGTGAAACTTACTATGGACGGCACTTTGGTATGGCTTCTTTGTTTTTGTTAAATTTAATTTAGATTACTCATGTAAAATATTTTCCTTTTTAAATATAAAATTGTGTTAGTTAAATAATTTGCGTAGTTCTAAATTAGCCAGCTAAAGTTTATTCAATGACTTTAAAGTAAACGCTTACATTTAGATTCATTTAGCAGTGTGGTTTGACACCACAAGTAAATTAATTGCTTAGATTTCTGCAGATTAAATAAAATCAAACAATTAAAAACGGTGTATATTATTTTTTTTATTTTTGTTTTACTAATACAATTATTTTCTTCTATTGCATAACAATGGTGCACAACGGTTCGCTTCACCTACGAGAACAACATTGGAATGCAACGCTGGACTGGTAGCCTCAACGTGATTGTTTCAACATGGGACGACGATGGTAGACAATCTGCGAGTGTACATGACTGAGAAATGATGTGATATTAACAGTTCCTCTCTATCTGGTGAGTCCTATACATAATTATTATTTAGTAAAAACCTGTGCTGAAGAGGCTCCCTAGCGGATTTTAGGAGTTATTTACTTTGACATATAAGAAAAGTATTCTGACAGAAACACTATTGATACCCTTAGTAGAGAGAATGGCAGGTTTATTTGTATCTTTAGTGAAACTACAAATAGAAAGAATGTAAACAAAACATAAACAACGTCAGTTACGTCAGTGTTACAATTTGTTGGTAAAAATGTCAAAAACTACTGCTAAGTTTAAAAATGTTAGCTTTTGCGGGTACCTATGTCAATTAATGTTGGCTGTCTGATAGAAAGTTACTAAGAAAAAAAAATCACTCCACAAAAATAGTAAGAATTATGTTAAATCCGTCCCAATGTCAAACAGTGTTTATAGTAAAAAAAGTGTTATTTAATCTAAGATTATTTTACCATCTTGAAACATGGTGCGCTATGATTTTACGTATTACCAACATCACGTCAGTTATCAGAAAACAAGAATAAGAAATACTTGGAAAGCATAGTGCTATTATTTTTATAAATTGAGTACGTAAGCATAGTTATGGTGGTGCTGCTGCTGACTGACTTCTTCTTCTTGATCGTTGCCTCACTGCTGAGGATCCTGACATCTTCGGTAAACTGCATGTCTCCATCGGTTTCGATGAATCGTTCGGATATTTGGTCCACCCATCTCTTCGGACTTCGGCCTCTGGGTCTCTTGCCTTCGACTTTTCCCGTCACCATAAGTCGTTCCAGATTGCTGATTAAGTAAATATTTGATAATAACAGTGTGGCAGGGATGCCGTAGCAGTGAGTTTGTGGAACAATTAGCTGGTGTACTTTAGGATGTTGTCTTAGAGATAGGATAGGCTTCACATAGGCTTCGAATGTGCAAATTCAATAACGACCCTGCGATCTCCGCGATTTCTATGCGAGCGGGAGGGTGCAAACATGTATCGAGAGAAAAAAATGAGAAAAATTATTAGCGTGTTTGTTTACATTTAACAGGAGAAATTCGAACGAAATTTTCCATATTTCAGTATAATGTTTGTTATTGTGGTCGTAGTTTCCCAATGTTGTAGAAAAGAGAGATAAGATATCCGCGGTAAAAATGGGATCACCGATATACGTTTCTTTTAATACTACAAAAAAAAGGTAGTTTGGTTAGTAACGTAATTTTATATTAGTATCAAGTTATTTAACGAAAAAAAAAAAGTAAACACGAGTAAGTGAACTGATTGACGGTAGATAATTTCGAATTATGTTTTGAGTAACTAAAGATAAACCTGTGACTTAGTTCGACCGAAAACCATGTGTACTAAGTCAATGTGACTTAGTTTGACCTGGATAAAGACTTTGTTAGACGGATCAATCTAAGACGCTAACCCAATACGTGACGACTATCGAGCCGAGGTTTTTATGAGATTTATGTGATCGTTTTGTTTTCTCAAAATTTGTTGCATCATCGGATGAAGGTGATCGTGTTTTATCAGTGATGGTGGGCTAATGGAGCCTATGGGAGAGTTTTATGCTTGCTTACCGGCCTGATGGAGGCTATGGGAGTGTGGCTAATAGCAGGTAGTTGTTTTAAGCTTTGTGAGAAAGTGTTGAACGATAACGATGATGAGAAAGTCCAGATATTTTGGTGATAGTTCAATAGCCGGTTTTATAAATTATTTTTAGCTTCGAGTACTGAAATTTCCTTGATTACTGATATAAAGTAACTATTTTGAGTTCTGTTGTTGTGCCAGTAAGATGAGACAGTGTAAGCAATGGTGAGATTTCATATCCTTCTGCCAGTACAAGTTTTTAAGTACCTGAATTGTTGTTGAGGTCAAACATCCAGATTTATTTGGCTGACTTGGAGTGACCCGGGAGTCATGTGTGTGACTCATTGGGCTAAGAGCCCCGAAAGTCTTGGATGTTGTGGCTGTAGATAGCAAATTTTATTTTGTAATTTTTTTAGAAGGCGGCTTGATATGGGATGCCTTCGTTATTACAAACATTGTTAAATGGTTTCAAAATGGGAGCTTAAACGTAACGTAAAGTCTAGATAGAGTATACTCGTTCGAACAGTTAAAATCGATGACGATGATTATTGCTTGTTTAGTTTTGGTGTGGCAACAAATGGACTATTGTTACCTATAACTGGCGTATCAAATAGACGTGAGAGCTTCTTATTATTAAACTTCTGGTTTAGTTTTGATATTGGGCAGTAGAAATAATGTTTATTTTATTTTGTTGTTTTTGTAGAGATGACACCGTAAACAGTTGTTCGGATCTGTGACGATTACTTGTTGTGTAACTCGTAGACCGTTATTGACCGGGTTATGATAGCAGATAGACTGTTACCTATCACTGACTTAGTACAGATTTTGTCGAAGGATTGACCACGAGCTGAGAATCTATAGACAGCTTCTATTTATTTGTCCCGCCTGTGTGGCTCCCGTCTGTGTGGCTCCCGCCTGTGTGGCTCCCGCCTGTGTGGCTCCCGCCTGTGTGTCTCCCGCCTGTGTGGCTCCCGCCTGTGTGGCTCCCGCCTGTGTGGCTCCCGCCTGTGTGGCTCCCGCCTGTGTGGCATCCGCCTGTGTGGCTCCCGCCTGTGTGGCTCCCGCTTGTGTGGCTCCCGCCTGTGTGGCTCCCGCCTATGTGGCATCCCGCCTGTTTGGCATTTCGCCTGTGTGGCATAGTCTGTGTGACATTAAGTCTGTGTGGTATTTAGCCTGTGAGGCATTCTACCTGTATGGCATTTCGCCGGTGTGGCATTTTTATGTGTGGCATTTTGCCTCTGTGAAATTTACCCGTGTGTGACATCTTACCTGTATCGTGCTTTGGTAGACGTGACACAGGATATATGATGAATAAACTCATAGTTTGACGATTAGAGTGGCACTGACCAGAGTGACACCCAACCTGTGTGGCACCTAGTCTGTGTGGTATTTCGCTTGTGTGCAGGTCCAGTTGCGTGGCGGCCTGGTTGCGTGGCGGCCTGATTGCGTGGCGGCCCGACTGATGGCGTCCGTCGTGTGGTGGTTCGTCGCCTGTGTGTCATTTCTCCTGTATGGTAACATTACTTATTCTTTTTAAATTAGGATGGCGCTGACGGATGATCAAAAATCATATGGCATTTAATGAAGGAGTGTTTCAATCCCACTCGAAGTAACATTGGGTCTTTTGCTGAGTACTGAAAATGTGATGTAGGTATGTCACATATTTGTAGTGAATCTAAGTACCTACAGTAATGGACGTCGGGGACGATACGCGAGCTCTGTGATTGGGGCTTGTTTCCCACTCAACAAGAGCATCAAGGGGAAAACACTGGTGACGATGATTAAACCTTCTTCATTGGTGGTAATTGTGATACGGTTCATAGTCTGGTGTTATACCTTGTCACGCCTCTCTAATGAACTGAAGTCGTAGCTGAATTTATGTCGGCAACTTATAAAGAATAATTTATGTACAAGATGATGTTGTTATCTCTCAATCTACAGAAGTTTAGTATGATAAATGATAATGGACGTATGTTTTATGTGAAGAATTGGTGGGTTAATGCAGTCGTGATAGATCCAATCACATGATTCATAAGACTTATTTGGGTGATGTGTGGTGGTCAGAAGTGACCGAGCGAATATAGTACTGTGCTATGGTTTTCATGTTTCAGATTACACACGAGGACGTGTGTACAGCAGGACGGCCGTGACGGATCACGGTCAATAGTATGGACTCATGTGGTCAATAGTACGGACTCATGACGATGAAAACGGAAGTGGGAGTGCGCCCTCTGGTGGGGCGTGCTGACAGAGTCTCGACGGCACGACTCGGGCCGAGTGGCGGCCATTCTTGGCGCGACCGCCGCCGAGGAGTGACGCGTCTTGAAACTGTCTCCACATTTCGTTTATAGAAAGTGTTATTTACGTTTGAAAATAAAGTAATTTTAAAATCACTTTTGAAATAAGAAAGTTAATCACCTCAACTGCCTACATTGTGATACTGCTCTGATTTCAAGTGAAATTATAAGTGATGTGCAAAAATGAATTGGAATAAATACAGTGGAGTAAATGTGAACCTTTTCTTTAATTTATCTGGACGATCTAATACTGATATCACCACCCTGATGACAATGATCCTGATACACCCTTTCCTTCACGCGACGACATATTCTTGCATAATTTACACAGCGCCATCTAGTCCCAAAGTAAGCAAAGCTTGTGTTATGGGTGTTAGATAACTGATAAACTACTTTTATACTTTTTTTAAATTCATACTTAATATAAATACTACATGAATTTTAATTTCTGCTCGGCCGGGAATCGAACCCGGGACCTCTGCGTGGCGACCAGCATGTTAACTAACTGAACCAAACAGGTCGTCAACGTTAAAAAAATGTCTACTAAACGAATTAATTTCCATGACCTCTACCCTCCAACGACATTGTCAGAGCAAGCTACCTACAATCTAGATTACGGTTACTTGTCAAAGGTAGTCCGTGTGGCAACCATGCCCCAAGGGTTTACCGTACAGGGGTAGGGAAATAAATCCTACGAGGTAGCTAATGTATTTACTTCCGAAAATAAACTTTGCACCGTGCGGGAGTAGCATAATGAAACAATTCCGGAGGGTAGTTCCAAAAATAAAATGGAAACTAACTTTTGTTCGCGGTTTTGGACGTGCGAAAGAGTTTTTGTGAGACCAATTTTGTCCTTTTCAGTCAGCTAAAGTATTGATCGTGGCGCTACTTGGAGAGGACTATTTATAGGAAACAGCAGATTATAATTAAATTTCTGGGTTTTTTCCCAACTTTCATTGGTTTACCCTCATTTTGGATGGAGCATGATTGTGATTTTTTTTGTGTTCGCAGTTGTATAATTGACATTAATGGAACGTGACATGTATTTAAATTGCTTAATGATTGATTAAATGAGATATAAGTATTGCCTAAAGTGCCTAAACTGAACATTAGTGCTTTTCAATCAACTTGACAAAATTTGTCAAGATTTTACAACATTTGTCTTGCTATCTCATAACTTATGATGTCGAAATTCACGCGTTATATTGCATTCACAACACTAAAAAATCACTAAACACCTGCACATAGAAAGTTTACTTTTAAACCATCACAATAAAAGTGACTTAAAACGCACCATAATACTCACACTGATATACAGCCAGATACACAAAATATACACGGTGGATTAATATAAATATATAATAATTATCTTGGACAATTGGTGGACGACCTGAGTGGTTCAGCGGTCAACATGCAGTCAGCCACGCAAGAGGTCCCGGGTTCGATTCCCGGCCGGGCAGAAATTGAAATGATGAATTTTAATTTCTTATACGAGTCTGGGTTCAAAATAAAAAAGTATATAAGTAGTTTATCAGTTATCTAGCACCCATAACACAAGCTTTGCTTACTTTGGGGCTAGATGGCGCTGTGTGAATTTGTCCATGATTATTGATTATTTATTTATATTGGCGTTAATGTCCCGGTTGCGCTCTCGCGCAAGAAGGTCCGAGGTCCGCCTTGATCCCAGGATTTGACAGATCAGTTGTGTGGATCAGTGGAGCGACTGCCATCTGACCTCCGCGACCTATTTATTGCACACAATATAGTAATACAAAGATATAACATAGATATAACTGATACAACAGGCACTACTTATTTCTACTTATTTATCAGGGGAATCTGACCACATTGAATCATATCACGTTCAATCGCCTGAATGTGCAGGTTTCATCACGATGTTTTCCCTCACCGTAAGAGTATCAGTTAGTGATCAACTAATTAATGTACATAACTCAGACAAGAGTTCATGGTACAGAGTGAGAGTGGGATTCGAACCCGGCACCTCTCGATTACGAGTCGAATACTTTAACCACTTGGCCACCGACGGTCCTAGGTACACAGGGGATTAATCAGATCAATACTACTTATTGCTTCGTCGTTAGGTAGAGCATTGACTTGTACATCGTTCGTCCATTTTCAGTTCAAGGACATTTAGTTACAAATTTCGTATTAATGATAGATAAAATATTCGTTTTCAAAGGGCTTACAAATAATGTAGCGTGGGACAGACGAGCGTATTTTTAATAATTGGGTATTCATATATTTGGTTCGATTTATGTCAGGACTCAAAATTAAAAAGTTCATGTCCATCGGCGACGACCGTTTACCAATTTAATTTAATTATATAGGGAATAGCTTCTCGTAAATTCAAATAGATCTCTAAGGACTCATTATTAAAATCTTTTGACTATATGGGGGCTATTATTCCTGTTGCAGTTGTATGGCAAATCATATGTGTGAGTGTCATCATTCATTGCCTCAGAACACATGAAACTGCGTTGAAACGCTAGTTATTATATAATATTTGTTAAAGTGCTACACTTAAAACCTAATATTTACCTATTTGTTTAAACTTCATGGACGATGAGGTACAAAGACGGATATAAAGTTACACAGCTTTATCTGCTAGTCAACCAGAAATCGATTAACAAAATTCATAAAGTTGAGCCTAAAGATCAGTGACATTCAAAATCCGTTGAATTAATAGAAATAAATTACATCAAAATAAATATAAATACCATACAGCCAAGAGAATTTGATAATCGTCAGTTGTTAGAGCGCGCCATCTATGGTAATTTTGTAGAAAGGGTGCCTTGAAAACAGCTCATTGAAGACGTTCAAGCTTGCCGCTCGCGCAAAGCACATAGCAGCAACAGGTCATTCAGGAGACACACGCCAATTGTGACGGGGTGGCGACTCGGAGGGAGCTGGCCACTGTCGCCACGGGTCTGTTTAAACCCCAGACGGGTTGCTATCTTTGGGAATGAGGGGTCTTACTTAGTGAAACCAACGATAGGATTGATTTACAACTTACGTTTATTAACTTAGTAACATATGACAACTAGCTTGCGCTACTTAGTCTAGTGGACAATGCCTACATACTTAACTAACGCTTAACACCTATGGCCTAGCTCAGCGGATCTACCGCGGGTGTTACCCGGGTTCCCCGTTACATTTCTCTCCCTAACGGATACGGATCTAGACGGTTCCCGACCTACCGACGTTCATTTCTGCCGTATTCTAAATCGCGACTAGTAAGGTAATTTCCCCGGACGCGTTTACTGCACGGAAATTTAACGGGCGCGGATTGAGGGCTAGCGCGGGCTAAGCCCTATCTCTAAATATCCCGGTCTCGGTTTGACGACATGTGTTGAGCCTAACTCCTAGTCTAGTTCGGTTTCCCCCCTCTAAGCCCGACTGTCTACTCAGCGACCCCAAGCCGACAGTCAGGATGCCTGGTTAGGTCCCTTCCTCCGGGATAAGCACATTGCAGCAACAGGTCATTCAGGAGACACACGTAATGAGTAGCGAGGTCGTTGCGGTGCTGAAGATCAACTAGAAATGGTCACACATCCAGTTCCCGGACTTCACGAGCATTGCTTAACCTTGGTTATCGATTTCGCAACCACGCTGCCGCTAGAAAATTTCCGCTTTTCGCATTTAAGGCGCTCGCAAAAACCGGAATTTTCCACAATTTACGATTCTTCCCAGCGAGACCCTGTGATTAAGGTTTGTGGTCAAGCTGCACGTTTCATTTACAAAACACAGTATATAGACGCATCGGTACACAAACAAGGGCCCCGAATCAGGGATTTTACGTTCGCCCCGAAATCTGTTTGAATAAAATATTTGTGTCTCTCCAGAGGTAAAGACAATGATTTAAATTCAAAGCGTGGCGCCATGTTGTGGCCGCTCTTTGTTTTGATCTACACTAATATTATAAATACGGGACCGTATTTGAATATCTGCTGTTGTTTGATCAAGGATAACACGGGGTCCGTGAGAGAATTTGGGTAAGGGCGTTGAAATTTTGTTTTCGGTTGAAATACCTAATGTAAAAATCAGATTGCATTGGATCGTCGGTGGCCTAGTGGCGACACGCAATGCAAGAGGTGCTGGGTCCGAGTCTATTAGAGGTATATTAGAGGTATCTTCAGAGGCGGGCAACGCATTGCTGATGTCCATAGGCGGCGGTGACCACTTTCCATCAGGTGGCTCGCATGCCTGTGTATCTGGCGAATATCATAAAAAAAATACCGCCCTGTAACAATGACTCTTTTCTGAGTTATGTACATTAGTTGAATACTGTAACCATGATCCAATCTGGTTCCCCTGTCGCTCCACTGTAATCTTTCTTTTTTATATATTAGTCAGTGTCAAGCGAGCAAAGAGCCCACCTGATGGTAAGTGGTAACTGTCGCCCGTAACATCTACGATTCTTATATTTAGGTTGCAGGTAAATGCAAAACCACAGGTGCATCGTCACTGTGTGGACTAAGATGAAATCGGTTCAGTAGGGAAATATTTAAGTAAGTATGACATTTTGTCAGAGGTTTTCTACGATGTTCTAAGATAATGTGTAGTAGAAATGTCATAGAAAATACTATTGCTTCTTACTTTCAGATTTACTATCTATCTGTATTCGTTACTAACGGTCCTTGTGAATAAGAAACCGCAATAATTTCAAATAAAACATACCTATTATTATAGAAAACACTTTTAGCTTTTTACATTTAGATTATTATTTATCTGTATTCGTTTCTGACGATCCTTGTGAGAAGAACTCGAAATAAATTCAAATACAAATATAATAGAAACAAGCCGCCAGCTTGCGGCTTTCTTGTAAATTAACGGCATTCTTCAGACTTAATACTTGCTCTGAATTTCAACTCGTAAATTTAATTTATTGGAATTGTTTCAAGAAGAATGCTCTCCGAGCACTTTAATATCAACGTTAATGCTGTGTTATTACTTTTTGGTAACCAATTAATATGACTTTTTCATAATATGTAAGTCTATAAAAAGTAATATTACATAGGGGCTCGTAGCTAATATCATCGACGTCTGGCAACTGTATATACGGCTAAAAAATATACCCTCACGGGTCGAAACTAGGCTCCCGAGATTATTACAAGTCTAATGCCCGATTGCACTGAACTTTAGGCGACGCCCAAGTTGATTTCAGATATTTCGAACAAGGAAAGCATTGCTGCAAGCTTAGGTGAAAACTAAGCTTGCTAAGTTTCACTTATCTCTATGAAATCGATTTTATTTCAAGCTTTGCTTAGTTTGGGGCTAGATGGCGCTGTGTGAATTTGTCCACGAATATTTATATTTATATATTTATATTTATATAACGCCTAAATGCGTAGGAACTTCTTAAGGCGGCAACTTAAGGCTAGTTACCACCGAACCCGCTCTAGCGCACTTCATGCAAACAATTTTTTCAATACTACGCTATATTACATGCGATTTAAAATTTGTATGGAAATCGTAATCCCGTATAACTTTAAAACGATATATTTCAACGAAAATCTGAAAACCACAAGCATAGATTTTGATTAACATAATTTTTGTAACGTTTGTCCAGCGTTTAACATGAGTATTGTCACATCAAGCAAGATCAGTAGATAAAAAGTTTTGATTAAAGATTTTAGTTAGTTCAAAATATTATTTTTTGAATTATACGTGTTGAGTTAGCCTGTAAGTTAAATGTTATTATATTTTCATATTTTTTTGGCTTCCTTATAAATAAAATAAAATAGATTTTGGTTTCTGGATCACGTGTGCCAAATTTCATTAACTTTGATAGAGTAGTATTGAAAACATGATCAAACTGCATTTGTATGGAGCGCGCTCGGAAGAGTTTCCTCTTAAGTGTCGCCTAAGTTTAATGCAGTCGGGCAAAAGTGTCCTCTGGTCATAAGTGACCCTGATCAACCTCGCTTCACAACCGGTGTTGGAAGGCAGGTCTGGTGAAATCTGTATTCGTAAATTTAATTCCCTACCTGAGCAAACCTGTGGAAATTACCAATAACCTACAAATCCTTGGTGTTGAAATATCATCCAACTTTGGGAAGGACATCGAATCCAAAGCAGAGACTGTAGCCAAGAACCTTGGTATCCTCTCGAAGGTCAGGCGGCACTTCACTTCAAAGCAGTTGCTTTAGTTATATCAATTACAAGTCCGATCCTGCATGGAGTACTATTGCCACCTCTGGGATGGATGACCAAACACCAACTAGTCGCTTTTTACAAACCCTTGCAAGGAAGATAATTTATGAACCGCCATGGAAATTAAGTTTTAGGGCCTCGAGCATCGGTGTAGGGTTGCGCGTCGATCGGAAATGCAACCTGTAGAAGACAACAGGGTTGCATTTCGGAGAGAGCAGTAGCACGACCTCATTCCGCCGGCCCCGCCCCGCCATCGGAATTTTATTTCCCGCTCGGCTGTCCGGAAACACAAAGCAAGTTATTTTTATTACATAAGATTGAAGAGTATATTGTTATAAGTGAAATGGTTTGTAAAATATTCAGTAAGGCTCTGATAACAGTTTAAAACACTCTTACAAAGTGTACAGGTTCTGAAGTTTCATAACAACAGCCCATAGTTATCCAGTGCTGGACTTGAGCCTCCTTCACATTAGTGGAGGATATTGCAATGCCCATGCTAGGCAGACGAAATATTTAACAGAAAATGCCGATGCCCATTTTAAAAATAAAACCCGCAATCAGCCTACCTGATGAAAAGCGGTAACTGCCGCCCATAGCATCTACTTTTGAAAATAGTCACCTTAAATAACACTAATCGAAGAAATTGCTTGGTAGTGATGCTATATTTACACTATTCAGACTGCAACCATACATACAGCAGGTTTTGAGTAATATGCCGTCAATGGGTGCCAATCCGAGGTTTTGAATTTACCTTACGTATTCACGTTTCCTAATCCCCTTTCCCAGTATACGTAGAAACTACTAAACGGATTTTGACTTGATTTTGACGCTTTAAAGCCCGGGTAAATAGAACGTTTGATTGTATAATTTATACACATGTAAAGCCACCACACCGTAGACAAGAGCGGCGATGCGCGTAGCGGAGAGAAGTTTTACAGCTGAAAACTAAACACGAACGAGGGTAGATCTTAGGGTAGGTTAGCGTAACATGAGTAAAAATACGGAACAGAGACCACTCTTCAAATTAGCGGGCGGTGATATGAAGCTTTGTCTCTGTTCCGTTTTACATCTGTACTAGCGGTGTCGCTCATCGGAGGACAGCAAGGCACAGCTCCTCTCCTCTCCGGTTAAGCGACGTCGCCCAACAAGGAACAGCGAGGCACAGCTCCTTTCCTTTCCGCTCCGCTCAAGCAATCTTACCCAACGAGAGACAGCGAGGCACAGCTCCTCTCTTTTCCGCTTAAGCGATGTCGCCCAACAAGGCACAGCGAGGCACAGCTGTGCCGTCCAACGAATGACAGCGAGGCACAGCTCCTCATCTCTCCGCTCAACCGTATCTACTGAAAATATTGAAGCTAAGCAGAGACGAGATGTGTAAAATATGAAATTCTATTATATGTTGAAAACACATATCCGGCCCGCTCGTCTCGTATCCGCTCTGGTGGAGTCCAGGCTTACTCGAAACTTTGTAGTCCACATTTCGGAATTTCATAAACTTCATAATATTTTGTACCACCTTAGCTTGTGTCCTATATTTTTTTATATAAGTTATGTTTTTCTTCATATTGGTAATAAATCTCGGCTCAACAAATCTGCAAATTAGGGCACGTTCTTCTACTTGAAAGGAAAGCGGTTTCAGATTTACAGAAAGCGGTTTCCTACCAGAATCCTCAATTAAACATTTGTGGTGGTCGCAAATTCCTTGATACGGCTTACTAACTATTAAATTAATGTCACTCGTGCATCGGTCAGTACCAAGGAGGGTCATTAAATACATTACCTACACGATTAGATCAAATTTATTACACCCAGTCGTAAGATCCAGTTAAATTAGGGCCCTAGCCAACCGCTGCCTTATTAATTATATCAGACAAGCTCTATACATAATGTAGGGATGGATTCAGAAATGTAGAAATGTGCTGTCTGCTTCTATCAGCCTACACAGATACTCTGACACGAAAAGTGGGGTATTTTATGTTTGAAATATGCTTTTTTGTTTGTTGGAAACCTTTTTTATGCTACTCAGTGGCAAATGAGCAATTGAATTTGTGATGAATGTGAATTTGAAGTGTGCTCAACTGTGACTTGCCATTCGCCGTACAAATTTAAGATAATTTTATAACAATTTCAAATTGTAATTAATTAGGTAAACAATAACTAAAAGCAGATAACCCACTTGATGGAATACGGTAACTGTCGCCCACACCGTCTAAGATAACTCCGTTTTCAAGTAACAAAAGTGAAGAACTATAATTACGTTGTAACTTTGAAGACTACATACATACATACACACTTGACTCACGCCAAGGGGTAGGCAGAGACTATCGAGCGCCAGAACCTACGATCCTAACACACCCCTCTCGCCTCTTCCATATTCATAGAACTTTTCATGCATTTGCGCCGGTTGAGGGTACTCCTGACCTACCCTTTTTGAAACAGATCATTTATCTGATCAGTATATGTCCTTCTCTGGCGCCCTCTACCTACCACCAATATGTCACAATTGCTATTCTTGCCTTAAATTTCGCTGGCACCTTTCTTATCCTCCAAACAGGAATACAACAATGTTAACATCTCTTGCCGTGTGATAATATATTTGCCGGATTTTGCTTGCACGATTCGGTTGTGGAATGAGCTCCCAGCCGCAGTGTTTCCTTTGGATTATGACATGGGATCGTTTAAGAGGTATATTAGAGGTCGCTTCAGAGGACGGCAACGCATTAGTAGTGCCCATGGCGGCGGTGACCACTTTTCATTAGATCGCCCGCTTGCCAGTTTGTCGTGCAAAAAAATCACACGATAAGAGAGAGAAAACAACAGCCCATTAACAAATCAATAGATACCGAGGAACTCAAGTACCTAGATATTCTCGTCAACCATAAAAATGTTTGTCAGTTACCCTACTGTGGAATTGTAGGAGCTGCGGGAAACTTTTAACTATCCCCGACTGAGTACCGTCCAGTGCCACCAACTTATCTGTACAGTGTAGAAAATCGGAACTAAGGTATTATTGTTCTAAAATGACAGTTGAAACGCCAATTTCTTTACCACTAACGACACCGAGAAGTGAACAGATACGTTAGTCGCACTGTAGTTTGGAAGCGAACTTTTTAAGTGTCCGTGACCTTCTTTGTAATAGAGTTGATAAGTGTTCGAAGCCTCCATTTGATTCGTGACGTAGTGAGGTTTTCGAAACTAACAAGTCTTGGGCAGGTGGAAAATGTCTAGATTAATAATTTTATTCAGTTATATATTGCTGACAATATGGAATCCATATTGTGTAGAATCGCGAATAGGTAGAATTGCGTTTGTGTTGTACATCGATCAATCCCTGTAATGAATATGCATTTTTCTATTTACTTCTATTTTCTTTTAAGACTTTTTTATGCTACTCGGTGACAAAAGAGTAGAAAGCCCACCTGATGGTAAGTGGCAACTGTTGCCCATTGCATCATATCAATACGATATTTTAGATAAAAAAATTAATAAAATATCGTCACGCCTTTTTTCTATTTGAAGTATTAAAAACGTAATGTAAAAATATTCCTTCCAATTGTTACTGACAAGAGCTCTTTAATCGTTCATTATACATAATTTTGATATCATCGAACGTCAAAGGTGGATACCTGATATGAATTAACAAGTATACTTAACGTTGACTTTACTCTTACGTTTCATGTATTAATGAGTATTAATAATTAGTAACCATGATCCAATAAGGTCAGGTTCCCCTGTTAATAGATTCACGGAGGTCACATGGGAGTCGCTCCACAGTAATTACCTGATCTGCCAAATCCTAGTTCATGGTCAAGGCCGACCCCGGGCCCTCATGAGCGAGAGCACCACCAGATTATTGACGCTAATATTATTATTAATTTTACTAGCGACCCACCCCGGCTTCGCACGGATAGTAACCTTAACAAATTGTACACCTGAACCTTCCTCATGAATCACTCTGCCAAATCCTGGATCATGGTTAAGGCGGAACCCGGGCCCTTGTGAGCAGTAGCACAACCGACACACTAACTCCAATATGACTTTCATTTTTATTAGAATTAATAATTCGTTGTTTGTTTTCAAGTAACAGTACTTGCTAAATATAAGATGATCCAAACTGAGGCCCATAGGGATGTCGCAAGAAAAAAACCGCTTCTATAGTTTTTATTTCCCATGAGAAATTTAAGTGGCAGACAGAGGACGTGCCTGTACCTTTTCCGGTGAGCGTTATGAAAAATTAATGCCATAAAACCTTCGGATCGCGGACTTACCTGCCGGTCTAGCCATCTTTGACAGCTCCGCTTGCGTGATGCGTGTATGGTAGAAAATTGACAGGACAGATGTTCGACTATTTCTACCAACATCTACATTGACTCTTTATGTAGGATCATCCGCTAATCCGCCTCCTTTGTACACTGAAAATACGTGAATTGTCTATGAACCAACAATTTCTACCACAAACGTTAGCTTATGTCAAATCCCATAAATTTTCTCTACCACAAAGGATTGTAGATTAACGAAACCTCTTGGCTAAGGCCGCTGGTAATGCTTTGGGTCGCGCGCACCGTGGGTAATGTCATTTGTATTTTTAGAATACCGTACTAGTAGAGTGTCCCTGTGTCCCTTAGAGGGTCCCTATTACTAGGTATCCATATAAACTCCGCCAGTTGTCAGAATGTTGCAGGAGCTACTCTCTATGCTTGAAGTTAAACTAGTAACAGACGCTTCGATTTGGCTAGAGCCGACCAACCGTCAGTTGCAGTTGATATTAATCTTTGTGATGTACAAAATAAAGTCGCTTTTGGATTTATTCGGATGTGCGGGCGAGCCAGAACTTGGTCGGATGTCCGACCACGTCTTTAACTGCAACTGACGGTTGGCTCCAGCCACAACGGAACGTCTGTTACCACCTTAAGGGGTAACAAACATCCGTTACCATTTATCCGAAGGTGCCAGGTTGTGCACAGGCAGACCGACGTCATGTGGGTCTACTAAACATTTATTCTTATACTTCTTGTACTCGATGACGTGGGATAGGTAATCTAGGGTGTATGCTAAATTGTTTGTTTTGAATTGACATTTTGCGGTGCTCTCAATTTCTCGTCCCGCCGTTTTAGCCTGGGCATAAAATTATACAAAGTTCACTTTAAATACATTTTATTTATTCAACATTATTTACACAAAGTGAAAATATTGCATGGTTCTCTAAAATTAACTAGGTACTTTAAATCGTTTCTCATACATAAATTACATGTACGCTAACATTAATCCTATAGAATAAGTAAATATTTACAGAACACACAAACGAACAAATACAGTGACAAATTTTAAAATACTCTATAATTTATAATTCCTACTATTAATGGTTTAATTTAATACTACTGCAATTCCATTATTACAAAAATACATTTAGAAATATATGGATACAATACCTATACCTAATTAAAGTGAAATTCAATCAATCATCGGTTCTAATGATTTCATCATAATATAATTTACAACTTCTATAAACACCGAAAATAATCAAATATTACAAAATGTTCAAACAGGTTTTTTTGGGTACTGACGAACAATCTAAGGGACTTGCATTTGAGGGCTTACTAGTTCTAGGCGGATTTACTAGTTGCCTAGTTGTCGTAAAAGCCAATTCAATCGACAATAGGTACTAGTCATACTGAATGAATAACATAGCAACTCAATACAAAATTATGAATAGCAAACACTTTATGGGTTCCATTCCCAACGGTGCATCGCAGTATTTTATTTAAATTCCTCTCTGGAATCCAATAACTGGATGGAATTTTCACATTAAGTCTCCGTGTGTTCGATTCCAGAGCGAACAAATGGAAAGTTCATGGCATTTGCAACTGGATACGTGGACTGTTTTTGTTCCAGAGTTTTCTGGAATAATTTATGGAATGCCCAAGTGGTCGTCTAAAAGGTTGCACTTTTAAATAAAAATAAACTTTTAATTACGTTCGCAAATGACTACTGGTACGGTAATGGTATTTTATGGGCTGTTCTTAGGGCTCGTGTACCTAAATTTTTTTATGTTATACGGCAGACAAACAGGCATGCGGGCCATCCGATGGAAAGTGGTCACCGCCGCCTATGGACATTAGCAACACTAGGGGAGTTATCAATGCGTTGCCCGCCTCAAGAGACCTCTATTATACCTCTTGAACGATCCCATGTCATGTCCAAAAGAAACACTGTGGCTGGGAGCTCATTCCACATCCGAATACGAGCGAGAAACGTTCTTTTGAACCTTCGCGTGGTGACCAACGGTGAACTTGATTGAAGAAAACGTAATTTTCTTTAATATCTTATGAAACTGGAACGTAAACAGCATTTTCCGAGATCGGGCAATAAAATAGCATAGTAATATTGAGTTTAAAAATTTAAGTTTGGTATGAACTGTAGGAGAATCTTCCAAGTTTTTACGGTTTTTCCTGTTCGGTAACTTAATGAACCTGGGAAAAGTTTTGGACATTCTTCTTTGTTAAATGGCATCAGTTGATTCTAGGAACGTAAAAAATTCAGGGAGAAAAAGCTTGAAACCGAGAAAGTTCTGCTGTGCTAATTTATCTTTTATAATTTAATTTGTAACAGATTCGGAACTAAAAGAGATAGATTGATATTGCTGGATCAAAAGATTTTCTAGCTCTGTGAACTGACTCCTATCTCATTTTTTTTAAGACAAAAGGTCAGACTATTTTAGATTAAGATTTCTGAGCAATTCTCTCAGCAAACAAAATTGTTCAAAACATCAAACAGTTTCTACAGAGTCGGTAACACGTAAGTGATAGCGCTGGTGTTGCAAACGTCCATAGGCTGCGGTGATTGCTTACCATCAGGCAGGCCATAACCTTGTTTTAGTGGTATAAAAAAGAAAGGCCTGGCGTAGCATTTATTTATCGACATTTGATATGATACAACGTTGAAATGTACCAAACATGGTACAAGGTCAAGGAGACGACAATCTGTCATTCTATTATATTCGTAAAGAAATAATTCTTTTTTGAACTTGGGCCTTGAATAAACAATGTCAGAGATCTGAGATGTCGTACCTGCCAGAGTTGACGGAAATGTCTCGCTTCCCTCTGAGACTTTCCTGCAACTTTTGTAGAAATCACAGTTTTAGCAATGGATATTTTGTCCCCAATATAAAACGTCGTATTCGCGATATTGGCCGTGTGGTGTCCGGTAGAGTAGAATAGCACCAATCCCTTCACTCATGGGTGTCGTACAAGGCGACTAATAATTTCGAGGCAAAAGATCAAGAGTCTCCGTAGTCTGGAAAATGGGCAGCAGCATTTTCCATTGTTATATTTAAACACTGCGATCTCCAACCCGCCTGCCAAGCGTGGAGATTATGGCAATAACCCCCCTTTCGTTGGAGAGGCCCTAAGTCCTGCAGTGGACTGTTACGGGCTGGGATGTGATTCGCGATATTCGGTAAAAAATGTATATGTCTAGATTATCCAGCTTCCAACTAAACTTGGCCGAAAACAGACGAAGACGCAATTTTAGGTGACGAAACTATGTCAGTCACTTTGTCAGTTATAGTTTCCGAAACCCAATCCAACGAAAAATCCACATTGGGGAAGCTCGCCTTCGAGCAGAGTGGGCTACGAGGAGTAGGAAACCGGACACCAGGCCCTCGTTTACCGCGAGGAAGCGCAACCGGGATATAACGCCGGGATGATGATGATGATGGGATCAGAATGGCATGGAACGAGTAAATCGAAATGTCAGATCTCGTTCGCATGAACGCCATTTTCTATAATTTCGATTGACTTCGACAAGGTTTCATGTTTATAACTCAATATGTTAGCATGGAACTTTGGCAAATCTAGTTACAGTCTCATTACTTTGGAGTAGCGTCGTTTGTCCAGACAATAGAAAATGAGTAGCGTTCTAGTCCTGAACTTTACTATTAACTATATCTATTATTTAATCTGTGCCTTGACTTGGATAACTGAATCAAGTGAAAATCACACACAGTCCCGCATAAAATTCCATTATCTCGCTGTCACCCTACCTCCGGCCCTGTAGACCCGGGTCCGATTCGATTTGGGCACTAAATAGGGTCACACAGGGGCGGACTTGATCGATAATAGTGGACCACAGTGAATATTATTTAGAAAATAAGTGATTTTTGACCAATAAAGCAAGGTTATCAAAGTAGAGTAAAACAATATTTTGATTATAAAATCTCGGGAGCTAGGAGGGACTATAATTAAATTCAGATTTTTTTAAACAATATCTTAGCTGTTTCATTAAAATGTGTTTGGTAGTTTAGAAAATATATCATTATATTTAAATTTAGTCGAGGGTTATCCGACTTTATCTGTCGGTTAAGCTATAATTTTCCCACTCAACTGTTTTGTATTATTCTATTAAAACGCACTTTAACATAAAACCCCTGGCTCCATCCCCGCCACCGTTTCTGAATCAATTTAATTTAATATGATGGGGGACTGGGGATGTGATTTTTTGGAACAAGCATGTAGATATTTTCATCATCATTTTAAAAGTTGGACTCTGGAACAGAAAGACCGATTTCGATGCGGTTTTCTGTATTTGCAAGGCAGTTCAATCAAGATAGATTTGTTAAATTAAAATCGACGTTATTCGACTTATTCTGTCCGTTTCATAGTCGCGCTCAACTATCTTGTATTGTCCTATTGAAACGCACTTTAACATAAAACCCCTGGCTCCATCCCCGCCACCGTTTCTGGATCAATTTAATTTAAGTTGGTACGAGGCGAGGCCTGTTTTTAACGATGTTCTATGTCGGACGCGATTCTGGGCGGTCACGCCATGTGCCGTGCCAACGATGGCTACTACGGCACTAACACGGTGTAATGATACTCCATTGGGTTATGGACGGCGTTAAAAGTGTTCCAATAAAAAAAAACGAGATTCAAATTCGTTCGGTATACAGGATGGTTTGTTATACAGGGGAAGTCAAATTGGTGATACAAAGGGTACAGTATGCATTGTACTCGTGATAAGAAATAAACCACGTGTGAGCCATAGCCCCCTCTTTCCGACGATAGCCGTGATTTGTATTTCTTGCTGGCTCTTGCACGGGCTGAGGCCGACATTATTTAATTTTTGTATATTTTTACACTTTTTGCATATTTTTACTACATATATTGTCTAAATTACACATATTTTTATATGTATCGGTTGTTATAGACAAACTCAATAAATATATATAAAAAACACCGCCTTGTCACGTATAAGTCGTAGAATGTCGTGAGTTACACTAAATAGAAATGCGCAGGAAGGTGCGTTTCGTCCAATCAATTCCCCCGCCGCTTCACCCGCCCTAAACTGTTTCTAAGACAAATCGTTTTGCAGTTATTAAGGTAAGACCTTTCCGTTACGGTCCAGTTTTCTGACTTGGTACTCAATGTGATTTTAATACGTTCCACGTCAAAATTCAGCTGTTTTATACATTTTGGCGGATTCATTTTCAATTATGTTATGATACACCTGATTTTATTTCGCGATTTCCGAGTTGGTGCCACAGTTTTTTTTTATGTTACACGGCAGACAAACAGGCAAGCGGGCCGCCTGTGGACATCAGCAACACCAGGACAACAAATATTTCCCTAACACCAGTTAGTAAGAGTATACGTAGGCTCTGTCGACGTTTTTCAGACATTGGTGAGATTATCTTTGGTAACCAGTCGCAGAAGAATGCTTTTGCAGAGGATTGAAAGTGGCTTCTAAATTCTAAATTTCAAGCTAAATATATGAAGTCCTTCTATACAAACATTTGATAAACACATTACTTTCGAGTATTACTTATTTATAGGTTCTAATGTACTTACAATAACAGTGCCTACTGTATAAAAATACCATACTTGTTTGGGTGAATATGTGTGAGTATACCAATTTTCATGTTTAATCTAAAAATATTTACATAACTATTTCTAACGTTATATATTAAACCATAGTTCGTTTATTAAAATACTAGTGTAAACTTACCAGTAACAATTATTTCTATTATATCTAATAATTAGATTTTCAATATATGTAACTCTAAATATTACCACTTTAACGTGCACAATGTGATAAACAATTCTATAAGACACGTAACAGTAACACTTATATACAGAAATATGAAGAATCTATACAAAATTCACAAAATAGGGTCTATATTTGATTAGAGAATATAGGCTTTATGTACATAGGAATTATATAAAAATTGCTCAAGTCATTTTGGCACATCAATGTTCAACCATTTCCTAAGTATTAGATATGTTTATATTGTATGCCTAATTATATTTACGTTTATATAATACATATAACATCATAAATTACAAACATATTTTTGTCATTAATTTATATTTTTGGCTGTCGGAAAAGAGGTTTCAAGAGAGGGCAAAAAGTTTATTTTGTCTATGTGTTTCTTGTGGAACATCACGCGATATCGTGTCCCCGGATTCTGGCCACTGATGCTGGTCTGGTTATACTCCAGCGGGTTGAGGGCCTGGTGATCGATAACAGAAGTCCTAACCTAGTGCAGACATCAGTCTCTCACACAGGTTCTAGGCATATTACTGTATATTTATTGTTTATAAATTGAAAAATTATATAAAGAGAATGATGATGCCATAGACCGAATCTCACGATATCGTATGGTTCACAATTAACGTGTTAATCTATCTGTAATTATGGCTTTAAAGGACTTTTCGAATGTACAACGGTGAGCTTATCCCTAAAAGAGATCTGTTCCAGCCAACCCATATGACATCACAAGTACGATTTGCCACATTTTGTGGGGAAATTATAGGTACTCGTGACCATATAATTACTGCAGAGTCTACGATAGGCTAAAATTTCATATACTTAAATGACGGTATTGATTAAGATATCAAAATATATCTTTCTGGGCGGTTCTCTCTAGTATCTGTCGGTATTCGCTAAATGATGGTTGGTTCGCGAATGGAATGAGTGCTATAAATTACGAAGCGAATGTCACCCTGTGGGTCCTGTCCCTTATAGAAGATAATATTGTATTTTTTTACATATTCTGTATAATATATTTAAGTGTCGTATTCTTCTATTCTATATATTATGTACATTATACGCATTTATTCCCCTTTTTTAATTAATGTAATATTTATTTCATTATAAAGTAACCGTAAATACTAATAAGCGATTTAGTTTCTAAACCACATCTAAACATTAAAATATACTATTTAGATATAATATGTAATTTTATTAAAATAGGTACAGAGAAAATTATTTGAATGAGTATGTATGTATTGAATATTGTCAAATATTGTACTTTAGTACATAGTTTTAACTTTGATATGAAGTAAATACGTAGATGCCTATTAAGTATTTAAATTTTATTTGGTTTAGGTTGTGAGTAATGCCTATACTTAATATAAAATAAAGAAAAATAATATATTTTCGTTTACAATTTGCCCATTACTTTGTGAGCGAGCTTTGTTCTTTAACCCGATACAATATTAACATTTTCCGTATAGAAACGTTATACATAGGTAGGTATATTTTCTCAATTTTTTAAATAATTTTGACACATACGCCGCCAAAGCTCCCCATTTCAATCGAAGCAGCTACCTAAAATTGTAATGAAACTAAATACTACCAACCCGTCCGGCTTCGCACTGTAAGTAACCTTAATAAATTATATAACTAAACCTTCCTCATAAATCACTCAGATTATAACCAGTACAAGGGCGGCCTTATCGCCAATAGCGACCTCTTCCATCACCCGTTTACATGGACATGGTGAAAGTCGGAATGCGAAAACTAGTACGCAATCTACATTTGAGATTCGATACAATAATTACAATCACTACACAGTGAAGAAAGGCAAAAAAGAATGTAGTGATATAATATAAAAATCAAATACACACACGTGATACACGCGAATAACACCTTTGTTTTATAGCTAGTATTCAGTCAGGGTTTAATATCGGCGTGACAGGATGAATGAACACTGAAGGGTCGTACATGGGCCTTGCCCCGACATCGATTATGTATTTTTAACTTAGCATCCCTCTCGTCACACAAGCTTTGATCGCATTTTAACTCGAGTCATAAAAATGTGAAGCCGATTGGAAGCTTGCGAATACATAATGTACCTACGAATATTTACGTAGAGTAACGGCTAAGGAATGGAACACGTTGCCTGCGAGTGTTCCCCGATCATAATCTGGACGCGTTTAAGGTTAGAGTAAATAGCGTTCGAAAGCTACTCGGTATATTTTCATCCTAATTACCGCAGTGGATCAAGACGAAGGTCTTTGACGAATGTGTGTTGCCAATGATGACCTACGGAACTGAGACGTGGCCGTTCACTATGGGCCTTATAAACAAGCTCACTGTTGCCCAAAGGGCGATGGAAAGAGCTATGCTCGGCGTCTCATTGCGCGATCGAATCAGTAATGAGGAGATCCGCAAGCGAACTAAGGTCACCGACATAGCCCGAAAGATTGCCAAGCTGTAGGAAGGGTACATAGCTCGCAGAACATATGGCCGATGGGTCAGGAAAGTACTCCAGTGACAACCACACAGCTAGGGTAGGCCCCTCAATAGGTGGAGCGACGATCTGGTACAGATCACAGGTACCAGTTGGATGCGGAAGGCACAAGATTGGCCTTTGTGTAGATCTCTGAGGAAGGCCAGTGCCCAGCAGTGGGCGTATTTTTTCTGATATGATGAACGGATAAGGAATGGAATATGTTGCCTGCGAGTGTGTTCCCGTATCATAATCTGGACGCCTTCAAGGATAGAATGAATAGGTTGTTCCTAGATAGGCTCAGAAAAGAGTCATTGGAACATGGCCGCAGTGGAATTCGAGTCCGGCCCCTCTCGCTTACGAGTCGGATACCTTAACCTCTGGGCCACCGACGCTTCTCTCTCTTATTTAGAATAAAACCTGAAAATGTGACAAGCACAACACAGGAAACGCAAGCACGTTAAGGACGTTTACATTGTTTAAAATGCGGGTACAATCCTAAAGCCACTGGTTTAAAAATATTGCGTAATAAATCACGCATTTAATATAGGATCTATTATAGGAATATGGGCTTAATAAACATGGATTAATAATGCTTAATGTTCGTTCTCCCAGACATCTCTCTGATATGTGCCTAATGAAAATTCTAGTGAGATAGTCAATTGAAGGTCGAGGCTGCGTGAAGCTATTTTAATTCGCTTTACATGCGATTGTTAGAGAGGATCTTTTAATTGCATTAGGTCTTATTTTGTTCTATTCATAGCATATTACACACGTGTAGCTTTTAATCAATCATCATTTGCCCTTATCCCATTTATTGGGGTCGGCACAGCTTGTAGTTTTTAATAAATGTCATGATCTATTCAATAATAATTTTGTTTTCAAGAACTAGCCTCGTATTGACCGCCATCTGACGCGGCAAGTAACAATGCGGCCGAGATGGAGCATGCCTGTCTAGGAACAGCCTATCCACTTTAGCCTACTTTCAGACAACTTTACCTCCGTATAATAGGTACGTATAGAAAATAACCTACTCTCCAAAACTTTAATCTTGCTGACGTCAGACTGACACATTTCTACCTATTTTTTGTATTGTAAAAGTAAGCACAATAACATAACACAAAACTACACGTAATTGGAGCTTGGTGACTTCTTATAACGGCTCGTAAACATTTGTAACTACAGAAAAACTTTCGAATGCGTCATGTTGGTGCCAACTTATAAGTTATGACGTCATAAAATATGATCTTTATTTATGTGACATTGACACATAAATATAAGTAGAAACAAAGATATTGGACTCAGAGCATAGATGGAGCCCCGACCTTTAAAGAATGAGCAGTTTTCCAATAGCTATCTAAAGCATTCCTAACCAATCCCTAGATGGCGCCCCGACAATTTTGGTAATTGATTATTGCTTGATATAGGTTCTTAGCAAAGAGGATATAAACATTGGGTACGTTGTATTGGATAATATTGTATTTAACAATAGTTTTCAACTATTTTAGAGGTTGTAATAAATTAATACAAACAAAACAAACATCAATTTGACTAAGTTACTTTGTTTTATGGACACTAGGATCAAGAATGGACGCAATACAAATATGAAAGGTTTGTATTAAAATACATTACGTTGACCCTTTTGGTAAAAAAATTCCAAAATTGTAGGAGCGCCATCTATTGATGCTTTTTGAAACCAATTGACAATACCTACTGGAAAACTCCTCATTGTACACTGTCATACTGTCACAACTTTATACAAATAACTCAATGTCATACAAGAAGCTAGAATATTCGGTGAACAAGGCCACCAAAATTGATAATAGAAGTGGTTATGGAGGGCTATTTGACAACTTATAGCCGTCCCTTTGCGACACATATGCACCATTAAAAAAGGAAACAGAATATATATTGTCACTTCAGCTGTGAGTAGCTTCTTCTATGCCTCTATGTCCAATTTCTTTGGTACATAACGTAATCATAGACATCATGGGATAGCTAGCATCACATACTCATCAAAAAAAGACTTTGTCACCATGCGGATGACCCGATATATCTTTTACTCATAGTATCTGACTCTATCTGATACGAGTTGTTGCGGAGTAGTACAGTTATGCGCAGTAGTGGCCAAGGTGGAGACAAACGTTCTAAATAGCTGACGCCCTACGTGGCATTTCTATTTACTTATCTTATTTTGATTTCTGTGGTTAGTTTAAACATGTCATACGGTAGTTATTGTACCTGATGCCCAGATCTAACAATGCTATTCATACAGTTTCTATTTTCATTAAAATCTGTACCGTAGTTTAGCTGTGAAAGGTAACAAAAAAAGTTAAGCCCTATCCCTTATAGCCCTTTAAAGGCTTTAAATATTTTATTTTCACAATGAAATCGCGGCTTCGGATATAGCTCGATCTCTATAGATATACTCTGGTAGCGCGCTTCATAATGTATGTAAAAGCTAATAAACTACAGTATATGCTTTAAAGACGAACAAACATCGCTCCATCCACACATCGTCATGAACTTTCTCATTTATAATATCGTTAGGGAGCACTTCACCTAATTACGTATTCAAACCTCTCGTGTCGAAAACAACCACCAGCAACCGACCAACGATGGAAACTTAAATAATTGCCAAATCTTAATTCACTTCCACCTGCGCTGAAACCGTGAAGTTGTAGATGAAAGTGGAGAGAGCATGCCACTCATTATTTTACGGCTTTGTTTTTTTTTATAAGACTAGCCAGGCATTTGACTGCCATCTCTCCACTCTAGATTCATTTATTTATTTTATTTAACCATTTATTGTACACAAGAATGTAAACAAGATTCATTATAATGATGATCAGGGTACACACTCGCAGGTAACGCGTTCTATTCCTTGCTCGTACGCATTATAAAGGCTGAACTATAGCTGGGCTTGTCAAGCAGCAAGATAAAAATGCCGGTCTTGTGCCTTCTCACCCACTTGGTAGCTGCGATCTTATACTAGGTCGTAGGTCCACCTTGTGGGAGGCCTGGTCTATCCACGCTGCTTCTTCCGTTGACGAAGTTGTCATGTCACTTGTCAATCACCTGTCAAGCGGCATGAAGGTGAGTGGCAGGCATTATACTTATTTGAAGCGATACATCTATATCGCTCTCTTGCTTGATGAAAAGGCCCTTCCTATCTAACTAGGGCGTCCGTCTGTATGTATGAATGAAAGGTCAGGCCACTGAGAGTAAAACAGAGATACAAATATTTTCTATAGTTCGTTTCAAGTACCTTGATCTCTCGGTCTACTGGCAATATTTCATGAAAAATACATGAAAATTTGCTCTAAAGTTTCCTTTTTCGTTCAATTGTAAAGAATGCGACTATTTGAAGCACTACAGCTATCGCTTTGATCGCTTAAAAATTAGTCCAAGACCGTGAGATCAATGTCCGCTATTGCTAATACATTTGCCACGAACTACAGGTAATTGACTCAACCTTTTGTTAGAAGTGTTCACTCCACGTTTACCTACAACTCCATGGCGAAAACAACTAAGTGAGTGCCTTGGAACTTTACCACTTGCCTAATTAATTTCTTAATCGATCTTGCGACGCGATAAATTTCAAATTTTGTCTCCGAAACAGACTTAGCCACATTCGAAATTGTGTCTTAGGTAATCGTTTCAAGGTGTATTTTAGCTCGGAAGCCAATAAGCAATTACGGAACGGAATCGCAGTCGCAGCCGAGACTTTTCAGTCTATAAATTATTGCCGACTCTGATTCATCTCGGAGTTTATTGGTGAGGAAAACAATGGGTCTCTTAATCTATTATTTGCAGTCATTACCTCAGGTTTCCGTTTGGAGGCTAAACATAATATTTGTGATGAATGATGGGAAAATGTTTGATTGGGGTTATTTTTCCGAGAGTAGAAGTAGCTCGAGTGTTATTGTTAAGCTGGGTACACTCTGGTCCAACGATTGCCAACGGGGTCCGGTATCCGTTCAAACTACGTTTTGTAGATTGCGTCTATCCCTTTAATATAAACTGCCACGCTTCGGATCGCCGGTACACGCCAACAAACGATCTTGGCATTTGCTAATCCGTCCAAATGGGAACATTAAAGTTCTAGAGACCCAGCTTTTGACACTGTAGAAGAAAGTATACGGTACTATGACTGTGTTCGGTCCCATTCTTAAATTTTTGGGACATACTAATTGTAAGTGACTTCAGCGCCACCTGAATACATCCCACGACTTTCGAAGACTATAATTTGACATAACTCTCTCCTACTGGCCGTGCTACGGAACATTGGAAAGTGGCAATTACAAGTGAAGTACGCCGTACGGTCTCGTTACTGCCCGATCGGACACCACTGTACTTAAAGTAGTTGTCAACTTCATTAAACAGTTGATTGAAACCAATCTAAATCTGGCATTACGAAAGGTCTATAATCTGTCCAGACTGACTTGTCTTATTTGGTTAACTAAATTATGTACTTAAATGGCTAATGTGACGCAGTATTCATTGAAATTTACATTCTATGTGTTTCTTGTATAATTTTCGACATCTATACACAATATACGTAGCGTGATTGATACGGCAAGTCGTGATTTTGGGCATTGTTTGTTCGCCAAAAAGACAAATCAATTTAAACAGGTCATACGTTTTCTTAGGTACGTACAAACAGTTACTTCATTAAACTATTGTAAATTAAAGAGGTAAAAGCGTTTTCTTCTGATGCCAAACATTATGATATGATATATCCCATCTGTTTTAGGGTAACATCATACTGAGCTGAACTGCACTGAAGAGCGCTAAAAGATTTAGCCCCAGGACTATGTCTACGCAGTTAAATCGATTACGTAAAAAGACAAAAAGAATCCCAAAGCACTGACTGATGATACCAAACTATGTGCGAAACGGTCACGGTCACAAACTATACCTATATGTATGAATTTGAATATTAAAATACTGACAAACAAACAAGAGGGGAGTGTTGACTGAAATATGGTAACATGAATGCTCACATCCGATCTCCGACTGATATACATATATCCATGATGTAACCTTCGGTGATGTAAAAACAACACGATATAAAGAACGTTATGGATGAAAGCATCAACTTTCTTGAAAGTATAAACACGTGTCCCAAATTTAGTACCTACTTTTCTCATTCTGTGTGTCTAGCTTAATGTCGTGATATCATTTGGTTTCATTGCTATAAGAAAGCTCACGGTAAGTTAAAATTATAATATACTGTACATATCACAAACACCTAATTATATGAATTCAAATTCTTCATTATACACCCATCACAACCTATATCTAAACGTAGACGATAATTTTATTGATTTATATACATTTAAATTTACCACTTTAAGCTATAATATTAATTTAATATTTCTGATGTAAACGTAAATTCTGCTTTGTGACTTGTGAAAACTTGTGAAGCTGCAATTCAGAATTGCTGAATACAGAATAATTGGTGTTCCAAGTAGTCAATCGAAGCCCCAACTTATTCCCGTTATAAGACTGGTAACAAGAACAAAATGTTGATTTGCATTTTTACAACTATTTGCAAATTTCTTCAAAGTGAAAGTTATTCAGATGAAATAAACTTGTGGTGTGGAAACCCCTATCATGTTACTGTTAAGTGTTGAACCTTTCCAAATATGGTTTCCAGAGATGTTATTAATACCCAAACCAGCGGACAACGGGTGGAGCACCCTCCGTATGGCGTTCAAATATATGACGATGGTTTTGGGTTCCCAATTAAACGTTTACAATATCCTCAGACTTTGAGCAGTAAAGAAGTCACTATATCAGCTGAGGACAACCCAATATAGCCATGTATTCATGTGGCGACCTAACAACGTTGACCCTTCGTGGTCTTACAGTATAAGGTCATCATATACTGATTATGCAAAATAAAGGCAGATCGAAATAACATGACATCTACTATTCTTACATTTAGCTTTTACCATGCACCAGTTTAACCAATGGGGGAAGCTAGCAGGGGGGCCGCATACATCGTACATATACTACTTTTAGTATGGGAAGATTTTTTCGCAGTCCTGCGCTTGGACTTCTGCGTCAATATGTGTATAGAACAAAAACATGCTGTTTCAATTTCCACTTGAAAAATTGCTCCGTGGGTTTGCATGTGTAACCCAATATATAACATTATGTAGACCAGTAGATCCGATACATATATACAATGGCCACCTTAACCTTGAACAAGACTTGTTTCTTAACAATTCAAGTATATTAGACGAATGTACCTCCCCAGATGGACTCCTCAGGCATGATAGTCCTTTTACGGCCATATTACAAGCTTTACTCAAACGCCCCGTCCTCAGGCCGCGAGCAGGACGCCTGGTTAGTCCTCAAGACGTCAGCTGATGAGGACTTGATGCAGTTGTTCATATGGATTTCAGAAGAGGCGTTCGAATGGTGGTGTTCGCGACGTGGCCGTTGGCAGCAATACTTTCGAGCTGAATCCCCGCAGAAAGTTCTGGAATCAAAGGTCTGTATTAGCGTTTGGCTAGGGAAGATGAGAAATACAGACGTTCACTTCTGTCTTCCTATTTCCGATTATGAAGGTAGAAGACAACAGTATAACGTACCTATGAGAGGTTCTCTTGGGATATTTGCCCCGTATCTGCAGGTGTTTAGTTCTTTGGCAGAAATGAATTTGGGATTGAATATCAGTATTGCGGTTTGAAAGCAATTATAAGCTTAATAACGCAACTGATTATGAAATTGTGCATATTAAAATATGTATTGTTATTGGAATATCTTTTATTGTAACAAAATGTACTACTTTCGAATAGCCGTCGCAATGATCTAACATTAGCTACTAATCTAGATACACTAATCTAAACATTGCAAATAGCAGTTTTATCCAAAGTACACTTCTAAAATATGATTATTTAGTGATTACTTTCTCATAATCCGTAAAACACATAAAGCCGATGTGACAACGTCGAGAATAAAACATTTGAGATGTAAAAATGGATTAGTAAGAATACATTGATCGACATAAAAATACATTAGACAATTTATTTATAAAGCAGATAAAATACACATAATTGAAGGGTTCGGTAGGACAATAAGATGGCTTACAACGCGAGGTTTCTGAACATCGGTCGAAGTGGGGGAAGAGTAGTAGGAAAACGGACGCTGGCAGGAGCCGGGATTGACCGCTAGGATGATATAGGATATTTTATAGGATGATAGAACAAAATATTAATTGTGTTTAGAGAAGAGGTTATTACTGGAAAATACAGGGTAATACAAACAGGCTTAGTGAGAAGTGCTATCGTATTTGCTAATACAAAGTCGTTCTTGTTATATAAAAACAAAACAGTAACCATGACCAATGGCATCCACAATCACACTACTACTTAATATTAATAATTGTAATAAGTCCATGATTATAAACGATGAAGTAAATAATTAATATACTTTAGTGAGTACTACCTATCTGTATGATTTAGTTTCTGTCAATTCTTTGATTATAATTAAATATGGCAACTACATACCAAATCAGTGATCATGTAGATTATAAGACCGTATATTGTTCTAACAATGCTTCAGTTTATATATCAATGGTTAAATGGACTACTTGAAGACTTGTAATTTTGTACATTGTGAATTGAATAAACAAATATTACGACATTTCAAGTTCATTTCTCGTGTACTTACTACAAATACTTAAGCATGTTGTAATGCCCAATATTTTAAGACTTCTAAACAATGCATCATTTCGTACCAGTATTGTTTTTGCCAGTAAAGCCAAGATTAGCAAGATTTTTTTCAAAAAGTAACGACAAAATTAGCCGATATACATTACGAGTATTTACCACAGACATCTGTGGGTGTCCTAATATAATACAAGGTTCATTTGGCACGTGGCCAAAATCAGAACTAACGCCGCCATCTTGTAAAGCGTCACTTTTGACAGATAGCTGGAATTTATGTTTCACACCCACGCCCCAGTGCCAAATGATCCTTGTATCACTGTAGGTTTCTGCGGTAGTGGAATGGTACAAGAGTATACAGTCAGCAGTTATGTCAGGAAATTTTGAATTCCAAGGTTAGCAAATATGATAACGGAAAACACTAAGCCAGAAGAGGACACTCAACATCTTGACACCCAACGTTTTAGGGATGAACATCCAACACGCAACGCGGGTAGGGTCGCGAGACTTACGTTGCTGTGAAAAGATACTCAAAGTGAACACTGCACTATGTCCTCCCTGTTTTGCGTTTGCGGACTCTCTTGATACTGGATGCATAATGTGTGCCTGCCGATCGAGATTCCATTGGATCAAGCACGCTTTTATAGGACATGCTTATTACTTAAATTATATCCGACAAGTTGTTTGTACCATTTGAAAAAAAAAAACTAAAATGAAAGACTTTAAAGATATTCTAGTACATAACGAACAAATCGATTATGCGTCTGATAAAAATGGTTTACAGGAATTTGATTCAGAAACAAATTCAAGTGTTAATAATGATGATCTCAAACTACACGATGATATAATGAATTAAAATTAAAAAAAAAAAAAACTCTACAAACAACCCACCTACCTACCTACAACCTATTATTTGACCATAAATGTATGGACAATGTCTGAAATATATTATTTTTAATTTAATTTAAAAAAGATTGATCCCAAAGATTTTGACATAATAATATATAAAGGTTGCTCCATTTTGGAAATAGACCTTCCTGCAGATGTTGCCGCAAATCTTCAAAAAGATGGCTAGCGGAGACTTGGAAATTTGGGTTTAAGTTTATTATTTATAATCGTCTCTGATTTGGAAGCAGCAGCGACTACAACTAACATACAAAGCCTACGCCTTAGTCACATAGATTGGTTCCTTGTTCCCCGGGTTTTAAACTCGTTTCTGAAGGGTACTTAGGCAGAGACTATGGACCACCACTTTATACACTAGATACACTGTTTTGAAAACATGTGTGTGCATGAAGTACCAAATAAATGCTTTTCTATTGTATTCTATTTCTTTATTTATTGATTTAGAGATTAACTCTGCCCGCATTTCGGAGAATCGCATCGTTTGATATTTCAATCTATCAACGGTATGCCGAGAGCAAATTTCAAGAAATGCTCGCCAATTCTCGATGGCAGTTCGCGGAAATATTGTTACTGAGAAACGACCTTTACACGAAGTCATTTTCAGTTTGCACAAAGACGAGGGCTCAATGGATAATAATAGGTAGTAATTCTGATTCATTGTAACTTAATTGTATTAAATTCTTTTCTTATTGCAGTTAAGTAATTGATGTTCTCGGCACATTTATAAAATTCCAATTTTACTATGTTGGACAAATCCTAACCTTCAAAAATCCTATAGAACTTCAACCACTCTTTAAGTCAGAGAGTTTAGAACTATGATCTGTTTAAACTGACTTGTCTTATTTGGTGAACAAACAATGCCCAAAATCACGACTTGTCGTATCAATCGCGCTACGTATATTGTGTATAGATATCGAGAATTATATAAGAAACACATAGAATGTGAATTTCAATGAATACTGCTGCACATTATCCATTTCAATACATAATTTCCTTAACCAAATAAGACACTTGTCTTGACAGTTTGGACAGATTATATTTATAAATCCATCATAGTGAAACCTCGTGTATCCTATCCCAGGGGAATGCGGTAGGCTCACAACACGGAAAATCACACCAACATAATTTTGGTCGCAGAGTTTAGTATCATCATATAGATAGTAACTGATTTTTTGTCGCGTGTAAATGGAAAACACGTTTGAGTGGTGTTAACCTTAACTTGTTTTAACTGTAAGGCCGTAATCAGTCCTCGACCGACGGTCAGCGCCTGCATGGATCCCGTAGCACTATGTCAATCATGAATGGGTGACGTTGCTATACGCAAGAGTGCTACTCTGAAGTATTTCATACATAAACATTGACTTAGCTACGCACGACCGACGTACGCGCCGACCGTCCGACATCCTGTCCAAGTCCTGAACGAGAAGTCTGTGAACGACCTAAGAGACTAATAGACTTCTGGAAGCTGGTCTGGCTACTATAGCCGGCTCTCAGTCACGTATAAACGACCAAATTTGAGCCCAAGTACGAAAAATGGGAGCCCCAAACCTAAACATGACCTCTGTACACGTAAAGTTAAAACACCTTAACCCTCAAGTACTAACCTGCAACAAGAGTCCAGGGTCTTCCTGAATGCGGCTCGGAAATCCCGATTGAAGTAGGCATAGATGAGAGGATTCAGGGCCGAGTTGAAGTAGCCAACCCAGAACACTGTGGCTACCACCGGCGGGGGGGAGGGGCACGCGGTGCCGCACAGCGCCGTTATTATGTACCTGTGGTGGAGGAGGTTATTTTGGAATCATTATTACATCATATCACATAACGGAGACTTGCAGAGCGGCGGTAGCCTAGTGGTTAAGGGGCTTCGTACCCTGGTTTCAAGATCCTGCCTAAGCTTGCTAAGCAGTACGATTTAATCAGCGTATTTCATTAGCTGGGGAGGCGTGTCCAGAATTTCCGCTGAGAGGACGTCGAGTATAAAAAAAAATTAGTAAGGGATCAGCACTGAACCCTGGTGAACACCTACAGTAATCGAGAAGAGGTTATTATAGCCTACGATGGTTTTGACGACGGCTTCAGTGTTGGCGTACGTATGTTTGTTGGATTATCCCCATTTACACCTCGGGCACAGACTTTGATCTGACAGCCCACCAGGTCGAGAAATGCAAAATACAGAGGTTGATTTCTACTGAATTGGGAATCCTGGAGAACTCTGAGAGCAAAGATAGGCTTCACTGTGCTACAGCCCGACATAAAGTCGTATTGGCAATCTGATACGGAGCATTCCTGATAAAGTCTCTGGTCTATAATTCGTTAGAATAGCCTCATTGCGTGGCTCATAAGTTTGATGCTTCGATAGTTGCCGCACTCATGTAGACACACTGCCCTTCCCTTTATAGATTGGCGTAATAATATTACCGCGCCACAGGCTGGGTATTAGCCCCGTAGTTACAATCCTGTTCAACAGTTCAGTGAGCATGAGTAGGCCCCGGCACGTGAGTGCGGTGGCTAATAATGACTATTATAATTCGATAGTAACATGGACAAAGCACCAAGCACCCTCCGAAGCAAGCAGCACGGGATCTGTATGTAAAAGTGTTTTTTTAGAGGCGGAAAACTTTAAATTAAATTAAAATAATGAAAAACTATTTATTGAAAATATAATCATAATCATAAACTTTATTGCTTTCTTATGTTTGAATTGTTTATATTATTTATGTTTAAATGGCATTTATGTTTGAATATGATTTTGGTGATGTGGCTATCGTCTGTTTATTAACTTATTTATTCAACCAAAAGTGAGCCTAATCACCGAACAAAATTTTGTATGAGGAAAGAAATGAACATCATAATTTTACGTTGGCTACAAGGTTCTGTGATCCAACTCCTTCACATTAATTTCTTATATCAAGTCACACTCTACACCGATAAACCAGAGACGATCGAACACAACTAACGGTTAGCTATTATAGAAATACGGCAGCAATTGTTGCAAAAAGTGTATGAAAATAAAATATTCAGATTGAACCATGTACGACAGCCACATTGCCGAAATTATTTTCAAACACAAATGTCACAAAACTATATTTCCAATAAAGTTAGTTTAACTGATACTATATACTTTTTCTTAGCTTTATGTCTATTAAAAGATATCCGCCTCTATTAAAAACCTCTTTAGAAAAAACCTGTGTAGGATTCGAACTTCACACAGATTCTCACCACTTGGCCACTACAAGCACAGAAAATTTACTTATAAGTGGCTATGTAAACATCCTCCAAAGTACCGGCCCGATTTATTTGAAAGAATTCAACTTAGCCTTTGTTACAGGATAACTTTTCACGAAGGTTGTACGGAAGAGTTCGTCGGTAAAGTTAGTTCACTATTGAAGTAAACATGCTCCACTATCTATCGCCTAATCGTATATCTCTGGGTATGATGATGTGAAAATAATTACAATAACTGGCCCATACCACAGTATCAGAATATTAAAAATATCGAGAAGAAAAAAGAAATTATCTGTATTTCTTTGCAGTTGACAGAAAAAAATCAAGAACACTTAAGCCTAATCTTGATAGGTGGCGTCTAGACATTAGTCGGCCTATACGACACTCGTAAACATATACCACTGGGTGCCTATGCTTTATCCCTAACTCTTTATTCCCTACAATTCCCTACTAATAAAAAACAATCATCTTGGCGTTAATGTCCCGGTTGTGCTCTCGCGCACGAGGGCCCGGGGTCCGCCTTGAACATGATCCAGGATTTGGCATGTCAGGTAATTATAGCGGAGCGACTGCCATCTGACCGCCATAACCCTGCTACCAGGGGAACCTGACCAGATTGGATCATGGTTACACATTCAGTCGCCTGAATGTGCAGGTTTCATCACGATGTTTTCGCTCACCGTAAGAGCATCGGTTAGTATTCAACTAACGTAACTCAGAAAACAGTCATTGGTACATGGCCGGAGCGGGATACGAACCCGGGACCTCTGGCTTACGAGTCGTATACTCTAACCGGTCGGCCACCGACGCTCTAACCCTACAATTCCCTACTAATCCTATAAATGCGAAACTACAAGCAAGGCATAGGTACGACAGACCACGCCGGCGAAACCCGATATAAAAGTTTTCGTTTGCGATACCTCTAAATTGAATTACTGATTTTAAATTCATGAGGTATAAAACAGTACTATATTTATCTAAGAATATTTGCGCCGTCACCCGAGTAATCCTCCCGAGAATACATTATTGCTTTACGAAAGTTTGTCGGCTCCTTTGAAGCCGCTTTTCTGGGAATTTCAATTCTTGCGATAAAATTCTGCGTAAAACAATTGCAATGTCTTTGTTATGGTTTATTATGACGTTTGTTTGCTGTTAGATCTATATCGCAAATTGATTATCTAAAATGAGATTTAAAAAATTAGGAAACAAATTATAAATGCGTTGTAGGAAGTGGTTGTTTTGAACCCTTAAGACATAAGTGTAACAAGACACAAACACATTTTAAAGGTATGTTCCGAGTTTCCTACCGCGTACCTTTGCGTCGAAATATCGGGCTACTCGTCAACAAAGGTACGCGGTAAGAAACCCGGAACATACCTTCAAACTGTGTCATAATAACCGCGATAGTTTAAAACATTACGTTTAAGAAAGACGTTTAAATTTTTCGTATATATATTAATGTTTAAATAATGCGTTTAAGAATTTAAGAACCCCTTAGAACATCAATAACTCAAATTTAAGACAAATTTTTGAAGGGAATGCAATAAAGTATTTCGGAATGGATGTCAAATAACTCAAGAAGAAAATGCATAAATATTTAGTCTCAGGGAAAGCAGAATTTTAACGAAAATTACTCGGCGAAATAGCCAATTTCGAAGTAAATTGGCTATTAGTAAATTAATATTGAAACATTGTTAATTTTTCGTTTTCGAAATACAAATACCGGTTCAATGTCAACAAAGTTGTAAAGTTATTAAAACTCTATTTAAAAAATATTTTAAAATGTAAGAGTATACGAGGTTTGCGTTGTACAGTACATCTATACTAATATTATAAAGAGGAAAGGTTTGATTTTTTGTTTGTTTGTTTGTATTGAATAGGCTTCGAAACTACTGGACCGATTTCAAAAATTCTTTCACCGTTGGGAAGCTACACTATCCCCGGGTGACATAGGCTATATACCCGTGTACCTGTAGTGGTACCCGTGCGAAGCCGGGGCGGCTGCTAGTACACAGATAAAACCTACGAGGTTTGCGTTGTACAAAGTACATCTTATGTATTTTTAAGCATGCAATATAAAATATGTGTGGCAATAAACGAACGTCTACGAAGTTAATTGAAGCTTTAAGCGACCTAAATGTGTGCACAACTTTTATGAAGCATAAAATATTGAATAGGTATTGAGTGTAGAACATGGGCAGCAGCATTTTCTGATAAGTATTTGAAACACTGTGGTCTCCAACCCGCCTGCCAAGTGTAGAGTTATGGCAAAACCCTCAACTAATGTCAAGTAGGTTTAAGCTCAGCTGTGATCACTGGTACGGACTATTAATGTTAAAAGGATAATGTCATGACACGATGATTTGGATTGATGAGTTCCATTCCCGGCCGGGCAGAAATTGAAATAATGATTTTAATTTCCGGCATAAATGTATAATTAGTATGTATTTTAAAGTAAATAAGTAGTTTATCTATTTCTAGCACCCATAACATAAGATCTGTTTACTTTGGGGCTAGTTGGAGCTGTGTTAATTGTCCAAGCATTCATTTATTTATGAACATTGTTTTGTAGAAATTCTCTAGCCCCAAACTAAGCAAAGCTACATGGTAGGCGAAATCCATCACTTCTTACCAAAGAAAGAACGGCAGCCAGCAAGCCAGGAAGGCGGACATGATGATGCCGAGGGTCCTGGCTGCCTTCCGCTCCCTCTTCATCTTGCTGCTGGCCATGGGCTGCAGCTGGATGCTGTGCCGCTCCCGCATGGCCTCGTTCACGCTGATCCCGTTGATCTGCAGGTGTTTGTCCAGGAGTAGGGCGGCCACTTTGCTCCTGTAGGAGAAATTGAACGTAAATAAATAAAATTAGTAGTATAAAATAGATTGTTATTGGAAACTGAAGGAAAAAGTGAAATGGCTATTTCTAGACAGTTAAGCTTCATCTTTGGGCGCATCGTTGGTTCCCAGCAGGTAAAATAGGGGTCGTATTCCTGCCTTGGCGCTTAGATTATTCTATTATTATATTTATTATCATCTATACGCCTTCAAGGCTAGAATGAAAAGGCTGCTCCATCATTGGCCTCATTGTCACTTAACACCAGGTAAGATGACGGCTAGACTAATTATAAAAGAAAGGTAGTAGTAAACTGAATCTAAATCTAAAAAAAAATCTGAATCTGTATCCTAATCTAAACGTCCCCCCTCCTTTCCCTGTATGGAGGGAATTGGAGAAGGCATGGGGGAAGCCCATAGTAAGGAGGTCCTCCGGATAAGATGATCAATCAATTTTTCTATTTTTACGATTACCCCCAAGGGATTCATTTTATTTTATCCTCGACAATTAATCTAGCTGCCGAGCAATATCTTAAAACAAGAATAAAACACAAAGTTCGACCAACACAAGCACGGATCGGTCTTTAAATAGCAGCTTTATCCACGGTAGCCTCTTTAACGCCGAATTATTTATTCCATTTAACTACGGGAGCATTACTTTTACTGAAATTGTTATTAGAAACTCGATCCAAAGGTTGTAGGGCTATTACACCCACTTGAAACGTGGGTGGGCGCAAGGCGGCCTCTTTACCAATGTTGGTACAAAATTCAGGACCATAAAGTCCACGTGTTTTACCTTCCAGTAAATAAAACTGTATTTATTTATTTACCAGCTATTGCCCGCCACTTCATCCACGTGGAAATCGTTTTTAGGTCAGTTTATCTTTTCCTAAAGGACCATTTTAAATGACCTCCCTAATGTATGAAAGCTAGTACAACAGATAGGTCAAGTTGTGGATCCATATTAGATGTTCCAGTTTCTAAAATCCGTTATACCCTACATGAAGCCTAGTCTATACAACAAAAAAGTTTCATTCTAATTCTACTAGTAGTTCCGAAGATAAGTGTTTACAAATAGACGGTCAAAAACTTCTTAATTGTTATTTTATTACCATTTCTTCATCGCCCTCAATTTTTTTACTGTTTTATTCTATGTAGGTATAGATTTATTTAACAATTTACCAAGATACAAGAAAATACAAATGAAGAAAGTTATTATAGAACCGGTCCTAAAATTCTCCGTTGGAAAATATCGAATATTTAAGAAATAAAAACAGGTAAAAAGTTATATCGGAATTTTCCGCTACGCTAACGCTTAACGCTATTTTCGTATTTATACGGTTACTTACTGTCATCAGCGGTGCGTCTGTGGCCTAGTAGTTAAGAGATCTGACTCGTAAGCTAGACATATCGGGTTTGAATCCCACTGCGGCCAAGTACCAATGACTCTTTTCTAAGCAATATACTTTATTTATTTATTTATTTAACATTTTATTGTACATTAACAGTATAATTATCACAGATTCTGCAAGATTATGGCAAGTACAAGGGCGGTCTTATCGCCAATAGCGATCTCTTCCAGACAACCATTTACATGGATATAGTGGAGGTCGGAAAGCAAAAAACTAGTAGGCAATGTACATTTGAGCTTCCTTACAGAAGTTACAATCACCATACAGTGAAGAAATGCAATAAATATACTGTACAAAGAACAAAAAATAATACAAATACAAATATATTAAACCAAACAAAAACAATACTTTAGTTCAATGCTAACCGATACTCTCACAGTGAGGGAAAACACCGTGATGAAACCTGCACATTTAGGCGACTGAATGTGTAACCATGATCCAATCTGGTCAGTTTTCCTAGTAGCAGCGTCACGGAGGTCAGATGGTAGTCACTCCACTGTAATTGTCTGATCTGCCAAATCCTAGATTATAGTCAAGGCGGCCCCCGGGCCCGGGTAACACCACAACCGGGGTGTTAATACGCCAAGATGATTACTTTCTTCAACGGATACTGAAAAGCTGCTATCAGCACAATTGAAGGTTCGTGAGGGGGCGTCAGTGTCTTTTCATCAGTAGTTTTCCAATCGGCGACAAGTTAGTACCTTTTTACGCCATATTCATTATAGTCCTAACATGCCGCCGATTGGGAAGCTACTGATGAAAAGGCACTGACGCTTCCTCACGGTCGTGTGTCAAATCCTGGATCATGGTCAAGGCGTACTCCGGACCCACGCGAGAGTATAACGGAAACATTGACGCCAATATTACTATCGTCAGCAGATACTAACAACCTGTTACCTGCACATACGACATCCGAGACTTTAACGCCAAAATTACTATACTAACAAGCTGCTATTTACACAATGGAGCCCATCTAAAAGCCCATTCCAAGGAGACGAACTCGCGACCCTCGCTTAGTTCAGCGAAGACTCTGGATTGGCGTTTGACAGTGACATGTGACGGCTGATAACTATTGGTCCAATTTCCCCGGTGATAATAGCGACATGGCGCAGTGACGGTTCTATTTGCGGGTTGGAGGTCGGAAAGGGGTTAATATTGTTATAGCTTCCCTTAAGCCTGTTCGCTTCGTTTGGACGCTTTCGAGTGGAAAACATGATAGGGCGAACGTCGTACAGCAATTGATTCTCGACGAATTGGTTAAATTTTGTGGAGAAAGAAACATCGCACTCATGAAACATACTATTATTTTAATATATATATATATATATATATATATTATACAAGACATTTGGCCACCTCTCTTTTAATTTTTTTATTAGAAATATATGTAAGGCACTTCAGATAAGAAGCTGTACTTGACAGAAAAGCGCCGAGCCAAAATGCGTGGCGTTGTACAGAGGCACGATTGCTCAGCTGGTTCCGCTCGACACAGTAGAGGGGCAAAGGCACACATATTAACTGATAAAGTCACGGAGTCGAGCCGGTTTAGATGTGACAAAGAGTGTTGCCATAAGGGGCCTGGGTGGCGTTTTGTTCACAAGCGCAAACTCTATTAAAGACCGTTGGTGCTGCCATTTCAGAGAACCGTCTAATGGGGCCAATACGCAGGCGCCGCCACCACAGCTTCCTGCGAACCTAGGCATGGTTAGCCCGATTATCAAAATCGAAAATTGGAATGTACCTATTGCACTTAAATAAGGTCAAAATTTGTATTACTTATATTACGCGTGGCCTCGCTGTTCAAAAGGCGTGATACATAAATGGACCATATTCTACGAGCAATACATTCCACTTAGATATTTACTCACGATTTTTGCTTCTGAATCAACTCAATTGGATGTAGCCAAATGTAATAATCATAACACAATCCAGTTCCACATTACCAGTTTATGTAATGAGAGCGCACTTCTAAAACCATACAGCTGGTTTCCAGCTCCATTCCCAAAAGCATTTAGGATTAACCTGGCGTAACGCAAAGGCCATTGTGCTTCTACGATGGACGAATAATTCAATTTGATGGCTCTCCCGGGTATAAAAGTCCAGCTAGTGCCATTTATCGTTCCTCTTACCTAAGTTGATTAAACACAAGCACATAAATACTCGTGTGCAATACAATAGCCACTCGTAATGTATCTTATCAACGAGTAACATTGGCTGACATGTTTTTTATTAGCTAGTATTACGGGCTGTATTGTTTTTATTTTAAAACATTTAGATTCCTTCGAAAATTTTATTTAAACTAAGGTATCACAAATTTGCCTATGAATGAATGAATAAACAGACAAAAATAATGAAATTGGTTGGTACTATACGTATTATCCTCTACTGGAAACCACACGGCTTGTAACGGGCTAACCGACATTAACCAATTAAAAATATCGAGTATATTTGATTAATTTTGCATTTGATATACAGGTACCGTATCCCCATAAAACGCGGATCATCCGTCACACATCCTTCCCCCTCTCCTCGCCGCCATTTTCAATCAGAACTCGAATATTCATAAGGACGTGTCTTTTCCAAGCAAAATCCCTGCACAGGTTGTGCGGAAAACGATAGCATAATTCGTGTGTTTGGAAATTTTAAAGAATATGTTTGTGAAGGTGGAAAAAACGAGAGGGGTTTCTCAGGACCGTGAGTAGCATATTGCTACTGATCTTTATGATAAATTGTACCTATTTGACTGTTTATAATTTTGTTTATTATAAGTCCTCATTTGTAGAATGGACCCGGACACCTAACTTTCAAATTTGCAGCCAACATTCCCAACATGCAGTTAATTCGCTGGTAATGAAAAATAGTTCATCCGTCTGTTACATTAAAAAAAAAAAGGTATTTTTTTTAAATTACATTTTTTTTTTTTTTTTTTTTATGTCATGCGGTAGGCAAACAGGCAAGCGGGCCACCTGATGGAAAGTGGTCACCACTGCCTATAGACATTAGCAACACCAAGAGTATCGCTAATGCGTTGCCCACCCCTATAACACGTTGCTCTGGCAGCAAAAAGCAAATGCCACTCCACTGCCAAAGCCACGGTTCCCCAAATCCCCACCCCATGGAGCACTGGAAACCTTACTCACCGGCAGAAACACAATACTATTTAAAAGAGTATTATTTAGCTGCGATATTCTGTAAGGTGGAGGTACTTCCCCAGTCGGGCGGCTCCAATTCGAACGAGATACCCCGCTATGCCCTACCTCTCTTAAAACCTTATTACGCTATTATAGCTTGAACCAAATGGATAGCGTGTTTTGTTCTGTTGGTCTGACATTACTGACATTATTTCATGAAAATGTAATGATTACGACTATTTAAAGCGTGACAGCTACCGCTGACAAATTAGTTCTGGCCGACAGATCAATGTACGTTTTTGCCGATTCATTTGGCACGAACTATAGACTGCTATAGAAAAGGCCTTTCGTTTCAATTTTATACAAACTGGCCTCTAAAATAGTTAATGAAATAAATTTGAATTATATAGTAAACCTCATACAATAATTGAATGAATGAATGAACACTTTATTGCATAAAAACAGGATACGGTCGGTACATATCGGTAACGGTAACAGAGAAAACAACATGCGGCCTTATCGCTTAAACACAGCTTAATTTTCGCAACCTTTTGCACACCCTATACCCTACTTACTACACACGCTATAATTTTACGGGATTTTATTACGACCGGACGGCCGGACTGGTCCGCAATTGAATATGCAAAAACAAAATCAACGTAGCTGTAGCTAAGTGTACATATTGAATTAGGGTTATTAGAGACTGCTTTCTTCAGTCTGAGCTGATAAAAAAATGAGTGAACTGAAATAAGCCACTTAAATCGTTGTTTGAAATGCAACGAATGGGATAATGACTGAACAATTTTTTTCAGTACTTTAAACTCTCCAACCGGCTGCCAAGCTTGATGATTATGGTAAAACCCTCCACTGATGTGGAGAAACTGTCAACTAATATGGTCTGTTGATGACTGATGCCGTCCTTCACAGTGGTTTACAAATTGATTAATCGACGCTACGGCGTCATCGATTCCATTTCCTTAAGTCCTGACTCCTGGAGCTCCGTTTTTAGAATGACCTCGTTGTATTAGTTTCAACCTCCGCTTTTCATTGCTTTGATCGTAGTCTAAATGATTGATCTCAGGTTTCAACCGTCTCTTTTATTATCGACGGTATCCTTTGTAAGGAACTTTTATTGGGAATAGCGGAAAGGCCTGCCCCTGCACAGTCCCTACATAAATTTGTAACATAGACAGGGTGCCTAGAATACAAAAATACAATATACAGTATTTATATGTGACTTGCGTAAAATTCGGACTATATGTTAATAAATAAAGAGTTACAACACTACAAACATTTTATCAATATCTGATGAGTTGTTTGTGCGTGAAAGAGACAATGATCCGTTCAAACATCAATCTATCTATCAATGCACAAAGTTTCACATTTAGGTACCTCTATAATATAAAAGTATTTATATGTGGTAATGGGATACTTACCTATTAGGTACATAGACATAAGATCAGGGAATAGATGTAAAGGTTTTCTTATTTTGGGAAACATTGGAGTATATGTAGGCGTTGTCAGGGATATTCCTATATCTGCCAGTCAGGTTAAGTTAGATTACGTGTACCCCAAGGGAACGGGTTCGAACCCCATGTACCAATGACTCCTCTCTGGGTTGAACAAACACCGCAGTACAGCAGTTGAACACAAACCGATGCTCTTGCACTAACTTAACCTGCACACGATGACCTGCGATAGTAAAATCTGCACATTCTTCACAACGTAAATGCATGAATCGTAGATATTATGGGCGACAGTTACCGTTTAGCATCAGGTGGGCTGTCTGCTCGTTCGTCACTATAAAAGAAATTTAGTTGCGCGCCACTGTCATTTCTCCGCCAGCTTCCGAAGACGGGATAGATTTCATATGTACATAATATAGCTAGGTATCTGGCATCTACATACACGCATTGTGATAAAGGGCTTCTTAACCGCGCACGTGCAATAAATATTTCATTTATTAGTTCACACAAAGGTTACATAATTTCGTTATTAATCAATACAAAGGTACTAACATAAACAGCCTTTGTGAGAACCTGGAGTCTGAAAAAGCCTGAATACCTGTACTACAGATATAATAATCTCCCATCTGAAGTCCTTTCTTTGCACTAAAATAGTAGGACCACGCTGAGTCCGAATCGCTTTTTAAAAAAAATAAAATTAAAATCTCTGTATGACAACTAATGCCATGTCTTTTATCCGTCATAGAACGTTCATAAAAGTCATAACAAAGAATTTAACTGATTTGAAAAATATTGTTGAGGCGATTGGCACATTGGAGCGCAGCATTGATTCTGTCGAAATTTGGAAATATGTGTAATTTTTATATTGTTTTATATACAATAAAAAATTTAGGAATTCTCCAAATTGTTATAATCTTTTCATAAAATTATATTATTTAGGCGAAAAATAATTAGAGAACTGAGTAACGGAATACCTATTTGACAATCCTGGAGACCTCACTTCACAGCAGTGGCCTATTTGACGCCTTTTTATGTAGAAAGTACAGCGCCAAAAACTTATCTGACACGCAGCCCGTGTCAAATGTGTCAATGAAAAAAAACGACGGATCCGCACGAACCCGCGTGGATGCGTTTTCAGTGTGTTCGACTATGAGTAATTTCCATAGAAACCGATGACAGCTCAAATAACTTTATGTCACGCACTAACGCACGTCACGAACGTAGCACCGTACAGTTGTACGGTGCTACGTTCCAGTGTGCGGATCGCCTAAATAATAATGGACAATGACTGACAAGGACAGATTATCCAATAGATATTGCCATATCCACGTTTTATATTTTCTACCACTGTCAGTTGATTCGGACTAAGCGTGGTCCTATTATACTTGTGGTTCTTTCTTTTAAACAAGTCAAAGGCCGGTACTATACCAGCTCCCTTAGGTTGCTGATATCCTGGACGACCGTGACTTCTTCCCATCAAATCGGCCGTCTGTCCGCGTCCGTTACGCAATAAAAATAATCTAACCTACTATACCACTATACGGAATACAACCTACTTATAGCCAGTTTTTCCTCACGAATCCTATTGACCCGTTTTCTGCAATACGCGAAAACGATTACAGCTACAGACCTGAAAAGAAAACAAGGGCTCCCTCGCTCCCCGTTTCGCTTTCGCCTTTATTTTCACTTTCCATTGCCTTTATTATCATTGTTTGTTACGAAGCAACGTGGAGGAGGTGACGATTGGATATTTTTTATTAATATAGTGACAAACAACGCTCGACGCCAATTTGGTTCCTCAAAGTTCAAGGTTAAAATAAATTATTTCGGTTTGCATATTTATAGAACACTTATAATTGTCACACAATCTACAATTTAAGAAACGGATGACGCGCTGCGGCGTCGTCACCTCAAGGTACACATATTTTTGGTTTTCATGTTGTAAGAGTGTTTACACTGAAGGTAAGTTGCAGACAACCAGAGAGATAACAGACTGATTACGAAAGGTATCATGTAGGTACACTCAAATAAATGACGTACTCCGGGCAGGTCAGGAGTACTCTCCACTGATGAAAATGAATGAAAATATGTGGGAAATAAGATTATTATTTTATTTATCTTCATTTTTATAAAATATTTTTATAAAATGTCGGTAGTGTTCTTAAATTAAAAACCACACATATAAGAAAGCGGCCATCGCTTTCGACAGGTCAGACGTTGTCCGACTGCGGACACGGCACCACCAGTGCTCTGAGCTGTCTTCCTCAGGTAATCTTGAATAAACGTATAATTCGTATTATTTTTATGTTCTATTTGCTTTCATTAGATATAACAATTTTAATGATTTGTATTTGTATGTATTTTGCTAATTCTAAGTAAATTGCTTAATTTAATAAAATATGTCCTCTCGATCTGTTGCTGTCTATTTAGTATGTTATTTGCAATAATATACATGGATTTATTCTCCATATTTCTTTAATTTCTATATACTTACTCCCACAAATATGTATGAATTTGGAAGAGGCGAAAGAGGTGTGTTATGATCATAGCTTGGGGCACTCGAAAGTTTGTCTAACCCTGTGGAATGCGGTAAATGGTATGTATGTAAGATCAAGAAAATGTTGTCTCCGCCACACATAATAATATTAGACCCCCAAATGTGTAGTTTATATGCTAAATAATTGAATAAATACAAAATCAATCATTCCGCATAAAAATTCAGTTAAAAGGTATAACAAAGAAATCTCGATTTTTTTTTATTCAATTAACTCCACTAAAAGGATTGCCAGGATATAATGGCAGTGGAGAAGGCACATAGTTCGAAGAACAGATGGCCGAGTCAGTCACGTCACGAGACCCAGCGTGGGTAGGCCTCCCACAAGGTGGACCAACGACCTGGTAAAGATCGCAGGTACCAGCTGGATGCGGAAAGCACAGGACCGGCCTTTGTGGAGATCTCTGGGGGAGGCCTATGATGCCTTCGGCTGATATGATGATGATGATGATTACTATAAGGCGGCTATATTAAGACCGTACATAATTTAAGCTATGTATTAATTTTACAATATAGAGAATCGACCTCCTTAACCCTTAACATAACGTAACGTGACGTGGATCTTGTCAAAGTTTCTATAAACTATTTCAATACCAGGATTACTATACCCTTCCTTTGTTTTATGGTGAACTCTAAATTGGGTTTTAGGATACCCTAAAAGGGTGCCGATGGGGTGATAAGGCTGCCAATAGGACCCTATCATTAAACGTCCATTCGTATGTCTATTGTATAAGTAATAATGTAGACATTTGTAGCCAAAACAAACCGTTGTGTACCATGGCTTTATCTATTTCTGGCTGTGTTGTTGTGTTCGGGTATGGATGATTAGGAAGCGCTTTTTCTTCTTAGCGAGTCGATGGCAAAAATAGAAGCCCAAAATTTGGCCACGCGCACTGCATTGATGGCGTCGTAGAGGTCTTATGTTGTGCGAAAGCACTGAAACATTTCAACTTAGTGCTTACAATGACAATCCACTCGCGGTTCTGCATTTTTCTTACATTGAAACCTAAGTCATGTTAAGTAAATGTCATGCGTCAGTTACCGCTTACAATTAGGTGGTCTGTCTACATATTTGTCAATAAAACAAATCTCTTTAAAAATAAAAATCATCCGCTGCCAGCTTTAGTTTATACAGAGAAGACTAGGCCAGACTATACATCTTCCCAAATCCCGCCGTTCCTACAACAGTATCGATACTCAGACAAAACCAGACAGAAAATGGCGGCTTAGTCTAGACGAATAGTTCTCAGCTCGTTTATTTACCATCTCCGTTATCTTAAAAATACCAATTCTCAGCAACAAATTGTTCTGCACATTTTATCGTGGAAAATGCGACATAAATACTGCGAAAAATATTTGAAAATGTTTACAAATATTTTCGCTGTTTTCATCAGCAAAGTTCTGGCGGGTTTCAATATTTTTATTTTTTCTTCGTCTGGAATACATATTTGAATGAGACTTTTATTCAGTCTTCGAAAACCTTTTTTTCCTTAAAAAAGGAGCTTAGAATAGAAATGTTTAGAGACTAAAGGCGATAGACACCTGTGATAGACACGACGGATGTCTGTAACATTGTGGCTCCGGAACGGACGGACCAATTTCGATGAGATTTTATTAGTTAACGTAGCCAGCTTTCTGGGCACAATTCCGGGGCGGCGGTGTGGACGACTCTTTTAATTTTTAATGCTTATGTTTAGTGTTTCTTCTCTGTTTTATGAAACGTTTAACAGACACGTTTAATAGAGACTTTGTCAATTGGGTAAGCAGTTTCGCAAATAGTTGAGCATATGTAGACTTAGCTAGGAGGTTCTTCGACATCTGTCGATTGGTACGTCGCCCTATGACGCTGATTACTGACGCAGTCGCATAAGAATATATGTTCAATCACTTCATAACAATTAGCAACACCGATACTATCGCCAATGCGTTGCCCACCTCTATAACACGTTACTCTGGCAGCAAAAAGGCAAATATCCCTCCACTGCAAAAGCCACGGTTCCCCAAATTCTTACACCATGGAGCTCTGGAAACCTTACTCACCGGCAGAAACACAATACTATTTAAAAGAGTATTGTTTAGCTGCGGTATTCTGTAAGGTGGAGGTACTTCCCCAGTCGGGCGGCTCCAATTCGAACGGGATACTCCGCTATGCCCTACCTCTCTTGAATAATTGATGTGGTGGAAGCGAGATAGTTTTGTCATAACCGTAGCTAGTGGAACGATGTGGTCTCTACCTACTGCTATGGAAAAAGGCGTGACGTTCTGTATGTATAGACTAGTGAGGGTGCCGTAGGTTATCCTACCTCATCGAGTACAAGAAAGATTCTACTTTGTAGCGATAGTAAACGTGTAGGAGACCTACAAAACGTTGGTCGGCCCGTGCACAACCTCTACTATAGCTGGAATTTTTCTGATACTCGACGACGTAGAATAGCTTCCGGCACCCTTACAGACTAGTTACTCCAGTAGAGATGATCGGGGCGTGGGCTTCATACTTATCTCGTGGATCTTCCAGCTATCCGCACGAGCCGCTTTGGCTCGACCTTTTTAATGCGTACGGCTAAGGAATGGAACGCGTTGCTTGCGAGTGTGTTCCCTGATCATATAATCTAGACGCCTTCAAGGCTAGAGTGAATAGGGTGTTCCATTTTCGGCCGTATCGTCACTTACTAATAGGTGAGTTGTAGTAAACACAACTTACTGTAAAAGAATGTAGGCTTACTTTATTCATCTTTTAAATGCTCATTTGAGGTAATCCTCTACATACATCCTCGGTCTTTCTTCGACGGTATTCCCTGAATTGTTACCACCCACATTATGCTAGGAACATTTTTCTGTGGTTCATGTCTGGCTTAGAGCAGTAAGCATGTATATTATTTTATAGACAAAATAGTTTGTGTAAAAGGGGCTGTTGTTGGCAGCGTACAATGTACTTAATTGCGAAAAATGTAGGCGCATTCTTCTTTCTTTTCTATTTTTTATTTTGGTTACGGAATAATTTTATTTTGTATTCCGTCATCATATTATTGCAGTGCAGTTTTTCTTTCCTTTTATTTATTTTGTTATTACTAGCGAGGGCCTGTAATTGGCTTATTGGCTCTAATATAATATTTATTATGTTTTATATAGCTGTTTGGTACTCCAATTAATTAATAAATAAATATTTTAATTTGCGCGTACAGTTGGATACAATAACTTTATTGGATTCAAGACTTAGCGGGCAATAAATTTGTAATTTTTTGCAACGAAAACAAGGTCTTGTTACATACATTGTTGTATCAAGGAACGTCAGTCATTTTATCGCTTGTATAATCTGAGCGCTATCAGATAGGGATGGAACCTTGTCGAAGTAAATCGAAATGACAGCTCTTGGGCAAATAAACCAAAATGACAGAATTATTACGTTCAGAGAATGTACCTTGTAGAAGTAATTCGAAGTGATTTATTATTGGACTATTTTCACAAAAGCAGTTTTTCTTGGTAGCGAAATTTTACGTCACGTTCTTTCATAATCGTAAACATTATTATTCGCTTCTTTTCAAGTACCTATCGATTCTTTCATAGATAACGTAACGGTAGATATCTTTTCATAACAATTGCGTAATTTTTTCGCCTCTTTCACCAGTAGCACAGAAAAAAATTGTGGAGATCTCTGGAGACTTATGCCCAGCAGTAGGGCGTCTTTCGGTTGAAACGATGATGACAGGGGAAAAATACTACGCACGAGAAGATTATTTTATCTATAGCAAATATGTCTACGGTTTTTTCCGCGAACCTTTTTAATACCTACCCTAACATATTATATTACGCACAACAAACATAGAAGGGCACTCCCAAACTGAAACACGATAAGTACCACTCATTATATCCAAAGCCCAAACATAACACCGTTTAAACTCTCATAAATATTCAACAGTTAATTATGGGAAGATTTTCACTTAAAACAGTAAAAGGGGAAAAGAACAGAGGTCGGTATTTAATTTCATGTAAATTTTTCTCCTTGGATGTACCAGGGAGCCAGAACTGAGGTGGTGATCTGCATAACGATGCCGCTAGCTTAGTGGGCACACACAATGTAAACTCATTTCAGGGCCGATTTATTTCCGTTTCGGAGGGACGTTGCCTAGTAAATAGCAAAGGATCTGGCTGTTTACCTGTTTTCGGAGCAAACTTATACTTTTTGAGCAGATGAAACAAAAACTACTTTAGTTAAAGCTTTGCAGTCATGTATTTGCAATCCTTATTGTTTCACGGCCCTATTAATAAACTTGACAGGTAGGAATAGCCGTAGAAGTTTCTATTGCTAATCCTAGGTGGAAAGGTAGGCTATGTTTATTTATACGGTAGTACAAAATAAAGTCGCCTTCAGCATCTCTCTGTTGGTATACACGCTAACTTCTTAACAACGCAACGGATTTAGATGCTCTTTTCTCCATCATTTAGATAATTTCTTACGGAAATTAGTACCTTTCAGATACTGTAGAACTCTTTTTGCGGCTAACCAATGTTTCTTTTCGAAACAACTATTTGATTTACCTATATATCTTGTAGCATATGCTATATTATGTCTGGTGATGACTGCTACGAACATAATACGTCCTATAAGGTTTTAGGTACGGATACGTATCATTGATTCCTTTACCTTTCTCATTTTTATTATTTCCAACGGAGTCGAAACCATGGTTGCTGTCTTTCTATTAAAATGCAATAGTAATGCTACTACCATTGCTTTATATGTCTAGATATGCTTGCACGACCAAATAATTCTCAGTGTTACCACATTAAATGAAATGGCGCGTCTCTTGTGCCACAAACTTATTTGACCCTGTGACAGCATCGCTGTTGTTGGCATTGACATGACATTTCAAAATGGCAAAACTTACTTCCAATTTTGGCCATCGGTTTTGCACTGAAATAAACAAACCCAACCTTCAATTCCAACCTTTAATCTCAATCAGACTCGAGTTTTTAATGATTTAACACATTTACAACAAGTTTTTAGTGATATTTTGAGAGCGCATGTTTTTTTCGCGTTACAGGCATCTACACTTTTATTTACTAATCAAGCAGGCATTTTGCCATTGATATATTAACAATACTACGATCTCCAACCCGCCTGCCAAGCGTGGAGATGATGGCAAAAAACCTCCCCTTTCGTGGGAGAGGCCCTAAGTCCTACAGTGGACGGTTATGGGCTGCGATGACGATGATGATGAATAGGAAGCTCGGCCTGTGTTACAATATTTTCAGTCACTTACTGCGACACCTTTCCGCCCGTACCGGAGTAGTAAAACCTGGTTCTCTGGCAAAAAATTATCGAACAAGCATTCATATCACAAAATCACTTTCTCAAAACTGTCACATTTAGGCGGATACATGATAAACATCACAATTTGTGTTTTTATTTATCATACTTATATTGTTATGTGATGTTTATGTATTTATAGTATTGTATTTTAGTGATATAGGTTTATTAGTGTTATTGAAATATGCCACAGTAATGTTCTGTAGAACAGACTTACCACCTATATAGCCGTGTGGTGTCCGGCAGAGTAGAATAGCACCAACCCCTTACAGTCATGGGTGTCGTACAAGGCGACTAATGTTTTCGAGGCAAAAGATCAAAAGTCTCCGTAGTCTGGAAAATGGGCAGCAGCATATTCCATTGTTATATTTAAACACTGCGATCTCCAACCCGCCTGCCAAGCGTGGAGGTTATGGCAATAATCTCCCCTTTCGTGGGAGAGGCCCTAAGTCCTGCAATGGACTGTTACGGGCTGTGATGATGATGATGATGAATAAACAATTTTTCATTCATTCATCATCATCATCGTAGGACGTCCTCTACTGAACAAGGTATCTCCACGTCCAAATGGCGCATTTTAATGTTTATTTCTGCTACTGAAGCAATCAGTGTACACAGAGATCAATTAAAAAAAACTGGGACAAGGTCTTGTTGTAATCAACGCCCGAAACTTGATTGAAAGTCAGGCAACCAGCCTAGCCTTATATTTTACATCTGTCTTTAATTTATAAGCCCACTTGCATAGTATAATCTTCTTATTCGCAGGTTTATCTACGAGTATCTATGTTTAATTTTTCATCAACAATTTGTACTCATCCTTTATCGCAGCATGCCAACTTGTGCTAATAACAATTTATTGGTTTATATTAGAGAAAAAACGTGGCGTTTCCATGTAATCAATTATCTTCTACAGATTGGAGAACCCGAAGAAAAATGCAGTAATATAACCCAAGATATGAAAATGTTGCATGTTCGCGCATAATTTCAGAACGACTGCGCCTATTTAACTCATCCTTTTTTTTTGTAGGTATTTGTTGGATATGTGTAGGGGTAGGGTAGGTGAAGGGTAGGTGTAGGGTAGGGTAGGGGTAGAACGCAAGACAAACGAAGTCACGCCGGGTCCACTAGTGTTAGAGAAAAACGTGATGTTTCCATAGTAATCAATATTTTTTAAATTATCCGTATCTAATCATTGACATTGACTTACAACAGATAGGTTACGGAATATCTAACTTTACAACATTTCCAGACCAAAGCATACGAACTCCAATACAGCCTTAATTTGCAACCATTCGAGACGTGCATTCAAACCAATACTAATAACTCTAGAGAGCTCTACGTCAGCCTCTAACTCAATGGACGTCCAAACGCCCCAGCTAGTTCGGTAATTGGCCAAATTAGCCCAGCGTTTGGGCCTTCTGGGAATATTGAGATTGGCTATAACTCTGTAGTTTTATATTTACCCGTTTACTTTTAGACGTTCGCCAATAACAATAAAGAAGGTAGTAGTAATAGATGTGAATATAAACGTGGGTCAGGTAACTGTAGTTACAGAGCTCGCCTACACACTTTCAACATGGACGTTGCTTTCGAGTGATTTCCCAAACAGTTGACATATGCACAGTAAACTGAATGTCAACCTTTCTGGGTACCGATTATGGTGTGCAATGCAGTTGTTATTATGTTGCAATGTAACTGTGATGTTACTAAAACTACGTCAAGGTATCGAGTCAGTCCCAGCATCATCCCAGTTAAATTGCAGTTAAATCATTGTTCGACCTTTGACACGTTTTCGTTGACAGAATTGAAGGCAGTTTGACAACTAAGAAAGATGCAACTTAGTAATTTATTTATTTATTGGAGTACCAACAGCCATATAAAATCATAATGCGACTAAAGTACCAGAAAACGAATTGTGAAAAAGTTCGAATTCATGAAAGTTGCAACTCAACATCTGTCATTTGAATAACAATCACACGTTTGACATGCGATGCAATTGTAATGTTACTGCAACTGAGACGATTTCCGTACCAGAATCGAAGCCCTGGGTGTTCTATGTATGGTTAGTATGTATTTTAAAACGTATTTAATTAGTGTATCAGTTATCTAGCACACATAGTGCACGGCGCCGCCGAAACGCGTAGCAACGAAACCAGCCCAAATGTCTGATTACATTGGAAAACTGCACAAAATCAAACGAGCTCGCCACTCGTCAGGTGTGCCTCCTCATACCGTTGGCGAAGCGAGGTTGACCATGGTCTTCCGCAGGGGAACTTGGGGACTGGTTGAACAGTCTCTTTCGCCGTTTCGCACCCCATGGCGGTATTTTTTTTATTAATAAATAGCAAATGATCTGTAGTTGGCCGTGTGGTGTCCGGCAGAGTAGAATAGCACCAACCCCTTCCACTCATGGGTGTCGTACAAGGCGACTAATGTTTTCGAGGCAAAAGATCAAGAGTCTCCGTAGTCTGGATAATGGGCAGCAGCATTTCCCCTTATTATATTTAAACAATCTGCAAAAAACAACAGATCTCCAATCCGCCTGCCAATCGTGGAGATTATGGCAATAACCTCCCCTTTCGTGGAAGATGCCCTGGGTCCTGCAATGGACTGTTACGGGCTGTGATGATGATCTGTAGTAGGAAGCGGCATTCCGCTTTAGACAACACTTTTTACATTTTAGTTTGAAACCAATAAGTATAAGGATACCTCTTAAACAAAATTGAGTAGTATAGTGCCATGAAAGATAACAGTTATCAATGGAAGAAGTTCAAAAGTTTGTTAGAACTCGCTACCCTCATCCATTACAGGGAAACTTTAATTAAACCCTTCAGGATAAAAACACAGAGTTAGCTCAGATAGTTGGGATCAAACGGATATCGATAAAGTTACACACACTTATGTCGTTATAGCCTAAGGTATAATAGTTCTAAAGAACTTTTGTATAACCTACAGAAGATCTATAGAACGTAGTCAATGTAAAGTTTAGGTTGTAAAAGCTTTTGTATTTCAGTAATTGTGAAGGATGCCCACCTCGTTTATGCAATGTATACAATGTTTTATAAATATCCTTTATAAGACCTTATTAAGACCATGCCTCGTCAGTTATTTAAATGTAACTACTGTTGTTATGACAGGTATTGATGTGGCAGTAGTCCAATATCTAACAAACAAAAAATAAGACAATACAACAAATGTCTTTCCTTTTTGTTGAAAAAATGATTTTAGAAACGCGCATGTAAGGTTCTCTTTCCTTCCTCCTTCTAGTCAATCGAAAAAGTACTTTTAAAAGCGAGCACATTTTTTCCTAATATGACCTACCTATCTAAATGATAGAACATTTTAAGATTAAAATTACACTCTAGCCTAAAAACTAGTCGTACATAACATCTACGATTTATGCTAAATGTATGGTTGGAAGCAACGAAAATAAAGCAGCAGGTGAATTGCCACTGTGAGGACAAAGATAAAATGCCCAATGCCCATGCGCTGGTTACCTTATCCTTCAAACCGGAACAAAACAATGTAAGCATTTTGCATTTTTTCCGCGACATCGTCCGCGTGGACTCATATCACAAACTTGAGAAATTATGCGTGAATTAAGCCTTGTATAAAGATATGTAACGCAGACGAGAGATGGCGCTGTCGGATGATTAAAACGCGGTAGAGGACTAACGACCAAGTTCCTCACACAAATTTTCATCCTCTATTTCACGCATTTTATACCCCCAATCATGTTAAATCACCTCCGTTTCAACCACCCACTCAAACTTTGATCCTCTACACCTGTCCAAATTTAGTTTGCGCCCACGTCGCTATTGATATCCCAACTTGGCTCTGGTGGAAAGTTATTCGGTTAGCAAACTATGCTAATTTAGCTCAGGGTAAAATTAGAAAGTTAAATCATTCTCGACTATTAATTGTTCTAGTTATCTCACTACTTATGTTCCAGTTTACGGTCATTTCGGACGGAGTGAAAGGATGGGGTTGTGGTTTAACTGGTTCTATCTTTGGATAGGAAATAACTTTTGTATAATGTGTAGGGTGGGCCACTATGAAAAGGACATCGAGAATTGCTCCAGAACCCCAGTTCTGGAGACGACGTCGTTTGATATTTTTCGAGTACTAACTCGAAAATGTATTGAACGTGTATTTTACTAGCAGTCCCTTGCGGTTATCACTTGCGCGGTTCGGATTTCTGTGACCATTTAACTATCCCGCAAGACCCTATTATTTTTCCGGGATGAAAAGTAGTCTATATGCCTCGGGGATACTGTAGCTTGCTATGAGTGAAAGAATTTTGAAAATCGGTTCAGTAGTTTCGGAGGTTACCACTAACACACAAACTCCCAAATACACAAACTTTTTGCCTTAACAATATTAGTATGGATAGTAAAAGAAGATGTATAAAATGTGTTAGGTCAATCGGTGTGAAAGCTAAAACCCCACAAATTTTTAATCAAGGATTGTGGGAGGAAACAGTTTTCAGTAAATCTGAAAGCGCTATCCTAGTAAAAGAGCGGACCCCGGCTAGTAGATTTACCTCTAGCCGCTGACCCGGGAATGCCCGAGATTTACCACTAGAATGAGAAGCAGTGATTGGAGGTGTGGTTTAACAAACAAAGGAAATCAGTCTTAACATTATAAAATATTTTTTCGAGTTCAAGGACATTTTACATTAGTTCACAAAGTTTTTAATTGCAGGCGCGTGAAAATCGCGGGGTAACAGACATAATTTTAATATATTAAAACCGGATTTGCGTTTTGAACTTTTCCGAAAGACTTTTTCGAAAAACACGACGCACCGCCATTGTCACACTTGCGGTCGTACTCGCAACCTCACTTCTTACTTGCGCTAACAATGACAAAATTAGGTTTTTTAATATGCAATTGCCGTTTTGTGTGGAGAAAATGACCAAAAATGTAATTTTCATTCAATCCATTTTTTCAGATTCTTAAATCGGCTAATCCCGTTACAATGACACTTGTAGGTATCATCAGATAACATAGAGCTAACTTACTAAAATGTAATTTTTTAATAACTGCCTATGTCATAAAATTATATCTGGGACCATTTTTTGAATCGCTCGCCTCGATTCGAACGGTTTATAATTTTTATTTTCTGCATGAAAAATCCGATATTTTGATGCATGATACTGATTTCCCCTCTTTTTAAACCATACTGATTCAGTGTTGCCAATGTGATTTAACTTATTGAATTTTTCATGTTGAAAATTTTAATAGAAAATCGTTCGAATCGAGACGAGCGATTCAAACATAGAGGCCTTGACGTCAAATTAAAGGGGTTTTTTAAAGACTCTATTTTCTTAATGAATTACTAGTGTTTTCCTACAATATAGGTGACACAAAAACATTGTGAATAAATATATATGGGCGAAAAAAACGGCAACTTCATACTTCTGATTATCTTAAATTTGAGGAAACATCTACTTATAATAATAATAACCAAAACGATTAAATTTCATATAGCTACGTCTTTACTATGATAAATACTTTTCTGAGTTATGTACATTAGTTGAATTCTAACCGATGCTCTTACGGTGTGGGAAAACATTGTGAAGAAACCTGCACATTCAGGCGACTGAAAGTGTAACCAATCTGGTCATGTTCCCTTGGTAGTGTCAGATGGCAGGCGCTCCACTGTAATTACCTGATCTGCCAAAACCTGGATCACGGTGCAGGCGGAGCCCAGGCCCTCGTGAGCGAGAGCACAACCGGGACATTATCGCCATGATTATGATTATTATTATATAAATACGTACCTCAAATTCAATTACTCCAGCATATCTCCCGGCGTCTGTAGCTATTTGCAACTCATTACTCATCGCATAAGAGGTAAATATTTGGTTATACGAGTCAAACTTCGTAAGAAGTCAAATTTCAAGCATTCGCAATCAAACAGGAAGCGTCGTTGCAAGTACCAAAGGATTTCAGGAAGGTGCAAAACTTTTACTTTGACTACGCAAGTTTAAATCTCTCTGGATTATCCTGCAGACCTTATCGATCTGGTGTGGTGAAAACAGAGCATATAAATTGCCTGTCTTAGTAGGGTTATACTACAGGGTATTTCATAGAATAATCTGTAAGTTACAAGGTAGTACTCATAACAAGCGCCTGAGGGGGGCGTTCAGTGCACTGCGATTTAGGCACGCACTGAGGCTCTATTTTTGAACCGCACGCATCCACGCGAGCGCTCGCGTGCGCTACTTGTCTCTTTCACATTTATAGTAAGTTGCTAGAGATAGAAAAGACAGGCATTAGAAGGCGAGCGGAACAAAAATAGGTACCAGGCGCGCCACACGTTCGTCAAACGCTAATATATGTCAGCATTTTTGTTGAACTTTTGATTCCTCGTGTTCAAAACTGTATTTCTTGTATCTATAAAATTAATTATCAGTATAAAACCACTTTGAATCAGCTGTATTGGAGAGCGCGGCCGTGCACTTGTTACAATTCGTTACATCGAAATTTATACAATTTTAAAGAGCAATCAATAGCGCTCCTAGGGCGCAAGTTATAGCTCTAATAGCAAATGAACACTTCAACATGAAACCTTCTGGTTTAGATACGACACAAATTATGTCCAGGCTGATAGGCCACATGGCTGTAATTAAACTTTATTAGGTACTTGGCAGCAGAAATAATAAGTCGGCACCCGTCACCCAGCCAGAACCCTAAGAGCTTGCATGGTCCCACTATCGAGGATGTAACTATATACTCGTATGTCCTTGTCCATAATAAGTCATATGTCTACGTTTTATAAACAGCTGAATTTTGGGCATGCCTGCATGATATTATACGAGTGGTAATGGGTACCCATTTTTGGGATCCACGGAGCCAACATTGATTCTGATTTGAGTACATTATCTAAAATATTTATTTGAAAGGGATATAGAAGGTTGGGAGCCTGGAGATTTTTAACACAGGTTTTCAATAACCTAGCACAGACTCTGGTTCTGATGATTCGTATGCTATGTACAATACATAATGTATCTAAATAACAATGCTTGATGCCTTTTTGAGAGAAATTAATGTTGATATGCATTTCCAGAATCACCAGAGATAAGGTAACATTCGCCTCGAAAACCTTGCGAATGCTTTAAAAACGAGTATCTTGTACAAAATTTTCTTAAAGAAAATTTTCATTCCGACAATCATTTCATGATCCAAGTAACTGTACGCTCAGAAATATTGAGTAATTATCAAACGGACCAGCCAATCGAGCTTCCACAATCGCGGCCGTGTAAACATTATCAAGTATTCATTCAAGTTGTTAGAAATTCACCAGATTATATTAAAATTCATTGCATTGATTGCCGGAGGCTGTGTACTTTGTAGATAGCTCTTGTTTCGACCGAATCCTCGATTCTGAATATTCCATTTTGGATATTTGATTTGTTGTCGTTGTGACGGCGTTTGTACGATTTAGTGGTGAAGTGTTTAAGACTCTGTTGTCTATTTACAACAAAGTTCAAGAAAATTACTTGTAATTACAAGATTTTATTTAACTTGCACTGTTCGTGTGTTCATAAGTGGTCCGTCAAAATTGAGAAACAATTTTTCGACCATTTGTTGGTATCCGATTGAGCTGAAATTTGGTATACTTATGTAACTTGGATGACAATGCATTAATATGGTACCATGGAGCTGGTCAGATGATGGAGCCGGAATGTGGTCATAGGGGAACTAATGAACGCAATAAGATAATCCCTCTCCTTCATACATTAGGAAGGTTATTTAGAATGGTTGCACAGGATGAACTGCCCTAAAAACGATTTCCACGCGGGCAAAAGCTATAAATAATAAAATTACAAATAGCAAACTTAGAGCAACAAGGCCGGCGAACCCGGTGTCCCGTGCTGCAAGATAGCCAAGTTTCGATTGTTGATGATGCTATTTGCAGACAACGAGCAGATTGCCCACCTGATGGTAAGCGGCAACTGTCGCCCATTCCATCTACATTTACGTTGGAGACATCAAAAATTCAGAACCGCAGGAGCGTTGTCACTGTAAGGACTAAGATGAAATGCCTCATGCCTGTAATGCGCTAGCTATCTTATCCTTCAAACCGGAACACAGCAATACAAAGATTGTTGTTTGGCAGCAGAAATAGATAAAACAGTCGGCTGCAGAGTGAACTGATCCCTACAGCACTCTGCAGCTGACTGTACCGTTTTTTTATATAATAAAGATCAACTTACCGATACAACATCCTCTCCTGCCGATCCGCTTCCATATAGATCCGATAGTACATGTACAGCATAATCACACCGGGGATCCAGAAACTGACACTGCTCGATATCACTGCGTACACTTTGTTCACTGTGAAACTACACACTTTCGGATGCTTTTTCCTGAAGTCCAGGTGGTCGTCTGTGGTGTACCAACCCATGAAGATTGGCAGAAAGGACACCAGTGCTGGACTGCACCATACTACGGCCAGCATTATCCCAAGCTTCCCGGTCGTCATTATCAAGGGGTAGTCCAGGGGTTGGACTATAGCGTAGTATCTGTCCACACTAATGCAGCAGAGATGCAGGATGGAGGCAGACGAAAAGTAAACGTCTAAAGAATTCCAGACGTCGCACATGAAGTATCCGAAGAGCCATTCGCCGTTGGTAATTTCCACACTAAAGTTGAAGCACATGGCCCAGATGGCGACCAGCATATCGGCGAACGCCAACGACACGACGAAGTAGTTGGTGATGACGCGGAGTTTCCTGTGCCTCATCACTGACACTATCACGAGAAGGTTCCCGAATATGGCGGCCAGGATGATGAACACCATGATGACGCATTTTAGAACCACCAGAAAGACTATGAAGGAGTCGTCGTCGAATTGGTTGGTGTACACCAGGTCGTTGGTCGTCTCATTCAGCTCCAGGGTGCGGTTCACGTAAGAGTCCGTGAGGTACATTGATGTTGACAAATCTCGGAAGTCTAGTGTGAGGTTCTGAGGGTCGTTGAGCAAGACTTCCACTCTCATTTTCACATTTTCCGTCTCAAGTTGCGTTTATTTCCTCCGTGTGTGTGAAAGGCACGGTCGTACGCAAACATGCCGATTTGGATGCCTCCATTGTGAGTACCTGCGAAAAGGAAAGCGATTTCAGAAACGATTTCTTTTGTTAGCAACTTGAAAGGTTGGAACGCTCGGGCTTTGTAGCGAAACGCTTTCGCGTCCGTGTTGAGTGACTTATATTGTGTTATTTCGTTGTTCTGGGACTACTTTTCATCTTTAATTTAAACTTTAATTGCATTTTAACCATTTTTGTACTAAAACTAGTCTAAGCTAAGCCTGCGTTAGAGGACACCGCTATTCTATGATAGCATAAAAATTGTTGCTCTGTCTACTAAATCATGTGTTCAAGATGATATTACCAGGATATCCGCTGGTCCAGGAACACACAAAATTATTTAGTTTGGTTGCAATAACAACATTTGGTTTTGTAACGTCCTATAACGTCATTTGTTCGAATCTATCAACACTTTAACTGGACTTAGTTTTTGTTGGTATATGTATAGCAGAAGAACGAAGGTGAATTGTACCTTATACCTCTATTCAAAAAGTCACTATTATTAAAAACAGAAGTCTTCTTTTTTATGCTTTTAAGTGATAAACAAGCAGACAGACCACCTGATGGTAAGTAGGAACTGTCGCCCATACATCTACAATTCATATATTTATGTTGCAGGTAACAAAAATGCTGAACCGCAGGTGCGTTGTCACTGTGAGGACTAGCATGAAATGCCTCATGCCTGTTTTTTCCACAAACTCACAAACAAAAAATTCACTAAAGTTTTTTATTCTAAATTCGCGGAGATGATCAACCTTGTCTGATACTATAGCAACCTTTCATCTCCATCATTAGATCAACCTCGATGGTATCATGCACATTGGTATAATAATACATTGCATTGTTACCAAACTTACATATTTTTAGCTCAATCGAACACCTAGAAAGAGGTCAAATTTAACTTGCAAGATTTAATTACGAACAGACAAGAGGACAAGTGAGGCTAAATAAAAGCTTGTAATAAAAATGAATTTACCAAATGTGCTTCTAACTTCTAAGAAAGAACTAATTCATCAGCTCATGCCACCTAAAATTTCGCGATTTCTTTTGTGTAGACTAATTACGTAACTCGGTTGCTAACAATTATTTGATTTCAGTTATTAAAATTGTTACTTTTGCGATTCTGTATAATCGATTGCATGGGTTCAGTTGCTAAAAAAGTTCTATTGCAATAAACACAAACATCAATCATTGAAATCAAAGAATTATTGGGAACAGAGTTGCTTTATCAGCTTACATGTACTACGAGGTATTAACACCTAAATAGCCACATATCGCTAGCTTTATCACACATACATTTAATACGTACATAATTTTGCATTTACTCAACGTTTCCGTTAAATTCTGTTACAATATTAATTGGCAACCGTACACGTAAACTTCGATCCTCGAGCGGAAACTGTAAGCAAATATCTCCGATTAAACAAGGGAAGAGGCACTAACTACTGTTCTATAGCTAACTGCGATCATAGATTGCTGTAAATTGATTATAATTCTGAAGGGTGGTTTACTATCGGATTCGCTTGTAAGACAAGACGACTGTGTACAGCTGATTGAATGAGATGTTGCAGGCTTTACGTAATCGCAAATCATCGATAGAGATTTTTCGTAGTCCGCAACAAAACGTTGGTCGCAACATGTTTCCGGGCTACAGGTAGGGTTGCCAACCCTACTATAAAATATAGTATCCTACTGTTTTTTGTGTCCGCCTATTATTTTAAAATTTTAATATAGTAGACAAAACTACTATATTTTATCAGCAAAGTCACTTATCATCATCGTAACACGGTATGCGTCCTGAATTTTAATGTTAAAAATTCCGAAATAACTCAATTAAACACCATCCTGGACCAGTTAACTACTTACTGAAGATCAATTTTAAACTAAATATAATATTTGATCAAAAATACCATTTATTTTAATAATTCCCTATCTACTATATTTTTATGGCTACTGAATCCTATTTTATATGACTACTATATTTGGTCTTAAAAAAGTTGACAACCCTAGATACAGGGGATCTGTGAACCGCTCGCGTCGAGTCGAACGGTTTTAAATTTTGATTTTCGGATTGAAAAGAATGCAAGACCCTCATTTTCCCTATTTTAAGAATTTTAATTACTGTAATTTCTAATACTTACATCGCTTATACGCTTTGGTTCTCTATTAAATAGCATATACTTATCAAGTACGAAAAGGCGTATACAGAATCGTCCGTTTATACAGAAACAGCGCCTAAATCGCGCAGCCTGCTGTATTTGCACGGACCAAAAAGATTGGAAAGTTAGCTACTAGTGACAAGGCGGGCGCTGCGCGATTGCTAACAAATAATAGAAATAAGCTTTGTCATTAGCATAGAAACGAAAATAGCATAAATTTTTTTTGAGAAATCGTGCATAAATCGCCTAAGTCAGTTTGAGCTCTAAATATCGAATCGGCATTTTCGTGCAGATGAACAGTGAGTCGACGAACAAAAGGCCCAACTGTATTAATCCCACTGAATTTAGCCTTTTCAGTCCACTTTTTCACAGCTTCAAAGTCAAAAAACAGAATGCTTGGAAAGCTTTCAAACCGTGTTGCGGATCGAAAGCTCTGAGAGCTGGGGTAAAAGCTGCATGCAAACATTGTTAGGTTATTCAATATACGGTGAGTGCTTACCCCGGGTAAGGGTATCCTTACCGTTTTATTTACATTCCAACCATTCAAGTATTGATGGGATATCAGAGAATTTGAAATCTTAGAAGTATAGATATATTTTCAAGCATCTTTGAGTGGCTTTTGCCCGCGATTTGCGAATATTACTTTGGGAATAAAAATACTTCTGCGCCAATTGGGGATGTAAGCTACAATTAAATAGTGCAGTTTTCATTTTTTAAATGTAATAGAAACTACCTAGATGTTTAGTAAATGTTTATTAAATTCGGACAAATGTCTATAAAATGTACTCCAGTCCAGTATGTAAGTAAGGGTATTAAAATAGATTTTTAATAGCCTCCATCCTTATTTGGAATCGGCTTGTTTCATTATTCATATTTAGAAAAGGTCTACGAAATGCCTACGACTCCTACGGAGAGTCTACGAATTGTCTACGTTGTTGCTACGAAAACATGTATTTTCATTCCCAGTAAATGGGTCGCTATTGGACGAACGATAGTAAAGTATTTAATCCACAAAGGCTCCAAATTGATATAATACCGAAAGTTAACCGTAACCATAGTATACCCAAAATGGTTAATTAACGCTTTGATAATTTTCAAAGGATCCCAGTTATATAAGGGACTTAATTGCACAGATTCAAATGAATTAAATGGTATTGAATTAATTAATATTATTCATGTATTTTGTGGGTATTTTCTACAATTGATAATTAATTGTACATCTATATTCTAAAGATAAATTTTTGCCCGTGGAATTGTCCGTCTGCGTTCATTTTACCCGACAGCGGCGAAGTCCAAAAGGAAGGGTTTTGACCTGTGTGTATGTTTGTGTCTGTTTATTTCCTCGTAACTACTAAACGGATGAACCGATTTTGACAATGTATACGTCGTTTGACGTCTTGGTGCTGCTAGTATCACTGGGTACATTGTCATATCAAAACTTAACATTATACACGTGACAGTAACTCTGTCTGTCTGTTACGTTTTCACACTTCCACTGAACAAAGCTACTTTTTATGCCTAAAAAATAACAAAACTTTACAAGAATAAAGTCGCGGGAAAAAGCTAGTATAAGTACCTACTATAAAATCTAAAAATTTCTTTATTGATTAGGACATTAAATATCTCTTTCAATCGTCAAAAAGGAGGGGGACAGGACCGTGCTCGACAATGCCAGCCAGAGCCAGACCTAATAATGATATATTGATCGTGACCATCCATCAATTACAACTAGTGCTGCGCAGTAATCTACATAAAAAGCCTGCTATTCAATATTCATTAATTAATGAAACTGAATGGTGTCGGAACCAACAATGTACTTAGATTGTTTTTTTACTACTCAGTGACAAACGAACAGACAAAAACCATCTGATGGTTGAATGCATATCATCTGATCATCATCGTTATCAGAATGTATTAGCACACTGCTGGTTATTTTTATGTTATACAGCAGACAAACAGGCAAGCCTGCCACCTGAAGGTGGTCACCGCCGCTTATTGACATATTACACCAGACGCGCTACCAATGCGTTGCCCGCTAAAGAGACCTCCAATATACCTCTTGAACGATCCCATGTCATAGTCCAAAGGAAACACTAACTGACATAGCTAACAGGCCGCATTACATCTACGATTAATGAAATAAATATGTTTAATATAATAACAATTGGCCGTGTGGTGTCCGGCAGAGTAGAATAGCACCAACCCCTTACACTCATGGGTGTCGTACAAGTCGACTAATGTTTTCGAGGCAAAAGATCAAGAGTCTCCGTAGTCTGGAAAATGGGCAGCAACATTTTCCATTGTATTATTTAAACACTGCGATCTCCAACCCGCCTGCCAAGCGTGGCGATTATGGCAATAACCTCCCCTTTCGTGGGAGAGGCCCTAACTCCTGCAGTGGACTGTTACGGGCTGTGATGATGAATAACAATGTAGAACCGCAGGTGCGTTGGCACTGTGAGGACTAATATGCCTAATACTATAATTGTGCTGGCTATCTTACCCTTCAAATCGGAACACAACAATGCCAGCATTATTACTTGGCAGCAGAAATAGATAAGGCGGTTGTATTCACCTGGGCGAATTTATCAGACCCTGCAACGTGATTCGGGGCTGAATTTTTCTTTGCATGTGCCATCATGAACCGCTTTAGTTCAACCTTTATAATAGGAAATAGGTACAGCTAAAGAATGGAACGCGTTATCTGCGAGTTTGTTCCCAGATCATTATAATCTAGATGCATCCAAGGCTAGAGAGAATAGGTTGTTTCTAGACAAGCTTGCTCTATCATCGGCCGCATCGTCACTTACCACCAGGTCAGATAACTTATAATTACGGGGTCGGCAATACGGGTGATGCCCCTGGTATTGCAAACGTCCATAGGCTTTGGCTTACTGAAAGAATACTATCTTTCCCAGTGTGCCTAGATGAACTTCAGTATTCTCAATGCCTTTATGTTTTATTTATATGGTATATTAATATAGTAAGTATAGAATTTTATGTATGTATTTAGTTATAGTATTATAATTATAGTCATTGTGCACGTCTTATCTGCGTTTGATTTTCACATATCTCTTTTGTAGGCCTACTGGAAGAGATTTCTTTTAGAGATAAGTAGTGCCTGTTGTGTCATAACTAATCTGTAACTAATTTGTTATATTGTGTACAACAAACTATTAAATAAATTAAGTTATTAACTAAAAACAGCCTAGCTACTCTAACTATTAAAAAATTACGTCTCCAGCACAGTTAACACAAGTGTGCTCTCGCGCGCGATAAGCAAGAAGAGGCGCGACATAGATACTGCTATCTCTTTCATCTTAGTATTGAGAGAAGGAAACAAACGCTCTCTCGCGGCGCGAGCTGTGTCGCGGACACACCTGTGATAGCCGCGCTGGGCAAAACAAAGTGCCCAACTGTGTCTCATATTTTATTTTTACGAGGAACTCAAGTGAATTTCCTTAAAAATTGACGTGCTATACCACTCACTGGTGTTCTTTAAAAGTTTTTTCATACCCATCAGCGGGCACGTCTGGCGTCTGCGGCTACGTCATTAGTTTTAATACAGTGACGTCACAATGGGCGAAAGCTCCAGAGCTTTTTGCAAAGCGCAAAGGAGCTTAAAGCCCGCTGACACAATTCGAACGTAATCTCGGGCCTTTTGGCGAGACAACGACCAAATTCCATTTCTATTTGTGTGATATTGGATTTTTATTTCACTATAGCAGCGTTTAGTGAGCCACTGGACGGGAGCATCGGCTTTGTGCTGTTTGCGATACAATTTTTATATTTATTTACGCGGAATACGGGCCATTTAGTCATGAATTTTTTTCACTAAAAGATAATATGTACTTATGACCACACGATGTAGTGCACGACGCGTATCTTTAGGTTATCAAAAATTTTAATCTTTTATACGTAGTATAAAACAAAGTCACTTTCCGCCGTCTGTTCCTATGTATCTATGTACGCTTAGATCTTTTAAACTACGCAACGGATTTTAATGCGGTTTTCAGCAATAGACAGAGTGATTTATGTGAATGGTTTATCAGCAAGAAAAAAAGAAGTAAATTGGAAGAAAGTAGGTGTACGCGAACGAAGTCGCGCCGGATCCATTAGTTGGCTATAACCATAAGTAGGTAGAGCTCGTCTAGTCTAAAATGACGCGCCCCACTACTTAGTTAGTTGATTTCGATGTGTGAGTGCAAATATTAATAACGACACTTCATCTGTGTGGGAGCCAATGAACGACGCGTTCTCCTACGTTTGAATCTCACCGGCAACTGAATGACCAATTACAACGGCATTTGTATATGTATTGCGTCCATATTTTAAACTTGCTTGTGTGCGTTAATGCGATAGTGGGGCGCGTCATTTTAGATTAGACGAGCTCTAGCTAACTTCCTAACCTCTTTTGCCGCCGAGTAACACTCTTGGTATATGTTAACATAGGCTAGTATTTCACCGACCCCTGAACTATATCTTGACGTTAATGTTCCGGTAGTGCTCTTACGCACGAGGGCCTTGACCATGATCCAGGATTTGGCAGATCAGGCAGTTACAGTGGAACTTATTTTTAAAACAAACTTTGCACTGCGAGCGATCCCTTCCCGTCACTTGGGTTGCCAGCAATAAATTCATTACACACAATTATATCAGTAAGTAACCGACTTTGAAAATTTACGATCATACTTCCTCATAAATTTCAATTTAAAATTACCCACTTCAGTAATTTGATTTATACAGGGTCATATTGTCGCAGTCGAATATTACTTACCTATATCTATAAAAGAGAGTGTGTTTGTTCTTCATCGTTGACCCTTATTTTTGGGGTGAATATTGTTCAAGGGTGTAACCTGGCCGCCATGTCTCTTTCTTCAGTTCTATACATTAGTTAACACAAACTGATGCTCTTACGGTGAGGAATAACATCGTGATGAAACCTGCACATTCAGGCGACTGAACTATGATCCAACCTAGTCAGGTTCCCCTGTTACCAGAGAGACGGACGTCAGATGGCAGTTGCTCCACTGTAATTATCTGATCTGCCAAATCCCATGGTAAAGGCAGACCCCGGGCAGCCACAACACAACAAACTGGGACATTAACGCCAACATTTTTTACAAAAGTATCTAGGTAACAAAAAAATGTGTGTTCTAAAGGGTACGGTGCACAGCTATTTCCTTCCATTACACGCTTCGTCTGCGGTTTTTAACCAAATCCTCTAATTAACCTTTCCGCGACGCTACGTTTTTGTTTGAACAAAAAAGCACGTTAAGGTAGATTGTTAAAAATGTTTTGTTTTATTGTTTAATATTTTTCTCTTGCTCTGGATGTTAAAGCGTGAGGCTTTGTCTTGGTAGAAGTGTTTTACGAGGCGGTGGAGGCATTTATTAATTTTGTTATTTTTTATTTGTTGGGTCTTTACTGCGTTACGCGTTCCGACAGCCGCATGTCGGGTTTGTTTCTAACCCATTGCGGGTTTATTACACGACGCGTGCAATGGATGGCCGAAAATACCAGCAATGGATTCAATAAATGGCGGCTTTAGCTCTGTTGCTGGCAGACGCGCGGTGGAAGGCTTAACGTTGTTATTTTTTTATTACCACAAGTGGTGTTTCGGTGGATTTTATCGGTTACTGTGTTTCTGCAGACTCATTACTCTATTTAAAGGTTTTATTCAGGGATAATAAAAGAATCAAATGTCTACATAAATCGCCCGAGGAAGAATTGTCGGAATGCTATCTACCTTTCCTTTGACGACCTGAGTGGTTCAGTTGATTAACATGCCGGTCGCCACGCAGAGGTCCCAGGGTCGATTTCCGGTCGCAGAAAATGAAATGATGAATTTCAGTTTCTGTTACGGGTCTGCGTAGGTCTCTAGTATGTACATTAAAAAAAAGTATACAGAGTGTTACATAATATATGTATGAGGCCGTATACTGGATGGAGTGCTAAACATATTAAAACGATAGGTACAATTATTTCTGTCGTACGTGGAATTTTTGTACCTATCGTTTTCATACATTTAGCACTCCATCCGCTTCACGGCTTCATACATATATTATGTAACACCCTGTATAAGTAGTTTATCAGTTATCTACCACCCATAACACAAGCTTCGTTTACTTTGTGGTTAGATAGGGCTATATGTATTTGTCCAACCATATTTATTATTTATTTCTAGCGTTTGTAAACTTTTCCATTAGCTGTTTATAATATTAGCATACATACATGTAATAACGCGAGGAACACAGATGTGTCGGAGAGGACGCGTCACATCGGTCGCTTATTACGGGTCTAACAAATTTATCACAACCGTAATCCGCATTACGTGCGTAGAGATGGGATCGTGTCGTGTCCGGGGCCGAAGCCACACTTTACATAGCGGTTGATGTCATATTAAATTTATGATAACGTAACATAGTATTATGTTTCTGCCGGTGAGTAAGGGTTCCAGTGCTCCATGGGGTGGGCATTTGGGGAACTGTGGCTTTAGCAGTGGAGTGGCATTTGCCTTTTTGCTGCCAGAGCAACGTGTTTTAGAGATGGGCAACGCATTGGCGATACTCTTGGTGTTGCTAATGTCAATAGGCAGTGGTGACCACTTTCCATCAGGTGGCCCGCTTGCCTGTTTGCCTACCGTATGACATAAAAAAAAATAGCAGGCCGTATGTATCTCACAGTTTCCGAGAATGTCCCTCCCAAGTTTGGTTTGAAAATTGGTTTAGTAGTTTAGCCGTAAAACTGTAACACAGACAGGGTTAGAGTTTAGCGTTTACAATATTACTAGCCGTTCTTAGCGGCTTTCACCCGCCGTCAGTTTGGGTTTCTGTAAACAAACAGCTTTCCCGCTGGAATCTATTTTCCCGGGATAAGAAGTAGCCTATGTTAATAATAATAATAATAATCATCTTGGCGTTACTGTCCCGGTTGTGCTCTCGCGCACGAGGGCCCGGGGACCGCCTTGACCGTGATCCAGGATTCGACAGATCAGGTAATTACAGTGGAGCGACTGCCATCTGACCTCCATGACCCTGCTACCAGGGAAACCTGATCAGATTGGATCATGATTACACATCCAGTCGCCTGAATGTGCAGGTTTCATCACGATGTTTTCCCTCACCGTAAGAGCATCGGTTAGTATCAACTAATGTACATAACTCAGAAAACAGTCATAGGTACATGGCCGGAGCGGGATTCGAACCCGGGACCTCTGGCTTACGAGTTGCATACTCTAACCGCTCGGCCACCGACGCTCTTACGAGAAGTAGCCTATGTTACTCAGTGATAATGTAGCATTCTATTTGTGAAAGAATTTTTAAAATCGGTACAGTAGTTTTGTATTATTTACAAACAAAAATACAAATCTTATGTCTCTACAATATTAGTATAGATAAGGAATTTGTGTCGGTGATGTAAAACAAATTTTTTCATTTCTTTCACTCAACACACGAGTAACTCCGATAGTCACAAAACCAATGGCCTATAGCATAACAACAATTACACAACAAATATAATGAGAATGTAAAAAAATGGCAAGAAGATTAGTTCGCACGTGGTTTCTATAAATAAACTTTGTGTACAGCGGCATACAGACTAATTTGGACCACTCTAGAATAAAAAAATTCGTTATTATTTTTCTAACTCTGATTCTTTTTGAGTATTTTTTAGTATACGTGTTTTAGAGATGGGCAACGCATTGGCAATACTTTTGGTGTTGCTAATGTCTATAGGCAGTGGTGACCACTTTCCTGATGGAATGTGGCAAGGTGGTCCGCTTGCCTGTTTGCCTACCGTATAATATAAAAAAAAATCGTCGTCCCTATATTTTACATTAATGTCGTAAACCCATTCTAATTAATAATGTTTTACTATTCACCTCAGTACGCAAACAGACCGTTATACTTTATATTCACAACACGAATAATATGACGTATTCGTTACCTCACTAAAACCGAAACCCAATCCCATCCCTAGCGAAGGTCCCTTGACTAATGACTGGTGACATTTGCTTGTATGACTAGGGACCGTCCCTAAGATTTTATAGTTCTTGTTATCGGCTTAATACTCGGGGCGTTTCGAGACCGTCATTTACGTGTATTTAAGGCATGTCGTATCGTACGGTAAATAATACACATCGCCACTTCGGCTTTGTAGAGGGTCGACTCTGTCGCACGCGTGTATAACGTGTGATTTTGCGTGTATTCGAGTAATACTAAGCCGAAACTAGCCGATGTGTTGTACTTATTGTTCAACCTAATCGTACTTTAATAATTAGGACGTCAATCGTGTGTATTAGGTTATTTATAGCGTTTAATAGACAGTTTTCCGTGTCTTTCATATAAAATGACCTATTGCATGACGTCATATGCTATGTCGGAAGACCTTATCAAACTACCAAAGAACTTTGGAGTGATAACATAATTAATGTGGGGAGAGTTTCTTACCCATGGCACAACCGCGTGACACTACTAGTGTTATGGTGAAATGGAATTCCCTACGGCATAACCAGTTGTGCCAAAGGAAAATTTATTATCTCAATGACACAACCGATGCCAGTCGTAATATTTTTAGAAAATACCTGTAAAACTAACTTCAAACATTGAAAATAACAAGCGTAGGTACAGGACCATCGTATAACTCTGAATCCGATTACGCAAACATTCAACACTGGTTTGGATGAAAAAGTTGTGGTGCACACATTTTTAACGAAATGTGCGGAGCGGAACAAACCCGCGTAAATAAGTTTCCCAAACGGTTGTTCAGAACTGGGAGCAAGCCTCGGCATTTGTTAAAACTTTTCCATTTTGTCCCTCATTTCGGGGACCGACGTAATTTTTGTGTTACACGAAAAAAAAATTGAATTTTCCGTTTTCCTGTTGAAAAAGTTAAAACTAACGATGCCGTTTCCTGATGTTGTCGTTGCTTTATTTAATAATTCTAGCCTTGAAGGCGTCCAGAGGCCTGTATTTTTGAATCATTAGCATCGATTCTAACGGTTTTCAATTTGGATTTTCGCCATGTTTTGATTTGACTATTTTGACGTGCCCTTTCGGTGTTGTCAATGGGATAAAAAATACTGAATTATTCATTCCGAAAAAAAATAGAATACCGCTCGAAACGAGGCAAGCAATTAAAAAATAGATCCCGAGGGTTTCCCCTGATTATATAATGATCAGAGAACATACTCGCAGGCAACGTGTTCCATTTCTCACCCGTAAGCAATATTGAGATTGAACCAACGCGGCTCGTGCGGATAGCTGGGAGATACACAACATAAGGATGAAGCGTTCGCCCGGATCGCGTTTCCCGATGGCGGAAGGGAGCCGACGGAATTAGTGCAATTAGTGCGAAGTTAAATCTATGTGAATCTATTCTGTTAGTTCACAGTATTCAGTACTTCTTATTGTATTCCAACAGGGCCCGTTGCTCGAAGTGTTACCAATTATAGATGCCATAATATAATCAATGTTTATATTTTTTTTGATTAAAATATACATAAGAATACTTATGATATACCTATTACGATATCGAAACAACATTACATAAACAATAAAGTAACGAAAAGTAAGGTTTTTTTATGTAGCCACCTTTAGCACGGACAACAGCATCGAGTCTGGTTCTCACTTTGCTCAAAAGGTATACCTTTTGAGCGCTGTGGCTCGGAGCTCATTTATGCAGCTGCAGGTGGAAGCCGGATGTGATAAGCCGAAGACAAGAAACGTTGGCGCTCATTGAGCAGGCCTAGCAGTGGACTGATATATGGTGATGATGAGCATGAAAATAAATAAAAAATCACTCCTTGAATATTTGATCCTGGTTGGTGATTGTAGGTACTAGGTTTAGGTTTAGGTTAATGGGCTCCTTTTTCCGCACTTGAACTCAAACTTGGTCCTTTGTACGTAGTTAAGGCGTGCTAATTTAGCCAGCCCAGCTCCCTCCAGAAGTCCAGCAGTCTCTTCGGACGCTCGCAGATCTCTCGGAGGGACCCTGTTCCTAATGCGATTTTTACCCTGTGGTCCTTAAGTCCCTCACACTCCAGGACCACATGGGCCGCTGTTTCCTCGTCTACTATGCATCCCCTGCATAAAGGGCTGTCCGTAGCTCCTATCATGAACAGTAGTTTGTTCAGGGGGAGGTGTCCTGTTATTGTGCCAACTACTGTCCTGAGTTCTGTCCGTTTGAGATCTAGCAGTTTATTAGTTAGTTTTGGCGATCGTTCGGTCACCACCAACTTTGACTGTCTACATCCAATTGTGTTTTGCCAACGTTTATTGTGCTGGTCCGTTGTGTGTTTGCTCACCCATGCTCGCAGTGTGTTAAAAGAGAGGGGTAGGGACGGAGGGGGACCAGCAATTTCCATCCCTGATCCCTTTCTTGCCAGCTCATCGGCGGCGTCGTTCCCCATTGAATTGCTGTGACCCTTGATCCATTGTATCGTAACCCTGTTTGTCAGGGAGATATCTTCAAGCGCCTGGTGGCACTCCAGGATTAGGGCTTACGTAGGTACTAAAAAATGCTTGATCATGGTAAAGGCGGGCCCCGGACCCTTGCGAGCGAGAGCATAGCTGGGAAAGGTACAAATTTTACAGTCTTTCAAACTAGATCTCGTATCCGATAATTTACTAATGGCTCCATGTAGCTTGACATGTTTTTGATATTCTGCTACTATTACAAATGACTCGCTTAAATTGTAATCTAAGTTTATTCACGCGTCAATTTAACGCGTTTTAGGTGTTCTTGCGCTATGCGATCCGATTACAATTCAATCGAGACAAGTAAATTAGCGGACTCGAGACCCAGGTTGAGAGTGGAGACGCTTCGGCCAATTTAACTTCTAAATTCGAACAACCATTGTCTTACTTCTAAAACAACTTGATTTTCGATCATTGAGACACGTGACTGACATGACGATGTTATCGCTGCCATCCGTTTTCATGTCACGGGGACTCTTTGAGAAACATTTATGAATGAGGTTTGTCGTAAATTAAAAATTACATGTAGGTTGTATGAAATAATGGAAATACCTTCGGTATCAAAATCAAGAAAGAGCCGTTTTTTAAGTTGCACGACAGATGTTGGTAGTTTAGTTTAAAATCTACAATCTTGTCGCCAAATAGTAATATAGAAAAAACACAACCGTTAGGACAGTTAGGACAGACTTACGCAAAACTCTGGCTTTACAAACAACTGTTAATTTACCTAGATACCTACCAATCTGTATCGTGTAATACAAAGTAACTTATCTATACTTGGGGATGAAATTAAAGATAAAAAATGTAAACACACAACCGTCAATGTCAAAGATTATCACAAACTATTCAGGGGTATAGAACCTTTTTTATCGAATGTATTTATTTACCAAATGGTTATACATCACGCACAATGGCTGATAAATTTTCGAAAATGAAATTTATTGATATATTTATTAAAAACGTAATAACTAACTCGGAATCTATTAGTCCTAGAATACTTCAATATTAGAAATTAGAAATAAGTGGCCGCCATTTTGAATATTGTATTATTTTATGTATTATTATTTGAGAAAAGCAGTATATATGTCTCGACGACGGTCAATCCAAATCATTGTTGCCTTAAGTGTATTTTGTTTGGAATTTTTGTGTTACCCTTTTTCTTTTTGTATGCCTAAATTGTAAACTTATGTAGAATTGGAGCATGTACTTTCTTTATATTCTAAATAGTACACATTCTCAGTGGATTTCAGTCTGAACTTGTAATTGTTATAACCATAAAATTCTTAAGTGGCTGTTATCTGTTATGTGTATAAATAAATAAATAAATAAATCCCTCACTTTCCGAGCCTCTGCAATAATGTACCGTAAAAACGACCCAAATGTTTAGAATTTCTTAACATTACCATTGGCATAAATAAAAACTACACATATTTTATTGAAGCAACACAAAAACGAAACATAAAAATAATGTTCCCACGTGTGTGTTGTTGTTGTAATTCAGTGAAATATTTTAAATATTCATATGTTTTTATATCATTTTGAATGTAATAAATAATTCACCATTTGGGTAATTTTTTTTATAGTGACAACCCATTTGTTTACATTTTTTATCTTTAATTTGATCTCATACCTTAGCTCAGCGGCACCCTTAATTAACGTAGGTATTTAATCTCTCTAAAGTAGGCTTGCTTGTTGTGTCTTTTTCCCACGCTTACTAAGGTTGTGGAATGAACTACCTGAAGAGGTTTTCCCTGGAGAGTAAAATATGAAGTTCTTCAATAAAGGGGTAAAAAGGTTTTAACGGGGTCGACAACACGTGGGCGATGGCCCTGGTATTGCAAACGTCCATAGGCTGCGGTGACTGCTTACTATCAGGCAGGCCGTAAGCCTGTTTGCCACCTTAGTGGTATAAATAAAAAATGTATTTTATTTGTGTTCAATAAATCGGTAAAGAAAAAAGTCAGTAAAGTGCCAATTGAAAACATTTTGTTTGTGATCTGTACCTTAGCAATTTGTTACGTGTTAATCAAAAACAGATTTAGCAATATGAATTATATAGCTCTCTACATAGGTAGGTATAGGATATACCCTACCTCACACGCATACAATGACCCAACCGGAAAATCTTAAAAAAATGACAACTTAAGGCATTTTTGTTACACGTATCTGTACATAGTATAAAATAAAGTCCTTTCCCGCTGTTTGTCCTTCCGTATAAATGTATGTACGCTTACCTATATCTTTTAAACTATGCACCGGATTTTAATGCGATTTTCAACAATAGATAGAGAGCTTCAAGAGGAAGGTTCCTAGTGTAGGATAACTCGCGAATGAAGTCGCGGCGGACCAGCTATTTATTATTTACAATTTTCCAATACCGCTATATAGAAAATAGACCACTTCCAATTTATAATTTAAACACTTACGCTCTCTCAGTAATTACGTGGACCCTAAAAAGATAAACTAAAGCAGAATTAGGCCAAACTTTTCTCGTCGGGGACTCGAAACCTTGAAGTTGGTGGGAGATTATATCCGAACCTTCGGATAAAACTTTCGGGGAAAACAATGTGCTTGTGCCGGAGGCAGGGCGAAGTTTATCCGAAAAACTGTTTTCACTCCCCTAACCTGGCTTTACAATTTAATTTTCGAATTAGCTACACTGATACCTATTAGTGACGAAGGTTTTTTTTTTTTTTTTTTTGTTATGCGGCAGACAAGCAGGCAAGCGGGCCACCTGATGGAAAGTGGTCACCGCCGCCTATGGACATCAGCAACACCAGGGGAGTCACTGATGCGTTGCCCGCCTCTGAAGAGACCTCTAATATACCTCTTGAACGATCCCATGTCATAGTCCAAAGGAAACACTGTGGCTGGGGGAGCTCATTCCACATCCGAATCGTACGAGCGAGAAACGTTTTTTCGAACCTTCGCGTCGTGACCAACAAGAGGGTCTACTGTAACATTATCATAATCATTTTGCGTCAGTACCCCGTGACTCGTGCGCGAAGGCCCGGGGTACGCCTTGACCATGATACAGGATTTGACAGATCAGAACGACTACCGTCTGATTTAGGTGATCCTGTTAACAGGGACCCTGAGCAGATTTCATCATGGTTACATTACACATTCAGTCGCCCGAATGTGCAGGTTTCCTCACGATGTGTTCCCTCACTGTAACATCACCGGTTAGTGTTCATCTCATAAAAAGTCATTGGTACATTGCGGCACTGGGGATCGAACCCGGTACCTCTCGCCTACGATTTCGACCCGCTGGCAATTAGGCTACCGACACTCCTATTATTATTGATTATATTTTGTGTATATCTTTTATGAATTTTATGTATACACTGGTGGACTTCTACCAGTAGCCTTATCCTTAAATCAAGCTGCATGCTGAGGATATCTTGAAGCCTACAAATCACAGAAATGTCTCGATTCTTAAGCAACTTAAAATAGAAAATGCTCAGCGACTCTGTACAACCTGCTTGCCACATATAGTGCGGTATTTTTACCCGGAATTTTTGCCATAATCTGGAAACGTCTGATGTTGACAGGAAAGCGGATAAAGACCGAGAGGCGGATAAAGTCCAAAGCGATGGTCGGATCAGATCTCTGAAGAGTTTGGAAATACCGGTCACCGTCGCACTACACCAAGCGACGGAACGCAGCCGATGGAGGCAGTTAATTGACAAACTCAGGAGCTACGATACTCAGTAGTGAGTGACCGACTGGAAAATAAGACAAAAAATCCCAGTCTGTCTAAGCCCAGACATTAGAAATAACAAGCTGAAAATTGGGATATCAATCACGACACTATTCTCTACATTGCCACAAATTTTTAGCTTGTTGTTTCAAATGTCCAAAGGCTCAATGCTCTAATTTTCCTGCACTTTAAGAGAAGAGAGAAGAAAAATAATATATTTTACTTCCTGCAAGAACACGGAATAGCCGACTTTTACGTGGACGAAGTCGCAGATAAAAGCTAGTAATTATCTAATTAACATACTTTACAACTTTACTTATATAACTCTCAGGTCACAGATCACAAATCGCTGACCAAAACGAATGAAATATAAAACTTTGATAACCCAGATCGACGGAACGATCTCGCGTAAGAAACTTAAAAATTTTGCCACGAAGTTGTTCAAGTGTAAAATGAGCTTATACAAATAGTTAAGCTTTCAGTGGACTTTAGAGCTTTTGGATGGAGTTTTCGATAACGACATGAAGTTGAATTTTTGGTCTGTTAGCTTTGTTAAATGGATACCGGGAATATTTGAGTAGGTATGTTATTTCGAGAATTTTTGTTTCCTGACCTACCTGAAAGGTATCATACTTTGTACTTGTAACGGACGACAAAGCAATTTAAAAAAATAAAACTTTATACCTCTCACATAAAGGTTACTAGATGATGAACCAAAAATATCTACAAACACTTTTTGGTAACTTCGAACAGATCGGACAAATAAAAAACCAAAATATTCGCAATTGCGGCAGGTTACGATTCGCCACCCGCCTGCAAAGCGTAAATATTAAAATACCCTTCACCAATGTGGAGAAGGCTCAAATCTAGCAGTGGGCAACATTCCTGATGGTGGTTAATGACCGCTCTCTTTTGCATATTGATCAGTCATGCAAAGGGTATTGGGTTCAACTCCCGGGGCGGGACAGAAATAGACGCATTATTTTTGGGGTAATCTATTTACGTATTCGCTATGAAAGCATCATGCTTGCAATATACCTATAATGCTAGACTTTAAAAGCTATAAAAGAACAAAATTTAGAATATGTATTGTCACTGTCCTCTTTACATTTGATAAGAGTCGCTGGTTCTGGTACTCGTAAAGCTACTGCCTGTGCTCCAGATTACCCTCTTACATCTAGAGGCATCAACAATAACTTAAGCGAAGAATAAGTAGTACTAAAGTTAAAAGTGGTATGTAAATGTGCGTATGTGTGTGTATGATATGAGAGAGCCTTTGTGTGAAATAAATGTAATAAGTACGGCTATAAACTTGCTACAACTTACAGTTGAATGACTTATACAGGCAAAATATGGATTCATGCTATTAAGTACATATATGGCCACCTCTTTTAGGAACAGTGTCGTAATGGTAAACCAGAATAATACATGGGGTCTACAAAAGAAGATGCCAACCTTTCTTCGCGAACGGTATTAGGAAGTACACCAAAGGAGTGGCGAGCTCGTTGACCTTTAAAATCCGAAGGGTAAAATGAATACATGTCGTCGATGTTTATCGGGGTCTCTGTGTGTCTTTGCTTCATATCTAAGTTTTACAACAATGATGGAAGTCTACGCAAACGCAGTCGAAATCAAGAGTATGTAACTTGGTAGGACTCTATCAAGCCAGAGGGGTCCGCCTGGGTGAGTACCACCGCCTTATCTAATTCTGCCACCAAGTAACAATGCTTGCATTGTTGTGTTCCGGTTTGAAGCATAACGCAGCCTGCGCAATTACAGGCATGAGGCTCATCTCACTCACAGTGACAACGCACCTGCGGCTCTGCCTTTTTGTTACCTACAACCTACTTGTATCAATTGTAGGTGTTATGGGCGACAGTTACCACTAAGCATCAGGTGGGCTGTCTGCTCTATTTTCACTAAATAGCATAAAAAACTCAAACCATTTAAAACACTCAGAACAATATATAATATAGCCCCTAAATCTACTCAGTACCTCATATTTCAAATTTTCTGCGTAGCACATACTATTAAAATGAAGCAACTCCACCTAACTTTCGTGTGAAAATCTAATTTACCCATAACTCAAGGGTGGCTCAGCAAATCGCTCGCTAAATCAATAGACGAACGGACGACGGTAGATTTTATATTAAGATTATACTTTCAAAGGGGCGAGCGTAAATTGAAAATTATTTTCAGATCAAAGGACCTTTTTTATCTTCCCCTCTAGATTTTTATAATCTAGGACTCGGCATGTGTTTTATCTTTGGCGAAATTGTTTTTGTTACGTGTTTCAGGAATTCATCTATACTAAAAATTATAAACAGGAAAAAATGTATTGTTTGTTGGTTTATTTGTTTGTAATGGATAGGTTAAGTGTAGTATAGGTATAGTAAAGTAGGTGTAGGGTAGTGTAGGTGTAGGAGTAGGGTAGGTATAAATAAAACTCTAACAGGTCCAATTCTGTACATTGAAGTTTTTTTTAAATGTATATTAGAAGGAAAGAGTTCCCTCTAATATACCTCTAATGTATCCTTTACAGAGGTAAAGGATACTAAAACCAAAACTTTGTATCTGTCTGTCTGTATTTTGCCGAAACTATTAACAGAATTCAAAACTTCGTATGATTAGAGTTCATACTACGAGGTAAAACATTAGATTAGATTTATCTCGAAATTGTTCACAGTTGTGGGAGAGGAGATGGAAGTCAAAGTGTACTCAGTTAATTTACAGGTCTATTGTTCGTTTATTGAAAGATAAATTAGTTGATCGCGACCCCTTACTCGCTGTCAAACCACTGCCTCAATCAACAAAACAACTAGCACAGCAAGTTAACGTAAACAATGCTAATTTCCATCATAATACCGTGGGCACAACGCGACAGCGTCCAATAAGCGTGCACCTGTTGCGCTGAAATGTCTGAGGTTTGTTGAAACTAGCGCCATATTGTAGGAGGCTTGGGTTTTGTAATTCGAACCATCCATCATGGGTGTTTCTGTGTGTCCTAGCCTACTATTCTAAATTAATATCTACCTATATAAAAATCTGTATGTATGTATGTAAACTCTCTATTGCTCAAATTAATACAGGAGTAACAAAAATGGTTTTACATCGCAAAGGCGGGCTTATCCCACAATGGGATTTCTTCCAGCCAACCTTATACTGAAAGGAGATCTAAGAAGTGGTGAAGACATTATTGAGCTCTTCCATTAAATTACATTTTATTTATTTATTTAGACTAACCACGCATTTGACCTGGTGGTAGGTGACAATTCTACAATTAATTATTTAAACATTAATATTTAATTTAGTATATAGGAAGTCTTTTATCTGCCTGTGTGTTCCCTATGGCCTTCGATGCCTATAGCTGGACAGGTCATGAATGAATTTTTCAGGCAATCTTTAGATAGTCTAGCGGGTGATTATAAAATGTCTTAACGCGAAGCCGGGAATGGTCGCTAATCACAGAAATCAAATTCAAATAATGTAAATAGAAATGCCTTGGGGCACTATTTGGCAAACTATCAAGAATGCCACATAGGCCACTCAACGCTACCTATCGTAGACTATGGGCAAGAAAAAATGCTCGTGGTCCACCCAGGTGAACTCAGCAGCTGGACCGCTACCAACACGTAAAAATTATCCCGAATTCTTGTGAAGGATCTCTCATGAAGGATCGGGGTCCGCCTTGATCGATCATGATCCAGGATCAGGTAATTATAGTAGAGCGACGGAAGGAGGTTAACAGGGGAACCCGACCAGATAGGATCATGGTTACACATTCAGTCGCCTGAATGTGCAGGTTTCGTTTATATTTTTACCGGACTGCGGCGTAGCCCAAAACAAAGAGTTATGTTTTTTTATACCACTAAGGTGGCAAACAAGCTTGCGGCCTGCCTGATGGTAAGCAGTCACCGCAGCCTATGGACGTTTGCAATACCAGGGGTATCGCCGCGTTACCCTTTTACCCGCGTTACGCGTTGCCGACCCCGTAAAAACCTTTTAACCCCTTTCTTGAAGATCGCCATGTTGTACTCTCCAAGGAAAACCTCTCCTCTCATTTGTTTAAATAGAATAGAATTGTCTTTATTGTTAAACTTATCCATTACGGACGTACAATACTTTTAAAATTATATAAAATTTAATGTACATGTCAACATTCCAATCTCATGTCAAGATACATATTTAACTCCATCATTTAAAACATTAAGTAACAATGTCTCATAAATATTAAATTCAAAATGTTAAAATTGTAATTTCAGATGTCAAAACTGTAAATGAAATCATTGTATGTCAAATAAAATAAATTAGTAAATGTCAAATAAAATAAATTAGTAACTGGAACATAAAATAAATTAGTAAATGTCACATAAAATAAATTAGTAAATAAATCAATTTCCAGTAATCATTAGTTACATCTCTGTCCATCCAAAATTCCTCCAAATTATAAAATGCCTAATCGAGTAACAATTTTTAAGATTTGTTTTAAATTTATTTCCGTGCAACGATTTTATGTTATCGGGTAGGTGATTAAAAACTTCAATTCCAATTACAGTGTGCATATCGTACTTATACTGAATACGCACGTTCTTCTTAATTTCACTTATGTAAGTAAAGTAATTTTTATTATTTTAACCTGGTGGTTGTATGTTTCCTTATAACTACTAAGCGGAGTTTAAATGGAAATAAAATTAGCAGTCGTTCCTTTACCTTTACGTTCCCAGTAATATTATGGATACATCATCCATGTTTGTTACTCGTTCACCCAAAAACTAATGAATGGTATTTGCTTTGTTACTGTCGGTAAGTGGCATAATAGTTTAATAACTAATCTGTTAATTGGTCGACGTAAGCGTCGAAACAGGCCCTGAGACTAATCTCCAGCCAAATCCAATAAGCGAATACGCCACCTGTTGACGGCGAGGAATGCCAGACTTTAACTGCGTTAGTGATGCTGAGACAGGGACGCTCACGGTAAGGGTCGCATTCAGAAAATATTCATAATAACAGCCCATAATAGGACTTCGGGCCCCTCTCACGAATAGGGATGTTATTGCCTTATCGAGGTTCATCACAGCCCGTAACAGTCCACTGCAGGACTTAGGGCCTCTCCCACGAAAGGGGAGGTAATTGCCATAATCTCCACGCTTGGCAGGCGGGTTGGAGATCGCAGTGTTTAAATAATACAATGGAAAATGCTGCTGCCCATTTTCCAGACTACGGAGACTCTTGATCTTTTGCCTCGAAAACATTAGTCGCTTTGTACGACACCCATGAGTGTAAGGAGTTGGTGCTATTCTACTCTGCCGGACACCACACGGCCAATCGGCTTATCGAGGTTAATTTTCCGGAAATATTGCTTAATTAATAATAATGTATACACAGCATAAATTTAAATGGTCATTCTGCGAATTAGTCGTTATGCGTAGAGAGGAAATTATCAGACTCAGACGACCTTCTGTATAGTTGTCACACATATCAAAAGTACTCCAGCAAAAAAATTAATCTAATCAAATTGTAGGTACAGTAGGCTTATTACGTAACTTTGTTACTCTGGAATGGTTACTTTTGCGATTATGGAATTAATTATAAATTAATATATAATAAATTAATGGAAGTATCTGAACCCGTGAAATTGATAATACAGAATCAAAAGAGTAACAATTTCAATAATTGAAATCAGAGAATTAGCCTACAGGTATTGTAATGGTGGTTGCTTCGCTGGAATGCACTCTGGTGGTGTAAAAATAAATCCCCTGGTGTAACTGATGTCCATAGCCAGCGGTGACCACTTTCCATCAGGTGGCCCTTTGCCTGTTTGTCTGACGTATAACATAAAAAAACAGTATCGGTCAGTCATCGGTCAGGACTGAAACCGAAATTTAAAAATTCCCTTTATTTATTTATTATTTCGTAAAATTACATCAGAGTTATCAAAATTATCAGGTTTATCGTGCGAAGTCTACTCATTGTTTAATTAGCTGCCGTCAGCGTCGCAGTAATTGGCGAAACAGGCCCTGAGACAGATTAATCTCCAGCCGAATTCAATAAGCGAATGCCACCTGTTGGTTGCTAGGAATGTCAGCGTTCAACTGCGTAACTGCTGATCCTGAGCCAGATGGGTACAAGTGTGGGGTCGCTTTGTTTGTTGTTTGTTTGTTGTTATGTTCTTTTGTGAATGATTGCAAAGAAATGTCTTTTTAAATTTAATACAGCGCCATCTAGCCCCAAAGTAAGCAAAGCTCACACACACACCCATCACATTATCACTTTAACGAATATTTAAAAAAAGTGAAATTTTAAATATTGCAACAAACTATTTTTATGTCTACGTCATTACTCAAGCCTCGAAGAGAGCCTTTTCAATATTTAAAAAAATATTCTAGTATGATTTAATTAGCCTAATGGATGCAAACAAGTATTTAAGGCACCCATATTCCTACACCCTTATCAACTATAAATCTTGACAGCAACAAGCACTTCACATAATTATACTTTTCATTATATAATATAATTATAATTGAGAATTATTATTTTTCACCACCCCTTTTTAAATCCACTGCGGCCCGCAAGTTGGGCGCCCCTGGCGTCGTAACGAGCGGCCCGCGAACCAGGAGTAAAGACACGCGCCATTACACCGGGATTATTTAATTTCCCGCGAAACGGTACAAGATACAAGCAATTATGTCTGAGAGGATAAGACCTTAGTAGTTGTCACACATGGCACTGACTTCGGCATTTTCTATTTCCAAAAATTTGTACTAAAATAATTTAAATTAAAATAAATAAATAATTTACTCATGAAACTTAAGTCTAAACTTACGTCGTACTTTGGTTAAATTTACTTATAATATCTTTACTTATCAAAGTACCTACTTATAATAGGATATTATGAGTAGAATAATTTAAAGTCTTTTAAAACCATAGTTGATTAAGCTAAGGATACTAAGGAGCTATAAAATCTATTGGATACAACATCTTTCTCCGAAATGTTCTTAAGAATGACATATATTTTTGTCATGGCGATAAACGTAATAGATTTTGTTAAAAAAAGTTTAAAGAAAACCCAGTTAGCTATATTCATCGCCCTAAACTTGCCACTTAACTAAATAAATGTCGAAACTCCATTATATAATATTTCAAAACAGAGCCAATTTGCAGAAGTATTGAGAAACATATGTCCTACAGGAAGCAACAAAATAAAAGAAATCATTTGCATAAATTACAGCGCTGCGTATCGGGCCCTCTATAACATTTTATGGATTTCTATGTAACATTTTATTACAAGCATACGGCGTACACCGTGCGTTCTCCAATGCGGCTGATCCAACCAGGTTGTATGCTGATATTGAATTACAAATAGAAGAGATACGGTGCTGAGCATATGAAGGGTTCAAAAGTTCAATAAAAATGCGACAACGCTAAATTTTCATCAAACTACCCAGGCATATAACAGCAACCTGGCGGGTTGTACCCACTTGTAGTGTATCAAATTGAAGAAATTATTAGAAATAGACTTCGCGTGCACATTGTGTCACACATTATCAGTCATCATTTTATCGGCAGATTATACGTCAATATAATTTGATAGTCAGGGTGCTATAGGCACCGAGGCCAGACCAATTTTAGTTACAGCAGACAAACAGCCAAGCTTGCTACTTGATGTAAAGTGGTCACCTATGGATATCAGCAACACCAGGGGCGCTACTAATAGTCAGGGTGCTATAGGCACCGAGGCCAGACCAATTTTAGTTACAGCAGACAAACAGCCAAGCGGGCTACTTGATGTAAAGTGATCACCTATGGATATCAGCAACACCAGGGGCGCTACTAATACGTTACCCGCCTCTAAGGAGATCTCTAATATTCCTTTTGAACGATCCCATGTCATAGTCTAAAGGAAACACTGTGAATCGTACGAGCGAGAAACGTTCTTTCAAACTTTCGCGTGGTGGCAATCAGAGGGTCTACGTAGTGGGGATGAGTACCCAGCCCACGGTGGGTGGTGCGATGGCAGAATTGTGCTGTGGGCACCAGACCGAAAAGTTCCTCTGAACATTGGCTAGAAGTTACAAACTAGGTCGTTCACTTACTCTGAGTAGCCTTGGCAAAACAGCCTCTCCAAAAGCTTAAAGCTTACAACCCGGAAATTTAAAAGCCTAAGACGCCCTCTCTCGTCCATGAATCGCACCAAAGCACAAATAAAAAGGCTACGTCCCATTGTCCGTACTTATTATTTTAATTAAGGCTGCTCTCCTTTGCCCTGCGGATTTTAATTATAAAAATATTTCCAAAAGAGAGAAAAAAGAACAAATTCCAAACATAATTACGACAAAAAAGTTTAATTTACAAAAATTAAGGTGATGGCAGATGATTAAATTATCCCTTAATTTAAATGGGGTAGCTGCGATATTAAGGTAGGGTTAGTGGAATGGATATTTTCTTACGGATAATTTGGATATTAATTTTTCGTTTTCTCTTTCTTTTCTTTTTTTGTTGGAGTTCATTTAGTTTGAATAAAATACTTTTACACACATTTCTTGTTTCTTACAAGAATACGGCAGCTCAACTCAAAAATTAATTATTGAAATAGACTATGACGGTGTTAAACCTACATAGAAAACTGTTTTTTTATGTTCTACAGATATCAGTATATGAAGTATGTTCGATAGTAGCGTTAAAACTACTAAACCAGTTTTACTGAATGAGGAATCAATTGATTCGGAACAATGGAGTAACGAAATAATAAAACTAACTAAACTCGACATACCGGTATCGAAAATATGTGCCATCGTCATTTCCGCCGCAGAAAACCATACAGTGCTTAACATACACGATTTATTAAATAAATAATCTCAAGTATACATCGACATAGCACATTAAAGCCTGCCTATAACTGCAACATAAGCATAATATCAGGATACGATCACTTTAAAATTGGTTCAAAAAGCTAAACCCTTCTTAATATTAAAATGATATCACGAAAATTACTTAAAGCAATTTACAGCACAATAAAGCCCCATCGAGCACTTTGCGCACAATAAATAATCCATTAATACCCTTTACAATCGGATTGAAATATTCCAAAGCAGGCTAATAAAAAAATATCCGATTTCCATTTCATATCGTAATATTTTACTAGGAGGGGAGATGACGACAATATATCGGGAGCAAACCATTTAAAACGTTCTGGGAAATAAAATCGGAAAAAGATGAGATTGTCTGTCTGTCGACGCAATCTGCTGGAACGGTCTGCATAGAATTGGTACAAATTAACTACAATGCGAATATCTGAAGGTTGCTCGTTTTTTATTTCGTGGAATTTCGATTTGACAATATGAAAAGCGTTAAAATTGTTTTCGCAATATAGGCGGGCAAAATACTTAGTCCCGCTATCACCAAATTCTTAAACTTCAATTCTATGTTTAAGAATAACGTTTAACGTTTTTTGTTTAAGTAGTAATTTGGTGCAAGCCGCCTTTTCTTTAATAAAATATTATGATATCAGATATAGAAAGTATAAAAAATACAATTACTCAAATTATTGAAAGAATGAACAAGAATGTAGAGTTCATTATAATGTAGAGCTCTTAAAAAAGGTACTCTACATGATGTAGAGCTAAAAAATGTACGTACAAAAAATACACTTCACAACGTCATTCGCTTTAGAAAAAGGCAACAGAAAATATTGAATAGGAATAAAAGCATCCGCGTCTCCCATCAACAAGTAGTGCAGAAGGTAGAGTTCAGTGAAGCGATTACACTCGATAAGCCCCTAGCGATGGCAGGTGCGCGATATCCCCAGCATAGCTGTATACTCTATCATGCTCTATATTAAATTGTAGAGCTTGGAAAAAGTGAGAGAAATCTTTTGATTTCATATTGAAAATGTGTTTACAGATGCCAGTAAAATATTGTCTAATCTTCGTATATTTTAAAATTACTTCCCTTGATTGCTTCGATAGTCTCTACTTACATATATGGCATACGGGAGTGAGTGTGTGTATAGGTATGTGTCTACTTCACTATGCTTGACCAGCTGATAATCCAGATTTCAGACTTTTAAGCTAAGATCGATACCAGACCTGTTCAATTAAGCGTTTCAGAGATTTAGGGCGACTTGCCCCAAATTATTAAAAGCATTTAAGCGGATGCTTACACAAAAACTTTATGCAAAAAAAGCGTTAAGCGTCATACTAAAACGTGTATAATAATTTGGTACAAACGGGGCTTTATTATGAGTGTAGATTAAAGCACATTATATATATCTCTCGCTCTCTATACTGGTACAGGTATTCATTACAAATTATATAGTATTTATTTAGTTGTGTACACTTCCTATGCCCACATGCTGACTATCGGTTTCTTTCGACTCCAAAGTTTGCTGGTAGAAAACTCAACTGTTAAACCTCTTAGATTTTTACGCAATATGTTTCAAAAAAATGTGACAATAAATGATAAAAAAAAAGTTAAGCTCGCCTTTGTAAGTTACCTTCTGTTCACTATACATTTATTATTTTGTGTACAATAAAGAATAAAGAGAAAGATATGAATTGAAACATCGAAAGGAAATAATGAAAATAAAGATCCGGTAGCCGGAAACAGAATAATGACCCTTAGAAATTATTTATGATGCCTCATTCAACCTTATTTTCATAAAAAGCCTCCCTTTATTTTCGCTCAAGGACACCATAAGCCATCGTTATTTTTAGGCAGCGATAGCTACGTATGAATGTGTATCGTCTAATGGAATAATGTTGGAAAACCCCTGAAGATTACATATTTCTACAAAACTGCTGAACCGATTTCTATGAAACAAAGCCAAAAGCCATCTCGATTAAGCTGGTTGTCTAATAAAGCTAGTCCAGGCAACTGAAGATTTTTTATCCTTTTTGGCAACTGGTTGCGAAACTCAGTTTCCATGGCGAGAAATCGGTCCATCCGTTCGAGAGATATGATGCCACAGACACACATTTAACTTACGACACCCGTTATTTTGCATCTGGGTTCAAATATCGACCAGAAACTGAAGAGAAGATGACGAATAACGAGTTGAAAGAATTCCATCAATTACCTTCGTACACGGTACACTATAAAGTAAAGGACTACATAGAAGATAAAAATCCCTGGATATAATTTATATTAATTGAATGATTTTGTGACATGTTTAATTGTGTTTATAATATTTGATGTTTGGTAGTGCATTGACATTTTAAACAATTGAATCGGAATAATTAACTTAGTGACAATTTTTTTTTTAAATTTATTATTTATTTATTTAACAGTTTATTGTACACAATATAACAAAAACAGAAAGTACAGATTACTTATGACACAACAGGCACTACTTATCTCTAAAAGAAATCTCTTCCAGTAGGCCTACAAAAGAGATATGTAAAATTAAACGCAGATAAGACGTGCACAATGACTATAATTATAATACTATAAATAAATACATACATAAAATTCTATACTTACTATACTAATATACCATAAAAATAAAATAAACATATACCATAACAACTTATACAATATAACATAAAGGCATTGCGAATACTGAATTACATCTAGGCACACTGGGAAAGATAGAATTCTATCACACGTTTTTTAAAAATATGTATTGACTGACTATCCCGCACTTCGTGTGGGAGAGAATTCCACAGCCGGGCTGCATGAACAGTGAAGGAATAGGAGAGGAAATCGGAACTGTGAGTAGGAATTGAAAGCGACGATCTTACGCTTGAGCGACAGGGCTTGTCTTGAGGACGGGAAAAGTGGAAACGGTCACGGAGGTATGAGGGAGCGAGTGGCCTATAAAGGACTTTGTAGAGGGTGGATAGGATATGAGCATTCCTGCGTAGACGGATTGGAAGCCATTTGAGCTGAGAACGATAACTGGAAATATGGTCATATTTTTGCAGTCCGAAAATAAACCGGATACATAAGTTTTGAAGGCGCTCAAGTTTGTTCAAAATCTCCTCAGTGGCATCCAAGTAGCAGGAGTCAGCATAGTCGAGAAGAGGAAGGAGAAGAGCTTGAACTAGAGATATTTTATTTTATTTATATATGACATTTATCTATATTTGATAAACTATTTTTTCCAGATTCTGTTTCAGTTTCATTCTGATTCAGTGCTATGTATAGCCTAACCTGAATAAATTATTTTGACTTGACATGAAAAATTTTTCAATCAAAACTAGTTACAAAACCACGACGAAGGACCTAGAACGACTTGAGCGTCCGACGCAGTCCTAATTGGCAACGATCGTGCGACCACAGATCAGAGGGCCGATGGCACAGTAAAGTTCTCGTGTGGCGACCACGTACCGGAAGACGCAGCGTGGGTAGGCCTCCCACAAGGTGGACCGACGACCTGGTAAAGATCGCAGGTACCAGCTGGATGCGGAAGAAACAGGACCGGCCTTTGTGGAGATCCCTATGCCCAACAGTGGCAACAACGTTGGCATAATTTGGCTCTAATGAGCAGGACAGCGCCTTCTCCTTATTGGCTGAGCGATTTGCTTGTACGCTTGGCAGTCGGATTGGAGATCGCAATATTTAAAAGAAAACAATAAATCGATCTGTCACTATAATACTACGATACCCGTCAATGGAATGGTCTGCTTCGATATTCTACTCTGCCGGACTACGCACGGTTCATTCTTTTGGCTTGTGTAAAACCTCATATTCCATACCCCCCACCTCAATATACCGCAGGATTTATAAGATATCTACTGTATGCGCCAAAAAGGGTATGGTATCTGAGGTAAACACCCAAAACATATGTACGAAACATGTGTATTTGAGCGTACTAATTTACTTTTTAAATTACAAGAGGATCGCGAGCACCCGAGTCTACCCCCAAGGGCGGTAAAATGAATTGGTGCGCGAAAAAACAGGGGTAGGCCGGGGCGAGCTTGAGTGCTGGAGCGGTCTGTAATAGGTGCTGGATATATTATATGGCATGCTTGGTTATACGGGTGGCTCAGAGAAATGTGTTAAACGCGAGCGTTGGTTCTATTCGCGAAATGGAACAAGCTTCTAAAGTGGCTTGGTTTTAGATAATTTACATAAATTACGTATTGAATTTCGTGTAACAGTGGATCGTGTGGTGTCCAACAGAGTACAATGTTCAAGTACAATTTAGCACCAAGTTAGTGCTTCAATTTTCGGATGTCGTACAGGGGGCTGGAGGCGTTAGCCGTGTGGTGTCCGGCAGAGTAGAATAGCACCAAACCCTTACACTCATGGGTGTCGTACAAGGCGACTAATGTTTTCGAGGCAAAAGATCAAGAGTCTCCGTAGGTAGTCTGGAAAATGGGCAGCTGCATTTTCCATTGTTATATTTAAACACTGCGATCTCCAACCCGCCTGCCAAGCGTGGAGATTATGGCAATAGCCTCCCCTTTCGTGGGAGAGGCCCTAAGTCCTGCAGTGGACTGTTACGGGCTGTGATGATGGTACAGGGGGACTAATATCTTACAGGCCGACTAGCTAGGACCTTGCCTTCGAAAACCTCGTATGAAATAGGTGCGTAAACTCACCGGTATCAGGAAAGAGGTCCCGCGCGACCCAATCGGACTGGAGAGCAATGGATTGACATCGCGGTGTCGGATTCGAGAGACAGGGCGAAATGTCACAAATGATAACTTAATACATCGTCAGTCACGGAGTTTGGTACAAAGCGACCAGTGTCTTTGCCCGTTTTTATCGAGTGTTTAGAAAAGTAGGTAAGCTGAAGTGCTTTCTATCGCTTACTTATTTACTTACTTACATACTATTTTTAGAAGCTTTTATTTAGTTTCACATGGCATGTCCCCAATTATAAAATTTAGCAAGTTAAAGACCCATTCCCGGATTCCGATTAAGCTGAAAGTCATGTAAGTTCGATGACAAAGCAATGTTATGATAACATCCAGCTGTTCTGATGATAATGATCAAGGTAAACCCATCGAGTTCGGGCTCGTTTGATTAGTCTTGACAAATATTCTGACTGATAACAGAGAACGCGCGTTACAAGTTTACTATGAAGAAATATGTTTCATTTGAACTTGTTTTTTGGCATGTGCACCCCTCGCGCCCGCTCAACACCCTGTGGCCGTAGCACAAGTGTGTCCGCGACAAAACTCGTGCCGCGAGAGAGCTCTGTCTCTTTCTCTCAATACTAAGACGAAAGAGATAGCAATACCTATGTCGCGCTTTTTCTCGCTTATTGCGCGCGACAGCACCTTGTGCTAGGCCTACCGCGCAGCATTTGACACTTGACTTGAGTATGAAGAGAATTTTGCGCAAAATTGCACGTAATTCGGCAGAGAAATGGTACTCGCTGTAGATGCTGTGAAAACAGTCACTTGCCACTCGCCACTATACTTGTACTCGTCACTCGCCGCTGTCCTTGACCAATGTAAATCAGGCAACAGGCAGACCATCTAGGACCACCGTAGGACAGAAAATTAGCAGCAGCGACAGCTGGTCTTCGTCATCCTAAAGCACTAAGGCGCTGTCCTAACTGGAAACGGTCGTACGACCATGCTCGTGCGATGGGCGGTTTTAAGGTCTCCTATTGGTTGAGCGACGTCTGTCTTACGACCATCGGAACACGAACGTTGCCAATTAGGACAGCGCTCAATTGCTAATATTTAAAATAGATACTTGGACTTCAAATGTTTTGGACCTAATTTTATCGGCTATTCTCTATTTAGTGCCAGAAATCACTACTATTCAACGGATTTAGCTAATTTACAGTACGTTTGAATGCCGCCTTAAGGTATAAAAATATCTTCGTTTTGAAAGTACTATTAGAATAACAAAGGAAACCCCTTTTCCCCAACTTTGTTCAACTTTCCACGAGCGAAGTAACAATTGACCTCGTGATTTGTGATTAATGTATTTTTTTTGTTCGTGCGACCTTACAAGGTCATATATAATTCCTTGTACCCAGGAGTGATCGCGTAAAGCTTCTTGTACGATAACATCATATCGTATCACGCAATTTGTGTTCCTTCCCGATCAAATTCCCTGATACACAAATGTCCTATAGTTTTATTCAAATAACTATGGCTATTAGCCGGAATTTGAGTCCTTGAACTTTTAAATTTGAGTTTATTTATAAACTGTTGATAGGTAGTAACACCCGAATCCAATAGAGTAGTGTGTTGAGTTTGTTGTGATAATTATGTTGCCTTGTGGTCGGCAACACAGCAGAGAGCACCGACGCTTATGAATACTCGTAAGCGAGAGGTAAAATGTCTCCATGTAGGTACTAATGACTTTTTCGGAGTTATGTACATTAGTTGAATGCTAACCAAAACTCTTACGGTGAGGGAAAACATCGTGATGAAACCTGCACATTCAGGCGACTGAATGCGTAACCATGATTTAATCTTGTCTGGTTCCCCTGGTAGCAAGGTCATGGCGGTGAGATGGCAGTCGCTCCACTTTAATTATTTTATCTGCCCAAAATCCTGGATCATTGTCAAGGCGGACTTCATGCCCTCGTGCGCGAGAGCACAATCGGGACATTAACGATATTTTTTTTCGGTTTCCTCATCAGAGTAAGAGCTAAAAGCTCAAAGAGCAATCTCTAAGGCATCGGCTGTCGCATTTTGTTTGGCTAATACTTTGGCCTTACGAATAGACAAAATCCATTGGGTCCGGAGAATATAAAGGACATTGTTGTGAACTTTTTCTTGAAAAAAAAATTCGGATTTCAAGAGCTTTATGGGATGGTATCGAGCCTTGTAGAAATGTCTAATGGTTTCTGATTTGTTACGAGTCTAAGGTGACAAACGAACATTTTAAATCTTTTCACGATTCATTTGTTGATTTACCTTTAGCCGAGACTTTACTCAATGAAAATGAGCGGTGAGCGTCCTGTGACAGTTACCGCGGCCCAATCCATCACTGATGCTGACGCTTGCTTCCACAGAGCAGTTCATTGGTCTAAATTGTCTTTTGATTCGCAGTTTAACCATACACGATCGTTTAATTTGTTTACATATCGCGGAACTGTAAAAAGTTTAAGGTGGCCAGCGCAATCACGGGCATGAAGCATTTCAGCTTAGTTCTCACAGTGAAGCACCTGCGGTTCTGCATTTTTGTTGCCTGCAACCTAAATGCATGAATCGTAGATGTTATGGGCGACAGTTACCGCTTACTATCACGTGGGCTGTCTGCTCGTTTGTTTTTGAGTAGTACTAAAAGAAAAGTTTTGGATTGAAAAAGATGTTGAGGTTCGTGTAGCGAGCGATTTTTTCGAGACAGACTCGATGCTGTTAAATATTATGAGCGTTATGTAAATGTGAACAAAATTCTATAATTATCTCCATTATACGAGCATGTCTACGGTGACAATTGTATAAGCTTACTAATTATCATGTTGCGTTACAAAATTAATATAAGTATAACATTTATAATGACTAAATATCACGCTACATAGGTCAGGTAGGTAGACGTAGGTCTTGACAGAGGTCACTCAGCAACCCTTTCAGTTAGGGCGGGGTTGTGGCCGTACATTACCCGCTCGCCGCGTGAAATTCGGAGGTCACTTCACTCGGGTAAAGCAATGTATGTTAGAAAAGTTGGGGTGCCTTTTGGAGCAGTTGAGGCTATAGTGACACTAAAATTAGTGCTTGTAGAAAGGAGTAAAGTGTGTTTCAATAGAAGAAGATAGAATAGTTGAGCGTGACAGTGACAATGATGACCGTGAGGTTTTTCAGTAGTTCGTTTTTAAGCCACATTCATTGTTATAGACGTTTTATTAAACACGTTTTAGTTACGATGTCGGCGAGGATGACTCACTCTGTCTTTTTCATTGGTAGCGGTGTCTTTACAACTTCTTCCTAGGGTTCAGATCTCAAAGTACCGACTAGCGCAGTCCCCGCAGTGCGAGGCTCACGGACAATCTTGTAAGTAAAGCGTTTAGGCGCAAAATGTCAAGTGTGTAGGTTTCGCAGTAAATAATGCACATCGGCCCGGAAAAAAAAAGATGTTGACTACGAAATAGAAGTATTAACGTCCGTCCGTCCGTAGTGGTTTAATTAATGAACTGAGTATTGAAATCATGGCTTCTGCTTATATTATCGATGAGAAACCCTTGGTTGTACTGAAAATAAACATCCAGTAGCGAGCCTTTCCACCGTTATGGGGAGACCCATATTTCGTCTTAAAATCTTTCTACCGCAAATAGTAATATTATTTATAGACTAAAGTTATTTAGGACGTTGTAATTTTAGTTTTATCGTTGGTAGGTACAGTGTCTTCTCTGAGCATTCGCTCAGAATATCTATACAGACGTGGTTTTAGATAGCTAGTTTAATGTAGAACTATTTTGTCACTCGATGTAATGTCGAAAGTATAAATTGAGTCTAAGTTAGGACCAATTAGACTGTGCCAACAATAATTTCGACATATTTCGGAGGCAATATATCTTTACTGTCGGCCTGAGTGGTTCAATTGGTTTACATACCGTCTGCCGTCTGTCAAGCCAACGTTCCGGGTTGAATTCGCGGCCGGGCAGAAATTTAAATGATGAATTTTATTTTTATTTATTTATTAAACAATTTATTGCACACAATAAATAAATACAGAGATATAACATAGATATAACTGACACAACAGGCACTACTTATTTCTAAAAGAAATTTCTTCCAGCAGGCCTACAGAAAGGAAATGTTTAGCTAAGAAATGCAGATACGACGCGCACAATTAATGAATAATTATAAAATACATATGAATATGACAATTTTTTATATATTATATCAATAAATACATACATACTTATACACTTAAATACTACTACATATCAATACAAATATATAAAAAAAAAATTTCTGTAACAGATCTGGGTGTTATTGGTATAACGTATTTATTTTTTAAAATTCTGGCACATATAACACAAGATTTGCTTACTTTATTTATTTATTTAGTCCAGTCGGACCAATTAACCTACACCAACAACAATTTCGACATGTTTCGAGTCAATATCTTTACCGTTCGAATTTTCTTTTTGTTTTTGCCAGTGTTTAGAGTTATGAGAAAAGTTTATCTGTAGGAGGTATGACTTGGCACAGAATATTAACGGCTTTGGTAATAAATGATTGCTTAGATAATAATTGAGTTTTCCGGCCTGTCTTATGATGATTACCTACCAATAGCAACCGGGGCTAACGGCTCAAACATATATTTCGCAAGGATTTTGCGACTAATTTTGCCCCATCTAGTATTTTGCGACTCTGGTGTCCTGCGAGTCTGATATTCAGCGATTCTGGTATTCTGGTCGGCAACGCATGGGTGATGCCCCTGGTATTGCATACGGCCATAGGCTGCGGTGACTGCTTACCATCAGGCAGGCCGTAAGCTTGTTTGCCACCTGAGTGATATAAAAAAAACTGCTCTATAAGGGCGGTAGCTCTAAATAAATAAAATATGAAGTCGTAATCGTTTCAGTCACAGGACTACCACAACTGGGCATAGCCCCCCCTACCCCTTTTCCTCACGCCTTTCGCACTCATCGACTTTGCGGCTCTTGCATCCATCAGCTCACTACGACCCTTACAATGTCCATCCATTCACGGACGTGGGCGTGACGTCCTACACTTGCCCGTACGTGGGCGGCGTGGGCACCACTCCTAAACCAACCCCAACACTTCTGCGAACTATAAGATGGAACGATATTAACTACTCCAGTAACACGATACTAACAGCTATATCGGTGACCTTGACTCTTCATTGGCACCGACCTTTCCAAAGTCCCACGTCCATCGCCCAAATATAAATAGCAAAATAAACGTTGGTACGTAAGAAATATTCATCAGGCTAAGTAGAAGCGTCCATTTCAGGAAATCTCTGGGAAATAGCTGTGGGATGGGATGTCGAGTGCGTGGGTAGCGAACATAGGAAGCCAATAAAGGCCAGAATGAGGGTATATAAACATTCTTTGCGTAAAGTACCGCCGGAAACCTGTTGGGCGCCACTTGTGGACGCCCTTCGCAGCCTTTGCATGAGTTTGTGTTTGATTTTGATTTCTTTGTCTTAGTTATTTGCCCTTTTCGGAGGTAGGGTAGGCAACCGGATACAAGTACGCGGACATTCGAATATTTTCTTAAAAGCCTTTACAAATTTTGAAATACGATTATTGCACGATTTGTTCCAAACGTTTATGCAATTATGATTTCTGTAATAATGATAGAAAGCTTATTTTATGCTTACAAGTGCTCAGCGCGCGCTCCGTGCCAATATGGAAGACTACACAAGGAGCTACGCGGTGACTAGGCGGACGCGATGCGTACGCGATTTGTAAGCGGCGAAGTATTGACGTGCCCTAAATGTATTTTTTTTCATCTTAGAGAGGTATTTAGCATACACGTGGTCACTTAATCTAAAAGAGTCTTGTCTTTAGAAGCCCCAGATTTTATTATTGGTTGACAGAATTACAACTTAGCTTTATTACCTCCATTGTTAGTTCAATGTTTGTACATACAATTTTATAGTAAAAGGCTTTCACCCTGTCTGGGAATCCTTTTATTTTCCTGCGAACAAAAGGTTTCATTCTTGGGTAGAGTGACTTTCAATCAGCGAAGGAATTTTCTCAATCGACACTGATCGATTCCCACAATGCGGTTTAGAACATTAAGGAACTTGAAACATTTTGAATCTTAGGGCTAAAACTACATTATTATGTTTCTGGAAATTGATAATAGCGAACGATATTGAACTTTTTCTTATCTAGAAGCACACGATTATAAACGGTCCACGTGATAGAAAGCGGCCACCGTCGTCCAGTAAATCATCAATCATCAGCAATCGGATCATCAATCAATAAATAAGTTTTCAAATGAAAAACATTTCTAACTTTCATAACAAGCTTTCTCATTAATACTCATCAAGACCATTCCAAGTTACATAGTTATACCAAATTTCAACTCAATCGGATACCAGCAAATGGTCGAAAAATGGTTTGCAAGTTTAGACGGACAACTTACATACGAACAATGCAAGTTAAATAAAAGCTTGTAAAAAGTAGCATAGATAAAGTAATGAATATATATCCGAATTTTGTCCTACTTTTAAAGATACCTTTTTTATTATGTCATACGGTAGCCAAACAGACACGTGGGCCACCTGATGGAAAGTACTATAGACATTAACCACACCAGGGGTATCGCCAATGCGTTGCCCACCTCTATAAAACGTTATCTATAACAAATACGCAAATGCCCCTCCACAGCCAAAGCTACGGTTTCGCAAATCCACACCCCATGGAGCCTACCTACAATCTTCCCCTCTCCTATCTCAACAAAATAAAATTAATAGCTATAGCATATTAGTATGTACAGTATTCAGGCGACTGAATGGGTAATCATGAACCAATCTGGTCAGGTTTCCCTGGTAGCAGGGTTACGGAGATCAGATGGCAGTCGCTCTACTGTAATAACCTGATCTGCCTAACCCTGGATCATGGTCAAGGCGGACCCCACGCCCTCGTGCGGGAAAACACAACCGGGACATTAACGTAAATACGATTATTTATTGCACACAAAAATTGTAACAAATACATGGCTAATATATACATAACACATAAGGTACTACTTATTTCTAGCAAGAAATTTCTTCCAGGAGGCCTACAGCAAAGAGAATGTGATGACTGGAAGCTGTTATGGTGGATATATTTATCAGTATGCCCAGTATACGCATTAATAACTTAACTAACCGCCGCGACTTCAAACCCGAAATAAAACTTAGAAATAAAGCGATCAGGGCGGCAAGAAAAACGGATCCGCATTAATAACAAATCAAGTAAGTATTAAGTTTGGAAAAACCGGCTAATCAGCTATAGAGGCTCTAAGAACAAGAGTTGATCGAAACGGTGGATTTATTTGATGGATTACGTCTATTTGTGAAGGTGGATTGTGGCGGCTAGGTATATTTATTGTTTTCCCTCCATCGAACGGTACAAACTACCCCCATTTGTAACTGTCCTTAAAAAGAATAGTGACGCGATCGCTTTTGGGAAGCGAGACTGGGACCATAGAGTAGATAAAATATTTCTTTTTATTGAATTTTTTTTTATTGCTTAGGAAGGCGGCTAGACCTGGGCGGTCCACCTATGCTTAAAGTCCGCTAATCTGCTAATGGCTCGGTTAAAATAGTATTTACAATAATAATAAAGTTTTGTAATAAGTTATTGAAAACTAGGTAGTATATTTCTACGTAGTCTATTACACTTGGCGAAAGCCTAAGTTTTAAAGTATACCCTGTGAAAAGGTTATGATATTGTGGGAGACTGGAATTGGATTTCAATCGTAGCTCAATTGCAGTTTGACACGTTTTTAGTATTCTGCTACTATTAGTAATGGCTCGATTGAATTGTAATTGGAAAGCAATCGCGGTTTGGTGTACCGTTACAATTAAAACTGCCATTGAGCTGCTATTACGATCCAATTACAATTCAATCTCACCAAGTCAATTAGTAGACTCGAGGTCCTGATGTTACACAGTTTTCCAGTACCTCGGCAACGTAAACACTGGCGAGTCCCAACCCGTAGTACAAATGCGATGCCGGCCTTTGCCGTACCTGCCGTACATCATTTAACATTCATCATCACAGCCCGTAACAGTCCACTGCAGGAGTTGGGGCCTCTCCCACGCAAGGGGAGGTTATTGCCATAATCTCCACGCTTGGCAGGCGGGTTGCTGCTGCTGCCCATTTTCCAGACTACGGAGACTCTTGATCTTTTGCCTCGAAAACATTAGTCCCCTTGTACGACACCCATTAGTGTAAGGGGTTGGTGCTATTCTACTCTGCCGGACACCACACGGCCATTTAACATTATTCTAACAAAATAAAGACCCATCAGAAGTAATATTATCATTATCATGATTACTGGTCGAAGCCGTTCGCGGATAAAGGCGACTAATTAAAAGCAGACATATTATGCAATTATGATTTCTGTTATAATTATAGAAAGCTTATTTATGCATACAATGCTCCGCGCCAATGTGGAAGACTACACGAGGAGCTACGCGGTGACTAGGCGGACGCGACGCGTACGCGATTTGTAAGCGGCTAGTATTGACGTGCCCTAAATGCCATATTCTTTCATTTTAGAGAGGTATTTAGCGTAGGTAGACACTTGGTCACTTCCTCAAAAAGTCTTGCCTTTAGAAGCCCCAGATTTTATTATTGGTTGACAGAATTACAACTTAACTTTATTACCTCCAGACTTCCAGACTACGGAGACTCTTGATCTTTTGCCTCGAAAACATTAGTCCCCTTGTACGACACCCATTAGTGTAAGGGGTTGGTGCTATTCTACTCTGCCGGACACCACACGGCCATTTAACATTATTCTAACAAAATAAAGACCCATCAGAAGTAATATTATCATTATCATGATTACTGGTCGAATCCGTTCGCGGATAAAGGCGACTAATTAAAAGCAGACATATTAATTCAGTTTTGATTCCATTGCCATCTTTCCTTCACCAATCACCCTGGCAAAGAAAAGTTAATTCGACCAAAAGTGATTCGTATTTGTTAAAAGTGTTTTAAATTATTTTATGTTTCATTATTACTTGTAAAATAAAAAAGAATTAAACAAAATTTCACCAAGGGAATCAACTGAATACTCCGAATATCAAGATTCAGCCACCTTCGCCCTCAGTACAGCAGGTAATGGACAGCAGTGTTTTGTGCTGGTTGTTTAACACTGCAATTTCCAACCCTACACTTTTACATTTGAAAAATCTCTCCTCTAATGCGAAGTAGGCTTAGTTCATGCAGAGGAACGTTGCGCTATACACTGCTGATTTGGTGTTGCAGGTTTTCTTTTCAGAGATCCGGATAAAAGGGACTTTTTGATAAGCGGCGCTATTTTACAGGAAACTGCACTATATTGTTTGTGTACTTAACGTTTTCATGACGTCATTCACCGTTAGGACCGCTATCCAAGGAAACAGTGACTTTGGTCCATTAGCAAATTATCCCTCAGTAAGAGGCCCACACCTCGAAGGTACAGTGATTTACTCTGATAATGATGATTATACTCGGGCCAGAACTAATGGACGTCCATTTTTGGTCTCAATCAGGCGGAAAGCGGAAAAGTCTGCAATTCAATTGAGACAAATTGTTTTTGAGACCGTCAAAAGGCCAACACTATTCCGTTTGAAAGGAGCGTAAAATCACAGAAAATGCACGAAACAGAGTCTTACGTCTCACTCTCTAGCACGGTTGTGAGTGAGACAGAAGTTGCACGAGGAACCTATCAAAGGTCTCGTTTTGAATCTTGCTTTTGTATCGACATAATTAACTAGAGGAGATCGTTAAGATAATTGGCGACTCTTGAAAAGGAATACCAGGAAAGCAAGCTCATTAACTTAATTATAAAATAAATAAAAGTAAATGATGTTGCGCTATACATACAGGGAAAATACCTCATGAACTTTACAATAATATCAGGGACCCTCTGCTGTTTCTTTTTATTTATTTATTTTTATTTTTGACTAAACTTGCCAGTCATTTGACCGCTATCTCATCTGGTGGCAAGTGACGACGCAGCCGAAGATGGAGCATGCCTGTCTAGGAACAGCCTATAAACTCTAACCTTGACGGCGTCCAAAGTTAGGTGTCCACGCAACGGTTCGAAAGAAGTTTCTCGCTTGTACTACTCAAATATGGAAGTAGCTCCCCGCTCTGCAGTATTTCTATTGGATCCTTCAAGAGTCCATGTGAATCATCATCACAGCCCATAACAGTACGCTGCAGCACTCAGAGCCTCTCCCACGAAAGGGGAGACTCTCCACGCTTGGCAGACCGTAGTGTTATAAATATAACAATGGAAAATGCTGCTGCCCATTTTTCAGTATACGGAGGACATATTTTTTGCCTATAAAACATTAATCCACTTGTACGAAACACACGAGTGCCAGGGGTTGGTGCTATTCTACTCTGCCGGACACCACACGGCCTTCCATATGGACCAGGCCACCCTTTCCAAAGAAAAATTATGAAGTCAAAAAATACTGCCATTCGAAGCAAAAACTGCAATCAGCTAACACTTTTGAGTTACATAAGGCGGCCTTGTCGTCCCAAGCGCTATAAGGCAGACAGTTTTCTGGCTACCTTCGGTCCGAGTTGCTGGCACAATTCCAAGATCCAATCGCTCTGAGAGTTGGCGTTATTTTTCCCGAGTTCCACGTAATATAAGGACTATTAATATTGACGTCCAAAACAGATCTGTCAGGGTTGACAGATGCGTGACGAAGGGTCCCGTTGATTATGGTGTGCGGGTTTAGGTAATTTCTCAGTTATGAAGTCGACAGACTACTCAGCTGTGATATATGTAGGGTAACGTACTCGTATATAATGATTGGCACTCTAAGAAAAAATTTCACTTAATTTGTTAATTATAATTTTAATAACATATTTAGAAGTAATTTATAAGTTTAAATGTATTCTCTTATATGTTTTTATTTATGTTAAAACACATTTATAATGAAAACGAAACGTTTTTATTAAAATAAAACGGAAAACTTCTAAAAACATCAAAAAGTACAGTCATTGGCACTCATAGTACAATCATTAGCGTATGGTAAAGTAGAAGTAGGAATTCAGTAGGGTAGGGTAGTGGACGATGGTAGGGCTGGGGTAGAGTAGGATAGGATAGAGGTAGTGTAGGGTAGGGGTAGGATACCGGGCCAACAGTTATAAGTAAAAATCATCCCCAGATTAGATTTTTTGGCACTTTTGGAATATCAATCAGGATACTATTCTTTACGTTTCCACTAATTTTCAGCTTGTTATTTCAAATGTCGGGTCAATGTCTAATTTTCCTGCACTACTAGGTCTAGCATATTCACCTAGATTATTGTTGTAAAAAAAAAATATGTGCGGTCACTCGATGTACGCCCAGGATTATGACATGAAGGTACACAACGGGATACCTTGACAATAACTGTAACTATTGGTACAATCAGTATACAGTTATTAGCACCCTCTTTAGTATAATGATTTGCAGTGTCAAGAATTCGTTGCCATGTGATTTTATGTATTTCAAAACTATTATTTTATTCTATTCTAATTCTGACACCTGAAATTGTTAAAATATAAAGCAACAATTTAAAAAATCAAATTTTAGTCATTGGCATAGGTGCCAATGAATTAGAGCTTAGTACAAGAAAAAAATCAGTCATTGGCAATTAATTATAGTTGAGTTATGTAAATGCTTCTAAAACCCAATTAAAAAATGATTATTTATTTATTAAGCTAAACGTAGAATGTAATTTTTGACATGAAATTTAAGACAAAACTTAAATAAGACAGTTTTTAACATACCTGGTCCTTGTTGAATTCATAAAAAACTCCATTAAACGTGCGCAATCTCCGGACGCCTCGAGTTTTTTTTGTTGGCTGTGTAGTTAGTTATGTATGTTCGAAAATTACTAACAACAAATTATAATGATGCCAACAAAGATTTGTAAGCAAATATTAATTTCCTTTAATTGGTACCCTAATTCTTAATATTTGTGTTGTAAGTTACACGTGCCAATCACTAGTGGGGTGCCAACAATTGTATGCGTTCCCCTATGTACTTATATGTTTGGCGACCTGAGTGGTTTAATGGTCAACATGTCCGGTCTGCCATGCAAGAGGTCCCGGGCAGAAATTGAAATGATCAATTTTAATTTCTGTTACGGGTCTGGGTGTTCTATGTATAATAAGTATGTATTTAAAAGTATATAAGTAGTTTATCAGTTATCTAGCACCCATGACACAAGCTTTGCTTACTTTGGGGCTAGATGGCGCTGTGTGAATTTGTCCACTATTATTTATTTATTATTTTTTTATTTACGTATTAAAATTCCACATCGAAATTATAGATTTGGTTCTGGCACGGTGGTTCATGACAACGTGACAAAGCGTAATTTTTGATAGATTCTGTTTTTTTGATAAATTTTTAATCCCAATGCGTATCTGCCACAGGTGGTCCATGGTCGTACGACGGACGTCGTCCGATTAATAAAAGACTTCAAAACCGCGCGGCGCGCGACCGTTGCCAATTAGGACAGCGCCTAAGCTCTATATGGACTCATAATTATTAATCAAAATTAACTGATTAAACATATGGACCATTTACAGGCTTAAACCAAAATCTAGTTTGATTATAAAAAGTGGATATCGAGCTCCCATTTTTAACTCGTCTAAAGTTGGTTTGCGGATCCCTACAATTACAGTCATTCCCTGCGACTGTGTTTGTCTGAATAATGAATCTCGTTGAAAAATGGATTTTTTTTCACATTGCGTCCAACGAAATTATTCGTGTCGCAAACGCTTGTAACATAATAGATTAACTCAATTTGTAGTCTGGAAAAATATTGGTATTTTTTTTGTTTTTTTTTGTTTTTATATGTAAAAACAAGTACCCACGTAAGGTGTTTTACTATTTCCAGCCACCACTAAATGTTTGTAAATACCGTTAGGTAGATATTAAATTTCTAACTCGATACTGTAGTGTCAATACCAAAGGAAAATGATGCGAACATTTTTACAGCAATTTCATTCATCAATTGGCTATTCAGAGCTTAGACACCCACGAGTGTAAGGGATTAGTGCTCTTCTACACTGCCGGACACCACACGCCCGGCACAGTACCTCAGTATATCAAAGCGAAATACTGAAAACTAAACAAAAATGGATGAAAAAATTATGGAATTCCCCTTAATAGTCAGTCATGGTCAGTCTTCCGTTATAGTAGCGAAATAGAGCAGACTTCAATAGCATACTTATGACGCCAATAGCATACTTATGACGTCACAAGCGACTCGTACATCGTACAACAACTTTGGCATGATATACGTAACTTGGGGCCCCGTTATTTATTAAAAAAATATTTAATGTAAAACTTAAGCAAGTTTACAAATATTTTAATTATTATCCGGAGGAGTTTTAAAAAAATTTATAACAATAGAGAATCTATTAGTTAAATTAGTCATATTCATATGTATTTTATAATTATTCATTAATTGTGCGCGTCGTATCTGCATTTCTTAGCTAAACATTTCCTTTCTGTAGGCCTGCTGGAAGAAATTTCTTTTAGAGATAAGTAGTGCCTGTTGTGTCAGTTATATGTATGTTATATCTCTGTATTTCTTTATTGTGTGCAATAAATTGTTAAATAAATAAATAAATAAATATTGTTTGCTGACCTGTAGGCTATTTACGTAACTCTGTTCGAAACAGTTCACTTTATTGCAATAGAACTTCGAAATCGATGATACGGAATGGCAAAAGAAACAATTTCAATAATTGATATCAGAGAATTGTTGGCAACAGACTTACCTTAGATATCGAGACACGTGACAGGTTATTATTATTGTTATTACATTATAGAATAGAAAAGAATAGAGCTTTATTTTATGCTTCATGCACATACAAACAACTTATGCTAGTTAAGAACAAATTACAAAAATACATAGACTAAGTACAACTTAAATTGTCACAAAATATCTTAAACATTATAAAAACCTATAGGTAAGTCGTATGTGTGTGCTGTAGCACAAAAAGGTCTTGACTCAGCATAGTGTTGCCTATAAGAGCAACATACTGGTATTCTGCCAAATCCTGAGTAGGTTCACGGAAACTCTGAAACAGATATGTAGATTATCATCTTGACGTCAATATTCCGGTTGTGCTCTCGCATACAACAAACTTTTGGAGACCCTGTCAACAGGGGAACCTCACCACATTCGATCATGGTTGCAAATTCAGTCGTTAGATAATTCAGCTTCCCTCATAACCTTTTCCGGGTAGTGTTTAAGTAATAAGTAATTAGTATATATATTCCGACACTGGGGATCAAACTCGGTACGCTCAAACAAGTACCGCCCGAAAGCATGGGTATATTATAACAGTAGTACCTATTCGAATGAAATAAATCTACCCCTATTCCTTTGGGACTTATTTTTAAAGCTCGAGGGTAGTCCGAGTTTTAAACTTGCCCTCTACATCACGGCAATGCCTGCCGGGATATCCCAGGGGAGCAATATAGGACATCCACCCTCCTTCGCCCGTGGTCGGGTAGAAAGTATGGGCGAAATTTTTGAGCGAATTATTACCTAGGTACATTAGACATGTTTTTCTAACTTTATCGTATTTTGTAGACTGCTACCGCTACCTTAATATCTAACTACCCTCTTCGTCGTCTTGGCGTTATGTCCCGGTTGCGCCTCCACGCGGCATGCTAGTGCCCAGGGTCCGCTTGTCTACCCTAACTATAACAATATAATCGATTTTTTTTATATTATTCGGCAGACAAACAGGCAAGCGGGCCACCTGATGGAAAGTAGTCACCGCCGCCTATGGACATCAGCAACACCAGGGAAGTTACCAATGCGTTACCCGCCTCTGAAGCAACCTCTAACATACCTCTAGAACGATCCCATGCCATAGTCCAAAGGAAACACTGTGGCTAGGAGCTCAATCCACATCCGAATCGTACGAGCGAGAACCGTTCTTTCGAATCTTCGCATGGCGACAAGCAACAATTGAATATAAAAAGTTTACATTCTTTTGTAATATTAAGCAGGATTTGAAGGAAAGATAAAATACTGCTGCAAGTACGTAAGTAATGAAATTTCCATCAGCAACCAAGTAAGTAACTGAAACTTTAATAGTTATGTCATAAAATATTTGAGGTGATTCCTGTGCCTGCTGGCATGATGCTCACATAAAACGACCTGTAATTAGACTAATACGATAGCAACATTGTAATTATAAAAAGGAAATATTGTAAATGTTTAGTTGTAAGAACTCCAGAGCGTCGGTGGCCGAGTGGTTACGGCATCCGACTCGTAAGCGAGAGGTATCAGTAGTCTCTATTTTCTGAGTTATGTACATTAGTTGAATTACCTAGCCGTTTTACCTCACCCTTTATAATGCGTACGGCTAAAGAATAAACGCGTTGCCTGCGAGTGTGTTCCCTGATCATTATAATCTGTACGCCTTCAAGGCTAGAGAGAATAGGCTGTTCCTAGACAGGCTTATAAATCAACGGCCGTATCGTCAATTACCACCACGCTGGCTAACTGGAAAACCTGGCTGGCTAGTCTAACTGAAAAAAAAGGTAACGCTTTCCACTAAGTAGGCTGTTGCTGTGACACCAGGGTAGAGCAAGCCGTAAACGCTTCCATACTTGCACAAGCCTACAAGTTAGAGGTATATAGACAATGTGGACCAATGTGGACAATTTGGACCTTGTACAATGTATCAAGGGCTTTTCCCCTCCGACCAGTGGTCTGACCGCTTTCTCCTACTGATCGGACAACTTAAACTTCTTCCCTGTTGGTCCGATTAATCTCTAGACTATAAAATAGTCTATACTACCTACCTACTATAAATAGACTATAAAATCGAGAATAAAACTCTGAGCAAATGAAATAAAAAAGTCATCTTGGCGTTAATGACCTGGTTGTGCTCTCGCGCACGAGGGCCCGGATCCGCCTTGACCATGATCCAGGATTTGGCAGTTCAGATAATTACAGTGGAGCGACTGCCATCTGACCTTCGTGACCAGGACAACCTGACCAGATTGGGTCATGGTTACACATTCAGACGCCTTAATGTGCAGGTTTCATCATGACTATTTTCCTTCGATGAGCATCGGTTAACATTCAACTACTATAGATAACTCAGAAAATAATCATTGGTACATGGCCACTGTATTCGAATCCGATACCTCTCGCTTAAACAAACAAGTAAAGTAGCAAGTAAAGTTCTCGAGTGGCGACTACGTACCGGAAGACGCAGCGTGGGTGGACAAGGTGGACCGACGACCTGGTAAGGATCGCAGGTACCAGCTGGATGCGTAAAGCACAGAACCGGCCTTTGTGGAGATCTCTGGTTGAGGTCTATGCCCAGCAGTGGGCGTCTTCTGGCTGATATGATGATGATGATGATGATGACCTCTCGCTTACGAGTCGGATACCTTAACCACTCGGCCAAAGACACTCCTATAAAACTAAGCGCAAGTAAATTTACCTTTACTTTGAACGTTCCAACGTAACCCTCCTTAACTTAAGCTAACCCTTTCTTATCCGGGTGGAATATCTCAATGCACCCAGCATTCGCCGACCGCGCAATGGCAATTTATTAACTGGATAAGACCGGTTGTAAGTGGCTGTATCATTGTTGCCCGAAATACAAGCTATGCCTAGTTTGGGATTCGGTCTCACCATCATAACCAGTAGTTAAATTAAAAAAAATTTAGTAAGCTGTAATGGTGAGACAAATAAAGAAATTATTTATTAATTGTCTAAAAGATTTTGATCAAAATTGATCGATATGTGAATGCATTGCATGCAATGAATGCTCATACAGTTCACGTAAAGTAATTTAAGAGAAGCGTTCCCAAACGCAAGGAGTGGAGGAGAAGGAAACAAAGGAAGTTTGACTATATTTTCAATATTAGGCTATCAAAGCCAATAAAATGTTGTAGATGTAATCCAGAAACCAATATTTCGTTAAAATATATTTTTCCAAAGTTGCGTCAGACTTCAAGATTTTAAATAAAAAAAAACCCTTGTTAAAAAAGTTCCACCTTTAAACGATATTTTAACAAAAATCTGAAAAGCACAAACTTTAGATATTGGTTTCTGGATTACGTCTACAAAATTCCATTGGCGTTGATATATAGCGTAATATTGAAAATTTGATCAAACTTCGTTTGTATGCTGCGCGCTCGGGAAACACTAATCTTAATTATGAAATATTAACTCGTTTGTCTCAATTTAAATAGATTTACAAATTATACACTTACGTTTACAAATTATTTTGAAGCTTTAGAGTTATTTGTAGATACGAACTTATTTTTAAACTATAATTATTATTAAAATGTATTGGGAATATGAGTCTGTTAAACTTGAAATAACTAATATTTATTTATTATTATTATAAAAAGAAAGTAATTAATGGTATCTAAATACACTTGTATCGAGATTAACCTATAAAAGATTCCATAAAAATCTCCGGAACATAATCACGGCGTTGTCGGTGTAATAATCGATTTTTGACACACCCGGGTAAGATCATCAATCATCCGGATGTAACCGGTGGGTAGACCAACGTAATTATTGGCAACCTTTGGCCCACACCCGCGTAGATACTAGGGTTCACTTAATCTCGAGGTATTTAAGTTCTCGGGTTCGGGAAGTCCCGAGCCTTATTTCTCGGGTCTCACGGAATGTCGAAAAATGTTTTGTTTATATTAATTATAAAGTCATAATTAAAAATGAGAGGCGTAATTTAATATGTGGGTATTAAAAAAAGACTAAAAATATGACTAAAATATTTGATAAATATTATATCAATTAACAATCAATAAATCAACTATAATCTCACATTTTTAACAGCTTTAAGCCTACTAACCGTCTAAAATATAACGTAATATGGGACTTACAAAAAAATTTTTTTCTTAATATTTTTTCGATTATGATGTATAACAGCTTTACATTTCATATGGATTATCTAAATGTTTTCTACCAGTCAGCAGTCGCCGATCCGCAAAATGTTTATTGATGCGCCCCCTAGCGACAAAACCTCATCATATCTAACTATGAACCGTAGCCGAGAAGTCCCATATCCATTACAGAAAACCGTATATAAATAGAAACCTTCAATGAAACAAAGAAACATACAACCTTTTGCTATAAACGCATACGCTTATACCTACCTATAGGTACCATCTTCGTTCCGTAGTGGGTAAAAAATGGCGGTCTTTTTATAATGAGATAAGTTTATACTTCCCGGTGTTTCGATTTTTCTCGAGTAGACGCGTACTCCTGTAGGCTAATTACGTAACTCTGTTGCTAACAATTTTCTGATTTCAATAATTGAAATCAGAGAATATACAATCAGAGCACTGTACAAGCTAATTATTTATTTATTTATTAGCATTAGCAGAGGTCCCGGGTTCAAATCTCGCTCCGGCCATGTACCAATGACTGTTTTCTGAGTTATGTACATTAGTTGAATACTAACCGATGCTCTTACGGTGAGGGAAAATATCGTGATGAAACCTGCACATTCAGGCGACCGGATGTGTAACCATAAACCAATCTGTCCAGTATGTCAGTCAGTACCACATCCATATTTACAGACGACAACTCGGTGTCACAGGTGTTGCACCAAACCAATATACAAATACATATGGCTAGGTAATGTTATGTACAGACATCCCGGCGCATGGCAACAGATATAGGTAATCGTGACACGTACCCGGTTAATGATCTGGGTATCGACAACATCAATCACCCGGATATAACACGTTTAAAGGGTTATAAAATGAGTGAATTGCCTTCGTTCACAACAGGATGATTAGGAATTTTAACGTGTTAAATCATAGCAGCATAAAAGGTTTATTACTCGTAGTTATTGGGAGAAGTACTTGGTTCTACATTTTTAAGTAGAGATTTATCATAAGGCGGTTCTACATTTTTAAGGCATAAGTAAGTAAACACTCTTTATTGCACACACAAAAGTGAAAAATTCGTCAAAGTAAAAAAAGGAATTTAATTGCGCGCAACGGCGGCCTTATCGCTTTAAGCGATCTCTTCCAGACAACCTTTGGCATAGAAAACGATTTACTAAACCTTAAGCTACTAAGCTGTGTTGTGTCTGCTAGAGTATATTAAAGCGCCAACCTATTACCTAGAGGTAGGAATAAAATAAAGTCAATGTCCATCTTTTTTTTTAATTAATAAATCAATAAATAATCTTGGACAAATTCACACAGCGCCATCTAGCCCCAAAGTAAGCAAAGCTTGTGTTATGGAGGCTAGATAACTGATAAAATACGTATATACTTCTTTTTAAATGCATGCATATTAAACATATAACACCCAGACCCGTAATAGAAATTAAAATTCAACATTTCAATTTCTGCCCGGCCGGGAATCGAACCCGGGACCTCTTGCGTGGTAGACAACGGCATGTTGACCACTGAACCACTCAGGTCGTCTGTTTTGGGATCTTCGGTGTTGCCGGTCTGTATATCCGTTAACTCCTCCAAAACCACACACCGGATGTTGATGCGATTCTCACTATAATTTAGATAATTTCTTCCAGAAGGTTTATTATGTACATGTATCTATACATACATAGTATAAAACAAGTCGCTTTTCGCCGTCTGTCGCTATCTATGTAGGTTTAGATCTTTTAAACTATGCAACGGATTTCAACTCGGTTTTCAACTATAGATAGTGCGATTAAAGAGGACGGTCTGAAAGCTAGAAGATAAGGGTAGGTAGGGGTAAAGTAGGTGTAAATAGGGGAAGGACGCCACGCGAACAAAGTCTACAGGTATTATAATATAGAAAACCCGAGAACACCTGGTGCGAGAACCCGGGGCGGGTCGCTTGTGCGAATAATAAAATACCCGATCTGTTCCTACTTTTAAACGCCTTAACTACTGAACAGTTATGCATGACATTTGGCATGGAGATAGGTGACAACCTGGGGACGGACATAGACTACTGTTCATCTTCGAAAAGAACCGAATATTACTTGGACGAACTCGCGGGCATGACCTAGATCTTAATACATTAAACTAGTGGAACCGGCGCGACTTCGTTCGCGTACACCTACTTTACCCTTACCTACCTGATGTCGACCTGAGTGGTTCGGTGGTCAACATGCCGGTCTGCCACGCAAGAGGTCCCGGGTTCGATTCCCGGCCGGGCAGAAATTGAAATGATGAATTTTAATTTCTGTTACGGGTCTGGGTGTTCTATGTGTAATAAGTATGTATTTAAAAAAGTATTTAAGTAGTTTATCAGTTATCTAGCACCCATAACACAAGCTTTGCTTACTTTGGGGCTAGATGGCTTTGTGTGAATTTGTTCACGATTATAAATATCAAAATATACCCATTTTTTCTTGCAAAAAGCTTCATCTTGAATCACTCTATGTATCGTTATAAATCATATTAAAATTTGCTGCGTACTTTAAAAGATCTAAGCGTACAATACATAGGGACAGACGATGGGAAGCCACTTTGCAAAGATGTAACAAAGTATTTATACTAAAAATACTCACATACGAGTAACTGAGCCCGAAATTATAAGCATCGTCTAAAGACAGTCGTAATCTAATCTGGCCCCAGAGGCACGTTAAGCCCTACCCCAAGGAGATCGCATTAGCTATAACGACATGCTATATAATCGTATATAACAGCTATATTTCAACATCAAAGGCGCTTTGAGGCCAAGAGTGTGTCGGCACGAGATCGCTTTTAATATTAAGAGACGATTGAGAGCGAAGAAATATCACGAATGGACGCCAACACACAATGCCTTTGCTTTAGTTCATATTAAAAAGTAGTGGCGAGACACGGCCTTTGTTAAGGATGTATAACTTAACCTATATATATCGTCTTTGCACTAATGTGCCAGTTATATTCTGGTGTTCTGGTATACTATTAAATTGTTTTTATATATAGTCAGAGAAGGACTAGCACGGATGTTAGGAGGATTGGAGTTCTATAAACACGAAGAGTTTACAGTGAAGGAACCGCCGCGGCGGCTTGAGGTGAGAGAGAGGAACTTAGGAGAAGAAATCTGACGCAACAATATGTAACAAGTTAGAAACAATATGTAACAAACACACCTATAAAATAAAATAATCATCTTAGCGATAATGACCCGGTTATGCTTCCGAGCACGAGGGCCCGGGGTCCGCCTTGACCATGATCCAGGATTTGACAGATCAGATAATTACAGTAGAGCGACTGCCATCTGACCTCCGTGACGCTGCTACCAGGGGAACCTGACCAGAATAGATCATGGTTACACATTCAGTCGCCTGAAGGTTTCATCACGATGTTTTCCCTCACTAGCATTCAACTAATTACATAACACAGAAAAGATACATTCGTACTGCTATTCTTTTTGTAATAATGTATGGTCATGCGATGATTAACATATATTTAACCATTTGGTTGACAACGTTTAGGTCACTTGTAATGCCTAATGCTGCCTAAGCAGAATTCACCTATGTGTGTTTGCAATACCAGGTTGTAGAGTCACTCAACGTACTCCACGCTTTTAAAACTTTTGCAGCAGGTTTGGTCACGTTTTCCCTCGCCATAAAAGCATCGGTTCGAATTCATCTAAAAATTTTGGAAACTTCCTCATTGGGAAATTCTGAGATCAAAGTATTTATTATTTATAAGGTACTTAACTTGTAAAGAATGATGAATATATTTACGTCGTTATATTTTTTATATTCATTTATTTTATGAATGTACACCGATAGAAGGACCAGAGTGAGAGTAGGCAACAACTATATTTTTTTCTTTATTAAGTAATATCCTTTCGTATAAAGTACGACTTTTTGAATAACAGATGAGAGAAGATATTCTATGGCCAGATCTTGGACCATTACGGTTTGCTGATGTTGTAACCTGTCAACAAACAGTCAGATTAACTATGGACATGCAGTTAAAAAAAAAACTTTATTCCACTCAGCCACACGTCAAAACATAAAAAAATATTCATAGAAAAAAGTAAAAGAAAAGTAAAACAGAGACACTTAACGAAAAAAAAATACTTTAATCTCGCTACTTCTGCCATATCGAGAGTGCAATTTGGCCACACTCAGCATATGCCACGACAATCGCCTTGACGCTTATATTCAGTGGGCCCCTAAATTATGCACGTACAAAAGTGCCCCAAGGAATAAATGTTATGGAAGTTATTTGTTTGAATACACAAATACGTAATACCATATATGTGTAGTTTCGCTCTGTCAAGTCATGATCGCAAGAACAATTTTCAGCGAATAAATGACCCTAGCCTTCCATAACACTGATGTTACCACCGATATTTTCAGCGGTCATACCCCAGTGATTGATGTCCGACCGGCCACAATGCGCGGGTCGATAAACATCGAGAGTTCGCACTCCTTTTTCATATGATAATGTTCTAAACGACTTGGACTTGGGTTGTGTTCTGGACACGAATTGGCGTGGAAGAAGTCTACCTATATCTGGTTACGTATATATCAAGCTAATATACTTTGGGTGCTGTTATAATATGTAACGTGACGATATTATCGTGGACGTCCACGATAATATTGTCATGTTACAAATTATAAAAGCGTCCATTTTGGAGGCTTGGACCAACGACGACACAGCCGACTGTGTCTACATTTTGTAATCTATATAAAGTATTAGGTGGGACACCATTACTTACGTAGGTATTTCGCAAAATAAATTGTCCGTTTTTTTAATCACTATCGCCCATATCAATAAACGTAGTGTAACTTTACACCTATGATTAGCAATAGAAATTTCAATGGCTATTCCTACCTGTTAAGTTATGCCATGTTTATAAATAGGGTCGTATAGGATTAAGGATTAAACTTATATTATGTCGTATATAATTGTCTTAAATATACTTACATGTTATTGATTAAATTGTACGCCATGTGTTTCCTCACATAGATTTATGACTAGATAACGGCTGTCGCCTTAGTTAATGGACGTCAATCTTTCCCAAACTGTGCGTGCCTGGGCTTTGGTTAGCAGGTTGGGTCGTTAGGCGTTAGACTTTAGTTGGGATTAGGCTAGCCAGCATTCGGGTAGGTTTAGGTAGAACGTAGGTATCGGCTCCTGGGTCCACTGGTGCCTCGGTGAGCCCGACCTAACTACCTACTATCCTATAGTGTACCTAAAACGGTCTTGTCGGTGTTAGTCAATTCCTTTAGTCTCTAGACTGATGGTTGCATGAGTATCAAAAGTATGTATAATCTGACTGATGTCTGTCGAACACACCAGTTTTCCTCTTACATGGTAGGTTATCCGCCAATTATAACAATAACTCTCGCAAAACTGGAAGCAAAAGCTTAAACCGATCGTGTAAGGTCACGCCGCAAGAAGGTCATCATCGTATCAGCCGGCGACGCCCACTGCTGAGCATAGGACTCCCCCAGAGATCTCCACAAAGGCCGGTCCTGTGCCTTCCGCGTCCAGCTGATTCCTGTGATCTTTACCAGTACGTCGATCCACCTTGTGGAAGGCCTACCCACGCTACCTCTTCCGGTACGTGGTGGCTACTCTAAAACTTTACTGCCCCCAGCCATCTGTTCTGCAAGCTATGTACCCTGCCCACTGCCACTTAAGCTTGGCAATCCTTCGAGCTATGTCGGTGGCCTTATTTCACTTGTTCGAAAGACGATAAGTCTTCACAATTAGCATGGAAGAGACTTTTCTTCAACTACGAGATCATAAATTAATACAGAAAGAGAAAATTAGAATAGAAGATTTCAATACAAAGAAGATATACAGAAAAACAAGCATATACCTACTTCATAAAATGTCTGCTAGAGCTGCACGCTGAAACTTTCTTAAGATTGTTGCAAAAAGAGTTGCAATCTCTAAAAGGAGTCGCATGTCATAAAATACTTTGGAAACCCCCGTCCCAAGCAATTTAAAGACTAAAACCCTAAGACAACACTCTAAACACAATAGAATCTTGCTGTGTAAACTAATTTCATGAGATTTCTCGATAAGAAACCCAAACATTGACGTGAAAACACCTGTTACGATTATTATAGCTTATCTGCAAAAACGTGTATTTTAGTAACCTATAGTAAGTAAGTAAGTACGTAAGTAACGTTGTAGGCAGTAACTATACAACTTGTGAATCTATACACGATGTAAAACAAAGTCGCTTCACGCCGTCACGTATTTATGAATGTGTCTACGTACGCTTAGATATTTCAAGCTACGCAACAGATTTTAATGCGGTTTTCAACAATAGATAGGACCCTTGGTCCCCTGATCACAACACCCGGCCAGGTGGGTATTTACCTTTTTCCACCTTCTCCATCTTCGCTTGCCACAACATTGGCGGATACCTTATCCCTTCACCGCCAAAAATGTGTTTAAAAAAAAGTGGGATATGTCGTTTATCAGTTATCTAACAGCCATAACACAAACATTGCTTACTTTGGGGCTAGATGGCGCTGTGTGAATTTGTCCAAGCATATTTATTATTCATTTAGATAGAGTGACTCAAGAGACAGGTTTATTTATTTATTTATTGGAGAACCAACAGCTTATAAAACATTAAATAAATTAAGAAAAATAGGGTAGGCAGGGGTAATGAAGATGTACGCGAACGAAGTCGCGCCGGGTCCTCTAGTTTTGTATAGACCTAATCAACAACTCTTTATTATCTATAGAAACTTGTGTTTGAATACGGGCAAATGTATACAATGTGATGTCTGAACAGTGCCGTTATCGTCATTTCATCACTATTTATCTAAGAATTTCTAAGAATGGATTCTCTTTTTAGTTTCATCTCAGGAAAGAATCAGGAATGGATGGACATTTTGTTACTTTTCACGCAGAAACTACTAAACGGATTTTTATAAATTTATCCAGTGTTTTAGCTTTATGTCCCATAATAACACATAATATGTGTTATTTATCAATCCCTTAATTGAAAGTGATCACTAAGCTATAATAAAAAATTAAAAATAATCGTGGACAAATTCACACAGCGCCATCTAGCCCCAAACTAAGAAAAGCTTGTACTATGAATGCTAGCTAACTGATATACCACTTATATACTTTAAATACATACTTATTATACATAGAACACCCAGACCCGTAACAGAAATTAAAATTCATCATTCATTCATTCATAATAGCAAATAATAAGTGCATTGTAAAATACCTAAGTACCAATTATGTTTCTAAAGCCTCTCTCTATATTGCTGTGCACTCACGGGTTGTACTACTATCATCCGTTTATTTATTTATTTTACCATTTATCCATGTACTTGATTATGCAATAAATTCAATTGCAGAAAGTTATTTCTGATATTATCGTGTATTTAGATATTGTCGAGGGCTAAGTAAAAAAGTATCTAAGTGTTTATGATTCCGGTATACCTGGACTAGATGCTCAAAGTTAATTACTCATATCTCACGTTGCTTCGGAATTTATCTTCAATCCTTCGAGATTAGGTACATACCTACAACCAAGATATTAATAGATATTTATTATAGATATATCGATATTGCGCTCATGTTACTAATTGGTCGTATTCCAGTATCATCATCCGATTTCAAATGATCCTATTACGTTAACCCTACATTTTGCCTAGCTATACAATCAATGTACGCCTGGTTGTATCATCAAATCATCACATCATATCAAAATTAAGTCGATGTGGCACATACTATCGGAATGCCTTAATATAAGTTACCCTGGTTCACCGGAGGACCTGATCACCCTTATTGATGAAACAATGAAATGGCTGACTTCGCTTGATTAAAAGTTGCTAAATATGTTACTCGTGTATTGTATTTTTGCCATACGAATAAATAAATCATATAAAAATAAAGATTGGACTCGAGCCTCCACCACATCAGTGGAGGGGCAAGGTATTTCTATAGTTTGGTTGTAGCTATACGGATACGACTATGTCAATGGCAACTGAATAATCTTCCATTCAGCCATGTAACACACATGAAGACAACGCTCTACGCAGTTAGAGCTTATTTTACCGCCGATATCTGTATGGGCATGTATATACCATGATCCAATCTGGTCAGGTTCGCCCTTTTTTATTCTACTCAGTGATAAACGAGCAGATAGAACACCTTATGATAAGTGGTAACTGTCGCCCATACCATCAACAATTCGTACGTTTAAGTAGCAGGTAACAAAAATGTAGAACCGCAGATGCGTTGTCACTGGGAGGACTAAGATGAAATGCCTCATGCCTGTAATTTCGCTGGCTACCTTATCCTTCAATCCTTCCGGTTGGATTCAGTCACGGATGTCAGACAGCAGTACCTCCACTGTAATAGGCTAGGTAGATTCCTGTGTAAAAAAATTATAATTCTTTAAATTTAGTTCGTCAGTTAATTTATCAAAAAATATTAGACACACGACGTATTTATTTATTTATCTAAAGACGAAAACTCACTTAGTAAGCGAGTCAAACTTTAGGAGTGGTGGGGGCTCAAGACGTCACCCCGTCACGTCATGTAAATTGTGCTAACGTTCAACTGCTATATTTCAACTGGCCGTATCTTTTTATTTCTGTGATAATTTCATAAAATAAAAAATATGTGTCCAATATTTATTTTAAATCAACGGACTAATTGGCTTTTTTAAGAAACTAACCTTCGGCCAAATCCTGGGTTATGGTCAATTTTATGGCCATAGCTTATGGGTTTTATCTCGCGCCTCCCATGGTACTCTCAAATTATATGGTTTTTGAAGGCGGTTTCATTGTTTTATTAAAAACTAGGCGCCGCGACTTCGTTCGCGTACACCCTTCTTTACCACTGCCCACCCTATTTTTCTTGCTTATAAACCTTCTTGAATCACTCTATCTATTGTTGAAGACCGCATTAAAATCCGTTGTATAGTTTAAAAGATATAAGCGTACATAAATACAGACGATGGAATGCGACTTTGTTTTACTATGTACAGATACTCAGATCACCAATCTGTGTACCAAGGATAGACATATCAGTCAGACAATCTAGGCTATGGACTATCGCAAATTACGAGCCATTGGTGATTGCTCGAGCATTGATAACGGCTTGCAACTCAGTCGATAAGGTTTCGGATGAGTAACTGCATTTAACTTCGAGCTAACTGAGCAACGAAAGCAACTGTGAAGACTCAAAAGTTCCTTAACTATAGCAATTTTCGAAGCTTTTAAGAACAGCCTATTTATAAACACCCCGACGAAAAAATAGGGGTTTTATTAAGTTTGACGTGTGTATCTGTCTGTGGCATCGTAGCTGCTGATTTACATGAGGTTTTTTTCTGTTTGACAGCCAGTTTAATCAAGATCGTTCTTTGCTTTGTTTTATTAAATATTTGAGTTTATGTAAACTTGGTCGAGGCTTTCCGACTTTCCGATAAAATTAGAAACAAATTTACCTATAGAAAGCTACATTATCAGAGAGTATAAATTCAATCTTCACTGGAACGGTTCTGGATTTTACGCGGACGAGTCCAAACAAGCTAGTTTAAAAAAAATGATTCTCCAAACAGCCTTTTATCCCTGGCCTATTCCGGGTTCCCAGAATTCTTTGTTGCCAATCCCGAAATCTCGGGATTAGAAAAAAGGGCCGGGATAAAATCCTCTAATTAGGAGGCCCACCTAACGAGCGGCGAGCTCGTTACATGCTAAAATTCGACTAAACTCAAACTTCGAAACGGTCACCAATCTAGATCTCGGACATCGCGAACATTGCTTAACCTTGGTTATCGGTCTAGCAATCACGCTGTCACTAGACCAGTGCCGCTCTTTTCTTCCACAGGATTTTTTTAATTTAATAAATTCTAATTTTCCTGACGAATGCTAATAATTGCGCAGAAATATGATTCTTATGGCGGAAATGCGTTTATCGTCATCGTCGTCCTATCGCTTACCCCGGCTTCTGCATGGGTCCACCTTCCTACTCATTCTTCTCCACTTCGCCCGGTCTTCGGCATCCTCGCGTCGTGCCGTTGTCTCTGGCATTCGACTTATCGATATCAATCCATCGCTTCTTGGGCCGCCTACGGGGCCTCTTTCCTGATACCGGCAGGTTCAGGCACCATTTCATAAAAAGTGCTATCTATAATTTCTCTCTTCAGTCGGTCTCTCAATATTGAGGATCGAGACTCAGTTTAAAATAGGTATTAGAATGCGCACGGTTTTAGTATAGGAAAATGAGACACGTTTTATTTTGAACTGATAATATTGTGTAATACTTTTATAAAACAGGCTCTAGGTTTACCAATTAATTGGTTTGCCTTTAATAGTTGCCTTGAACGATACCAGTAAGAAATTAATGCTACTTACATTCAATTCTATCGGACGCCACACATATTACATTTGTATGTATGTAAACTCTTTATTGCAACAACATAGTAGATTACAAAAACACTTACAAAGCAAAGGAGAGCTTATCCCACAACAGGATCTATTCTAGCTAACCTTAGATAAGCCGAAAGGAGCTTTGCGAGCGGCAGAGGCAATACCGAGTATATTTATTTATTAATACCCATAGATTTAATTTGTCATAAAATTCTTTTTTAAAAGGGTGAACTACCGCCACAACCAACAGCACGGCTCCAAAGAGATTGAAAAGCTACCTTCATGGCAAGCTGGATTTTTGTTCGATCTATGTGGTGCTCCACGTACGGTTGGTAATTTAAAAAATATACATATATAACTTGGTAAATTTTCCGGATATTCACAAAACACCAAATAACAGTGCATTTTAATATTTGCGTCTTAGGTCACTTACCACCAGGTGAGAATGGCGGTCTAATGCCATTAAATTTAAAAATAAGGTACCTACTCTATTTCATGTCAAAGTGTCCTGCAAGTCCATTAATAGACAAATATAATAAGTAAAGTATTATAATTATTGTTTTTTTTTAATAAGTTGTTATTAAGTAAAAAATAATAAGAATGAAAATTTACACTTGTTTGCGAATATTCACTACACAAAGACTTCATTGGACGAAATATGAGAATTTTGAAAGTTACAAAGCACCATCAATACTATTTTCTACACTTTAACTCCGAAGAAATTAAGTTAAACTAACTTACCACTAAAAAGTCTTGAAAACAAATCTTCGACGAAACAAAAACGAACGCACTTCGAAATTTAAATCACTTTTCGCTCTAAATTGTAAAGGACACTCGAACACTGGCCACTTATGTCATAATTGTCAGAAAAATATGGAATCCGAGTTCTAGATTTAAAACCCAAAAAGGCGGGAACGCTCGTACGTCCGCTTCGTTCGCAAACAGGTAGCCGACTGAAGGCGCGTTGGTTGGTCGCTACTTACTGCAGTCGTGAAAATCGCGGAATACATCTCCACAGCGCAGGTTCTAGACACAACGGTACGCCATCCACATTTTTACAGTGCAGTAAAATTTTATGACAATTAATACCTCTGAAATAATATCTTTTTTATGCTGAACAGCGGATTACTGTAAAGTTGAAAATCGTTTTATCTCTAATAAAATGCGGACTCAAGTTTAGTGGTTTTAATTTTATTAATGAGCAAATTATGGATTAGGCATTTTATGATTGAAGAAAAAGTATATCTTTATGTTTTCTGGCACGTTCGTACTTAAGATGGAGTAGCTAAGCAACCTAAATAGATATAGAGACCTAGGACAAGAGAAAGAACGCGGATAGTCAGTGTGCTTGATCGACTAATGACAATGACCTGACGAGTTTAGCGGAGAATGTAGTTATGCTTACAATGGAAGAAAGACTAAACTATCTACCTACTTATAGAGTTTTAAGACACAACATCATCTTAGAAATATGTACTTATAGCATTTTGTGACAACATCATCACAGCCCATAACAGTTCACTGCAGGACTTAGGGTCTCTCCCACGAAAAGGGGAGGTTATTGCTATAATCTCCACGCTTGGCACGCGGGTTCGAGATCGCAGTATTGTAATTATAACAATGGTAAACGCTGCTGCCCATTTTCCAGCCTACGGAGACTCTAGATCTTATGCTTCGAAAACATTAGTCGCCTTGTCCGACACCCACGAGTGTAAAAGATTGGTATTATTCTACTAAGCCGGACACTACAAGGCCAATTTAATGACAATGGAACCAATAAATCCAACCCTAAAATAGTAAGTAGTGACGCATAGAAGAACCTTTTGTAGATTCCAGAACAAGTAAGTATTATATTATTTTTCTTATCAGGTCGATTTATCATATTAAGTGTCAGTTTGAGTATACGAGGATTAGTGTTATTGGACTCACAAGTTGTAAATGGTAAGTACTTTCATAAATTATTCGGGAACTTGTAATACTGAAATACATAGGTATAGTAACCATAATTTTTTGTTTAATGTTTACAGTCAGCTGTAGAGTGAATGCATACATTAAATATATGCTAGGGGGGGTTAGTTTTCTCCATTATAATAGAAATGCATGCTATGTATGCTAGTACTGGAAGAAACTCTCTAACTGATAGCGAAAACCGCATCAAAATCCCCGGCGTAGTTTAGGAGTTAGCGAATATACAGATAGACAGACAGACATGAAAAGTGATCATTATTAATTATATATCACCACTGTCTGTCGTCAAAAGAAATAATTTCACGCGTAGTTCTAGTGCGGTTCTCTCCACAAACCTATACGATGACATTGGTACCTTCAAGAAACCCAATTTTTATCATCTTTCCAATATTTCTCTTCTTCATTTGGTTCCCTCTTACATTACAAATAATGCCTTTACCCTACCCTACTCTATAATAAATTATTTTTTATTTATTAAATCTTCATACACAAAATAGTACAAAGGCGGACTTACAGCTAAAATAGCCTTATCTACCAGCCAACCAGGAGATAAAGGGTAAAGAAAAAGGTAGGCAGTCTTAAATCATCTTGGCGTTAATATTCCGGTTGAGCTCTCGCACACGAGGGCCCGGGGTCCGCCTTGACCATGATCCAGAATTTGGCAGATCAGGTAACCCGATGCCTCTCGCTTACGAGTCGGATACCCTAACCGCTCGGCCACCGACGCACCTTTTACTTACTTTTTTCTAGTGAGAATCTTCGGTAAATAATGCACATGGGCTAGCGCGTAGAGGCGTCTATCTTAGTATGTGTTACAGGGCGGAATCGAAGATTTGTCAATTACTATAGATACATATTAGTTACATATTCGGCCGTGTGGTGTCCGGCAGAGTAAAATAGCACCAACCCCTTGCACTCGTAGGTGGCGTACAAGGCGACTAATGTTATCGAGGCAAAAGATCTGGAGTCTCCGTAGAGTGGAAAATGGGCAGCAGCGTTTTCCATTGTCATATTTATAACACTGCGATCTCCAACCCGCCTGCCAAGCGTCGAGATTATGGCACTTACCTCCTTTTACGTGGGAAAGTTATGTTATGGGTCGAGATGACGAGATGATGATAGAAACAATCGTCTTTCCGTTCCTAGCTATAATCAGCTATAGCAATTTCCTAATTTCCTCCACTGACGTGGTGGAGAGGCTGTTGATTTTGATAAGATTCGCACTTAGTCAAATGTAGGCATAACGTAATACGAACAGGATCAATGAAATGAAATCGGAAGACAAACAAATAGTCACTAGGGTGTTAAGCAATTCCTTAGTTTAAATAAAATGGATGGGTATCTAATCTCGAAGGATTGAAAATAAATTATGGAGTTACATGAGGTATTAGTGACTAACACGTTGAGAATCTGGACCAGGTACTAAATGTTAATGTTAATGGTAAATAAATAAATAATTTTTTTTGGACAATTCACACAGCGCCATCTAGTACCAATATAAGCAAAACTGATAAACTATTTACATATTTTTAAATGCTTACATACTTACATACTTATTATACATATACCTAACACCCATCCGTAAGAGAAATTAAAACTAATAATAAATTATACTAATAAATTAAATTTCAGCCCGGCCGGGAATTGAACCTATGCGTGGCGGATATTACCCACTGAACCACTCAGGTCGTCAAATTTATTTATTTATTATTTGCCCCCGGTTATTTACTTACCCTACCTAGAAAGAGCCCATTCAAAGGTCACGACCAGTTATTTATACCTAATAGTAAAGTCGACGCCATCACAGAATCGATATGACGTCCGTAATCGATTTTAAACGGCGTTCAACTATTCAGGGATCATTTGTACGCTATGTGCTTTGTCTAATAGTTAGCCTTGAACTTTAACTATGTGATAACAGGCTTATTGTCGGCTTGGATTTGTAGTTTAGTATTAGAAGTTTAACATGTTATTTACGCCCTATATCCTCGTCACCTTAATTTCGGTGGATGTGCGGAGTTACGCGGCTCGATCGAGTGCGTGACGAGTACATCCATAGCAGGCTTGGCGTGAGAGATATCGCAGATAAGATCGAGGAGGCTCAGCTGGTATGGTCACATGTTGCGTAAGCCTCGTTTGCGTACACCTCATCATCACAGCCCATAACAGTCCACTGCAGAACTTAGGGCCTCTCCCACGAAAGGGCAGGTTTCAGCCATAATTTCCACGCTTTGCAGGCGGGTTGGAGATCGCAGTGTTATAAGAATAGCAATGGTAAACGCTGCTACCCATTTTCCAGGCTACGGAGACTTTAGATCTTTTGTCTCGATAACATAAGTCGCGTTGTACGACACCCACGAGTGTAAGGGGTTGGTGCTATTCTACTCTGCCGGACACCACACGGTTGCGTACACCTACTTTACCCCTTTTACCCTTTTTTCTGGCTCATAAACCTCCCTCTTGAATCACTCTATCTATTGTTGAAAATCGCTTTAAAATTGCGGAGTTTAAAAGATCTAAGTGTACATAGATACATAGGGACAAGCGGCAGTTTTGTACTCTGTATAGGTATTATCTAGGTGGGTGCTAACTTGGAGCCCCGCCACCTAATCTCTTGGATAAACCTGCACACGCTGCCTGTCCAGCAGATCGGCCAGCTCTCTTGACCGACCAGTCAGTGAGCCAACATTAAGTGGGGCTTCCTGTAGCCGTATTCACAATGATTCGAAACCGTTTCCGAACGATTCGACACGAAATTCGTGAGCGTCGAATCCGTGTCGATCGATTCGAAAACTGTTATTCAGAATCCCGATAGATTCCACGGAAACTCGTACTCTCTATAACATATGAAAAATTCATCAAAATTAACTGAAACCACATTTTCCTAAGAACTTTTGCAGGATCCTTAGTCGATTCCGTATCCGAATCCGATTTTCGAGCCATTGTGAATACGGCTACTGGTGGGTGCTCGCATGCGTACAGGGTAGCTGTCGAGAACTTTTCGACGACGTCCCGTATTCCACGCCTCCCCTATCACGTCATACAGTGTTCGGCTGCCATCGCAACGAAATTTTAATAACGAATCATCTCGATGAAACTGGCTTTCAAATAGAGATAACCGCATCCCAATTGATCCATTCGTTCGGGTGCTACGATGCCACAGACATATACACAAAGCCACAAATACACAGGTCAAACTCATAACACCCCTTTCTTTTCGTCGGTGGTTAAAAATGTAATACTGCTCCATCTACCCACCAATTGGAAACCAGTAATAAAAAAATCATGAAAGCTTATGTCGGTAAATCGACTTCGCCAATATCATAATAGCTAAAGGCTCAAGGAAGGTCGAGCCAGCGCTATCGTAATAAATGTAGAGTGGCCAATGGGTCTTGATACTGAATATTTCATAGTTCCACTTCCAATCGGCACTGAGAGGTTACCTTTACGTTCGTTTTATTGATTTCATTGACGGTTAGCTTCTGTAGGTTCAGTGATGTGTGACCGCAATCTTTTATTGACCCTCGACGAAAAAGATTGGTGTTATTCCCCTTTGGATATGGGTTTGAATATGGGTGTTGCACTTCTCCATGGCACGGCTAATGACAATTGGCGTTGTACGAGCCGGTACACCTTTTATGATAAAAATGATAAAATTGATAAATTGATAATATTGATACTTTATTGATTAATATAATTATGCTAAAATGATAGATGAATGATAATGAGTGCGCGTCCGCCGTGATTCGGTACGATACGTGTACTAAGTTGGCAATTAATTTTTTTTAATATGGATGTTGCACTTTTCCACGGCTAATGACAATTAGCGCACTGTTGTGTTACATTTTTTTCTCGTTTTGTTATTGTCTTGTATGTTTTGTACTATTTGTGTCTTAGAAGTAAGTACAATAAACATATTTTACTTCTGCTTTTTTATAAGATTGACGTGTGTATCTGTGTGTCTGTCTGTGACGTCATAGCTTCCGAACGGATGGAGCGATTTGGATGCGGTTTTCGCAATTTGATAGCCACTATAATCGAGATGGTTCTTAGCTTTGTTTGATTAACGACTGACATTTGACGACCTGAGTTCAATAGTCAACATGCTACGCAGTGGTTTGCCCCGCAAAAGGTCCCGGGTGCGATTCCAGAAATTTAAATGATGTGCTTTAATTTCTGTCAAGGGTCTGGGTGTTCTATGTATATTAAGTATGCATTTAAAATTTATTTAAATAGGTATATCAGTTATCTAGCTCCCATAGCACAAGTTAAAGACTAGTTATTGGCGTGTGTCAATTTGTCAACGATTATATTATTATTAAAATCGGATTAGTACTTTTTCTGTCGTTTAGGTTATGTAGTAGAGCCATAGTCTCCGCTGATTTCTGCTGTGATGCGAGAGTAGACATACTGGAAATATAATTCATTGATTATTCATTCGAGGAATAAGACGTTTGAGGCAGGAATGGGGTAAGGGCGTGAGCTTTATGTATGCTAGCTTTAGCCCGCGACTTTGTCCTGGGAACAGCTTACATTTGATCGAATAAATATTCGAGATAAAACGTATCCTATGTGTTAGTAACGTTATAGACGTAGACGTAGATATATTTTTATAGATAATTTTTTTTTATTAGTTATTAGTGTTGTAACTACAATACAATACAATACAATACAAAACTCTTTATTGCACTCCATAGAACACTAGTAGGTACCTTAGGTACATAAACCATTTTTTTTTGTTTTATTTCCTATGGAGGCACATGGACGGACGGTCCACCTGATGGAAAGGGGCCACCGTCGTTTAGAACATCTGCAACATATTCACACAGTACAGTTTAGATCTGAGTATCCAAATTTTTTTTTTTTTTTTTTATACGATAGGAAAACAGGCAAGCGGGCCACCTGATGGAAAGTGGTCACCACTGCCTATAGACATAAGCAACACCGAGACTATCGCCAATGCGTTGCCCACCTCTATAACACGTTACTCTGGCAGCAAAAGGGCAAATATCCCTCCACTGCCAAAGCCACGGTTCCCCAAATTCCCACCCCATGGAGCTCTGGAAACCTTACTCACCGGCAGAAACACAATCCTATTTAAAAGAGTATTGTTTAGCTGCGGTATTCTGTAAGGTGGAGGTACTTCCCCAGTCGGGCGGCTCCAATTCGAACGGGATACCCCGCTATGCCCTACCTCTCTTAAAATTCTCATTTCGCAATTGTATTACAACGAATCCAACATAAATAAGTCAAAAATTTCATAAAAATAAGACATGTCCATCAATAATTAATTTGTAAATGGCAATAATCAAAATAGGTAGGTAATTATTCATATAATCTATCTGTGAGTCGATATTATTCCCTCATATTGGCTACGTCATATCTACCTAAACTGCCACTTGACAACGCAAATCGCAACGCAAGCCGAAATTACTCGTGTATTTATTGTAATTAGGATGTAAACCTACCAAGACAATATCATAATCATCATCATCCGAGCGGTCAATGACGGCTTCTGACAGGGTCCGTTTCCTTGCTCTTAATCCAGACATCAGATAGAAAGAAACATAACAACTGTGATGTCTAAAGTGGAGAAGAGGTGAGGAGGGGAGTGGCGACACCACCGACAAGAGTTATACTCTTAAATACAACAACACACACATACAAAATGGAGTTCTTCAAGAAAGGGGTTAAAGGGTTTTTACGGGATCGGCAACGCGTGGGTGATGCCTCCGGTATTGCAAACGTCAGGCAGGCCGTAAGCTTGTTTGCCACCTTGGTGGTATAAAAAATATATGTCGTCGCGTGAAGGAAAGGGGTGTATCAGGATCATTGTCATCAGGGTGGTGATATTAGTATTAGATCGTATTCGTCCAGATAAATTAAAGAAAAGGTTCACATTTACTCCACTGTATTTATTCCATTTCATTTTTGCACATCACTTATAATTTCACTAGAATTCAGAGTGGTTTAACAAATGTAGGCAATTGAGGTAATTTACTTTCCTATTTCAAAGGTGATTTTAAAATTACTTTATTTTTAAACGTAAATAACACTTTCTATAAACGAACTTCAAACGTAAACAAACGAAATGTGGAGACAGTTTCAAGACGCGTCACTCCTCGGCGGCGGTCGCGCCAAGAATGGCCGCCACTCGGCCCGAGTCGTGCCGTCGAGACTCTGTCAGCACGCCCCACCAGAGGGCGCACTCCCACTTCCGTTTTCATCGTTATGAGTCCGTACTATTGACCACATGATTCCATACTATTGACCGCGATCCGTCACGGCCGTCCTGCTGTACACACGTCCTCGTGTGTTATCTGAAACATGAAAACCATAGCACAGTACTATATTCGCTCGGTCACTTCTGACCACAACACATCACCCAAATAAGTCTTATGAATCATGTGATTGGATCTATCACGACTGCATTAACCCACCAATTCTTCACATAAAACATACGTCCATTATCATTTATCATACTAAACTTCTGTAGATTGAGAGATAACAACATCATCTTGTACACAAATTATTCTTTATAAGTTGACGACATAAATTCAGCTACGACTTCAGTTCATTAGAGAGGCGTGACAAGGTATAACACCAGACTATGAACCGTATCACAATTACCACCAATGAAGAAGGATTAATCATCGTCACCATTGTTTTCCCCTTGACGCTCTTGTTGAGTGGGAAACAAGCCCCAATCACAGAGCTCGCGTATCGTCCCCGACGTCCATTACTGTAAGTACTTAGATTCACTACAAATATGTGACATACCTGCATAAAATTTTCAGTACTCAGCAAAAGACCCAATGTTACTTCGAGTGGGATCGAAACACTCCTTCATTAAATGCCATATGATTTTTGGTCATCCGTTAGCGCCATCCTAATTTAAAAAGAATAAGTAATGTTACCATACAGGAGAAATGACACACAGGCGACGAACCACCACACGACGGACGCCATCAGTCGGGCCGCCACGCAATCAGGCCGCCACGCAACCAGGCCGCCACGCAACTGGACCTGCACACAAGCGAAATACTACACAGACTAGGTGCCACACAGGTTGGGTGTCACTCTGGTCAGTGCCACTCTAATCGTCAAACTATGAGTTTATTCATCATATATCCTGTGTCACGTCTGCCATAGCACGATACAGGTAAGATGTCACACAAGGGTAAATTTCACAGAGGCGAAATGCCACACATAAAAATGCCACACCGGCGAAATGCCATACAGGTAGAATGCCTCACAGGCTAAATACCACACAGACTAAATGTCACACAGACTATGCCACACAGGCGAAATGCCAAACAGGCAGGATGCCACACAGGCGGGATGCCACACAGGCGGGAGCCACACAGGCGGGAGCCACACAGGCGGGAGCCACACAGGCGGGAGCCACACAGGCGGGAGCCACACAGGCGGGAGCCACACAGGCGGAAGCCACACAGACGGGAGCCACACAAGCGGGAGCCACACAGGCGGGACAAATAAATAGAAGTTAATAAACATTGTCGACATATCAGCTCAGTAATGTTCATTCGTCATATTTTTGAAACCAGTAGGTACTTAACGACTGTAGTAGTACCTCTATCTATAATATAGGGGCACCACTGCAGTAGCCGTACTTATATACCTGTGCGTAGGTATCAACTGTTAGACTATACAGTATACTTTTCAATATGAAATTTCTAAAATCATAAGGTAGTGACATTAACACGCTTCACTAATAACTGTCTATAGATTCTCAGCTCGTGGTCAATCCTTCGACCAAATCTGTACTAAGTCAGTGATAGGTAACAGTCTATCTGCTATCATAACCCGTAATAACGGTCTACGAGTTACACAACAAGTAATCGTCACAGATCCGAACAACTGTTTACGGTGTCATCTCTACAAAAACAACATTATTTCTACCGCCCAATATCAAAACTAAATCAGAAGTTTAATAATAAGAAGCTCTCACGTCTATTTGATACGCCAGTTATAGGTAACAGTCCATTTGTTGCCACACCAAAACTAAACAAGCAATAATCATCGTCATCGATTTTAACTGTTCGAACGAGTATACTCTATCTAGACTTTACGTTACGTTTAAGCTCCCATTTTGAAACCATTTAACAATGTTTGTAATAACGAAGGCATCCCATATTAAGCCGCCTTCTAAAAAAATTACAAAATAAAATTTGCTATCTACAGCCACAACATCCGAGACTTTCGGTGCTCTTAGCCCAATGAGTCACACACATGACTCCCGGGTCACTCCAAGTCAGCCAAATAAATCTGGATGTTTGACATCAACAACAATTCAGGTACTTAAAAACTTGTACTGGCAGAAGGATATGAAATCTCACCATTGCTTACACTGTCTCATCTTACTGGCACAACAACAGAACTCAAAATAGTTACATTATAATAATCAAGGAAATTTCAGTACTCGAAGCTAAAAATAATTTATAAAACCGGCTATTGAACTATCACCAAAATATCTGGACTTTCTCATCATCGTTATCGTTCAACACTTTCTCACAAAGCTTAAAACAACTACCTTCTATTAGCCACGCTCCCATAGCCTCCATCAGGCCGGTAAGCAACCATAAAACTCTCCCATAGGCTCCATTAGCCCACCATCACTGATAAAACACGATCACCTTCATCCGATGATGCAACAAATTTTGAGAAAACAAAACGATCACATACTTAAATCTCATAAAAACCTCGGCTCGATAGTCGTCACGTATTGGGTTGGCGTCTTAGATTGATCCGTCTAACAAAGTCTTTATCCAGGTCAAACTAAGTCACATTAACTTAGTACACATGGTTTTCGGTCGAACTAAGTCACAGGTTTATCTTTAGTTACTCAAAACATAATTCGAAATTATCTACCGTCAATCAGTTCACTTACTCGTGTTTACTTTTTTTTCGTTAAATAACTTGATACTAATATAAAATTACGTTACTAACCAAACTACCTTTTTTTTGTAGTATTAAAAGAAATGTATATCGGTGATCCCATTTTTACCGCGGATATCTTATCTCTCTATTCTACAACATTGGGAAAACACGACCACAATAACAAACATTAAACTGAAATATGGAAAATTTCGTTCGAATTTCTTCTGTTAAATGTAAACAAACACGCTAATATTTTTTCTCTTTTTTTCTCTCGATACATGTTTGCACCCTCCCGCTCGCATAGAAATCGCGGAGATGTGTACGGGGTCGTTATTGAATTTGCACATTCGAAGCCTATGTGAAGCCTATCCTATCTCTAAGACAACATCCTAAAGTACACCAGCTAATTATTCCATAAACTCACTGCTACGGCATCCCTGCCACACTGTTATTATCAAATATTTACTTAATCAGCAATCTGGAACGACTTATGGTGACGGGAAAAGTCGAAGGCAAGAGACCCAGAGGCCGAAGTCCGAAGAGATGGGTGGACCAAATATCCGAACGATTCATCGAAACCGATGGAGACATGCCGTTTACCGAAGATGTCAGGATCCTCAGCAGTGAGGCAACGATCAAGAAGAAGAAGTCAGTCAGCAGCAGCACCACCATAACTATGCTTACGGACTCAATTTATAAAAATAATAGCACTATGCTTTCCAAGTATTTCTTATTGTTGTTCTCTGATAACTGACGTGATGTTGGTAATACGTAAAATCATAGTGTACCATGTTTCAAGATGGTAAAATCTTAGATTAAATAACACTATTTTTACTTTAAACACTGTTTAACATTGGGACGGATTTAACATAATTCTTACTATTTTTGTGGAGTGATTTTTTTTCTTAGTAACATTCTATCAGTCAGCCTACATTAATTGACATAGGTACCCGCAAAAGCTAAAATTTATTAAACTTGGCAGTAGTTTTTGACATTTTTACCAACAAATTGTAACACTGACGTAACTGACGTTGTTTATGTTTTGTTTACATTATTTCTATTTGTAGTTTCACTAAAGATACAAATAAACCTGCCATTCTCTCTACTAAGGGTATCAATAGTGTTTCTGTCAGAATACTTTTCTGAATTGTCAAAGTAAATAACTCCTAAAATCCGCTAGGGAGCCTCTTCAGCACAGGTTTTTACTAAATAATAATTATGTATAGGACTCACCAGATAGAGAGGAACTGTTAATATCACATCATTTCTCAGTCATGTACACTCGCAGATTGTCTACCATCGTCCCATGTTGAAACAATCACGTTCAGGCTATCAGTCCAGCGTTGCATTCCAATGTTGTTCTCGTAGGTGAAGCGAACCGTTGTGCACCATTGTTATGCAATAGAAGAAAATAATTGTATTAGTAAAACAAAAATAAAAAAATAATATACACCGTTTTTAATTGTTTGATTTTATTTTATCTGCATATTAGAAATCTAAGCAATTAATTTAATTGTGGTGTCAAACCACACTGCTAAATGAATCTAAATGTAAGCGTTTACTTTAAAGTCATTGAATAAACTTTAGCTGGCTAATTTAGAACTACGCAAATTATTTAACTAACACAATTTTATATTTAAAAAGTAAAATATTTTACATGAGTAATCTAAATTAAATTTAACAAAAACAAAGAAGCCATACCAAAGTGCCGTCCATAGTAAGTTTCACTCGATTTTTAATAATGTTGTCGATATCCCAGTGGTGCTCTCGAAGGCCCGGGGTCTGCCTTGACCATGACCCATTTGGTACAGATGATCTGCTGTTTACTTTATGAATCCCCCAATCTTTCTGACGAAGTCTTTGTCTTATATCTCGGGGTGTTTGAACTCTTGGCTGCGCTTTGAACATGTTAAATCATTTTACATTTTAATGTAGACAACTCAACTGGATCAAGTAATCACCTTTCTTTTATTATTACGCTTCCACGTAGCGTATCTGCATTTTCTTTGTTGCTTTTCATCATACCATCTCTTGGGCGTTGCGTTCGTCATCACCGCTTCTGATGTCGTCGCGTGAAGGAAAGGGGTGTATCAGGATCATTGTCATCAGGGTGGTGATATTAGTATTAGATCGTATTCGTCCAGATAAATTAAAGAAAAGGTTCACATTTACTCCACTGTATTTATTCCATTTCATTTTTGCACATCACTTATAATTTCACTAGAATTCAGAGTGGTTTAACAAATGTAGGCAATTGAGGTAATTTACTTTCCTATTTCAAAGGTGATTTTAAAATTACTTTATTTTTAAACGTAAATAACACTTTCTATAAACGAACTTCAAACGTAAACAAACGAAATGTGGAGACAGTTTCAAGACGTGTCACTCCTCGGCGGCGGTCGCGCCAAGAATGGCCGACACTCGGCCCGAGTCGTGCCGTCGAGACTCTGTCAGCACGCCCCACCAGAGGGCGCACTCCCACTTCCGTTTTCATCGTTATGAGTCCGTACTATTGTCCACATGATTCCATACTATTGACCGCGATCCGTCATATATATATGATGATGTCTAAAGTATTGTTCTTGCCAAATGGTCTCTGTCACGAACAAACTTGTGCAAACTTCGTTACTGCAATGTTGTTTAAAGTTTTCAAGTATCTACACAAAGTGACAGCGTACGCTACTAACAGGGTTAAAAGGCAAACTATAAACTTACTAGGAGTAATAAGATTGAGCACTCAAATTACCAGCAGAAAGCAATGGCGAGATCTCTAAGTTGGCGAGGTTGGCGAAGTTGGAGCTGCCAAACCAAAAATGAACAAAATAATTAATTAGTTTGGGCACTTATGAATAGGAAGTGGTCTATGGCCAAATAACGATATAGGTATAGTACCTACACATATATTTTTTTTATATGATGTGTGTTGTATAGTATTTATGTATAGGACCATAGCCTACTTCATAAAGGTGGCCAAAATAGCACCGTCAAATACATCATTGTAGAGGAGGGAAACAAAATCTGACTGGCAGTTATAAAAAATGTATAAACATACATTTTTCCCGTAGTTATACTAACTAAATAGTGGACCCGGCAAGACTTTGTTCTCGTACACCTGCTTTACCTCTGCATACCCTTTTTTTCTTGCTTATAAACCTTTCTCTTGAATCACAACTCAATAATCATCATCTATTGTTCAAAACTGCATTAAAATCCGTAGCGCAGTTTAAGATATCAGCGAACATAGATACATACATAGCGACAGACGGCGGGAAGCGACTTTGTTTTATATTATGTATAGATAGATGGCGGTATGCTTACACTAAGACAGACAGACTCGGTCACGACAGCTTCGAAAAAAGTACCTGTCGCCGATCCTCTGCGGACGCCACACAATAAAATCAGCTTCATCATCATCATCACAGCCCGTAACAGTCCACTGCAGGACTTAGGGCCTCTCCCACAAAAGGGGAGGTTATTGCCATAATCTCCACACTTGGCAGGCGGGTTGGAGATCGCAATGTTTAAATAATACAATGGAAAATGCTGCTGCCCATTTTCTAGACTACGGAGACTTTTGATCTTTTGCCTCGAAAACATTAGTCGCCTTGTACGACACCCATGAGTGTAAGGGGTTGGTACTATTCTACTCTGCCGGACACCACACGGCCAATCAGTTTGATTTACTCGTAATTTCCAGTGATTCTCAAACTTCATACAGGTGGCAAACAAGCTTACGGCCTGACTAATGGTAAACAGTCACCGCAGCCTATGGACGTTTGCAATACCAGGGGCATTACCCACGCGTTGTCGAACCCGTAAAAACCTTTTCACCCCTTTCTTGAGGAACTCCATGTTGTACTTTCCAGTGAAAGATGAATATGTGTGCAAAGTGTGATTCACGATCTACAGACAGTTCCATGTGCAGCTCGTACAATTGGCACCGGGATTTCCCACTGGAAATCCCGCACTGGAATATCCGAAGTCAGATACAGAAAGTTGAGTCCAAAGCGTAAAAACAATCACCGCAGTCACCCAATGGGTGCTTTTATAATTTGTAACGTGACGATATTATCGTGGACGTCTATGATATAGGGGAGAGAGAGTAAGAAAAAAGTTAAATTGCAGGGCTTTTCTGAGGGTGATTCGGCTATTGTAAATGATAACTTTACAAAGTATAATAAAAGCGTACTATCTAAAGCCAAGGTTTTGGCATAGCAGAACTAATTCACGAATAAAAAAATGACCACTTTCAATAGTCACGGAGGTCAGATGGCAGCTGTTCTACTGTAATTCTGATCTGATTTTAATGGGATCCTTTAAGAGGTATATTAGAGGTCTCCTTAGATTCGGGCAACGCATTAATATCACCCCTAGTGTTGCTGATATCCATGATATCCATAGGCCCGCATGCCTGTTTGTCCGCAGTATTACATAAAAAAATACTTTTGTAATTACTAAGGTACCTGATATGCTTAATCCTGGTTCATGGTCAATACGTACATCGGACCCTCGCTCAACCGGGATATTGACGCCAAGATGATTATTTTATGCAGAACCCTTCGTATACGAGTTCGACTAGCTCTTGGCTGGTTTTTATTTTAGGTACTTAAGGCGGGAAAATACCCCTACGCTGTAATTAAATAATATTGGACTCTATTGTGTAGGACATTAGGTCCTTAGTAATAAAACGCCTCTCAGTCTCTCAGACTCGCAATCTTGAACCCATATAAAAGCTATACTTGAACATCTATTTGTAAGGCATCTATTGATTTAGGAAATATTATGAGTCCTCAGACTGCTATACTTATTAAGAAAGGGTAAAGGCATTTCATCTTGGTTGTTTTGGGTGGACTCCCCCACATTTTCGAAGCCCGATTCAAAGTTTACGTTACATGCTTGTGTTTGGTACACAGAAATTGATATGTATGTAAAGGTACCACGACTTCGGTTACTTTGACAGATTACGGAAAAATTTGTATACTAAATTTATTTTACTGGCAATAAAATATAAAAGAAATATTTCTCGACGCTATTGAGTATTTTATAACCATAATAAGCCGCCTTCGTTATTGAACACCATTTATTTATTTATTGAAACTATACTTAGCTCATGGTACTGGTTAAATATTGGTAATTTTGAACGTTGGTTCTTACTTGGTGACTTTGAAAAATGTAATGTGAAGTGACAATTTAGTACCTACTTATCTCAAGATTTCATTCTTTGTGAGTACCTTATTTATGTTCTGTGCGATGCGAATGTTTAAGTTAATACCTACTTACCTGTATTGTATTCTCGTGTAAGTGACTAATTATGTCTTTAATGAGAATAAATTATCTTTAAACCTAACCTATTTAAAATTTGTCGGTTTATAATATCTAACTTTGGTGTCAACGTCTACTGCGTCAAATGTTGATGAAACATTTGACAAGAATCACAACTCCATGAAAGAGGGCGATAGGTCTTTTTCTGAAACGTCTTTATTCTAATTTCACAATAGGGCCATGTTAGTTTCTTTTTCCGTCACGTTCGTTTATATCCATGTCGCATTGTTGGTGGCATTCGAACTCTATCATAAAATACTAATGCTTCCGGTCTTGCTACATAAAACGCAGAACTAGCGCCACCATTTCAACCACCATTCCATTTCACCTTTCAATTTAATCTATCCAGTATTTTCCACCGATTCTTCCACTCATGGACCTCAAAATACCTGAAACATTTGAAATGGAATTTCAACTGCTAGAAAAACCGATAAATTGTCCGCAATACGGCGTGTGTGCACCTGCATCTATCAATATTTGATAGTCACATCACCAATGAAGCCGAACCTCGCCACGGCGGTCTGAGTGGGTGTTATTTCTATTTATATGAAACTGAGCCTCCGGGACAAAGCCAGAGCAGCCGCGACCCTTCGCACGTACGGTTGCAGCGGCTGTAGGGTTGCCACGATAGAGATTTTCTGTGAAACTTTTTATGTTAATCGATTGGCCATCCGATGACATCGACAGCGACGTCAAAGCCTGCGGCTTAGGCAAATTGGCGGGAGGTGACGGCGGTCATTTGTGACCCTAAGATGCCGATGAAGCTGAAGGGACAGGTCTACAAGACCACTATTAGACCTGTTCTCTTATACGGCAGTGAGTCTTGGCCTCTACTAGAGTGACACAAGCAGGAGTTGCGAGTCACGGAAATGAATGCGGTGGATGTGTGGGGATTCCTGAGTGAGATGCATGCCAACGAACTCACCACTAAGGATGCTGAAAACTTAGCAAAGTGGACTAAAGCAGGAATGTATACCCCCGTGGGTTGCGCGGAAGCGCAACTGGAATTTTCCAACCTGATGGATAGTGGTTCCCCATTCCAAATGGAATTCCACATGTAGATATAAAAATAACCAGCTTGGCGTAAGTGTCCCGATTGTAGAGCATTGCAACACCACTGAAACTCAATATAGAATATACAATACTCAGTATAGAAACTCAATATTGTACCCTTGTTTGGCGAAACTCTACCTCTACCTGCTTGCTTCCCTGTATTATTTCCCTGTAGTATACGTGGCAACAAAGTTTCCAAATCTACTATAACATAGTATCCTATCATATTTTGAGTCAATATACTACCCATAAACTGTTGTAAATATACGAGTATATAGTAGCCAAATCTACTATATTTTAGCAATACAGCGGTAACACCTTCTTCAGGTATAATAAGAGGTATTTGGTCATAAAATACACTTTGTCTTTAAATTAAAAGCACCTATTTACGTACTAAATATTTAACCACTTTAATTTGTGTGAAAGGATCTTCGACAAGAGTGTCATAAAAATTGTAAAAAATCGGCTCAAAAATAATAAATAAACGATACTATATTTTATATAGACACAATTTTGGACACCCTCTATGTAAATCCCCTATATTCTTCCTGAACTCTTTTGGCAACCCTAGCGGCAACCCTACAGAATGCGCCGAAGATGCGGGTCAAGTGCGGACTCTTCGCTCCCGCTAGTGCAGCCACTCCGAGATAGGTGTCTGTTACAAACGCTTATACCGAGTTGTGGGAAGAAGATATTCTTATCTATTATTCGGTAGGTCGTGTAGTGTCCGGAGTAGAATAGCACCCCTTACTTTCGTGGGTGTCGTACAAGGCGACTAATGTTTTTTTGTGTTCTAGAGTCTCCGTAGGCTGGAAAAAGAGCAGCAGCGTTTTCCATTGCTTTATTTATAACACTGCGATCTCCAACCCGCCTGCCAAGCGTGGAGATTATGGCAATAACCTCCCGTTTCGTGGTAGAGGCCCTAAGTCCTGCAGTGGACTGTTATGGGCTGTGATGTGATGATGATGCGGTAGGTTCTTAGGTCTTCATTAATGAGATCGCCGTCTATGAGAGAGGGGGGTTGACTCCCCCGCTTAGGATCATTCCTGGTCCAAAGGGTTTAATGGGCACATTTGGACCGAGGATGGCCCGGGGTGGCCTGTTTGAATAGGGATCTTAGTCAGTATCCTCTTTTATTCTAATGTTATGTTCCTTTTTTTTCTTTAAACTTTTTTTTTTAAATGATATGAAGAACTTTATTTACATTAAAAAATATATTTACAACTTAAAAAATATCTGCCCCAAGTCCTCTGAATGTGGAAATGTGCCCAGAAAGCTGGCCGCGTTGCCCCGCTGGATAGCGAGGCTTATACGCTGTCCCAAATAGAGGCCAGCCTTCTGGTCATTGCTAATGTCGACCAGGCGCATGATTAATTTCCTATATAGAGAATGTGCGCCTGGTCCCCACGGCCCCAGAGTTTAACTTTTTGTTTGTTGAAAATATGAATTATAATATTTAGAAAATAGATAAGTTGGTTCCTCAGTCTACTCCGTGACAAACGAGGAACGAAGTTTGGTGTGAGAAAAACACATAATGGAGAAATCTTCACGTTCAGGCGACTGAATGTGGACTTAACCGTGAACCAATCAGGTTAACTCACGGAGGTGAGATGGCAGTCGCTCTACTGTTATGACCTGATCTACCAAATCCTGGATCATGGTCAAGCCGGACACTATTTCGCATTCGTTGGAATCAATTATTATTTAACAGCAATTCTAGTCTATGTAGTCAGACTTCGACTAGATAGGTAGGTACGTAGAGACCTAGATACTTCTAATGGGAATTGAAACCGCTAACGACTTAATGAATCTTTGATTCAAAGGTCAGATCTGGGGCCCTATTTTTTAATAGCTTACCTCAATTCGAACGGTTTTCAATTTTTATTTTCGGCATGAAAAATTCGATATTTTGATACATGATGCTCATTTTCCCTATATATAAACGTACTTTTTCGGTATTGCCTATGTGACTAAAAATATTGAATTATTCAAAATTGAATACCGTTGAAATCGAGGAGAATCTCTCTATTTTTTAAGCTAGCACCACGCGAGCGCTCGCCTTGTAATGCTTGTCTTCTCTATCTCTAGCAACTTACCACGAGTGTGTAAGAGATAGGTAACACATGCGAGCGGTTTCAAAAATCGGGCTTAATTTATTGGCGTTTTTTGGCCAAACATGGACGAAGACGTTGTCTGCGACTTGCTAGCAAAAGTTAAATGCATTTGTCGCTTGCATATAATAAAGTAACCCTGAAAAAATCCCTTGCGAAGCCGAGGCGAGTGGCTAGTATGGTAGAATATCGCTAACGGCTTACGGCACGATGATGGTGGATTAGACATCACCGTGGGGACGAAGTCTTCAAATTGATATAAGTCTTACACTGAAATTAAACTACTATTGCACGTTATACACCCGAATAGTAAGTGTAACTATTAGGCTACACTGTATCTTGACATTCAATAGGTCCTACTTTAGTTCCCACGAGAACACCATATAACCGAATTTCATGCATAGCTAATATTCATTCATTTACGTAAAGATAAAGGTCATACGTGGGCTTTTTAAATGTTGTCAGAAATTGGATAGGGATTAGGTACAGCGTAGGGCTTTTTTGTTATTTATTTCAGATGGGTTTATTATTTCCCAGCGTAGGCTACGGGAGTTATTTTAAATAGTACCTTGTAATATTAACAGGCTGCATTTTTCTCTTCACAAAAAAAGTAAAATGATGCGGGCGATATTGACACAGCAAGCGAACCAAGGTCACCGACATAGCCCTAAGGATTGTCAGGCTAAAGTGGCAGTGGGCAGGGTACATAGCTCGAAGAACAGATGGCTGTTGGAAGACGCAGTGTGGGTAGGCCTCCCACGAAGTGGACCAACGACCTGGTAAAGATCCCAGGTACCAGTTGGATGCGGAAGGCACAGGACCGGCCTTTGTGGAGATCTCTAGGAGAGCCCTATGCCAAGCAGTGGGCATTCTTTCGGCTGATATCATGATATTGACATGCCTTTTTGGCGGTAATGTGGAGGAGAGAATTCCAGCCGCCATTGTTGGCAAGCGAAGATGGAGAAGGTGGAAAAGGGTAATTACCCACCTGGCCGAGTTGCTGTGACCAGGGGACCGAAGTCCAATGGACGCTCTTTGGATCTTGTATATAAGCGTTGTAGATGGAACACTCCGTTAGCGCGATGTAGATTTGACAGTTGCTGTCATGCTGATTGTCTTGCCAATACGTGTGTGCGAGCTCTCTTTGATTCACTATGGAGATCGCTACACCTTCATAGGTAATATGTATTTATTATGATGGTGAGCACTCTGGTCTACTTAGACGAGCCTCCTCGATCTTATGCACGTTATATTATGTTATTATGTTAAATTCAATCTCACTATTCGTGTGGCCGCATGTGGCCCACTGAAGATGTACTTACACGCCAGTAGGAGTAGCGAAATTATGATAATTTTGAATGTACCGCGATGTGTCTCCGCGATAGTCGATAGTCTCAGCTAAAGAGAAAAAAATTACGGGGTCTCTGCCTATCTGCCTATACGGGCGTGAGTGTGTATGTATGTCATTGTAAGTATGTACGTAGGTATGTGTCTTCGCGATGCGATACCGCAAACTCGCCCGCAACTATTCGAGCTAGTGCTAGATAGATACTATTACTAAAAATACTAGATAGTATGTAAGCTTGTTTGCTACATCAGTGGTACCATCGGGTTAATTAATATGTGAGCATTGCCAAGGTTTCAAATATAAATGTACATGGAAGGGTACTTATATATCTAAGCAGTTGTACATATGTTTGATTGATGAATTTGCTCAGATATATAAGAACCCTTCCATGTACATTTATATTTGAAGCCTTGGCAATGCTCACAAATTAATTAACTCGACTGTACAAAAAAGGTCATGTTAAGAAAAAATATTGATCCAGGAACACATCATTCGGAAGGCAGGAAACGCTTATACGCTTAGACAGAATCAATACGAGTACTGTAACTTCTCAGTCACCCTAATACCTATCTGTCTGTATAAATACACACATACGAGTATCTACCTATAAAGAGTAGACATAACATATTAAATATCATTTCACATATTGAGGTTTGGCCGTAAGCAAGTGATCGTCTAGTTATTGATTTAAATTTTCAGACCCATTACGTTGTGTACACATTTTAAAAACGTCACAAGGAATATGTAAGTTTTATAGCAATTATCTGTAATTCAACTGCACGAATTAGGAAGATATTCGCAAATGAATAAAATTTAGTTCACATAGATTACTACTAGTATAATATTGTAATAGTTTGATAGTAAAATAGTTTGAAATTTAGTTTATATGTAATATGTAGATACTGTAGTAGTACTAGTAGTAGTATACTAGTTGTAGTAATACTGTGGTACTACTTTATTAGTTTTAAGTGTCCAATTTATTCTCGGTATAGGTGTATCAACAGATTTTCTTATTTGTATTCCAAAGTCTATCAGCGAAGACCTGTAATTGGCTTTCTGTTTCGTAAGATTGTTATTATTATGTTGTTGGATAGCTGTTGGTCTTCCAAATAAAATAAAATAAAATAAAATAGATAAAAGTAAAGTCAAATATCAAAATCCGCGTAAAAAAGATGATTTACATGTAATCCACGCAAATCGAAATAGTCAAACAATTTATAAAATCCGTACGGAAAATCAAACAAAGTATTAAAGTAAACATGCGACTTAGCTTTGACAGCACTCGAAACGGCAACGGATTCTTCTTTCTTCTGTGGCCACTCTAACCCTATGATTGCGAAACCCTAACGTTATCCTCACTTAAATAATATAGAATAGAGGCCATTAGGTCTCGGAAAACCTACCTAATCGATAAGGAACTGAGACTCCCATCACACCTCATATCTCAGCCAACCAGCAAAGCCTTAGAAATCAAACGAACCAGTGACCTATTGTCTACTTCGCTCATACCGTCACACATATTCCGATCATCTCGTCAGATGTGTGCCTAGTGTGAGGGACGATAACGACTCGGGCCAGGTTTCGATCCAAAATCGAGATTCATGTCCGTAGGAAAATGTCATTAAAGCTTTAAAAGCACAAAGGGTATTAAACGGAACATGGGCCAAAATCGTACCAGAATTCGGCGGCAAACCTAGGCGTAGACTTAGTTAGAGCGCCTAGGCCATCGAAGACCAAGTCGGGATTCGTACCGGACTCATTCTCTTAGAGTGTATTCGATGTCACATCCGAAACTGTGTCCCAGGTTAGTTTTATAGTTTTTTATTCAGTGCGGGTGTGTACTGATGATATTTAATTTGGTAATATTTTTCTCAAAATTTGTGTTTTATTCACCTTACACACTTATGCTGAAATCTCTAAAAGCCCTAATAAATACTCTTAACTACCATAAAGTAATGAGAATCTAACTTACGCTTTCGAAACTTAGAAACAAAGACAAATATAAAAAAAACAAAATCACTGACACTACGTAGATTAAGAAATAGATAGAGAACGAAAGAAACGACACAAAGCTGAAAGATAACACAAAATAATGAAGCACTTATTAATTTAACAAACTACACGCGAGTTGTAATGAATTTTTCGAGGAAATTTGGAAAAGCCTGGGGTTTCTTAGTTACGGAAATGGATACGATGATGCTCACGCGACGCGACCCAAGGGCTGACTCCCTAGTTTCTCCTACTCTGGCCACCTTGCTTTAAATCGTTATCGTCAAAATTCCCACAGTTCAATAGTTCAAACAAACAAAAAATTAAATATTTCTAAGTTTATGAGGTCTAAAGCGACTGCTCTTATAACGTTCGCACATCCATAAATTTTACAAAATGTTCCTGATAAACCGAAAATAGTTAAATGTTACAACAGCTAGGGATGTAGGGATGTGTGCATACGACGTTTTATTTATTTACCGAGTCGATTAAATTTAACAACGCAAACAAAAATACGTAAGCAAATGGCTTCGATGTGAAATTTCTTTAGACCAACATTTATACCTACCTTTCTCAGGCTTAGATTATCCCGGTTGACTGGTAGATAAGGCTATTTTAGCTTTAAGTCCGCCACTGTACTTTTGTGCATAAAGCTTTAATAAATAAATAAATAAATAAATTTATAATGTAGGGACTTATAAGTAAACAATATAAAGACATTTTAGGTACTATAAACTCGATGTAATGTTTCATCAGACTGAGTATAGAGATATATTTAATTCCTATAAAGCAAATCCATTTGAGTCATCAAACAAGTAGATTAACATTAAATTCTAGACTCGTTTAATATTTAGGTGTGCTTTTATTCAATTATTTATTTCGATATTTCGTTGGAACGTATTTGTATGAATTTCACATCACTATCACTTGTGAGTATTTTTCTTGAGTCCCATACTTGACGCCAAACATTTAAGATATTCACGATATTTCGCCTGTCGTCCAACCAATCAATAGCGTAAATTTATTACGAGCTTTTGAAGTAAAATATTTCTCTTATCGTCAAATAAATTGTTTAAGTTCATTACAAAACCAAGTTTTGGTTAAGTATTTGAGAGCATTTGTTAAAAGAAATCATGATAAGCAAACTATTTTTAACCACACACTGCTCTGTGTATGATATGCGTATTCATTTCCAAGTCCATCAACTACAACCATATGATATATAAATAAATTGTACGGTGACGAGCTCATGGTACATAGTGATCGTTACAGTACATAGTATAAAACAAAGTCGCTACCCACCGTCTGTGCCTCCTTATGTATCAATGCACGCTTACATCTTTAAACTACGCAACGGATTTTAATGCGGTTTTCAACATTACATAGAGTTATTTAAGAGGAGGGTGAAACAAGAAAAAAAGGGTAAGTAAGGGTAAAGTAGGTGTTAACTACAGTTTCCTCAAACTAACTACACAGACATACAGATTTACTATTAGGCCATTAGCTATTTCGTCTACGGAATTTCTTTTATTTTTTTTCTCATACGAATGTTTTGGTTGTAAAGGTGAGAGCACACTGCCAAAGGAAACACTCGCTGCAGCCAAGCCTAGCTAACAAGCGGGTTTGATGTTGTTGTGACCATGGTTTGCGATATTTTCAGAAAGTCCGCCTGGATGATTTCGAACTCGAACGTCGTATATATTTCTATTGTCAAACGTTCTATGTATATGTTACAGGAAATGTGTGAAACCTAGGAGTTGTATACATTTCCTAGAAAATATATAGGTACGTGTTTGGCGTTGTAAATTGGCGGGCCAATTTAAGAAATATGTAAAATGATTTTATCATAGGTCATCAATTGTCATTGGTGTCATTTCATTCCTTGGAAATGTATGTATTTTCAAGGCTTTGTACGCTATTATATTAGCAGTAAATGTATTGTTTGAGGTTATGTTGATAATAAAACGGGATAATTTCACTGCTCCGGCGCTCAAAAAACACTTGCAGCAGAGTTGCAGCTGCAAGAGTCATTTTACTAACACGCGCCAGTTTTACGCGCAATCTTATGATTATTTGGGGACTAACGTAGGGGAATTGAAATTTTAGGATGGTATTAATAACCCTAGTGTATTTTATTTTATTTTGTTATTTATGAATTTTTAATACTTACAACATATATCTTCAAACCACTTTCGTTTCTTTTCAACCCCCGACAAAAGAAGAGGCGTGTTATAAGTTAGACGTATGCATCTGTGTATCTATGGCTTTATGGCTTTGTGAATGTATGCAGTTTAGCTCCCGAATGGATGGATCGATATGGATGTGGATGTATGGAAAGCCATTTCCATGGAGACGAATCTGTTTCATTAAAATCTGTTTTGTAGCTTAAAAAACATCTTAGTTTAAGTAAACATGGTCAGGAACTATCCGACTTTTTCTGTCGGTTATGTTATTCTGATGTTTTTGCACAGAAAATTGCGCTCATTCCTATCCACCACAATGGTACAAAATATATTGATACCAAGTATATGTAATGGTATAAAAGTATGACCGTAATGTTAAGATTTCAATTCCATTGCCATACCATTTATAGCCGAATCCAATCCGTCTTTTGCTAATAGATTTACTGCTAAGCCGCCGAACCGGGATTTCCCGCCAGAATAGTCTTCGCGGGCTTAAGTAATCCGCTCTTACAGTATTTGTGTCTTTGACATTTATTCAAAACGCAATGTAAAAGTAAATTTCTTTATAAGTCGCTTTTCGCGTCTGTCTATCTGTATGTATTTCCGCTACTCCTAAACGAACAACCAATTTTAATGCGATTTCACAATAGTTAGAGAATTTATTCCGGAATATGTATGCATATTATAGTTAAGAAAACACAAGAAAACCCGTGCGAAGCGAAAAATCAATTTGCCGAATATATTATGTTCGCCCATAACTTCTGAATGGCTGCATCTATTGTACCTACATATTTGACTAATTCTTTCTTGTTGCGTGTGTAATTGTCAGGATAAAACTGGTATGTAAAAGGGGGAAGAAAGGGGTAGGCTAGGTGTAGGACACCACACGAACGAAGTCGCGCCATGCCCTAAGTATGTTATTTAAAAGTATAGAAGTTTCAGGTCTAGCATCCATAAAACAAGCTTTGCTTACATAGGGGCCAGAGTAGCGTCCAAGCATATTTGTTATTATAATTACTCGCTTTGTTTATTTTCGTACTTAAATTTAATTTTTTGACTTTATTAAAATATACACATTATAAAAAACCCAAAACAGAATAATTATAGGTTTTAGTATCATTATTATTATCGCGACTAGATAGCTAGAGAGCCGTTGGATATCAGAGTCGATCGGTGTGGGGCCGGGGGGGAGGCCAATGTTCGGCATCCTAAGGCTGAGGTGACGATAAGGATGATCCTAGCAAACCGAGTCTTTACAGCTGCAATACAGAAACGATCGAGGACCAGTCCACACAATAGCTCCACTACAAAAATGATTGAGGACCAGTCCACAATAACTGTAACGCATGGGCACCCTACACACCTAGGTCAAGAGTCCCGTGACGATTGAGAGTTCGCGTCAAAGGCTGAGTGTTGCTTTTCACACCTAGCAGTCGGCGGTATGCTGACGTAATGGAATAATTTACTTACCCTACTGCTCCATTATCACATTCGGTTCATAGCAACTCGTCCCATGCCGTACGACCTTGGGGTTTCAAGTCAACAGTGAATAGGTACGCGTGCTATATCTTCAACGTGAGTTGCAAATGCAAGCCTATTGACAACAAAAACAAAATTACAGTTCGTCCCATTCGCAGATCGTCCCTTTCTCAGCTCGTCCCATTGGTAGCTCGTCTGATTCGTACCTCGGCTCATTCGCAGCTTGTCACATTCGCAGCTCGTCCCATTCGCAGCTGATCCCATTCGCAGCTCGTTCCATTGTCAGCTCGTCCTATTCGCAAATAGTCCCTTCGCAGGTCGTCACATTCGCAGCTCGTCCAATACGCAACTCGTCCCATTGGGACAGATTGAGGTAATGAGAAGGTGTGGTAAGTTCATCAACTACCTTCTTACAAAGGACGCAGGTCGCAGGGCGGCGACTGTTGCACAAATCTAGACTGCGTGCCTCTTACATCCATATTCATTTTTGTGACATTTCGTGTGTTTATTTACTTTGGGGTATGAAACCCCTGTAAAGACATCATCATCATCATCATAGCCCGTATCAGTCCACTGCAGGACTTATGGCCTCTCCCACGAAAAGGGAGGTTATTGCCATTATCTCTACGCTTGGCAGGCGGGTTGGAGATCGCAGTGTTGTAAATATAACAATGGAAAACGCTACTGCCCATTTTCCAGCCTACGGAGACTCTAGATCTTTTGCCTCGGAAACACGCCTTATACGATACCCACAAGTGTAAGGGGTTGGTGCTATTCTACTCTGCCGGACACCAGACGGCCTCTATGCTCACTCATACTCAAACTTAAACGTTAGGTTTGTAAATAAAATCTCAATATGTAGGGTTATACATTATGTAGGTCATACATTATTATTACAGATCTGATTCAAACCGAAGATGTTGTGAAGTACTTTTACTGATAACTTTCAACGAGAAGTAAATAAGTAAGAGCTTTCCGAAGTTTAAGTACCTGAAGTTCGAAATTAAGCGCAAAGCTCACAGGATCACGAGGATTTGTGTCTCCTTTTACACGTGTTCTTAAGGTAAAGTAAGTAGGTATTCCCGTTGCGGACATCACTTTTGCAGACCAGAACAAGCTTTTTTTATGCTACTCAGTGATAAACGAGCAGACAGCCCACCTGATGGTAAGTGGTAACTGTCGCCCATAAAATCTACAGTTCATATTTAGGTTGCAGGTAACAAAAATGCAGAATCGCAGGTGCGTTGTCACAGATGAAATGCCTGGCTTTCGCTGGCTACCTTATCCTTCAAACCGGAACACAACAATGCAAGCATTGTTGCTTGGCGGCAGAATAAGGCAGTGGTACTCACCCAGGCGGGCTCCTCAGGCTAGACAGAGTTGTATCACCTAATAAGCTTGTTCCTAATTATATTTACTTAATTGTAGAGAATTTAATTTATTTAGGTACCAGTACCACGCAAATATTTATAAAAATCAAAAGAAAATCTAACTAATCTGACTAAATCCCTATCCAAAATGCCACCCCGGGCCATCACCGTTCAAAAGAGCTCTTTACACTGGGCAGCATTGCTACGCTGCATGGCGAGCGAAACCGTTTAGACCAAGAGAGACCCCGAGCAATTCTGTTGTGGAGCAATTCTTCATAATGGAACGTGATTATAATAAGACCACGTTAAGTCCGAATCCCTTTTAAAAAGAAATCAATAAAAATCTCTGTATGGCAACTTCTGCCATGTCTTTTATCCGTCATAGAACGTCATTCATAAAAGTCATAACAAAGAATTTGACTGACTTGAAAAATATTATTAGAATTATTGGCACATTGGAACGCAGCACGTAAAACGCATTCACGCGCGTGGCTGCGGATCCACATCACCGTACGTTTCCATAGACAACTCCAGAGCTGCATTTCCATAGACCACTCTAGTGTTACAAGATTGGACCCTTTATTCGTCATTCTGGCAAAATTTGGAAATTTGTGTAATTTTTATATTGTTTTATACTATTGTATATTTATACATTCAAAAATTTAGGTATTCTTCAAATTGTTACAATCATTTCATAAAATTATATAATTTAACAATATTGTTTAGGCGAATAATAATTTGAGAACTGAATAACGGAACACCTATCACACGGTACACCTGAATAATAACAATCCTGGAGACCTCACTTTACAGCAGCGGCCTATTTGACGCCTTTTTATGATCTCGACTAGTACTACCATTTCTCTTTTGGGACTAGCGTTTTAGGACCATAAGTTTCAGATACAGTTTTAGGTTTGACAGCTGTCACCCGAAATGCAACTTTTTCTCTTTTTATTTTGCTCTTCAATTCATACATTTTGCTAGGTGGGCGCCAAATTGAAAATGGACTTTTCAATAAAGCGAAATGTTAGTTCCTTTTTACACCACGTTTATGATGTATTCTTGATCCTTGTCGGTTTGTAGATACTAAAGCTTTGGTAACTGACACTCTTGGCTTTGACTTTTATATATTGTATTGAACAATCAGAAAATTTCTCCACAAAGCATTAGATATTTTGTACATTTCATTAGAGACAGCTCGTGGACTCAGCCAATATATACTATCTCTTTGGATTCAGCACTAAATTCAGTAAGTATTACAGTAGACCTACATGGCAATATTGATCTGTAGAGCACGCGTGTCAAATGTGTCAAAGAAAAAAACGACGGATCCGCATGAAAACGCGTGGATGCGTTTTCAGTGTGTTCGACTATGCGTGTTTTCCATAGAAACCGATGACAGCTCAAATAACTTTATGTCACGCACAACCGTACGGTGCTGCGTTCCAGTATGCGTATCACCTAAATAATAATGGGCAATGACTGACAAGGACAGATTATCCAATCGATATTGCCATATCCACACTTTATAATTTCTCCCATTGTCAGTCGATTCGGACTTAGCGTGGTCCTATTATATTAAATTAAATAACTATTTATTTAAATCATCCTTGTAAGTATGTAGCCCTAGTCACTTTAGTTCTAGAACAGGCGACTGAAAAATAACATTAATGAGGTAGACGTGCGGCGACTGTGAAAAGTCGAATCGCCAGAGCCTCGTCCCTCTTGTGTGAGGTTCAGGATTGAGCAGGTGAGGTTGGCTTGGTCACACGGTGGTAGAACACCACAATCTCTATACAAAGCAATATTGTGACACTGTGGAACGCCTTCATCTCATTTCTATCAATTTCAGTCAGGGCAAGCCCTAAGTCCAATTACTTTTACTGTATTATACTGGTAGTTAACCTTTTAGCTTTAGTCGCAATACATACTACCTACCGAGTCTGTAATGCCTCTTCTTAAATAGCCTAATTCGTCAAATAATTCAAGTTACATTGGTAGGTGGCAGTTGAGTCATTTGGCGATTTCAAGAGTTTAACCCTGTAATAGCATACCTACGTAATAATAGGTCTTTACCTATGAAATTGCCGTTTTGTATGAAAAAATTTAAACGATTTTTTTTCATGTATTTTGTATTTGTATTAATCGAAGTAATTACCCATGCAGTCAATGCATCTTTGCCAACGCAGTGGCAGTTTTCTGATGCCCTTCTTATAGAAATCAGCTGGACGGAGGGAGGCAACAAATTCTTCAAAGGCATTTTGTACTGCCTCTCGGGTATTGAATTTTTTTCCGCCAAGAAGTTATCCAAATTCTGGAAAAAGTAGTAGTCTGTAGGCGCAAGGTCTGGTGAGTAGGGCGGATGACGGAGAGCTTCCAACCCCAGTTCTTGCAACTTGGAGACCGTCTGCTGTGCAGTATAAGGTCGCGCGTTGTCGTGCAGGAGCAGCGGAGACGAGCGATTGACTAATGCTGGTTGGAGATGTGCCAGCTTCTGCATCATTGTGTTCAGTTCTTTACAGTACACATCTGCAGTAATGCTTACCCCGTTGGGTAAGAAGCTGTGATGAATCACACCGGCGCTAGACCACCAAACAGTGACCATCACTTTTCTAGGGGTAAGTTTTCGTTTATTCATTGTTTAGGTGCTGAACCAGGATCCAACCAACTTGCTGAGCGCTTGCGGTTATAAAACAGAATCCATTTTTCATCGCAGGTAACAATGCGGTTCAAAATTCCTTCATTTGTGTGTCTGTTGAGCAGTGCAAGGCACGTCTAGACGCGTACTTCGCGCTGGCGCTCATTGAGTTCGTGAGGCACCCATTTGTCAAGCTTTTTTACCTTGCCAATTTGACGCAAATGGACCAATATTGTTTTGACGCTAACGTCGAAAGCTGTTGCTAATTCAGCCGTAGATTGTGTATCATCAGCTTCTACAGTCGCCTTTAATTCGTCATTGTCGACCAAAGTCTTCAGACGACCGCGAGGTTCATTTTTCAGGTCGAAATTTCCAGAACGGAAGCGAGCAAACCAATAACAGGTGGTGCGTTGGTTTGTAGTCTTAGCTCCGTAAACGTCGTTGATGTTGCGTGCCGTTTGTGCCGCGTTGCTGCCACGACGGTACTCATATTCCATAATTACTCGAATTTTTAACGTATCCATGATGACGAAAAAGATTGAAATGCGATGAAAATTTTACACTAATCAATAAACAAATGACTACTTTTGGAAAAAGAATTCCACGTTTTTAAAATAAAATTAATTTGAAATTAGATATCTTAGAAAAACAAAAAATATTTTGATTTGAAATGGCCAGTATTGCAGAACGGCAATTTCATAGGTAAAGACCTAATATATGTATACCATACATTACACTATGAAAGATGGTAAGTGACGTCCCTGTTTTAAGAATAAGAGTATCTAACCAACTGTGCATAATAGGAATAAGGGCAATGCAGATTCATCGCGTTGCCTGCAGATTCTCGTGCAAATGTATGCGCGGAAAAGTTGTCAGTGATATTGGAATAGTCACTGGAAATGATAGAATAATTTATCTCTAGATTATTATTTTCAACCCCCGACGAAAAAAAGAGATGTTATAAGTTTGACGTGTGTATCTGTGGCTTTGTGTATCTGTCTATGGCATCGTAGCTCCCTAACGGATGGACCGATTTGAATGCGGTTTTCCCTATTTGAAAGCGAGTTGAACGATTGTTAAATCGAGATGTTTCTTAGTTTTGTTTCATTAAAATCGGTTCTGGAGTTTAGGAAATATTTAAGTAAGTAAATTTGGTCGAGATTATCCGAATGTTTCTGTCGGTTAGGTTATTAAAACTGATTTCCACTCCTCAGTGCGCATTTCCAGTCCTCTCATAGCTCGGTGGTTGGGCTCGGTCAAGCCTGAAGAGTCCGCCTATCGGTGTATTATAGAGGATTCAATCGTTGAATTCTTAGTCCGTGTACGGGATGGGAACCATCGAATCGAGTTATCTATATCTGGCGTCTACCGATAATGCTCAGCCCTATTTTTTAAACCGCTTGCATCCATGTAAGCAGTCGAATTCTAATGCTTGTCTTTTCTATCACTAGCAACTTACCACGAGTGTAAAAGAGTAAGGTATCGCACGCGAGCGCTCGGTTTCAAAAATAGGACCCCAGGTTTTGTGACCCGGTTTGAAAGATTAGTTAGCCAGTGTAGTTTACAAGCAAGAACATCATCATCATCATTATCATCTCGGCGTTAAATCCCGGTTGCGTCACCACGCTACACGCGGGTGCCCGGGGTCCGCCTTCATGCTATATCTAATCCACTTTGCTCGGTCTTCGGCATCCTTCATAGTGAGTCCGTTGACACGCATGTCACTCTTAACGACGTCCAGCTATCGCTTCTTGGCCCGGCCTCTTCCTCCCGTGCCTGGTGAGGGGGCATGGCGCAAGACGTGGCCAGACCATCGAAGGCGACACTCTTGTAGCTTATCTGCGATGTCACGGACACGAAGGCTACCACGGATGTGGGCGCTCCGCTATCTTTGCGGGAAACCCCACACATCCACCGCAGCATCTTCATTTCCGTGACTCGCAACTCCTGCTTGTGTCGCTCTGTTCCTTCAGTTTCATCGGCATCTTGGGGTCACAAATGACAGCCGTCACCTCCCGCCATTTTGCCCAAGCCGCGGATATTCGGGCTGTGACGTCGCGGTCGATGTCACCAGTTGCGCATAGTGCCGACCCCAGGTATCTGGTCTGATCCATGTACTCTGTCTTTGCCACATTTCTTTAACCGGGTCCACCCTTAGCCCGGTAGCCCTAACCTATTTAACACAGAGGTAGGGCGATTCCAGCGGGGCGATGCCCTATCTATGTCGGGTTTCCGTGCTCCATTCCGTGCTCGGGTGTCCATTATCAGGTGGTAGGACTCGTCAAGCCTGAGGAGTCCGCTTGGGCCTTATATATTTCTGCCGCCAAACAACAATGCTTGCATTGTTATGTCCCTATTTTAAGGATAAGGTAGCCAGCGCAATTACGGGCATGAGGCATTTCATCTTAGTCCTCACAGTGACAACGTACCGGCGGTTTTGCGTTTTTGTTACCTGTAACCTAAATATAAGAATCGTAGATGTTATGGGCGACAGTTACTACTTACCATCAGATGTGCTGTCTCTTCGCTTATCAATGAGTAGGTTAACTTACCCCTGCAGTGAAGTGCATCCATTTTAAGCTTCTTTATAGGGCTTTACGAACTCGTAGGATGCAGTGACTCACGAATCTGTAACCACGGCCCCATCAGGGTCTCCAGACCGCTTATTTTTTAATGACTTGGATAGAATCCGGCGAGCTTGGAATCCGGCAAGATTGGAATAATAAGCAACCATTCCTGGTCACTTCCATTCGCACTATGTGCCCGTCACCACGTTTCAAACAATTTACATCTACGGCTTTGACTTCCATACGACACTCATTTCGCATGCCGCGGAGTCGGTTTGCCAAGTTTCCTGCGGAATCGCTTATAAGTACATTATTAAAATATGTGTTTAAAGATATGTTGGGAGTTGAGCGCCTACTTTGAATGTGGGAGTGAGCTGGCATTTGATGGGTTCAACAAATAGGTTTCATTTATTTATTTTATAATTTTAGAAAGTCTTAAATATTTTAAACAATAGAGAGCCAATTATAGGTCTCCGCGAATACATAACTAAGTACAGATATTACAACACAACAGCAATAAATACTGTAAGCACCTGAGTAAACTAAAATGAATCTATAACGAAAAACTTGGCCGTGTGGTGTTCGGCAGAGTTGAATAGCACCAACCCCTTACACTCGCATAAGGCGACTAAAGTTTTCGAGGTAAAAGATATAGTCTCCGTAGGCTGGAAATTTTTTTGCAGCGTTTTCCATTGTTATATTGATAAAACTACGAGCCTCAACCCGCCTGCCAACCTCCTCTTTCGTGGGAGAAGCCCTTAGTCCTGCAGTGAACTGTTGATGTGATGATGAATGAAAAACTAAATACTTGATAGGTACCTACATCTACATATCACTTTCTCTCACGGTCACGGTACTTAACAAAAAGCTTTTGATTTAATAATCGCCTTGCGAACACAGCTATTGAACGAATCCAAACCAAGTTCAGTGCAGGGGCGACCTTCCTGCCTCATGTCACCATTTCATGGAATGATGTTCCCATGCATTCGATGTGACGTGATTCGTAATAATGAAGTGCTACCGTCACTTTTCAGCCACCGCACCCTCCGACGATGGGATATATTTCATCCAAACCATCTGGATGCCTGGCATCCAACTAACGTACGGGTATCGCGAGATCTTTTACAGTGCGAAAGATGTGGATTATCTCACTCCCGAAGTCTTTCCTTGGCACTATAACATGGGGTTCTTCAAAGGGTATGTCTACAAGAACCTCAAAGGCCGGCACCGCATCCGCTCTCCTTAGGTTGCAGATATCCTGGACGACTATTATTTTTATATTGACATTATTATTGTGATGATAATGAATTATTGTTATGATAATTATTATCATTTTTTAATTTTATTGACTTGGATTAATATTATATCTAATTTTGTATGTAGAAATTAGCATTTAAGATCCACATTTAAGTGTTTTTACTGTTATGTTGTGACGTTCATAAGTGTTTCGTCGATACCTAATCTGAATAAATGATTTTTGAATTGAATTGAATTGACGGTGTCCACTTTCCATCAGGTGGACCGTCCGTCCGTGTGCCGCCTTAGGCAAAAAAATACTTTCAATGTTACGAATTCGGAGTCACGTAGCTCACCTTAGGAATTCACTGGGCAAACTGACAATTGCCCAGAATTCTCATGTCGCACTTCAATTTCTTCAGGCTGTTACTGTTATAAATAAATAAGTTCTCGAAACAAAAATCATAACAAGCTGATTGCGCGGTATTGTACCTACTCATCATGACCATTCCAAAGAGCTCAAATATGATGGGATTATGTTATTGCGTTCATTTTGTATCATATCGTATCATTTTGACGACCTGAGTGGTTCAGTTGGTTAACATGCCGGTCGGCATGCAGAGGTCCCGGGTTCGATTCCCGGCCGAGCAGAAATTGAAATTATGAATTTTAATTTCTGTTACGAGTCTGAGAGTAGTATGTATCTAAAAAAGGAAATATAAGTAGTTTATCAGTTACCTAACACCCATAACATAAACTCGGCTTACTTTGGGGCTAGGCGGCACTGTGTGAATTTCTTCAAGCATATTATTTATTTGTTCCTATGACCTTCCGACTCCATCATCAGACCAGCCACATATCAGGTCACATAGATATAACAAACAGCCCAATCGGATACCAACAAATGCTCGAAAAATTGTTTGCAAATTTAGACGGACAGTATACATACGAACATTTCAAGTTAAATAAAAGCTTGTGAAAATAACGAGCATATCTCTTTCAGCCGCAAACAATCAGACGCGACGCCTCCCGTGGCCCGCGAAAATAGAATTTAATTTTTCGCCCCTATCTCTTCATGCCTACAAAAATAGACCTTTGATGAGAAACACAATCTCTCCGCGATGGCAAATGGAAAATAAACAACTGTGGGAACGGAGAGCACGGTAATTCTGTTATGGTAACTTCGCTAAAATAAATTGGAATCAGAATAATCTGATTATGAAGCAATGTATTTTCGTGTTCAGCGAATTGAGGTGCCTACCGGTTTATTGTCGATTCGATGGAGCGGTTTGTTGGTTAGGTTTCTACTGAGGGGATCACGATCATGTTGTCTTGAGGTGCACCTGTTCCTAGGGAATACCTAGCGCTTAAGTTCAAGTTCAAATATATTTATTCAATTTGTAGCGATATTCAAGCGTGTTTAGGTGCCACGGAGGAGTAGAAGGAGGGGTGGTGGCCGTGTGGTGTCCGGCAAAGCACCAACCTGGTCTGGCACAGGGCACTGCTAACAAAACTCCCGAAGTACGGTATCCCCGAGGGGCTCTGCAATTGAGTATCCAGCTTTCTGTCTGGACGGAGCATCCAAGTCTTTGTCGACGGATGCTGCTTCGATACCAAGACCATTAATGCTGGAGTACCCCAAGGTTCAGTGCTATCTCCCACGCTGTTTCTTCTGCATATCAATGATATGCTGAATATTCCCAGTATTACTTGAGATGCTCGTTATACTGGCCGTGCGAATATCCCTCGTTCCGTGGTGTCGGAAAGCCGAAAAAGACTTGTGTCAGAGATTGAATACTCCTTGGAGCAAGTTGCTCACTGGGGCAGACTGAACCTGGTGGAATTCAACCCCTCAAAGACACAGGTCTGCGCATTTTCTGCCAAAAAGGATCCTTTTGTCATGGATGAACACCCCTTTTCATCTCAAATAGTATCGGGATCCTTGGTGTCGACATATCGGATAGCGTGCGATTCCGGAGTCACCTAGAAGGTATCGCCAAACTGACTTCGAAAAAGCTTGGAGTGCTTAACCGGTCCAAGCGATACTTCACCCCAGGGCAGCGCCTGCTGCTGTACAAGGCACAGGTGCGGCCTCATATGGAGTATTGATCCCATCTATGGGCCGGCGAAACTGCGGACCTGCTTAATCCTCTGGACTCCGTACAGAGACGCGCTGTACGTCACTGTACATTGTCGACGATCCCATACAAACAAGCAAGTTAGAACCACAGGCTAACCGAAGGGACTTTGGGTCCCTGTGTGTGTTCTACCGGCTGTACAATGGGAAGTGTTCCAAGGAACTTTTCGATCTGGTGCCAACAGCACAATTCTACTATCGCACCACCCGCCGTGGGCTGGGTACTCATCCTCACTACGTAGACCCTCAGTTGGTCACCACGCGAAGGTTTGAAAGAACGTTTCTCGCTCGTACGATTCGGATGTGGAATGAGCTCCCAGCCACAGTGTTTCCTTTGGACTATGACATGGGATCGTTCAAGAGGTATGTTAGAGGTCTATTCAGAGGCGGGCAACGCATTGGTGACTCTTCTGGTGTTGCTGATGTCCATAGGCGGCGGTGACCACTTTCCATCAGGTGGCCCGCATGCCTGTTTGTCTGCCGGATAACATTAAAAAAAATGGGCAGCAGCTTTTCCATTGTTTTATTTATAATACTGGATCTCCAACCCGCCTGCCAAGCCTGTAAGATAACCTACCCTTTCGTGGAAGAGGCCTTAAATCCTGCAGTGGATTATTATGGGCTGTGGACATAGTCTGGTCACGTGGAGAACAGGCTGCAATGGAGCTCATTACGGAGTAGAGTAGTTTTTTAAAATAGCATGGCAATGGGTCTCGTCAGATACATTCGTATAATCTTGTGATCATTATGACGGTATCTTCTCCAATAGTTCGCGTTCTTCAAAAATTATTTATGTAGGTACGTAAAATACTTATTAGGAACTAGGGGATCCTGCGTAATTTCGTTCGCGTACACCTGCTTTGCCCTTACCTACCTTTTTTCTTGCTTATAAACCTTCCTCTTGAATCACTCAATCTCTTGTTGAAAACCGCAATAAAATCCATTGCGTGGTATAAAAGATCTAAGCATAGATACATAGGGATAGACGGCAGGAAGCGACTTTGTTTTATTATACTACACTGGCCGTAAAACCTAAGTACCACACTTTTAAAATTGCAATTTCTCTTAAACTATAGATGTGAGACTTATGTCATAAACAACGTTTTATAGGAAATTTCGTAAATTTTCTATATATTGCATAGTGGTGGACTAAAACCTCGACTCTAGTTTGGTTGCCTGACTTTTGGTCTTTTCAGTTTGTCTCGCATTTTTTTAAACAAGAAGTCAAATACTGAAAGGCGAACACTTAGCCCTTTCAATGGACAACCACATTTCATTACAATTAAATTAAATTACAATGAAAGCTACCTAGATTGATTTATTTTTCCAAAAGTCGGATAATAAAACCCAAGAGTAATTTTTCAGTCAATTATTTCAACCACTCAAGCTTTAATTTATTGTCTTTTATTACAATCAGCATCTTACATCATTACAGCACCTCAACCAAAATTTCTAAAATTTCGAGCTCGCTCATTCATTCATTGGTCACCCCAGCTTTTAAAACCCAAAATATCAATGATTTCGAGCTCGCTTTGCGCACTCATTCATAAGTTACAGCTACTTTTCAATAAGCTCGTTGCGGTCACTCATTCATTATTTTCCCCAAGGTACTTTTGTAAAGATCATCCCTTTTCAAAATGACAAAAATTACAAGCTTGGTCCGCTCTATTATCGCCTCAGGCTTTTATAACCCAAAATATCAAGAAATTTGACCACTTTTTAGACCCAAGATGTAAACAATTTTGAGCTCGCTTTAACCTAGCTAATTTTTTTAACTTTATAATTGATTTCCTTTAAATTACTATTGTAAGGGTCACCCACTGCTGTTAAGACAAAAAATAGCCAAAATTGCGAACTTGCTCCGCTTGCTCATTTATCCAATTATCACCTCAAGCTTTTAAGACCCAAAATGTCATACAATTCGAGCTCGCTCTGCTCGCTCACATATTCGTTGTTATCCACCATGTTTTTTAACCCAAAATTTCCGAGCTCGCTTCGCTCGCTCCTTTATTATCATTCGCCAAATCTCCAAACATTGTGACCTCGTTCATTTAATGTTTTCACACCATTTCTTTTGAGCAATGATTTAAACAATTTCGAACTCTCTACATTCGCTCATTTTTAAAACATTCACATGGCCCATACCGCCTATCAATTCAAATTATAGGAATCAATTTATCAAAAATTAAAAAAAAATTACAGAGCTCGACTATGTAAAACTAACGCCTGTGGCTTGGCTTGCATGGTGGCTTTAATCATGCTGACTCGTGGTCACTGACTGTACATTGGTGATCGACTCGGCTTCATAGGCCACCTCAGAGGCCAGGCCCCCCCTGGAAAACAGTCCTAGATACGCCAATGGTGATACAAAACACAAGACCCTCCTTTGCGTCGCACAGTCGGGTAAAAAGGATCTTATTCTGTGAACAGTACATTAGACTAATTTTAGCCAGGTGTAATAAGCGCATTACTACAATAGCTCCAGTACGTTTTTATCTCTTTTCTAGCTCCAGTAAGAATATTACCTACCTACCTAATGAAAAAGAATCGATTTCTATTTGAAAACCCCAGTTTTACTGTCTTTGCGAAAGGATTTTTGCGAGATTTTTCAATTGCGGGTAGCGGGTCGGTCTCGTAAGTGAGAGCTAGGTACCTACTACCTACCGTTTACGGTCTCCAGTGTTGATTATTGTTCCAATAACTTTTCTGATTACGGTGAAAACTGCACATTCACGCTACTGAATAAGGTCACGGAAATCAAATGGCAGATGATCTACTCGACTTTACCTGATCTGCCAAATCCTAAAATAATGGATCATGGTCCATGGACCCGGCTCCCACGCTCGCGGGAGCACAACCAGGATATTGACGCAAATGAATATTTTACGTTTCACTAAATAATGTGTCCGGTAAAATTGAATGTATCAACCACCCCATCCGCTTATATGTGTCATAGGTACAAGTCCTACAAGGCAGGACTATGAGGCAGACCTATCTGGTTCATTTTCTGGTTTATAGAGATATTTCAACTTCAACGCCGCCACCACGGGTTTCAGTAATTCCAATTCTGACGCGTGAATGTGTAACCATGATCTAATCTGGTCAGATTCCCCTGGGAACAGGGTCGCGGAGGTCAGATGGCAGTTGCTCCACTGTAATTATCTGATCTGCCAAATCCTGGAACATGGTCAAGGCGGACCCCGTACCTTCGTGCGCGAGAGCACACCCGGGACATTAACGCAAAGATGATTATTATTTTTAAGTTATCACGCAATGGCAAGCTGTTGTTAACAACCGACGCATTATGGTTTGGGCACAGATACAGTAATCGAGGATGTTATGAGGAGGGTAGTTGGAAATACCCGGGTTAAGACGTGAAATTGCATTACTCGTCAATTAATTTATTTAAAAAATAGTTATAATTGTTAATGAGTTTAAACAAGTAATTAATTTGTGACAGTTTATCATAACAAACAAGTGTTACGATTTCTATGGTGCCAGTGTTTGTGGCAAATAAGTTATTATAACGACACTAAAGTCGTAACGGTCGCCTTTGTTCAATCGAAATAAGAGGACTACGAAACAGGCGAGTATTGTTTTATTTTGCTTGATTTACTAACTTTCACGCACAGATTTAGTTAAGCCTACTGTAAAATATTCAGAATAGGTAATTTTATTAAGGACTTACTTCTATAATTATCGAAACAGATTGCATCTATCTTTCTACACCTACATACCTATTATACGTATTCATTCTTAATTGATCCCTAAATAATTATCGATTGCTATTACTACCGGTGAGTAAGTACCTGCGCGATACGTATTGCACTCGTAGGTATCCAACAGATTGCCAAGCCGCGGAAATCGAAATTTCCGAGTTTATAGATTACTCACCTACTATATTTACGTAGATAGTCGCTGTTGGTAACCCCACGAACCCCACGAATTTGACTGTGGACGTATTCGCCTGCGTATTGGAGTGTTGTGTTTGTTTTGCCTACCTATACACTTATTAAACACAAAACACGCAATTTTAAACTGCACATCGTTCACATTATCTAGTGAATAACGTTTATCCACTCACTAGGCCCAGTTTACCGGCTCTCTTCGCTTGACAATTAGTGGAAGCGAAGTAGAAGACAAAAAACATTGACGTCAGACAGCACTAACACATACTGCACAGAAATAAAAATATCGCATCAATACAAGACACAAGGCACATATTTCTCTGCGGTAGGTGCATGCGTCCGCCGTTTTGCAGATTTGGTTTAGGTACAGAGTAGGTGCTAAACAGATACCTACCTCTTTTTTCACTCTTCATAAGGTGCCCAATTAGTGCAGAAAACTTGTTAAAAGAAAATATAGGTGCCTGTGAAAATGACTTTTGTTATTCCGAAGTAGATGCTAAAACTATCATTAAAGCTTTTAAAATACGGAACATATTTGGGGAATTTCAGTTAGAGTTATAAGTACTGTTGTTGATATTTTAGCACCGTATTTAGCTTAAATTTTTAATGCTTGCGTCAAAGTAGGGGTATTCGCCGACCTCATGAAAATCAGTAAAGTGGTACCATTATTCAAATCAGGTTGTAAAAATAGTTTGAATAATTTTAGACCGGTGTCTATCCTGCCCGTTTTCAGTAAAATCTTTGAAAATGATTGTGCACTTTAACAGTAATAAATTATTTCATCAACAACAATATGGCTTCACGAAAGGCCGTAATACTACCGAAGCTGATATTAGCCTCATTCAACAAATTTTTGGCGCATGGGAAGAACATCATAATGCAGTAGGTGTTTTTTGCGATTTGTCTAAAGCATTTGATTGTGTAAATCATTCAACACTATTACTAAAATTAAAACATTACGGTTTTACGCATGATAGTCTTGAAATGATGAAATCATACTTAGAAGGCAGAGTTCAAAAAGTAAATGTAAATGGCGAGTTATCTGCGGGTGGGGAAGTGAGCATTGGAGTGCCACAAGGATCTATATTAGGGCCGTTTCTCTTTCTTGTATATATAAATGAATGATACATGGTGCAGAACGTTGCTGGTATAGTCTTGTTTGCTGACGACTCTTCACTGATATTTAAAATTAATAGGAAAGATAATAATATAGACGAAGTAAATTGTGTTCTTCAGAATGTGCTTCATTGGTTTACGATTAATAACTTAGCCTTAAACTCTAAAAAAACAAAATGCGTTCATTTTTGCCTCCCTAATGTACAAAGTAATCAATGTAATGTTATATTTGATAAAACGCAACTTGAGTTGGTAGAGAAAACTACTTTCTTAGGCGTTAATTCAAAAATTCAATGGGGCTCACACATTGCATCATTGGCTAGTAGGTTAAGTTCGGCTGCATTTGCCGTGTGGCGAATAAGGAGGCTAACGGATGTGAATACAGCTAGATTAGTTTATTATAGTTATTTTCATAGTATTATGTCATACGGCATCATACTATGGGGCAAGTGTGCTGATAGTAACATCATTTTCAAACTACAAAAGCGAGCTGTAAGAGCAATATATGGATTACGTCGACGTGATTCGCTCAAAGAATTGTTTAAAGAAATTGATGTATTGACTTTCTCAAGCCAATATATATTTGATAATATTATGTATGTTAGAAAGCATATTACCCAATTTGCTAAAAATACTGATATTCATAATGTAAATTTAAGAAACAAAAATAAACTGGTTACACCGTTGTTCAGACTTAGTAAAGTAAATTCATCTGTAATGGGTAAGATGTCATCTGAATGTATAAGATTTTATAATCATATTCCTGAATGTATTATTAATTTGCCTGAATCACAATTTAAAGAAAAGGTGAAAACAACTATAATGAAAAAAGCCTATTATAAAATTGATTAATACATCAATGACAAAAATGTATGGTGTACTACTAGCTCTTCGAAATAGGAAGATATTTATAAATTTACAATTTTGTAAATTGAGTGAGGATGATTTTATGTGGAATAGTCATTGAATAGCAAATATTTTTTAAATGTGTACGGCATTGGCAGCGCATGCTCACTTAAAAGTCTGCCTGGTGGTGGCGTGGGGGTCGGGTCGTTCTCTTCCCTCAAATATGGTTGAATTGGACGATGGCTGGGCCCTGCGTCATGCTCGTGAACGGTTGCTGCCTTGGTGGACTGGCCTGCTTTTGCTGTGCCATCTTTATTTTTATTTTTAGTTATCTTGACCGATTTGTAGAGGTTCACATCATATTCCAATCAAGGCTCACTCAAATTAAATTGACAAATGTATCAATGCAATGTAATCATATTTAAATGTACCTGTGGGTTTCTTGCCGTTTTTTTTTCCCACAGATGGTCATTTTCCTAACTGAAGCGGCGTACTGACAGACAGACGACATTCTTTTTACTTATTTGTTCCGAGCTCAGGGGGCGACGCGGGTAGGCCGGCTGGTGCGTGCGGGTGTGAGCGCCGGCGGGCTGGCTGGGGCCGGGCGCGCGCCGCACATGATTCGCCTAGGCGGTTATGTGCGTGGCGCGTATCGGTGCCCGGTGTCTCGCCGGAGTAAGCCCTCGTACGCGCTGATCGGTCTGCATGCGTCGCCCCCTACCTGGATGAGCTCGCTTAACTTCCCTTTGTTTTACGTTAGATTTTTTACTTTTGAAAAGAGATTAATTAATGTAATCCTAATTCAATAAATACTTTTTCATTTTCATTTTCAATATCATATGTGTAGATTTTGAGTCTTGTATCGATCTACTGAAGGATGATCTATCAATCTACGTCATGAGTCATGATAATTATGTCCTTGTATACCTACTTACACCACTTTAATTCTTTCTTGAGTAGGTAAGTCATACGTACTGTGGTCATACCTACAAAGGGACCAATTTGGAAGATGGTACAAAACTCTATAATAATTAACTAAACACAAGAAGGATTGTAATTTTGCAACTGACATTTGTTGGAGCACTAATCTAATAGTATAAAGCAAAGTCGCTTCCCGCCGTCTGTGTATCTATTAAACTACGCAACAGATTAATTTTTCGACGATGGATAGAGTGATTCAAGAGGAACGTTTATACCCATGAAGACAGGGTAAGTTCTGCTAAAGTAGATGTACGCGAACGAAGTCGCGCCAGGTCCACTAGTTCTAAAATACATTCCACCCATACCACACTAGTCTTTATCCAAATTCAAAATAGGACTCCATTTTTACAAATAATAAATCGTATGCCCCATAAAAATACAGGCCCATACCTAGTCAAGCGAACCCCGCATATTGCTGACGTAGACGGTAGAACGTATAAGGAAGGGCCCATAAAAGACACCTGGCTGGAAGACAGAACTGTGGTAATGACTTTTTTATGCGATCCTTATACTAACTCGGTTGATTCTGAAGGGGAAATTCAATCAGTTGAAGTATTCGCTTGTTATGGAACCAAATATAATTTATGTCGCAGAATATCTCTACTACCTAACGTAGGTTATTTTAGTTTCGATGAAGAACCGTGGTGCCAAAGTGGCTTTAACACTATGTTACAGGTTCAAATCCTATATCTACGGATGTGTAGATACGATAATAGGAGAAATACTAAATTCAGAAGCAAAAAGCGTATCAATTTTTTTTTATACCACTAATGTGGCAAACAAGCTTGCGGCCTGCCTGATGGTAAGCAGTCACCGCAGCCTATGGACGTTTGCAATACCAGGGTCATCACCAAAATGTATTGCTCATAGAATAAGAGCCATTTTTTATCACGCCTTAACAAAAGTGAAGCGACGCGTAACGTATGTTGTCACTTACATTATTGTAAGTGATAAAAAACGGACCTTGACCAATACATTCCCATTTTATTTGCTCTGAAATCACCATTTTTGCGTCTGAATTTAGTCTATTGTAATTATCCAGGTGAAACCTATGAAACTTTTGTCTTTTTGGCGGAAATGACGGTAACTCTAAAGCGCCTCCGTAGGCACTTTCGTAGTTAACAAGCGAAGTTATAGAAAGTAACGATGCGAAATATAATAATAATCATCTTAATGTCCCGGTTGTGCTCTCGCGAACGAAGGCCCGAGGCAGGCTTTGACCATGTTCCAGGATTTGGCAGATCAGGTAATTACAGTGGAGCGACACCCATCTGACCTCCGTGACCCTGCTACCAGGGGAACTTGACCAGATCGGATAATGGTTACTGTGCAGGTTTCATCACGATATTTTCCCTCAAGAGCGTTAACATTCAACTAATGTTCATAACTCCGAAGAGTCATTGGTACATGGCCACAGTGGGATTCGAACCCGGTACCTCTCGCTTACGAGTCGGATATCTTAACAATTTGGCCACCGGCGCTCCAACCGCGGACACCGAGTAAGTAACGATGCGGGAAACTTTCTCCTAAACGTAATATTGAAATCTTTTGGGTAGGTAGGGCATAGGACACATCTGGATCAAATTAAGGTCGCCCGATTGGCAAATACCTTAAAGGCTTATTACAATTGTCAAATTCAGCCTTCACACACACGAAACGAACGAATTTGTGGTTCGATAACACACTTATTAAGTCCCACTAAAACACTTATGTTGAATAAGGCTCAAGTTTCTGTCCAAATAGCTCGGCTTCCTAAAGTAGCGAGGTTTAAAATTTGACTAAGTTATGGCCACATATCTGCCTTTCTTCGACAATAACCTTACTGTTCCACTTTTTTTGAATTAGCAGGTTTTTACTGGTCTGTCTCTACTAAATCAGTAAAGTGGTGCCATTATTCAAATCAGGTTGTAAAAATAGTTTGAATAATTTTAGACCGGTATCCATCCTGCCCGTTTTCAGTAAAATCTTTGAAAAAATCATGTTAAGTCAAATGATTGTGCACTTTAACAGTAATAAATTATTTCATCAACAACAATATGGCTTCACAAAAGGCCGCAATACTACCGAAGCTGGTATTAGCCTCATTCAACAAATTTTTGGCGCTTGGGAAGAACATCATAATGCAGTAGGTGTTTTTTGCGATTTGTCTAAAGCATTTGATTGTGTAAATCATTCAACACTATTACTAAAATTAAAACATTACGGTTTTACGCATGATAGTCTTGAAATGATGAAATCATACTTAGAAGGTAGAGTTCAAAAAGTAAATGTAAATGGCGAGTTATCTGCGGGTGGGAAAGTGAGCATTGGAGTGCCACAAGGATCTATATTGGGGCCGTTTCTCTTTCTTGTATATATAAATGACCTTCCATACATGGTGCAGAATATTGCTGGTATAGTCTTGTTTGCTGACGACACTTCACTGATATTTAAAATTAATAGGAAAGATAATAATATAGACGAAGTAAACTGTGTTCTTCAGAATGTGCTTCATTGGTTTACGATTAATAACTTAGTCTTAAACTCTAAAAAAACAAAATGCGTTCATTTTTGCCTCCCTAATGTACAAAGTAATCAATGTAATGTTATATTAGATAAAACGCAACTTGAGTTGGTAGAGAAAACTACTTTCTTAGGCGTTAATATAGATTCAAAAATTCAATGGGGCCCACATATTGAATCATTGGCTAGTAGGTTAAGTTCGGCTGCATTTGCCGTGTGGCGAGGCTAACGGATGTGAATACAGCTAGATTAGTTTATTATAGTTATTTTCATAGTATTATGTCATACGGCATCATACTATGGGGCAAGTGTGCTGATAGTGACATCATTTTCAAACTACAAAAGCGAGCTGTAAGAGCAATATATGGATTACGTCGACGTGATTCGCTCAAAGAATTGTTTAAAGAAATTGATGTATTGACTTTCTCAAGTCAATATATATTTGATAATATTATGTATGTTAGAAAGCATATTACCCAATTTGCTAAAAATACTGATATTCATAATGTCAATTTAAGAAACAAAAATAAACTGGTAACACCGTTGTTCAGACTAAGTAAAGTAAATTCATCTTTCATGGGTAACTGTATAAGATTTTATAATCATATTCCTGAATGTATTATTAATTTGCCTGAATTACAATTTAAAGATAAGGTGAAAACAACTTTAATGAAAAAAGCCTATTATAAAATTGATGAATATATCAATGACAAAAATGTATGGTGTACTACTAGCTCTTCGAAATAGGAAGTTATTTATAAATTTATAATTTTGTTAATTGAGTGAGGATGATTTGATGTGTAATAGTCATTGAATAACAAATATTTTTTTAATGTGTACGGCATTGGCAGCGCATGCTCACTTAAAAGTCTGCCTGGTGGTGGCATGGGGGTCGGGTCGTTCTCTTCCCTCAAATATGGTTGAATTGGACGATGGCTGGGCCCTGCGTCATGCTCGTGAACGGGTGCTGCCTTGGTGGACTGGCCTGCTTTTGCTGTGCCATTTTTTATGTTTTTGAAATTTATTTTTATTTTTAGTTATCTTCACCGATTTGTAGAGGTTCACATCATATTCCAATCAAGACAGGCTCACTCAAATTAAATTGACAAATGTATCAATGCAATGTAATCATATTTAAATGTACCTGTGGGTTTCTTGCCGTTTCTTTTTCCCACAGATGGTCATTTTCCTAACTGAAGCGGCATACTGACAGACAGACGACATTCTTTTTACTTATTTGTTCCGAGCTCAGGGCGCGACGCGGGTAGGCCGGCTGGGGCGTGCGGGTGTGAGCGCCGGCGGGCTGGCTGGGGCCGGACGCGCGCCGCATATGATTCGCCTAGGCGGTTATGTGCGTGGCGCGTATCGATGCCCGGTGTCTCGCCGGAGTAAGCCCTCGCGCGCGCTGATCGGTCTGCATGCGTCGCCCCCTACCTGGATGAGCTCGCTTAACTTCCCTTTGTTTTCCGTTAGATTTTTGACTTTTGAAAAGAGATTAATTAACGTAATCCTAATTCAATAAATACTTTTTCATTTTCATTTTCATTTTCTAATAAAAAGAGGACTAATACTTACTGATGGAATAGTAAAAAACACTTGCCAAGTTAAAAAAGAGTGTAATAGTAAAGATATTGTCGAAGAAAGGCAAAAATTTTAGATCTCAGTACTTCAGGAGGCCGAGATTTTTAGACAGGAACTTGTGCTTCATTTAACGTGTTTTTGGTAGGATTTAATAAGTGTTAAAAGTGAGTTCGAGTTGCGGTAGTAGCAGACAACTTTTGCGAAAGCAGGTACCATTGCACTCTCCACATGGCACAAGTAACGAGATTAGAGTATATTTTTTCTTTTTCTTGTTTTGTTTATGTCTCTGTTTGATTATTATATTTATTAAATTTAATTTTAAGAATTTTGTGCTGTGTTTGAGTGTAATAAATGTGTTTTAAATGTGTTTTACTTAGATCGGCTTCGGCCGCTTTACCGCTAACACCGTCCGGCGCTCTCCAGTCGTCAATTGACCATGATTCATGCAACTGCGTCGAAATATCGGACTACTGGTACACAAAGGTAGAGCTCGTCTAATTTAAAATGACGCGCCCCACTATCGCATTAACGCACACAAGCAAGTTTAAAATATGGACGCAATACATATACAAGTGCCGTTGTAATTGGTCATTCAGTTGCCGGTGAGATTCAAACGTCGGAGCACGCGTCGTTCATTGGCTCCCACACAGATGAAGTGTCGTTATTAATATTTGCACTCACACATCGAAATCAACTAACTAAGTAGTGGGGCGCGTCATCTTAGACTAGACGAGCTCTACGCGGTAGGAAACCCGTAACATACTTTTAAAATGCTTTATAAGTGTGTTTTCGACGAATCAATTTTATTGCTCCGTCCAATTTGTTGTCCAGCAGATTGCACAAAAAAGAGAATCAAACACAATGTAAATGCTTTACCATTTATTAGAAAGAAAAGCAACATAATATAACCATTTTTAAACATAACATGATCTGCCTTCCTAATGGTAATTCAACGTAACGCCAACTTAATGTGCACAAACTAAAATTGAACAGCTTTCACAAATTATACAATGCAGATCCACCCTTTATTTGTACATTAAACATATCCAGGACTAAATAAGACTTAAAAATATACGGTTGGGAGTTACCACACTATTTACTGATTATTCCTTTATAAACACTATTTATTATATTACTTGCAGGGTGATTAATCTATAACCATCAGGAATTTGTGTTGTGGTAACAGAGGCATACTGTACTGATATGTCAGAAATCCCTTATAAGTTGTACATTGAAAAATTATCAAGGAAAGCCTGTATAGCAGAAGCAGATCTATAAGACACTGACAACAAGTCTATCGGTGGGTATCATATAGAATTATAAAACATTTCGTTAAACGAGAGTGGTTATTGTATTGGTACTTCAATTCTAGATATTCTTAGCACTTATTACGTCAAGCTCCTCACATTTTGAACATCAATCAATATATTTTTTAGGGGTATGTTCCGGGTTTCCTACCGCGTATCTTTGTTGATGAGTAGCCCGATATTTCGACGCAGTTGCATGCATCGTGGTCACGGGACGACAGTCGTGAGTCAGTCACTCACTCGTCAACAAAGGTACGCGGTAGGAAACCCGGAATATATCCTTAAAATGTGTGATAATAACCGCGATAATTAAAAATATTATCAATGAACATGTTATATTATATCACCTACTGATTATTGTTTGTTCTGTTCAAACTTTGGAAGTTAAATATTTCTAGCCGGGTACTCATAATACTATGCATTGATGTTTTCCTATACTCTCTATAATTGTCTGTTTAGTAATATTTGAACACAGGCAGATTGGCCGCATCTTATTCCCTTTATTATGTAAAATTGAAATAGGATTGATACATATTAATTCTTAATAATAACTAAAAATACAATAATTCATGAAAATATTTAAGTAGGCAAGTTTCGCTCTACAATCTTATCAGCTTTATTTACTCGTAAGATTTAAATAAATTTTTGGTGTATAATACAAAATAAACCGTATTTATAAACCTTTTTCTAATGCTTTAAATAACCGTGTCGTATACTTTGAAACAATAATATCATGTGTCAAACATTTGTAAAACATGAGCTGCCAAAAACAAAAATTACGATGACAGTACAAACATTACCAAAAGGAGAATATAATTAACATAAAATACAAGTAAAGATGGCACCAAAGATTAATTTAATATGTACCAAGTCCTATCTAAACTATATTATCTGTATATACAATGTTAAAAATCCATATATCACTGGATCAACCCTTTCACATCAATGTTTAAAATTCAGTCACAGACACTTGTACTATCCACTTTCAATTTTTTCACTAGTGGTGTAGTCTCTGGCACTTTATCCTTATCTTCTGTTGAATGGCTAACTCTTTTCCTCTTCAGGGCTTGTGCATCTTTCTTCTCGCTCTCAACGTCGACACTACTCAGTCTGCCGCTACATTCTGAGTCGCTGGATATTCCGTTGGTAGCGTTTTTTATTATTAGTAAGTCTTTTTCGATCTCTGTTAGCTCTCTAGGCTTTGCCGGCCTCCCGACTGGCCTCTTTGGCTTGTTCTTACTTGTAGAAGGAGAATCTTCCACGGTTTTCCTTTTCTTATACGCCCTCTTTACTGGTACTTTCGGCTTCTTTGGCAGGGGGTCGTCCTGGAAAATTGAAACAGGTTAAAAGTGCTAGAGAATTTTTTTTATGACATATGGCAGGAAAACAGATAGCAGTAAGTTAATTACGTAACGCTGTTACGAACAAATATCTAATTTCAATTATTAAAATTGTTACTTTTGCGAATGCGTATCATCGATTTCATGAATTTCATGGGTTCATGGTAATCATCCGTAATGGCAAAAGTTACAATTTCAATCATTGAAATCAGACAATTGTTGGCAACAGCGTTACGTAATTAGCCTACAGGCCACCTGATGGAAAGTGGTCAACGCTGCCTATAGACATTAGGAACACCAGTGGTATCGCCAATGCGTTGCCCACCTCTATAACGTTGCTCTGGCAGCAAAGACAACTGCTAAAGCCACAGCTCCCGAAATCCCCACCCCATGGAGCAGTGGTGACCTTACTCACCGGAACACGATGTACTTACAGGAACACGATAATATTTAAAATAGTATTGCTTGGCTGTGGTGTTCTGTAAGGATGAGGTATTTTCCCAGTAGTCGGGCGGCTCTAATTCGGATGAAATACCCCGCTATGCCTACCTCCCTTAACCAATGCTCAATGGTGAAGGAGAACATCATGACTGCCTGCACCGTGTAACCATGATCCAATCTAGTCAGGTTACCCTGACAACAGGGTAAGGTCAGATGGCCGGCGCTCCACTGTAATTACCTGATCTTCCAAATCCTGGATCATGGTCAAGGCGGACCCTAGGCCTTCGAGCGCGAGAGCACAACCGAGCACAACCGAATGAACGCCAATATGACCACCGTTACTTATTTCTGCCCTTATCCCTTAGTAGCATAGACTATTACTCGACATTAACTCCTTTCCCATGCATGCCGCCATCAACGGTAAATGCATTTGTTTTGGTCGGCCTCTACGAGGCATCCATCCACATTTATGATCATCCAGCTTCCCCTGATATACTTCATGTCTTACTTTGCCCTTTCGCGACACAAGACACATCCTAATCTGTCTATCGAATTTACACTAAAAGAAACGGCTTGCCTGATGGTAAACAGTTACCTTATAGTTACATTGAAGCATAAGAATCAAAATAAGAATGTACTTCAATCTTTCATAAACTACTGAACCGATTTTGATGAAACAAAGCTAAGAACCGACAAGAAAACGTCGCAAACCAACTACACAGAATACTTCAATCTTTCATAAACTAGTGAACCAATTTTCATGAAACAAAGCTCAGAACCATCTCTCATTAAACTGGCTTTGAAACAAAGAAAACCGCATTAAAATCAGTCCTTCCATTCCGAAACTACGATGCCACAACACAGACACACAGAACCACAAATACACACGTCAAATTTACAACACTACTTTTTTCGTCGAGGTTGAAAAATTACCTGTTTCAGCTTAGCGCCGATGTAGCCCGAACACCGTTTCGCGCCGCAGAGGCAGCGTTTCTTGTCGATGCCGGCACACTCCAAGTTGTAGTTGAACGTGACTTCGCTGTTCTGTAATTGATACGAACACCAATTACATAATGTTTTAAACTATCGCGGTTATTATTACACATTTTAAGGGTATGCAACTGTGTCGAAATATCGGGCTATTCGTCAACAAAGGTACGCGGTAGGAAACCCGGAACATACCCTTAAAACGGACAGAATTAGTTTACAGTTTCATGAAAAAAGCCAGCGATTAAGAAATTGGCGTTTTCTTGCAAGTGTACATTTGCTCAAATGTTTTGAATAGTAAATAATTTAACAAAATAAATGGTTGTTTTCGAAAATGGAGTATATTTAGATATTAGTCATTTAAATTAAATGTTTTCTCAAGTTTTATTAGGGTTTGAAAATACCCCTTTTCATTTGTCGTCATAGTCTCATTGTGAAATCTTTCAGAGGGTTTTCATGATTTCAGATGGCGCTAGTGGGGTCTGTTGTCAAAATACTGTCGTGCTATTGGACAGAAACAACTGTCGTAAAATTACGACTCTATTCCAGCCAATGACAGGGCTTTATTTTGACAGCAGACCTTACGTCGCAGTAACGCCATATTGTGTACAAAGATATTGAACATAGAGCGTAGAGAAACTCTGTCACAACTTTATAAAAAGTCTCAATGTTTTACAAAAAGCTACATTATGTTACCAAGGCCACTAAATTTGACAATAGCAGTGGTTATGGAGGAGTATTTGACAAGTTATAGCCGTCCATTTTGGACACGTTATATGCACCATTAAACATCCATCTTAGCGTCAATGTCCCAGTTGTCCTCTCCCGCAAGAGGGCCCGGGGTCCGCCTTGACCACATGCACCATTAAAAAAGAAACAAAATATAGATTGTGACTACAGCTGTGAGTAGCCCCTTGCCTCTATGTCCAATTTATTTGGTTTTGTCCAATATCTCTTGTCTGCCTAACCAAGAAACGTATTACACCACTACGAGTACGTACCGCTGGAATGTCGTTTATGGCAAACAGGCCGACTCTCACGTCGCCGAGCACCGTCCATTTCTGGGTCTCGCAGTTCGGCTCGCAGCAGTGGTTCATGAACCTGTCAATGTATGGTGAACAATTAGATTTTATGCTGGTCTTGGGATTGAGGCAGAGGGCCTTGGCATGGGTCCGCCTGGATGCGCTGGAGTGAGCCAAAAAAGTGATCTGTAGCGACATCTATCGCTCCAATAGGGAAACTAAACAATACTCACATTACGAGCACATGAACACAGGGTTGGCAAGCATCTGCCTTCGGCCCGAAAATAAAGGTGGTTTTTATTAGTTTACAAATAAATTCCAAGGATTTACTTTAGATTACCTTTCATTATACAGCCCATAAAGCCTTCAATATGAAATAATTAAAATCATTATATGATTAATTATTCGGCCGAAGGTTGTAGCAATAGCCGATTGAGCTTCGGCCAGAAATATACCTTCGGCCGGACACTACTCATCATCACAGCCCATAGCAGTCCACTGCAGGACCTCTCCCACGATATATGAGTTTATTGTCATAATCTCCACGCTTGGCAGGCGGGTTGGAGATCGCAGTATTGTAAATATAACAATGGAAAACGCTGCTGCCCATTTTTCAGCCTACGGTAACTAGAGATTTTACTTGAAAACATTAGTCGCCTTGTACGACACACAAGTGTAAGGAGTTGGTGCTATTCTACTCTGAGGGACACCACACGGCCAGACCTAGCCAGAACTACATCGACTCACCTAGCCAAATTCCCCTTGGGCCCGGCGTCGATCATTCTCTCCTTATCCAGAGTGAGGAAATAGAAGTTCTCGTCTCGCATCTCGTGTTTCCTGTTCATCCGCCGCCTGAACTCCTCTTCGTCGATCAGCTCACCCACGTATTCTATCACGAATTGGCCTGGAAACGAAAAACGAAAATGTAGTATGTAGGAAGCTGTAGCGATCTCCATAGTGAATCAAAGAGAGCTCGCACACACGAGTTGGCAAGACAATCAGCATGACAGCAACTGTCAAATCTACATCGCGCTAACGGAGTGTTCCATCTACAACGCTTATGTACAAGATCCAAACAGCGTCCATTGGACTTCGGTCCCCTGGTCACAGCAACTCGGCCAGGTGGGTAATTACCCTTTTCCACCTTCTCCGTCTTCGCTTGCCAACATTGGCGGCTGGAATTCTCTCCTCCACATTACCGCCAAAAAGCTATAGTCTTGAAAACGGCTCATCACTAATCATGATCATCTTAGCGTTAATGTCCCGGTTGTGCTCTAGAGAACTATGGTCCGGAGTCCGCCTTGACCATGATCCAGCTCATTGCTAACGCGAAAAATATCCCATAAAAGTGTTGCCCTGTCGTGCGATGTGCTGACAAAATATATCACATTTCACTCAGGGATTTTGCACACAGGTCTTCACTGTTCACTTTTAGTAGCCAAAATTTATTTTCTTTTTCTTTTAATGTTTTGTCAGCGCTAGCCCGCGCAGGAAGCAAGGGCCGCATTCAGTTAGAAACATCCAATCTCTTAGTCTAACAAGACCATGGCTTGTAACAAGAGTTACGACTAGTACCAATTTCTCAATCGCATTTAAGTTTAAGATGAACACAAAATTTCATTCAAAATTCCGTTAAACGTCAACGGCCGCCTTAGTGTAGGTTGGAGGACGATGTTCCTATATCTTAGTCTACAATAGTCCATTCGCGTTAAGAGAATAGTGAGTACTAGAGATGAAACGGATAGTGGTTTGGCCGGATACCGGATACCGGATATCCGGCGGCCGGATGTTTGGCTGAAATTAGTCTCTGAACAAGTTTGTACAAGCTGTAATCGTGGGGTGGGACTTTAGACGACTGCATGTATTAACGTGATTTTAAGTCTTCCTTCAATGAGAATAATTTGAACGTTAAACTGAAAAATCTTTCGACCTCGAAACGATTCGTAGTTTCGAAATACGGGCTTACACATGCCACCAGCATATCGGAGGACAAACCACATCGTATATTACCTCTAAATACCTATTGAGAAATTTGTATTTTTATCCAATTAAACCTTGATTCACTTTGGAATAATTTTTATACTAAACAACACTTGTCAAAACAACACACGACAGAAATGCGCATTTTTTACGCTGGTCAGCGGGTGTCACCTGTTGGGAAAAGTACGTATCTAATGTCCATGGAAGTTACAAAGTCTCACATAATGCGATGGTATGGGCATGTGCTCTGTCACCCCAAAGACAACTGTGGTGCAAGTAGCCCTAAATTTTTCGATGACGACGCGCTGCCGCGGAAGGCCCCACACGCCACCTGGCTGACGGCGGTCCAACAAGACCTGAAGGATAATATCATTGATGCGGCTACTGCTCAGAGAAATGAAGGAAGCCGATAAACAAAATCATTTTTATGGAATTTTCATACACTTTTTACTATCCGGTATCCGGCCGGATATTAATGCGCTATCCGGTATCCGGCCGGATAGTAAATTAAGGCCGGATAGGCCGGATACCGGATAGCAACCGGATATCCGTTTCATCTCTAGTGAGTACAGGTGTTTTCACAGTGAAGTATAACTTTAAGCAATTTATATTATAAAAAATATTCAAGTTTAATAATGGTTAAAAATCCCCTTAATTGTCTTAAATTAAAAATAAAGTCAAGGATATCCGTTTTCGTAGAAGCCTGTCTAGTATTTGCTATTTATTCCAACCAGTAACGTATTTCATTTATATAAATTTCTGCCCTCAACGGGTCACTGTTAACTTAGCTTTCCAGTTTGGTGCGACCCGATTGGTCGAGGGGCGCGGCTACGACGGCGAACAACAATGACTCACTATTTGCTTATCGCGAATGAATGCATGGTTGTGTGTCACCTACCAGCCTTGATATCAGCCAGTGTCCTCAGTCCCCAGCCTCGATGTGGTGTGCGGTACGGCCTGAGCGGTGGGTACTCGCGCCTTTCGAAAGCTCGGTTCTGGCAGCGATCGCCCGCGCGACAGCTGGGGCCGCATTCCGTTAGTAGCATCCTGGGGACGAATGACGAAATGTTACTACAGTAGACCAAGCAAGGTGGACCGACCGACCTGGTAAAGATCGCAGGTATCGGCTGCATGCGGAAGGCACAGGACCGGCCGCCGTGGAGATCTCTGGGGGAGGCCTATGCCCAGCAGTGGGCGTCTTCCGGCTAATATGAATATGATTTTAGCAGACCCTCGTTATAATAATAATAATCAACGCTCATCAGAGGTATTCTCGGCTATTCAAAGGTTAGCTGGAAGAAATACCTTTATTGGATAAGCTCGCCTTGGCATTATAAACTGTATGTTTTCCTGTAATGTTATAAATTAATGCATTAAAGAGATTAAATACATACATCATATTGGCATTGATATCACGGTTTTGCTCCCGCGCGCGATGGCCTGGAGTCCACCATGATCCAGGATTTGGCATGGTGATTACAGTAGACGTCAAAAGCTCAACCCTCGATATAATTCAGCTCCTTATAACGCGAATTCGATGACAAGGTGTTTACGACCGCCCGCACTGGTGCTGTGTGATGTATATTGGAACACAGGCACTAAGGCTGCGTCCCCAGTAGGCAAACTGTTTGCCGGTTGGCTGTTTGTTTGAGTTAGCGGCGTATCGGTTTAGTATGCACTTACATATACTTTAAATGAAGTGTTCACAGTTTGCTGACTCAAAGAAAAACCGGTTCTAGTCGGCGGCGAATTCGCCGGCGTAGTGACTACAGTTTGCCGCAAACAGTTCATGCGGACATTTGGAGTGAAAATATCGATGCGTGTGGTCGTGTTTTTTTGTATCGCTTACAAGGAACGTAACTTAACTACCCACACCACGGAAAACCCAAATATGTCCTTTGACAAAACAACAAAAAGTAACTGAAGATTCAGTCGGCAACGGCAGCTCGGAACAGTTTGCTTGCGACGCCCGGTAAATCGATCTGAGTACGCCGCTAAGTCGAATTTTAGTTGGCTACAAATTTGCGGCGAACAGTTTGCCTACTGGGGACGCGGCCTTACGCTCCTTGGCGCAGCGGTTAGTTTATATGAGTTTGTATAGAATTAGACGCAAAGTGAGCAGCGCACCCATACAAAATCCATTGCAGCGCCGCGTAAAAGCGCGAATGCGTTTGGATCTTAAATCGGTTTTAGATGTGTGACTTTAACCGCACCTGTCCATCAGCGTTTTTGTTTGAAACCTTTGTTTCGAAGACGTTACGGACGACCGTTGCCACTTTCCATCAGGTGGGCAGTCTGCTCGTATCTTACATAGGTGTATCTAAAAATGTATACACCTATATATAAAATCAAGACGACTACAGAGATGGGGCGTGCATGTCTTGCTAAGCCATCTACCATCACGCCATACTCTACCAACGTACCTGTTAAGACACTGCGAGTACGGCCCGCAAGGCTCGGGCTCCGTAGGATTACACTCGCACTGAGTCAAAGAGCTCTCTTCGACGTCACTCCTTCGGCCGACCAAGGCACCGCAGGGCTTGTTGGCTTTCAGCTTCACGTACGATGGTGGTAGGAGCGAGGACGCTATGTCCAATGACTCCTCTTCGTTGGGCTCCAGGTCTGGAAAGATGAATTGAGGTTAGTTGGAAGTAGGTTGCTTTTCTTTTTTTCCTCTGTTTTTGTTTTATTCTATGTTTAAGCAATAAAGTCTTTTTCATTCATTTCATTCATTCCTATCATCAGTAGGCTGTTGCCATAAATTCTCAGATTTTTGCGATTCCGTATCATCGATTTCATGGGTTCAATTGTTAACAAAGTTCCATTGCAATGAACTGAAACTGTTAAATCGATCATACGTCATTGCAAAAGTACCAATTTCAATCATTGTATCAGATAATTGTTGGCAACAACGTTACATAATTAGCCTACTGGTGGCAAGATTGTCAAACCAGACGAGTTCGCCTGGATGAGTACTGAGTACCGCCGCCTTATCTATTTCCGCCGCCAAGCAACAATGTTTGCATTGTGTTCCGGTTTAAAGGATAACGTAGCCAGCAAAATAACGGGCATGAGGCATTTCAACCTCACAGGAACAAGTCCTGAATTAAAATAAATAAAATAAATAAATATTCGTGGACAAATTCAAACAGCGCCATCTAGCCCCAAAGTAAGCAAAGCTTGTGTTATGGGTGCTAGATAACTGATAAACTACTTATATACTTTTAAATACATACTTATTATTGACCATTGAACCACTCAGGTCGTCAAATTGTAGATGTTATGGGCGACAGTTACCGCTTACCATCAGGTTGCCTGTCCGCTCGGTTGTGACTGCGTAGTATAAAAAAGACACTCACTTTTCAATATTTCAAACGCCCGTTGCGCGTGGTCCATGGCCTTTGTGAATGCTTCGTCGATCTTCGACTTTTGACTGGATATCCTGCCGGAATCACCTGAAAACGAACGACCAAACATTAGAAAAGACTGTGAATAGAATTCGCTTAATAAACAGCTTATTTTTACTGTGTGAATAGTAAAATAAGTTGTGGTTTGTTAAAGTCATCATCATCATCACAGCCCATAACACTCCACTGCAAACATAGGGCCTCTCCCACGAAAAGGGACGTCATTGACTGTGTATATGGTTGAAATTAACGAGTAATACTTTAACAACAACAACTTGGTCATGTGGTCCGGCAGAGTAGAATAGCACCAACCCCTTACACCCGCGGGTGTCGTACAAGGCGACTAATGTTTTCAAGACAAAATGTCTAGTCTCCTTAGGCTGGATAATGGGCAGCAGCATTCCATTGTTATATTTATAAAACTGCTATTTACAATTCAAATACAAATATTGCTGCAAAATTTCATCAAAATGCGTTTAGTAGTTTTTGCGTGAGGGAATAACAAACATGCAAACATCCTTCCAAATATGGAAATTTATAATATTAGTAGGATTAATGTAATGTTTTATTATCACATCGCAAGATTCACGACATTGAACATTATGGAGTTTCTTTTGCATACATTGCAGCTAAAGTTTGATCAAGATCTTTTTTGAAATAGTTAAATAGTTATGATTTGAATAATTGTTGCTTACATTTAATACACTGCTTTCCTAACTAGGTACATACATACCTGTTTTGCGAGAAACAGTTAGTACTTACAGATTCGTACGTATGTGCAACTCGTCATTAGATGTACTTATCCAATTGAGCGCGAAATGGATACGCGTCAATCATAATAAGACAAATCCATTTTGCGCTCCATTGAATACATTTACTAGCAGAATAAACCACTGCAATTACTGTACATTCAATTCAATGAAGTCTTGAGTAAAAGTTTGAATGGAAATTAATCACTTTCATTTAGAAATAAGGACAAAATAATATAATCTTCATAATCACAGCCCATAACAGTCCATAGCAGGACATAGAGCTCCTCTCTCGAAAGGGAAGGTCATTGCCGTAATCTCCACGCTTGGCAGGCGGGGTGGAGATCGCAGTTTTATAAATATAATAATGGAATATGCTGCTGCCCATTTTCCAGCCTACGAAGACTAGATATTTTGCCTAGAAAACATTAGTCGCCTTGTACGACACCCACGAGTGCAAGGGCTTGGTGCTATTCTACTCTGCCGGACACCACACGGCAATTTTTTTTTTAATATTATTAATTTATATAGTTTAATATAAACCAACCTTCCTGAAACGGGAACACGCGCCCTCGATTCACCCAGTAGTAGTCGTACTGGCCGAAGAACCGTACCACGAACTCGCCCAGGGAATGCTTCACGGCCAATATGTTGGCCGGTATCTCTGTTGGATGCAGGACTATGCCTGGCCACCACCTGTTGGGATGAATGAATGAATGAATAAATGAATGACGTGAAGACTTTTGTTGTTATTGGATCCGGATACAGGTGGCTAGGATATAACACAACTATGGCCATATACGGTCTGTCTCAAACGAATTCTCCATCAATGTAAACAAGTGGAAAATTTATAATAATTATTTTTGGTGATTGTTCAACTGATCCAATCTGGGCAGGTTCCCCTGGTAACCGGGTCACGGAGGACAATGGACGTCGCTCTACTGTAATTATCTGATATGCCGAATCCTGGAACACGGTCAAGGCGGACCTCGGGCCTTCGTGCGCGAGAGCACAAGCAGAACATTAACGCCAAAATGATGATTATTGGTGATTGATCTACAAATCACCAATAATTCTACTTTTAATTTTTTAAAACATGGCTTTGCTTACAAAGCTGAAACAAAATTAGTTAGTAACCTATGGCGTAAGTAAATTCACATCTGTTCTTTTGTTTTGATGGATTGATGAGTATTTACATTAAAATTTATATGTTTGATTAGTGGTTTGTTTACGGCGATGGAAAATTTGTTTGAGACAAAGTTTGGAGCTATCGCAGACCATGCCATCGTGCCGCTAGAATTACATAAGATACAGCAAGAAAATGTTCGTCCTTAGGTTGCAGTTGTTCTGGACGACGGTGGCCACTAGACAACCCCTAGCCTTGCCTAGACCGTCTGGCCTCACTAGACGATAAATAAAAAGAAATCCAACAACATTCGAGGATACGCGAGTGTGAATTGCGATGAAAAACACGCACGAAAATGCACTAGTACTTTTAAGCTCTGACTAAATTGAAGTGTAGAGGAGTGATTACGAACTGACTACATTAATATAAATTAAAATATAAAGCTCTATCTTGCTCCGTGTGCTTATTTAAAAACAATAATATAAATGTGTTATCATCTCAATTGTGATTGTAAATTGTCTTCCTGCAGTGGTATCTCCGAGCAGTTACGACATTGGGGCGTATTAAAAAAGAACCCACGTACACGTAAAGTTGTGGAATGAACTACCTGGAGAGGTTTTCCCTGGAGAGTACAACACCGAGTTCTTCAAGAAAGGGGTTAGGTTTTTACGGGGTCGGCAACGCGTGCGTGATGCCCCTGGTATTGCAAACGTCCATAGACTGCGGTGACTGCTTACCATCAGGCAGGCCGTAAGCTTGTTTGCCACCTTAGTGGTATAAAAACAAACCTACACCATTCTCTAAGGCCGGCAACGCATTCGCCAATACCCTGATGCGGTACCATGGGCGGCAGTGACCAATGATCACTTACCACCAGGTGACATGCTTTGCTCGTTTGCCCCTCCCTGCTTATTACACTACCTGTCTGCTGCTAAAATTCTGTTTTTCTTTCCATACCAATTTTGTCTGGAGATATCACATTAGTGATAAGATCGCCCTTTGTACTGCTAACCATATATTTTGTATCTATGTTTGTGTGCTTTGGTGTGCCAATAAAATTTTGTATTGTATTGAATTATAAAAATAAATTACCTATAATGTCCAAGCTTCACCCACACCATTTCGCCGTACAGTGGCAGCCTCCCAGTCTCGCAGTCCTCGCACATATACCCGCCATCAGGCGGCGCTATCTTCAAGCATTCCGCGTGGAACGATGTGGGACAGTACTCGCAGCATATGAGGGATCCGCCCAAGGCACAGATGAAACACCAGCCTGTGTTCACGTGGCATGGCACCTTGCCTGGTCTGTGGGGTGGAGGTGTAGGGTTAAGGCGACAGTTGTGGATGGGATGCAGATCATAATGGGGTATTTCGAATTCGCGAAGTTCAAGTGGAGCATTTGAAAAGAACTCACATTAGTGACGTTTTCGATTCGTGTGTGTAGCCTCAGTTGAGGGCAAGTTATGAATGACATAAGGAATACAAAACATCTGCTTATAGACTGTGAGTGCGCCGTAGATTATCCTACATCATCGAGCCCAAGAAATATTCCACTTTGTAGTGATAATAATAATAATTACGAATTGTGCCAGGTGCACGGACAGACCAACGTTTTGTGGGTCTTCTAAACATCTACTATCACTACAGGAACACAAAACTATTTTAAATAGTATTGCGTTTCTATCGGTAAAGTCTCCAGTGCTCCATGGGGTAGGGATTTCTGGAACCGTAGCTTTGGCAGTGCGATACCGCTGGTGTTGCTAATGTCTATAGGCAGCGGTAACCACTTCCCATCAGCTGGCCCGCTTGCCTGTTTGTCTACCTTAAGACCTAAAAAAAGTCACAACAAAAACGTAACAAAATAATGATCTCACCTGTGCTCGTAATGCCTTGGACAAATGATCAGTGACCCGGTAAGTATCTGTGTGCCCGCCGGCAGACACTTGGTGAACGTGTGGTAAGTAGCGGGACAGCGAATGCAGCGCGCCAGTTTATCACCGCTAAACCTCGTCTTGCAACCTCTTGGATCATCACAGACGCATGTATGACAGACATGACGCGGGCAAGTCACCGCTTCTTGTATTTCATTCTTCTTGTTGTTTTTCGAAGCGTCCCCAGTATTGAATTGAGTCTGAGGCCAGTGATCCAAACACTCCAAGTGATAATACTTGTTGCAGTGAAGCACTTGACACCGCTGACGCATCTCCGCCTTATTCTTTGGAGACAAAGCCGACTTGCAAACGAAACATATCGGCGTGTCGTGCTTCTGGCAGTCGTTGCATTTGAAATCCGAGTAGTCCGTGTTGTCTACTGGTTGTTCTTTGAGTTTGATGTCTACGATCTCGCATTTGCCAGTTTCCGTATCATTCCAATCGAGAGCTTCATCGCTCGAATACGAATCGAATGTTATGTCCTCCTTAGTTTCAAGCAACTCCTTCATTTTTTCTTCCAATTTAGACTCGAAGTTGTCAGCGTCCAGCACTATGTAACAGTCGGGGTCGTCCATTGACGTATCCTTAGAAACATTGGGATCCTGAGATTTCTCGTCGCTCTGACTCTCTGAATCCAATCCGTTCGAATCTGTGGACAGTTTGAGCTTTCTGCCTCTACCCTTCTTCTTCTTCTTTCTGCCTCTCGTTGGCGGGGAAATTTCTATCACTCTTTGGGCTTTAGTCACACATTCCCCATGAAACATACCACTGCATCCTTTACATTTGACCAGGTTAGACGTTTTTTCACAAATCTCACAGACTTTTTCTCGACTTAAACCTCTAAAAACGTTAGGTTTCGGCTGAGTTAGTTGCTCGAAATAAAGCTCTTCCTCATCATAGCATTCTCCAGGAATTTCCCCATTTTGGACTGTAGTGGGTTCTAATTTAGGCACCTTGGGACTGTAAATTTTAGAACAAGATGATTCTTTAGAAGTTTCAATGTTAGATTCCACTTTTATAGATTCTACACTCTTGATTTCAGTGGATTTCGAGTCTGGTTTGGCGTGCTTTCTGAATATCTCGAACAACTGAATTTCCTCTTCAATGTCCGAGCAATCTTCCGCATAAAACGGTTGTGATACTTTCCGTTTTGGTTTATCTTTAGGAGACACTTCCATGTAATCAGTAATTTTTCGTGGTTCCTTTGTGGATTTAGTGTTTGCTTTCTTTTCAGTTTTGATTTTTTTCTTCAGAGGCTTCGCTTGCGTTAGTTCCTCATTGGACCCTTTTACTAAAGTTGAATGATCAATATCATCATTCTTTTTCAGGCCCTGTTCGTAGAGCCATGTTTTAAATAAATATTCAACAATTTCATCATTAGTTAATTCCGGATGCTGGTCCATGAGAGCATCCTGTTTCAATTCAATATAAGTCTGAAATTCTGGATCCTTTAATTTCTCTTCTTTGATAGTTGCTTCTTTATCTTTTCGAATTTTACGCCTAACTGAAGAAGCATTACTATCTTCAGAATTTATAGAAATTGTATCAGGATCAAATTCGTCTTTAATCTTTGGTTCGGGACTACTACTCTTGCTGTCTTGCGACTCATTTTCTTTTAAGACATCCGCCGGGGAGTTACACATTCTAGGACGTAATATTCTTCTGGTTCTAGGAGATAAACTATTATCATTTACTTGATCTTCTATTCTGTGTAATACCACTTTACTTACTTTCTTCACGTCATTGAAATTTGTTTCAGAGTCTTTTGGTATTAAAGGTTCATTGTCAGTATCAGAAACACCAAGCGGCGTTTCGTTTTTAATATCGTTGCTTACTTCAATTTTCTCATCTTTCACTTGAGACCGCAATTTCAGTTCGCTAAGTGCTAAATTGTCACATTCAGAACTCATAGACACCATATCAGAATCATTTAATTTTTCCTCTTTGATTTTGCGGACGAAATCATTACCATGGAAACCATTTACAATTATAGCTGGTGCGCCAGTTTTGAATGCAAGTTTTTCATTCTCTGTAATAGAAATGTCGCTTATAGCCGAATTGATGGAGGCAGTTTCTATATCCATATCATATTTCATATCATCATCATCTGATTCAATTTCAATGCAATCCGTTACTGTATTTATGTCACTTAACTTTTTATTAGTTTCGGGATTTGATAATTCAGTTGTATTATGTGATTCTTCTTCTACTAATATGGTTCTGTTTTCTGTAACAGCTTCATCGTATACTAAGGATTTAGTTAAATTCTCAGTTTGGTCATCTTTTTCAGAAGATAGAGAGCAATCACCAACAGTCTCTTTTGGAAATAAATTTATTTCATTCATTTCATTAGGAATATTGTTCTGACAGTATGTACCTTGTTTATTATCAGTGCCAAAAGAACTATCCAAACGCGGAGCAGATCTCGGACTTTTACGTAGAGCCAAACTAATTTTTTTATGTTTATCTTTATTTACTTTTTTACTCTTTTTCCTATGAGCTAAATTCAATTCATATGTAGAATCGTCATTACATTCACTTTTTATTGTATCATTTTCTAGTGAAATATGATTAACTGTTTTGTCCTTATCAATTTGTTCAATATTTTTGGAGCTCGTATTATACGTCTGATTCTCAAGTTCAGATTCTGGGTCTCTATGATTAGTTATCTTATCATCATCTCCAAATACAAATTCTACTGACATGTCCATAGCAGTATTGTTATTCTTTTTTTCATTTTCAGGGTGAACAATCTTGTCTAAAGCTATAATGGCATTCTCCGTAGTTTCAATTAAAGAATAAGATGATTTATTTTCATTAACATATTGATTATCGTGACTACCATTTGCACATAAAGCAGCTTTGTCAGTATCTACATTACAAATATCCGGATTTTTATTTTTATCATTATTTTTCAGACCTTGTTCATAGAGCCATGTGTTAAATAAATATTCAACTATTTCATCATATGTTAATTGTGGATGTTGGTCTATTATTGCATCTTGTTTCAACTCAACATACCTCTGAAATTTAGGATCATTAAATTTTTCTGAGGGAGCAGCTTTATTTGTATTGATGTTGCAATTGTCCGTATCTTTACTCCTTGCTGCCTTGTCTTTACTCAAAATAGATTCATCGAGATCTTCATGTTCACAGGAACCAGTTTCACCTATAGCAAAATTCTCATTATCCAGACTAGTACTTTCTGAGACAGCAGTTGTGTCAACGTCTACATTGCAATTGGCCGTAGCTGTATTATCAGAAGGAACCTTCTTCACTTTACACATATTATTATTATCCAGATCTTTAAATTCCGTGGTATCAGCTTTTTCTGTTGCTAAATTCTGATCATCAAAATTCCCTTTGTCTGAGAAAGATTTACTAATATTGCAACTTACATCCTCAGTAGCTTTCCTGTCCTCGCAAAAAATTAGATTATCAAGAGCTTCAATAACTTTGTCTGTACTAATATTGGGAGTGTTCATATCCTCCTTGGGCAGATCGGCCATATCTTTAGATAATACATTTTTAGGCGGATTTTCCATCTCAGAATCAGCTTTATCCACCATAATTAGACAATCTACACTTTCATTTACTGAAGGAGCCAAGTTGTCTTTAGTTATATCGTGCTTGTTCAAGATTTCATTGTCAAGAGGAGTAACTTCACGTACAGCTTTATCCTGATTCTTCAAAGCTTCATTATCAGCAGAAGCGACTTGGTCTAGATGTTTTTTTTTTCGAGAAACCTTTTTTTTATCTTTCTTGACTCTAGCTACTTTGGACTTCTTCAGAACTTTGTTTTTATGGGGAGCTGCGCCGTCTTTAATTAAATTTTCGCTGGAAACAGGTTCTAGTGAGACACTTTTAGAGTCATCATTCCAGTTATTGCTGCGCTCGAGTTCTATTTCAGATGTTAGTTTAAGTTCATCAGAAAGCATTTGTTCCTCTGTACTTTCAAGCACTTTATTTTTTAGATTATGATTTGCAGTTAGACGTCTACCTTTCACCTTAATTTTTACACTTTTATTTCTAACATTATTACTAGATTTCAGTAAAGATTTGTCTTTGGATTTTAAATCATTTTCTATGTCTTGATCTTCTGCATCTCTTAAGGAAAGAATATTACTAACTACTGGATCAAAATTTGGTTCATTGTTTATATTGCCTTGAAAATTATTGTCTGATTTGTATTCAGTTGTATTTGTTTCCTTTAGATTTGCATTTAAAAGTTCTATATGATTTTGAAAAGTACTTTCAATTTCATTATTTTTATGGTTTGATGGCAAATTTGGAGATTCTGCAACAGATTTTCTTAACCTATAAGGCTTTTGTACAGGAACTTCTTTAGAAATAACTTTATTTTTCTTTTTATCTTTATTTTTCCTATCATTCTCTTTCATATTTTCTATTTTCTCGTCAACTGTTTCGACGGAAATTGTAACTTGAATTTGAGATTTTTCAGGCGTTTTCGATTTAGCTTTTTGTAACCATATATCCATGTGCGATTGTTTTTGTATCTTTGTCATACCAGTTTTAGCGGCCATGTTATCTAGACATGCGGTTACAACTTCCGAAACATCTAGAGGTTTGTTCTTTTTAGGTTTGGATCGATCTAAATCATCCACTTTGCCATCATCTTCAGAAAAAAGACTATCATACAAACTTTCGCTCAAGGACACATCACTGTCCGTTCTAGTTATTTTGCCGCTTTTTTGACCTTTAGGTGTAATTTTCTGAATTCTGGATTTCTCTAGTAGGTCATAAAAAAGATCTATTCTCAATCTCTTTGGTTCTTTGAAAAGGGTCTCGGCTTCTTCAACAGAAGCTTTCCAAAGAGACTGTTTTTTGTCCGAAACGAAAAATGCAGCATACAATCTTGGATCTTTCTTCTTAGCCTACAACAAAAATATGTTTTTGAAAAAACAAAAAATCGTGAGAACCAGAGACACAAGAGGCAAAGAGCTTTATAAACACTTAATTCAGTTCATCATCAGTTCAGTATTTTATAATAATTTTTTCTTAGGACGAACTGGCTCAGCTTGGAAAGCTAAGAATGAACTAGTTTGGTATAGCCTAGGTGTATAGGCCCCACAACCATCTCAGGAGCTCAAGCCAACCTCGCCTTCGGTCCGATGAGGCTCTGGCGAATCGGCTTATTCTTAGAAGGTTGTGCGGGTCTGATGCTGGTCGCCGCACATAAAATTATGACAATGCGCAGGAGAATCGCCCTACTCCTGTGTTAAGTCGGATAGAGATACCAGGTCAAGGCCGGGCTGTTTAAAGCGAATATCCATCCGGGATTTTGACGCCAAGATGATGATGAGCTTGGTCTAGCCTAGTTTGGGAGCCACCAACTAATATTTGGTTTGGAAAGGTTACAAGTTTGATTTCCCGAAAGAAAGTAAACCATAAACCAAATCCATAAAAAAATAATAATATGATTATTGTAAATTAAAGGCCAACCTCAGTCTGACTACATCAAAATATATTAGGACATTTATTAGAAAATTTGGTTCCAAGCAGTGGGTGTTACCTCAGCAGTGTACTGCTCCCTAGCACTTTCAAACTCTGCCAGGCCAAGGAACGGTCTCAGTAGGCTGTCCAGCACCCAGCTTCGTCGCCCATTATCTCCGAAGAACGTGACATGGATCACATCTCGTTCAACACGGCCAAACACTGAAAGTTTATAGCAAAATCATATGTTTCAAAAGGGAAAGAATATTTTGACACATTTTAGTGCAGTGGTGTCAAAATGGGTCTTTTATTTTGAAAAAACATGGTTTAATTTTTTTTTACAAATGCAAATCATCTCACTATAGCCAATATGCCAGGAATTAAATAAGCAACCTTTGTAACCTGCCATAATATTAATTTTCCCACCATAAGTTGTAATGTAAACAGTATAAAAGTGTTTCTTTCAAAGTTTACACTTTCTTTTCGATACATAGTATAAAACAAATTCGCTTCCTGCAGTCTATAGATATGTATGTTTAGATATTTTAAACTTCGCAATGGATTTTAATGCGGTTTTCAACAATAGATATGAGTGATTCAAGAGGAAGGTATATAAACAAAAAAAAAGGGGAGGTAGGGGTAAAGTAGGTGTACGCGAACCAGTGCGTATCGAGCAAGTGCTTATTTGACGAAGCGGCAAAATAGTGTACTACAACTGGAAAAGAGTTAAACTTTGTTGAATAAAAGGATTGATAAGACATGTACATAACTTAATAAGTATTTACTGTATTTTTATTTTCGGAATTTTCATATTAATGATAACTAAATCTCTGAGCTTACTTTTGTTATCTAGCAACTAGCACCTAAGTTGCCATAGTAGTATGTACACAAAATTATGATTTGATTTTTTCCAGAAACAAGTCAAACAAAAACATAGTTTTAATAGTCAAACTATGTTTTTGTTTGATTGTTAAAATTAGAATTTAGTAAAATATGAATGTAACTTACATTTTTTCTTAACAAACATGTCGCTTCCTGGTTCTCTGGTGACAATACAAGGCCAAAAAGGAAATGTGCCAATTCGGGCCCACGTGCAGTCTCCCACTTGATATTCACATTTTGCTTCTAATTCAAAAAGTTCGCCTTTTGATAAAATAACTCTATTATCCTGATAATCTTTGCTCTTCTTAGGGACTTTATCCTTGCCAGTACCATCAAAATCTAACGTTTTTACAACTGAAGGGGTATCAATAAACCCATTTTGTTCATGGGCAGCACCGTTTATATTGTACTTCTCAGATGACCGCTCCAAAATGTTATTCAAATGAGTATTCGATCTTTTATTCGACGACTTCACAGGAGAAAACATATTTTTTATTAAAGTTAAAGTTTCCTCTTTCTCTTTAGATTGTATTAGATCTTTTCGCACATACACTTTAGGAAACTTTTTAGCAGGAGATTTTGAAACTTTTTCTTCTGAACCAAAACGACTCAGAGAATTATTGGCATTGTAAATATTTTCTATTTGATTTTCTATAGTGTTTTCTTTAGACATCGATGAATGTGAATTTTCCAAGGATAGTGGAGAATTAACAGCATGCATTTTGTAAGCATGTGGTGATTTTATTGGAGTTTTGACAAGGTTGGTTGTTTGATTTGGTACTTTCATAGCCATTGACACTGCTTTATCAGTGTCACAGAAATCTGTATCTGTCTTAAGACGTCTGGCTCGGCCATATCGGCTCGTGCTCGAGCCCTCAGTCATAGCTGGGGAAGTGATTCGAGCAGTGAGACTGGTTTCCAACTCTCTCTCGACTAAGGACCGTTTTTTTGACTTAGAATTGGCAGTCAAACTGCTGTCCAGATTCGTTGCACAGTCTGAACTCATGTTATCTTCTGACTCCTCCATTTCAATAACAATAAATTTAATTTACTGTCGCAATTATGTCTCTGACGTAACTATTGAAACATCGCGACAGTGAGTAAATTATCATGTAAACCAAAATGCAATATCAACATTTTCTCAATAATGAAATGATAAATACGACCCAACAATGCTAAAAATAGCGCCGCCTCTTCAGAACACGTCTACGTGCGATATCTGAAACAAAAGAATCGAAATGAAGTTCTTCCACAAGACAAATAGGTTATTTATTTTATTTTCATAAAAAGTCGATCAGTATTATTGCACTGCACAGATTTTATGAATTAATATTGTTTGTTTCGACTTACCATATCATTTTGTTAGTTCATCGCTTAGCTAGACTGTTATTGCATCCGAAGAATACAAAATATAAACCGCCTTGTAGTAGCAGTATACAACACTCAAAATCGAAAACTTATTTTCCTTTTTCTCACAATTGCTACACAAAAGATATGCACTATAATAGTATTTTCATATAGACTTTTTAATATAGTTATGGAAACAATACACAAAACAATTAGCGTTCGACTATCATTTCGACAATATGCTATTTCATTTCGAGAAAGGAGCCAGGCCAAAGGGCTTCACATACGCCATGTTAAATTCAATGTCCCAAAATATCAAGCAGGCCTATCCAGGCGATTGTAATACAGTTTCTTCAGCCGTAATTGGCTATATTCTCACTTTATAAACACTCTGTCTGGATTAATTTCACTGAAATACGAAAACTTATAAAAATTTAAGTTCAGCAACGCCAGTACCGCGAAAATGAACCCAAAAAACGTTGGTGTGAGTGAAGTGAGAGAGTGAATGAATGAATGAAGCAAAGCGTGCGTACATACACACACATTCCTATAGGTGCATTAGCCATGATATAGTCGGATTTGCGATCATGATACTATTTCAGCACGAATTGAAAATCAGGATAGATACTAAAACAATATAACAGTGGACAGTGGCGTGTCCGGTTTCAAAAATTAGTTTAATAATAATAATAATAAAGTTTTGAAAATATATTTTTTTATAAATAACAGTATGTTATATAGGCAAGCATCGTCATTACGAAATAGACGTCAAAATGTTAGTTCACATCTGCGGCAAGCGGTGCCACTGTCTTAGTGCAGAAAAATAACGTTTCGTTTGCCGCAAGTGCCGCAACATGCCCCCCGTCGTTGAAAGTCTTGTCTTGCTACTCTTTTTCCACCAGATTTATGTTGAGGGTCCCAAGGGATGCTTATCTTGATATCGATTTTGAAAGCAGATTTGTATTGGGAGTCCCCAGGTACACCCGGCTATCGATTTTAAAGCCAATTAGTCCGGTAACAAAAAAATTCAAAATGGCAGTCACTTTTTTTAATATGGTCCGGTCCATAGGTACCGACCATGGTCGTACGACTCTTTGCCAATGAGCAGTTTTCCAATAAGTATCTAAAGCATTCCTAACCACTCGCTAGATGGCGCCCCGAGAATTTCGGTAATTGATAATCGCTTGAAGTAAGTTCTCAGCAAAGAGGATATAAACACTGGGTAAGTTGTATTGGATAATATTGTATTTATCAATAGTTTTCAACCATTTTAGAAGTTGTAATAAATTTTATTTAGTTTTTATTAGTTGCAAACAAAGCAAACATCAATTTGACTGAGTCAGTCCGTTTTATGGACGCTAGGATCAAAAATGGACGTAATGCAAAAATGAAAGGTTTGTATTAAAAAGGAACAGAGTGTCTACTTATGTAAATATTCCTTTGTACATCTCGTTCAACCTCTAAAAGTTATATTCATATTAATAAACTTTTAATTTTTAAGTTTACTATTAGTTGGCTGCATGACATCACTGCCACAATCATACCGATTTAAAACGAGATTGCCAAAATTGTGAGAGCGCCATCTATTGATGCTTTTAGAAACAAACTGACAATACCTACTGGAAAACTCTTCATTAGGACAGCGCTTTAGTCTTCGTGAAAATTATTGTTTTAAAATATCCTCGCAATATTTGAGAACCTTTGGAATTTCTTACCATTACCCGTGGCATAAATAAAAACTACACTTGAATGAAAACAGTATCCTGCAGGTTATAGCTGATAGGTATGATTCACCTATATGGCAGGCATTTGTAAAGGATGCCATGTAGGTAAACGATGTTTTACTAATATAGATTGTAAGATACCTTGTACTTTACTAACATAAATGGAACAATGTTGTCTAAATAAAATAAAATAAAATATAAAAATTAAAAAAAAACATTTTTCTCTATTTGATTCAGAAACATATTTTTAGATATTCATATGATTTTATTTAATACGTCAATGATTTTAAATAATCCACCCTTTGGGTTAATTTTTTTTATTGTGGTAACCCATTTGTATACGCTTTTGATATTTAATTTGATCTCATACTTTAGTTTGAAATGCCGATGTAACAACTGTGATTTTTAAGTATGTAAATTATTTAGTCCAAGTATAGTCTGCATGCAGACTTTTAAAATTGGCGCGGTAATCAGACATGGTTATCTCCAGAGAGAAGACAAATACTATGTTTTAGGCCCGCCCTAGACATACCGTTTTGACCCGTTCCGGTATGAATAAAGCGTACTCCACATGTCCGCTGAAACTTTCGGCGAAACTTTTGCCGGGACTTTGGTCGACCTCTACATTCTCGCCTATTAGGGATGTGGTGGGTGTCAAAACGCGTTGACATCATATCGATTCATCGGTGTAATATCGCTAATCTGCTGTAAACAGAGTCACCGAGGTGATGGCAGCTGCTCTACTGTAATCTACTAATATCCTGGATCATGGTCAAGTGTACCCCGAACCTGTTACGGGTAAAAGCGCTAGGAATGTAAATATAAAATCGATCGAATCGAAACGACAACAAACTATCTCTACTTAGTCTATGAAAAAGGCGAGACATGCCAAACATGTACGGGACTACACGAATACTTCCTCTACATTCTTGTGTTCCCGCGGAACTGTCCACATGTGGAGTGCGCTTAAGCACGAAAACGGGTGCATTGCCCTACACACGCCGTTTTCATTCATTTATTAAAATGAGCCGTTTCAAGGCTCGCTTCAGTATAATAATAATAGATAGAGCGCTCTAAACGACTAACGACAATAACATTATCTCTTGGCTGTATGACATTGACATTTATCTTTATTTCGATGCAATGAGGAGTTTTCCAGTAGGTATTGTCAGTTGGTTTCAAAAAGCACCAATAGTTGGCGCTCCCATAATTTTGGTAATTTTTTTTTTAATCTCTATGTATGTGGCAGTGATGTTATGCAGCCAAATTATAGTAACATAAAAATAAAACGTTTGTTAATATAAACATAGCTTTTAAAAGTCAAAAGAAATGTAAAAAAATATATTTATGTAAGTAAGCTCTTTTAATACAAACCTTTTGTATTTGAAAACGTTGGGTCCCAGGACATGAAAGGATCGACATCAATGAAATTGCAGACGATATAGCTAAGGCTGGTAGTGTGACCACAACACATGGTCCAAAACCATTCTGTGGCATACCAAAAAGCCTAGTCAAACTGACCCTACGGACAAATTGCAAAGAGCAATCATTAGAGCACTGGAATAAGTAGCCAGGCCTAAACTATTCTAAAGCATTAATCAAGGCCTATAATAGCCTATATGCCAATGAACGATTACTACTCAGTAGAAATAAGTTGCGGATCCTGGTAAGGGCGCTGACTGGTCACTGTGGGCTGAACAAGCACATATTTAACTTGAAGATCAGCAGTACAAAGGATTGCAGATTCTGTAAGGAGGACGAGGAATCGCCTCTACACCTGATTTGCAAGTGCGAAGCCCTGATGCGCAAACGTAGCATCCATCTTGGTAAATACCAGCTACTACCGAATGAGGTGCACGATATTATCAGTGCTAAGAGCATTTTACAGTTCATAGAAGCTGTAGGGATCAGCACTGAACTGTAAGCTAGAGGCGATCACAATAGATCAGTAATGGTCGCAGTGATACTAGGACGTTTAGCCTTGAAAAGCCTACTTAACAAATAATAATAATATGTATTTGAATTACGTTCATTCTTGATTCTCCATGAAACGAACGGACTCAGTCAAATTGATGTTTGTTATTTTTGTAATAATTTATTAAAATCTTAAGGAAACATATCTCGACGGGGTATTTTATAACCTTAATTAACCGCCTTAATATACACCATTTAAAATTAGTTGGTTTATTCTGTCTAACGTAGGTGTCGACGTCTACTACGTCGAATGTTGACACATTTGACAAAAATCATAATTCTATGAAGGAGGGCTAGGTCTTTTTTCAAAACGTCATAATTCTAATTTAACAATTGGGATATGTAAGTTTCCGTCACGTTCCTTCTTATCCATCCCATCCAGTCCAATTGTTGGCGACCGTAGAGGGAGTATAACATAGATATGACAAGCTAATAATAATAATACCATGCTTGAACGAGAAAACAACATACAAAAACTGCTTAGAATGAAAAGGAAAAAGACAATATTTGTTGTCCTTGTCGGAATATGAGATTTTTTTGTTTGCGACCAACAAGTCGACGTCATCCCAAATGATCTCAATATAATTTTGAATTTTACGAGATTTACAATAAATAAAGAAGTGGATGTAAGCTAAAATCGATTGCTGCATAGTACTTATAATTTGAAAATGGTTAAATGCTGCATATTAGGCAAAGCCGTACTAAGCGAAAATTAGAAGATTTATCCTTTCATGCGTAAATACTATTTTAAACTAAAGTATTGCTTGCTTTGTAAAAAGATTATTAGATTAGAACAGTAGAATGTTAGTAGAATACTAGTATAATTTGATAAAACATTAGAAATAATGTGTAAAAACGTAAAATGTTAACATTATAATCAGCATATTATTCAACCAAATTGAGAATAAGTTAAAATTGACATTTTCTGTACAAAACTCAAGCTTCAGTCCGACATTTTCCTATATTTTTTATTTGTCAGGGTTATAGGATTTTTAGGGATACCAGCTGTGGTACTGATCATTTACTTTATTTCTTTTTTAATGGAACCAGAAACTTAACGTTTAAGAAATGAGCAGTTTCCTAATAGGTACTTATCTAAAGCATTCCTAACCAATCACTAGATGGTGCCCCGACAATTTTGGTAAGTGATAATCGCTTGAATAGAAAGCAAAGCTTTGGCACAGCTTCTTGCCCATTTTTAAGGTTTAATCATAATTTTACTTGCATTTTTCAAATGCTACAACGCCTTTGCATCTATTAGAGAAAGATTACGATTATAAAACAGAATTTGATTTATGAAATAAGTAAAAAACGAACAACAAAATTGGTCAAGGGTTGTTTTTTAAAAATCATATTATCCAATTTTAGCGCAATTATTAATATTTTTACCTTCGTAAATGGTCTATAGAAACGCGTTAATTTACAGTTTCACCAATATATTTTTAATTTATCATCATAAATTTTATACTTTTCCCGCACATTGACATAAAAACAATGAGTAAATCGGTTCACAGCGACGTTGCCGTTCCGTGCTACAGCATGGCTTGTAAGATGAAGGAGGCTATGGTTTTCCTTCTATTTTTACAGGAACGAATATAAACGGTGTGTCTGGGGCGGGCCTTTTCTGAAGCATTACACTGCTTGTTATGTAAACGGTCTGTGGTTATTGACATCAAATTGACACTGACATATTTTGTTTAGTTAATAATCAGTGGTCTTTGGGTGCCAGATTGAATTAATTTGGTTGGAATTTAATTGCACGAATTTACATATTTTTAGGAAACTAAAAGCACAGAATCTGCAAATAATGTCATCTAATAAAGCTAAAGACAACAAACCTGAACCCGTGGCATATAGTGAGGCGGCATTACGAAACAATGCCGCGGTCGTGGAATATTGTAGAACATCCATGGCAGCGTTGTCGGGCTCAACTGCAGGTAATTATCTTATTGACTGAGTTAGTGACTGGCTGAATTAGTTTAGTGACATACAACTAGGTTGATATGGTGATATTGTAGATCACATCACGTGCTAGGGCTGTTAAGTATGAGGAGCCCGCTAGGGTGCGCATCACCACCACCGCCTTGTCCATCCATGTCTGCCGCCATGTAACATTATTGTGCTCCGGTTTGGAAGTTAAGGTGTTTCTAATATCCTTAGAAAGGGGTCCACTTTCCACATTTTGTCTAAAATTTACATAACCAAGTAGCCAGCGCAAATACAGACAATGCATTTCATCTCAGTTTTCACAGTGAATTCAGACCAAATAAGAAATAAAGTCAGAATCCTGTGAACAACATACTGACATTGCAAAACTACGCTACGCCATGCTCTGTGACATACACACACATTGAAAACCAAAAGTATCTCCTCGGTTGGAGTGTAGCAAAGAGGGCGCTGAGGAAAAATAGACTTGTAAAATTTTGGTCTTTTTGAGTTGCACCCTTTGGTATCCTCTAACCATCTCCTCTGGCCGATTTATAACTAAACTACGCCATGCACACATGTCTATCTATGAAACTGGCCTCATGTCTCTGTTGATAGTGTGCCATCTTTATTTCTTATTTGATCTGAGAGCATGAATTGTAAATGTTATGAGTTACCGTTACTGCTTACTTTCAAGCGGGCTTTTTCCTCGTTTGTCACTGAGTTTTTAATACTATGAAATATTTTTTATTTCCAGGTGTACTGGGCCTTACAGCCCTATATGGGTTTGCATTCTACGTATTGGCTGTTGTGATTTTGTGGATCATGTTCATGATAAAAACGGGATCAAACTGGAGTAAATATTATATTTCCCGACAGAGCCTACTGACAAATGGATTCTTTGGAGCTTTGTTCACTTATGTGCTATTTTGGACATTTATATATGGAATGGTGCATGTGTATTGATGTTCTGGACTATTAGGTAAAGGTTATATTATAACACGATGAATATTGTGTATGTTTATATTAATTTTAAATATATTATGTTGTGAAACTTATTTGATGTATAATAAAAGCAGCATTCCAGAAAAATGTAGAATGTACAATGAAAGAGCGTAAGTCTATTGCCAACTTAAGAATATATCCTGTGCAATTTTGTCAAAAAGTTTTATAACATACTATCTCCCCAGAGCAATTTCATTCGCATTGTTACAATTTAATGAAATTTACTGCTGGGGTATCTACTTTCAAAGTATTTTTTTTGTTTTCATACAGAGCTTGACCTGACCACTACAAACATAAAAGAATTGTGATTGTGTGTGTATTCATTTGCCAAATTGATTAAAAAGAAGATGAAGTAGAAATTTTCATTAATTTACATTTAAAAAATCATCCTTGACCCCGTGAATTACAACTAGTGTCAAATAAGAAGAGACTTGGTGGGTCACCTGTGCGAAATGCCATTTGACAAGTCTCTTCTTTCATGACACGGGTTACAACACTTCCTTCACCTAATTTGGATAATGAACACCAAGCATCCGGTATATTGTAGCTGTAAAAGAAATCATTCTCAAACTGGTACCACTCATGCTCTTCTACCTATTATACCTGTTGATAACCAAAATAAAATGTTAAAATCTTATCCATATTTTAAGAAATAATTAAAATATTATATTAATTTATTATAACGCTGGTTGAACGCTGTGACTTTGGTTGCAAGTCGTAATCTTCTACTTTTTATTTAGAAACCTTTCCTTTATTACAAAAAATTCCAGGGGTTTTTCAATAAATCAGTAGACCTCGTCTAATCTAAAATGACGCGCCCCACTATCGCATTAACGCAAACAAGCAAGTTTAAAATATAGACGCAATACATATACAAATGCCGTTGTAATTGGTCATTCAGTTGCCGGTGAAATTCAAACGTAGGAGCACGCGTCGTTCATTGGCTCCCACACAGATGAAGTGTCGAAATCAACTAACTAAGTAGTGGGGCGCGTCATTTTAGACTAGACGAGCTCTACTTGTCTTATGAACTGGTAAAATGCAAGCAAATATGCAATAATTCTTCAAATAAAACCATGTTATCAATATTCTATGCCTTCGCGAAAGATAGCATGCATTCTGAAAGTGCCCTGCTAGCTTTATTGGTTAAGTCACCCAATTTTTACATACAAACCCCAGTTCCCATTTTCCTCTTTGGGTTTAACACTAAAAGTTATGATTTTCATACACAGAGAATCGCCGGAACCACACGATAGTAACCATTGTACAAGTGTTGTGGAATGTTTTGAAGATTATATGTAGTAATTTAATTTACCAATGAAAGTTATGTCAACTGACAGTCGTTAAAAGTTGTTCTAAGAATCAAAGAGGAAACTAGTTTGGGGCTACATGGAGCTGTGTGAATTTATGAACGATAATTTATTTATTTTGTCACACAATATCAACTGTTGCAACATTCGACTATTGGAAGCGGCTCCAACATCCAACAGGAAGTCAAATATTATTTTAAAACAACATCAATTTATCCATGGACGTGTTTGATGATATTACGTCCATAGAAACCAACTAAACTTGCGCAAACCAGATGATTCGGCCACCAAAGAACCAACAAGAAGGCCGTACTTCTGTGCTCTCTATTTGCGGCGAACTCTAGCCTTGACGACAGGAGAAATGCGCCATCTAACAAACACGAGGTGTAACCAGACTATGCTTGATGAGCGTTTTACACAAACACTGCACAGTGCATTGTTTTCCCTCGACGTTTGGGAATCCAGCTGGCATGAGCGTATTCCAGCAATTGTGCGTAAAACCTGTGCTCCTGAATTGGCTCTGGTTTTGAAACTCCATCCTCATGGAAGGTCACCTCTAACTGTCATCCAGGCCCCCAAAAAGAGTGCCTGAACAGACCCTGCAGTCAGTCATGGAGAAAGTAATAACACTCAGCTTGTCGGTTACCAAGAGGAGCAAACCAGCTGATTAGCGACAGTTAATACGGTTTCCACAAAGGTCGCTGTGCCGGTAATCTTCTAGTGTAAATGTCTCATCGCTGGGGGGCTGCTATAGAGAGTAAGGGGGAAGTGCTGGCCGTCAGCCTGGATATCGCAAAGCACTTCTATCGAAGCTCCTAGCCTACGGCCATCTTTAGGGTTTACGCAAGTGGGTGAGCTTCTTGTTCGAGCGGAGTATTCAAGTCGTCGCTGACGGGTCAGCCTCAGATACTCTGCTTATAAATGCAAGTGTCCATCAAAGGTCTGTGCTCGCCCACGTTGTTCATACTGCAGCAGTTGAGAGCAGAATCAAATATGTGTGTAATCGATTGAGATCCCTGGAGCAAGTTTCCGAACGGGGCAGACGAAACTTCGTCTAGTTCAACCCTACGAAGATCTTGATCTTCATGCGTTCACGGCGATAAAAACCGATTCGATGTACCTAGTGCTACAGTTCTAGAACGTTCCCCATACCATCTCAAAAAGTATTGGGTTCCTCGGCGTCAACATATCGATCGAAGCCCAATTTAGGGATCACGGGGAGGGTAAAGCCAAGATGGCTTAAAAAAAACTTGGTACAATAACTACAGCCAAGTCACCTACAATGCAGATCAGATCACTCCTGCAATGACTAGCCCGCTCATTTTGCTTGTTAGTAATGAAATGAAATATTTCAATCATTGTATTTTTATCATTTCACAAATATGGCGTAGTAGAAGGTATTTCAATCACCAACCCAATGTTTGTAGGTATCTATCGGTATAAAAATCTACTAGGTATCTACATATAGGTACAGCTCAATTGAATACCTGTCACAATACATTCTTTATCTGCAAACGAAACAGTTAAAAAGAACTTCAAAACAAAAATAACTACATAAAGAAATAGGAAACCACAAGCACATTGTTATAAAATAAAATATTAAACGATAACAGTTCTTGCTGTTTTCCCACCATATGTTGCAGTAATATCTCCTACTCTTTCGTCGGCGTTTTAAAAATGTGTAACAGTCAATGTCTTCTGGAAATGTTGAACGTTCAGCATTTAAAAAATCCTCTTTAATACGTCTCCATTTTCTTACAAATATATTCTCTTCTGCTTCATTCGTCTCGGATTCAGTTTTTTTTCTAGATCGTTTGGCAGATTTTTTCCCAATCAGAGCTGTTTTTGATTTTGATTTATTCTGGTTCCGGGGTGATTGCTCTTCTGGCTTTACCTGCCTTTCAGATGATGTTCGGGTAGATTTAAAAAATTGCTTTAATGGCTTTTTCTTACTTTTAGTTGATGTTGGGGTTGATTTAAAAGATTCCTTTTCTGGCTTTACCTGCATTTCAGATGATGTTCGGGTAGATTTAAAAAATTGCTTTAATGGCTTTTTCTTACTTTTAGTTGATGTTGGGGTTGATTTAAAAGATTCCTTTTCTGGCTTTACCTGCATTTCAGATGATGTTCGGGTAGATTTAAAAAATTGCTTTAATGGCTTTTTCTTACTTTTAGTTGATGTTGGGGTTGATTTAAAATTATCCTTTTGTGGCTTTTTCTGACTTTTAGTTGATGTTCGGTTTGATTTAAAATATTGCTTTAATGGCTTTTTCTGACGTTTAGTTGATGTTCGGGTTGATTTAAAATATTGCTTTAATGGCTTTTTCCGACTTTGACTTGATGTTCGGGTTGATTTAAAATATTGTTTTAATGGCTTTTTCGGACTTTCACTTGATGTTCGGGTTGATTTAAAATATTGTTTTAATGGCTTTTTCGGACTTTCACTTGATGTTCGGGTTGATTTAAAATATTGTTTTAATGGCTTTTTCGGACTTTCACTTGATGTTCGGGTTGATTTAAAATATTGTTTTAATGGATTTTTCTGTCTTTCACTAGATGTTCGAGTTGATTTAAAGTATTGCTTTAATGACTTTTTCTGACTCTCAGTTGATGTTTCGGTTGATTTAAAATATTGTTTTTCCAGCGTTTTCTGACTTTCAGTTGATGTTTTTGATTTAAGAGATTTCCTTTTCCTGCTTCGCATTAAAGTTTTAAAGAAATACGGCTTTCGCTGGCTCTGGGTTGGTCTCTGTCGTCTAGAAGTATTAATCGTGAATTGTTCTTTTGGATTTATTATTTGTAATTTACTAGTTTTACCAAAGAATGGGTTCTCCTCATTACGTTTATGACATATACAGTCGTGGTTCGTTCTTTGTTCATACTCATTTCTTATATCATCTTCATCTGGCCAACAAAATTCATCATTTTTGGCTAATGAGCTCAGAGTTTGAAATGGTCCTGCAACAGCCCATCTACGGTTTTTAACCCATCGTGCGAAACTTTCGCAGTTCCCTTGTCTCTTTCTTTGGCCCGGTACCCTGCAAAAGGATTGCCTGTAGTGATTGTTGTGTGGTCTTATAGGGTAGGTAAGGAGCCAACAGAAAAGTCCAACTAAAATACAAGGTAACCATATCAGTGTTAAAAGGCATATACATAAAAACTTTATCACTTTTCTAAGATTGCTAGGTTTATTCACGTATTGTCCTTGCTTGCATGTCATTGTATGAGTACCAGGAACATTGTTTTGTATTTGTTGAAATGATTGATGTGTTGATGTGCAATTGTCCGTGCCTTTTGTCGGATACGAGGGACATATTTGGGCAACATTGTCCTTACATTCCTTTGGGGTGGTCTGCACCATTCTGACGCCACATTTAGTTTCTGTTGGGGATGGGCATCTCGGTATTGGAGAAGTAGTTTGCGGTCTGTATTTTACAGTACTTCGCAGTCCAGTTGGGAAATCCATTGGTTTAATGCGGTGTATAAAAGCCGGATCGGAGCAAATGATACCTAAATTATCATTTTCCCTTTCTTGAAGAGGTACCACCTTACAGCAAGAAGATAACTTTTTCGGTTTTGTGCGAAGTTTTGACTGATTCGGTATCATGTAAAGGTTTGAGAAAGAAACTGCTTTGTTACCAGACGTGTCTTCAGAAGAGCGGTTCTGCTTCGGCTTTGATCGAAGTTTACAAATTTTTCGTATTTGCTTGGTATTAGACAATTCGCGTATAGGGCCATTGGAGCTATAGCACTCGGAGCAGGAGTAAGTCATGGGGTTTGTGATAGAACTGGACACCCTGAATCCGAAGATATCGTTGAAGCTTGAAAGTCTCAACGAAGCCGGATTCCTCGCAGTCTTTTTTTTTTGATTACGAACAAATAAAACACTTACACTATCTATCCTCTTGCGGCATTCGCCTGTCTCGTTACGTTTTCTTTTGAATTTGGATATTAATTTTGAGCCATTAAATGACTTTCTACTTCTGGAAGACAATATTTTTATCGATGTTGCTTGTGAATTTCTCTTACGGACATGTTTATTGGAAGCTTTACCCCTAATCCTAATATTCGATGTATCTGAAGCTGTCGTCTTGGTGTTCATGATATCTGTAAGAAAAACATGGTTTCAGGTGTGTAGGTACCTACATATTTAATTTCAATTGGCCGACTGGGAATCGGTAACACTTTTCAAAGAAACCAATAATAAATCAGTTGGAAAGCAGTAACTACGGCTCATGATTTTCGCCCGTTTATCACTGTTGTTTATTTAACACATATAGGTTCTGTATTTGTTGTTTAGTTGTAGTAGTAGTTACGTTTAGTAAGTTAGTAGAGTTACCTGTCAAATAATCCCATGTAGTACTGTCTTCTGGTTCAGTCCTTCTAGGAGCAATCTTATCAGATATAGATGATCTTGCGCTACTTAGATGTATCCTGACATGCCTCTCAGATTTTTTGGTGTCCACATACCGCGTTCCCAAAGGTTTAATTACACTTCGTAAATTCTCTGTTCTTTGGACATCACAAGCGCCGATATCTCCGTTCCCTACTTCCTCATTTGTATGTGGTACTTTGTTTCTGTAATTCTTAGTTTCGTCAACTATAGTAACCTTCGTTTCTTTCGGGTTTGTACTCTTAGCAAGCCATTGTTCAACATATACTGGATTTTTTTTACTGCTCGAAGGATTTGAAGCTCGTCTTGATTTTGCCTTTGATGAGTAATCGTTTCGTATTTCATTATCACTTAAACTGGGATATACGTCGTAGTTAAGGACTCGGCAGCGGTGTACGCTCATCGCTTTATGCTCACGAATTTTTCAGGCATAATCTAACTACAACTTTGATTATAGCAGATAGTTGTACATAGCATATGTAATAGAAAATGCAATAGAAAAGTATATTGATAAAACGTAGCAGCACCATTAGTAGCAAAATTTGTACCTATACATAAAATTAAAACCACAATTAATTATAAGTAAACCCAAGTAATAAAAACATAGAAATTAAACGCAATGTTCGGACAAAATCTTCCCACTTGCGCTAATCAATCAATGTCATTTGATCATAAGAGGAAACAATATTTTTATATATGTCTGTGGTAATGTTGGTTTACTTTTCTTTCTAATGAGGTGGTATATCAAAATTCATTATTGTCGAATCTATTGAGGAATCTGCTCGTTCTCAACATAATGTAGATGGCTTTAAATATCGACTTGTAATATTCATCTCTTCGTCTGATTATCTGGTCGGGTCGGGGCGTTCGGAAAGGCTTGTGTAATTCTTTTTTTATATTTTATATCTATGAGAAGTTGAAGTTAGCCGTGTGGTGACCGGTAGAGTAGAATAGCACCAACCCCTTACACTCGTGGGTGTCGTACAAGGCGACTAACGTTTAGAGGCAAAATATCTAGTCTCCATAAACTGGAAAATGGGCAGCAGCGTTTTTCATTGTTATGTTTGCAACACTGCGATCTCCAACCCGCCTGCCAAGCGTGGAGATTATGGCAATAACCTCCCCTTTTGCGGGAGAGGCCCAAAGTCCTGTAGTGGACTGTTATGATGAGAAGTTGAAAATCGTTTATCAACATGTATTCCATCTATCTTATTCCAATCGAATCGGCTCCCGAGTCTGTTCAATCAGTCTTAGCGTTCCCAGCTTAGACCTCGGTCGACCTCGCTTTCAAAGGTATTAGGAGGCACATTTAACGAGTGACGAGCTCGTTGCGGTGCTCTTTGACTAGGCTCAGAGTATGAAACGGTCACCCACCCAGTTTCCGAACACTGCGAACGTTGCTTAACCTTGGTTATCGGTTTCGCAAGTGCTGCCGGTGCAACTTTGATAACATTCCACCTACTCTACATCGTCGATGACGTCAAACTTATTGAACCCAATATCATGTGCCTAGATTATAGGTACTGAACACTTATTACATAGTTGACGAGACTGTTTACGTAGTTCAGCATCTTGATAAATTGCATCACTTGGCTTCTACATTACATAGACGTTTTAACTATTCACGACATTGTTCCTTGTTGCTTGTGACGACAATAGGCTGAAATAACTCAAGTTGCAAAATGCTTGTTAGTAGGCTGCGGATGCGTCAAGCCGAGGCTTGGGCGCATTGGCGATCTGTAAGCAACTTTGTGTGCAATAATGATAAAATTACATCATCACACAACAGCCCGTAGCAGTCAATGATGGATACTGTTTGTTACCTACTCATTTTCTGGTTTAAGGAGGTACTAGTATTACAAATATCATCTTGGCGTTAATGTTCCAGTTGTGCTTTCGCGCATGAGGGCCCGGGGTCTGATCAGATTGGATCAATTCATGGTTTCACTTTCAGTCGCCAGTATTTGCAAGTTTCATCTCGATGTTTCCCATCAGCGTAAGGGCATCGGTTAGTATTCAACTAATGTACATAACTCCGAAAAAAGTCATTGGTACATAGCCGCAGCGGATTTCAACTCGGTACCTCTCGCTCGCTTACGAGTCGGATACCCTAACCGCTCGGTCACCAACACTTCGTACGAGTACTGGAATTACTGCTACTAATAGATGGTCTTTATGATATTGCCTCTAGTCTCGTTACCTGTGCAATGTGGAGAGTGCAATGGGGCCACACTCTGCAAATGCCACGACAGTCGCCTTAATGCTGGTTTTCAGTGGGCCCCCTTGCCTTATTCTGCAAATCGGAATGCAACGCAAGCAAGGTAAAGCAATGTTTGGTACCAGAAATAAACAAGCCGGTGGTACACAATACTGACGGACTCCTCAGGCCTTACAGTCCCACCACAGGGCAGATATTTAGATCAAGATTAAAATACGTACGGGCATCGGGAATGAGCTCCCTCCCGAAGACTTTCCTTTGCTCAATAACATGGGGTTCTTCGAAAGGCATATCTGCAGGTGCCTCAAAGGCCGGCACTGCATCCGCTCCCATTAGGGTGCAGATGTCCTGGACGACGATAGCCGCTTTCCATCACGTGGTCCGTCCGTCCGTGCACCTCCCTAGGCGAAAATGACTTCTTAAAATAAATAATTAATTGTGACGCGCAATGTACATCGTCCGGCGCACGCCTCTCGCTTGCCCACGTGACCAGTGGCCACTGTCCCCGCGTGGCCAGGTGGCCTGCACGCTTTACATTGCGTGCTTTTTACTTAAATAGCATTTATTGCAACTTAAATTTAAACTTTGAGTATCTAAATTAATTGGGAACGATGTAGTTATCGATACTTGGTATTTTTTAGTATAAAAATCAATTTTTTTTTTAAATCTCTATTTCTGCCTAAACTATGAGTTTCCGCGGGTATGTTTCTTGGGGAAAGTTGTTCAGTTTCATGAGTAGAATATGAGGTTTCAATTAATGCTAGCGGTCTTTTTACACCCTGTATATGAACCTAAGTAGATAGTAAAAAAAAACGCACGACTCTCTACAAGCCGTATCGGAACCCCGAAAGGCCTTTCTTTGCACAGCTGTCCCATCTTGCCCTTAACAAAGTTGTGCTCAACTTGTTATCTATCGGCGATAGTTTGTCTAAACCCGGATAGCTTGATAGCTTCGCAATTACGGGCGTGTCCGGCCGTAGATACAGAAGGCAGCGCATCAACTTACGTGCAACCAGTATAAAATGAGCTACCACCACTAAGGATGTGCGTACAAATGGGAGACAGTCCAAGGACTACAGGGTAGGTTGAGGTGTAGTCGTGTGTACTAAACTACAGGCTAGTTTTAATAAGTTCCCGTGGTTTGCTAAATTGGATTCTGGGTAGAGTGGTGTCAGACGACTGGCGCTAGTTTTACGTAAAGACTTCTGTACTGAGGTACCAATGTATTGTTGCGTATTATAGTACATTGTGCAATAATAGATCGTATGTAGGTACATGATGTTTTCTTTATTTGGAAAGCACTTTTGTCGAGATGGTTCTTAGCTTTGTTTCATTAAAATCTGTTCAATAGTTTAAAAAATAGTACCTATTTGTGTAAACTCGGTCGTGGGTTTTCCGACATTTATCTGTCGGTTAGGTTTTTCATACGAAACAAAATATGGTTTCGACATTTGAGAGTATGAAAATTACTGAAAACCTTCGAATAGTGAAAATGCGACACATGTTATGCAAAGAAGAGGTTGTGGCACATAATACAATATTTTTTATAGTTCAAAAAGCTTACCTTTTCACTATATAATAATTATTTGAAGTTGAGGTTCGCACTACTTTACACACGTCGCTAAATTTGCTCCGACCATTCGCACAAAAACGAGGGTAACTTCAAAAACCCTTTGACATTGAACAAATTAATTGCGTTTCGTTATTCCTATGTATCTATCGAACACATAAAAATAGTTATTACCTATAAATAATTCGAAATTATGTAACAAAGGTGACTTTAAAATTAGAAACCATATATGGGTTCCTATGCGGTAGAGGGTTAAGAGGGAGGCAAATGAGCACGCACGTTACCTGTTGGTATGTGATCACCGCCGTCCATGGACATTCGCAAATGGCCGGCCTATGAGGAAGGTGTAGATTCGTTTCTTGAAAGCTCCCATGACGTACCGGCTCGGGAACACCGCTACAAGAAGTTCCCATGTAAATATAGTAGTTGACCGCCACTCATCTAGATCCAGTAAGTAAATTTCAATTTATTTATTTGTCAATACAGGTAAATACAGATTGGGCGCATTACTGCTGGACAAATTAATTACACCAATCTGAGCATACAAATTATAATCATACAATTTAATATGCAGACTACAGCGTCCAGATTATATTGATAAGGCAGCACACCTTCAGGCAACTGTGTCTAAATAACCTGTCTACGTACCACAAAATCAATAAAATGAAATTCGAGATTTCCAACGAGTTATACCTATCGATACTTATATGGTATAAGTATAATAGTTGTACCTGCCAGTACTAACGTATCATAAACTTAAAGCCTTATACCAACCACACCAGTGGCTTCCTCAATTTTCAAAGAACACTATCACAGCTCATGACTGCTAAACGTGGTCCTGGGTGGAGTACCCTCTACGCAGTCTCGAGAGCAAAGCTAACGTTGGTCCCGGAAAAGTAAATACTCTCCAACTTCCGCACTTAGATATTATTACGGTTGAGCTGACCGGGATTGTCGGCGCACGTTTCCGGAGTGTCGGTGGGCTATGGCTAGTGGGTCCGACTCGTAAGCGAGAGGTCGCGAGTTCGATCCCCAGTGCCGCAATGACTAAGTACTAATGACTAATGAGTCCCCTGAGTTGTGCTCCACATAAATGGATTGATCGATGTACAACACAAACGCAATTCTACCTATTCGTGATTTTACACAATATGGATTCCGCACAACTGACATTCAACACATTATTTTTTCCACACAGTCTTCAATTATACACAAACGCGTTTCTTCCTGTTCGCGATTCTACACAATATTAATTGCACACAACTGCAGCCATTCAAGAGATTCGCTATTCCACATATTCGTTACATATTTTAAATCATCTCATCGTCTTGGCGTTAATGAGTCAGATGTCCTCTCGCTCACGAGGTCTGCATTGACCATGATCCAGGATTGGCAGATCAAGTAATTACAGTGAAGCGACTGCCACCTGACCTGCTACCACGGGAACCAGAACAAATTGGATCATGGCTACCTACACATTCGGTCACCTGAATGAGCAGGTTTCATCATGATGTTTGCCCTCACCCTAAGAGCATCGGTTAGTATTTAACTAATGTACATAACTCAGAAAAGAGTCATTGGTACATGGCAGCAGTGGAATTTAAACCCGGTCCCTCTCGCTTACGAGTCAGATACTATAATCACTAGGCCACACTTTTAGGGCAGGTGGCCCGTTAGTGTATTCTAAATTTAAAACTGACATACCAAACTGGAACGCGTTGCTCATAGAAGTCTCATAATAACTCTAATCCTAACTTTAATCCAACCAACCTGATCAACGCTGAGAACCCTGGACTACCATTAACACATTCGTCAACGCTGGGCACCCGGAGAATGGTTGTATTGTAAGCTAAGCGTAGAACTAGACCAGGGCCTAAGTGTAGTGGATCTAGCAAAGGTTGACCAAGGTCAACTCTGGTCTATCAACCTGGTCAACCAACCTGGTCATCGCTGGGTACCCTGAGACTGGTGGTATTGTAACCCAAGCTTAGAACTAGACCAGGGCGTAAGTTTAGTGGACCTAGTAAATGTTGATCAAGATCAACTCTGGTCAACGGACCTGGTCCAATGCTTTGTTGGGTCACTGGGGTTGACCATGGTCAACCTTTACTAGGTCTCTAGCGTTGACGAATATGTGGAATAGCTAATCTGTTGAACGGCTGCAGTTGTGTGGAATTAATATTGTGTAGAATCGCGAACAGGAAGAAACGCGTTTGTGTATAATTGAAGACTGTGTGGAATAAATAATGTGTTGAATGTCAGTTGTGCGGAATCCATATTGTGTAGAATCACGAATAGGTAGAATTGCGTTTGTGTTGTACATCGATCAATCCACATAAATTATCGACGGAAACCTGCACATTTAGGCGACTGAATGTTGTGCCACCATACTCAAATCTGGTCAGGTTCATGTTAACAGGCTCACGGAGGCCAGATGGCAGTCGCTCTACTGTAATTAACTAATCTGCCAAATCCTGGGGTTAAGGTGCACCCCGGATATTGACACCAAGACAATGTTTCCGGGCGCAAGCACTCTGTAGGCGCTAGAACATCGTCTTATAGCGACCCGGGATGCTCCGGAACACAGAGTTCCGTCAAACATGTCGAATAAATTATTATACTATTCTATTCTATTCTAAACATAATGAACTGTAGGCTAATTACGTAACTCTGTTGCCAACAATTCTCTAATTTCAATAATTGAAATTGTTATTTTTGCGATATCATATGATTTAATAGTTTCTTTTTATTACAATGAACCTTTGTTAGCAACTGAACCCTTGAAATCGATGATGCGAAATCGCAAAAGTGTCAATTATAATCATTGAAATCAGGGAATTGTAGGCAACAGAAGCTCTTACGTACTACGTAATGAGCTTACAAAACACAGTTCGGCTTTCTAGAGCATCATTAGCTTTATTGATATTAATTGGGCAAATTCTCAGAGCGCCATAAAACCCCGAGATGGCGTTATTGATTTTTGGTTTTTAAAGAGTATTCCCACACAACTTAACACAACAGCAACTAGACTGAAAGGGGTGTGGGGGAGGGGCTGTTATGTTACTCCAGGAAACCACACGTCTAAAAGCGTGACCAAACAGAAAGAATAAATGAATCCATAATTTGTTTACCATTGGTGCACTTAGCGAAACGTATCTTCTTTCGTAACAGACAACGCCTACTATCTATCTTACTAAATTGCATTTCTAAACTAACATCCAAACACTAATGTTGGCTATAAATTCGTTCAAATATATTGAAGTTAGCAATGAAATAAATCTTAGTGGAAGAAAAGTCACTGGAAATCCTGTGTGGATATTTAATAGCAGAGTGTGTGGACAGCTTTATTTTCTTTTATAATCTGTTATAATTTTGTCGACATTAAGCTTTATTACCATGAGGCGCTGTTCTAGTTGGCAACGGTCGTGCGACCATGGTCGTACGACGGAGGTCGCCCGACCAATAGGAGACCTAAAAACCGAATGGAATAAAAGTGTTTTACTTTACTTTACTTTAAACCGTCCGTCGCGCGACCGTTGTCGTATGATCGTTGCCAATTAGGACAGCGCTTTAGAGCCGTTCTTTCGTTGTTAATTACTATAATATGAGGTCGATACAACTCTCTCTCACAAATGTGGGTTTAACAATCTTTACCTATAGGTATCATAATTCAAAAGTGCATGTACCCCTATGTGGGTACCAAAAGATTAGTTCACTTCCGGCAGTAGGCCTCGGCGTGGCTGGATGGAGCAAAGTTTTTCTTTTATACTACGCAGTTTTATACTGATGGTATGCGGTAACTGTCGCCCATAACATCTACGATTCATGTATTTACGTTGCAGGCAACAAAAATGCAGAACCGCATGTGCGTTGTCACTGTGAGGACTAAGATGTAACGCCTCATGCCTGTAACTGAGCTAGCTACCCTATCCTTCAAACCGGACCACAACAATGCAAGCAGTGTGGGTAAGACGTTCATAAGTTACCTATACCTAACGTTGTAACGTTGATCGGGCGATCAATTCGGAGCTTCGTCGGCTTTATGCCAGAAATCGAGAGACAACACCAAACTACGAGATTAACATCCGTATTTAGAAACGTTACTATGAAGTCTCACAGTGCGCACATATACTGTGTAACATTTATTTTATTTTGATATTAAATGACAATTATACAATACTTAGTGGCGATCGGCACTGTGCGTCCATCAAAATGAGCAAAATTTACCAATCAAGAGCCGTATTAAAAGCAGCGTGTTCACTTGGCTCAAAGTAATTGAACTAAAGCATTTAGTTCAATTTTTGTGACTTAGCTAACGGATACTGTGAGGAGTGTCTAAAGTCTCTAAACATCAAAAAGTTTACTTCGCATAGAAGCGCTACTTATTAATCAGGTATTGCTACAGGTGTTAAAATGGGTCCTTAACACCTTGCATGCATAGGATTAATTTTAATAGATATAAGGATAAACTTTTTGGTATATCCTGGTATAGGTACCTTTAAATCGAATTAAGTACGCGGCGCGATTGGTGTGAATATTTTTGGTTAAAAAGAGCTGTAGCAAACTTATTAAAAAAACTAATGAATTAGCGAGCTCGGAAACTTTGGTATTGGCTGTAAAAATCTGGATTGATCACGCGGCGCAGGCGCAACCCCCTGAACCCTGCCCTTGCTACGCTAACATAGGTAGAGAGTAATAGATGGTTGTTTTGGTGCCGTAGAGCTAAGTACTCCATACTCACCTGATACTCATAATTTATATACTGATAGGTATGACTGATAATCATAATTAAGTATCAGCAATAAATATGTACTATAATTGTAATATTTACTACAATGTTATAATTTTAGTTCCTGTCATTCATTTTTTCATACAGTTGCAACCATACACAATTTAGTTTTCAGTTTTATTAAAACACAACACTGTTGTTACCACAACGTAATACACCGTAATTTCACTACCTCTGTACCTTCAGAATTTCAGATATTCGTGGCCTGCACGATACAGGCTTGTCCCAGTGTGGAGACCACTTACAATATGCTGGCTTGGACAAATAAATTCAGACAGCGCCATCTAGCCCCAAAGTAAGCAAAGCTTGTGTTATGAGTGTTAAATAACTGATAAACTACTCTCCAACCATGTCTTTTCCCAATCAACTATTTGTATTTGTATTTAGTAGTAAACTATTTGTACAGACGCAGTGTGAGGCGGATGCTACACGCTCGATATTTATCGCGATACGTATCGTCGATTTCTAGAAATAGAAATCCTGTGATCCGTGAGTCCTACACACTCGATAATGATCGTGATACAGGATCGCAATCCACGTATCACGATTAATATCGTGCGTGAAACATCAGCCCATGTCTTGTACTACTAATTGTATTTGTATTTAGTAATAAACTATTTGTATAGACGCAGTATAAGAGAAGAGAAGAGAAGTAAAGAAAGCCGTCCAAAATATCCCCGAACTCAGTTGAGATCTAAGTGGATTTTTTATTTAATTAACGCGGTAGGCTGTTGAAATTCAAAACGGGCGTAAAGGTGATTTACATCGCCTATAAATTGGTAAGTCGCCCTCAAATTGTACGAAGAGAGAAGAACTGTGTAACTTCGTACTTTTAACTTAATATAAGGGAATGGAAGGTAAGTGTTCTTAACTTAATTTAGTTTAATGGTTTTTAAGTTATTTTTTATGAGGTATTACTGACAGTGACATTCTTATATAGGCTAAGGTGTTGCGACTATACATTTTTTATATTCTCATAGCGTGGCTTTAGCAGTGGAGGGGCATTTGCCTTTTTGATGCCAGAGCAACGTGTTAAAGAGATGGGCAACGCATAGGCTCTTGGTGTTGCTAGTGTAAATAGGCAGTGGGACCACTTTGCATCAGGCCCACTTGCCTGTTTGCCTACCGTATGACATGAAAAAAAGCTATAGTTATCGATAAGTATTATTTATATAAATCTAAATCATCATTATCATCATCATCTCGGCACAATGTCCCGGTTGCGCTCCCGCGCGGTACGCGAGGGCCCAGGGTCCGGCTTCCTACTCTTCCTTGTCCACTTTGCTCGGTCTTCGGCATCCTTCCGACATCAAACCATCACTTCTTGGGCCGGCCTCTACTTCTACAGAAATCTAAGTAAATTGACTTAATTGAATAAATAAAGATTCCTCTTTAAATGTCTATGAATTATGCATTTAAAAAGTCATCAGTTTATTTTGATATCTGTGGATATTACTGTAGAGCTTTTTCTATTATCTATTATAACGTACTTTACATGAAAGGGTACCTACTCATAGAGTTAAATACCACTTTAAACACTAAGTTCTATCTAGTCGACGTGTATTACCTAGAAACGCGTAAACTGGTAGGTATAAGTACATAGATGTTGAGCTGTCTACAATGTTTTAAAATCATCGTCAGGCCACTATAGTAACTCTCATTGAAAACAGATTCTGATGGTAATAACCATATATTCCCGGTCGTACCTACACACAGGGAACATACCCTCTATAGCAACTCAATAATTCACTCATCATGTCAAAAGGAACTCAATATTATTTTATCTGAAATGTAATGATAGATCTGCAGTAGGTAGTAGTAGATAGTTTCTTCTACTTCCATTACCCTGTAACTTTCTTTACCCAGAATGCTTCCAAAAAAATATGTTCCCACAAGAAAAATGTGTCTACGCACTTTCCACGGGACTTGTGTCTAAAGATAATACGAAATGTCAAGGTGGGAACACCTGGTTGAACAAAAAAAACAGATTATGTGGTGATATTAAATCGGCGGGCGGAGTAAGTGGAATGAGACATCGCCGCCATTTTGTGAGATAGCGGAAAAGGGCTGGAGAGGTAATATTGCGCAGATGGCGGCGTGACCTTGGTTGAACTTGAAATTTTTTGCTATTTTGCTGGAGTACAGTACCTACGACATATTTTAAATTACCCGTGTAGGATGAAGGCGTGAGAGTATATTGTATTGTACCTATTCTTGTATCTATCAGAGATTGTGTCTGTTTGAAAGTGCGTTCCGTTGGGAAAATATCCCATTGAAATTGTGGAGGTCCGAGGAAACTATATTAGGGGGGCACACCACGAATGCGAGCTGTTTAGCAATTGTTTCGTATCTACCATGAAATGACCCCGCCGCTCGCGCTTAGCAACTATCGTTTAAAACCGCTGCAACAGCGCATTCGCGGCGTAAGTGCTACGAAGGGGGGGCTGTGTGGGACTCCTAACAGTCACCGGGTATACTAAACCCCGAGGCGTTTCTGCACCGCCTGAAAGGAGGTATCATGGGCCGTAAGTTTATAATCATAATCAACCCACTATAACTCTAGCCGTGGTAAAGTGCAGGCAGTCTCAATTGGAGCCACTCTAGATTTAGAACATAGTATCTAGTTCCTACAGCGAGTTGATTGTTGGAATTCGTCATGTCTTATATTAGACGGGACTTACAAGCGACGTACCTACCTTTTCGATTTGTTTACGGGTACGGTTTAAAAGATACCTACATCGCATTATGTGGCTATAGATACATACTTTGCTAATCACTCGACCAACGTAAATCGGGCATTAGATCAACTACTTACCGATATATTTGTACATCGCTGAGTGTGTTGATGTAAGAGTGTGAACAAAACTCGTGTAAATATGCATGAAATCCCAGTTTGAACAACAAAATCGGAGTGCGGGTTTCCGCCGCGCGAAATTACGTTTTGATCGCGGATCGTAATGAATATGCGATTCCCTTTTCCGTGAATTATTTCGCTGTGATTTTATTACATTTCCGCGCGCTGTGTGTGTTGGCAAAAACTTTACTCTGGTAGGTTGTGCACACATGCCAGGCGGTGGCATAATACAGGCTTGAGTATCTCGGTCAACCACAAACCCTTCCGGAGACGTTTGTAAAACTGAAAGGATTGCTACGTTTCCTGGAAGAGTTTGGATGAGAAGAACATCTATCTAGCATCCACGCAGGTCAGACAGAGTTCGTCGGACTGCGGAGACGGTCCGGATACATCTATATATCTAGCTAATAGGTACTACCTACCTAGCTTAAAACTATCCGAAAGGAAACGTCGGAACACCCCCGAAAGAGGAATGTGCATCACCTCTGCATCCTGCATTGAGCGTTCTTTTTATGAACACAAATACCTACATATACCTTTCTAATGAAACAAAGCTTAGAACTGTCTCAATAAAACCGCATCGAAATTGGTCCATTCATTCGAGACCGAGACACACCCACAGACAGATGAACAGAAACACATATCAAACATAAAACAACCCTCTTTTTCGGTTCGGATTAAAAATGTGACAACACGGTTTGTGTAGCATTGGACGATAATTTTTTTAAAGATAAAATATAACCTATGTTACACGCTGATAATGTAGCTTTCTATCGGTGAAACAACTTTTAAAATCGGTAAAATAACTGTTAAAAAGTAGTTTTTCCATTACAAACAAACAAACCGACCAACAATCACATCTTTCCTGTTTGTAATGTTAGTATAGGTTACAGTTTACCATTAGATGCGGGATGTCTGCTCAACCATATATTTCCTATCTCCAAGTAATACGTAAGTAGAGCCTCCATACCAAGAAAGCAATTTCTTGACCAATTCACATGTCAAATCTCCACGATAAATGGAAGGCCTTGGGATATTGACACTGTTTTATGCTAAACGGAAGATGTTAGCACAGTCGTAAGCGAAAATAATATCTGCTTTCGCTGTGGAAATATCGGCGAAAAATAGTTTTCTTTTGCTTTCTTTTTGTAAGACTACTTTATATATTTAGTATTTGCTTCCGCTTGTAACTCTATCTGTAGGTGTGCATGCTTGGAAATTGTTTTTGCGTTTTCAGAATACAATCTAGGTAGCACCAACCGACTTAAAGCAACAGGCGGAAATAATAAACATAACCTAATGAGCTAAAATTGACGAGATTACTAGTAACGGCTGAAGAGTTCCACTGTTCACCACCTGACTTTATCATGAGATCCTCATGTATTGTTACAGGAACTCAGTACCTATGCTTGCAAAGTTTAATAAGAATTGGTGATAGGTACTCGAAAATTCTCGAAGATGTAAAGATAACTAACCCCAGATAACGACGTCTCTCGAAATAGACCTTCGGAGAAGATGACTCCCCTGATCCTCTAAATTGACTTTTCTTCAAAATAATGATGATGATCCGTCTGTCAGGTGTCGTTTTTGTTGAGGAATTTCTGACCTGATTCCTGAGGCGGACCAGCTAAGGGATCCTTTGGCTAGAATAGGAATATTGGCTGCAGTATTTTCTGTTGGTTGGTAAGTATCTAAATTGCAGCCAGTGAATACCAATCTCAAACCCGCCTGCTAAGCGGACAAAACCTGAAATAATTACGCGAAAAAACCTGTTAAAAGTAAGTAATATAGATACTTATGCAAATGTACCAGGCTGGTCCATAAGTTTTTAGCCAACTGCTTGTTATACACCCTATTGTTTTAATTTTTGTATCGTTTAGAGGCAAATTTTATTACAAATTCCTTAGACAAAAATCATTAAACGGCAACTTTTAGTTATTTTTTTATCGATTATTAAAAATAACATGTCTCAACAAAATAACAATAATCAACCCCTACGACGGTGGTAACGCGGGAATCATTTTGTTGTAAGATGTATTATGGTTATAAATATGGGTTAACGTTTATAGAATCACATGAAAATTTTATCAGCCCCTTTGGTGAATTGCCCCTTGCCTATGCTATTTTCGGTTGTTGATTTTATGACTTTAAACGAGGTCAGAGCGACCTGAAACATGAATCTAGACCAGGGCATCCGCCAAAGTCAGACACTCCAGAAAACGTCATCAGGGTATAGTCGCTGATAAAATAATGTCACAATATTACTAGCTGTGAGATTCAGTATGAAATATAGTTTGAAACCCATGTAGTTTCTATCATATTTACGGACCATAGAAATTATGTATAATGAATTGGCACAAATCCTAACCTTTTGAAGTTCATGTAAAGTGGTGGAAACTACCTGGGATCTAATCCTCATTTCATCCTGAATCTCATGCTTGTTAATGTTGTGACATTTCTCTTATAACGACTTCACCCTGATGACGTTTTTTGAAGTGACGGCAGTTGACGACGGTTCATGTTTGAGGTCGCCCTGACCAAGTTTAAACTAATAAAATCAATAAATGACAATATCATGTGATAGAGGCAATTCACTAAATGCGCTGATAAAAGTTTCAAGTGATATTTTATACGTTAACCCTAATAATATAATTATAGTACGTCTGCCACGAAATGCTTCCCATATTACCAAAACAGTATGGAATTGTATGGACAGACATGTTATTTTTAATATTCGATAAAAAAAAAAAGTAATGATCGCCGGCTATTGATTTTTGACCAAGGAGTTTGTACTAAAATTTGCCTTTAAACGATACAAAAATTAAAACATTATCATGTATTACAAGCCGTTGGTCAAAAATTTTTGGACCAGCCAACGCAGGTACATGTTGAACTTCTTTATTAGCAACTGTCGAGTGTCGTCTAATTTAAATTTTTGAATTTAGCATGCCCAAGGGTTTAGACCTTGCAAGTAGGTATACTCAATGTAGGTACGTACAGTCCCTCGGGCCCCGTACTCGCGAGCATTTTGAACTTTTAAAAGCTTTATTAAAAAGTTAGGCCGTGATTTTCAGACTTAAAATTTGAATAACGAATTAAATATACTTTTTAATGTAATCTCTTAGCCTTGTGGTGGCCTGTAGCTAGAGCAGAATTTGATACCACAATAACAATGTAAACTACGAGAGCTCTTGGAGAGGACTCTGCTTGATTGAGCGTCGGGGCTTATCAATAATATGAAATAATGAATGTGTTTGGAATAGCTCCAAAGTAAGCAAAGTTTGTGATAAGGGTGTCAGAAAACTTATAAATTACTTATATAATTAGCAATAGGTTTTTAAGCAATAAAATGATAGGTAGGGGTAAAGTAGGTGTATGGGAGCTGTAGAGCAGATATAGACTAGGTGTAGTGTAGGGTAGGGGTAGGACGCCACGCGAACGAAGTCGCGCCGGGTTCACTAGTATCCCAGACACTTGTGAACTTTTTATGTGGAATCTTTAAAATATTATCCCATTACTCAGGTAACCTATCCACCTAGCTTAATACTGGAGTGGGGTCCATATCCTGCATTTAACGGTTTCAAGATATTGATGGCACCTATTCGTTGAATGTTCACCTATTTGCATGCACCTGGACTAGATTTATGGGTCGTAAATTGTTTTTTATTGACTCCTGAACAATGGTTTGGTACTAGGGCCGTTGTACATACAATTATTTATGAAAAAAGGTAATGTTTTAAACTATAGCGGTTATTATCACCCATTTTAAGGGTATGTTCCGGGTTTCCTACCGCGTACCTTTGTTGACGAGTAGCCCGATATTTCGATGCAGTTGCATGCAGAATGGTCACGGGATGACAAAGGTACCTTACAGAATATCGCAGCTAAATAATACTCTTTTAAATAGTATTGTGTTTCTGCCGGTGAGTAAGGTTTCCAGTGCTCCATGGGGTGGGGATTTGGGGAACCGTGGCTTTGGCAGTGGAGTGGCATTTGCTTTTTGCTGCCAGAGCAACGTGTTATAGAGGTGGGCAACGCATTAGCGATACTCTTGGTGTTGCTAATGTCTATAGGCAGTGGTGACCACTTTCCATCAGGTGGCCCGCTTGCCTGTTTGCCTGCCGTATGACATAAAAAAAAAAAAAAAAAAAAAAAGGTACGCGGTAGGAAACCCGGAACATACCCTTTAAAAGGTGATTTCTTGATATCTAACTTTACAACAACAAGAATAACATCTTTGCGTTAATGTTCCGGTTGTGCTATCGCGCACGAGGGACAGGGGGCCGCCATGACAACGTTCCAGGATTTGGCAGATCAGATAATTACAGTGGAGCGACTGCCATCTGACCTCTGTGACTCTGCTACCAGGGGAACCTGGTCGGATTGGATCATGGTTACACATTCAGTTGTCTGAATGTGCAGGTTTCATCACGACGTTTTCCATAACAGTAAACACATCAGTTAATATTCAATAAATGTACATAACTCAGAAAGGAGTCATTGATACATGGCCACAGTGGCATTCGAACCCGGTACCGCTTGCTTACGAGTCGGTTACCTTGACCACTCGGTCACCGACGCTCCACATGTCTCTACAATAGAAAGAAAAGAAAGAAAGAAAAGAAAGAAAATACATTTATTACACATAGCACACCACGACACAATAACAGTTACAATTACAGACAACGGACACATTAACATTTAAAATACAATACTCTACATAATACCTAAGTAGGTGGTACATAGTAGATAATATATAAAAAGTTAGTAGCGTAATTACAGCTTTCACGACCTGAGTGGTTCAGTAGGTTACCATGCCGGTCTGCCACGCAGAAGTACCGGCTTCGATTCCCTGCCGGGTAGAAATTGACATGAAGAATTGTAATTTCTGTTACGGGTCTGGGTATGTATGTAAACATATTAAGTATGTTTTAAAAAAAAGACAGGTAGTTTATCAGTTTTCTGGCACCCATAACATAAGCTTTGCTTATTTTGGGGCTAGATGACGCTGTGTGAATTGTCCAAGCATATTTATTTATTATTATTGATTTAATATGTGAACGGCTTTGGCCGCGTGAGGGTACTTATATATCTGAGCAGATTCATCAATCAAACATAAGTACGTCTGTTCAGATATATAAGTAAGGGTTTCCATGTACATTTAAATTTGAAGCCTTGGTAATGCTCACATATTAATGAACTTGACTGTACCTGTTCGATCGCCAATGTCGTAGTAATTACCAATTATTATTTTGAGACCTACAAATTGTACACTAACCAATGTGAGAGGTTTTCAATCTTTCAAAGCAAAGCAAAACTTAGTATGTCAACCGCGACTCAAGTTTCTCACCATGACGTTGCAGACTTGGAGAAGTCTGAATGGGACCGCACTATAGTATTAAATATAGGTACTAGACATCTCTTCCCGCCTGTCCGAACAGAAACTTCGTCTGAACACCCACTTGCAGGAGAATTTGAGTCGGTAGAACTTGCACACGAGTCAGCTTAGTTAAATTGCCTACTTCCACAGTTCTGAAAGTGATTTGTCAACGTCGGCCAGGGCTGGATTGATGGGTGGGTGTTTTTAAATAATTTAGCGATAAATGGCAAATTATTAGCGGTTTGGAGTGGTGGCCGTTAAGGTTGGTGGTTAAGGTATCCGACTGGGAAGCGAGAGGTGTCGGGTTCGAATACCACTGCGGCCATGTGTCAATTACTCTGTTCTGAGTTATGTACATTAGTTGCCATAATCTCGAGATCGCGGTATTATACATTTGATAATAAAATAAGCAGCTGCCCATTTTCCAGCCTACGGAGACTAAATATTTTGCCTCGGAAACATTAGTCGCCTTGTACGACACCCACGAGTGTAAGGGTTGTTGCTATTCTACTCTGCCGGACACCACACGGCCAACGGCCACACGGTAGCTTCTTACAATCAATTGTGACTTGTCTTTCCAAATTTGAAGTTATACTAAGGCTTGCCACAAGAAGGAGGTGGAAATATCGTATGGCAAATAAACATGAAATACAAAGATTAAACGCAAACGAAGCCGTGGGGCATACTAGTTTACAATATTAGTAGTGACTGTTATTTTTGGTCTGATTCCCATTCCTATTTTTAGCGCGGCTTTTACCCGAGACCGAAATAAAGAGGGCCTTTTCATTGCCGCATTCTCTTTTTCACTTTTTGGCCGGCCACCAGAATTCAACGGATAGTGACATTAGATAACCACCGAGATCGTAAAACAATGAACTACTAGAGACCGGATTTTATCGATATAACGATTTGAACTATCGTATTTTAACTTAAGGATAAAATAACAAGAGACAAAGCGATTTCAAGTAAAACTAATTGGTATTCCTTATACCACTAATTGATAATTTGTGTTCTCTACGTACTTAGGCATAGTGTAGGTAGTTGTTAATCCTGACAGTAGGTAATATTAGACAAAATGGCTGTATACGCATAATATTGTACAGACTAATAAAAAACGTATCGTGACATTAGCTGTGCGTCGTGGCGTTACTTCTCTTTTCTTTTTGCCCATCAAGATGGCCGGATGCAGCCAAATATTATATACAGTAATAATTTATTATACGTACACTTTTATATAGTTATACTGTTTATAACTCTAATATAAAGTGAGTCAGTGTTCTTTGTTTTATTGGCACTCGTTTCTAACCGCCCACACAATTTCCACTCCAGCTAGCTACAAGAGAGAATTCCTGGATGAAATACAGTATCATATTTATGATCCAAATCCTTTTATTCCTTGTGGCGTTTTCCTTACTGCCGGGGACCGTGATAGTTTTTATCAAACTAGCCAGGCATTTGATCGCCATCTAACCTGACGATGATAAATGACGATGTGGCCGAATATGAAGCACGCCTGTCTAGGTACAGCCCATTCTCTATAGCCTTGAAAGTCCAGATTATAATGATCAGAACTGTTTCGCACACACACTCTCCAAAATGGAACTTGTACCGCCTGCCAAGCGTAGAAATTATGGCAATACTAAATATATTAGTGGACTTTTGTATTGGCTCATTTTTGAGGCTCGTTCGCCTCTCATCATCATCATCAGAGCCCAAGGAGCCACTTCCAGGGATTTCCCACTCTTTCTCCACCACTTCACCCTACCGGCTCGTTCGCTTCTATTTATACTTATTAATAAGTAATGATTTGTATTTTTGTTTGTAATTCATAAATAAAAAAAATTATATATAATTCATTCAGTAATATTTACAAATATAGTCATCCTTTTTGTGGGAAAAAATTGGAAATCGGTTTAGTAGTTTCGGAGTTTCGAGTTCAAGTTAACAAACAAACAAAAATCTCAGATTTATGTACATTCGGCAACAAACGTAGGTTATAACAATTGATCTATTGAATAAGGGATTTTTCGCACGTTTTGTTATCTTTATTTGCTTTCTTTTTCTTCTGATATTTTCTGTTTCTACCAGTCTTGGTTTGTGAATATTATATGTCAAATTTGCTTAAACACAAACACTTAGATTTAATGTGTTCACCAATATTTGTGTCAATCATGTTGCACCGCCCTGTAATATCTCATACTATCTCCGGTTGACTGGTAGAGAAAGCTATGAAGCTTTAAGTCCGCCTTTGTACGTAACAGTGCATGAAATTTAAATATATAAATAAATTACGGGGCAGATAAAAACAGAGTAAAGTTTACATACACACACACACACACACACACACAAACAGGGCACACAGAGTAAAGTTTATAATTAGCTTTAAAGTTTGTATTTCATCGACGGACGCGAAAAGAAGTAAAACTCGGATCCTAGGTCATAGACTAGAGAGAGAAGGTAGTGTAAGTGTTGCCATTAGGAGATTGGTTTTTGAAGAGGAATTTGTCTGTATTCCAACATTATCGAAATCACAAAATAAAAATAAAACTCATACACAATTTACACATTTCCCGTCTCTAGTTAGTAAAGGTCAACGCTATCGTTGGCGGCCATTTTTCTCAATCAGCCGCTTTTCCCGCCAAAATAATTGTGACTCATCTGCGCCGTTTTACATTACAATTTGTAAGAAATAAAATGAATGCACGTAGCGAGGCCTTTTAGTAAGATTGGCTTTTTATTCGATTTCGTACGAATTGTTCTTTCGTCTGAAAAAATATAACAAAGTTGTTTGCAACTTATGATATTACTATGTTTACAGATGCAAATGATTGTAATAATTTACTACTGTTAGAATCTGTATGGAACTACCTAGATAAATCTGTTATTAAATATTATTAGATAATTATACACTAAATCATCGTAATTTGATAATCTGAAAATAGCATTGAAAGAAAGAAATAAAAGATATTTATTACACATAGCACACCACGACACAATAACAGTTACAATTGCCCGCTTGCCTGTTTGCCTACCATATGACATAAAAAAAAATTACAGACAACGTACATATTAATACTAATAATATCATTATTAAGACTATATGTAGCCTCCCATGACACTGTCGTCGGTGCCGCGGCGGCCAGCGTAAATGGTACAGCATGTGCTGTGAGGTGCAAGAAACGACTCACAGCGCTGGTATTCTGTAGGCCCATTGTTTGGGTACGTCACGGGCGATATACTACCTAAATAAAATTAATATATAAATACATAAAAATAAATACAAAATATGTAGGTATGGTAGTTCAAAATAAATATTACATTAAACAGCACGGCACATCTGCTGGCCGTTGCGCAATCCACCCGTTCCTGCGGACTCGCTATGCCATGGTGCTGACGGCGGGGCAGACAGCGATGGGACGCCGTCTCGCCCCGCACCCTATTGTTAATGTTGATGTAATTGTTTGGAAATCCGACGGATTTAGTAAGGAAAGAATAGACTAGATGGCGTTACTGTGACGTAAAGAAAAGACAAGGGTAGTTATAGAAAACATAACGAACACTGACAGCGCTGCTCGGAAGACAAAATACCCAGAAGTTATATCGTGATAAAATTACATTTTTACTGTGCTGAACTGTGAAATATTAGTGCTAAATAGTTATATCCTCGACTTTCTGTTGTCCTTCAAGCAAAGAACTTACACTACGTAATTAAGCTGTTCGTACTACCTACCAATGAGATAATACCATTCCGTTCAACCAAGGCTGTTACTCTCAAACAGCCACAAAATGACGGCAGGCAAAAAGTTAAATTAGATTCGTAATTATCAAAGACATTAAAAAACTTCTAAATTCAAGGAAATGGGGTCGGTTATCCCGGGGTCAGAAGCGGAACTGTTTAAAAATACCTTAGGCACCTTTGTCACTCTCTTTTTAACGATTGTTTGAAAGTAGTAGCCGTTATGTTAATTTGTAAAGTTTCGAATGTTTTTGTTACTCTATAGATATTGAACTGTATTCATTTTTGGTACCACAGAATATGAAATCCTTATATAGAGTTTCTGTTTTTGCGAAGATTCCTTCGAAATTAATGGATGGCGCTCTTTAAGACACCTATCTACTATAAGGCAAGTGATAGCGTATCCTGAAAAAAAACGCGGGTAATTTTAAAAATGCTTATGTGGTCTCACTAAAACCGACATTCCGATTCGGCTCGGAGCACGCTGCATCGGCTCCTCACGACCTTTACGAGGTCGTCCACCCATCTCGTGGAGGGCCATCTCACGCTGCGGTTGTCGGTACGTGGATACCACTCCAGAACCTTTCCGCCCCATCGACTAGCGACTCTGCAAGCTATGTGGCTTGCCCATTGCCACTTCCTGTTCTTGGCCTGTACCCTGAGTTCTGCTACGGATTCCTTTTTGGGGTCCCTGAAGACAAATAAAAATCCGCAAATGTATGACTGTGGAAGAGGAAAACGAGGTGTCAGGTTCGTGGCTTGTGGTTCAAGGGTGTGACAATGTGTACCTAAAGTAAAGCCACAGGCATAAGCAAGAGTAGTTTCGTAATGACGAAGACCCAAGAAGCGATAACTTGACATCGCTGAGTCAGATGCGAGAGCAGACGACGAGAGGATGTCCAAGACCTGGTGAAATGGAGGAGAATGAGTCGGAAAGCGGAGCGGAGTGGCAGAAGCCGGTATTGACCGCTCGGATAATAATGATGATGAGTTTCGTAATGACGTATCGCGGAGAATTCACTTCCACGATTAACAAATCCATACTTTCACGTGCGTAAGCATAACGTCATTTTTGGCAAACTCCCTGACATACAACATTTGGGTCAGTGATAGCACTTCAGTCCAAATTCTTTGGTGATAAGCCAACAGAATGCACTGGAAGTTTGTAATTTATAGTTGCCTATCTCAGAAATCTCAAATAATTGACTTAGCAATTTGTATTTATTTATATTTCTCTGTACAATAAATAAATAAATATGCTTGGAGATATTCACACAGCGCCATCTGGCCCCAAAGTTAGCAAAGCTTGTGTTATAAGTGTTAGATAACTGATAAACCACTTACGTTCATTTAAAAATATTCATACTTTTGGGAATCAGAATAGTTTAAAAAAAATAGAATTCCAATATCCAAATTTTAATTAGGCAGAAATTAACACAATTAAATCAACAATTAAACCAAGCAAAAGAAATACACGAAAGAAATTAGCAATAAGCAACAATACGTCATGTCCGCTCCGTGGTCTGCAGCAAAAAAGAGGGCGGCTACCCCAAGCAGCTCGCTTTTAGACTGACGCCTGGCTTCCACCGCTATTCCTCCAGTATTCCGTTTCACTTCTTACAATACTTATAATACATACCATCCAGACCCGTAACAGAAATTTTAATTCATCGAACTGAACTAGGAAATCTAACTAGGACCTCTGCGTGGCATGTAAACCAACTGAAATCTTCATATAAAAATCTTTGTCTGTTAGACAAATAATAAGCCGACTACATACTACTTACTTATATATAGTATCTTCTCAAAATCGAATTGTTTGCAGTAAATACATTTTCTGTTTGTAATTTTGATAGTATAGTATTATAGAAATCTTTATGATTATATTGTATTTATGTATAGTATTACATATACGTACGTGAGTTACCCTCCGAGCGCCGGAGCGAGAAGGTTGTTTACCGGTCGTTATTACGCGCTCTAAGCACAGATCGTATTTAAGTACCTACTTCTTAACGTTTAGGTTCTTTGCGAAGTTCGGACGTTGTGTGTGCCTATTCTCAACCTAGGTACATAATTTAAGCAACATGCAGTGTGCTAAATGCAATGAAGATGTATCCGATGGAGTGCAGTGTGGTGCGTGTCATAAATACCTTCATTTTGTGTGCGCTGGCGTTGCCGAAACCACGCATCGTAAAATGACAAAGGAAAAAAAGGCTGCTTGGCGTTGTTTGGCATGTCGCAGTAGCGATGGATCTAGTCCTTCGCCGCAGGGCCCCTCTATTAACGACGTACTCCTAGAAATAAAGTCTTTCCGCTCTGACTTCAACACCCTGAAAATCCAAGTCGAAAATACCTCGCAAGGCGTCCAGGATATCAACAAAAAGCTCAATGATATAGAAGCGAGATACGTAGTTATGGATGGCCGAGAAAAATACATGGAAAACCAAATGTCGTCATTGTCCCTCCTTCAAGCAGATCTGGACCAGGCCAATACAACCTTAGCTGCCCTTCAACAAGCGCACAATGAACGCGAGCAGTTCTTACGTGCTAACAATATCGAAATATCAGGTGTACCTCATACCAAAGGGGAAAACTTATACAATATACTGAGTATACTTTGCACGAAGATCGGTATTACATTGTCCGCCGCCGATATTGATACAATTCACCGTGTACGTCGCTTCCCCATGAGTGGCAAACCTGGATCCGACTCCCATTTCCCGGCCATAATAGTGCGCCTGACACAAAGACGTCGGCGAGATGAAATCCTGGCAGCTGTGCGTGCGCGACGGGAATTAACTACATCAGTTCTAGACCTACCGGGACCGACTAGTCCAGTTTATGTAAACGAGCACCTATCCCCCGAAAATAAATTATTACTCAAGAAAGCCCGCCAGGTGAAAAAAGAACAAGACGTAGCTTTCCTGTGGGTTCGTGACGGGAAGATTCTTATACGTAAAACTAAGGATTCAAAAATTGTTCGTATATTGAGTGAGAAAGATTTGATAAACATTGAGTGACTAGTACTTTGTTTATATGATACCCTATTGTTTGTTTTTTCACTGTACCGCACCTTAACAATGCCCATATCTAACCATCCCTGTATAACCGCTATTTATATATCAAAACAATGTTTGTATACCCAAGTACTAAATATGTATAATAACCTATGTATGGAGAACTGCAGTTTAATAATGATATTCGACGTTTTACATGCGCAAGAATGTGTATGTAAAGTGTTGGACGAAATGAGGTTAAGTGTAAGGTTTTACACAATATCTAACTCGTTTGGCCATATTGATGTTTACGTTAGTATTATAACATTAAAAGTAATAAATGTCTAACAATTTTGTGAGTGTTTATTGTCAAAACGTGAGAGGTTTACGCACAAAATCGCATGAATTCCTAGGAAACGTTATCTCCTCCAATTACGATATAATAGCTTTAACAGAGACATGGCTGACAGGTAGTTTCAATAGCAGTGAGTATTTTGACTCTCGGTACGTAGTGCATCGTGTGGATCGTGAGTCGACATCGGAGCGGGCGCCGGGCGGGCGCGGCGGCGGCGTGGCGGTGGCCGTGCGCCGCGAGCTGCGCGCGCGCCGCCGCGACGAGTGGCGCTCGGCGCCCGCGCACGAGGAGCTCTGGCTTAGCACTGAGCTGGCGGCGCGGACCGAGCGCCCGCCTCCCGTCAAAGCCGCGGACGAGTCGTGCCTTCGCGGCACTATAAACACACGCTACTTACATATTGCCTGTGCCTACTTTCCGCATAATAATAATCACTTGGTTAGACTGCAAGCTTTTTTCGATAACGCCGCCCAACTTATTGTAGCAAACCCCCACGACGTTTTCTTGCTTTTGGGCGATTTTAACGTATCGCATGCTTCTTGGAGAGATACGTCTTCCAATTATTTATTGTTAGACCCGTCGACGGACCCGTGTGTAACTTGTGTGCAGGATTTCATGGCATTCTCATCGCTTTTTCAATATAATGGCTGCCCAAATGTTAACAACAAAATACTCGACCTAGTTTTATCTAACACAAATTGTGTAGTCACTTATACTGAAGACCCCTTAACTCCAGAGGACTCGCATCACAGGGCACTTCAGATCACACTATCACAGGATTTACTTATGTCCCTTCAGGAAAAACAGAGACACAAATTAAAGTTTCATTTAGGCGACTATGTTAGTATTAATGACGAGTTAGGCATGACCGACTGGAGTATACTCGATAGTGTGAATACAGACGAATCCATAGAATACTTTTACCAAGTTATTAACAGCCTAATAGAGAAATACATACCAAAAAGATTGTCTCATAATAAGTCACATTATCCGCCCAGGTATACTCGGCCACTCATTAAATTAGACAGACAAAAACTTAAAGCGCACAAAATGTGGAAAATATATGGCAATCCCCGGGACTACTCGGAATTTAAGTTATTGCGTAAAAGGGTCAAATGTTTGGAGAGAGATTATTATAACTCTTTCATAACGCTTTCTGAAGAGAAAATTACAAAGAATCCTAAATATTTTTGGTCATTTGTTAAATCAAAATCTGACCATAATTCTATTCCGGAAAGCATAATCTTCGGCAATAGAGCTTCTAACGATGGTTATACCGCATGTAGCTATTTTAATGAATATTTCCATTCAGTTTTTGAACCTCCATCACGTGATTTTACCGACGAAAATTTGTCAGTAGCCGATTCGCCTGTTGATATTTCAACTATTAATCTTTCCACAACTATTGTTCTCAAGTACCTCAAGAGGGTTAATATTTCCAAGGGCGCAGGTTTTGATGAGTTGCATCCATACTTCATTAAGGAGTGTGCTGATAATTTAGCCACCCCACTGGCCATAATATTTTCAAAATCTATGAGCGAAGGATGTTACCCGAAGATATGGAAAAAAGCGCTTATAACACCTATACACAAGGGAGGTGACCGTTCTTTGGTATCGCAGTACAGACCCATCTCAAAGCTCTGCGTTCTTGGAAAGGTATTTGAAAAAATAGTCACTGATCAATTATACGGCGCCATTTCCCATCATGTGTCTCCTTTTCAACATGGTTTCCTAAAGGGTCGTAGTGTTGATACAAATCTGCTTTGGTTTTCTGATTACGTTCATAGTGCTTTAGAGGCTGGCCATCAGGTGGACGCCGTGTACACCGATTTTTCCAAGGCGTTCGATAAAGTCGACCACGATATACTCATTATGAAGCTTGGGAAATTCGGTGTACATGGTGACCTATTAAGGTGGATCAGCTCTTACATCAAGAACCGCTCCCAAGCAGTAGCTCTAAAGGGTTACATATCCAACTTCTTGGATATCAGTTCAGGCGTGCCCCAAGGATCCCACCTGGGACCGCTGTTGTTCATTTTATACATCAACGATATTAGCAATATTTTTGAAAATTCACATCACCTGCTGTATGCAGATGATATGAAAATTTACCGCATAATCTCTTCTCCGGACGACTGTTATGAACTACAGAAGGACTTGGACCGCTTGTCTGTATTCTGCTTGACAAACCACCTCTTTCTCAATGTAGATAAATGTCATGCTATCACTTTCTCCAGGAAAAATATTAACATTAGTTATGCATATCAACTGAATGGTAAGTCCATAGATCGTGTTCATAAAGTCAGGGATTTAGGTGTCATATTAGACTCTAAATTACATTATAATCTCCACGTGGACCATATAACACAGAGCGCACTCCGACAACTGGGCTTTATCTTTCGCATTTGTAAGCCATTTAAAAATGTTCTTACATATAAAATTCTGTATTATTCCTTTGTCCGGAGTAAATTGGAGTTCTGCAGTGTTATATGGAATCCATACTATAACCTTCATGTAGATCGCATCGAAAAAGTTCAGAAGAAATTTTTAAAATACCTAGATTATAGAATGGGAACCCATTTTGTCGATTACAAAACTTCAGCTGTATTACACAAGACCCTCAGCCTGGAAAATCGTCGTAAAGTTGCTGACGTCGTATATCTGTTTAAGATGATAAATGGTTTTATAGATTGTTCCTATCTGCTTAACAAACTTAATTTTAAGATACCGCGTACCCTCACGTTGTAGAAAATTTAAATTTTATATCAATTTTGGCCGAACAAATTATGCTAAATATAGGTTTTTCCTGCGTTCTCCAAACACATATAATTTATTATTCGGTGATATAGATATATTTCATAATAATTTAGCCAGTTTTAAGAAAAATGTACATGGCATACTAGGATAAATTATAGAATTAAATAATGTTTACTAAGTAGGTATTTTTAAGTAAAATTGTTACTGTATAATAATACAGTTTATTCTGTGCTATAATAATTGATATTTAGGGTAGTTGTAGGTCTATTAGCTATATGATTGGAAACTCATGCAATGTAACATGACTGTTTACTACCTGAATAAAATAAATAAAATAAATAAATAAAATAAAATATACATATTTTTTATTTAGAAGCATTTAAGTTTATTTGTTAATTATAATTTTTCGCTACTATTTACTCTTGCACTGCTTACTAGTTCTAGTGAAACATTACCTCTTCCCAAAGGTTGTCTGGGAGAGATCGCTTAAAGCGATAAGACCGCTTTTGCGCGCATGTATATTATGTTGATTCTTGTATATTGTCTTGTAATATGTGTGCAATAAAGAATTTTTACTTACTTACTTCGTCTACTTCTGTTCGTAAGTACGCGGAAGTACTACACCTACCGTCCATTTAAGTAAATAGGCCCTCAATAAATCATTATTACGCGTGTATTAGCCTAAATCGCACAGTCAGCCCACACGGCAAGACAACCAATACGTATAAAGAAGATTGATGCTCATTTTGATCAGTGTATAAAGTATCCAACCATTATTTCCACATCTTGCGGCTGGAAGGGATAAGAACAGATCCCTTTTTCCATTTTGTTCATTGAATAATAAGTGGTAGATAGGTAGGTATATATCGATTACACTATTTCGCCCGCGGGGGGTGGGGAGGTGAGTAATAGGTAGGTATTGTATCTATAGATTGATAACACCATATGTGTGAGTTTCAGGGACGAACGCGGGCCGCGGGGCGAGGGGCTGGGACTACGATAATCCCCTCGACGGGCTGGAAGCATTTTGTTCCACGAAACGTCACTTGATGACATTTCGAGGAAAAACCAATGGGTTTTATATACCTGGGAAAATCGCTTTGGGATAAAGCACTTGAGCTCCCTGCCCGAACGGCCCCGTAGCAACCCCAAAATGACGACCTGAGTGGTCCAATGGTCAACATGCAAGAGGTCCCGGGTTCGATTCCCGGCCGGGCAGAAATTGAAATGATGAATTTTAATTTCTGTTACGGGTCTGGGTGTTCTATGTATATTATGTATGTATTTAAAAGTATTTAAGAAGTATATCAGTTATCTAGCACCCATAGTACAAGCTTTGCTTAGTTTGGGGCTAGATGGCGATGTGTGAATTTGTCCACGAATATTTATTTATTTATTTTATTAAAATGTCCCGCTCCCCCCTACCTCACCGCAGGTTACACCAATAGACTAATTGTTTATTAAATTTTATTCTATTGTATTTGGATGTCTCACAGCTTACAACAATAAGATAAGTACAAAAGCATAACTTCCATCAGCCATTCACGAGACATCACAGGTAAAATTACGTAACCCTGTTGCTAACAATTCTTTGATTTCAATTTAATGATAATTTAATAGTTTCAGTTTGTCGTAATGGAACTTTGTTAGCAACTTAACCCATGAAATCGATGACTGAATCGCAAATCTAATAATTTCAGTAGTTTAAATCAGAGAATTGTTGGCAACAGCGTTATGTAGGTATTTAGCAAACAAGTTGTGTTGTAGATTGAACTGTTTGCTTCAGGATTCTTAATGAGGTTATTTCAATGTATCTGTACTACTTACAATTCTACATAGGTCGCTTATATATTCGCGGGATATTTGCTTAATTCGGATACCCACGCACTACCTACTCTAAACTCCATTAATCATATTAATCTTTAGTTACCCAGCTATCTATTTCTGTTGCTAAGCAACAAGTAGGCGTAATTTACCTTTCGGTTTGAGACTTAGTTAAGTGTTATTTACAGATATGAGATCCTCATACAAACACTGAAATAATCTTGTCCGCGTTTTAGTTCAAGTGTCCACTGAGGCCTATGTTGACATATTGGGACATGCATTTATATCCTTTAATAATGATGTTGAAATATCTATTTTAAAATATTATAGACTGGCGTGAAAAAAGTGTATCCTTAAACAACTGTTTTCGAATATGTAATTGGAACATTACGCTATGAGTGTAGATAAAAAGATTGGCCGTGTGGTGTCCGGCAGAGTAGAATAGCACCAACCCCTTACACTCATGGGTGTCGTACAAGGCGACTAATGTTTTCGAGGCAAAAGATCAAGAGTCTCCGTAGTCTGGAAAATGGGCAGCAGCATTTTCCATTGTTATATTCAAACACTGCGATCTCCAACCCGCCTGCCAAGCGTGGAGATTATGGCAATAATCTCCCTTTTCGTGGGAGAGGCCCTAAGTCCTGCAGTGGACTGTTATGGGCTGTGATGATGATGATGATGATGATGTAGATAAAAATATTTTTTCGATTATCTTCGACTGTCGTATATTGTCGAAATTCAGTGTCGTTTTGATACAGTTTTGTGGCTTGAGAAAATATCGAATTAAAGATATCACAGCGCGAGAATCGCCCCCCTGAGATAATTGACTCTGGAATGATCTCCCCTCCTGAAATTAGACTTTTAACTAGCAAATTCCTGTTTAAAAAGGCTGCCATCATCATCATCACAGCCCATAATAGTCCACTGCAGGACTTAGGGCCTCTCCCACAAAAAGGGAGGTTATTGCCATAATCTCCACGCTTGGCAGGCGGGTTGGAGATCGCAGTGTTATAATATAACAATGGAAAATGCTGCTGCCCATTTACCAGTCTACGGAGGCGCTTAGACCTTTTTCCTCGAAAACATTAGTCGCCTTGTAGGACACCCACGAGTATAAGGGGTTGGTGCTATTCTACTCTGCCGGACACCACACGAATAATGATAAAGGATAAAAGGCTGTACACAAGCATTATCTGCATGCCCTATAATTACATTGTTCCCTCTCTCATCTACTCATATTTACCTATCTTTAGGTTCACCTATATCTTGTATCTTTGTAAAGTTGTATAAATTTTGCATTTTATTATTTATGTAAAGTATCTTCTTCCTTCACCTCATCTTATTGTTTATCCCGCACCGTCTCTACCTACCGTTTTCGCTTTAGCTTTTAGTCCGCCAATGTACGTTTAGAGCATAAAGTTTTAATAAATAAATAAATAATTCGACCTTCATTGTTATCTTCGACAAAACAGAGATTAAGCTTCCTCTGATATTTGGACAAATTATTATTTCCAACTAGTTTTTTACTTTCCTAGTAACATATTCCACTCTGCACATAACTTAGGTATTTCAAACTAAAATCGCCCGACATACATTCGCGGTGCAAAGATGAAAAGAGCTAATTAAATAAATTTATTGCTGATAGCTACGAGCAGGAAACAATGTTCCGTGTGGCAAATTTAAAACAATATAAAACTAAACCATTACAATATTTCAACAGTAAACAGCTAATAATTTCTGAAGATGAAAGTGGTTTGTCAGTTTTTATTGCAAACTAAATCTTTTTTATTGTTTCGATAATGCAATAGTCCAGAAGAAGCGTGTGGATATTTTTCCATCTACTGTTTCCTTTATTAAAGTTTATCTATCATCATCACAGCCCGTAACAGTCCACTGCAGGACTTAGGGCCTCTCCCACGAAAGGGGAGGTTATTGCCATAATCTCCACGGGTTCTAGGACAGGTAGGTGTCGGGGGCCGTATGTTTGGACGGGCTCTAAGTTAGGTAGGCGTTCGGGTTGGCCTGCTGCTCCTGTAGGGTAACCGGGGCTCTAGTCGGTTTAGTAGGTTAGAGCAAGTAGGATATAGGCGTGTAGGTTTAGATAGGTCGGAGCAAGTAGGACGCAAGCTATTAGCTTGCGTCTATGGGCACACATAGCACTGGCTAGGTGATAATTCAAATGTGTTCCATTTGAATTAGATCTAAGGTATTATATGTATTTTATTTCATTCTTAAAACCAAACTTATCAATATAACATCAAGTAAACATTTGTATTTTTACTTTAAACTCAGTGTAGCAAGCAGTGTTACAGTACATATAATTTACCTAAATTTCAAGATCTACTTTATCGGTTTCGTAATACAGGGGAGGGTTTTCTCTGTCCTACCTATTTCGCGTTAATATCCTGGTTGTGCTCTCGAGCGTGAGAGCTCGGCGTCCGCCTAAATTTTGATCTAGGATTTAGCAGATCAGGTAATTACGTCAGAGCGACTGTCATAAACTCTTCTGACCTTCGGGACCCGTTTGCATTGAGGACTTGACCAGATTCTTTTTTATATTAGTCTATCCAGGAGCGCAATACCAGCTCATCAGCAGTATTAATTATCCAATTACAAATTAATCGAGCTATCAGTAACAGTAGCAGAATACATAAACGTGTCAAACTATCATGGAGCTGAGATTGCGATCCAATTACAATTCAATAGACGTTTGGGCCCTGGTGGTTTATGAAGATGCGACCGATATGGAGCATGCCTGTCTATATGTCGCAGCCATCTGGATAAATCAGCCATTTAATGAGTAGGCTAGCCTGTTAGTTATACGCCGGCATTCAATTGAATGCCTAGGCCGATAGTTGATAGAGCAATCTACGCTTAACGTTTAACTAGTTGGCTTATTGTAAGCCAGCCCTTTGAAGACGGCTGACGTAAAATCAGGCAGGTGATTTAAATTTAGTTCAAATTTTATCCACTGCAGCACTGGTAGTCATTAAAACAAATATGGCGTCAGACAGCTCGCACAGCAAGCAATGTTTTTGTATTTTTATCGTTTTAACTAAATTTAAAGTGTGGTAGAAAAAATACCTAGATGTTTTTATTTAGTTTTAGATAGTTTTATTTCATTTTCTTTTCATACTTACAATTAGAAACAAATGTCTAAGAAAGTTTCGTGCCATTTTATATTTAATATTATAAAATAAGAAAGTGCATTCTTCATATAGGTACATTGTTGCAAATAGTTAATAAGTTATAAGTTTATTATTGTGGTAAATACTATAAATTTTATAGGTACTTGCAAGGCAATAACTAATTGAATTTGTTGCCACTAATATTTTCGTTTCTAAATAAAAATTATATTTATTAATTCGTATTTTTTATCTTAAGTAAAGTTATATAATTTACGAATGGTCACTCAAACCAAACATATATATTCTATTAACAAAATGGCTAAATAACGTTTAGCCAAGTAGCTGCACGTTACATTCAACTACTTGGCTAGTTGTCCTTTAGCCATTCAATTGAATGCCGGCATTTAATTAACGGACTAGCCTTCTTATTAAATGGCTAATTTAACCACATGGCTGCGACATATATAACTCAATTGGATCATGGTGGCTCATTCAGTCACCTGAATGTATAGGTGGCGTTAGGATCTATTCTTTCACCTTAATGAAGCATCGGTTACTGTTTAAATAATGTAAATATTTCAGAAAAAGTAATTGGTACAGAGCGGCACTGGAGTTCGAACCCGGTACCTCTCGTTTACGAGCCCGACTCGCTAGCAATTAGATTCGTTTAAGCCACCGACACTCTCTGGGCCTGAGTCCTCATTGTACTATGGTATTGTATATAGCGATTGCATTGAAACATCAAACGTCTTACTTCGGTTAGTCATAAGTATAAAGTAACTTGTCTTTTGTCAAATCGACAATAAGTAAGTAGTTAAAATTTCCACACTTTCACTACATATATTAACGGGTTTGTTGACACGGTTTGCATTGTTTTTGCCTCGATATTTCGATGCAATTAGCAGTTTTTCACTCACTAGATGGCGCCTCGACAATTTTGGTAATTGATAATCGCTTGAAATAGGTTCTTAGCAAACAGAATATAAACACTGGGTACGTTGTATTGGATAATATTGTATTTGTCAATAGTTTTCAATCATTTTAGAGGTTTTAATAATAATGGAACATAGTGCCAATTTTATGAATATTTCTTTTTACACTTCGTTCAACCTTTAACAATTTTGTTTATATTAATAAACAATTTACTTTTAGTTTAGTATTAGTTGGCTGCATGAAATCACTGCCACCATCATACAGATTATAACAAGATTACCAAAATTGTAGGAGCGGCATCTATTCATGCTTTTTGAAACAAACTATCAATACCTACTGGAAAACTCCTCATTGTATGCGTCATAGTCACGAGTAGCCGGTTCCGCTGTGTGAAGTTGCTTCTAAGTACAAACATATCGGTCCACCCTCTTTCGGATTCGACGATATAACATATGTAGGGAAAGTTTATTGAATAACCACGAAAGTCTTAAAACCTATGTTAAAATTTTCATTTGGTAGGCTCGGTGCATTAAGCCAAGTTTATCTCCCTATCTGTGTTTCTAGATGAATTTCTTAAGTGACTTGCAAAATTAAAGTTTGATAATTGAGTGATGAGACTGTAAAAAAATTTAATTAAAATTTTGTATGAACTGCTCTCATTTTGCCTTGTTACATAATTCATGGTATAATTAGAAAAGTAAATGGCGAATTTTCGTCAGAAATAGTTTGATCGTCGGAGAAAAACTTAGAAGAAAATACTCTGCGGCTGGATAGCTTAAAACAATAAAATACATGGGTACTTATGATGTTTGTTAGTGGTAGGATGACAGGTATATTCGATTGAAAATATGAATCTTTCTATTTTCAACTTCATCGAGATCTTCATTAATGTTTAAGCTAACGTCATCAACGTCTGATAACGGAATAACGACGTCCCTAACCTATGTGACGCGAAACATTACCTCTGCTAGTTGCCTCATTTAGCCTCGCTCAGCCGTGAACGAGCGGTAACTGAACCGCTAAATCAATGTATAATATGTATATAATAATGTAAGTCTTAAATACAAATACATTTTACCTTTGAGAAACACGATGTTCACGTCTTATCAGCGTCTGTCTAGACTCTAGCCTATCTCTCATATGTAGGCATATATGATGAGATTTAATTTTTGAAATCTATGGCTGAATACACTCTCCAAACCATATCATAGCATTATGTTGAGGCTGGGGCCCAGTTTGATCCAACGCCACAGTTTTTTTATTTGTCTAGCCAGTCATTTGACCGCTACCTCACCTGTAAGTGTCGATGCGGCCGATGATATGATATGCCTGTCTAGGAACAGCTTATTCACTCTGGCCTTGAAGGCGTGTAGATTATAATGATCAGGTAACACACTCGCGGGTAATGCGTTCCATTCCTTGGTCGTACGCATTATAAAGGTTGAACTAAAGCAATAGCTGGAAGATTCACTACATAATAATGAAGCGCTCGCCCGGAACACGTCTCCCGATGGCGGACCCTTTCCGCCGGTGGAATGAGATCGTGCAACTGCTTCGCAACCCTACGCCGATGCTCGAGTCTCTGCAGCTTAGCTTCAATCAACTGCGGATCAAAACATCGGCCTACTTTGCTATTTTTGCAATTTTTAATTGTTTTGAATGTGTATTTGGGCCAAATCAAGATTTGTCTATTTCTATGTGTATACCATACATGGCCAGTAGCGTTGGTAAACGAACTCTTGAGTGGAGGTAGCAAGATAGGATATGTGATGAATGATCGGAGAGCAAGATAGGATATGTATGTACTTACTACAAGTCAAAAGCGAACGAACGCGGTTTTGTAAAAAAAAGGTTAACTTTATACCTATATAATAAATTATTATTTATATTATTAAAGGTGGTAGGACTCTGTCAAGCCTGAGGAGTCCGCCTGGGTGAGTACCACCGCCTTATATATTTCTGCTGCCAAGCAACCAAAGAGATTGGAATGTTAGCGACCTTCATGGCAAGAAGGTCGCTAGCATTCCAATCTCTTTGGTACACAACAATGCTTGCATTGTTGTGTACCGGTTTGAAGAGTAAAGTAACCAGCGAAATTACAGGCAAGAGGCATTTCATCTTAGTCCTTACAGTGACAACGCATCTGCGCTTCTGCTTTTTTGCCTGCAACTTAAATGCAAGAATTGTAGATGTTACAGGCGATAGTTGCCTCTTACCATCAGGGCTCTCTACTCAAATGTCCCTGCATACCTATTAGTAAAAAAAAAACCTTCGTCGAAATTCATTTTGTCAAGCGACGTCATCGACGTTTGATGACGAAATTATGACGTCCATAATAAGATTAAGCGCGTAGGTACCTTCAAGTCCCTCATTTCACTACGTTCAACCGAGAACGTGGGATAATTAGAAAAGTCATTTGCTCTGTTTATCGTCAGAGGCCAAATTAAAGGATATTAAACATCGTGAGCTATGAATTCGCTCGCAGACTGCCTCCATTGCGCTATAAATTTTGTGTTTGAATTATAACCGAAATTGTGCGCAGTTGAGTGCTCAACCATAGTTAATAATATTGCTGTGTTTACTTATTATAATGGCAGATTTTTCGACAGTCTATTAAAAAGAAAAAATAGTTCAAATAATTGTAAAAGATGGCGTTGATTAGACACAAAACTCAAAAATAAATCAAAACGAGACCGTTCGATGTATAAAAATGTAAACATTTTGAGCTACGAGAAAACTACGTATCTTTTCACGTAACGCCTTTCCTAGTAACTTCGGTTACAAAATGGAATACTTGAGAATCCTATCTAAGCAGCGCCATCTAGTGAGGTACGCCGACCTACACTTTTTACTTTTTAAAGTTGCAGTCTGAAAATCCCCCATTAACATAGGTAATTTAATAGGATCGTAGCAAGTGCTACCAGAAAAGTGTGACGTAATTATGTACCTAGTCGTATTTGTACTTATATTGCGTACCGTTATTTAAATAGAACCAAGTCGCGGGTAAAACTATCTAGAGATAGTAATAACGTCGTATTGGAATGCCCAGTCCTTATTTACACCCATACAGATGCGTACAAATGCGTCTACTTAGTCTGGCCATAAATACTGTTACAATTAAAAATAAACAAAATATTATATTTCAATTTGGAATCTGTCATTTTTATATGATTTTTCATTGTCTTTTCTTATTTTGGCGCCAATACATGTACAATATTTTGCGATATTAAAATGGAGTGGGGTGATAAAGGGAACCGAATCGCTGTGATTGCATTACACTACTGCATAAAACGAACACATTGTAAAAGTAATAAATGTTGTTTGCAATAGAAAAATATTTATTTTCTTTATTACAATATTTATGGCAAGACTATGTATACAGAGCGCTTGATGACGTCGGTACTGTACCTACGTATGACGTCATTTTCATTGGCCGTGTGGTGTCTGGCAGAGTAGAATAGCACTAATGCGCTTATTACACATGCCTAAATTCTGTTACTAAATTCAGAAGCAAAAAGCGTAGAGCAAATCAAAGTGCGAACCTTTATTTATCTGTTTTTATTACACCAAATAGTACTTTTATTTTTATCTAGTTTTATTGATGCACTCAAATTAATATAGCTTACGATAACAGATAAAAATCACGATAGCCACTAGTGTATAACGTCCAAAGAAACGTTATGGACTATCCAAAACATTCCGTAAAAGCTAGGGCTTAATACAGATAACGTCAAGGCCATAAATTCTATTCAATACAAAAATCCATTCAATTATTTATAGTGTGTTTACAACTCGTAAAAATATGCCACAGCGCAGGGTCGCACTTGGACATCGAAAATAATGATGATATTAAATAGTTTATTCTAGAAATTCATTAACTTCTCCGTCTGTAGAGTCCACTTGCAAATGGTGTGCAACTGCAGTTCTTTTGCAGTTGGCCCAATTACAGAAATACGACTAGCCTGTACTGCACACCGATTATGGAGGGAAATATTATTAATTTTTTATGAGTTGAAGAATGATGCTACCTTGATTCCCCTGTATTTTAACCCTAAAACTTACCAAAGTAACTGTAGATCCGTGACTAAACAGGCGTTGATGAAGCGAAGAGCGTAGCACGATTGCTGGTTCGGTTTCATAGAATGTCGTTTCTCAGCGCACGCATGTCAAATGTCAATAAATTATCATTATAAAGCAAGTCTTGTCCATTGCCCCCCAATGTTATCCACCTGGTGGACAACGGCCATTTAAAGAGCCTTGCACTTGTCGGTAGAGCAATCTTGTGGATAAATAGGCTCGAAGCCGAAACTATCCGACATTGATTAATTATCGCCGACTACTGCCAATATCGATCTACTTTTCAATGTCAATGTCCTGATTGGTAATTTTGCCAAATACGTCCCTGTCCCATCGATACCACGCGAGAAGAGTGTAGTAAACTCTGGTCATTCAATAAGAGCGGGACATAAAATGTGATTTGATGTCGTCCTTTGAGAGGCGGTTTTGTGCCTGAACTCTACGATCTGAGAAATATGGCGGCTTTCTAGACTCCCTTGCGTCTTTACGGCATGGCTGGCACACGTATGCCGGCGACATAGCTCGTGCCGCGAGATAGCCTTTGTTTTCTTCTCTCAATACTAGGATGAAAGAGATAGCAGTATCAAGTGGCGCCGTCTCTCGTTGGTCGCGCGTAATAGCACACTTATGCTAGCCGTGCAGAATTCCCCATATTTCGGCGACATAGCATCAACGCAGTTATAGCATCCGTGTTTATGCTGTTACAAATTCCCAATTTTGTGTTTTTAAGCACAAGTAAGTAAGCCTACGGAGCCTTTAGATCGTTTGCCTCGAAAACAATAGTCGCCTTGTACGACACTCACGAGTGCAAGGGGTTGGTGCAATTCTACTCTGTGGGATACCACACGGGCAGATCCATCATCTTATCAGTCGAAAGACGCCCACTGCTGGGCATAGGCCACAAAGGGCGGTCCTGTGCATTCCGCATCCAGCTGGTACCTGCGATCTATACCAGCTCATCGGTTCACCTTCAGGGAGGCCTACCCACGCTGCGTCTTCCGGTACGTGGTCGCCACTCGAGAACTTTACTGCCCCATCGGCCATCTGTTCTTCGGTCTATGTGCCCTGCCCACCATATATTAGATTAGTCTATTATAAAGTGAACGTTAACACAGGCTACTACACAGTTTCATAGAGAAACCCCAGTTTCGCCGACGGTAGATACGGTTCAATTCAATAGTTTTCAATCAATACTGGTCACGCGTAAAGAAGCCCTCATAAGCCCATGATTGGGGCCATAATCGCACAAAGGGCCCATTGTAAGTGTTAACCAGCTGAGCCTCCTTTGTAACGGGATCTGGGGTCATGATAATGGACCCTCGTGTATTTGATCGCTTTGCGTATCCTCGGAATTGTGTCTGTAATATTGCGCTGTATCCTGTGTCTACAATGTCTTCTGTCTTCATCCGCAGTGGAACGTAATTCTTTTTTGCAAGCTTTCATTTAACTTTAAGGGTATGTAACTTACCGGGTTTCCTACCGCGTACCTTTGTTGACGAGTAGCCCGATATTTCGACACAGTTGCATGCATCATGGCCACGGGACTGCAACTGTGTCGAAATATCGGGTATAATTACCCTTAAAATGTGTAATAATAACCGCGATAGTTTTAAACATTATTTTATTTAACTTATAATGCTTGTATGTAACTAACTATGATCTGTTTATTCTGACTTGTCTTATTTGGTGAACAAACAATGCCCAAAATCACGACTTGCCGTATCAATCACGCTACGTATATTGTGTATAAATGTCTTGAATTATACAAGAAATACATAGAATGTGAATTTCAACGAATACTGCTGCACATTATCCATTTAAATACATAATTTGCTGAACCAAATAGGACAAGTCAGAATAAACAGATCATATGTATGTTCGGGAGAAATTTTGCAAGCCTAGTTTTATCCACTTCCCAGCGTTCAATTAAGCATAGCTATATATTAAGCATAGCTAAATTTCAAGTTATAGTAACTTGGATGATAATTTATAAATACGGTACTATGGTGCTGGTTTGATAATGGAGTCGAAAGGTGGTCATAGTAGATAATAAATGCAAAATATAACTCCATCGTGTTTGGGCTATTTATAATGGTCATAATGAGATCTATACCCCTAGATATCATTCAAGGTCTGATGATCATGTCGGAAGGTGGCCATAGGAACTAATGAACGTAACAAGATAAACCCATCGTGTTTGGACTATTTGTAATGGTTTTGATGCGTTCTATACCTCTATGATATTAAATAAAAAAATGCGCGATGAAAGCTTGTTTAAAATAATATTTTTCATTTGAAAACTTATGTTGGTTTCGATTATCTCTTATCTCTCCTGGTAGACTGGTAGATAATGCTATTTTAGCTTTAAGTCATGAAGTATAAATAAATTACTTATACAATTTTCGAAATTGCTCTGTTGATGAAAATAAGTACCTAATAGTGTGAAGGGCCTACAAATTTGAGCCAGTATGTAATATATATGAGACAAAGTAGGTACCGCCGAAACCTCAGAGGTTGGAGGATGTGAGGGAATATGTGAGTGAGCATCAGATTGTTCGAAATTCGAAGGGAGTGAAAAAAGGGTTGATCGTTTTTCATAAACTTTCACCCTCGTGCGTGCGTGTGTATGCGTGTCTTTGTACTTAAGTTACTTTATGTTAAATTGTATTTATTATTTTTGGGTACAATAAAGAAAGAATAAAAGACCATACTGCGAATCGAATTTTAATAGGTAAGTCCGGAATCACCGAATGGGTCCAACCTAAAGCAAAAAGGCGTCGTTGTCGGCCTTAAAAAGTTGGCACAAGGAATTAGAGCCGTATGCGAAAGAGTGAAGAGACCTAGCAACAAATAGGTCTAAGTGAAAAAATGGGAGAGAGGCCTTTGTGGCCTGCAGTGGGATAATAAGGCTCATAAAAAAGAAAGTTCGGATTTCAACCATGGATAGAGTTACAGCGTTTACGCACGTAGACACACATCCGTAGGTAACTTGTGTATTTTTAACCTTATGTTTTATTATGCCACAGTCGTTACTGTAGACGAATAGCTCTTTATGTAACAAAGCGTATTAATTTTATAAAGCAGAAGCTCAGAGTAAGAGCACTCGTTAGGAGATTCAATTTGGGGAATTTCGTTTATTTTCATAACGTTATTTCACAAGTTCACAATGTTGGGGTACACAAGATTTGGGACAACTTTTCCTGTTTCACTTTTTGTTGGTTTAGCAAATTGGCACCCGGTTTGCTGTGTATTTGGCTAGATCTAGTGTGAAAGGCCGTACCAACGTTTTTTTATATTGGGTACATAATTGATTATTTTATACGAAGCACTACACAAATGCAGCGTCGGTACGCGTTCCACTAGGCTGTTAGTCCACCTCCCCACAAGAAGGTTGGCCCACCTTCCCACAAGGCGGTTGGTCTACCTTCCCACAAGGCGGTTGGTCCACCTTCCCACAAGGCGGTTGGTACACATTCCCACAAGGTGGACCGACCACCTCGGCCCACCTACGCTAGGATCTAGGAAAGATCGCAGGTATCAGCTGGAAGCGGAAGGCATAGGACCGGCCTTTACCGAGATATATGGGTTAGGCTTATGCCCAGCAGGCGTCTTTTAGATGATATGGTTAAGGTGATGATGATACCGACAAAAATTAAGCTAGTTAGCTACATAGTAGCTATAAGCGAAATATATATACTAATCTATGCTTTAACCCCAAATAAAAACCTGACTGGTTCAGTTGGTTAACACGCAGAGGTCCCGGGTTAGATTCCCGGCCGAGCAAAAAATTTAAATGACAAATTTTAATTTCTGTTTCGGGTCTAGGTGTAGTATAGATACGTATATTAAGTGTGTATTTAAAAAAAGATTAAACAGGTATTTAATATGAGGTATCAGTTATCTAACACCCAAAACACAAGCATTGCTTACGTTGGAGTTAGATGTCGCTGTGTGAATTTGTTCAAGCATATTTATTTGTTTATTTTGTTAATTTTACACATTTTATGACACCCCGACTTGCCCAAACTACATTGTTTGCTTACCAAAATACGGTGACAAAATTACTAATCCATCTGAAAATTAATATGTAATGATTTATTTATTTATTTAAAACTTTATTGCACAATAATACAATTGGCGGACTTAAAGCCATTAAGGCTTTATCTTCCAGTCAACCAGTAGACAATGCAGAAAGTGAGTAAGTAGGTGCTTTATAAAGCGTGATGATAGATTGTAACTTACCTAAATACAATACTAACTACATCAAGATAGAATAAACATATATTATATTATAATAAATACTATACATACATACATATATTAAAAATAAAGATACTTTATACTATTTATATTGACTTTTTGGTCTTTTATCTATAAAAAAATTCTTAATTTGTTTTTCAAAATAAAGCGATTCGGTGCTTTACGCACATCATCAGGAATGATTCGCTTCGTATAAGCGTAGTACAGAAGTCAGCGCATAGTACCACTAGTATAAAATTAGCTAGCATCACTATTGATGTGCATACAAATCGGAGAGGGCCCAAATCAAGTTCAAATCCTAAACATACGTAGGTTGAGGTACTGCCTTCTTACTTATATTAAACCTGAATCAATTTACCATCTGATCCACATTCGCCCCAGATGTGTCAATATGAAGAGCATAATAACAGAGCCAGCTGATATGGGTCCCATTCAAACCTATTCTAGAATAATCTAGTCTATATTTTATCTAGACTTGTCACGTTGATTCCACCGCCTCCGACCCAATTCGGCCTCGGACGTCGAATAATGAAATCTGAAACTTGGGTAATATGAAAAAAAAGTTTGGGCTAAACATTTTTTTTGTATTATGCGCTCGACATAAATTGTCCCAACAGAAATTGCTTTGGTACAACTTTTGGGATTGCTCCAACAATATCGGAGCATGTCTGTAATACTTAGTGCCTAAAAATAAAGACGATTAGTGGTAATATTGTCTAGCTACTATGTTCAATAAATGGATGAAAGAGGTGAAAAAATATACCTGAATATTTTTCATATCATGGAGCATCGGTGGCCGATCGGTTACAGTATGCGACTCGTAAGCCAGAGGTCCCGGGTTCGAATCCCCCTCCGCCCATGTACCAATGACTGTTTTATGAGTTATGTACATTAGATGAATACTAACCGATGCTCTTACGGTGAGGGAAAACATCGTGATGAAACCTGCACATTCAGGCGACTGAATGTGTAACCATGATCCAATCTGGTCAGGTTCCCCTGGTAGCAGGGTCACGGAAGTCAGATGGCAGTCGCTCCACTGTAATTACCTGACCTGCCAAATCCTGGATCATGGTCAAGGCGGACCCCGGGCCCTCGTGCGCGAGAGCACAACCGGGACATTAACGCCAAGATGCTGATTATTTATTTTTCATATCATGAATTTTTCTTGGCTGAGGTATTACTATTATTTGATGGCCTGAGTGGTTCAATGGTCAACATGGTCTGCCACGCAAGAGGTCACGTGTTCGATTCCCGGCCAGGCAGAAATTGAAATGATGAATTTTAATTTCTGTTATGGGTCTGGGTGTTCTATGTATAATAAGTATGTATTTAAAAAGTATTTAAGTAGTATATCAGTTATCTAGCACCCATAGTACAAGCTTTGCTTAGTTTGGGGCTGGATGGCGGTGTGTGAATTTGTCCACGAATATTTATATTTATTTTATTTATGGTATTACTATTAGATGCGCGGAATCACTGCACACATTTAAAAATAAAGTAAAGCAGCTTTATTTAATGTCTGTAGTGGGGTAATTGTGAGTGCTGGGTCTTTTTCTGGTTTTTATCCTTTATTTGTGTTATATTATTGTGGAAGTGAGGGTATTTTTTTTGTTGTAACTGTTGCTTTTGTGTGCACTACCTGTCTGCTGTTATAATGAAAAATGAAAATGAAAATGAAAAATTGAAAAAGTATTTATTGAATTAGGATTACGTTAATTAATCTCTTTTCAAACGTCAAAATCTAATGGAAAGCAAAGGGAAAGCTAAGTGTGCCTGTGCTTCTCTCCAAGGTTGTCTGGAAGAGATCACATTAGTGATAAGACCGCCCTTTGTACTACCTACCATATTTGTATCTGTACTTGTGTTCTGTGGTTTACAATAAAGAGTTTTATTTATTTATTTATTTATTTATAACTCTTTCTTGTACATACAAAGACAGTAAAAACATAGTAACAGTAAGACAATATAGTACAAAGGCGGTCTTATCGCTTAAAGCGATCTCTTCCAGACAACCATTTTTACGGACATCGTAGAAGGTTCCTAGATAAAGAAGGCATGTACAGAGAGTAAACTTAAACACTATTTACACTAAATGACGAACAAAGGTTTCTACTACAAATTATGAAAAGAAAAAAAAAACACAAATATTGCTATTCCATATATCATGAACACAGGCGATGGACTTCAGTTATTCGTTGTTAGGAGATGTACTTTCAGTTTCCTTTTAAATGTGAGCGGTGACTCTGAGCATCTCACATCGCGGGGCAGAGCATTCCACAAGCGCACTGACTGAACAGTGAACGACTTGTCGTAGAAGCCTGTGACATGTTTAGGCATTATCAATGTTAGGTCGCGAGAGGATCGGAGGGATCGACTTTGAACGTCCGAGTCATACCGGAGACGCTCTTTTAGGTATTGCGGCGAGCAGCGGTCGAAGAGCACTCGGTACAATAGCGAAAGACAGTGACTGTTTCGCCGCTGCCGAATAGGGAGCCACCCAAGCCGAGCGCGGAACTCGGAAACGTGGTCGAACTTGCGGAGACCAAAAATAAATCTAATACAATAATTTTGTAGTCGTTCGAGTTTATTAAGTTGTTCTTCAGTCAAGTCAGTCAAACATGAGTCAGCGTAATCAAGAATCGACAGTAACAAAGACTGTGCTAACGCGATCTTAGTAGGGATTGGCAAAAAATTGCGTAGTCTTCTCAAAGACGACGATGAGGCGAACAACTTACGACTCATCTCAGCAATATGTGGCCACCAGGACAATGTTTTGTCAATAATGACACCGAGATTCCTGACTGAGTCACTGTATGGCACGCACACTCCGTCGAAGGAGACGTTAGGCAACGCCTTCAGGTCCAGTTTCGCCAACATCCTCGAGTCACCGATAACTATCAATTGCGTTTTCAGAGCGTTGATTTTGAGCCCATGTGAAGCACTCCAACACGCGATCCGATCGAGATCGCAATTGATGTCGTTAATGGCGTTGGCAATCTTTTCCGGGGATGACTGCGAGTAAATTTGTAAATCGTCAGCATACAGATGGCAGCTTGAGCTAAGGTCGGCAGTAATACGATTTATGAAAATAGCGAAGAGAATTGGGGAAAGTACACCACCCTGCGGAACACCAGCGCCTAGCTCGCACCACGCTGAGAGAGATTCATCAGCACGGATCCGCTGACGACGACCGACTAAGTAGCTTCCAAACCACTCGACAGCATCCCCAGAAATATTAAGTGATCTCATTATAGCCAAGAGAATCTCATGGTCGACTGTATTGAAAGCGTTGCTGAAATCTAAAAGTGCCAGAACCGTTACTTCACTGTTCTCCATGCCCATCCTGATATCATCGGTTATCTTGACGAGTGCAGTGGTAGTACCATGTCCCGGTCGGAAGCCAGACTGAAAGGGATTGAGGAGATTATGGCAAGCGAGGAAAGTTGAGAGTTGATGATGGACAAGGCGTTCAAAGACTTTAGAAAGGAATGACAATATGGAGATTGGGCGGAGATCAGTGAAGGAGACAGGAGACGCTTTTTTAGGAATCGGATAAAGTAAGGCTTCCTTCCACAGACGTGGGTAGCACTTTGTGTTAATGGAAGTGTTGAATATGTGAGCTATATAAGGAGCCAATATATCAATGATGGGCACAACCATGTTGCGGCTTACAGCATCACTACCAACAGAATTAGAGGTCATGGCCCTAACACTCCTCTCAACCTCCGCATCAGTGAACCTCTCAAAAACGAAAGGAGGGTGACTAGGCAAAGGGAGGGAAGAGATGCGGTCCAGAGTATTGCCTTTAGTGACGTTCTGTAAAGGAGAAGTAGAACAGAAATAACGATTCAGCTCATTAATGTCCAAATCCTTAGGCAATGTGTCGCCGCGGGGCTTGCCTATTCCCAAGGACTTAAGAAATTTCCACACTTTGGAAGGATCGCCATTGGATACTGAGACATGGATATGACGGCCTGCACATCCTATTACATATATTTCGGTGGCTTCTGTACTTTTCTTTGTTTTCATCGGTTGGTCGGAGCTTATATCTAAATTTAGCCGAGTCTCTCCTCCGCATGGCCACCCTTACATCGTCTGTGAGCCAGGGCGCTGGGTGATGCTTAATCTTAACAGCCTTTAACGGTGCATGTAGATCATAAAGTCCTGTCAGTATTGAATTGAATGCTTCAACCTGCTCATCAACCGTGTCTTCGTTTAGAACCCCCGACCAGTCCAATAGCCGAGCATGATCCCTCAAGGCATCCAGATCCATTGCTCCAAAACTGCGCTGATACAAAACCCTTGGCTTCGCTCTAGGGACACGAATTTTATACGATAGATATAGCAGATCGTGGAATGAAAAAGCTTCAGCAGAATGTTGGCCATGTTTAACAGCATGGGGGGCGGAGGAAACTAACATAACATCCAGCAGTGTAGGTACGCAATTCGGGAAATAATGGGTGGCAGTTAGTGGCAAGAAATGCATATTGCAGGCATTGGCCAGAGATTTAAAGGATAAGGTCCTGAAGTCATTCCTAATCATACAGGTATTGAAGTCGCCCATAATTATAACATGACTATATGTTGGCACGAGGTCCTCCAGCAATGTTTCAAAGGAATTGAAGAAGGATATATTACGGGAAGGACAGTAGTAAACCCCAAGAAGTACCTTGGAATGAGCCAGGGTGACTTCAATAAATAGATGTTCACCTGCACAAATGGGAGGCGGTTGGGATGAGACACTAACAATAGAATATGGCAAGTGAGCCTTCAGATATATCGCAACGCCGCCGCCTCCGCCACCAACACGGTCATTGCGCAAAAGAACGAAGCCAGGTAAAGAGTAAGATGTAGAAGGCAAGCTAGGCTTAAGCCAGGATTCAGAGACCAATACAGCATCGAGTCCTTCAATATCACTAAATGAAGCCAGGAGGTCGGAATAATGGGCTGGTATGCTCTGCGCATTAATGTGAACAGCGTTAAGATTCCTCCGAACATCGGAAAAGGTGGAAGTGAGTGTCTCCGCCAACGTTGGGATGCTATGAAAGCTGGAAGTACTGTTAAGCTCGTCTGAGGATAGTGAAACAAAATCATCACTTTGATCATCACCTGAGTTAGGCATGGAGTAGCAACAACAACAAAACAATAAAAAAATAAAAAATAAAGTTTTTAGAAAATTAAAATCTAGACTACTTAGAGTTTTGTATTGTATTGTATTTAAGTTAAAAAATTTCTTTGCAGAACTTTCCAAAATATTTAATGATACCACTGGTGACCGGAGAGCTGGCTCGTTCCTCGGGCAACTGATTAGCATCGCTATTCAACGAGGCAACGCAGCCAGCTTTCAGGGCACCATTCCGGGGGGCAGCGGTGTGGACGATGTTTTTAATTTTTAGTATTATTGGATATGCATTAGTGTATATTTTTGCTATTTTAAACGTAGGTATTAATCTTTATTAGAACTGTAAATAGTTTAAAAATCCACAAGTAATTATAAAACTAAAGAAGATATAGAGTCACCGTCCCATGACCGTCCACAGAAGCGTATTCTATGAGACTGAGGAGTATGATGTAAGTAAACTCTACACAAAATGTAGAGTACACGTCGATATTAAACAGATTGTAATATCTGAACCGCACCGTGAGGGAATTGTTGATTATAGGGTCTTCTTTAATTTAAATCAAACAGTTTTGTGTACAATAGTTCTACTGTATTGTTTTATTAAGCAAAAGTGTAGATAATGATTACACCTGCTTTTTATGTCGTACGGTAGTCAAACAGACAAGCGGGCCATCTGATGGAAAGTGGTCACAGCTGCCTATAGAGATCATAAACCAAAAGTTCCCAAGAGAAGATCCAAACTCCAAATTGTTCCTAAAAATAATCTAGATAATATTTCATTGCAGTTACAAATAATCGTAAGTATTTCTAAAATTACAGTTCTTTACCTCAACTTACAATCGTGGACATCGATAAATGAGGAATAGATTAGCTAGATAGGTAGAACGAATTAATTTATTATACATTTAAAATATTTACAGTTACAATACAAATATATCTATATACATATACCTATTCGCTAATACATATAAAATATATACTAAAAATTAAAAAAACACTTACAATCTAAATATTACACTCAGTAAAATACACACATACTTTACGCCACACTGCTTACTACATCTGGATAAATGATGGCCCGCATAATGCCCGCATATCGTATCTTGTCGAAAACAAATTGTAAAGGTGCGAAAGGGACGCGAGATCAGAAAAAACACCCGCTGAAAGATGCGCGAACAGCGGATCAACAACGGTAGGAGTCGACAACCTTTTCTGCGAACATATTTTAATAGGTACTAAAAAAGTTATTCACATTTTATAAATTCTATAAAATGACCGCACCAATGGTTTTTAATCGAGTTTTTCACTTGTAAGCAAATCGCCGTCCTGGTCCCTTAAGGTAAGGTCCCACAAAGCATGTAAACTCTTGATTGCTTAATAAATAAATACAGGAGTTACAAAAATAATTTTACATAGCAAAGGCGGGCTTATCCCGGGATTTCTTCCAGCCAACCTTATACCCTCTGAAAGGAGGTCTAAGAGGCGGCGGAGGCAATATTGAGCTCTAAAATTAAATTACATTCGTCATATTTAAACAGACTCGACTTCCCGGCTTTCCTAGCTTCTATATAAGCTTTTGCCACCACCACAGAACGTACACTGCTAAACTGCAGAATTCATACATAGATCACTACCATATTCCATAGGCGTAGACAAAAACTTTCAAGTACCACAAATTACGGTCCCGATACACACCTCTTTAGCCTCTTCCACATTCATACTTCTCACATAGCTCAGGCAAAAAATATGTTTCATTTTTATTTTTATTTTAAATTTACAAAATTTAAATAAATAAATAAATAATCGTGGACAAATTCACACAGCGCCATCTAGCCCCAAACTAAGCAAAGCTTGTGCTATGGGTGCTAGCTAACTGATATACTACTTATATACTTTTTTAAACACATACATATTATACATAGAACACCCAGACCCGTAACAGAAATTAAAATTCATCATTTAAATCTCTGCTCGGCCGGGAATCGAACCCGGGACCTCTTGCGTGGTTGACTGGCATTATGACCACTGAACCACTCAGGTCGTCAAACTAATAATAAACTTTATTATCATTATCATTATTTATTATCTCACACACAGCAGTATTAATAGCATGAAAAAATAAGCGCCAAAGGCTCTCGACCACTGATCGAAATCCCTGATTGGCACCCATCGCGGAGAGGCTCGCAAATTGCACTTCGCCAAATTGCCGCTCGCGCGCGCTCGAGCCGCTTCGTAAACGCCGGCTCATTGCCACTGAGAGAGTTTGATCGCGGAAGACTGAACTGACATGAAGTACGTAACGTAAGTAGTTTCACTAAAAAAGACAGGTGTAGAGCACGATAACGGTAAATAATAAATAAAAAACGTTGATTTTCTCCCGATAATTTACAGTTCACAATTTACATCTTGTTTAGCTTAACACTTATAAATAAATAATAAGAACACCCAGACCCGTAACAGAAATTAAAATTTATTATTTCAATTTCTGCCCGGCCGGGAATCGAACCCGGGACCTCTTGCGTGGCAGACCGTTGAAACACTCAGGTCGTCGCCTTAAGGGAGACTGATGCCTAAATTACATGAAGCCTGTATTAGGTTATTGGGCTTCTTAGTCCGTCTTTGTACATAGTTAAGGCGTGCTAATTTAGACAATTGTTATAATTTATATGATACGATTTCTAATTACTGGCCAGAAAGACGAATTCAACTTTTAGCATCGCTCCATTAAACGAATAAATTTATCGTAGGTATTTCATAATAAAACTTTTCAACATGGAAAGATATTAATACAAAATACAAACCAAAATCATTGTTTATTATATATAGGACGTAGAAATCCCTCGTACAATGAGCTCGGCGACAATTCCCATTTCAATAAAATTTAATTTTTATGGGCCCATAACCTAACAATAGTATTTTGAACAGCACAAACTCCATTAATACGCTTTCATCACGTGCCCATAAACAAAGTTGAGGCACTAAACTCCTCTTACTAATCAACAGTCAAGCAATTTGCCGCCTTCTTACCTCATCTCATCATGGTCGTTTGCGGGGCTATTGGTTATATATACTAGTCTAATTTGGTAGACGCTATAGGCCGCTTTTACAATTTGTAACGTGACGATATTATCGTGGACGTCCACGATACAGGGGAGAGGTGGTTGAAAGAAACATCATTTAATATGACAGGAGTGTGACGTTTTAAGTGCGAATGGTTGTGCTTCGGGGTTGCCACAGAACAAAAAGATTGTCGTCTCGAGACGTTTCTTATTTTACCGATTTTTTTACTTATCTTTTTCAAGACGTGGCCCTTTCAAGCGACCCATATCGTGGACGTCCATGATAATATCGTCACGTTACAAATTATAAAAGCGCCCATAGCCAGTGGTCAACCTAGATGACGTAGTATAGAATTAGGTATCTAATGTCAAATTCAGTTACCAATTGATTTAGACAATAGTCCCGCTTGTGGTCATATTGACATTATTGGCGGTTGTGCTCTCGCGCGCGAGGGCCCAGGGTCCGCCTTGACCATCATTCAGGATTTGGCAGCTCAGACAATTACAGTAGAGCGACTGCCATCTGCCATCTGACCTCCGTGATACTTTTGACAGGGGAAACTGACTTAATAACTGAAAAAACTGTGAAATAAATGAATAAATAAAATAAAATAAAAATAAATAATTGAACCGTGGTTGGTTACATACACAGTCACCTGAATGTGCAGGTTAAATCACGATGTTTTCCCTCGCCGTAAGAGCACCGGTCAGTGTTCAACGAATGTACATAACCAGAAAAGAGTCATTGGCCAATGACTAAGGTCGCTTCAACTCATCACCCTAGCGAGCAATCCTGGCTTAAAGCAGCGTCCGCTCTTATTGTGGAGTATCGGAATGTGAACATAATAATATAACAAATCTCGTCAGGTGCCAAAGCAGGTGGATGTGTTTGTTGCGGCCGCGCGCCGAATATGACGTCATCACAGTATTTCCAGCCATCCGCTAGGTGGCGCATCTCGGTGGTCCACACTCATGTCCGGTTCCGACATACAAATAAACAGGGAAAAAGGAAAGTGAGCTTATAAATATCCCAATCAGACCCTTGAATTTGTCGTGACCTCTTTATAAACAGGGCCGGGCGATTGCCAAGTCCCGTTTGAGTGGAATTCGAAAAATTTCGACGCCAAATCCATCACTGTCTGGTCACCTTAATCATGACGCGCTTTTTAGGGTTCCGTAGTGGTTTGCGTGTAGGTTCAGTCGAAAATGAATCTCTATAATGGCTGGTTGACATTGGTCAAAAGACGTTTTCTCTCTGGTTAACTGTTGAGCATAGTTATCTTGTAAAGTGATAGGTGCCACAAGTGTATCTGACTCGGTGACGGTGTGGCTGTTGTTGGCAACGACATGACATAACAAAATAGCGACACTTAGTTTCAGTTTTGTCCGCCGGCTCAACTAAGTCTGTGACACTTCCAAGCCAAGTTGAGTCGCTACTGTCCGATCGATTTACACCGGTCTAGTTGCTCACTGTACTTGTCAACTATGCTAAACACTTGAAAAATGTAAACCAGTCATAAAACATGTGGTATAGGTGCAGATTCTATACCTAACAATTTCACTATGGCCGTCTTTTTTCGAACAAGAGCGTCGGTGGCCGAGCGGTCAGAGTATCCGACTCGTAAGCCAGAGGTCCCGGGTTCGAATCCCGCTCCGGCCATGTACCAATGACTATTTTCTGAGTTATGTACATTAGTTGAATACTAACCGATGCTCTTACGGTGAGGGAAAACATCGTGATGAAATCTGCACATTCAGGCGACTGGATGTGTAATCATGATCCAATTTGGTCAGGTTCCCCTAGTAGCAGGGTCATGAAGGTCAGATGGCAGTCGCTCCACTATAATTACCTTACCTGCCAAATCCTGGATCATGGTCAATGCGGACCCCGGGCCCTCGTGCGCGAGAGCACAACCGGGACATTAACGCCAAGATGATCATTAGTCTTTTTTCGAATATAACCTAATGCATAGGCAGCCAGGCGTGAGAGACATCGCAGATAACATCCAAAAGACTCGCCTGTGCTAGTTTGGTCACGTGCTGCGGACTACCGCATTGGGTCCCTGGGACTACCCAGGGACCCAATACTTGCAAGTATCAGGAAAGAGGTCGCGCGGTAGACTCAAGAAAAGATGGATTGTCATCGCGGAGTTGGATGTTAGACCCAAAACCTACGATGTGAGGATGACAAACATCGGACAAAGTGGAGCTAGATGGCGCTGTGTGAATTTGTCCACGAATATATTTATTTATTTATTTAAAGTGAAGAAAGACGAAAAGGTGACCCGTCGGTAGGCCCTTGAGTTGTACAGTGGACATTTTCGTATAGTGAGTGGACCTTATGAACCTAGAGGTTCGAAACCCCGACACCAGAGGTTCATGCCTTACATGATGATTAAATTACCCAAAGAGGAATCCAACAATCACTTAATGATGTTTATCATACGGGACCCTTTATTACATGTCTATTCGGACTTGATTTAACAAGTGCTGGAGTGAAAAAAGACGTTATCGCTAGGATAGAGAAAGGAATGCTGAGTTGGTTATAATAAGAGGAGATTTTCAAAAAATATATAGAATGTGACAAGAGTAAATCGAAGCGTTGGAAGGGGGAGACATTCATACATATTTATTTATTTCATTTTTATTTTTCTTTATATTTTAATTTTTTTTTATTATAATATCAGGGTCAAATCGGAGATATTATAAACAAAAGTCGGGTCAAGGGTTCCCTAAACCGACGAGCATGTATGAAAAGGTTGATGAATGTGGAAGAAGCGAGAGAGAATTGTCAGGAGAAGCATGTGGAATAATGTGGGGTCTTTTCCTACCCCAACGGGAAAAACGTGTGACGGTATTTTATTTATAAATTAAAACTTTATGCACTAAAGGTACATTGGCGGACTTAAACTTAAAGTAGCCTTATCTACAAGTCAACCGTGAAAAAATGTGATCAAAAAGGTAGGCGGTGCACGAGAAACCACAAGATAAGGTGAGGGAAGGGATACTTTATTTTAGTCAAACAATTTTACAGAGGTATGTGTATGTACACATCATATAAATAATACAGTTCTATTTCCAGTGTTCCGTATCGATGTGGCGGTGCAACTGCGATCGGGATGTCGCCGGGCACCCCGAGAAATGCCCGAGACAACGAATGGGCCATAATATTTTCATAAGTCGCCGAGATTATTTTAATTCCTTAGTGACGACGCGAGTGATGAGATGTAGCGGGATTCGGTTTTAATAAAAGTCATATTTGTCCACGAATATTTATTTATGTATTTATTATTTATATTCTAAATTCCCGTGTGGCCATTACAGTACAGGTAATTAGGCGTGTGGTGTCCGGCAGAGTAGAATAGCACCGACCCCTTACACTCGTGGGTGTCGTACGAGGCGACTAATGTTTTCGAGGCAAATATCTAGTCTCCGTAGGCTGGAAAATGATCAGCAGTGATTTCCATTGTTATATTTTTATCACAGCGATCTCCAAGCCGCCTGCCAAGCGTGGAATTATGGCTATAACCTCCCGATTCGTGGGATAGGCCCTAAGTCCTGCAGTGGACTGTTATGGGATGAAATGATCATATTCTAAATTCGCCAATATATTTTACACTGGCGGTGGTGGTAGGAGGTAGGATTTTGTCTGTCAAGAAGCCTGAGAAGTTGGCCCGATAGATATTAACGCTGTATCTTATTTCTGTTATTGTTTGGTTTCAGTTTGAAGGATAAAGTAACCAGCTGCTGCATTACAGTACGGGTAATAAAGTGCGTAGTTGTTTGGTTTCGATTGGAAGGCTAAAGTTGGTAGTCAGCTGCTCTATTGCTGGTAATAAAGTACGTCGTTGTTTGGTTTTGGTTTGATGGATAAACTAGCCAGCTGTTCTATTATAGTACAGGTAATAATGTGTAGTTGTCGAGTTCCGTTTTGAAGGATAAGGTAGCCATCGACATTACAGGCATGAGGCTTTTCATCTTAGTCCGCACAGTGACAACGCATCTGCGGTTCTGCATTTTTGCATGATGCAACCTAAATGTCTGAATTGTAGATATATGTTATGGGTGACAGTTACCACTTATCATCAGGTGGGCTGTCTTCTCGTTTGTAACAAAGTTGCATAAAAAAAGTGGGTGGTACAATCCTACATATTTATATTTATTTATTCGTAGTAATAATCATACATTGTCATTTCATGAATATAATTACAAATACATATTGAGTCGACCTCTTCAGAAAAACAATCCTATCCACCCGCCTATGCCGCCACCTTGTACCAAGCCCCAGACAAATGAACGAGGTATGAAGCAGAGGCTAAATATTTATACGAATAATTTATTTACGTCACATTACTTCAGCGCAAACGCTGCTGTTCCGTTTATTACTGCTTTTTGTACACGTCTGCCTCAGACATCCCTTATGCGTGTATGCTTGTGTTTAATTTGCTAATTCCGCTGGAATCTGTCTCTGTAATGGATGATACTTGCTCAAGGACATTTGAGCACGTATGCGATTTGTCCCAACTGTTCAGGCAATTTTGATTTCTATCATCATATCGGCCGACAGACGCCCTCTGCTGGACATAGGCCTCCCCCAGAGATCTCCACAAAGGCCGGTTCTCTGCCTTCCGCATTCAGTTGATACCTGCGATCTTTACCAGGTCGTCGGTCCACCTAACGGCCTACCCACGCTGCGGCTTCCGGTACGTGGTCGCCACTCGAGAAATTTACTAATGACAGAAAGATTATTTTATTATTTGTAGGCAAAAGCGCAGTCGCCGCGCCGCGTCCGCCTAGACACAGCGACATCAACCAGTTACATTTAGAGTCCCCAGCGGAAGGTCTTAACTAGAAGCCATAAGTACCAAATACACACATGAAACAACGTGGACAGCATTACATTTGTCGTGTCGGCAAAAAGCAAAAAGGAAAAAAATTCTGCGTTCTGTGACGTGTAGGTAGGTACTTTTTCCACATAAGTACAATAAATACTTTTCCCCCATAAGCGTTTTATGAGGATCAAACCGCCACCGCCATAAGCCGAGTATCAACATTGAACCTCTATTTTCCGGTTCACGCAGCCCAATGCACATTACTGTATACTGTACGCCCCATACGGGAGGAAGGTCAACCGTGAAGGTCACAGGGTCAACTACAGGGTGTGGAGGCGATAAACGCCGGGCCAATGCACCGCTTCAGTGGAACTGAATACAGGATGATAATTGGCAGCCTTTTTCGGTGGTAGCGCCCTTTCATTTAGAAATGGATTCCACCAATGTAGCCGTATTAGAGATCCGGTTTTTTGTTTGGAGTTACGAGTGTATATGGTGTAGGTTAATATGTAGAGATGTAACGGATATCCGGCCACTATCCGGTATCCGGCCTATCCGGCCATAATATACTATCTGGCCGGATACCAGATAATGCGTTAATATCCGGCTGGATACCGGATAGTAAAAAATGAATGAAAAGCCCATAAAAGTGATTTTGCTCATCGGAAATATATGCCCTTCTGTAGCGGTCGAGTAAAAAGTCGTATCAAAATGTTTAAAAACCATAAATATAAATCAAAGAACTATTGATTATGTCGGCATCGGCACCTATTCTACTCGTATCGTTCATTTGGTAGGTACGCAAAAATTGTTAATAGTTTTCTGGTCTTTTCTTTTGCACTATGCCTTTTCCATTAGCTGGAGTCAAGTCTCCTTGTCTGCCTTCTCCATTTCTTTCTATTTTGAGCAGTAGCAGCGTCAATAATATTGTTCTTCAGGTCCCGTTGGTCCGCTGTCAGCCAGCTGGCGTGTGGGTGTCTCCCGCGTCAGCGAGTCGTCGTCGCCAAATTTAGGGCTACTTGCACTAAGGTGATCTTTGTGGCGGCGTAGCACATGCTCACACCATCGCATTGAGCGTTCTTAAATTTTCTCGGGCATAGGTGTGACTTTGTAACTTCCACGAGTGTGGACATCACGTACTTTGTCCAACAGGATGACACCCGCTGATCAGCATAAATACGCATTTTTATCGTGTGTAGTTTTGACAAGTGCTGTTTAGTATTATACTGTACTTAGTGTAATAATTTAAAGTCAATCAAGATATATATTGATATTATAGATATGAAAAAATATTATCCTGGATTAAAAATATGAATTTCTTTATATTTTGACGGCCTGAGTGGTTCAATGGTCAACATGCCGTCTGCCACGCAAGAGGTCCCGGGTTCGATTCCCGGCCGGGCAGAAATTGAAATGATGAATTGTAATTTCTGTTACGGGTCTGGGTGTTCTATGTATAATAAGTATGTATTTAAAAGTATTTAAGTAGTATATCAGTTATCTAGCACCCATAGCACAAGCTTTGCTTAGTTTGGGGCTAGATGGCGCTGTGTGAATTTGTCCACGAATATTATTATTATATTATTATTATATTAGTATACGATGTCGTTTATCCTCTACGATAATGTGTAAGCCCGTATTTTGAAACTATAAATCCGTATGAGGGCGGATGAATTGTTCAGTTCAACGTTCAAATTATTCACATTAAACGAAAACTTTAAATTACATAAACACACGCAGTCGTATAAAGTCCCACGCCGCGATTACAGCTTGAACAAACTTGTTCAGAGACTAAATACCTGTAAATATCCGGCCGCCGGATATCCGGCTAGGAGGCTGGCCGGATATCCGGTATCCGGCCAAACAACTATCCGTTTCATCTCTACTAATATGTTAGTTTCTACGGTCAATTGGGCGCTTGTATAATTAGTAACGTGACGATATAGGGGAGAAGTGGCATAGAAGGGACAGGCATTGAAAGGGATAAGTCAAATAAAAAGTCGGTAAAATAAGAAACGTCTCGGGACGACATTATTTTTGTTCTGTGGCAACCCCGAAGCACAACCATTCGCACCTAAAACGTCACATTCCTGTCATATTAAACACTGTCCCCTGCTAGCCACCTCTCCCCTATATCGTGGACGTCCACGATAATATCGTCACGTTTCAAATTATGAAAGCGGCCATTAACTTGTAGATTTTTGTCTCATAAAAATCACGTAAAAATATTCGAAAATAATATCCCAATGAAAGTTTTATTGCGTAAAAATATGAAATAAATAACTATTCACGTGTTTATAAATTTATTGGTATCCATCCTTATTTTATGGGCCGTTTTATTAACATTCTAGTAGACCCGGAGCGACTTCGTTGGGGTGGCATCCTTCCTACCCCTACCCTACCCCTATCCAACACCTACCCTACATTTACTCCACGCCTACCATATAACTACCTTACTCCTATCTACCCTTTCTTGCTTCGTCCTCCTCTTGAATCAGTCTATCCATTGTTGAAACCTGCATTACAATCCGTTGCGTAGTTTAAAACATCTAAGCGTACAAAGATACTTACATAGGGACAGACGGCGGGAAGCGACTTTGTTTTATGTATTTAAAAAAATAAACAAGTATTTAAGTAGTATCTCAGTTATCTAGCACCCATAGTACAAGCTTTGCTTAGTTTGGGGCTAGATGGCGCTGTGTGAATTTGTCCACGAATATTTATTTATTTATTTATACTATATAAGATAGATGTGCCGATTTATCACTCTTACATAATACCTAGTTTCAGTTACCTACCCAAAGGTACTTAATCCGCGATGGAACCTTGTAATATCTTTTTAGTTACTTCGACAAGGTTTTTTTTATTGGTCATGGAATCAACAGCTCTTAAAACTTTTACATCAGATATTCGCGTAAATAACAGAAAGCCAATAACAGTTTTTTACTCTATAGAAATATTTCACGAGAATTATAAAATTTACTTTTTTTTAAATCATACGGTAAGCAAACAGGCAAGCGGGCCACCTGATAGGAAGTGGTCACCACTACCCATAGACATTAGAAGCACTAATACAAACTAATTATTATTATTATAACTACCTGTATATCAAGACGCTATTGACCTACGCGATCAAATAGAGGCGAGCAGAAGGGCGGAAGGATATACAGGGTGTTGTGGAAACGATTACCGTCATCTCTCCTTGAGATTAAGGATTATGTACAGGTTGATGTAGATATAACAAACATAGCGTAATAGGCGACCCTAATCCAGTTTTAGAAGGATTATCTACTCGATAGTTACTTACTTGGCTTATTTTATGTTGTTGGAAAGGAAAAGGAATAAAATTTAACGAATATGTATGTTTTTGTGGCAAAAGATCTGGAGTCTCTATAGATTGGAAAATGGGCAGCAGCGTTTTCCGTTTGGAGTTTTTCGGGTTCCAACCCGCCTGACGAGCGCGGAGATTATGGCAATAACCTTCCCTTTCGTGGGAGAGGCCCTGGGCTGTGATGATGAAGATGATGATGTCCGTATGTATAGTTCCTATAAACTTTTTTGCTGGCTTAGTTTGTCTTTTTATAAATCGTCATTTCATACCCGGCAATTTATAAGTTTTGTATTTCTTTTTCTTTTTGACCCTCGACCTAAAATTAGGGCTGTTTTAAGCTTTACTTGTACTTGTTGACATACGTATGTAACTCTACTATCTGGATACAGTGTCTGCCCTTATGTGACATTGTACGTATTTTCAAGATTTTAAAATAATATTAAAGCTAGTTCAATGTAGATGGTTCTTAGTTTGTTTCGTTAAAATCAGTTCGTATCGATAGTTTAGGGATTTGTTTTAAAGATGTAGACATTTTTTTTTATGTTACTCGGCAGACAAACAGGCAAGCGGGCCACCCGATGGAAAGTGGTTACCGCCGCCTATGGACATCAGCAACACCGATGGGAGTCACCAATGCGTTGCCCGCCTCCAAAGAGACCTCTAATATACCTCTTGAACGATCCCATGACATAGTCCAAAGGAAACACTGTGGCTGGGAGCTCATTCCACATCCGAATCGTACGAGCGAGAAACGTTCTTTCGACCCTTCGCGTGGTGACCAACAGAGGGTCTACGTAGTGAGGATGAGTACCCAGCCCACGGCGGGTGGTGCAATGGCGGAATTGTGCTGTGGGCACCAGATCGAAGAGACATTGGCGAGGGTTTCCAATATGTGCCTGTAACTTGTTAAAAGTAACGTTATCCGACTCGTAATGCCGGGTTCGAATCCCACTGCCGCCATGTATCCTACTGACTCTTTTCTGACTTATGTTCATTTGTTGAATACTTCACTAACACGATGTTGAAACGGTCAGCACCATCTATATGCGGATGCTTGCTAACCTAGTGTTCATATACTCGTAATGTGAGTATTGTTAAGTTTCCCTATTAGAGCGATAGATGTCGCTACATCCTGTATCAAAACTAATTTCCAATATCACGTGTAGCGAGGGCTTTCCTTGTTATGTGTTCGTCGCAAGGGTTCGGTGAGAGACTATTAGTATGTGTGAGAATTCTGACTGTTCTGGTAACGAGTTCTTGAGTCGAGCTTCGAAAACGTATTCTGGGACGACCACTGGTCTGGTGGAGTGGTCAGGTGGATTTTCGAAAAGCTCCATATGGATGTTGGATGCTGCTGGTCGAGGACAGTGGGACCTATAGGCTGGTTACAAATAGTTTAAGTAATTGTAATAGATAGCGTTGATTAAACAAGATTCTCAAAAATAAATCAAAATGAGACCGTTAGATGGATAAAAATGTAGACATTTTGCGCTTTATCCCAGAAAAAGTACTAAGATTAAGTATCTTTTTACGAAACACCTTTCCGCGTGACTGGTGACCAAATTAAATACTTGAGATCCTGTCTGAGCAGCGCCATCTAGTGAGGCACGCCGAACTACACTTTTTACTTTTTAAAGTAGCTGTCTGAAAATCTTTCATTGGGCGTCCACCGGCTGAAATGATGATGATTATCTTTAATCTTCAATGTACGTCTCACACTTGCGTTCGAGGAATCTAACCATCTAACAATGGAATATGGCAACAAGCGATTATAAAAAGTCTGAAACTTAGTGGAATGTAAAATAACTAATTCTTAGCTTTATACAATTATTTTTCGGACGATATTTAACGGTGGACCGAGAAAAAAGTGAGTTATTCTATGTATCCAATAAGTTTCAGATTTTTTGTAATCGCCGGGTTGCCAATGATCCCTTGTAAGTAATCCCATTTCAAATACTTGCGTATTTTTATACTGTTATTTGTTGTGCAATACAAATACCAACAGCCTCCCAACGTCGGGTTTTTCCAGCCGGATATGAAGCAGCTCCCTTGATTTATACATCCTTACCTTTGACCCTTCACAAAGGGTGAAAAACTAAAGGACTTAATGGAACTAGATACCATAAAACATACATGTTTGTTCTCGTAAACAAAAAAAGTGAAAAGATAGATTTTTAAACTAGGTAATCTGCTTACCATCGTGCAGGCCATAAGCTTGTTTCATATTTTGATGCACGACGCCAATCTCCCTATCTTTGAACTTAAATTTAAATTTAAAAAAGATAATTGTTTACCCTAAAAGAAACTGACTGAACAGAACAAATGACGGTTTATTCTCAGTAAAATTTTGGTTATATCTTTAGATGTCTGCTTTAGTTTATTTTTCAAGATGTCTCGCGTTTAACATAATAAACAAAAGCACTAATAAAAAATTTTAGGCTTAAATTAGTTAATAAGTACCTAGTTAGTTTGTTTATACTGTGCCAATAGAGGTCTGACAAGCAAATATAGTATATAAACAATGAAATACGAGTAAGTAGTTCCAAATCAGCATTATTAGAGGGCCCCTGCTATTTTCCTTCTAGGATTGTAACAAAAACACTATTAGGCTTTTAGCGATGTTTGTTTGCACCATGATTTACTCTCATAGGCGATCCGATGGGCCGTTACTGCAAAATATAGGCTATTTTTTATCACACACGGTAGGAATTCGGTTACACTTATCCTTGTCTTTGTTCCAGTTGTCGGACAGTAGGTGTAATCTTGTGATTATTCATTATCACAGTATAAAAATTACTATTGGATATAATAAGAAATGTATTATTCAATGACTCATTACTGCAAATTAACTTTTTTAATCATGAAGCTTTTAACTCCTTATAATAAGTGAGGATTAAGGGGAGTTACACTCTTGTTAAGAAATTGTTTTCAAATACCTAAATACCTTTTTAATATACGGCAAAATCGAACTCTGACTGGCAGATGTATGTACTCGCTTTTTATATAACTATTTCTTTTTTTTAGTCTTTACGTTGTTAACGCTAAGTTAGTTTTTGTTGGATTGTTTTGTAAATAAATGAACCTATACCTGCCTACCTATAATTGTATTCTGTATTCTGTCTACATTTTCTTATCTGTAATGACGATGACGAAAAAGACAAAAATATCGAGCAAATATAATTTACTGTAATTCACTATAAAACATCCATAAAAGCAAACCTTTTAGCACTTAGAGCACCCCATGATGTCCATAGGCGGCGGTGACCACTTTCCATCAGGTGGCCCGCTTGCCTGTTTGTCTGCCGTATTACATAAAAAAACAGTCGTAAAACATCCAATCGACGACAAGTGTTAATCTGGGATCAAAAAAGGAAGAAAGAAAGAAAGTTCCGATACTACTTTCGCTCCAATAAAACTGATTAACTCGTCGCTGGATTCCTAATTAGGGAACTCCAATAAAAGTATTTTATCTCCCAATACAGAATTACGAATGAATACTTGGATACTAAGAACAATTTGGATAAGCTTTTTGTTATTTCCTTATAGCTTCCACGACGCCTACGCGAAGACTAAGCTGGATCTTAAACTTAAAATGTTGATGCGAAATCAATTGAGCATAAGCTTTTAAGTTATGGGCAAATTAATAGTTCCGGGAAAGTGCTAATCTTCTGTGATGCAAATATTTTTCTTATGCAGGCTAAAAATAGTAAAATAATAAGAGTCAGCTGTTTTAATAAAATAGTTTATATTCATTTTTAGTATACGTGGTAACGTTTATGATCCGATATTATCTGAAGATTATGTATTTTCATCATACAATGAATTGTTACTAAACCTTGAAAAACTGTATTATATCGGTGGTTGAACGTACTTACTTCGCTGGCTCAGCAACCCGAAGTGGATCTTGGCCGCCGACACAAGAATTTGCCATTGGTCTCTATCTAAACAGGCAAGCGGATGCCTCCACCTGATGGAAAGTGAACCACTGCCTATAGACATCAGCAACACCAAGAGTATAGCTAATGCGTTGCCCGCCTCTATAACACTTTGATCAGGCAGCAAAAAGGCAAAGGCCCCTCCACTGCCAAAGCCCCGGTTCCCCAAATCCCCACCCCATGGAGCACTGGAGGCCTTACTCACCGTTATCTGGAGTTCACGCAGGTCTTTTCGGACTTAGACGGCCCATGTATCGATGAATAGTCGATGGTTGAACTTACTGCCTTTGCAATTTGCATAATATAAACATTGCAGGTTTCAGAGGTAGTGAAGTGACCTGCGTCAAAAAGACCTGCGTCTGTCTTCGATGATCGATCAGTCGAAGGTTTTTCTGCAAGGAAGAGTTCTGCACAGGACAACCAACGGTAATTTTTAGAGAAATCATGAGGAATAGGAAAGTTTCGAGTTCTCTTGACTCCAAAATAATGTCATCTCCTGGTTATTTTCTCGCGTACAAGGGCCCGGGGCCTGCCTTTTCCATGATCCAGGACTTGGCCGATCAGGTAATTATAGTGGAGCGACTGCCATCTGACCTCTACGACGAGGGGAACCAGACCTAATTTGGATCATGATTACACATCCAGTCGCGTGAATGTGCAGGTTTCATCACGATGTTTTCCCTCACCGTAAGAGCACCGGTTCGTGTTCAACTAATGTACATAACTCAGAAAATAGTCGAAAATAGAAAGTGCCTCAATAATAATACAAATACTAGTTTAGTTTCAAATTTTATTCGTTTCATATAAACATATAATTGTTTTAACATCGCACATAATCAAGGCAGTGTAAATTGTATAAATGCACTAATATTTGGATGATTTAAATAATAAATCTAATTATTACTTAACGTTAGTCTTTTATAAATTATAATCAACATTATTAATTATTATTATGGTAAATACTGTTTGTTTCTAGTAATAAATGCATATTAAGTAGATACTATTTGTATAAAAGTTCTACTGATTATTGATTATTTCTTAGAGATAGTAATTTGTTACATTCTTATTATTATATAACTTATGAAATAAATGCATTGTTTTCATTGGCAGTGGGCGAATTTATAATTAAGATAAAATGTATGGGTTGACATCAAATAAACCTATTGAAGTAACAAATTCAAAGAAATATAATGTTAGATTTGAACAAAATGTATTTGCCATGCACATATGCATGGTTGAAAATAAAGCTGACATATTTGATATTATATTTCCTGTAATGATAATAATAGTAAAATGTTACTTATCATGTATCTTGTCACATCGTACCCATTATCTATACTAATAATTTAGTTTAATATGTCAACGTCGCATTATAACAATTCGTACAAAACCGTATCTTATACAAAACTCTCTTTACTCGTAAAGTCGTATACAAATATATTTTTCTCTCTCTCAACGGCTGGCACACAAACAAACTTGTTCTTACCCTCGCTTACATCTAAAGTTATTGAATATACATTATTAGTTTTTACGTCTAAATTCAATATTTGTATTTGTTTATTGTTCTCTGTGCCGTTTGGGTCATTTATTGCTTCTATGTCACCACCACCACCATTACTACTATGAACTTCGACAAACACTTCGTCAGTAGCTTTCGTAAGTGGAATAGTGCCATTAGCTTCAGGCGGTTTAACCATGTCTGTCTTAATGCCTTCGTTCATTTCAGCTATATACCGCATACTGTTCCTTCTAAGATTTTCTACTTTGACAATTTCGACTACTTTGGGTTGTAAAGGCGCTGCTTCAACCTCGACGACAGGTTTGACCTCTCTGAATCTCTTGCTCTCTCTGTAGACAATGTTTCTAAGAGATGATGTCCTGTTACTGTATCTTCTCCAGAACGAGTCTGAAGTGTTTTGGCTGCTCGAGAAGCCGGTGGATGTGGTCGTGTTGAATGTGTCTCGCCTCTGCATGTTCTCCCTGAAGTTCCTGCCGCATTTCATCAGCTTATTTATCTTCAGCAACTTGACGAAGCCCTCGCGAAACTTCGAGGACATCAGATTGTACAGTATGGGGTTTATAGCCGAGTTGAGATAGAGCATTACCCTACAGAAATATAAAAGTATGTAGTAACCGTCTACTCCTAATGCCATTATTGTCTCGGGTGGGAATACGATGATCCAAAGGGTTAATGCCTTAAAAGGAAGCAGACATACAAAGAATGATAGTACTACGGTGCCTAACATAAGTATAACCTGCTTCCGGTATCTGAGGACGTTGGCAGAGTTGTTGGAGTTTTTGCTGTTGTTGGTCATGAGGACAGGGTTCTCCATGAGGTTTTTGGCGATGATGCTGTAGAGTACGAGAAGGATTCCGAGAGGGATGATGAAGAATATGGCTATAGTGAGGATGAAGAAGAGCGCTGACCAGAAGGTGTCGGCTTGGGTGAGGCAGACGGGGACCTCCACGCCTTCGTACTCCTCGTAGGTGAATGTGGCCACGCCGAGGATGGGGCTGTGAAAAAGAAATAAGTAAATTATTATCATTAAATAAATCTCTTAGTTTTTATATGAATTTGACAGAGTAGTCTGACAGAGAGCAGTAACTATCGCTTATAAACATTTAAGTATAATTCAGATTAAGTTTGGTCTGTTGTTATCAAGTTTGTTATGCACTCTTCGGTAAAACGGCAAATGAACGATTTGATTTATTTTACGGCCTGCCTGATGGCAAGCAGTTACCGCAACCTATGGACGATTGCAATAGGTACCAGGGCTTTATAAGTAGGCAATCAGAAAGTCAAAAGCAATAATACTAAAAAAATCATCTTGGCGTTAATGTCCCGGTTGTGCTCTCGACAACGAGGGCCCGGGGTCCAGCTTGACCGTGATCCAGGTTTTGACGATCAGGTTATTACAGTGGAGCGACTACAATCTGACTTCCGTGACCCTGCTACTAGGGGAGCCTGACCAGATTGGATCATCGTTACACATTCAGTCGCCTGAATGTGCAGGTTTCATCACGATGTTTTCCCTCACTGTAAGATCATCGGTAAGCATTTAACTAATGTACATAACTCAGAATAGAGTCATTGGTACATGATCGCAGTGGGATTCCAACCCGGTACCTCTCGCTTACGAGTCGGATACCTTAACCGCTCGGCCACCGGCGCAATAATACAGTATAGGTGCAAAAATCTTAAGTTATATGGTTAGTTACATCACAATACAACATACTAGTCGGCAATAAATAATGCTCATCAGCTAATTTCGATTTCGTATGCACCGCAAAGATATTGAGTATCTTCTCTGTCTGTGATTTAATATTTCAATACAAATCTTAAATCCCGTTTAATTTTGAAACCATATAAAAATTATCATGTTGGCGTTAATGTCCCATTGTGCTCTCGCGTACGAGGGCCCGGGGTCCGCCTTGACCATGATCCAGGATTTGGCAGATCAGATAATTACAATGGAGCGTCTGCCATCTGACCTCCGTGGTCCGTGACCCAGTAACCTGGGGAAGCTGACCAGATTGGATCATGGTTACACATTCAGTCGCATGAATGTGCAGGTTTTATCACGAGGTTTTCCCTCACCTCGGTTAGTATTCAACTAATGTACATAACTCAGAAAAGAGTCATTGGTACATGGCCGTAGCGGGATTCGAACTCGGCGCCTGTCGCTTACGAGTAGAATACTCAACTGCTCGGCCACCGACGCTTCTGCGGAAGTTCAGATTTATAATGTACCAAAAAGCTTTTTCTATCTGTTACCGCAGAACAGAACAATAGAACTGTTTTGGGTGAAACACTATTACAGATTGGTTGACTTAAAACGATTTTTGGCTTTAACCCAACTCAAAGGTCACAAACATGCTTAGTTTGTACGGGTGGTAGTTTCAGTTGAAATCTATTTTTCGGTTGGACAATAAGTATCTATAGCTTATGTACCTATGGTTTATACAAGACGCATAAAATAAGGTTTTATATTTCCTCGCGGTTTTCATCCCTATGCAATTCGAATTTGAAGTCGAACCTAAATAACCCTGAGACTGTGACTAATTAGGTGAAAGAATTCCTATTAGAAGAACAAAAACATAACAGGGAGTTTAAAAAGACCACATTAGCATATTATGATTCATATTAGAGTGACACAAACATTTCTTATCCGGTGGCTAATTTATGGTGGAACTAAAAGACGCCATTTTGAATTATCATGTCAATGTCTACAACAGAGACGCTGCAGATAAGTCTGTGACAAAAATAATATGAATTATATTATGAAACGCTAATGTGGTCATTTTAGAACCCCTGTACAGTGTACAGTAGTGCATAATCAAGCGGTCTACAGAAAAATTACATAGGAACAACAAAACTCCTACATCGCGCTTGTTAAATTTTTCGAAACGGTTGCATAAATATAAAGTCCCGGCGCCAGTCAACCGGGGCGGCCCCCTTCACGCGGTGAGCTGGTTTGGGACGCGCCAGTCTAACGCGCCCTTCACTCAGATGATTGTATTGTGCTCGCACAATGCAATAAGATAACTATATGTCCGACTTACAAAATAACCGGTGATCTTCCGACCACCACACAAACCGCGTGGGGAATTTGGCTGCTCTTTTTGTTATTTGTTCCAGGTTGTTTACGGATCTTAGTAGTAATAATATTTGACTAGGTATATAAAAACGACTGTGTTTTTGAACACTATTCTGATTTGAGCTAAATAAATAGCTATATATTTTAGGCACGTTTTAACTCTTCACGGTTCAGACACGTGTCGGTGTGAGCTTTTAGAAACCCTTGTCTTGTTTTTGGTTTAACCAGAACTTTAATGATAAGTTTCTAAGAGAGACTGAGATACTTTAAGATTTTCTCCTAAACCGCTACCTACGCTGTAGCTCAAGTAACTTTTAATAGGACTAAAAAGACAGATAATAGTGGTAAGAGGAATTTTGGACACGATAATATCAACCCGGTTTGATAATGGGTAAGTACATCATCCATTTTTATTGATGAGGGCTGCTTGTTGCTAACTTCATGTTGAGGTCAGGTACTTTTCATACCGCCTACCTATCATTATTTTAAGTTTCCGAAATTCTTGTAATGTATCCTTTAACCTCGATTATTTGAGTTTCAGTCGTGTCGAAATATGCTTATGTCATGTTCCCATCCGGGTATTGTCCTGCTCAGTCTTATGTCGAATTAATGTTGTTACTCGACCTGAGATCTGAGACCAGCTGTTCTGGAGTTGCAATAATCAAGTCTAAATTTCGGGTAAATTGTTTCTTTGTCATTCGGTAGACTGATAGGCAAGCGGGCCAGTTGACCATGTTTAAAATATTTTAACCTACTACGTGATTTGGATAATCAACGCCCGCAGTAGATTGAGTAATGGGCACCAGCGATGCACTTGCGGAGGCACTTTCTGTTAATAATAAAATAGTACCAATTCGGGCAGCGTGGCAAGTGACAAGTGTGTCCGCGACAGAGCTCGCGCCGCGAGAGAGCGTCTGTTTCCTTCTCTCAATACTAAGATGAAAGAGATAGCAGTATCTTTCTCGCGCCTTTTTTCGATACCAGGCAATAATATTCTGTCTATAATAGTCTGTATTATGGTCAATAATATATGTATATGGTGATTGGGTATTGTCAACATTTCATAAGACAACCTATCACTCTCGCGTTGCAGACTCCGCAACAATCATTTTAAAAATTCAAAAAAATTAATATGCTTGGACAAATTAATACAGCGCCATAAAGCCCCAATGTAAGTAAAGCATGTGTTATGGATGGTTAGATAACTGATAAACTACCTATTTATATACCATTTTTATATACGTACGTCTAGGTAGACCGGTAACAGAAATGAAAATTCATCATTTCAATTTCTGCCCGGCCAATCATCATCACAGCCCATAACAGTCCACTGCAGGACTTAGGGCCTCTCCCACAAAAAGGGAGGTTATTGCCATAATCTCCACGCTTGGCAGGCGGGTTGGAGATCGCAGTGTTATAATATAACAATGGAAAATGCTGCTGCCCATTTTCCAGTCTACGGAGGCGCTTCGATCTTTTGCCTCGAAAACATTAGTCGCCTTGTACGACACCCACGAGTGTTAGAGGTTGGTGCTATTCTACTCTGCCGGACACCACACGGCCGATAAACCGGCAAAAAAAAGACCGGCATGTTAACTAACTGAACCATACTGATCGTTCTGCCACCAGCCCTGGAAAGCTTCTCCATACTTACATTCACGACATTATCCCGTGTTTGTTCTGCTGTAACCGGAATACGAAAGCGTCTTATGATTATGAGTAATACGAATCAGTAAAACATATATTTTTAAGTGCATGTGAGTGTTGTTATTACAGCATGTGAGTGCCACAGATATGTTGTAAGAGGTAATTTAGACTAAAATTAGCGTGGACACCATTTAAATGTGGTAGTACCACCTGTATGCGTTTATTGAGGTGGAGTGTCTGGGGGAGGCCTATGTCCAGCAGAAATTGCAGATGTTACGGTTACCACTTACCATCAGGTGGGCTGTCTGCTCGTTTGTCACTGAGTAGCATAAAACAAAGAATAGGACTAGCCCCTACAGGTTGATGATGATGTTGATTGGCTGGGTGTTGTATCAACCCGACAGCACCAATCCGTATTATCATAGAGGAAAAAAAGAAGTACTAGGCATTATTTACGTGTGGTGTGCAAAACGACAGGAATACCATGCAAAACGATGGGTATATCATCCGGTTAGGACTTTCGTAAATTCGTAAGGCAGATAATGGGTGGCAATGTTTTTTTTTCCATGCAGGTGCAGTCCACCTCTGGATAAACGCCCCCAAGACAGGCCACTCTTGGATCGGCCCACAATTTCTCACATCCGAACACTAACAGCCAGCGCTTTGAGACACATCTTTGCTAGACGCATTAAAGCTGACTGAGTTCATTTTGCACTGGCCGCTGCGACACAGACGGTGCTATTGGAAATCATTGTAAGCGTGCGTGTAGAACTCGTCTAATCTAAAATGATGCGCCCCACTATCGCATTAACGCACACAAGCAAGTTTAAAATATGGACGCAATACATATACAAATGCCGTTGTAATTGGTCATTCAGTTGCCGATAAGATTCAAACGTAGGAGCACGCGTCGTTCATTGGCTCCCACACAGATGAAGTGTCGTTATCAATATTTGCACTCACACATCGATATCAACTAACTAAGTAGTGGGGCGCGTCATCTTAGACTAGACGAGCTCTACCTATTTATGTAGGTGTTTTTTTCTTAATTATTGATAATGGTCCATGTACTTACCTACGTAAAATTACGCTTTTTCCTTTCTTTGTACTTATGATTTTTAAATGTTGTTTATTTGTGTCATGTCGTGGTGTTTTGTGACAATAAATGTTTTTATTCTTATTCTCTCTAGCTAGCCATAGGACGTGGTGTACATTTTCCCAATTATAGTCTCCACTCAAGAACGTCTACCCTATCCATCGGCAGAGTAGGCCAAAGCCGTGTTGCTGACCCTGTTTAAACCTTACCAGATTGAATCATCGTTACACATTCAGTCGCCTGAATGCCCAGGTTTCATCACGATGTTTTCCTTCACCGTAAGAGCATCGGTTAGTTTTCAACTAATGTACATAACTCAAAAAGGAGTCATTGGTACATGCCCGCAGTGGGATTCAAACCCGGATACCGTAACCACTCGGCCACCGACGCTCATTAGACCTGCCTTCCATACATTGTGAGCTATTTCCCATGTGTTTTCGAAATCAGCAGCGGATTCCGTGTGAGTTATAGAGTTATAGAAGAGTGGATTTCGGTGGAAAACTTTTCAGTGCATACAGTTGAGTGCAGGTGGTTTTGGCGGCTCGCCAGCACATTAGTCAGGCTTTGAAGTTGACGGTCACCAAACAATGCAGGATAAAGTGGACGCTGCATTTTACGATCGCTTTTTGGTCCTTTTTGCCGTGGAGTTTCCCGATTTATAATACGCACAAACGAGTAAGGAACCATGAGCTTCTTCTATCACTAAAGTGCCAAACAAGCAGTAAGCAGTTAAGGAGAGAGGATATTTGTCAAACTTGCTTAAAAATAAGTACTTAGTAATTAATGTTTTTCAATATTTGTGTCAATTATCTTGCACCGCCTTGTAAAATTCATACTATCATCTCCCCAGTTGACTCGTAGAGAAAGCTATGAAACTTTAAGCACCCTTTCCATGGCGCTTCGGCGGGAGTTGGGCGGCGTCCGTCCACAACATCACGCAACGTCACAACCCGCCTTAACAATTAATGATGTTGAATTTTTTTATATAAATACTAGTTAGGCATTTAACCGTCATCTCACTATGTGAAAAGTGACGATGCCGCCGAAGAAAGAGCATGCCTGTCTTTCAAGAAAAAGTTAATAATACTTCTAAATAATTGCAAAAAGAGTGGCCAAATTCCACGCGCGGTTTGTGTGGAGGTCATGAGACCCCGTTTTATAAATCGGAATTATAGTTAGCTTACTGTATTGTGCGAGCACAATACAGTCATCTGAGGGAAGGGCGCGTTAGACTGGCGCGTCCCAAACCAGCTCACCGCGTGTAGGGGGCCACCCTGGATATTCTGCTTTGGAACTTGTATATATGCATCAGTTTCGTAAAATTTCATAAGCGTGATGTAGGATTTTTGGAGCTTCGTTCTTGTTTATATAGGTATTTTATGTTTGTTTTTTGTTTAGTTATGCTAGTGACCTATTTAGATTATGGTTATTGAGGTTGAGTAGGTGTACAAAGACCATCCGTACCCCTACGGAGGATATCGTGCGTAATGCCTTCCACGCGTAAAAAAAAAATGTACAAATTTGGTAAGTAAGTTTTTATCGCCTAGTGAGGCACGGACAGCCGAATTGAAAATTATCAGGTTCAGCTGTAATTTGCTAAGAAAACATCCGTGACTACCATGATGAAACGTGACAGGTCGTGGCCAGGTTGCCAAGCAACGCGCAAATTTCTATTAAAATATTGTTGTGCTCAAGGATGTTGCACCCCCGGTCTGGTATTTATGCCGTTTGAGGAGCCCTAAGTAAGTTAATGTGCAAAGTGGAAGGTAGGTACGAAATCGCCGCTACACCACACCCATCGGCCAGTAATCTTCCCTCATGAAGAAATCCAAATCTGCGGTGGGAACCAACACCACGCACCAGTTGATCGTACGTTCATGGCTTGATTCCAAGAGCTGGACTCTCACGAGGCACTTCTTGTTTGAGCGGATGTGCTCTTCCACGTCCTTTGCCGTCACTGTGTAATGAAGGCGGGACAGGTAGAGAGCCGCTGTCGGTCTCGCAGGGCGCAGCAGGAAGTTGGGACCGGTTACTGCAGTGCCGCAAAAATTCTGAGCAGCACGACGTCTACTCTTCTTCTGGACCGTGATTAATCCTTCCTCATCACAGTCCACGTCGGGGGCGCATGGGGGCTTCAACACCTTCGTTTCTTGTGGAGCTGAAGCCTCCACGCGACGAGGTTGGCGCGATGCCGGTGCGCTGACGGGCGTTGCGGGCGGGCAGTGGGTACGGGCCGGCGGCGGCGGGCGCGGGCGGGCGCGGGCGCAGGGTCACGCGGTGTCGCAGCCGCAACCAGCGCGCCCAGTTCCAGCGCGGACGGCGGCGCGCCGCGGCGGTGGCGGTGTTAAAACTGCTGACTCGAAACTCGTGTCGCTAGTGCGGTCGACGCTCGCACCGCCGCGCGGAATTTTCATTGTGGCTGTGTCAGCAGGCGACGCGATGACTGGCATAGAGTTGCGCAATGTATTCATTTGTTCACGCAACTCCAATACAGTTTTTTGAGAGGCCTCGAATTTTGCCTTAACTTTCGCCAGGTTTTCCTTCAGGAGCACGATATCCTTCAGGAACCTGGTGACGTCGACGTGGTCGAACGTAACGGGAGGGAGCTTATTCAAATCTCTCGCCACAAAGATTGGCACGTCGTCGGGATCGGTCTCCTTCAGTAGCGTAATTATATCCTGAACGCTCCTCGGTGTCCGGTCACGTCTTCGAGACACCATCGTCTCCATCACGTTGAGTGATGAGAACAGCAGTTCCTTGGCTTCGGAAATGTCCTCCGAGAAGCTGGACTTGCAGATCTGCACAGCACTGACTTCGTCCATCATGTCCAACTTTTGCTGCAGGAACGCGAGGAGCTTTTTCACAACGATGTTATTACTAGCCATCGCAGCGATGCAGACGCGGCAGATTGCGCCACCACTTCAGTAATACGATATAAATATTACTAAATCGACAATACACGACCTACTCACATAGCGCATACTGCGAGAGTTATACCTAGCCTAGGTACCTTACAGGTTTATAGTAGATTTTTTTATTCATTCTTTATACAATATTACAGTTAAAAAAAACTAATGTGTTGAACATTAGGTAATAAAATACAGCTATACATTTTCAGAGAATACCACTTTTATTTTATGAATATTCACTATAGTGTCAAGTAGATCGTAGTTTGGTAAATCACGCCGTTGTTTATTAAGTTGGATGCGTGCTCTTACCAACGGAGAGTAAAATGCGAAACACTTTGCGTGCACTCTACTTCGATCAATCGGTGACTGCGGGGACGCGTGTGCTTCCCGGGGTCCGACAGACAGCAAACTAGCTCAACCAGTTTGGGACAGTCTGATTCGCCTCGTAACAAACGTACTGCAGTGATAAGTAAATCAATAGATACTACGTCTTATGCGATAACATCGTGATGAAACCTGCAAATTCAGGCAACTAAATTTGTAACCATGATCCAATCTGGTTAGGTTACCCTGGTAGCAGGGTCACGGAGGTCAGATGGTAGACAAAAAAAACATAAAAAGAGTGGCCAAATCCTATACGCAGTGGTGTTGGTAGTCATACGACACCGTTCTTGTGTTGTCTGTTACATTCACTTATATTATTACCATGGTAACGTATACTTTATCAGTATACGAACACAGTCATCTGATTGGTAGGGCGAATTAGACTGGCACACCCCGAACCAGTTTCCCGCGTATAGAGGGGCCACCCCAATTGCACAGGTTCAGAACTTGTATTTATGCAACCGATTCGGAACATTTCAATAGCGCGATGCAGGACTTGTACTAATTTTGCAGTTTTTCTCAATTATTTATAGCTTGCGCGTTTCGATGATAAACTAAATTGGTTTAATATGTTTCTGATGAGTTTATGCAGTGAATTATACATTATTTGAATAAAAACTTCATGTAGTTCGTGAAAATAATTACATAAAAGTTTGTAGGTACCACTCGCTTTTGCACCGAGATGTATAATTTACAGGGCCGCAGTTAGAGTGTAGAGAGAGTTGGTAGTAGGTATTATGTAGGTATTATGTATCTTCATTTAATTTTCATATATGAAATTGATATTTATACATTTATCGTGTTCATTTATGTTGTTATTGACAATATCATTGTGAATTGACTTACAATTAATGCAATATTATGTACATTCAATTTTCAATTATACCTATATAAATAAACTCAACTATTTAAATCCGATGGTGGGTGTTTTTTGCTCGCGTGGCTGAGGTCCACGCACCTGGCAATAGTATTTTTATGATTTAGACGATTAGGTATACCTACGTATTGACGTTAAAAATATATGGTGTTTAAATATTGTCAATATTTCATAAATCAACCTATCCCTCGTGCGTTGCAAACACTAAAATCATTTAAAAAAAAAAAAAAAAAAATAGTCTATGGCAAATTAATATAGCACCATATAGCCTCAAAGTAAGCAAAGTTTGTGTTATGGGTGGTTAGATAACTGATAAACTTTTATACTTTTTTTTTATACATACTACACCCAAACCCGTAACAGCAATTAAAATGCATCATTTCAGTTTTTGTTCGGCCTTGAATCGATCCCGGGACCTCTGCGTTTCAAACAGACGGCATGTTACCCTGGCCCACCGGAAGACCTGATCACCTTAGTGACGAAGCAATTAAATAGCTGACTACGCTTGATTTGTAGTTGAATGTGTTTCTCGTATACTGTACTTTTGCCATGAACGAATGAACAAATAATGTTATCCGACTGAACCACTCAGATCGCCGGTTTTTGCCACCAGCCCTGGAAAGCTTCTTCGTACTTGTATTCACGACATTATCCCGTGTTTGTTCTGCTGTAACCGAAATACGTAAGTCTTTCTCATGATTATGAGTAATACGAATCAGTAAAACAAATATGTTTAAGCGCATGTGAGTGTTGTGTTTACTACAGATGTGTTGTAAGAGGCAATTAAGATATAATTAGCGTGGACACCGCCTATATGTGGTAGTACCACCTGTATGTGTTTATTGTGGTGGATTGTCGGGGTCTCTGCCCACCAATGGTCTAGTCCAAATAGGCTGATGATGAGCTTGATTGGCTAGGTGTTGTATCAACCCGACAACAGCACCAATCCGTAATATTGACGTGTGTCGTGAAAGACGCCTAAGTATATATATGTTCCGGTCAGACCTTCGTAAGTGCGTTAACTAGTCACAAACGTTCAGTTTTAGCTGGTGTCGACCAACCGTCAGTTGCAGTTGATACTAATCCTTACGCAGTATAAAAAAGGGGCTTTTGCGTGCGGGGGACGTGGTCAGACTTCCGACGGTCGGCTAGCCCGCGCATCCGAATTAATCCGCGTATAAAGACTTTATTTTGTACATAGTAAGGATTAGTATCCTGACCGTGTGGTGTCCGGTAGAGTAGAATAGCACCAACCCCTTACACTCATGGGTGTCGTACAAGGTGACTAATGTTTTCGAGGCAAAAGATCAAGTGTCTCCGTAGTCTGGAAAATGGGCAGCAGCATTTTCCATTTTTATATTTAAACACTGCGATCTCCAACCCGCCTGCCAAGCGTGGAGATTACGGCAATAACCTCCCCTTTCGTGGAAGAGGCCCTAAGTCCTGCAGTGGGCTGTTACGGGCTGTGATGATGATGAAGGTTTAGTATCGACTCCAGCCAAATCGGAGCTTCTGTAACTAGTAGGGCAGACAATGGGCAGCAACGTTTTCTGCATCATCATCAGCCAAGTGCAGCCCACCGCTGGATAAACGCCCCCAAATCGCGCCACTTAGATCGGACCACAATTTCGCACATCCGGTCACTAACTGCCAACCAGCGCTATGAGACACATCTTTGCGATATGCATTTAAGCTGAGTGGGTTCCATTTGCACTGGCCGCCGCGATACAGACGGTGCCATTGGGAATCATTGTAGGCGTGCGTGTAGCTACTTATGTAGGTGTTGTTTTGTTAATTATTGTAGATGGTTCATGCTAATATTAAAGGTAACAAATTTGCCCCAGGTCTCTAGATTGCGGAAAAGTGCCCAGAAGGCTGGCCGTGTTGCCACGCTGGATAGTAAAGCTTATACGTCGACTCATGTTAGTGCGTGACATAAAGTTATTTGAGCTGTCATCGGTTTCTATGGAAATTACTCATATTCGAATACACTGACAACGCATCCACGCGCGTTCGTGCGGATCCGTCGTTTTTTTTCTTTGCAACATTTGACACGGGCTGCGGGTCAGATAAGTTTTTGGCGCTGTACTTTTTATATAAAAAGGCGTCAAATAGGCTGCTGCTGTGAAGTGACGTCTCCAGGATTGTCAAATAGGTATTCCGTTACTCAGTTCTCAAATTATTTTTCACCTAAATAATATAATTTTATGAAAAGATTATAACAATTTGGAGAATTCCTAAATTTTGTATTGTATATAAAACAATATAAAAATACACATATTTCCAAATTTCGCCAGAATGAATGCTACGCTCTAATGTGCTCATCGCCTCAACAATATTTTTCAAGTTAATCAAATTCTTTATGTCTTTTATGAATGACGTTCTATGACGGATAAACGACATGGCATTAGTTGCCATACAGAGATTTTTATTATATTTTTTTTAAAAAGCGGTTCGGACTTAGCGTGGTCCTACTATAACAGGGAACACGACCGTCATTTTGACAGTTCAAAAAGCCGGGAGCGAGAGCTACGTTAGTTCAAAAATTAGGTACTAAAATATGCAACAACGCAGTTTCGACCATCCAAGTTATTCCAAACACCCGCTTTTCGATCTCTTTCAAACTTTCGATGGTGCATATACCGCTTTCAAACGACGCTATTTGTCAAAAATAATGTTTCCTTGTAACGTACAGTCGGCCAAAAATGTGGTCTACCACCCTACGGTTGAGGTTCGTTTGAACGTCACGAGACAACAAGGTCGATTTCTACTTGCAATAATATTATGTCAGTGAAAAAAGTCAACCTTAGCGATCATTAGATCTCGCAGAAGCTTTTGTCAAAACTGGTAGACCACTTTCTTGGTCGACCGTACCTATCTACTTATTCACTCTATCATACACTACATAGCTAGTACTTATTGTAAATACTCAAAACGGACGTCTAAATTTTGGACCTGTCTTCCATACTATATCTATCATTGGCGTTAGTGTCCCGGTTGTGATATCGCGCACGAGGGCCTGGGGTCCGCCTTAACCATGATCCAGGATTTGGCAGGTCAGGTATATATAGTGGAGCGACTGCCATCTGACCTCTGTGACCCTGCGACCAGGTAAACCTGACCAAGTTGGATCATCGTTACACATTCAGTAGCCTGAATGCCCAGGTTTCATTACAATGTTTTCCCTCACCGTAAGAGCATCGGTTAGGTTTCAACTAATGTACATAACTCAGAAAGGAGTCATTGGTACATGCCCGCAGTGGGATTCGAACCGTGCCGGGTTCGAATCTCTCGCTTATGAATCGGATACTGTAACCACTCGGCCACCGACGCTCATTAGATACATTGTGAGCTATTTCCCATGCGTTTTCGATATCAGTAGCGGATTCCGTGTAAGTTATAAGCCGAAGAGTGGATTTCGGTGAAAAAGTTTTCAGTCATACAGTTGAGTGCAGGTGGTTTTGGCGGTTCGCCGGCACATTAGTCAGGCTTTGAAGTTGACGGTCACCAAACAATGCAGGATAAAGTGGACGCTGCATTTTACGATCGCTTTTTGGTCCTTTTTGCCGTGGAGTTTCCCGATTTATAATACGCACAAACGAGTAAGGAACCATGAGCTTTGTTCGGTGCGTTGCATCGAACACGTGACTTAGCTAATTTGCCCTGTGGCCCTAGCACAAGTGTGTTCGCGACAAAACTCGCGCCGAGAGAGAGCATTTGTCTCTTTCTCTCAATACTAAGACGAAAGAGATAGCAATACCTATGTCGCGCTTTTTCTCGCTTATCGCGCGCGAGAGCAACTTGTGCTAGGCCCAGTGGCCCAAGCACAAGTGTGTCCGCGACAAAGCTCGCGCCGCAAGAGAGCGTTTGTCTCTTTCTCTCAATACTAAGACGAAAGAGATGGCAATACCTATGTCGCGCTTTTTCTCGCTTATCGCGCGCGAGAGCAACTTGTGCTAGGCCTACTGCGCGGCATATTACCTAAGCAGTGCATTTTTCGGAAACGCCGCGGCCGGGTGCATTTATCAACATTTAACATTCAATTAAATTAACATTTATTAACAAGTATTGTGAGACTCTTAATAAACATTTTATCTTTTACATTCAACATACTGCAATCCCCGCATAAGCACCCTTACATTTGGTCCTTCAAGCTATTGGACTTCGCGCGTTGATTAACTAAAAAGTGTTGACGAGTGAGGTGTATGAACTGGTGAACTTTGAGAAAGTGTGAGGACTGCAGTGACGAATAAAAGGAGAACATTGACAATATCCTGACTAGGAGTATACATTCTTTCAACATTCAAGTAAGATCTAAGCTTTTTACTTATTTCATAAAATGGCAAACATTGTGGAACGGCAGTTTGAACTAGCAACAATTATTGAACAACAACATCGCAATTTTTGTAAAGATGGGACAGACAAAAAAGATAATGTAGGTTATTATAAAACACGTACAGAAATACTGATAAAGCTTTGGAACGAGTTTCAATTCCGTAATGATCAACTGGTTATGGAGCAGAGTAAAAGAGACCCTTACCTTACCGAAAAATGTTTCCAAACAACAAAACAAGTTTATGAGGTTTGTAAAGAGAAGCTTAACGATGGGTACACAAAATGCTTAGCAGGACTAAAGGTAGGAGCGATATCCCTACATCCTTTGGAGGAGACACAGCCATCTAGGAGTCAGTCGGATAAACAAGGAGCACTGAGAGATCCTTCTCCCGCACCAACAACACGGAACGAGAGCATTCCTCGGCAGAGTCCAGGTACGAACAGTAGATTAGATGAATTATTACGTCAGCAAAAGGCCAATTTTAAAGCATTTACAAGAACGATAGCGAACATTCAGGACTTAACAGAAAAGTGGGAATTGGAGGATGCATTGAAAGCGCTGGAGAAACGGTTTGCAGCCATAGATTCACTACATTGGACGATCGATAGTGACTTGGGTGTCAATGACTACGTGTATGAAACAGAGTTTAATAATCATGAACAGTTATATAATATTTTTTTTTTATTAGACATCCCTACACCTATTTACAGGCAACTATAACAACTGGGTATCCTTCAAACATCTTTTAGTGAGGCAATTCACCATACTCCCTCGCTATCGAGTGCTCAGAAGATGCAATTTTTTAAAGGAAATGTAAGAGGAGAGGCTGAAAGATTAATCCAACATCTGCAGATAAGTGCAGATAACTATCACGTGTGCTGGGCCATCTTGAACAACAGATATAACAATAAAAACCTTATTTTTAACTTCCACATGAATAATCTATTTAGCTTACCAAACATCCAAAGTCAGTATTTGAATCAAATGAAACGTATGCACGACGTAACAATCGAATGCCTGCATGCGGTTAAGAACTTAGGTATTAATATAGACACAGGGGATCCAATTATTATTTACATTTTGTCGCAGAAATTGGACTCCGAAGCGTATGGTCAGTACATCGAATCTCTTTATAACTCAAGAGACCTGCCAGTTTTACAGTATTTCCTATACTATCTGGAAAGCAAATTTACAACTGGCTCGCCGAAAACAACAACAATCAACAATCATCATCGGGCTACAAAAAACCTAATTATAACACTTTAAATAAAAATAAGTATAGCTATAACCAACAGCATAATAATGGTCAAACACAAATTCCGAAATTGTTTCATGCATCGAACATTAAGTGCCCGCTATGCAAAAATGATCACGACATTTATTCATTGTAAATTCTTTTTGCAAATGCAAAAAAATGTTTACGATAAACCGACTTGACCTATGCAAAAATAGTCTATTTTCACATAACGGAAGTCCGTGTAATTGTCGCAAATGTTTCGAGCAACACAGCACGCTGATTCACGATGCCTTCGTTAATTCGAACGGTAATAAGCCATTGACGTCATCATCGACTAACACTGACAACAATAAAAATGTGTCCAAAACTTATACGAATAACACTTAACATAAACATGTAGGTTCATCATGTGCTCGGAAATCTTACTGGCTACCGCAGAATTAAAGGTTTTCGCAGCCAATGGACAAATCAAATATCGCTTATAACAGAGCATGCCGCACAGAACAATGTAAGGGCGTGATATATAACTGTAAAGGTAAAATTAATATTACGTGTACCTCCATGTACAGCAACTATACATTCAACACAGAAGCTATCATTATGAACAACCTTATAAAAAGTTTGCCTAATAAAACTTTTCCAAAACCATCTTGGATGTTCATAGAAAACATCAACTTAGCGGATCCTCAGTTTAACATAAGTCGCCCGGTAGACATATTATTAGGCGCAGAAGTATACTCCAAAATCATGTTAAGCGGAATAGTTAGAGGAGAAGATTCAACAAAACCGATGGCACAACAGACACAGGTGGGTTGGCTTTTATGTAGAAGCGCCCGAACATTTAATTGTAACGTGTTATCAACAACTTAAATGACATACAACAGTTTTGGGAGGCTGAGGATATAACAGAAGACTGCAGAGGACATACATTGCTTAAAATATTTTGAAGAAACGATAACGAGGAGACAGGATTATAGATATGAATTACGGCTGCCAATGAAGCCTAGCTATGAAGAAAAACTCGGCACATCAAAACCAACAGCATTGGCACAATTTCGTCATTTAGAAAAATAATTTCAGAGAATGGAAAACCTTGTGAAGGAGTACAATACATTTATGAAAGAATATGAGGACCTGCAACACATGAAACTTGCGAATAGTAGCTGCTACAGTGCGGCGTAGTACTTTTTACCTCATCACGCAGTCTACCGTGAAGAGTCTGCAACAACCAAGTGTAGAGTGATATACAACGGTTCCTTTAAAACATCAACAGGATATTCATTAAATGATTTAATGTATACAAGACTCAACAAGATCTTCAACAGGATCTGCAATCATTATAACTAATATGAAGACAATTTGAATTTGCTTTTACCGCGGACATAGAGAAAATGTACCGTCAAATTTTAATTCACGAAGCACATCAACAACTACAAAAAATAGTATGGCGAGAGACTCTAGAACAACCGATTAAAATGTACCAATTAAGCACTATAACATACGGCACTAAAGCCGCTCCATTTCTAGCTATGATGACCTTGAAGAAGTTAGCTAGTGACGAACGTGACACATTCCCGGAAGCAAGTAGAATCCTTGAAAACTCATTTTACATGGATGACCTGTTCCATGGAGCTCATTCAGTCATGGAAGGAAGGCAGCTAGTGAAGCAACTAACAGAATTATTAAAATTGGGAGGATTTAGTCTAAGAAAATGGTCCATTATTGGTCCAATATTAAATAACATTAACTGCGAAAAAAATTATACAAACAACATTTTTCACATCAAGGCAGAGAGTACATCTAAAACATTATCTTGAACGCACACTCATGCAGTGCGCTGCGCAGTGCACTGCACGATGTGGCAAAACTTGTTACACGCCGAGCAATTTGTATGCAAGTACATTGACAGATGGCGGAATGTCCCACTGTGCAGCGCGCCGCGCGGCGCACTGCATGATGGGGCAACACCCGCAATTGAAGCCCGAAATGTCAGTTCTGTATGAATTTTGTCTACGTTTTTCAATTTGACCCCATCGTGCAGCGTGCGGTGCGATGTCAGTAGATGTCAACATGAAACGTCACATCTGACTGTTTCTTTTTACCAACAGTTCGAATCTTTCCTCTTTATGTGACACAGTTGACACACATATATCTGTCTACTTTTTTTAGTACAGATACAACGCGTGTGAATGAAATAGGAAACCGACCTTGTCAAAGAAAGTTTGACAGCTGATGCGTAAGCCCCTCCCCTTTTTCTGATTCTTTAACATTATGGAAGTTGTTTCGCTTTCGTGATCCTGTCGTCATTCTCTTCTCAGTTCATCCCGAATTATAAATAAGGCATGTTTGGTTCTAGAACACTAGTTTCTAAAAAGAAATGCTGGTACTCGTAGAAATCTACATTTTGGATGGCACTTGTCACACATAAAACTGTAATAACTCTGAAACTATTGGTGCTAGAATACTAGTTCCTAAAGATAAATTATAGTGCTCGTCGACATCTACATTTCGGTTGACAGCTGTCAAACTTAAAACTGTAATAACTCTTAAACTATCACTTCTAGAACACTAGTTTCTGAAGAGAAATGATAGTGCTCGTCGACATCTACATTTCGGTTGACAGCTGTCAAACTTAATACTGTAATAACTCTGAAACTATCGCTCCTTGAACACTAGTTCCTGAAGAGAAATGATAGTCGAGATCTACATTCCGTATGACAGCTGTCAATCTTAAAACTGTAATAACTCTGAAAATATTTGCCTTAAAACGCTTGTTCCAGAACAGCAAATACTTATAGATATCGACGGGCACTATCATTTTTTTTTAGGATCCAGTTTTCTAAGAGCAATGGTTTCCGAGTAATTTAAGTTATATTCACTCTCTTTATACTTACTACTGATGTTATACTTTGTAGTTATAGTTTTGAATGAGCCACCGTGGTATACACTCAGTTTAAGTAAACATTCGTAAAGGACAGAAATTCAAAATTCTAGAATAAACATCCATACAAACATTCATATAAACATACATACACACAAACCCCTTTCCCCCGCAAGAGTACGACATTGACGACATACGACAGAGACGACATTGTTCCACTTGCTATGGTCCTGACAAATCTCTGTCGATTCTTCCACGTTTATCAACTTTACATACATAGATTGTTAACTTCATTACCCTCCCTTAGCTCCATCGTAGTCGGGTAAAAAGAATCATTTATAGTATAGTATTCGCGGAAGTTGCATGGTTCAATTTCTTTAGATATTACTGATGTTATACTTTTTAGTTAAAATATGGAATGACTTACCACGGTCTACAGATGGTGAATCTATGGACACCTGTCAGAAGTAAACATCCAAAGAAAAAAATCGTTTTTAAAGATTTTAAAGTAAAATTATGTCTTCTTCCGGGGATGAAGACATGTTGGCCGTACTGCAGATGGTTAATATGCAAAAATGTAGACGACCTCGACGTAACTATTGGGTGCACCCTATATGGAATACCGGTGTAAAAATAGACTTACCAGTTGATGGTAAACCTGGAAATGTATCCGGACCGTTTTCAGCAGGTTTTCAGGATGTCACCATTATGTTATAATCAAATATTAACCCGAGCCAGATCAAGGTTACAAAAACGGCACACAAATTGTAATGTCAATGTAGCATTGACAATAATATAAATTAAATAATCATCGTGGCGTCATTATGATGATGTTGACTTCAATATAATGTTTTATGAGCTTGTTGAAAAACATCCTGCACCATACGATTATAATCGATCAGATTACACTAAACGGAACGTGAGAGACAAGATGCGGATAATGATAGTAAGGAAATTAAACGGCAAATTACGTGGGGACAATAATGTCTGACCATGCCAGCCCACTAGGCACGGGAAGGAGAGTTCAACTCACGAAGCGATGGCTAGACGTCGATAAGAACGACATGCGTGGCAACAAACTCACCACCAAGGATACCGAAGACCGAGCGAAGTGGACCAAGAGGAGTAGGAAGGCGGACTCCTGGCAACCGAAATTTAACACCAAGACGATCATAATGATGATCTTGGCGTCAAATCCTGTTTGTGCTCTCGCACGCGAGGACCCGGGGCCCGCTTTGACTATGATCCAAGATTTAGCAGATCAGGCAATTACAGTGGAACGACTGCCAACTGACCTCCATACATAAGGTCGACATAAGGTCAATAATCATGCGAGTCGTTTAAAATAACGCGCGTAAAAGCGTCGAAAAAGCTCTCGTGCAAACGTTGCCTAACTCACAATCATTCGTAGATCTCTCGTGCGATCATTGCCTAACGTGAAAAACCAGAATAACACCACCGTTTTCTTTGTTGTCACCGTGACGTGGCACTGCGTGGTGCGCCGCGCAGTGCACTGCACTGCATTAGTGGAGCTAGTCGCTAGGATTGTCTTGGAATGCCGGGACAGATCAATTTACATTTCATTATAATCCCACGAAACAAACATCATTGCCAACCAAACGCACTCTTTTATCTTAAATATCTAAGTTTTATGACCCTCTGGGATGGTTAGCCCCGCTTACTACTAAACTAAAGTGTTTATTTCAAAAGGTGTGGCAAACAAATACAAAATTGGATGAACAATTATTCCCTCAGTATAGAGGGAATGGTCCAACTTACAAGCGGATATCCATTAAATAAATGACATTGAAATACCTAGATGGATACAATGTAATCAAAGTGACGTCATTGAGCTTCACGGATTTTGTGACGCGTCAACATTAGCGTACGCGTGCGTTGTGTATACATGAATCAAACGAACAAACGCTGTGGTGTTAATCGCCGCGAAGTCGAAACTTGTACCACGCAAGAAAGTGATAACATTACCCCGTCTGGAGCTATGCGGTGCACATATTTTATCTAAGCTTATAGATAAAATCAAACAAATATGAAATCAACATGAAATTGAGATGTACGGATGGATCGACTCACAAGTTGCACTAGGGTTGTTACAAGGCGAGCCAAATCACTTGAAGCCATTCGTTGCGAACAGAGTGGAAAAAATAACAAAGGTTGTTCCAAAACAACTTTGGCATTACGTCAAATCGAGCGACAACCCTGCTGATCCCGCCAGCAGAGGTTTGAACGCTCCTCATTTAAAAGAGCATCCTTTGTGGTGGCAAGGACCCGCCTGGCTAACATCATTCACATATCAAAATCTTCCTGAACAACAAACCGAGACGAAACAGGATTTAAAAATAAAACAAGTTAATAGGTACCACACAAGTACAAAATGAATGTATTATTCACCTACTTTTAAAAACGCATAGCTCGCTTACAAAAACAATTCGCATAGTTACATGGATACTTCGAGCGTTAACCCGTGAACGCGCTCAACACCCGAGCTATCTCACATTACATGAGCTACGGAAAGCAACATAATTAATTGTAAAACATGTACAAATGGATGAATTCGGAACGGAAATAAAACAGCTACACAAGCAAGGCAAAGTGCAATCGCAAAGTATTTTGGCTAATTTAAACCCATTTTTAGACAAAGAAGGAATATTACGCGTTGGTGGTCGGTTGGCACAAGCAAACATGAGCGACGAGATGAAACATTCAAAAATCATTCCACGTGACTGTCGTCTTGCTGCTCTACTAGTAGAGCTAGCCCATCTGTTAACATTCCATGGAGGCCTGCGGGTTACGATGGCAACCCTGAGGCAAGAGTACTTGCGAAACTGTGTCACGTGCCGTAAACATGAAGGAAGAACCCAACAACAGTTAATGGGGGACTTGCCAGCCACCCGAAGTAACCCAGCTCAACCATTTTTAAATAACACTGGAGTGGATTATACGGGATTCGTGGAAGTAAAGATCAATCAAGGACGAGGTGTAAAAAGCAAATAAAGGGTATATAGCTACCAAGTGCGTACATCTGGAGTTGGTATCCGATTTAGCAAGTTCCGGAGTAGGAATTAAAATATATAATCATTTGTCTGTAGAATTAAAAGCTTTAGATACCACTAAATTTAAAAATATACTAAAAATATTTCTTTTGAATAATGTATTTTACAACTTAAAAGAATTTTATGACTACAAAACCCACTAGTAGACCTAAGATAATCAAATTTAAGATACCTACTTGTTACAACTCATGCTTTAAACAGTAAGTACGTTATATTTGTTATTATAGAAATATCTATTTTAATTAAATATCCTTTTAGTTTAATTAAGCAAATTGTAACTTGCTTACATTGTAATTGCATACCCGCTATGGGTAAACTGTTGTTCTTCCTATTTGCAAAACCATCTGCAGTAATGTAACTACACAGTTAACGCAATAAAGTTTATTCTATTCTATTCTATTCCGCCTTTCTAGCGGCTCTGCGACGAATGGCGGCTAGAAGAGGCGCGCCCCGTCATCTTTATAGTGATAATGGGACGAATTTTGTCGGTGCTAACCGAATTCTACAACAAGAACAGAAACAGCTGGAGACAGTGTTCAACATAGGTTTCCTTACTGAAGTTGCCGAAATGAACATCGAGTGGCATTTTAATGCTCCTGCTTGGCCAAGTACAGGTGGTATTTCGGAAAGAGCGGTACGGAGCCTTAAATTCCACTTAAAAAGAGTTGTGGGTGAACAGAAGTTGACATATGAAGAGTATTCGACAATCTTATCACAGTTAGAAGTTTGTTTGAATTCAAGACCGTTATGTGCTCTTACCGAAGACATCGAAGACCTTAATTTTTTGACGCCCGCGCACTTTCTAACGGGGAGAGCTGAAACAACTATTATCGAAACAAGTGAAGATGCTAGGATCAGGTGGTATTTAACACAAAAATGGTTTGAAGATATTTCGAAAAGATGGAAAACGGAGTACCTAAGCCAATTAACAGCACGACAGAAGTGGACAAAGCCGATGATAAATTTGAAGATTGGAGATATGGTTGTGATACACGATCTGCCATCAGGAAATTGGGCATTAGGAAGAGTTCATAACGACGTTCATAAGAGTTTTGTAAAGCTAAATTGAATTAAAATTATTTGGCTTTGACTTTGACTTGAAGAGTCATCGCAACACATCCAGGAGAAGATGGTTACGTATGAGTAGTAACCCTTAAATCAAGAAATGGTATAATGAAACGACACATAATAAAATTATCTATCCTTCCGTTAGAGTCTAACACAAACGCTGAAGAAGACACAAACACATCTGCTGCAAGAAACAAGGAGAGAGCCCGTCAAAACCAGAATAAACAATCGTAGTTTCTCAGCGACTGCTATGATGATAATTTACTTTTTGGCTATTTAACTACTGGCCAATTAAATATTATAAAAAAACGACTTCATAAGACGAATCTCAAGGACATTATTTTGATAAAATAACAAACATGCAGCTCGTGCGAGATGAATGGACACTAATAACATATTACGACATAAATCCCTACAGAAAAAGCATATTATCATACAAATAATATTATAGAAATCTACAAGCCCTCTGTCAACCTTTAGAAACTGTAAATAACTCTGACGTCGTCCTGATACAACTACAGCACTCGACACCGCAACAATATTATACTATCTTATCAATATAAGACACATAACAAGCGTTAACGACGCGGACTCATTAATGGTGTCGGTTACGTCGCGTATAGCCTGTTCGGCGTATTGGACAGTCGTTTCGCGGAACAGTACGAGAGAGACATTGAGCTGATAAGAAGACAATGGAAAAACCTAACGTCAGTTGTCGAAGTGGAGTATAATTTATTGAAACGGATGAAAATTCGATGCAGCAACAACATAAAATGATTAGCAGCTGTATGGAGAGAATAAAAACTGTTGCCAATGGCTTTCAGAAAGAACTAGACAAAGTAGAACCTACTACGGAATTTACATTGGCAGCGATGGCCGCAAATAACCTACACTGACCTACAATCATATATAAAAACAGAATAAACATCCATTTAATTGACCCACAACAATTGCAAACCCAGCTAAACAAGACCTGACGCTACCGTTCGATACCGGTCGAACAAACATCAAACTACCCTGATCTACAGTACACCCTGATGTACATGGGGTATAATAACAGTTAAAATCATCGTGTTGGCGTGTCGGTGGAGGAAGCGTCGCGCAGCCGCCGCGCGCAGCCCGCGCAACCGCAGGAGAGTGGGAATCATGTGAAAGTGCGTATTAGTGAGTGGAGTAAAAATGTGCCAAAACCCAAGTTTAATAGATATGGGTACGTCCCCAGTGTTAAGAAAAGTAGTTTTCGGTGTTAGTAATAGTGAAGAATCATGTCTTAGAGACTGTTAAGTGTATTTTAGTTAACAATATTGTCTATCACCTTGTATCATCTCTCATTTCCTACATGGCGCCCCCGCAAGATGTTCGGTGCGTTGTATCGAACACGTGACTTAGCTAATTTGCCCTGCGCGGCATATTACCGAAGCAGTGCATTTTTCGGAACCGCCCCGACCGGGTGCATTCATCAACATTTAACATTCATTTAAATTAACATTTATTAACAAGTATTGTGAGACTCTTAATAAACATTTTATTTAATATTAACATCATCTGTTACATTCAACATACTGTAATCCCCGCATAAGCACCCTTACAAGCTTTTTCTATCACTAAAGCGCCAAACAAACAGTAAGCAGTTGGCTTGTGTGTTGTGTCTTGCATCGCCCTGTAATTTTTCATACTATCAACTCTCGTAGAGAAAGCTATGAAGCCGTAAGTCCACCTTTGTACGCAAATAAATAAATACTCTTTGCCTAAGCCTTGCGATACCCATAAAATAATCATAAGTATTTGGCAAATAATTCGCAACTAGCTTTTAAATGCATCAGTTTAAGATCCCTTCATAGCGACCGAGTTTAAGTAGGATCTACTTTACATACCTTTTGTAGGTAAACAAAATAATTCAACGCTTCACAACCGAAATTCTGATTTCATTCTCTAACTAGGTTTCGCAGAGCAATTAGAATAAAGCGGAGTTCAGCGGGCATTGTGTTTGAACAATGGCACTCCATAATCGTAATGCCTTGCGGTAATAATTTTAACGTGCCCCCGAATAGTTGATGGTAAAATATTGCATAATTAATAATCATCTTGGCGTTAATGTCCCGGTTGTGCTCTTGAGACCGAGGGCCTGGGGTCCGCCTTGACCATGATCCAGGATTTGGCGATCAGGTAATTACAGTGGAGCGACTGCCATCTGACTTTCGTAACCCTGGTACGGGGATCAGATTGGATCATGGTTATAGTTCAGTTGTCTAAATTTGCAGGTTTCATGACGATGTTTTTTCTCACCGTAAGAGCATCGGTTAGTATTCAACTAATGTACATAACTCAGAAAAGAGTCATTGGTACATAGCCGCAGCGGAATTCGAACCCGATACCTCTCGCTTACGAGTTGGATACTGAACCGACCGGCTATATTCTATAATTCATCATCACAGCCCGTAACAGTCCACTGCAGGACTTGGGGCCTCTCCTACGAAAGAGGAGGTTATTGCCATAATCTCCACGCTTGGCAGGCGGGTTGGAGATCGCAGTGTTTAAATATAACAATGGAAAATGCTGCTGCCCATTTTCCAGACTACGGAGACTCTTGATCTTTTGCCTCGAAAACATTAGTCGCCTTGTACGACACCCATGAGTGTAAGGGGTTGGTGCTATTCTACTCTGCCGGGCACCACACGGCCGATTCTATAATTATTCCGTAATAAATCTAGTTTACTAGGTAAGCACTATTAGTTTAATTTTCTAAGACTCACAAGCATAGTCTAGCAACAAAATAGGTATTAGTAACTAAATATCAATCAGCCAGAAGATAAAAATTACCGATTAATTAATTCCTGCACAGCAGGAACAAAGGACAATGTAGGTACTGTGTAGGTATATCACATGAAACAAGCTACAATTTCTGACAATTAAACGTAGCCCACCTAATATATGGAAATCAGTTATTCTCGTCCATAACTTAGTAACAACATTTTTTACATTAAACTAGGCAAGCTTTGACGACATGAGTAAACCACTCAACTCTTGGTCAACATACCGAACTGCCATGCAAAGGTCCTGGGTGAAATTCCCGGCCAAGCAGAAATTGAAATGATGAATTTTGATTTCTGTTTCGGGTCTGGGTGTAGTATGTGTAATAAGTATGTATTTCAAAAAGTTTTTTTTGTAGTTTATTAGTTCCCATAACACAAGCTTTGCTTACTTTGGAGCTAGATAGCGCTGTGAATTTGTCCGACAATATTTATATTTTCTTTATTTATCAGATCTGATGGTACGTGATAATGCAGCCGAAGATGGAACATGCTAGTCGATTAGCCTATTCACTCTGGTCTTGAAGGAGTCCGGCATTGTTCGGGGTAAATACACATTGGTAGGCAAAGCGATCCATACTCCAGCCTCAATTTTAAGTAACAAAACGAAGAACCGCCGATGCGTTGCCTTATGATGACATGCCTCATGCCTGTAATTGTGTTGGCCACCTAATTCTTTAAACATAAACACAACAACACAAGTATTGTTGCTTTGTGGGTGAAATAAATAAAGCGGAAGAATCACATCCGAGAAGTAAGCCTTGTACTCACAAATATCCAGGCCAACTATGTGTTCTATGTTTTTTTTCCGCAATTTCTTGAATTTATTGGAGGAACTATGGTGGGTGGGAGGAAATTCCAGCTCCAATTATTCTGCCATAATCAAAGAGGCCAAACAATTTACCGAACGTTTTTTTATTTAGGAATAGCGGGCCATACTCCCCAAAATTCTAAATTTAATTTTAAATACCCTGTGTATTATATTGAGTCCTAATTTTCCTCCTGATTCATCTAGCTACGCGGCTCCCGGCTTTTAATCATCTAATCACAGCACCGAAAACCTTCAAAATCGAAGGGCGCTCGTCACTGTAACAGGTGGTATTAAAGCCGAAAAGTACCGTAATGGACGTCGGCAATAGGCCTGACGGCATGACGCCTATTGCTTGGAAACGTTGAACTCTATCTGCATGAACAGTGGACATTCTGGGGCAGCGGTCACTGTTGCTGAGCACCTCAAACGAAGGAAGGACTTCCAAAAGCCTTCAAAAGTTTTATTACGAAAAATGTAAAAGGCTAGTACCTCCCAAGGTGACCGGAGAGCTGGCTCGTTCCTTGGACAGATTGTAAGCATTTCTATCTAACGCAGCCTGCTTTCTGGGCATCATTCATCATCAGGCAGGGGTGTGGATGCCTTTTTAGTGATTACTTTTAACCATGACGAATAAAGAAGAGTGTTATCAGGTTGACATGTGTGTCAGTGTTTCTGTGTATCGGCGTATCTGTGTGTCTGTCTGTGGCATCGTAGCTCCCGAACAGGTGAACCGATTTGAAAGCGGTTTTTTCTGTTTAAAAGAGCTTTTATTCGAGATGGCTCTTAGCCTTGCTTCGTTAAAATCGGTTCAATAATTTAGAACATTTTTGAGTATTTGTAAATTTTGTCGTAGGTTATCCGATTTTTTCTGTCGGTTAGATTATTTATTGTCTCTGTAAATATGTGATGTGTAACATAATAAATGTTTTATACTTTGTTAGCTTTGAACTCGAAATAAACAATAGAATTTAGATTATGTCTATAATTATACACAACTACACAAATTAACCAAAAAAAATTGCAGTTTAGCTCAAACATAAAAATTTTGGTTCTTTGAAATTTTCATAGTTAGATATATTTTTTGCGTGTAATAAAACTACAGATTGATTTCGGAGTCGTGATTTATTTAAATAAGTTATTAAACAACAAATTAAAAGGAAACCTTACTAAAAGAAAATGTTTATTTTATTCAAGAGAAAATTTACAGCTCGTACTGTAAGTATAGTTGGGAATTTATTAGGCACTAACACAGGATTTTTAAAATAACCACGAGATCAGGATAGAATATGGATGGGAGTATTTTATTGAAAATAACGAGAAAAGAATATCTGGTCCATACTGAACTAATTCGCTGGCAAAATCTGTAAGAACATAGAAATAATAAGCACGGAGTATTCATTCTCATTTCTCTAATAGTTTTATTGGTTTACTGTTTTGAGCACTACATATTAAGTACACATTTTATACACATATTTAACACTGGAATTGACAATGAGCGCTTTTATCATTTATAACGTGACGATATTATCGGGACGTACACGATATAGGGGAGAGGTGGCATGAAAGGGACACGTATGGAAAAGGAGCCTCTACAACAAAACTGTCCTCTTCTTGCCACCTCTTCCCTATATCGTGGACGTCCACGATAATATCGTCACGATACAAATTATAAATAGGTAGAGCTCGTCTAATCTAAAATGACGCGCCCCACTACTTAGTTAGTTGATTTCGATGTGTGAGTGCAAATATTAATAACGACACTTCATCTGTGTCGACTGCTCCAATCGAACGACGCGAGCTCCTACGTTGGTGTCTCACCGGCAACTGAATGACCAATTACAACGGCATTTGTATATGTATTGCGCCCATATTTAAACTTGCTTGTGTGCGTTAATGCGATAGTGGGGCGCGTCATTTTAGATTAGACGAGCTCTACTACGGTGCTAAAATAAAATCTAAGAGCCGTCTTACACGGCGCGGTGACTGAGCGGTGCCTCTGCGGCGTCCTGACGACACGGCGTGTAAGTAGGGGAGAGTAGGTATGCTAAGTTGGATTATTATTATTTAAAGCATTTATAGTTATTTGTATGTAAGTATTTGGAGGATGCAAATGTTGGTAGCCATGATCATCTCCAATACCTTTCTATGTCGTTGTAATAAGCCGTTTTACAATGATTAATTATAAATAAAAGTTATAAAACTGTTTTCCTTTTTACCTCTTATTTGAATGAAAACTCCAAAGTACGATTCGGGAACGATGTGATACATTATAGCGGGCCGGTACCTAAATTGTAGGTGCATCAAATAAACATCCAATCAAAATCTGCTGCAAGTAAGTATTAATGCAGTCAACGTTAAAAAAACACGTAACCATTTCTACAAAGTTATCGCAAAAGCAATTTTAGGGGGTTCAACATAAACTACTCTCCCCTATAACGTTGCGGCGCCGTACCGCCCGTGTGAACATTTGAGCGACGAAAACTTGGCGGTGCGGTGCCGGGGCGATGCTGCACAGCGGCGTGTGGAACGGCTCTAACCCTTGCAAGGCTATTGAAAAGATTCATGTACCTCTGTCATTTTCGCTAAGTTTTTTTCAGTAGCTTATGCTACCACATGAATAGCTGTAAAAAAAATTTCACGATATGTCATAAGCCAAAGAAGACAGCATAGTATAATAATAAGTCCATGGTATGTCCCTTTCATTCTAGTGACTGGCTGACTCGACTAGCCAGCGTTGCAAAAACATCCCCATTGCCGACGTCGCTTCCATTGAAGATTGTATGGCATTCATAAGTGTTTTATAAAAACTCAAATTGAATAAATATATTTGAACTTGAACTTGAACCGGGATTTGATGTCAAGATGATGATGACTTACACAGACCGTTCGTTATCTTCGATCGATTCGATAGTTCGATCGTTTATATTGATACGGTCCTTGGCAAACTTTACTTCTTCTATATTCAACAATCTTAACATTCTTGAACATCGGAATAGCTATTTGCTCTGTAGTATAGAGTACTCTTCAGCTGACCTTACCTCAAAATATCATCGATTTTTATTTGTTTGTACTAAAATGATTAAATTTCCATAAAATAAATAAAAATATTTTGATCGCTTTCTTACTTTATTATTTTAATTTTCAAGGCCTTATTTTGATTATTTTCTGAATTTTAAGATTTCACATAATGTTTTAAACTATCACGGCTATCATCACATATTTTAAGGGTATATTCCGGGTTTCCTATCCGTCGTTTCGTGACCATGATACATGCAACTGCGTCGAAATATCGGGCTACTCGTGAACAAAGATACGCGGTAGAAATCCCGGAACATACGCTTAAAATTCATGATTTTACATACACACTCACGCTCGTATCCCACAGGGATACATACACACCTAAACAGATTCTAATCATGGATCTAACAGTGGTTTTATTACATACCTACTGTACCTATAGACTTGACACACTCCATCTAGATTCTACAGAATAGGTAGGTAATACAAAATAGCTAATAGTAGTCTTAAATCTAAACCTGTAATACACCCTAAACTAGATCTAAGATAGACACAGTCTGTAATGCAGTAACAATGGTTTGGACACAATGACTTCGTTCGTAAATTCTACGGAAACAAGCCCTATTGTATAGAGTAGGATATTACATAACAGAAAATCTTTTACTAATCGGCAGTGATGATAATAAAGTGATAAAAGACACTGTTGTTGAAATGCAGTAGAATAGCATCAACCCCTACCACGCCCGGATGTCGAAAAAGGCGAGTTCTTATTCATAAGAAGTCGATGGACTGCAACTTATTTATTCACCCAGTACCTATTGGACATACTGCATTTGGACTGGCCTCGAACTAGTTCTTCTCAAATTTAAGACACCCCGAGCATGAAACAAGTTCCATGGCGGCTAATATTTTAGAGGTCGTCCATCCCGAAGCCCCACAGACATTAACACATGACCAACTGTCAATAATTTTTTGTTTTATTTTGTTTCCAAATTTTTCTTGTCAAAGCTTCAGTTATGGAGAAGGCTCACGTTGAGTTGTGAATTGTTACATAATATGCTGGGTGGTGATGGCAATGATGAATAGGATTAAAATTATGTCGTATTCTGTAAATTTATCAACAAATTAAACATGAAAAATTATTTTAGTCACTTATGTCGTCGTAGGTCGTCATTTATATCAGGCTTTCTAGATCATCATCACAGCCCATAACAATCTACTGCAGGACTAAGAGGTCTCTCCCACGAAAGGGGAGGTTATTGCCGTAATCTCCACGCTTGGCAGGCGGGTTGGAGATCGCAGTACTAAAAATATAACAATTGAAAACGCTGGTGCCCAATTTCAAGCCTACGGAGACTCTAGATCTTAGGCCTCGAAAACATTAGTACTTGTACGACATCCACAAGTGTAAGGGGTTTGTGCTATTCTACTCTGCCGGACACCACACGGCCACTTTCTACTTTCACTTTCTATTCATCATCACATCATCACAGCCCGTAACAATCCACTGCAGGACTTAGGGCCTCTCCCACGAAAGGGGAGGTTATTGCCATAATCTCCACGCTCGGCAGGCGGGTTGGAGATCGCAGTGTTTAAATATAACAATGGAAAGTGCTGCTGCCCATTTTCCATACTACGGAGACTTTTGATCTTTTGCCTCGAAAACATTAGTCGCCTTGTACGACACCCATGAGCGTAAGGGGTTGGTGCTATTCTACTCTGCCGGTCACCACACGGCCAATTTCTATTATCTAGCTACAATTACAACAATGGTATATTTAGTTCATCTAATTACGTTCCCTTAGTTATATTTTATGTAAGATCATAACTACATAAGACAATATTAACATTACAAGAGAGCCATTATGGACAACATTTTTATCGGAATAATATTTGTTTTCTTCTTGTCGCATTACTTACACGCTAAACAAACAACAACTTTTAAAGTAGATTTGGGACGATCTCATTGCGTGGGGGAACAACACATGACGTCACACGAAACTCTCCGGGCAGCCGTAATCGACACTTTTAGACTTTTGTATACCAACAACGCAATCTACTCTCAACTTATTGGAGAGAAACTTCTTACGATTCGTGTCACACTCCATACTTTTCGCTTTGGCGCTGTTTATGAGCACGCTTCGCCTCAGCGAGCCGCGATTGCTGTGAAAGTCTGCCTCGTCTACGAGTCTCACGATGTCTTTCCTATTTCTACTATTAGCACTATTACTGGAATGACCGTCTTCGGCTTTGGCATCGTTGCTATCGTCCACCTCAGTTATCTCAATTATATTACCCTCGCTCGTCAACCTATTTGCATTTGCTTTCGAACACACTGGATCGGACTGCTGTCTAATAAACTTCTTCGTGAATATCCTATCGAAGAAACCATTAGTCTTTACATTGTCGTCAACGCTTTCTTTGCTTTCCGACTCTGTATCAGTTTTGTCGAGACTACCTCTGTGGCTAAACAGCTTCTTCAAACTGTTCGTAGTTCTCGTCAGACTACTGCTTGTCGTGGAGCCATTTGTGACGTTCCTCTTCACCCGCCTATTCTGAATCCTCTCGGACGACCTCTCGTAACAAATGCAGACCTTACAAAACCCTAACCTAAACTTAGAAGACATCAAATTGTACAATATAGGATTTATAGCAGAGTTTATATACAACATTATTCTAGAGAAATACAATAAATTGTACCACTTATCTGGACTAACTTCGTTCAAGACATCTAAAGGCGTTACAATAATCCACAACGCTAGCACTCTGTAAGGCATCAGACACAGAAAGAAGCATAATACGACAGTACCTAACATTAATATAACTTGTTTTCTAGCCCTAGCGTTGTAGGGGTCGACAGTCTTATTCATGACCACTTTGGAAGCCGCTGTGATGAGGTTCTTGGCGATGATGCTGTACAGGATGATAAGGATGATGAGGGGGAGAATGTAGAGGATGACGATGACCATGATGAAGAAGGTGATCTGCCAGAAGGTGATGGCTTGCGTGAGGCATTGGAATGACACGGCGCCGTCCTGACGGGTGATGGGGTGGTGCTCCGCGATGCCTAGTATCGGGCTGCAAGAGAAAACAAATGTCGTATTAGAAAGAATATTATGAGAAACAAAGATTAGAAGATTATTTACAGAGTGATGAAGTGATAATATGCTGCCTTCAACAATCTACTACTAAATTCTTAATTTAAAAGAACAACGAGAGTTTTGCATTATCATTTATTATATTTCAAATTAGCTTTGAGTTGGATATGAAGTTGGTTAATAATGAATATCAGACAACAATACAGCATATTTTCACTCACGAAACTACTATACAATAGATAGGTACTTTAGAAGTCTAAGATTTTGACAAAAATATGTACAACTGTGTAGCTACGGCCAATGAATAAAATTTGCAGAAAGAAGAAGTGTTCAGAGGAAGTTATAAAGAATTTATAAAAAATTGCGGTAGATGACTTTAAATGCGGTGAATTAATTAAAATAGCTTCTCTATTACAGACATTGTAAAACAGACTCCATCAAATATTTCTATGTGTAAAGGTCCTGCTAGGAGAAGTTTCTACATTAATAATTAATATGCTTGGAGCCAATAAGTTCATTTGTACGGAATTTCTTAATATTCCATAATCCCTTAAAGTAATAAACTTTTGGGAATGCGCAATGAAGGTACTGATAAAATAAGACAAAACTAGAAAATATAAAACATTGAAAGTCATCTACCAGGTAAAGTGTGTACAGAAAATTATAGAACAGAATCAAATTATTTAAAAATATACCAGGGAAGGTATATTATCCTGTAATTACTCCAAATTAGAAAATATGAGATAAATAGGTAGGTGGTACTTAAATCACTAGGTAAGTAGGTACGTAAAGTTTATTTTATCGTATTATCATTATCGGTATATATAGCCTCTTTATAAAAATAATTAGTCTATGACAACATGGTCCACCACCATGTAAGTACTTAGACGAAATATTAATTTAAATTACAAAGATACCGTACAGATCTCTAGAATAAATTAATATACTTTGAATAGAAAGATAAATTATTTAATAATACAGAATTAAATGTTAAGTGCTTAGAAACCCCAAAGTTAATCAAAGGAACCAAAACCAGTACACAGGCAACAAAGCAGAAGACAGAACAAGAAGCATGTCCGATTCACCAATTAGTACTACTAAATAATTTGCACAAAATTAATATAATTATTCTGTAAACAAAAAGAAAGAAGCTAGACATCGATGTATTATTTCAAATTGGTGAATTCAGACCAAACATTTAAAGCAGCATTAGAGCTTATTAACATGAACGTATTTGTGCATCGATTTTATACTAAAAAAGTCTAATATATCATGTAACTAGAAACTACCATACAGGATTAGACGACGGCATTTTAACTTCGATCCCTCATTTCCCCGTTTATTGTATAGTTACGAAACCACGGCTCCGTACGCGGCCGAAGGAAGTAAAAATGAAAATTCTACAAGAGATTCAAAGTTATGTTGACGTGTATGTTCTAAACTCAAAAAATAAACCATCGTACTATAATTATATCGCAGATATGATACTATAAAGCCAGCACCGCATTCGCTCCCCTTAGTTTGCAGATGTCCTATCCATTACCGTCTCCAAACGGAAACGGTGGCTATGACTGTTGCAACTGTTTGGCTTCACGGCTTTTAAGTTTTCACTTCGAGCACCTTATTCCATTGATCCAAGAACGAAATTCAAATGAAAGCCGAGCTTATCAAACGTCCCCCATATAAAAGCAAATGCATGTTCTTGTCTACAATGCAAATATCGATGCACAAATCATCCTTGTTCAATAAGTCCTCCACAAATAGCTGTCACGTATAAACACAAACGGTAATACCAAGCTGGAATCCGTACACACCTTGTTTCTCAAAGGGGTTTTTATTTTCGTCTCCCAAATGCAACACTGTGGTGAGAGTGCCAGCGATAACTGATTTAAGGAGGTTTCAAATTGTATGTTTTGGCTTTTGATAATAATACCTACTGTAATCCGCTGAAAGTAGTGTGTATTTGTGGCATTTTTAACGGCCTGCGATCACTCTATGACGAAGTCTGGATCGCTCCTAGCCCCTAGCCCCTAAAATTCTGCACCGTTCGTAACTACCAGGTCTTACCGGGGCAAATGAAGCTTCATAAGTGCCATCTGCCTCGTTAAGGCCCTAAGAGGTGCGAAAAAAAAAATTTCTTGCTACACAATAATTGTCAAGAATCTCAATATTGAGAAATAGCAATGAACTATTTTTAAATAGCAAAGTTTTTATAGACATCGTCTTTGAAGAGCATGGAGTTATCTGCCTAGCAGATAATTGAGCAAATTTTTAATAATTATTGTAGTTAGCGAGAACTTATTTTATTCCTAAAGGCTTTTCAAATTTCTTTAGGCCTTAAACGCCAATATCGGGTATTTTTCCTATTAATCCCATTAGTGAGGCATACCCGGCTGCAGGTGGGAGCGAGCCAAAGTATGCATCATAATATACAGAGTATCACAGAATGGATGAATGTCATTTCTATGAGATAACCTGGCCATGATTTATCAAGTAAGCTGAAGCTAATAAATATAATATTAGGTAGATAATATAAAATACTTAGCATTGTATAATTTTATTCTATTTTTAGAATTCTATTTTTATTTGTTGTTTGCGTTTGAAACATTTTTCTCTACCTAGATTTTATCGGTGGTTTTTCGTCAGGCAGTTTTGACATTGGTTACGTGCAACAAAATTGCGTTTGACCTCAACATCATTAGTGTTCTCACGAAGGTATGGCTTTAATTCAAAAGCAGTTAATGTAAAAAATGGTAAAAAGATTACATTTTGATTACCTTATCAAATTCTTTGATGGTGTTATTAATTGTGAACCAAATTAATTATAAAACGCTAACTTAGCGTTGTTAAGCACGCGACACGCACAAGAAACAAATAAATACTGAGCCTGTTAAAATACCTATCACGATAAAAAGTGAGTGTTATTTGGTCGTATTTAACAAAAAAAATCCAGCAAATATGACGTTACACGCAAACGTCGACGTGCAACATTATTTTTATACTTTAAAAAGCATATTCCAGTGTTTGAAGTGGCCGCCGCGAAATGCATTCTTAAAAATAAAGTCTCTATTTTGGGCGATTTATTTGAGGTATTCTTTTTAGGGTTTTCGGTAGAAATAGTTCGAGTTTGTAAGTTTTAATGAGCAACTTAGTCTAGTCTTCTGAAGCGGTGATGCTTTACAACTTTTAAATGCAAGTTTTTGACGTATAAATATATCAGAGTTGCCTAGGTGATAAACCAAAATTAAAAGTGTGGAAAACACAGAAAATCCGACTTCCGTGATATTGGGTGATATATATTCAAAGCTCTTTCATTATTAATAAATTAAATTGTTAAAATCTCTGAAGATAATTTGGAATATTGTGTGGAAAGAATAAATGTCCCATACTTGGAGCAAAGCCACAAGAAAACAGCTTTTACTTACATAAAACGAAAAGACGTTTATCGGGAAAATAATGTATGAACATTTAGCTATCTATCCTACACATATTATGAGTGCCAAAAATTGTAAGGTTGGACAGGTTTATTACTCCTTCACGCAAAAACTACTAAATAGATTTTGATAAAATGTTGGCAGTAATGTAGCGTGTATCCCAAAATAGCACATAGTCTATAATTTATTGATCCCCAATTCAATGTGGTTCCCACGACAAAAGGTCCGAAACGTAACAACCGAATTTGACGAAGTCGCGAGCAAAAGCTAGTCCTTCCTCTATAAGCCATTCTAACCCCAACCAAAGGTTCAATAAAATGCACTGCAACCGTTCCTTTGCCAGTTACTTCATTCACAATGCTACGCCATTGGCCGCAGCGAGCGATGCAGTCCGACCGGCGAACAATCCGTTGCAGTAACCCCGGATTATCCGGGTCGTTTGCTCACATGACTGGGTCACCCTGTACGTATACCCGGCTCACCCCGTTGGAGGGAATTTCTCGCCATCTATTGTTTGAAATGTAACGGAGTGCAATTGTTTGTGGGAGAAATAGTGTGTGGTTTTGTTAGGAAATAAAATGGATGGATTTTTAATCGTTGATGTTATAATGGATTAATTGGTTTAGATTAGGTTTCGTCATTGGAAAAGCTAAGTATTTTAGGCTATCCTTAATATCGTGACATCCTACTAATATCTACTTATATGGGAAATTTATACATACTTAGTATATAACAAAGTAGCTTCCCGCCGTCTGTCCCTATGTATGTGTATATCTATGTTTAGAGCTTTTAAACTACGCAACCGCATTAAAATGAATGCGGTTTTCAAGAATAGATAGAAAGATTCAAGAAAAAGGTTTAAAAAGCATGAAAAAAGGTAGGTGTACGCGAACGATGTCGCTTCGGGTCCACTAGTAGTTAATACAGTAATATATCATACCTATATAGGTAGATAATAGTCGGATCAGAAATAATTTATGCAAGCTGAAACCTCCTTGAAATCAATTCCATTTTACCTGCACCTTTGTCTCACACTTTACATCTATAAGTTTCATTTTTGTGCGATTCTCCGACATTTACATATCAAAGTCTGCTTTCAATTTGTAAGTCAATTAATACGAACTCATCTCAACATCTCATTTATATTCACTATTTTAGTTTCAGTAGGTCTCTGCTTTCTATTGTGTGTCTCTACTGCAAATAATGCAGTAAGTAGTTCACAAAGACAGCCAGGCTGACGAGGAGTAAATTTCTCAGCAGAAACAAGTCGAGGCTAGAGAAAAACTCGTCAAGAATGTTCAATAAAGTGCACCATTGAATGCATTCCAGCCCAGCGCGGCTGTCCAGCTGATATTGGTTCCGTTCTAAGATAATAGATGGCGCTGCCAATATATCTGCGACATCATATTGGTTCCCGATCAGCAATTCCCCTTCTGTTGGCAGTTGGCTTGCGTGATTTATTATCAATTGTGGACTAGTCACATTTGTATAATACTAGTGGATCCCGCGCGACTTCGTTCGCGTACTACTTTACCCCTACCTACCCTTTTGCTTGCTTATAAACCTTCTTCTTGAATTACTCTATCTATTGTTGAAAACCGCTTTAAAACATGTTGTGTAGTTTAAAAGATCTACGCGTACATAGATACATAAGGACAGATGGTGGGAAGCGATTTTGTTTTGTACTAAGTACATTATGTCTCCAACTTATAAGCGGACTCTAAGTCATGTAGAGCTCGTCTAGTCTAAAATGACGCGCCCCACTACTTAGTTAGTTGATTTCGATGTGTGAGTGCAAATATTGATAACGACACTTCATCTGTGTGGGAGCCAATGAACGACGCGTTCTCCTACGTTTGAATTTCACCGGCAACTGAATGACCAATTACAACGGCATTTGTATATGTATTGCGTCCATATTTTAAACTTGCTTGTGTGCGTTAATGCGATAGTGGGGCGCGTCATTTTAGATTAGACGAGCTCTACCAATGACTTTTTCTGAGTTATGTACATTAGTTGAACACTAACCAATGCTCTTTCTCATACTCTTGAATTAGTTTTTTAGTTATACAGCTTTGCTTATTTTGGGGCTAGGTGGCGCTGTGTGAATTGTCGACGAATTTTGGGAGTTTTTTTTTCTATCCGTTTTACAACCGGGTTTTCTGGATTGCGGCCAGCAATATTCAGTAGCACAGACTCTGTGCTACAGATAACTTAATTCACAAATAAATATTAAATTATGTAATTTGTAGCGTGAAACCTCTCGCTAGTAAGACGTAAAATAAATTCATAATATTAGTCAAAGTAAGTTGGTAAGTAGGTATTGTATTGGACAGTTTCCTAGCAGTTGACAATAGTCTGTACCGCCTATACCTTCTTATACTTTTTTTTTGCTACTTTCTTCTTCTTCTTCTTTTTATTTTGTATATAAATAACATATATACCTATGTTTATATCTGTTTTATGATTATGACATGAATTAATTCTAAAGTGACGTTGTAATGCTGAAGATGAATGTATTTTATTATTATAAACTATAATTATTATTGAAATGTAATGAGAATATTAGTCTGTGAAACTTGAAATTAATGATATTCAATAATAATAATTTTAATTGTGGCTTTCGCTAAACTGTAGCGATTTTGCCAAAGACTATAAATAAAATGACAGCAACAGGCCATAAAATATATAAAGAGATGGCCATTGATTGAGTACCCCTCTACGACAAACTAAAAAACTAAATAAAAACAACCCAACTCACACTACTCTAGTGCCTTACGATAAAATAAGCTTAAAACTTTGGCTACAAATATTCTCACTGTCAAATATCAATAATAAAATATCTTAAGTCAGCCAATATTCTTATAAATTCAATAGTCTAGTACTAAATTTCCATTTCCACAGTGCATACAGGCTGCTCTAACTTCCAGGCGTCGAGTAAAATTCACACATTCTGCTACTGGCAAGCAGTTTTATTGGCGTCTTCATTTCGTATTCGCCGTTTATACAGGGAGTTATACTTTTGCATGGTTCTTCCTAAATTCAAATACAGGCTGATTGTAAATACGGTTCTTGCCAATGACTCGAAAAACGTTTTATAAGCATGTGCTGTATTATAAAATATAACTATTCAATAGTTATGTGACTACGGTTCATTTATGGTTGTTAGCTGGTATTGCTGATGTCCACAGGCGGAGGTGACCACTTTCCATCAGGTGACCAACTTGCCTGTTTGTCGTATAACATAAAAAATACTTTTTCATGTACCAAAACATTACCATTCTAGCTCCTTATTTCCTTACTCTGATGTAGTCATTACTGAGCGTACTAAATTAGAAAATATCTAATCGTTTGTCATATCAGTCAGTAGCCCGTAATAGTCCACTATTGGACTTGGTCCTCCTCCGCATTAGTAGACTTATGTTATTTTGAAAAATAGAATTTTAATAATTTTAAACTACATAATTGGTAGTTACTGGATCATCATCATCCGAAGGGTCAATCCCGGCTTCTCAGGGTTCCCTTTCCTACTTCTTCTCTACTTGTTAGGTACTGAATATATAAACATAAAATGTAAAAGTTACAAAAAACAGATACCTATAAAAACTCGGTCTGTATACAATGTGTATGTATTACTTCAACCATAATAGTTACGCAAACAGCACGCGAAAATTACAATAATAAAACTGTTACAATGAAAACATCGTTAAAATTGGTCCAATTAACAGTTATAGACTTTATTATAGTCGTAATGTAGAAAATTATCCCGTTAAGTTCTATGATGTGGTTGAGTCAAATCGGTAAGGTAGATGGTATAGATAGGTATATGTAGGTTAAACTTATAATTACTAGAGTCTAGTACCTACAGTTTTTTTTACAGGAATTACTGTTTCCTATAACTTTAATTACATTTATGTACAAGTACAAGTACGTAGTGTCAACACCATTGACGACCTGAGTGGTTCAATGGTCAACAGCCGGTCTGCCACGCAAGAGGTCCCGGGTTCGATTCCCGGCCGGGCAGAAATTGAAATGATGAATTTTTATTTCTGTTATGGGTCTGAATGTTCTATGTATAATAAGTATGTATTAAAAAAAAGTATGTAAGTAGTATATCAGTTCTCTAGCACCCATAGTACAAGCTTTGCTTAGTTTGGGGCTAGATGGCGCTGTGTGAATTAGTCCACGAATATTTATTATTATTATTATTTATTATCATCATTGACCTTTCACATGTATTGCTTTTTTGTTTCTGTTTTTTATTATAGATGTTTCAAAACAGCGTCACTGTGGGATTAGAGTACGGCACTTTCTCTGATGGCTATAGAGCCACAACGGGAAAGACAGATTACACTGTAAGCAGACATAAGATTTTGCCCAGCTGTGTTATTCTCTAACTCAGTTGGCAACTTTTGTTGGCAAAGTTAGACATAAGATAATTCTACACTACGTCATCTACGTGAGCCGCTGTCTATAGCGTATACCAAAAAAGAGGAGTGTAAGATTGTTTTATGTCAAATTCAGTTGTCCACTGAGATACGTTAAACCCCCCTGGATGGTAAAGGGTTGTCAGCGTGGTCGTGCCGTTTCGAGCGATTGTCGGCTAGATCTTTTAGCCTCTCTTCGAGTTAGTTTTTTTTTCTATTACATACAATTATTTTCCAGCGTCGTGGACATTTTCAAAAGTTTTTTTTTTCTTTTCACTATGTCATAATACCTAAAAAGGGTTAGGGTGGTAATAATCACAGGTTTAGTATAAAATGCAGCACAAAAGCCAAATCACCGCACCCAGAGTCAATTCTGGGCGTTTTGGGGTTATATAGGTACCTAATAAATATTGCGGTATTTAAAATGATTAGGTAACTATATATTTTTATTTTATTTGCCAAATTGCAAATAGTTTACATGCTTTTATATATTTGTCAATTGTTTCCTATAGGATTGCACGAACCGCTTATTTAATTACCCATTAACTGTAAATAAAATACATAAATATCGTAATTATTGTCAATCAAGCTATGGAATTCCAATATCTTGTAAAAATAAATTCTCAAATACCTATAGGTAATTAAATATAAAAAGTTGGTTGAGTTCACTTGTAACCTGATTGGGTACCTCCAATCAGGTTACAAGTCAACTAAAAGTAATAAAGTTGTAAATTTTAGTAGTGATCTTACTTTAATTATAAAAGTAACCTTTCTCATAACGTCCACTCTACAGGAACTTCCAGAGAGCAACCCCAAAAAACAAAACAAAATGATCGGTGACACTTTCTGGAGCAGCCTGTAGTGCCTTTTCACAATTTTCACTTGCTAAAATCTCTCTGCATTCATCATTACTGTAAGTCCTTTTAGAACCCACACAAAACTTCTTTTTCATTTAGTATTTATTTACTGAAGACGTGACTCTCCGCACAATTTAGTGAAGGACGATACCGAAAAGAGCTCTCGAGATTCTATAAAGCCATCAAACCTTACCTGGTGAACAAGGCAGCGAAGAACCAAGCCAGGAAACAGATCAGGGTTGCCCTGGTCTTCGTACACACGTAGCCTGCCCTCAGAGGCTCACAGATCGCGTAGTAGCGCTCGAAACTGATCGCCAGGATGGTCAGGACTGACGCGTGGGCTACCGTCAGCTCGACGAACGGCACTGCTAGACCTGTGGGTAAATATTAGGAGGTTTAAGGAGGGTGTTTGCGTGCTATACAGGTAACAGCAGTAAATGGTACCAGAAAACCTCCAGGTTGTTATAGGGACTATAAAAAGGGGAAATTGAGCAGTTTTTACTAAACATAGGAATCGCCTAAATCCCATACCCAAATACTTAGGAGTTGTAAAAAATACATTTCACCAACCGCTTGGAAATAACTATCGCCATTAGGTAACACCTAAAGTTATGAAGTGGATTGGGCGGTGCTTAGTCAATGAGGAGTTTTCCAGTAGGTATTGATAGTTTGTTTCAAAAAGCATCAATAGATGGCGCTCCTACAATTTTGGTAATCTTCTTTAAATCTGTATGATGGTGGCAGTGATTTCATGCAGCCAAGTAATACTAAACTTGAAAATAAAGTGTTTATTAATATAAACATAACTGTTAAAGGTTGAACGAAGTGTAAAAAGAAATATTTATAGAAGTTGGCACTATGTTCCATTATTATTACAACCTCTAAAATGGTTGAAAACTATTGACAAATATAATATTATCAAATACAACGTACCCAGTGTTTATATCCTTTTTGCTAAGAACCTATTTCAAACGATTATCAATTACCAAAATTGTCGGGGCGCCATCTAGTGAGTGGTTAGGAATGCCTTAAATACCTATTGGAAAACTCCTCATAGGCGTCGCCTAAAATGACAGTTGCGTTCTGTTTCCTACAGCCCACTTATCTAACCCGGTGGCCAAACCTGGAACTAAGTGTCGCCATTTTGAAATGTCACTTTGTTGTCAACAACAGCGACGTCGTCACCGGTTCAGATAAGTTTGTGGCACTCTACTGTTTACCAATATTACAACGGGAATTGGTAGAGGTTTGGTGAAAAAAACTAATTACTAAAGTTTTAAAAGCCATAATTAAAGTTAAGAGTTTTCTAGTTAGGTAATGCTTAATTCGAGTTTAGTGAAAACGGGTTTGAATTAACTAACATAGTGTTAATTAAGATTTACTAACAAAATATGGATGTAATTTTACACCTCATAGTAATCTGCTTAGCTAATAATAATATGCTGCAAGCTGACTAATACCTCCGTAGACCAGAACATTGACATTTGTCTGAAAAAATTGATTGATTGATGGTGTACATAGGAGCGTCGGTGGCCGAGTGGTTAGGCCGACTCGTAAGCGAGAGAAACCGAGTTCGAATTCCACTGCGGCTATGTACCAAAGACTCTTTTCAAAGTAATGTACAATAGTTGAATGCTAACCGATGCTCTTAACTCGTCACCTACTACGGTAGTAATATTGTTACCAAAAACTTATTAAATTTGTTACAACATTGTTAAGTAGGAAATTACAAATTACATTAGGAAACGAGCGTTTAGTCTATTTCACGTTTTTTTCTCTTCTTTTTTGCTGCACCGCCTTGTAATTTTTGTTAATTGCTCTCTGGTTGACTGGTAGAAAAAGCTACTCAGCGTTAAGTCCGCCATTGTACTGTAATATGCATGAAGTTTTAAATAAATAAAATCATTAATAAAACGTTTCTTAAAACTCTAAGCAGATGGATCTTTGACAAGTCAGAATGTTAATGTTAATTTAAACAAGACGCCTGAACAAGGCTGATGGATTATTTTTTTATTGCTCTTAATTGCTCGGGGAGGACAGTGTCAACTGGGTTTTTGCATTAATCAAACGCCCGTGATTTTGACATTTCAATTTAGATAATTGACGACTGCTGCACAGGGTGAGTCAAAAAGTCCTAAAAATAATTGAAGTCTTCATTGCACTGGCTGAGTCGAATTTAAAAATAAATGCGGTAAGTAAGTAATTTTTAATCTGCTGGCGAATTAAGTAGTCACATTGGTTTAGTCGTTTGCATGGCAAATTCAATAAGTTGGTCTTTGTGGTGTTAAATTTTATCGCTAATGTCGTTTTGTGAATAGCTTTCACTTTATTTTATGGATTTTGAAGGTTAAAAACGAATGAAGCGGCACTGGTCTAGTGGCAGAGTGAGACCAATAACCAAGGTTAAGCAATTCGCAGAGTCCGTGAACTGGATAGGTGACTTTAGCACCGTAACGAGCTCACCACTCGTTATGTGTGCTTCCTAATACCGTTGGCGAAGCAAGGTTGACCAAGGTCTTCCGCTGGCTTGGACACTGGTTGTGCAGTTTAGGGCCCCGTGACGGTGTAGGCCCCGTCTCTGTTTTTGGCACGGTGTCGTGATTAGCAGAGTAGAACGTAGCACTAACCCTATGCATGTGGATGTCGTGAGAGACGCCTAATATCATAGACTAATATCGCGCTGTGTTCTCTACAACATAGTATAAAGCAAAGTCGCTTCCCGCCGTCTGTCCCTATGTATCTATAAACGCTTAGATCTTTTAAACTAGGCGGATTTCAACAATAAATAGAGTGATTTATGAGGAAGGGTTATAAACTTGAAAAAAGGGTAGGTAGGGGTAAACTAGGTGTACGCAAACGAAGTCGCGCCGGGTCCACTAGTTGAATATAAAATTGAATATCATGTTCAAGCGCCTTACAATAATTAATGTTCATTGAAATGAAAAAGTATAAAAAGCCGTCGCCTAAAGTATAACAGTTAAAATAATTTAAATGCCTTATATACCTAAATATATTATTTCTGTATCTGTAACCGCTAATCGTAAGTCCTGAACAATATTTTTAAAAATCAGCGATTTATGTTCGCCAGTCAAAAGTTAGTAAGTGTTTCCACTAATGGATTGTAACTTCGTATTAGGGTCGGCATCGCAAAATGCGAGGTAACTAAGCTTTATTGTTTTAGACCACCCGTCCACTGTCTTCGGCTTGATTTTAATTCAGAATTTGAACACATCAAATAGAATATAATTGATTTGTTTTTACAAGAAACTCCTCTACCACCCACAACTCCTCGTTCAAGAGGTTTATTAGAGGTCTCTTCAGAGGCGGTCAACGCATTGGTAACTCCCCTGGTGTTGATGATGTCCATGGGCGGCGGTGACCCCTTTCCATCAATGGCCCGCTTGCCTGTTTGTCTGCCGTATAACATAAAAAAAACTACAGGAATAGACAAAAAATGTTGGTTAAAGGGTCCGACTTGTACCCCAAGGTTCTTCCGCCATCACAGTCTTTTAACAGACGGATCCTGCCTCAATTAGTCGTCTCTCACGACATCCACATGCATAGGGTTAGTGCTATGTTCTACTCTGGGGCATTTTTTCTATAACTATCACAGTCGAGGAAACTGGATGTTTGGCGGTTTAAATGTCATTTTAATTTGTTCGTATTATTTCGAGAAATATCGCATAATGACAAACCACACGGTGGGAAAAAATAAACGACAAATTTCTAAGTAACTTGCTAAAGATTCAGTTTCCTCGATTGTACATTACATGCTCCTAGATACAGTACAAGTGCATAAGTGCGTTTCCACTTCAAAAAAAATTTTCCTTTTTAGCTACAGCTACATACTAGGGTATTTGGTGCCGTTTTGGGAGTTTGCGAAAAGAAGGAGGCATCATATGCTCAAATAATAAATAAATAAATAAGCTTGGGCACACAGCGCCATCTAGCCTCAAAATAAGCAAAGCTTGTGTTATGGGTGTTAGATAACTGATAAACTACTTATATACTTTTTTTATTGTTGTTTCAATGTACTCGTTTTTGACTTCAGGGTGTTTATATTATAATTAATAAAAAAATTAATTCATGAGTGCTGTAAAAACCTTATAACAATTGCGCTTATGGCCTTGTATTGCACCTATTTTTTAGTCAACCTGTACGTCGATACATCCGCATTCTATTTATATCCTTTGGTCCACAGCAAACATAGCAAATGTCTACTTTATATGATAACAAGGCCACTAAACGTAGGCCCAATAATGCGAGACATATTTGCTTTCCATTAGATCTCTTAGTTTTTCATAACAACTCGTGGCCGAGGGCAAAATATTCTTTTGTGTGCAGCTTATTCTTTGCAAGGGTATCAAATGAGAATTCTGCTGGCTGCCTTTCGGTAAGGGCAGCAAAGAAAAATGTTAGTTATTTCTTCAGAGAGAAAAAGTGTATGAAACTGTAGGTCGAACGTGCACTGCCAAGGAATGCAAGGAAAATTGTCATTAGATATCTATCTCTTTACATAAATAATTTATTTTGTAACAGAAAAGTATTTACAAATAAAAAATAAACACTAATCATCCACACATTTGTCCCCCGGAATGGTGCCCGGAAAGCTAGCTGCGTTGTCTCGTTGGATAGCAATGCTTATCCGCTATCCGAGGAACGAGCCAGCTCTCCGGTCACCTGTGGTGTCGATTGGCTCTCTTTATGTCCAGAACTTCACCATTTCCGCATCGCTACCACAAGAACCTACCAAGTTTTAGTGGAATTAACAAGCAGAAAATAATTATTAGGTGTTGCTTATATTACAAATGGCGCAGGATAAGGACCAATGGCAAGTTCTTGTTCCGACCCAAGATCCACTTTGGGCTCAGCGAGCCAGCGTAAAGTGCCTGATACTAAATAAATATTATGTCAAAACCCTTTCTTTAAAAAATCTATGAAAATATTTACGGTAATAAAAATTTGAAACTATTTCAAGATGAGTTTTAATTTGTAAGCTGTTCAGATTAATGAGATTTTTCAAACGATCCTATCAAGCTTATTTTCAAAGTTCAATTAATTATTAAGAAATATTACTATAAAAGTGCCTGCTTAAAGTACTAAGCCCTTCTGGTACCGTAAAAGAAAACATTAAAAAAAATTCTGGTCCGCAATTTATACCAACATAAGCAATCATCATCACAGCCCGTAACAGTCCACTGCAGGACCTAGGGCCTCTCCCACGAAAAGGGAGGTTATTGCCATAACCTCCACGCTTGGCAGGCGGGTTGGAGATCGCAGTGTTTAAATATAACAATGGAAAATGCTGCTGCCCATTTTCTCGATTATGGAGACTCTTGATCTTTTGCCTCGAAAACATTTTATCAAAATTATTTCGAAAGAAGTCTCAGGTTCTACGAAGGAACCAAAATTTCGAATCATACACTACTAGCGACCCCCCCGGCTTCGCACGGGTAGTAATCTTAACAAATTATACACCTAAACCTTCATCATGAATCATTCTATCTATTGCTGAAAACCGCATGAAAATACGTTCAGTAGTTCGCGAACAGACAAACAGACAGACGCGGCGACTTTGTTTCAAAATATGTAGATAGTGATTTAGCAAACTTTTAAGTTGACCATACCTAAACCGACAGAAGGAACATCACAAAAATTACTCCGACTTTATGCAACGGTTATAAAGACTAAATTGCAATGTCTCTGTTACTACATGAGAAGCCCCATTTCAGACTATGAAGAATTTACAGGGATGGTTTTAGGAAATCATATGAGTAAAACTTAAACAGGTAAGTAGTAATGTAGAGATGCCTATTGCATACTAACAATAGTAAATTCTAGAACAATTATTGTTAGTATGCAGGTTTAAGAGAGAAAAGATAATAAACATTTCATCCGCAATATTAGCGACGACTGATTACAATGAAGGCGTTCTGTCATTGGCAACGGACGATCGACCATGGTTGTGCATCGGGCGGTTTTGAGGTCCCCTATTGGTCTGCTACTACACTTGCAACGATGAATTTCTGTCAAACTGAGTACTTCTGCTGTCCAGTGGCGCCCTCAAATTTTTGCGAACGGGTTTTTACATGCGTACGACCCGCCACAAGGTGAAGTACGTTTCAATTGAAAAAGACGAAAGTTGAGCACGATAACGGTAAGTATTATCCACAGAAATTGAAATAAATTGACATATTTAATGTATAATTAACGTAAATCATGATAAAACGTACAAATTCAGGCGACTAAATGGTTACCACGATCCAATCTGGTCAGGTTACCCTGGTAGCAAGATCACGGAGGTCAGATGGTAGTCCCTCCACTGTAATTATCTGATGTGCCAAATCCTAGATCATGATCAAGGCGGATCCCGTGCGTGAGCGAGAGCACAACTGGGACATTAACCCCATGATAATGAATGTATATAATACACAGAAATCTATTAAAAAAAATATTTACTCACAGAAATATTTATTTAAAAATACCTAAATTAATTGATTTTTCAGTGGATAATACTTAGGTACCGTACTCTACTTTTGTCTGTTTGTATTTTAAGCAGTTACGACAGCCTGAGTTGCCGCCGTAGAAACCTTTTCATACCTTTTTCTTCAAAAAAACCTTTCCAGGAACCTCATTCCAAAATACTTAAAATTGTGAAACAGCCCCGATACCGACAAACCAAATGAGTGCCTGTCCCCAGAGACAAGCTTACGACAAAAAGCGATTTCTTTTGTAGACACAGCATCTAGGACAGAAAATCGCAGTCTGCGCTTCGCTTTGATGTTTATACAGCGATGGGCGGCGCTTTTGATGCACTTATGTTGCGTGCGATTGTTTGACATGACAAACCATTTACCTACGTTTATGAGTACTTTTGACCTATTGTTATTTTTTATTTTATTTTAGTTTATTTGAAGAAACAAACAATTACACAATCTATTTTAACTACAATAGATACATTGTACATAATTTACTTATTGCGTAACCAACACCGTTTCCCACAGATAGGAAAAACAAAATTCAGAGCACAATCAAGTATACCCACTTTAACTCTAACGCTTTACACAAAGTTTTATACAAAATGAGAGTTACTTTATTAATCTTAGACTGCACCAACTATGTCTATATTTTGTAATTTCTGGATAATTTTATCCCTAAATATATTTGCTGAACTAGTAAAAATGTCAATGTCGTTATATAGTACGTTATATATATAAGTAATAGAGATCCCGGAGCGTCGGTGGCCTAATGGTTAAGGGGTCTGACTCGTACTCCGAGGTATTGGGTTCGACTGCAGTGCCGCCGACCAATGACTCTTTTCTGAGTTATGTACATTAGTTGAACACTAATCGATGCTCTTACGGTAAGGGTGAAAAACATCGTGATGAAACTTGCACATCCAGGCGACTGAATGTGTAACCATGACTCAATGTGGTCGAGTTCCCCTGATAACAGGGTCACGGAGGTCACTGTAATTACCTGATCTGCCAAATCCTGGAGGTCAAGGCGGACCCCGGGCCCTTTATGCGAGAACACAAGCGGGGCATTAACGCTAGGATGATTATTTTACTTGCGATCCGACCCGACTACGCACTGGTGCCATGTTCTGGGAGGTTCTCTATTATAATTTGCATGTATTATACATATAAACTTTCCAGAAGAAATTCTCTTAATTAAAGTTATACACAGACAGATGCGGAAAGCGATTCTATAACAAGCTTTCATTCAGTTTCACTTGTGCACCACATGTCTGTTCGTAATAAAATTTTGCAAGTTAAATTCGACCCATTTCCCGGTTTCCGATTGAGCTGAAATTTCGCAGACAAGTCCGGTGACAATGCAGTGTTATGATACCGTCAAGCTGATCTGATGATGGAGACAGAGGGTGGCCATAGGAACTCTTGAACTACGCATGGTTAACCCATCAATATTGGGCTCGTTGATATATAACTTGCATTTATAAATAATAAAAGTAATGAAATTTTAAAAATCGGGTAGTTTTTTTGTTTACTCATTTCAAACGAACAAATCTCTTTGTTAAAATATTAGTAAATAGATTACCGACCGGCCTGGACCTCGAATCCGCTAATTGACTAATGACTCGATCGTAGTGTAATGAGGAGTTTTCCAATAGGTAAGTATCTTAAGCATTCCTAACCACTCACTAGATGGCGCCCCGACAATTTTGGTAATTGACAATCGCTTGAAATAGGTTTTTAGCAAGCAGGATATAAACACTGAGTACGTTGTATTGGATAATATTGTATTTGTCAATAGTTTTCAACCATTTTAGAGGTTGTAATAATAATGGAACATAGTGCTAACTTCTATAAATATTTATTTTTACACTTCGTTCAACCTTTAACAGTTATGTTTATATTAATAAACATTTTATTTTTAAGTTTAGTATTAGTGGGCTGCATGAAATCACTGCCACCATCATACAGATTATAAAAAGATTACCAAAATTGTAGGAGCGCCATCTATTGATGCTTTTTGAAACCAACTATCTATACCTCCTGGAAAACTCCTCATTGAATCGCAATCCCAGCTGGCAGATTGACACGTTTCTGGTATTCTGCTACTATGAAATGACTAATCACATTCGATTGGCCTTCGATTGGTGTTACTTACAGGGCAACAGAATTATCTAATATTATTTATCTGTGGCCCGGCTCAAGCTTGGACCCTGGTAATGCCAAGTCAAGTAGTCACTCCTTGACCCAGGTCCAGTCTTTACTCGGTTCCAGGCTTGACCCGGATCAAGGTTTAGTTGTTTGACCTGGGGCTTGACCAGGGTCCAGGCCTGACCCTGGTCAAGGGTAGATATGTGGCATTGTATGCACGCGAGCGGCTCGCGCGCACTAAGGAAGCATTGCGTGAGTTCGAAGCGCACTACACAGATCAACAGGAGAATACCGTTTTATTACACAATCGAATCGAGCTACGATTGTAATACCAATCGAAATCCAATCGAATGTAATTGGTCTTTTATCAGTAGATAACACGCCACGCCGCTCTCGCGCCCAATATTTTTGTAATCATTATTACTTAGGTCGTAGCCGTGGCGTAGGTACACAATTGATAAATTATTCATCTCAATTTTTAAATTTGTATTAAAATCTGTCAAATTTTATAGCTATGCTAACACGCCACGCCCCAGTTTGTCATCGCGACAAGCTCGGCGTGACGTCGGCGGTAGCGTGGCGTGTTTTGTGTGACACCTTCCATATATTTTAATTATAAAGAAGCACGCCAAGGAGACGCCACGCTTCGACACGTCGTTTGACCGTCTGACCCATAGAAAAACAAATAAGTAGTTAGAAAAGCTAAGTAGGCGGTGCAGTCGCGCCACAACTATGCGCTAATGGGTTAATTTCGCGCGAACGCGCCGTCAGCCTCTTGCAGAATTCAACGGAGTGCGCATCGATAAAAGCTGTGCCTTTAATGTTAAAAATATTCCATCTTGCGCAATAGTTAATTGCGAGCAAGAAGCTAACAGACTTCTAAAACAAAAGGAGTGATTTCATTTCGGTGAAATCCACTAAGTCTAAAAACCTTGTATTTATCAATATTTTACGAAAAATATTCACCCGCGCTCAAGGACACCTTGCGCCGAATGCTGTGCAGTGTGCACATGAACCGACCTTATCGATAAATTATTTTGTTTATCGATATAATATATTTGTAGAATTACTATTCTACAAATATATTCTACTGAATTGACAACAAAAAAGGAGAAGATTCTTATTTCGATTGAATGTTCTTTTATTGTAGGTACGTGTGTTCCTTGAAATTTTAATCAATTGCGGACCGATTTTGATATTAGTTTTTAGTTGGGGCACAGCAGGGGCACGGGTTTAGGTATAGAGGAGGGCGCTGCGGTGCTCTAGTTAATATCGGCTCACGGTTGTTTGTTCAAATTAAAATATATAAAGTGATAAATACGTAATAAAAATCAATCAGCAGTGAACAATAAGTGCTAAATTGGTTATATAAGTGTTGTCACCAGCAAGTTTGCAAGAATAAAGAAGAAATAACACAAAATCGGACCAAACTAATTTCAACAAAGTTAAGTGGTACTCAAAAAACCCCGACGGAAATACATTAAAGGGACAGCTAAAAAAGGTCAGGATAACAAGTAAATAATTAGACAACTTCACAAACTATTGAATTTATTTGAATTGTTATTTATAACCTCAACGTTAGCAAGTCATCAAAAGAAAATATTTAAATCAGCGCCATCTTGTGTCGATTGTCGAAACGGATAAATTGCTATCTAAACTAAACAAGGTAGACTGGAACACTGACCCTGTTATACCAACACCGCTACTCTACGATAGAGGGCAGCACTGGGTAACCATATCTATCCGCTGATTACTGATACCGCCATCTGGTGTCGATTGTCGGTGCTAAGAACTTACTCGCTAGGGTAAACTGGTATTTTACATTGAACCTGTTCTGCCAACACTGCTACTCAATAATAGAGGGCAGTGCAAGGTAAAGAGTAACTTAATATTGGTGCTGATTACTGAGACGACTAGCTACTCAAAATAAAACATGGAAAACATGATGGAAATTTTAAAACAAATTCAAAGCGACATAAAAGTGCAAAAGGAGGAAATGAGAAATATGGAAAGTAACATAACCACCACAATAAATAAAAATATTGATGAAAAATTTAGCCTAATGGAAATAAAAACTGATCAATTAGAGAAAAAAGTAAATGAACAACAAGTCTGCATAGATCGATTGGAAAAACAATTAAAGAAAAAGAATGTTATATTTTTCGGAGTCGAAGAACTAGAGCATACTCTAGAAGAACTTATGAATATGATTTTAAATGTTATTAATACAAAAATGGGAATTAGCTGCCAGGAAGGAGAGATAGAAGATATACGAAGATTGGGCCGGAAGGGTGAAAAAGTAAGACCAGTAGTAATAACACTAACAACTGTAAGGCGAAAATTTGAGATCCTAAGTAAAAATAAATAATTGGATAAGTATAAAATGTACGCCAAAGAAGACTACCCTCAAAGTGTGCTACAAAGACGTAAAGAACTTCAGGAAGAAGTGAAAAAGGAGCGAGCACAAGGGAAGAACGTAGTTCTTCGCTATGATAAATTGGTGACACTCAAAGAATAAGTCTCAAACAACAAAGTAGGATCAAGGCAACAAAAGCGCAATCTATCAGAATCCCCTAAAGAAGGAGAAAACTACTGCCCAAACGAGATAGGACAGAAAAAGACTAACCAAATGCCAAAGACAAATAAATCCAACTACATAACATCCTATTTGAATAAATCTGGCAACAGTGACACATCTTCATATAGAGATACCGCCCCGATTCAAAACACTACAAACTAGCAATTAAAAACAGCCCCTCCACCTCCCCCAATACGGCTTGTCCCTGCGGGGGATGTAGACTACAACCCTCTATGCAAAGAAACTTACTACATTGCGACATTCAATGTACGCTCGCTATTATCAGAAGTCAGAATGATTGAGTTAGAACACGCTCTATCAAACATCAAGTGGGATATTATAGGAATTTCGGAAGTCAGAAGGAAGGGATGTTATGTTGAGGACAGAGGGAACTACATTTTTCACGGTTATGGTGAAACGAAAGGGGAAAAAGGCATAGGATTTTTAGTAAGAAAACAGAGAAACTTGCATGTTGAAGATTTCATACCAATTAGCGAAAGAGTAGCTATTTTAAAAGTGAAATTACATCTGCAAACTTACTCTCTTATACAAGTCTACGCACCCACAGAAAAGGCTCCCGATGAAGAAATAGAAATGTTTTATGACTCATTACAAGGGGCAATAGATAAATGCAGCAAAAACGTAATTTGTATGGGTGATATAAATGCAAAAATCGGACAAATGCCGGAGAAAAGCACACATATACTGGGAAAATACGGATATGGGAGTAGAAATGGTAGAGGAGAAATGTTCATCAACTTCTGTCAACAGCATAATTTATCAATTATGAACACAAAATTTAATAAACCTTTAAAAATGAGATGGACATGGGAATCCCCAGACGGAGTTACGAAAAACCAAATAGACTATTTCACTTCAAATACCCCTAGAATTGTGGAAGATGTTAGCGTACTCAATAACTTACCCTTCCCGAGCGATCAACGCCTGGTCAGAGCAAAAGTGAACATAAGAACACGGAAACCGTCAAGAAAATGTTACGACCAAAATTCATGCATGAAAATGAACATCACAAAAACGCTAGACGGTCTAACTGGAACTCTACCTACCATCAACTACGACAAATCAGTGCAAGAACTATACGACAATATTGAAGAAATAATAAAAAACTGCTGCAGGAATACCAAGGAGAAAGTAAAAGAACATAGAAGAAATGCTATAATATCAGATGACATAACGGAACAAATACATTACAGGCAACAACTAAAAAATAAAGAAAACAAAACTAAGGAAGAAAAAAGAAAACTCAGTATGCTATATAGAACCATAAACAAAAAAATCAAAACGAATATGGAAAATTACAGACTCTCTACAATGAGTCATTATTTGGAAAAAACAGGAGGCAACAAGGCTTACAAAAAAATTAATAACATGAAACCAATGATGACCCAACTTAAATCTACCTCTGATTCCACCGTTACCAGTCGTAAGGAACTTTTGGATGTGGCCACTAAGTTCTATAAGAAGCTATACCAAAACACCGAAATTCTACAGTCAGAGACTGCACCCAGAAATACAGATAGCGTACCACCATTCACCGAGAGCGAGATAGAGTACTCAATAAAAAAGCTAAAATCTGAAAAAAGTCCCGGACCCGACGGAATTACTAATGACTTGATTATCGCAGGAAGAGAGGCCCTCATAAAACCTATAACAATGTTATTTAATAAAATCCTGGAAAAGAAAGATATTCCAAAGCAATGGACGATTGCTGAAATAACGTTGCTATATAAAAAAGGAGACGCAAAACAAATTACCAATTACAGACCAATTAGCCTTATGTCTTCACTCTACAAACTTTTCTCCTCGTCCCTCCTACGACGCATTACAAGAGTGGTGGACGAAAATCAACCGGTGGATCAGGCTGGCTTCAGGAGTGGGTTCTCTACTGTCGATCATATTCATACATTGAAAAATATTATAGTAAAATATAACGAACACGGGAAGACGCTCTACATCGGATTTGTGGATTACTCTAAGGCCTTCGACTCTGTTTCGCACTGCTCTATATGGAATGCCTTGGCGGAGCAAGGAGTGAACGCTACCTACATCGATATTATTAAAAACATTTACAAAAATGGGGTTTCTAGAATAAAGATGGAAACACCTGGACCATCCTTCAGAATAGAAAGAGGTGTAAGGCAGGGCGACCCATTATCGCCTAAATTATTTATATCTGTATTGGAGGGCGTTTTCAGGAGTTTGAACTGGAACCAAATTCGGCTGAAAATTCATGGAACCTACGTATCGGATTTAAGATTCGCTGACGATATTGTATTGTTGTCTGAGGATCCAATAGAACTGCAATACATGTTCGAATCACTGAACACAAATAGCAAAGCTATAGGACTAGAAATAAACCGAGAAAAAACTAAAGTGATGACGAACAAAGAAAGAAAAGAAATCTGGCTGGAATCGACACCTTTGGAGTCTCTAACAGCACAGAAAATGAAATTAACCGTAGAATAGAAAACACCTGGAAAAAGTACTGGAGCATGAAGGAGCTATTCAAAAGTAATTTACAAACAACCCTGAAAACTAAAGCTATGAATATATGTTTACTTCCTTGCCTTACGTATGCGTGCCAGACCTGGACTATAACAAAGAAATCCATGAATAAAATAAAAACTTGTCAAAGAGGCATTGAAAGAAGCTATGTTGGTTTATAACTAAAGGATAAAGTAAAACACACGGAAATTAGACAGAAAACGAAAGCGAATGACGTGATGAAACATGTAATGCTGCAAAAATGGCGTTGGGCTGGACATGTGCAAAGGACAAGAGACAAGCGATGGTCAAACATAGTGACTAATTGGTACCCCATAAATGTGAAACGTAAGCCTGGAAGACCGCATAAACGATGGAGCGACGACCTGATGAAAATTGCGGGGAAAACATGGAACAGACTTGCAATAGATCGCAAAAGATGGAAATACATGGAGGAGGCTTTTACCGCACTAGGCGGTCCTTATATCGAGGCAAAAGAAAAAGATTAGAAATAAAGAAACAATCAAATAATACAACGAACACTAACATTAATAAATCTATTAATAAGAACTATTAGAAAGAAAAAATAATTTTATCTACAATTTAAATATTTACTAATGACATACTAAATTAAATAAATAATTTAATCTAGATTTATTAAAAAGTAAATAAATAAATATATTTAACACTTTGTGTTGTCACTTCATGATGGAACTCCATTATTATGAATTAAATCACTTTTTGTACACTAGTTCCACTTTATTATATAATTTTTATTAAATTGCAACCGGTTTCGAATTACTCATCTTCAGGCAATTACTTTATATTTTGATTACAAGCTATATGTAGGTACCGACAAATAATAATTTAAAGTTGATGTGGGTACCGACAGTATACAATAATGTTAGGATGTCACAGTGCAGAGAAATGTACAGTATGTCAACATAATACAAATTACAAGTAGTCAAAATTTTTTAAGGTATGTCAATTGTTATACATTTAAGTAAATGGCAAAAAAATATAAATTATATCGAAGGTATGTCACTTAAAATAATTTAAAATAGGTGATGTCGATAAGGAAATTTGGTCATTAATTATATTATCTTTCTTCATTCTGTTCACTTCTATAGCTTCTAGTCCATCTAGTCTACGTCCTTTCCCAGCTATATGAAGGTATTTTATGCCATTATCTGGGTTAAAAATATGGTTTTCTTTATTAAGGTGTTCCGCAAAGGTCGAGGTTTGTGTATTTTTTCTCCAGCTAGCTATATGTTCTTTGATTCTTGTTTTAAACTTCCTTCCTGTTTGACCTATGTATATTTTAGCACACGTGTCACATGTCAGACTATAAATTCCACTTTGATTTTCAATGGGTATTTTATCCTTATTGTTGCAAATCAAGGACCCCAGCGATTTTATGCTATAAAATGCAGTGTTTTGCTGATCGCTATTGCAAATTTTCCTCAATTTGTGTGTGATAGGTCCAACATAGGGAATTGTTGCCCATCTTTTTGTAGGTTTGTTAATTTCTAAAGCCGCGGGTGCCAACATTTTCCTAGTTATTACTCTTTGCTTGCGTATGAGAATATTGTTTATTAGTTTTTTGGAGTAGCCATTGTTTATTGCTATCCGTTCTATAGTTTTCAACTCCTTAGTAAAGTTTTCTCGACTCATTGGTACACTTAATAATCTATGGATAAACGCGTGGAAAGCCGCATGTTTATGACTGTCTGGATGCCGGGATGTGGCGTGTATAATATTATCGCTATATGTCTCTTTACGATATATTTTATATTCATGTTGATCGTTCGTGATGTCTATTGTAATGTCAAGAAAATTAATGGTTTTTCCACCAATTTCCATCGTCAGTTGAATATTAGGGTTCAAGGAATTCATAAAATCTAATACACTGTTTAGGTCGTTATCATTTCCAGTCCACAGACACAATATATCATCGACATATCTGTACCAATATTGTATGTGTTCACGGAATCTCGTAAAGAGACATATAGCGATAATATTATACACGCCACATCCCGGCATCCAGACAGTCATAAACATGCGGCTTTCCACGCGTTTATCCATAGATTATTAAGTGTACCAATGAGTCGAGAAAACTTTACTAAGGAGTTGAAAACTATAGAACGGATAGCAATAAACAATGGCTACTCCAAAAAACTAATAAACAATATTCTCATACGCAAGCAAAGAGTAATAACTAGGAAAATGTTGGCACCCGCGGCTTTAGAAATTAACAAACCTACAAAAAGATGGGCAACAATTCCCTATGTTGGACCTATCACACACAAATTGAGGAAAATTTGCAATAGCGATCAGCAAAACACTGCATTTTATAGCATAAAATCGCTGGGGTCCTTGATTTGCAACAATAAGGATAAAATACCCATTGAAAATCAAAGTGGAATTTATAGTCTGACATGTGACACGTGTGCTAAAATATACATAGGTCAAACAGGAAGGAAGTTTAAAACAAGAATCAAAGAACATATAGCTAGCTGGAGAAAAAATACACAAACCTCGACCTTTGCGGAACACCTTAATAAAGAAAACCATATTTTTAACCCAGATAATGGCATAAAATACCTTCATATAGCTGGGAAAGGACGTAGACTAGATGGACTAGAAGCTATAGAAGTGAACAGAATGAAGAAAGATAATATAATTAATGACCAAATTTCCTTATCGACATCACCTATTTTAAATTATTTTAAGTGACATACCTTCGATATAATTTATATTTTTTGCCATTTACTTAAATGTATAACAATTGACATACCTTAAAAAATTTTGACTACTTGTAATTTGTATTATGTTGACATACTGTACATTTCTCTGCACTGTGACATCCTAACATTATTGTATACTGTCGGTACCCACATCAACTTTAAATTATTATTTGTCGGTACCTACATATAGCTTGTAATCAAAATATAAAGTAATTGCCTGAAGATGAGTAATTCGAAACCGGTTGCAATTTAATAAAAATTATATAATAAAGTGGAACTAGTGTACAAAAAGTGATTTAATTCATAAATAAATATACTAACAAAAAATAAAATAAGTACTAAAAAAAACTATACTAATAACATACGTAATAAACTGATATATTCGCAACATTCAAATCTGTAATACGTAAATTAAGAAAATGTTTATACGATGCATGATATAAGGAATCAATAAAAAGCTTTATTATTATTAGGGGCACGGGTTTGGTACAGGTGGGGTAGAGGTATGATGCAGTTACCTTAATACTAAACTAAAATAAATACCTAATTGTAGACAAATACACACAGCGCTTTGCTCAGTTTAGGGCTAGATAGCTCTAAACTGAGCAAAGCTTGTATTATGGGTGCTAGATAATTGATATAGTACTTGTACACTTTTTTTTAAATACATACTTATTAAACATAGAACCGTTACAGAAATTAAAATTCATCATTTAAATTTCTGCCCGGCCGGGAAACGAACCCGCAACCTCTTGTATGGCAAACTAGCACGTTAACCACTGAATTACTCAGGACGTAACACACAATCGTACTCCTGACATATTCCTGCCATACCCCTACGGTAAATCTACCGTACCCCTACTATCTCTATCTCCTCTCTACGCGTCCTTGGACCCCGCCTCACCCCCCTCAATATAATAACATTTTCAATTCATTATTATTAAATAATAAATACCATAATAATAGTTAGAATTTTATCGAAATATTAATATCGACAGGAATTCGATTTTGTCAATCCCTAGCGTAAATGTAAATTTAGAGAGGATTTACACGCAATGTATGTATGTGGTAGTGACCGATTGACTAATCACCGCGCTCCGTTTGACTTTGCGTGTGCGTGCGTAAGCCTGTGCATATTAAGTTGCATGAGTAGTGGTAAAAATAGTGGGGTCGGGAACGGCGGCATCGGTTTCGGTACTAATGGCGAAGATGCAACTTCTATCGTGTTCTGTGGTCTGACCAGTGCCTCTAACCGCCCGTTTCTACCTGGGTCGCCTCAACTGTATGTTGGGTCGATTCAGTAAAATGTCCCTTAGGAACAAGCGAACCCTCTACAAGGTTTGCATTCGACCGGTGTTGACTTACGCCTCCCCCGTCTTCGCTCATGCGAACTCTCTCGTCATTAAGAAACTGCAAATTGTGCAGAACATCTTCTGCCGTAGGGCAACGGCGGCTCCATGGTACGTCCGCAATGCGGATCTACACAAAGAAATGGACCTGCCTACCTTGCAGCAGTTTTTTAAAACGCTCTCCGAGACCTTTTTCAAGGCCGCGGAGGAGCATCCCAATCCGCTTGTGCGAGAGGCAGCAGCCTACTCTCCCCGCCCGGTCTCCGGCCATGTGGTACGGAGACCGAGACATGTCCTCACGGACCCCCCCGACGAACTGTCGAGCGCCCTGAACCTCCTCCTAGAGGCTCGGAACGACTCGACAGAGCCCCTCCCTGCCGTTTCAGCGGCCCTCGTAGGCCCCTAATCCCAACCCACAGCAGCGGGACCCCCTTCTGGGGTCTCGCTATAATTTCTCCAGCGTATGCTCCGTAAGGAGTGACGTTGAGCGCACCCCGTCCCTACGGGATTTCGCATCCGATGGAACCTGAAAAGCCCTTCCGGCTACATGTGCTCCCAGGGGGTGTTTAGCACGTATGCGCCTAGGTCCCTTTTTTGGCGAGTCGTGCGTAACCAGTCCGGCCGGCCGGCTGGTACTCATAAGAGTTAATCTCCTCCCTCCCAACCGCTATACCGGAGGGTGCCCATATCCATTGCGTTGGGCGCAAAAAAAAAAACAGTGTCTCTGTAGTCAATAAAAAATAAACCGTTGCGTGATTTAGGAGGAGATAGCGGATATACGTATAGACTATAGATATATTTTAGTGCGTTCCCTGATATATTGATCAGGTCATCAGATCAGATCTGAATGAATGCCTTCAAGGCTAGAGTGAATAGGGTGTTCCAAGACGGGCATGCTCCATCTTCGGCCGCATCGGCACTTACCAACAGGTGAGATGGCAACAGGTTATCTATTTTCATGTATATTTGGCGGTGAAGGATAAGATAGCCGCCAATGTTGGCAAGCGAAGATGGGGAGAAGGGAGAAAAGGGTAATTACCCACCTGGCCGGGTGTTGTGACCAGGGGACATGTCGCTACATATACTTACTTTACCTACATGCATACAAATGCGTTGTAGGTTTGTTGGATTAGTAGATATCTAACCCACCAGAATAGTATCAGGCATTCTACGTATCGATAAAAAGGAGATAAGCGGTCATTTGTGACACGCTGAGTGCGCTAGTACCGCGCGTCGCGAAATAAAAATGAATTAAGTATTTGCTTCATTTATGAAGCTAAGTTTACTTAGTTCGAGTTCAAAACAACACAACCAGTCGAAGGTAGGTTACAACTTTTTTATTTTCGGTTAGTTGAAGTATTTATCAATGCAAGGTTTCACCGGCCGAGTCCACAAGCATGGAAAAAATTACAACTACGCTGCACGCGGCTCCTTGAGCTTACTCGATAATGTAATAAGTTATTATAATTTTCCGTATTTGTAAGCCATTTTTCTATATAAAATACTTTTTCTTTCAATCTGCCTACCTGGATGAGCTCATTAAATGATCCCTTTGATTCCCGTAGTTTTTTAACATTTGATAAGAGATTAATTAATTTTTGAATTGGAGTTTGTGTTTGAGTTTAAAAAGAAAAAATGTATTTTTTCGGAAAGAGTAAAATAATACATTAGGTATATCAAAATAGAGTATTCCTATTATTTCACTCAGGGGCGCTTGTTGCTCTGCTTTTTTTTAATTACATTGTTATCTACTTGTTACCTAATAAAAAAAACATCTTGACGTTCTGATTGAATTCTCGCGCACGAGGGCCCGGTCCGCCTTGACCACGATCCAGGATTTCGCAGATCGGGTACAGTGGAGCGACTGCCATCTGACCTCCGTGAACCCGTGAACCGGAATGACAGATGGAACGGAACTTTGTTGAAGTAAATCAACCTACATTTCGATATACCTGTACGAGATACCTACTATGACAAACTGAACGTAGCTTGAACACACTTGAACACAATTATGTAACGTTTTTTATAATTTTGAGAATCTGATATTTTTTAAAGTAATTTTTTCCTCTTTACAAACTTGTTCAAACAAACAAATTCTTATAAACATCAAATAGACGTAGGTAACGCTGTCAAAATTTTCTCCACTGTGTTTGTACCCACTTTTAAAATTTTAATAAACCAAAATGAACCCCATTTTACTTCTTAAGCGTATAACCGGTACGTACTACAATAATATAATAAATTATAGATTATGTAATAAGTTGAACGTCGGTGGATTGATAGGTAGCGGGCCAGATTCGTTGGCAAAAGTTACCTACCGGGTTCGAAGTCCAGTGCACCGAGTTCACGGAGGGCAGATGGTACCGTGAACCTCCGTGAACCTGTTAACAGGGGAACCTGACCAGAGATACTTCTATAATTTAGAAAAATTCATTTGTACGTATATACCAACGTGGTTGTCCAGTGCAACCACGTTGGTATATACGTACAAATGAATTTTCTATAATTTAGAAAAATTCATTTGTACGTATATACCAACGTGGTTGCACTGGACAACCACGTTGGTATATACGTACAAATGAATTTTTCTAAATTATAGAAGTATCTCTGGTCAGGTTCCCCTGTTAACAGGTTCACGGAGGTTCACGGTACCATCTGCCCTCCGTGAACTCGGTGCACTGGACTTCGAACCCGGTAGGTAACTTTTGCCAACGAATCTGGCCCGCTACCTATCAATCCACCGACGTTCAACTTATTACATAATCTATAATTTATTATATTATTGTAGTACGTACCGGTTATACGCTTAAGAAGTAAAATGGGGTTCATTTTGGTTTATTAAAATTTTAAAAGTGGGTACAAACACAGTGGAGAAAATTTTGACAGCGTTACCTACGTCTATTTGATGTTTATAAGAATTTGTTTGTTTGAACAAGTTTATAAAGAGGAAAAAAATACTTTAAAAAATATCAGATTCTCAAAATTAAAAAAAACGTTAAATAATTGTGTGTTCAAGCTACGCACATGCTTGGAACTCTCGTTCAGTTTGTCATAGTAGGTATCTCGTACAGGTATATCGAAATGTAGGTTGATTTACTTCAACAAAGTTCCGTTCAATCTGTCATTCGATTTACTTTGACAGGTTCCGTTCCATTCTGTTTGCGCGCGGATTCAGGTACAACTTAATCGATATCAGCCGTCTACAGCTTATCTCTCTAGTGATATACCTATTTATCATTAAAACCATTCAAATGACGTCAATACTAAAAGTATTCAAATGATATAGATAGACTAGTGACGTCATACCTAACGATGTGGTTTCAAGTAGGTACGCTACGATAGCAAAAGACAAAATATTAGACGACAACGATAATTGTGAAACATAATGTTTTGAACTATCGCTGTTATTTTCACACATTTTAAAGGTATATTCTGGGTTTCCTACTACGTATTTTTGTTGGCTTCGGCCGCTTTATCTGAAGTAAGGAAAAACATAATGAAGAAACCTGGAAATTCAGGCAACTAACTATCTATATAATATGACTAACCATGATCCAATCAGGTCAGGTTCCCCTGGCAGCAGGGCCACGGAGATCAGATGGTAGTCGCTCCACTGTAATTATCTGATCGTCAAATCCTAGATCATGGTCAAGGCGGATCTCGGGCCCTGGTGCTCGAGAGTACAACCAGGACATTAACGCCAAGATTATTATTAATTGAGCTGACACTAAAATTGATAGTTTCGACGATAGAGTTTTGAATTTAACGAATTTCTTAAAGATTTTGGCGAGCTTTTTCTGCGCTCGTATAAGTGATAAGTTAAAAAGGCTTAAAAAATCACCTTAATTACACTTATATAAATTATTCGTTTATTTGTTTACAGGTCCACACTACACTTGTACGAAGAAAGTAAAATATGGATAATCAAAATAATGGATCGACGAGCAATAGAACAGCTGACAACCCTACACCTGGTTGCAGCACAGAAATCACGGTCCAGGGTACACAACCAAACGAAACCCCTGTTTCAGAGCCCATGGAAAATAAAAAGAAAGTCCTGTTATACCCATGCGACGTTTGCGGCAACAATTTCTTCTCAGAGTCATCCCTGCATAGCCACAAGAAAAAAAATACCGTCAAGCATGACCTCGTATCGCTCCAATGCAAGATATGTTCGTATAAATTCACAAAACGCACATTCTCTATGCATTTGAAGAACCATCATGAAATCCAAAAGCTGTCTAAAGACGATTTCGAGGTCAGAATACCTAGTTATGATGTGGGAGTGGTAGATGAAAGTGAATATAGAAAGCGAAATCGACAGTACAAGGTATACGAATGTGCTGTTTGTGGTCTTTGCATGAAGGACACCAACAGTATAAAGCCTCACTTCGAGAATAATCACGAGTGCATCATACTGAGATGTCCCCACTGTCCAAGGGCCTGCGCCGAAGACTATTTCGATACACACATCGCCATACACGAAGAGTTAAGAAAAGCGGGGCTCGCCCATTGTAAATTCTTCTGTACTGTTCCCGTGAATGATACATCCTTTCTGCGAGGTCCCTCGAACAAAAAGTCGGGAAACGACAAAAAGAAAGGTGTCAAGCGTCGGGTTGAGTCTAGTGATTCTGCGAGTAGTGCCTCTGAGGATGAGGATGATAATGACTCAAAGGCAGCAGAAAACGGAAAGAAATCGAAGAAGTCAGGGTCTACAGATGAGAAGGCGGAAGGAAAAGAAACTCACAACGCCGGTACAAGCTGTAGCGAGCAAGCTGCAATAAAACAGAGTACGATATTCCAATGCCAATTTTGCAAGGTCTATTATGCAATAGAAAGCAACGCAATTTCCCATGTCGTAGGTTGTTCCGGAACTGTTCCGGAAGACTTAGTTCGATGTAATATATGTACTACTGAACGGAGTTTCCCACGGGACGAATTGGAGGTTCATAGATCACGGGATCATGAACCTAATACTTCTATTGAAATAAAGAAGCTGGCGCGGCCGCAAAAAGAGAAATAAAATATCACGGTCTTCGATATAATAAGCGCACGCCCATAGATAGCTAAGCGCTTGGTCGATGCATCTAATGATTAGAAAGCTGGCATCTACTTTGGACAGAGGATGAGCCTCGCTATTTAGCGGGTTAATGCGGCCAGCCTTCTGGGCACTTATCCGGTTGCTTGGCAAATTTTTTATCATTAACTAACTTTAGTTTTCTTTATATTTTCTTATTAAGTAAGTAAGTTTGTATTAGTTATTAAAGTTGTAAGTATTTGTTTTAACGTAAATAATGTTATTCTTGTGAATAAATAACAAGTATAGTTATTTTAACCAATGCCTATTAAAATGTAAATCTTTGCAAAACAATAATTTTTTTTTTATATCATCATCACAGCCCGTAACAGTAGGTACACTGCAGGACTTAGGGCCTCTCCCACGAAAGGGGAGGTTATTGCCATAATCTCCACGCTTGGTTTAAATATAACAATGGAAAATGCTGCAACCCATTTTCCAGACTACGGAGATCTTTAGCATCGAAAACATTAGTCGCCTCGTACGACACCCATGAGTGTAAGGGGTTGGTGCTATTCTACTCTTCCGGACACCACACGGCAAATTTTTTTATATATCCGCGCGCAATCAGAATGGGAAGAACCTTGTCGACGTAAATCGAAATGTAGAGTGATATACTTCAAGGATGAGGTAGTGGATGGTAGAGCTCGTCTAATCTAAAATGACGCGCCCCACTATCGCATTAACGCACACGAGCAAGTTTAAAATATGGACGGAATACATATACAAATGCCGTTCTAATTGGTCATTCAGTTGCCGGTGAAATTCAAACGTAGGAGCACGCGTCGTTCATTGGCTCCCACACAGATGAAGTGTCGTTATCAATATTTGCACTCACACATCGAAATCAACTAACTAAGTAGTGGGGCGCGTCATTTTAAACTAAACGAGCTCTACTTCCCACCCATTCTGAATATAAAAAATATTATAAAAATAGCTCGAATGTTAAGCCTTCTTTTGTGTGCATCTAAGCTTACAAAGCTTGGTTTGGTAGTGGTAAAATAACTAACCTACGAGTATATTATATATTATTAAGTATTCCTTTCCCTTTACAAATTAAATAAATATGCATGGACAAATTCAAACAGCGCCATCTAGCCCCAAAGTAAGCATAGCTTGTGTTATGGGTGTAAGATTACTTATTATATATATAAACAACTTATTATTTTCTTTCACACAAAACAATGTTACAAAGTTAAGACCTTAAGATAGTTCAGAAGGGAAAGCTTGTCTGTGCAAGATTACTCTTCCAGCCAACTTGAGAGGTGTGGAAGCGATATCAAGGGTACTTGAGCATGTACTTTCAGCTATAGTGTAAAAAAGCTAATATGAACCTAAACTAAATTCTTATATACTTATATACAAAATGGGATCATTACTATTGTTAGAGTAAATGCTTAGGTAATCGGATACCTTAACGATTTGGTAACGTGTAATAAATCTAGCCCGCATGCCCGCCTAGAACAGAACTACACTGATCGTTTGCTCACTATTTCCTTTTATAGGGTTCCTCATTGAAGCCACTGACTATTTCTAATTCCACAATGGAATTACGTCTTAGAAAAATAGAAAATAAGTATTTGAGTTGCGGCAAATATTATAGGGCACTTTCAATTAGTCCTTGGATAAAACGTTTTAATGGAATCTATTCTGAATGATGAAATCACCTGTTTTATCCATAGGTATTTTCAAATGAATTCTGCCAAAATGTGGACCATCGCCATGTCGTCAGCCAAAACGGTTAAGGGTCCAAAATCGTTTATACATTCACACTATACATTTACACTCATTGCACGATCAAATCAGAAATGAGAAGACCCGAACCAAGGTCACTAACATAGCCCGAAGGATTGCCAGGCCCACAGGCAGGCAGTAAAGTTCCCGAGTGGCGACCACGTACCTGAAAGCGCAGCGTGGGTAGGCCCCTCACACCAGGTGGACCGACGACTTGGTAAAGATGGCATGTACCAGCTGGATGAGGAAGGCACAGGACTGGCCTTTGCGGAGATCGCTTTGGGGAGGCCTACGCCCAGAAGTGAGCGCTTCCGGTTGATATGATGATGATGACGATACAAGATATTTTCTAAATCCCCAAACACTGGCGCATGTTATTTTTGACGTAACTACTACAGGAAAACTTCATCATAATTTTTTTAAATTCTACATTTTTTTATTCAGTGACAAACAGCACACAGCCCACCTGATGGTAAGTGGTAACTTTCGCCTTCAACATCTACTATTCATTTATTCAGGTCCTGCAACTTGACAGCTACTAACCTAACAAAATTGCAGAACCGCAGGTGCGTTGTCACTACTATAAGGAGGAAGATGAAATGCCTCATGCCTGTAATTTTGCTGGCTACCTTATCCTTCAAACCGGAACACCACAATGCAAGCATTGTTGCTTGACGGCAGAAATAGATAAGGCAATGGTACTCATCCAGGCGGCCTCCTCAGGCTTGACAGAGTCCTGCCACCTGATGAGTCATCATGACCCGTGTGGAAATCCGAGTGAAAACGGTTTATCTAAAAAAAGCCGCCAGGGTACCTAGTGTGGAACCCTGCGGCACACCATACATCACTCCACTAGTGCAAAACATTGTTATCTCCGCCGTTTTTTCCTGAATTTATGAAACTTAGATAACCGCCATCAGTGGGTCGTCAATTTCTTTTTGGCTCACATTTTTCTCGCTAAACAAGTTAGGATAAGGGTAATTTCTTGACATTTTCCTCCAGAATAAACGGGAAGTTTTATAAGGAAAATGTAAAAAAACTTCATCCTTTTAAAGTTAATCAAGGTTTATAGGAAATTACTGAATTATTTGGTGTTTCTTTCTTCATAGCAGTTTCAGATTTTGTTAAGTAGGGCAAAATAAAACAAGCTCATTCACTCTCTTTATCGTTCGCCTCAATTAGGTTTAGGTACAAAATAGAGCAGTACTCATTAATATATTTTGAAATTTTTTATTTTATTTTATTACTAAAACTTACAGCTGAATTGTTGGATAAGTGGGTAACACACAGCCATTTACAAATTTTCAGTTAGTAGTTCACCATAATTTTACTAGTAGTTTACCATTCATATCTTGGACATGTCCATTTTTAATTTACGTGGGTACTAAATATAATATATTGATGAACGATGAGTCTTGGCCAACACAAAGATGTTCCATTCGCCTCTGTCCTGTGCCACCTCCTGCCAACAGTCAGCCCGGAGATCCAACAGATCTCTTTCCACTTCGTCACTCCAGCAATACCTGGGACTTCCGAGCGGTCGCCTACCACTGGGACGTTATAAGTATGCTTTCTTCAATGCCCGATCCTCTCCCATCCCCTGTACGTGGCCAAGCCAGCGAAGCGTATATACGAGTAGCCTAGTAAAGTAACTATATTACTGACTAGTACCCTAGTATCATCTAGTAGAGCTCGTCTAGTCTAAAATGACGCGCTCCACTACTTAGTTAGTTGATTTCAATGTGTGAGTGCAAATATTGATAACGACACTTCATATGTGTGGGAGCCAATGAACGGCGCGTGCTCCGACGTTTGAATCTTACCGGCAACTGAATGACCAATTACAATGGCATTTGTATATGTATTGCGTCCATATTTTAAACTTGCTTGTGTCGCAGTGGCGTAGCGTGCCCTTCGGGGGCCCCGTATCAATTATTGTGTAGGGGGCCCCCTAGCAGATACCCCCAATGTACTAATGAGTAACTTAAATCCTAGTCTCTGCTTAAGTCAATAAATGGACAAGCATAGCGAGCTCTACATTTGTGTGACAATAGTCTCTAACAGTCAGTTTCGCGAGGCTAGGTGGGGCTAGGAATGTTTGATATATTGGCCTTTGGCTTGGCTATATTAATACCTTGCGCGATTATAACATATATCATTGAATGAGCGAGCGCAGCGAGCTCGAAAGTTTTGTAATTTATCCATTAAAGCCTGGCGCGATTTAAATAAAAAAATCCGTAAAATCAGCAAAATGGCGCCGGGCTATCTCGAAATTTTTGGCGAGAATTTATAATAAAATTAACTTCGCGCGCGCTAATGAGCGAGCGTAAGAACTCGAAATTTCCTGATATTTTGGCTATCAAAACGTTCCATTATTAACTTGAAAACAGACAAATTCAAAAATTTATTGCGTGTGAGCCAAGACGATTATGCGTGTGGGCGTGTGGGCCAAGGTATATTATGAACCAGGTCCATATGACCCGTTTAAGAAAGAACGGAGTAAGGAGTTTCTTAAGCCTTTGGTGCTACCGATAGTTCTGAAATAATGAAATTTTCAATATGAGATCAAAGTTGTTACCATTTTTTCCATCTGATAGGCGCACATTTTACCCAAAATTCAATGAAGTAATAAATGAGTGCGCGTGGAGGGCACTACGTTGTCTTGTTGTTTTTTTTCAATAAAAATGATAAATATCTCTTTAACGAAAGGTGAATGAAAACGGATTGTATCACTTTATTTCAATTGTCTTTTTTGCGGAGGGGCCTCCGACCCTGGTCTGAAATTCTATAAAATAATTATTTTTATCGGGAAATAGGAAAAGTTTAACTGAAATTATGGATAACGAGTTTTTGCTTACACACGTTTGGGGGCCCCTATGGCCCGGGGGCCCCGTATAATTGATACGGCAGATACGGCGGTAGCTACGCCCCTGCTTGTGTGCGTTAATGCGATAGTGGGGCGCGTCATTTTAAATTAGACGAGCTCTACCTACCTATCTACTCAAGGCTCGTAATGAAAAGTTTCAGTGCAATCTTAGTTAAAAAATGCAATAATATGAAAACTTTCTCAATTTTCGTGAGAGCGAATCGCTCTAAGCACTTATTTAGGTATTTTATATTCGTAAAATGAAAAAAGTTTAATATTAGTTAGGTTAAGTAAGGGTTTTTGTTTATTGTAGGTACCTAGTACTACTTTTTTGGCTTTAATTGTAAATAACTTTTATGTAGATATTGCTGCACGGCTAGCACAAGTGTGCCCGAGACATAGCTCGTGCCGCGAGAGAGCCTTTGTCTCCTTCTCTCAATACTAAGATGAAAGAGATAGCAACGTCTATGTCGCGCCTCATCGCGCGCGAGAGCAAATCTGTTTTAAATAAAACTATTATGACTCAAAAAAGTTTTATAATAGTGATAATGACAATGTGAGATCCTCTACTAGCTTTCATACATTAAAATAAAGATAGACTGGGGCAGTTTATCTTAAAACGATTTCGCGGACAAAAGCTAGTCAGCTAAATGGCAGAGGTAGTAATTGATAGTCGCAAATCTGAATAGGCAATAAGCGCCCACATAGGTTGCTCGCACACGATACACTTGCTGTTTTCGATAGTTTTTGAACATAGATTCTGAGCTAGCTATAATTATTTCTGTATCTGCTTATTCAAACGTTTTTGGAGTTGACGTCACGGACGTTGTCGCTTACTCATACACTGTGTATACATTGTGTCTTTAAAAATACAACATTGCATATTTTCTTATATATTTATTGTTAAATACATCAAATAGTACAGTCAATTCGGTGGTATTAAAGTTCAAGTGTTAAATTAAAAGCATATTATAATAAAACACAATCAGTTAAAATAGTGCAGTTCGTTGACCTTGTTGCGGGTACCCACACATATAAACATAAACCGGTAAATCAGCTGTTTCGCGTAAATTCGCTGAAATACATCTTCAAGCACTATGGTTGTGAAGTGTCATGCGTGCGGGAGGTTCCTGTCAGCAGTGGAGGCGGTGGCATGCTCGAGATGCCAGCGTACGAACCACCGGGAGTGCGTGAGTGTGCCTGTGGGAGTACAGGTATGCGAGTCCTGGCGGTGCCCGGAGTGCCAGGAAAAAAGCCCCGTAAAGGCTAGCACCCCTGTTCAACCTGGAGCACCTTCAATGGTGGAGGCCATGGACACTGGTGCGTTGGAGAGTACGCATCTAGACGCCACGGCATACATGGACACGTCAAGGGTGGACACCAGCGTGCACGACATGCAGGGGACAGTGCTGCGGGAGCTACGGGAGCTACGTAACGAGATACGGGAGGCGCGGCAGGAATTTCGCGAGCTAAGGACCGACGTCGTGGAGCTAAAGGCGCTGGTGGTACGCTGTGACGGGCGAGTGGATGCCGTGGAGTCGCGGATCGACGCTTTGGAGAAGAAAATGAAGGACGATGAGGCAGCACAAAGCGTCCAGGCGCTCGAGGCAACCATCGCCCGGCTGAAAATAGACCTATCAGACCGCGAGCAGGATGCCCTTGGGAATGACGTTGACGTAAGCGGAGTCCCAGAAGCTAATGGGGAAAATGTTGTTCACATTGTGCTAGGGTGTGCGGCGAAAGTTGGGCTTCATTTGGACGAGCGCGACCTCGTGAGCTGTCAGCGGGTAGGGGCCATCCGGGAGGCTGGTGGCGGGGCGGTTCGCCCGCGCCCGATCGCGGTGCGGCTGGCGCGCCGGTCCCTACGGGACGAGCTGCTAAGGGCTGCGCGGGTGCGACGTTCCCCTACCACAGAGGGTGTCGGCGTCGCAGCTAACCCGGCGCGCTTTTATGTAAATGAGCGGCTCACGAGGGAAAACAGGCGACTTCTCTACGCGGCGCGGGAGTCGGCTCGCCTCCTGGAATGGAGATATGTCTGGACACGGGAGGGCCGAATCTACGCGCGTAAGGCTCAAGGTGATCCGGGCCATCGCATTCGCACTGAACCGGATATCTTGCGTGTTTTTGGGGCTGGCTGCGTTAGTCTCTCTAAGATCGACCCCAAGCCCTAATGCCAACGCTTCGGAACAACTTATATCTTCGCGGAACTATATTTGTTTGTTGTATTTTGTCTATTTCTTTTACCGTATACTTTGTGTTGTTCAGTGCCGTTGCATGTGTAATGATAAACATCACACACTATATAATCAACTCACATTTAATATTTACATACTCACACAATATACAGGGTGTTTCATAATACATGTATAAAGCCGAAAGGGTGTTAAAGTAGAGCTTTCAAAGAGTGCACTGGCGACTTCATTTTATCCGGACATTGAATTTAAATTTTAATAAAAAAAATTAATTTTTAAAGATAAATAACCATATCGACTACGTTGAAGCGCAGCTCTATTTCAAGTTGATGATCATATAAAAAACAGGTTAATAACCTCGTGCGACCCCTATCGAAACAAAGCAACCTCCTCAAGCCTACTACCAGGAGCCTAATGCTGCGTACACACCGGGCGATGTGTGACGCGCACCAGTTTCGACTAACGATTGTCCGTTGGCGTGTGCCAGCCGGCAATCCGCAGTGCAGCGTGGCGGTAACATCAAACGGATAGAAGTAATCATCCAATCGCAGTTTGGGCGGATACCGAAGGCCAACAAACAAACGTGCAAATACGAGCCCGAATCGGTTCCCAAAACTCCCAAAGATCGTTTGCTTGACCACGAAATGCAAGTATTAGACCTTAGAAGTCCAAATAATTCGGCCGACAGCCCTTCGTTGGCGTACGTTGAGTGTGTACACACCATAAGGACGAGTAATAACCTCGTGCCATTCATATCAAAACAAACCAACCTCCTTCATCTTACTACCAGGCGTCGTACTAAATGTTACCTACTTATGAATAGGCTCTACCAAATTAACTAGGAACTTGCCTACACTAATTATTTTCGATAGGTAGGTATGCTTAAATAGTCGGAGCGTCGGTGGCCTAAGGTTGCGGTATCCGACTCGTACGCGTGAGGTACCGGGTTCGAATCCCACTGCCGCCATGTACCACTAACTCTTTTCTAAGTTATGCACAGTAGCTGAATACTAACCGATGCTTTTACGGTGAGGGAAATCATCGTGATGAAACTTACACATTCAGTTCAGACGACTGAATGTGTAAGTAACCATGATCCAATCTGGTCAGGTTCCCTTGGTAGCAGGGTTAGGAGCCAGGAATGTCAGATGGCAGTCGCTCCACTGCAATTAATTACCTAATCTGCCAAATCCTAGATCATGGACCATAGTCTAATAATTTTGTGGAGAGAAAAGAATTTGTTACAGTGGAGCGACTACCATCTGACCTCCATGACCCTGCTACCAGGGGAACCTGACTCGATTGGATCATGGTTACAATTTCAGTTGCCAGAATTTGCAGATTTCATCATGATGTTTCCCTCACCATAGGAGCATCGGTTAATTTCAACTAATGTACATAACTCAGACAGTGGCGTGCCTAGGGGTTCAGAGTAAGGCAAGCCGAGAGATGAAGTTTGTGTAGTTTTTACGGTTATTAAAAATAAATCCATCCCCTTGCCACATTACGGAAATAATTTGTTATTTTCTGGGAAATGATTATAAACTTTACCTTTTCCATGCAAATCAAAACTTGTGCACATTTTAAACCATCACAAGGGACTCTACTTCGTCTATTGTTAATCAATCTAATTAAATCACTTTTACTACAAAACACAACACAAACACAACAAAAAACTAATTACTTATCCGCCCAAACGGCTCAAACAAAACAATAGTGAAGTTGGTACGTATTACAGCATTCAACAAACGTACCTACTGCGCATGCGCGAAGTTGCCAATTTCAAAGATCCGTGTACAACTTCAAACGCATGCAGGGCTTAAAGTCTCGTACAATTTACCATATAAACAAACGTATAGTTATATCTCATTATAGGACAGTTTTCATATGTAAGAAAGAGACATACCGGCCGGAATCAAAGCCCGCTTACAAGCCAGCGCGTGCGAGCGAGATGACTGACCGAGTCTCAATTTCCTCAACTTGCGTGTGCGTTCGGATCGTGTTTCGTAACCTGGGCGCACGATGGCGCTGCTTTGCGGCGCGGCAGTTTGAAATGCATTAGGAGCGCGAACTTTAAATACTTCGCGCTCGCACTATCTTTGATTTTTTATCGATAATTATTTTTATAAGGCAAGCCCGGCTTTTGGGCTTGTATGACAGTAACGCCACTGAACTCAGAAAAGAGTCATTGGTACATTGCCACAGCGGGATTCGAACCCGGCACCGCTTACGTCGGATACTCAACCGCCCAGCCACCAATGTTCTTGAAAAACATACTAAAGATAGCTACATAACTAAAACAGAATTCGTTCAATTGATAAATCGTTCTACACAAATAAGTAGGTACTATGTCCTACTAAAATGGTTCACTCATCTAGGGACCTACGTAGCGTAGGGAACCACTTATGAGACTAGTTTTGTTGAAACAGATTACAGACAGGTTTTACTAAATACCTACATGTTTTCATGAACAGATAAAAGCGTTGTCTTTTCTGCCTATTTCCCGTCGGAAAAGAACCTCCTAACGTTACGATTAGGTACTAGCTAGGTAGCATATCTTAAAGTCTAGCTAGAACCTAGACCTTTAAAGCATGTAGGTACGTACCTTTTTAAAGTTATTTTATGAAAACAAACAGCGTCAGGTGCCATACTTTCTTGCTTTCTTGTGGCTCGGATGACTGATAGGTATTAACTATCAAGTAAGCTTGCACTCGTATCGTAGCGTAGCTAGGTAGGTACACTCCATACACACAGATACACAACACTACGCAGGCTCTGGTTGCTATGCAATACGTAAATAGGTAGGTACCATGGTGTTTGGCCTACTGCTAGCTTGCATTCATACACAGAATAATGATTATCACAATACTTAAACGTTGAACGCTGAACACAGACAAGACTACGTTAATACTGGTACCTGAAGCTATAAATCATTCGTTCACATCGTTAACACTCTTATCACAGTTATCTTCACAATAGGTACTTAGGTATCCTACAACTATAACGCAACAATCATTTCGGTCACGCGAAAAGCTAAAAACTGAATGAACGAATACGACGCGAAAGTAGGCAAATTTCGTCAATGGAAGTCGCGCCGTGGGTCAAACCACAAAATAAAGAACGGCCCGCCAAAGTATTCTATTTTTAGATTTTGTAGCTTTCAGTTTCTATTTTGATGTCAAAAGCGCCGCCACAGCTCCGGCGCCGGCCTTGACCTTGACGGCACGTGCAAAAGGATTCGTACTTAGGGATCCGTGTTTTAGGGGTCTAACATATTTCGCCTTTTATGTTCTCTCGTTTTATGTTCTCCTGGTAGTTGCACCATAATGTTGATTTTTTTTTATTTGTTAAAGTGAGTCTCAAGCGAATCCAACTGTGGGCTTAATAATAATCCTTATGGCGATGGCCTACATTTGCTTATCACGATTTTATCGGGTAGTTTGGTACAATGACAGTAACCTAGACAGTAATTTCTAAAATTGTGTTTGGGTCCGTGCTCCACCTAGGTGACCTAGGTTCTCCAATTGGGTGAAGCATGGGATATTTACAGGTAAAGCTCCATCAACTAAGAATCATTAAGTTAATTTTAGTTGATAAGAAATGTTCGTGAAAACGATAGGTACGATTACCTACGCGACACTGAAACATGACTGACAGACATGACATGAGAAAGCAAACTCGTAAAAAGACAAAGATGTTACATTCATTAGAGTTTGCTACATTAATATGCTACAGTAATTTGAATAAGACTACTTTGCTATTAGTTAGGTGGTGGTGCACTTTCGTAAAAACTATGAATGAACCTTTTGAATTAAAATCATAATTGATTACAATATTTTTTTGTACAGAACCCTCGAAACCAAAAAATACAAAACGGATTATTTAGACCTCCTTAATATTGCGCCTAGTACGTGGGGTGTCCATAAAATAAGCCAGTGCAAATACAGGCATGACGCATTTCATCTTAGTCCTCACAGTGACAACCTATCTGCTGTTCTGCATGTTTGTTGCCTGCAACCTAAATGCTTAAATCCTAGTACGTAAATAGTGTTGCTAGGTATTTTTTCAGCTATTCAAATTTAATATTCACCTTCTTGAATTCAAACATGAGTAGAATTTAATAATTACTATTAAATAGGTACTAAAATGACATCTTTCCTTATTTCGGAGCTGGCGGAAAAGTTCAACGAGAAATGCATAAACTTGTGCCAAGACTCACCACATGCATTCAACAGGATGTAAACTGAGTGAAAAAATAGACAAAAAAGTATAACAACAATATCGTGTAGTTTTGCTGCACTTTCCAAAAATATTAAAATCTAGTGAATGTACTTTATGGACACCCTGTGATATCAGTATCCCGTACATAGTCCACCTGCTTCAGTCATGACTGCCTAGTACAATAGAAGATATGGCGCAGACGCGAAATCAAGCTGTAACTTTTTTGCCTATTAATGTTTATTGTGTTTTCGCAATTAGTTTGAAGACTATGTACCTTGGTGCAACATTGTGTTGAAGGCAACAAAAAACAAATAAATTAAAGTAGAAACAAACATCGAAATGTCTTGTTTTTGTGCCGGACTGCTCACGAGCTGCTTGTAATAATAATTTTATTAACCAGCCACTTGAGGTATTGATCGTAGTGATCTTTAGATTGAATTTTAAAACTCATATGAAACGGTAGGTAGAAAAGACTTAAAGGCACAAAACCTATATCCTATCTGTAACTGGTAAAATTGTATTATTCAGTTGATTGACCTGATTATGAACTTGAGTGATCTATTACAACTGATTTCTAGAGATGCGGTCTTTCGTTTTCAAAATGTGATTATCGACATTGAAAAAGAAAAAGTTCGATAGTCATTTTCTCGGTAACTATTCCACGCACGAAAAAAATAATTGTACCTATCGTTTTAATACGTTTAGCACTCCATCCAGTTCACGGCTTTATACATGTATTATGAAACACCCTGTATACACTACCCATTCACTACTATCAACATTCATACTTACAATCAAAAACATTCCCATAACCTACACATCTTATTAACACGTCCAAATATTATAACCTACAATTGCCCTATTATGTATTTTCCTACAAATCGCGTTCACTGTCATCACTTACAAATACTGTATTCATTTTCTATATACGTACACTACCCACTTAGTCATACACATAAAATACACGACACCAATCGTACTACACATCCAAACCAACAGTTATCTAATTCACTGACGATCAAATGCAGTAACTATAAATTGAATTCTCTCACACCCGCATTAGGTATTATTATCAACATTCAATAACAAACGACTAAAGTTAGGTTTGCTAAACGCGGGTTCCCTAGGCACACGACACGACGAGTTCTTGGTGGCTATGGATCGTCACAGGGTCGACATAATGGCGATTAATGAGACCTGGCTGCGGGATAACCAGACTGCTAGAGCGCCGGCGGTGCCGAACTATCGTCTGCGGCATATTCCGCGATCGAATGACGTGCGCTCGCGCGGAGGCGGCGTTGGATTCTACGTTGCGCGTACAGTACACGCTCGCACTTTGCTACATCCGGACGCGCCCCTAGTCGAACAAATGTGGTTGCGGCTGTCTGTGCGCGGGTCCGTCATTGTTGTTGGGACTGCCTACCGGCCGCCATGGCTGAGCGTCGATACGTTTATCGATGCAATGACGGAATCATTGAGCGCATTTTCTTGGGCAAATAATATAATACTGCTGGGTGACTTTAACATCAACTTATTGGAGCCTAATACTACGAACACAAAAAAACTGCTGAACTTATTTTCTTGTTTTCGAATTTCTCAGTGTGTCACTCAGCCAACACACTTTACAGATACGAGTGCGACATTAATTGATGTAATAGCCACGGATCTTAAGGTCCGTGAGGTTGTAGTTGATTATGTGAGGGATCTTGGCAGCCACGCATTTCTTACGTGTGAAATAAATATTAATAAGCCCAAATTGACACCGTTTAATGTATTACGTAGGGACATACTATCAATAGATTTAGAACAGTTCAATGCTGACTTAGCTTTAATTGACTTTAACTACATTTTCTCACTGGAAGTTGTCGATGATATGGTGACTTATCTAAATCAATGCATTCTCACGCTATTTAACAAACACGCCCCGCTAAAAAATCGTAGAATAAAAGACTATCAATACCCGTGGATCACGTACAACATAAAACAAATGATGTCAAAACGCGACGAGGCCCATGCTCGCGCCCGCTCCTCTGGCCTAGATACACATTTTAGATATTATAAAGAATTAAAAAAGGTTGTTGAGGGGGCACTTGTGAGGGAAAAGCGAGCTTACTATGATTTTTATGTCAATTCTAACGTACACAACCCACGTAGCTTATGGTCTCACATAAAACGTAACGTTAGGATTCGAAGCGTTGGCGAGGTACCTGACCATCTACTGAAGAATCCAAATACAATTAACGATCACTTTTTAAAGGTTCCAGGCAGCCTGGATGTCTCTAGTATGGAAGTTGAGTACTTCAAAACCCACTGCGGTAACCTTAGTCAGTTTCAGTTGAGGACAGTAACAGAGGGGACTATTCACAAAACATTGAAAAGCCTTAAGTCTAACGCGGTTGGAGTTGATGGTATATCCTTGGATATGCTGTTAATGATGACGCCACACATTTTGCCCGTTCTTACTTCTGTTATCAATACCTCCATTGAAACTGGTCAATTCCCCACCGCTTGGCAGCATGCAATAGTCAGGCCATTACCTAAAACCAGTAACCCAGCCACAATAAGCGACTTGAGACCTATAAGCGTGTTGCCTTGCGCTTCCAAGATTCTAGAAAAGGTTGTTGGAGACCAAGTCCGTAAATACTTGGAGGAAAATGATATATTGCCCGTGGTGCAGTCGGGGTTCAGAAGACATCATAGCACTTGCACAGCTTTGGCTCAAGTGGTCGACGACATCTTGGAAGCGCAAGACAATGGCCAGGGGACTCTTCTGGCTCTCCTTGATTTTTCCCGAGCCTTCGATAGCATAGATGTATCTCTACTGTTAGCGAAGCTCAAATATTATGGTTTTTGTGGCCAGGCATTGAACTGGTTTGCCAGTTACTTCAAGCACCGTAAACAGCATGTTGAAACAATGGATGGGGGTGGGGTGGTGCATGAGTCTGGACAATCTGCTGTTATGAGAGGCGTTCCCCAGGGATCTATTTTAGGACCGATACTTTTCATCATTTACACAGCAGATATCACAATGGTCATTCGGCATAGCTTTTATCACATCTATGCTGATGACCTGCAGCTTTATATACCCTGTAGTCCTGGTGATGTAGATTCGGCAATCACAAGGCTAAATGAAGACTTGGATAATATAGCTAAATGGGCACAATCAAATTCACTACTTATGAACAGTAGCAAATCCAAGTTTATGATCCTAGGTAGCGGAAAGCAAATTGAGAAAATTGCAGCAAAAAATTCAATAGTGCAAATTCAAGGCGAACCCATTCAGCGCGTCAGTGAGGCACGAAATCTAGGGCTGACTCTGGATGAGCAACTTCGCTTCGAAAAGCATGTTTCGAATGTGCTAAGCCAATGTTTTTACAGGTTAAAGGTGTTGTACCAAATCAGACCGTTTATTAATACCAAGGTACGGATTCAACTTTGCGACACGCTTGTTCTCTCCAAGCTGAACTATATGGACATTGTTTATGGCCCTCGACTACTGGTAAAGACAAAGAAACGAATACAGCAGATGCAAAACTCATGCGCCAGGTTTTGCTTTCATATTCCTCCCCGCACTCATGTCACTCCATATTTGAATGAAGCTAGTATACTTAAAATGCATCACCGTAGAGAGCTACACCTAGCCAATCTCCTGTTCGGAGTAGTTCGTTACAGGACACCACCATATCTCGCTGATAAACTTTTGTGGACTAGCGATATCCAAAATGTCACCAGAGCCTCTCGGTATTCATTGGTGTTGCCTCGCCACAGAACAACCGCATTTCGTGGGTCATTTCAATTTGCAGCCACCAAATGTTGGAATGACTTGCCGCCGCCTCTGCGTAGTCTGCAATCATTGGTTACTTTTAGAAAACATTTCAAAATATTTCTACTGGATATTCAAAAGAAGCACATATAAAATATTCAACTTACCACAAGGGTTGCAGACTCACAGCGGGGCGTTGGCTGGGTCGTTTCGCATTGGGTATGCAAGGGATTACCAATACCAGATGTGTCTTTGTTTAGTACGCTCTAAGTCATTTCAATGTGAGTTATTTCAGTGACTTTAAACTTTAGGTTAGACATTGGTAGGTAGATATATATATCTGAAAAATACAGGGTAACATAATTATACTATTTTTCTGACATTTTCATTGACATTTATTTTATTCTGTTTATGTTTGACTAAATCCAATACAATTATAATATTAATATTCACCTGACACAATAATTTTCTTTTCTTTTTTCTAGGCTTGAGAGGTTAGGAATGTGGTCCGGTACATAAGTCATTATTGTATTGTTAACTCTTCGTTGCGGCCAATACATCCATACATGAAATTACACATTACACTAAACACGTATTTACACTCCACACGTTGTATTTATTTATTTAAAACGTCTTCGTCCGTGCCTCACTCAGCAGGTCTCACTGAAAACCAGCGCCCTGGTCTCCGCCAGGGCATGAAGCTGAGTGAGGTCCCTTTTACACACCACACCACATCCACATGCAACAGCTCTGTTCTTCAATTTTCTTCTATCTTTTGTTTGTCTAGTTGTTGTTTCCTCATGTCATGTTGTTTGTTATAATAATTTTGTTTGTGCATTTTTTTTTTTTTTATGTCACTTATTCTTAATACTTTTTTTTTTTTAATTTTTTGTTTTACGGCTCTGGAGTCGAGCCACTGACCTCAAAAAATACCTAATTGGAGGTCAGTGATTCTACCCCTTTGAGCCATTTGTAATGTGTTTGTGGTGTTATTGTGTGTAAATAAATGTTTTCTATTTCTATTTCTATTTCTATTTCTATTTTCTATTTCAAACCCTTGTCTAGTATTCGTGAGTATCGACGACAACGCAATTATTGGTATTTTCTTTGGTATTGATGGATTTGTTGTTGAGATATGTTTACGTTCCCCGATACATACTTAGATCAAATTAATACCATTTATTAAGAACATACAGTGATTACAAATTCGTATAGAGAAATTTAGTATACATTTATTTTATGTTATACGGCAGGCAAACACGCTAGCAGGCCACCTAATGGTAAGTAGTCACCGCCTTCTATGGATATCAGCAACAGCATGGGAGTTACCAATGCGTTGCCCGCCTCTGAAGAGACCTCTAATATCCCTCTTGAACGATCCCATGTCATAGTCCAAAGAAAACACCGTGGCTGGGAGCTCATTCCACATCCAAATCGTACGAGCGAGACACGTTTAGATTACCTGTTTTTGTCCAAAAAAGGTAAATAAAAGAGCGGACCCTGGGTTGCAGATTTACCGCAAGACGGAATTCACTGCTTAGCATGATAATGATGAGCTACTAGAAAAATATCTGTAGTAATACGATGCTAATTGCCATGATATAGCTAAGTATCATGGCCGTGTGGTGTCCGGCAGAGTAGAATAGCACCAACTTCTTACACTCGTGGGTGTCGTAAAAGGCGACAAATATTTTCGAGACAAAAGACCTAGAGTTTCCATAGGCTGGAAAATAGCCAGCAGCTTTTTCCATTGTTATATTTACAACACTGCGATCTCCAACCCGCCTGCCAAGCGTGGAGATTGTGGCAATAACAACCTTTTTTGTGAGAGAGGCCCTAAGTCCTGCAGTGGGTTGTCATTGGCTGTGATGATGATCATAAGTAACACACAACGATTCGTACCGCTTTTATTTTGACACATTAGTCATTACATTTGGTGCTGACTCCGCCGCAATGCAAAGGGACGTAAGTTTCGTAACTTACTTCTTATATTAGTTTTAACCAAATACTTATAAGTAATAAATATCTTTGTTTTTGTCGATTGTGAAGGTGTATTGAGAACATGATAAAATGAAGGAACGAAACACACAAGTCATCATATCAGCCGAAAGCCACTGCTGCTGCACTGCTGGGCATAGAGATCTCCACAAAGGCCGGTCCTGTGCCTTCCGCATCTAGCTAGTATCTACGATCTTTAGCAGGTCGTCGGTCTACCTTGTAGGAGGCCTACCCACGCACCGGTATGTGGTTGCCACTCGAGAACTTTACCATCCCATCGGCCATCTGTGCTTCAAGGTATGTGCCCTGTCTATGTCGGTGACCTTAGTTCGCTCGCGGATCTCCTCCGGTGTTTGTGTATTATTTGTACGCTTTTTACGCTTTATGTTTCAGCGTGTTCGGGGACAACTGCGAGCGCCGACGCCGCAGACGTAGGTAACACAAGCATGTCCTACATAAAGTATAATGTAGATTAAGTTAAAAACGTATACGTTTATACACACATTATAGCTACATTCTATCATCGCACCGCTCGCCATCGACAGGGAGTTCCTTGGAGCCAAATTGGGCGCGAACTGTGCAGTTCTAAAGTAACTTTCTGAGGAACTTTCAGATTGCACATAAATAATGTTATTTCATGAATTATCACTTGTTAAATAAGAATCTGATATTTACGGAGTCACTAATTTCAACGATCATCATTTTAATTTCTGTAGCGCCAATAATTAAAAACTTCACTTACACCGTTTCACCACATTGCGTGCTGCCGTTTACTTTATTGCACTTAATTAGGAGTGTCTTTGGTTTGCCCAGCTACACAGTAAACATAGTGGTAAAGAAAATTGAGCCTTATTGCTATTGGTTGAAGGTGCATGTGATGTAGCGTTGAGTTTGTTTCACTCCGGTCGTTCGGCACAAAAGGGCGGCATATGCTGTGAATGGCTGGTATAAGGGTTTGGCGCAGTGTTGGCGAGTTATAAGGAATAATAAGCTTTACTGTGAAGCGGCACTGGTCTGTGGCTGCGTGCTTGTGAGACCGACAAGTTTTTTTTTATACCACTAAGGTGGCCGAGAAGCTCACGGCCTGCCTGATGGTAAGCAGTCACCGCAGCCTATGGACGTTTGCAATACTAATACTGGGGCATCACCCACGCATTGCCGACCTTTTCCCCCCGTTCTTGAAGAACTCCATAAGTTCCGCTTTTCGGCCACATTAAAGTCAGTTTTCTCTTTTGTCACTATAATGCGGCTGAAAAGCGAAACTGCCAAGAGGATGTGAGGCACCCCGGCGTTTTACTAATAGAATAGATAACTATTATCGCTAAAAAACGTCGAAGAATGGGTAACTAAAAACAAAAATTGTTTTTTCACCAGACTGTTTTGTGGGTCTCCTAAACGTCTCCTAAACGTCGTTTTTATGGAAGTAACCTATTGCATCATAAACAATTCGGTTTTACTCGCGGTCGTTCAACAGCAGATGCAGGTCTTGAACTTATTAAACATATCTTTAAGGCCTGGGAGGAATCACGTGATGCCTTAGGGGTTTTCTGTGATTTATCCAAAGCCTTTGATTGCGTTAATCATTATATTTTGGTCAGGAAACAGGGCTGGTGCTTGTCGTCTAGCTAAAGTCCACAAATCATGTATATGTCTACGCTTTTATAATAAGGTTCCAACATATATTCAGAATTTACCATTGAATAAATTTAAAGTCGCTATAAAAAACAAATTATGTCAAAAAAGTTATTATAGTATATCTGAATATGTAAATGACAAAAGTCCATGGGACTGAACTGCTGTTCTATACAGGTATTTACTTTAAGATAATATATAGGACAAATAATGTATTAGTACATAAGACATGTTTAAAAAAAGAATTAACGTAGGCTCTGTGGGTTTCTTACCGTTTCTTTCCCCCACGGAGAACCACCTTGGAAGCGGCGTTAATTTTCCTTCCTCTCCCACACATGGTGTCTCCTGTCTGCGCTAGGGTAGGGGTAGGGTTGGGGTAAGGTAGTGGTAGGGTAGGGTTAAGGCAATGGTAGGATAGGGTAGGGGTAAGGTAGCGATAGGGTAGGGATAGGATAGAGTAGGGTGGGAGCGACTACCTATCACATGCAGCATGTGTAATGCACGCTCACTTAAAAGTCTGTCTGGCGGTAGCGTGAGCGGGTGCTGCCTTGGTGGACTGGCTTACTATTGCTGTAGTTTTAGGTGGTTTTTCTAAATTATACTAGACATACCTATATAATATAATATAGCGTTCCGGCTATGCCTGGCATTGTCGAGCACGGTTCGGTCGTGGTTGGCGAGGGATACGTTTATCTACGGCCATAGATACGGGCGGTCACCGTGTCACTGTGTGTTTCCTTCCTACTTTCCTACCCCCTCCTTTTTGACGATTGAAAGAGATATTTAATGTCCTAATCAATAAAGAAATTTTAAAATGAATTTGAATTTTTGTCTTCTATCACTACAAAGTGGAATTTTTCTTGTACTCGACGACGTAGGATAACCTATGGAGCCATCACAGTCTATGACCAAGGTACAGCAATGCTCGCAATGTCCGGGAACTGAAGGGTGACCGATTCGTACTTTGTGGCTAGTCGACTTCGGTACCATTACGAGCTCGCCATTTGATCAGTTTTCCTCCTAATACTATTACCGTAGGCAAAGCAAGGTCCAAGGTCTGGGTATCCTGAGACTGGTTGAAGGATCTTGGGAGTAGATTGGCACGGCTTATTAACTAGTAAACAAAGCTTAACCTCGCGTACTTTACCCCTACCTATCCTTTTTTCCTGCTTATTTACCTTCCTTTTGAATCACTCTATCCGTTGTTGAAAACCGCATTAAAATCCGTTGCGTAGTATAAAAAATCTAAGCGTACATAGACACATACATAGCGACAAACGGCGGGAAGCGATCATGTTTTATACTATGTATACACATCACCAAGATGATGATAAATAAAAATAAATAAAAATACTCGGACAAATTCACACACCGCCATCTAACCTCAAAGTAAGCAAAGCTATAAACAATACAGTGTTTAGACTATAAATATCGATTGCAATTCTCTGATAATGGGGCCCCACCCCAACCGCTAGCACTCGTTGGCTTTCAGTAATTGATTTAGAAATGCCGACGGTGTTCTATTAGAACCACTATCAGGCGATAGTAGTTTTATTGTCCATCTATGCAATATAAAGTTACAAGAAACAACTACTGTACCACGGTAGATATAATTTTTTTTTATGGCAAATAGGCAAGCGGGCCACCTGATGGAAAGTGGTCACTACTGCCTATAGACATTATATAATGTATAATAACATAAACGACAGAAAAAGTCGGATAACCCACCACCAAGATTCATCGTCTCATCTCAGCCCATAACCGTCCACTGTAGGACTTAGGGCCTCTCCCACGAAAAGGGAGGTTATTACCACAATTTCCACGCTTGGGAGGCGAGTTAGAGATCGCAGTGCTGTAAATATAACAATGGAAAATGTTACTGATCATTTTTAAGCTTTTCCACTCTTGATCTATTGCCTCGAAAACATTAGTCGCCTTGTACGACACCCACGAGTGCAAGGGGTTGGCGCTATTCACCTTTGCGGGACACCACGCGGTCATGAAACTTTATATGCTAACGAATATCTGACGAAGTACCTGGTTTCTGGATCACTACAAAATTTCATTGGCTTCGATAGCGTAATATTGAAAATATTATCAAACTAGCTTTGTGAAATATATGATAAAATCTAAATCTCATGTAATTCATTAAATCTACATACTACTACATACTACCCTATAAGCCTTGTTATTATTAAACTCAGCTCTTTATAAAAAGTTAGCTCGATTATAACGATAAATAAACGTTATCAAGACCATAATACAATTTTTCGCGTTTACGAGGCATGTTATGCCGTGAAATATCGTGACCTCATCTCGTTATAAGAAATTAAATCGTAATTTTATTCCAATGATTTCGGAATTAGATCTCGAAGTATCCATACATCGTGGAGGAGAGTATTTTGAATCCTCATTAATGGGTTTAGGGGATGCTGGCTGTATACTCTATTTGGGACTTACCCAACTTGTTTACCTCTTGTTTGCTCAAAATATGTTTGTTTGTACCGCACTACTAGGTAGTTTCTGATAAAATTTGCTTTGGCTGCAAACTAAAATTGGTAACTCGTGCGATAATAGACGAGGGTACCCCTGGGCAGTGGCGTGCACAGAGTTTTTAAACAGGGTAGGCAAACATTATGAAACGCTTAATTAACTCAGCAAAAATACTGCATTTAAATTTTAATTCGTTGATGTAGTGTAGGTGTGATGCTGCCGTAGAAAAATGCTCGTAGATTATTATAAAATACTAGCGGACCCGACAGACGTTGTCCTGTCTACACGTCTTTAATTTAAAAATTTCAAACTTTTTTTACAAAATTGTGAATCTAAACCATTCCCAGATCCCCTTGAACACACACAAAAAATTTCATCAAAATCGGTCCAGTCGTTTGAGAGAAGTTCAGTGACATACACACTCACAGAAGAATTATATATATAAAGATTGTTATCAGTACAGAATGGTAGGGTAGGCAGTGTCTTTTTGCCTTTACGAAGTGCACGCCACTGCCACTGGGGGTAGGGGCGGTGGTAACACGTGCGATAATAAAGGAAGGTGCCACCAGGGTTACGGGCGGTGGTAACACGTTCAATAAGAGACGACAGTACAGGCAGTGGTAAGGTCGTAAGGTCCAGAAGGGAACTATCGAACTCAGCGAGCCGATGTGCATTATTTACTGCCGTCATATAAAAATTTATGTAGTCTTTCTATCCCAATGTTATCACAAAAAGATAAAAAAAGGTTGTACGTTTCGCGTGTGTATCTGCGACTTTGACTATCTGTCTGTGGCATCGTAGCTCTCGAATATGTGGACCGATTTGTTGCGGATTCTGTATTTTTGAAAGCCAATTTAATCCAGATGGTTCTCTGCTTTGTTTTGTTAAAATCGGTTCTGTAAGAGTTTAAAATTACATTATGGTTTTGATAACGTTTGTATATCGTTACGATCCAGCTAACTTTTTATAAAGAGGGAGATTTAATTATAACAAGGCTTGTATCACAGATTTTCTTAAATAAAAAAAAGAAATCATCTTGGCGTTAATGTCCCGATTGTACTCTCGCGCACGAGGGCTTGGGGTCCGCCTGACCTTGATCCAAGATTTGGCAGATCAGATAATTACAGTGGAGCGACTTCCATCTAACCACAGTGATCCTACCAGGGGAACCTGTCCAGATTTATTCATGGTTACACATTCAGTGTGTAGGTTTCATCACGATGTTTTCCCTCACCATAAGAGCATCGCATGTAGCATTTAGAGGTTATCATTCGACTGATGTACATAACTCAGAAAAGAGTCATTGGTACCTGGGCGCAGTGGGATTTGAACCCGGTACCTCTCGCTTACGAGTCGCATACCTTAACCAATCGGCCACCGATGCTTCTAAATTTTAGGCAGATTTAATAAATTACTTGTGATTAACCATTGAGATGATGATCTAACACCCAACACAAGCTTTGCTTACTTTGGGGCTAGATGGCGCTGTGTGGATTTGTCCATGTATATTTATTATCTATATTTATTTATTTATTAATCTCTACGAGAGATAAGTAGTCGAAATTCGACATCTAGATGTCTATAGACTGTAAGATGGGCAGGGCCGTTTTCCATTGTTATATTTACAACACTGCAATCTCCAACCCGCCTGTCGAGCGTGGAGATTATGGCAATACCCTCCCCTTTCGTGGGAGAGGCCCTAAGTTCTGCAGTGGACTGATATGGGCTGTGAGTTCAATAAAACGACCCCAGGAGTCGGTTAATGACCATATCTAGGACCCAGATCAGACATCAACTCGCAACCAATTTCAGTAATAGGTACTGTCCATCACTCGACTCACTGCTAGAACCTAAGTACGGGAACGATATCATTTTCATAACTCCCTCCTTTACATTTAATTAACTTCATTATGAAATAACTGCGCTGTGGGCTATTTCGCAACGTTGTTAATGACCCCCAAAGGGAATACTATACAGTTGAGGGGTTCTAAAGTATTTTAGAAGACATTGACGTAAGGCCTACTGTCCACGGAGGCGTAGCTTCGTAGACGCTTCTAAATACGCCCGCGTACTGAGTTATGTCCACAAAACCTATGCATATCGTACCTAATTGCAATGGAGTGTGGTGACAATATGGCCTTTGTGGAGATCTCTTGGGAAGGCCTATGCTAAGCAGTGGGCGTCTTTCGGTTACTATGATGATGATGATGATGATGGTGACAATACCGGCGAACGATGAAGATATTATTTTGCCTCATTACTACCCGTGGGTACATTCGAAGTCGCTGAAGACTACGCCGTTGTCCTAATGAGGGTTTTCACAATTTCAGATTGCGTCAGTGAAGCGCAAGATCCGATGTCGAAACACTGCGGTGCTATTGGATAGTAACGACTGCTTTAAATGACGAATCCATTCCAGCCATGTTAAGGTCATATTTTTACAGCAGACCTTACATCACAGCAGCGCTATCTCTTGGATTTCGGAATCGCAAAAACCCTCTTTGGAAACGGTCGTACGACCATGGTCGTAAGCGTTTTTTTGGGCGCTGCCCGGCTCTGTCTGGTATTTTCGGACATGATCAGGCCGTTGTTGGCGTTTGGTGGGTGTGCTCCAGCCCTGGGGCGCCTGCATATCACCATGTGTTTCTATACAACTTTCCTACCCCTCCTTTTTGACGATTGGAAAGATATTTGATGTCCTACTCAATAAAGAAATGTTGACTTTGACTAAATTTTTTTATTTGACCTATTTTAGAAGCATCCATATATTGTAAAAAAATATACCGCGGATTATTCGTAGCGTCAAGAAAATATATTTTTAGTCAAATCTACTCTAGCATATTCAGCTACACTATTGTTTCTACGAACACGGTTATTTTTCTAGAATATGAACAAATTTCGAGTAGGTTGGTACCGCGTCTGTGAAGCTGCGCCTCCGTGGACAGTAGGCCTTATCGTCCTCGGATTTGTAGAAAAGAAGGAGATCCGTAGAGGATAGGCTTGCTTGTTATTTTCGGGATCATATACAGGTTGATGCTACAACAATCTGTATGTGACCCAGAAAATAACTTGGATTACTAGCGCCCGCGGCTCCGCTCGCGTGGTCTACACGTTATATCGCGTGAGTGGAGGGGAATAAAATATAGCTTGTCCATCTACAGATGCTAAACTATCTATATATCGAATTTAATCAAAATCGGGACAGTGGTTTAACCGTAAAAGCGTAACAGACAGACAGAGTAACTTTCGCATTATATTATTAGTAGGGATTGGGTAAATAAAAAAAATATTTTTTTATACTACTCAGGTGGCAAACAAGCTTACAGCCTGCCTGATGATAAGCAGTCACCGCAGCCTATGGCCGTTTGCAATACCAGGGGCATCACCCACTCGGTGTCCGACCCCGTAAAAACCTTATCACCCCATTCTTGGAGAACTCAATGTTGTAATCTCCAGGGAAAACCTATCTTTTTTATTTACACAAATTTCATAGGTATTCAGATTAACTAACAGAGGTTGTACTTTGATTCTCTGCCACTCAATTTCGAATTAAAAAAAAAACAACACACAAAAATAATAAACTAAGTAAATATTAAAACTTAAATTCTTTGGTTTATTACCGTTTTACACACGCTGTATAGTCACCGCAACGAATTAAATTTTATGACCGAATTTTAATTTCTCTAGAGGTAACTGAAAAGTTAACTATTTTCAATAGAAAGCTGGATAAAATACTGAAAATAAAATTAATTGCATTGCAACTTTTTTTATTTCTCAGGGGCTTAGTTTACTTATATTGCTTCATTTATTTGATTTCGAATGTTACCTTTTGGGCTTAGTAAGTAATCATTTCATTTTGACATCTCGGAATTTATTATTTTACGACTTTTCGTGCTCGATTTAAAATATTATAAAGCTTTAAAAATTACAATCATAAGGTTCCCTTTACCGCGTCCATATTATATCAAATTTCAAGTTCCTAGTTTGGGTACTAACGGCCAGTTTTCAGTATATACTTTATTGCATAATCTGTGTAGTACATTGTTGCAGATGGGTTTTCAATATAAAGAGAGCAACAGTTCACCCATAGCGAGTATGCAATTACAATGTAAATTCAAACTTTCAAAGTTACAATTTGCTTAGGTAAAAAATTATAAACTACGTATACACTTTAAACAAGAAAGTACACTGTAAGACAGAAGTATAATCAATTTCGCTGTAAACATAATTTCGTAAGAAAAATTCGCTATCCTATCTATGGTGAGGTCTTTACAGAGACGGGTCTTAATCGATGATTAACATTGACAAGCGTTCAGAAACTGAGCGAAAATATGCAGTGCACAAGAAAAGATAAACTACAAATCCGTCTTCACTCTATATTTGTACAGGGAGTAAAGTGTACCGAATGACGTCACGGCATGACGCCATTACGTATGACGTCATCCGGCGCTCATCCCAGGGTTTATGGCGTGTCATTTGCATCAGGTTTGAAATTAAAAACCTGGCAGCGACCTTTATGAGCTAATTTGAATAAAACCAACGATATGAAACTGTTGCCTGTGCCGTAATATTAAAATTTCGGCAAAAATCTGACGTACGGCGTTTACACGCTGTATTTAGAGCAAGTAATTGTTTTCTGAAGTAGACACGTAGGTATACGAGTATATGATTTAAATTGTACATAAAATTTTTGTATTTTCAGTCACTGTTGAAAACTTTATTCGCTCATTGTTCTGCCCAATATTTTAAAGGGCCTGGCATTTGCCAAGATGCCATAAATTGCCCTTATATTAGGAACCCTTATGAAGAAAGAATTTTGGCCGAAAAGTGTTGTGTTTCGGCGATTTCGGGGACAACTGCGAGCACCGACGTCACAGATGTAGAACAAATGTGTATTACACAAAGTGGATTGTAGCATATTTTAAGTTTAAAATGTATACTTTTATATATTAGTTTATTGTTTATATTGTTATGTATAGGTTTCATTATTGTTAATATTGTGTATTATATCTATGGGCCCTAGTCGCCTGAAACAAATAATTAAAATAAATATTGCTAATGTCCATAGATTGGTCATTGTTTTAGGTACCTGCCTTTTTAAGGTAATCTGAGAAATGCAGGCAAGCGGCCCACTTAATGGAAAGTGGCACTAGCTAATGTACGGGTAGGTTTTAGGTATCAGTAATGCGTTGCCCACAAAAACTCCCCCCCCCCCACCTCCTCCTCCCCTCCCCCCGTAAACCCCTAAATGCTGTGGTAACAAATAAGCAAATGCTAGGCCACTCTATGAAAAAGCCTGGTGGAGCATTGGAGACCTTGCTCACTGGAACACTACCTATAGGTACTAAGGATGCACACACTAGGCAGGAACACAATGCTATTTAAAATAATTTAAGACACCGACACATTGCTGTGGTAACAAATAGACAAATGCTAAGCCCCTCTATGAAAAAGCCTGGTGGAGCATTAGAGACCTTGCTCACTGCAACACTGTGCTAAGAATGCACACACTAGGCAGGATCACAATGCTATTTAAAATAATTTTGGACAAGTTATCCAGCTACTCAAATTATTTATTTAAAATTTATATAAAGCTTAGAAGGAGCGTCGGTGGCCTAATGGTTAAATGGTCCGTCTCGTACCCCGAGGAACCTTGTTCGAACCCTAGTACCGCCATTTACCAATTAGTATTTTCTGAGTTATGTACATTAGTTGAACACTAACCGATTCTCTTACGGTGATGGAAAACATCGTGATGAAACCTGGACATTCAGCGACTAAAGGTGTTGCCATGATCCAATCTAGACAGGTTTTCCTGTTAACATGGTCGCGGAGGTCAAATGGCAGTCGCTCTAATGTAATTAGGTACTAGATCTGCCAAATCCCGGATCATGGTCAAGACGGACCCCGGGCCCTCGCGCACGAGAGCACAACCGGGACATTAACTCGCTGCTGACGACCTCATTGGTTCAATGGTCAACATGCCCGTCTGCCACGCAGGAGGTCCCGGGTTCGATTCCCGGCCGGGCAGAAATTGAAATGATGAATTTTAATTTCTGTTACGGGTCTGGGTGTTCTATGTATAATAAGTATGTATTTAAAAAGTATATAAGTAGTTTATCAGTTATCTAGCACCCATAACACAAGCTTTGCTTACTTTGGGGCTAGATGGCGCTGTGTGATTTTGTCAAAAAAAAAAGAAATTCAATATGACCTTGCTCACAATTACAATATAGTTGAGCCATACTTACACAGCTCCCGTCCAAGCACCCAAGTGTCTGGTTTCGAATTCACCTCGACCAGCACCGTCGGCGTACACACAAGCAACACCATCAGATCCGCTATACTCAAATTCACAAGGAAAATGTTCGTAGAATTCCTCATGTCCTTCGTTTTTAATATCACTATTGGCACCAAAACATTACCTATAACACCTAAACACATTATCACTATGCAAAAAGTCATAGAAGTCGCCTTTATATAGTAAGGTATATCGGCGTACTCCGTATAGTTTTCACTTTCGAGCGACGCGTTCGATAGGCTCGTATTTTCGAGCGCGCTCGTGAGCAGCTCGAGTTTTTGCAGCGCGGAACTCGGGCTCGCATTTTTGTACGTCAAATTGTTTATCACATTGTAATGCAACGCGTGAGTCGACTGCGTTAGGTTTGCTATAGAAATCATGTGAGTACCAGCGTTAGTAGGTTCACATTTTTCGTTTTTCCTCACGTTTGTCCAGAACACTTTGGGCTCGTCTTTGGCACAGGGTCGGTTTTAGGACGGCACCATGTTACCGGGTTGGTTGCGGTACCTGTAACAAAAATGTGTGGTCAATTGATGTCACGTTTTAATAAGAATCCAACGTGTTGAAGATGGGTTACAATATTTTCTAAACGATTAATATTGATTTAAATAAGGTTGCATCCACTTGTTTCGTGAAACCAAAGTATTTATTAAATTGAAACTATTATAAAAAACCCTTGAGCGATTTCATTAGCGTCAGCACCGTAAATGAAAGAGAAGATTTTGTTTTTTTATTCCACACAATAAACGCCGCTGCAATATTCCTTTGAATAATATTAACATAAATGTCATTGAAATCGTCTCACTGTAATGAATATTTCGGACCTAGTAAATTGATGGATTGTAGTAAATTCGCAGAGCTGATTTATTTGAGGTGTTTTCGTCTTCGCTTACTTAAATGCTCCAGAAAAGTCGTTAGCTACAACTTCCCAACTACAAGCCTATAACGAAACTACACCATCGTCGGTACAATCAATGGTCATGTGTCAAATGGTCTCGATCATGGTTGGCCCGGCCTGGTTTTGGCCCGTTGGTCGAAACGACTGATGCATTAAAATTTATATTTTCGTCACTGTTTAAGGACAGTCTGTAAAATATATCTTTAATAGAATTTTTAACAGCGGGCCCAAACGCCTGAGGAAATATAATAGTTCTAATGAATCAGGTGTTTCATCAGCCCGCGGGACAAAACCAGACAGGGCCGAAACCCCTGAACACTCGTCTTTGTTTTTATTCTATACCGTTCCACTTACATACACATAGGTATAAAAAATAATAAGTAAATAAAAAAGTTACTCAATACATCAGCCGGACTCAAATGTATACCAGAGATATACCATCTCTATGGCCGGACTGTAAGCTTAGTGGTAAAAACTACGCGAGGGAAACCGCGCCGAAACCGCAAGTTGATTCTCCTTCTTCCATCAGTTGGCTATCCATTAATTTATACTGTCTCCTTATCACGATAGAACCCTTTGGGCCCCCGGGGCCCTGCTGGCGAGGGCCCGGCCCCATTATCGTCCTATAATCTCGTCGTGTATCAGACGTCAATTGGGACCTGGCCTGGACACGTGGTTGCGTGCAGGAACGGACTCAGTGCAAATGGCCTTTCAGAACAGAATCAGGGATCACGGAAATCTATGACAGAATACTGATTTATTTATTTATTGGAGTACTAACAGCCATATAAAACATAATCAATATTATTTTAGAACGAACAAGCTAATTACACTGATACTAACGTATGTTCCAGTTTGAAAAAAGCCGTCCCTTTGATAAAAGTGCGTAGGTGTCTCCAGCCCAGCTGATCGACAGCAATAAGGTTCGCGTTGTTACACCGCTGATATTCGTGCTTGTAATAATTTACTCTTACAGTATTTACAGATGTTGGCGGTACATAATAAATAAATAAATAAATATCATTTACTTCAGGCCGATTGACCCATAAATTGCATTACATGGGTAATATGTCAAAACAATGATAATGCATATCGGCTAGTTCGAATTCATAGAATGTCGTCTACGCGTGTGAGTACAATTCGAAGACGAAACTACTGTCTACTGTCGACATCTTTCAACCGCAACACAGCTAAGCGAAAATAATAAATTGGCGGTAGAGACAGTAGTACCAATCCAGACTACAAAAAAATCTGAGGGGCTTGATAACTTGACAGTTAATTTTTCAATTTATTTTATTGAACGCAGACAAACAGGCAAGAGCCGCCTTATTTAAAGTAATCACCGTCGCCTATGGACATCAGCAGCAACAGAGGTATCACCAGTGCGTTGCCAACCTCTTATACAGAATGAATTAATGAATAACGCTTTATTGCATATTTAAAAGAATGCTCGTACAATGGGTACTTAAATTTAACACCAGGGGAAGAAACATGCGGCCTTATCACTTAAATTTCTTCCAGGCAACCTTTTTGGGTATTTCCTGAATGATCCCATGAATAACGAATCACTGTGGCTTAGGGATCCTGACTGATTACGTTCCTGTCCATTGCTTCGAAGTTTAGCCTAGCAATAAATCAAGCGCGGTACACCGAAAACCACCTTTCCTCACTTTCGTTAGCGCGCCATCTTGCAAATTTTCCACCTACAGGTTGATCACTCCCATAGAAATCGAACCAAGATATTGAGATTTTGGTGTTGACATTTCTAACAACGCAGACGTCCAATTTCGGGGTAATTTTGTCTGCTCGTTTGTAAAAGAGTAGCAGAAAGAAAAATTATAGGATAAAGTCACGTTCTCCTTTAAGTCCAGGCTGTATTTTCAGGCAGATCTTCGTTCGGGAACTATGATGCCACAACAGATACCTACGTCAAACTTATAACACCCCTATTTTTATCGGAAAACTTAAAATTAATTTTAAAAAATCACTGTCATTGTGCTACAACCTGTATAAAAACTTAATATATTTTGGTATTGTCGATATTCGTGCTGTAACTCACCGTAGGTATTTTCAGAACACACGTCAATATTGATTCCGCGAACTTTTGTCTGGCATGCTAATGGGGTCGAAACGTTGCAAGCTCTCGTTATTCATACATACCTTTAACATTAAAGTTTTTAAGTAATGGAAAGCTATTTTATGTTTTCGTTGAAATCTATAAAGCTCCCAAATGACCTTAGGTACAATAACAACTGCATCGTAATGACCTGTCTGTCTGTCCGCTGTATATCTCTATCTAGAAGAAAAGTAAATTTTAACCGTAGTAGAGAAATAGGTAGAGCTCGTCTAGTCTAAGATGACGCGCCCCACTACTTACGTTAGTTGATTTCGATGTGTGAGTGCAAATATTGATAACGACACTTCATCTGTGTGGGAGCCAATGAACGACGCGTGCTGCTACGTTTGAATTTCACCGGCAACTGAATGACCAATTACAACGGCATTAGTATATGTATTGCGTCCATATTTTAAACTTGCTTGTGTGCGTTAATGCGATAGTGGGGCGCGTCATTTTAGATTAGACGAGCTCTACTTAGTTGAAGATTTCATACAATGTAATTTTTAAGACTCGGATAGCGTCGGTAGCCGGGCGGTTGAGTATCCAACTCGTAAGCGAGAGGTACCGGGTATAAATCCCGCTGCGGCTATGTACCAATGACTCTTTTCTGAGTTATGTACATTAGTTGAATTCTATGCTCTTATGGTGAGAGAAAACATCGTGATGAAACCTGCAAATTCAGGCAACTGAATTTGTATAGATGATCCAATCTGGTCAGGTTCCCCTGGTAGCAGGGTCACGGATGTCAGATGGTAGACGCTCCACTGTAATTACCTGATCGCCAAATCCTGGATCATGATCAAGGCGGACCCCAGGCCCTCGTTCTTGAGAGTACAACCGGGACATTAACGCCAAGGTGATAATTATTTTTATTTATAATTTTGAAAGCAGTTCCAGGGAAGAGCCCTACGCGGAATCATTGGACACTGACACATATTTACAATTAAAGCAAAAAAGAAAAAGTAGAATTAGGAACCTATAATTAACAAAAAATACTTAACTTAACTTAACTTAACTAATATTTGTTCGATCCGGATCTCATTGTAACGAAGTAAGTAATGACGGTGAAAAAAAAAAGGATTAATGGGTAGGTACCCATTAACACTAAGGCTCTTATAATATTGTAGCTACTTTTAATTACTGGCTATTACTTGATATTTGGTGTTGAATTCGATAAAATGTAGCCTAATTCCTTAAATTCGTTGAGCATAAAATTTTATCACAACCCGAAAAAAGGGCTCTTACATTTTATAATTGGGATTGGGTTGGGATCCTAATAAATATGGATAACCAACTTGAAAGACCTACTTTGTTATAATTGTCAGATATATGACTCTTTAATAAAAAGAAGGATTTGTTTAAGTGGCTAATTGACCGATGTTTTTATTCTGAGATTTTCAGTCTTAGATTTTAAGACTGATTAATGGTAAATACTGTGTGACCTATTTTGCATACCTCTGTATATTGGCTGACAAGATAATGATGATGACCTTAATGTATACCATCATCATCATCATCCTAGCATCCTCGCGTCGTAGGCCGTTGCCTCTGGAATCCGATTCAGCGATGTCTATCCATCGCTTCTTGGCTCGCCTCTTTCCTGATACCGGCAGGTTCAAACACCTATTTCCCACGTTCCCCTGAGGCTTACGTAACACGTGACGATACCAGCGCAGGCGAGATTCCTCGATCTTATCTGCGATATCCCTCACGTCAAGGCTGCCACGGATATACTTGTTACGTACTCGATAGAGCCTCGTAATTCCGCACATTCACCGCAGCATTTTCATTTCGTTGGCGTTCATCAACGTGTTTCGTCAGCACTGGCCATTTCTCACAGCCATAGATCATCACAGGTTTACCTCTTATAAATATACTCTAAACTCTTGTAAATAAGCCCTTCAAGTTTGACAGGGATTGTAGATTCACAGATGAATTTAATGTATACCATATTCTTGGCAAATAAATAAATATCTTAATTCTAATTCTTCTAATTCATGACAGGCTAGGATATTAGGTACTATAGGCAAATGAATTTTTCATTAATTTAGCGTAGATGGTTTTCATCCCGAGTGAAGTCGCTATTCATTCTGCTAAGTATCCGGTATACCCAGTGGTAATTTTCTAAAAACTGTTCACAGGGATGGCGAGCCAAAAAAAAAAGATAAATTTCCCAAGAGTGACGACCGAAATATGGTTCAAAAATGGAATGTCGTCGCGCTTCTGTTTTAAACTGGTAATTTTTACGGGTTCATTATGTGTTTTGGATGTGAAAAGTATTATATAATAAAAGAAGGTTCGAAAGGACGTTTCTCGCTCGTACAATTCGGATATGGAATGGGCTCCCAGCCACAGTTTTTCGTTTGGACTGTGTCATAGGATCGTTCAAGAGGTATATTAGAGGTGTCCTCAGAGGCCGTCAATGCATTTGCAACTGCCCTGGTGTTGCTGATGTCGATAGGTGGCGGTGACCACTTTCCATCAGGTGGTCCGCTTGCCTATTTGTCTTGTAATTTAGTATATTATAGTGTTAGGTAATGCCTACCACTACCCCTAACTATTAATATTGTACGCTGGCAACCAATCGTATCGTTTATTTTACAATGCCAGTACCTTGAATTACCTTGAGACGGCAAATTCTTCGCAACTTTGTAAAGAAGATATCTTACAAAGTAATAAGGGCGACCATTTCGGCGTCGCGAATGGACAAGCATTGTTTTTGTTTGCTTTATTCACCCTCCTGCGTATCTATGAATGGCAGGAAGTAAGATATCTCCGTGAATTTTAGTAGCTATACCTGCTTTAAATAAGTCCATCTTTGTTTCTCGACAAGGAGCGTTGGTACCCGAGTGGTTAAGGTATCCGGCTCGTAAGCGAGAGATACCGGGTTCGAATCCCACTGCGGCCATGTACCAATGACTCTTTTCTGAATTAAGTACACTAGTTGAATGCTAACCGACGCGCGACGCTAAATAGCCCTGAAGAAAATATAACTTTGCCTTATCGCCTCGAATTTCGGTAGAAACCGCGAGAAATCGCGCAGCCCTTTACAAATACTCATAAACACCATAATATTATGATTCCATTCGGAATATAAGCGTAAAATACAACATTACCCCACAAGAAATCTAGACCGAACGCCATAACGTCCTAATTTGACGACCTCATCTAAAGACACGCACGTATCAAAATACAGCGATCCAACCTAAAGGGGAGATTGGGCCAAACGGAGTTATTGTTTATGGCCGCCCGTTATCGCAGTTTGTAGCTTAAGGCCTTGCCACATACAAAGCTCGGCGCGAGCGCGGCGTGAGCGCGGTGCGATATTTGCTAGGCAACCACCGCGCGGCGCGATAGTTGCTAGGCAATCATCGCGCGGCGCGTTATTTGCTAGGCAACCATCGCGCGGCGCGATGGTTGCCTAGCAAATATCGCACCGCGCTCGCGCCGAGCTTTGTATGTGGCAAGGCCTTTATTGCCGACTATAAAAACTAACGACGTACGTATCTCTTAATTTTATTTCGTCGCCGAAACACCTAGCCTAAGACTGTCGGTGTCACTTTCAATAGCATAATTATTTTCACAGCTCGTCAGTGTACAAGAGATTATTGGATTAGAGGTGTTATCGTTTTTTTGCCGTGTGGTGTCCGGTAGAGTAGAATGGCACCAAGCCCTTACACTCGTGGGTGGCGTACAAGGCGACTAATGTTTTCGAGGCATAAGATCTAGAGACTCCGTAGGCTTGAAAATGGGCAGCAGCGTTTTCCATTGTTATGTGATCTCGAACCCGCCTGCCAAGCGTGGAGATTATGACAATAACCTCCCTATGGCTATAAGGCTGTGATGTGATGTGTGAAAGTTTTTTTATGCCATTAAGGTGACGAGGTGATGGCAAGCAGTCACCGCAGAATATGAACGTTTGCAATACCATGGGCATCACCCACGAGTTGCCGACCCGTACCTAATAACCTTATCACCCCTTTCTTGAAGAACTCCATGTTCACAGTCTAGTTTACAGTTAAATGTTAATTTTTGGTAATCCATACGACCTTGGTACGACCGGGCAACAATTCCCCGTGGAGACCCCAAATAGCAAAACGTAGTATTCCACTCTTATAATGATTCCAAGTCGTAACGTACTTAACGTGTAAGGCACTTAAAGGCTGAAATATAACGTCTTTCTCTGAAGCAACTGATGACGTTGCATAAATTCCATCAGAAATACGATACTGGAACTTGTAATTCGTGAATACATACTGAAGTTTAATGAACCTATAGATAGACGTACTTATTTTACATCTGTACAAAATTAGACGTTATTAAGCTCGACTTTACGTTAATAAGTCTACTCCGTAAAGTCCCTGAAGCGGTATAAATACTAGTACTGCATCGCCCACGCGGCTATGTGCAGTTCATTTAAGTTTTATCCGGTGTAATACTCAGGGACTGAAAGCGTGGGTGGTTAGGTCAGTAAGCACTGAGCTTTGACGTCATGCACAACCATACAGTGGAGCATATTGCTAAGTAAACATTGTGCAACTTTTATAGCAATTGGAACAGCAAAAAAGGGATTAAATGTTGAAATGGCAAGGTTGTAGGGTCTTAGTTATAGTAGCCTGTAACCTTCATTGTAGGATATTCTCCTCTATGTATAAAAGTATGCTATAATCTTCAGGCTTAGCTTAGGAGATTTGAGATTGCCGTGTTCAAAATATTCAATAGAAACAGATATTGGTCAAGGTCTTCCGCTGGGACCTTGAGATTGGTTTAATAGTATTGGCATCCAAATGGCAGCACGTGACGGTATATTATTATTAAATAGAAATTACCTATGTGTAAAGCGATCAAAATATTTGTTTCATTTGGTATATTTTTTGGTTGATTATCGATAACTACCAATTTTGTTATTCAAAGCGGTCACGCCATTACCACTAAAGGAGGCGGCTAGAGACATACTCATACGGATACATCCACGTTTTGCCCATTTAACTACCAATCCTTCAAACGTGATTAGGGGCAAGTCTAACGCCGAATTTTTATGGCTCATTCATTTATAGAAGCCTCTAAAAGTGTTCGTATGGGTTAATTTCTATAGGGTGCGTCGTATATAAAATCGATTATCCAATTATCGTTGATATTTATCATATCACTGGAATGAACGTAGTTGGTACTATTCATGTGTCGCTCACTGCATTATAAAAAGTAAACCTTTAAATAAATAGAAAGGGACTGTAAAATAAAAGAGTCAGACGGAATTTAGCTCGACAAATGATGCTTATTCTGTGTCCACTCCACCCTTGTCTCCCTAAAATTATACGAATCTAGGTTCGCCATCTAAATAGTACTTGAATTAAACTTTATTAATTAAATCTCTTGACTATCTAGTAACAAAAAGTAATTAATCATCTACTCACAACCACTTGTGAGGGTAGGTTGTTCATAGTGTAGATATTTGTCTAATAATAAACAACTGCAAGTCTGTAAGCTCTCATTTGTAACTTAACTTCTCAAGTTAAAAGTTCCGCTATCGAGTTAACTGTGCAAGAGTTTTAATTAAAACAGCGGACTGATTACGTCGCATTCCACTCACCTTGTTTTTAAGTTAATATAAATATTGCAACTGCTAAGGAATCGCGTCACTGAGGATTGCACTTTGTGAAAGGTGTTAAGGGTAAGCACTACAATAAAAGTTGTTGCTTTAGCAAGGTCTTCAAGCATAACATCGATAGCCCTTAATAGATTTGCGACTCTTCCATATTATTGGATGGTTTTGTCATATTCTCCGCGGTTGGTACGTGGTTAGATCTCGCGGAAAAGATTGGAAAGTTGGCTCCCAATATTTTCAATCTGAAACCTTCATGGCTGAGTGGCCGTTTTTTATTTATTTTTTGCTGTGTGGATCTCACACTGCTTTGCTGTTCAATTTCTGGTCTACGGGGGTCTTAGATGGTATAAATATAATGTAATACATATAATTAATTTAGTATCAAATCAGTGACTTCCAGTATACAGTACGGTGCACAACACAAAAATAAAAAAATATTTTCTTAAACGGAAGAGACCTTCCAGTGGAATGCGTGTGGTGTGACCACCGCCCTAGACTGCAACCTGTCTACGAACAAAGGAATTAGTGCTGGAATTACATTTAAATTGAATTAGGGCGCGTCCACACGGGACGAGTGCCGGACGTCGGAAAGTTAATTTTCCCGCGCATTTTCTCATGGCGCTAATGTGGCCGGTTGTAATTAAAACTTATTCTTGGTTGTCTTCGTTCGAGTCCATGAATAGTTTTGTGCCAGCACTGTTTACTAACATGCCTATCTGAAGATGGGAATTAATGAATTTATTAGGTGTTTTAGCAGTCCCGGGATAGTAAAATCTACTGGGATTATAGTCAATGCAAAATGCGCAATGAATTCACTTCCAAAGGGGAGAAAACTTTTTGACAAGAACCTGCTAATGTTATATGAAAATTAGAAAAGAGTAGTAGCTACTGTTTGGATATTTTTCTATTAATTACGTTAATTTACATGAACTTAACACAAAAATTAACGGAAAACACTGAGCATTGTAGCTAAATGGTTAGTTTTCAGGTAATTTGATATACAGTGTGAACTTATTTATGTAGGTACTTTAAATATTGTAAAGATATGTTTCGGGTTTCCTACCGCGTAACTTTGTAGGAAACTCAGAACATATCTTTCAAATGTATGATAATAACCGCGAAACTTTAAAACATTATACTTTAAACGTTAGTAAAAAATTCTCTGCATTTATTCTTTGCACGTTAAATGTGGAGGCGGCTCAACTCAAGTCCAACGCCCCAGCCGTGTGTGTGTAAATACCAACGAAAACGTTGCATTCGTGTTCTACGTTAGAATATAAACTCCAACACAATTCAAATGCAATTTAGCCGTACAAAGGTTAACATGAACAATTTTGATGAAACACTATTTTCCGCGGTTGTTTTGCCTCACTTTCCCCTTAATAATTAAATACTTTACGCCATGCGGGCCGCTATTGCATCCTTCGTTTTAAAATTTGCATCCAACGCTGAGAATGTCGTTCAAAACAAGCAATTTATTTCTTTTTTCTCGAATTAACACCAGCTGATTCAACCTGACTCAGTTAGAACTTAATTCAGTTACTATTTAAAAGTTATTTTCTGAGTTGAGTGCTTAGAATGCAACAACTAAGGTAATAACGGTTCCTGGGAATAGATAGAATGAATTGTTATTCTGATGTAAACAGCTTCAATTTAAGTATTTTTAAATATATCAGTTCACCTGTATTTTCTGTTGTCTTTCCAATACCGTTATCTCCATCCCGCCTTCCAAGCGTGGAGATAATGCAAAACCTGCTAGAAGTGTAGGGTTAAGTCCAGCAGACAATTATTTGGTGCAATGTAATCTATTCTAAATAACTTAAAAATACTATATTTATATGCCACATTTTGATATCTTTCTTAAAGTAGCGACCTAATGGTCTACCTACCCCTTCGCTTTTACAAAGACAAGAGTATGGTAAAAGAAACATTATCGAAATACAAACTATTACCTAACTTTTTCCCAAAATATTATCCCACGTTAGCTCCCGCACGAACGCGTTACCGTACGAGCGTCGTCGAATAACTGAATCAAAATTCCTTACGCATGGCAGCCGCATTATTTATCTTGAGAAATACCGTCGCACATGAAGAAAAAAAACTCAAAAAAATGCCACACGTTTTTCCCCAGTCTACCCACTTGTTGTTTGTTGCGACAATTTGTCGCGACAAGTTAATTAATTCTGAACACCCTTTATTCAGTGACTTTTGAGTTGTTTCCACACTTTTCTTTGTTCGCTCTCCCGCTGTGTATTTCGGGTTTTATGTCGCGTGAGATCGTGAATGTGATTTAGAAACTACACTGTTATTGTTCTATGCGTCTCGGTGTTTATTTGGCTTATTATTGTTGTCAGCTAATATTCTGGGTCAGAATTTACCAGATCGTTATTGCTGAATAACCTTGGTTGGTTGCCGAAAAACCATCCAGTTTTAACGAATAGAAATCCTACGGCTTCATCGGAATAGAAGGGTTTTTCGCCCCATGGTTCATGCAGCGGATTTATTTCCCAAAATATATTGCTTAGACAGATTTATGTTTTAAGAGACCGCCCTTATAGTTTTTGAAAACAGTGTTTCCTTTGGACTATGACATGGGATCGTTCAAGAGGCAAGTACATTAAAGGTCTCCTTAGTGGTAGGCAACTCATTAGTAGCGCCCCTGGTGTTGCTGAGATCCATTGGCCAGGTCCCGCGTTCGATTGTCGGCCGGGAAATGATGAATTTTAATTTTTGTTACGGGTCTGGCTGTTTTATAATAGGTATATATTTAAAAATATATAAGCAGTATATCAGTTATATAGCACCCTTAGTACAAGCTTTGCTTAGTTTGGGGTTAGATGGCTCTGTGTGAATTTATCCACGATTATTTATTATTATAGGCGACAATAACCACTTTCTACCAGGTGGTCCTCATGTCTGTTCGGCTGTGAATTACTTTAAAAGAAAATAATTTTTTGTCTCAGCCAGCACCAGATATTTATTGAGCCACCGATATGCTTCAGATATGTCTTTCAGAATTTAAATATGCTAGAAAGGCTAAACTGGTCCGCTCGATACTATATATAGGCCAGAGGCTCTATTTTTGAATCGCTCGCTTCAATTCGTACGCTTTGAAATTTTTACATTGGCGATACCGAGAGAGTACGGTTCAAAAATAGGCATCAACATCATGCATCAAGATATCGAACTTTTCATGCTGAAAATCTAAATTGGAGACCGTTCGAATTGAGGTGAGCTATTCAAAAAAAGTGCCCCAGGTCTGCGCGCCTATTCATATTCTCTATCTCACTGCTCTCCTACTGCGGCTCCTATCTTTTGACCTGTTAAACTGTCAACCTGCTTAATCCTCTTGACTCCGTGCAGCGGCGTGCCATGCGAATAACGATCTTATACTCACAAGCAAGTTAGAACTCTGGTGGTTCGACGGGGCTTTGGCTCCCTGTTTGTGTTATACCGGCTGTATTAACAATAGAGAATAACTTTGATCTGGTGTCATCAGGCGCGGATCCAGGATTTGGTTGAGGGGGGGAAGTCAAAATTACAGGTCTTCTATCTTCTAATTATAGGTATTCTCTACTCAATAAGCGAGCGCCCTGAGTAAAAAGAAATCGCCCTTTTTAGTGGGGTGAACAATGTATGAGCGAGTGGAGCGAGCTCGAAATTTTTGACGTTTTGGGTCTTAAAAGCTGCGGTGATCGATGAATGAGCGACCGGAGCGAGTTTAAAATTGTTGACATTTCTTTTTTAAAAAGTTAGAGTGATTGATGAAGTCGATAAAAAAATTAAGAGCTTCGAATTTTTGGCCTTTTGGGGCCTTCATAAAACCGTAGGCGATTGTGAGTCAGATTCAAGGTTAGGGGGGGGGGGAACAATTGCACCCATTGCCCCCCCCCCCCCCCCCCTTGATCTGCGCCTGGGTGTCATAGCCGCTTTAGTTTGAACACCACACGGTTAGACCGTCCAATCTTCTCATCACGCATCGACTGCGAGGGCGCCGTTATCCCACGACATTGAGTAGAAGAAAACCTTCGCTTTGTAGTGATAGTAGACCCACTTCACTTTACTATTTTCTCTTCACTTTGTCTAATATGAATCTAATTTCTTTTTAGTGACCCCAGCTACGACTTTACGTAGCGATAACACTTACATGTACTCTTGTGTGGGTTCTATAAGTAAAAACCTTGTTGCCTCACATCCTCTTGGCAGTTTCGCTTTTCAGCCACATTTTAGTCACAAAAAAGAAAAGGTGCAGACATTTTGTAGGTCTCCTAAACGTCTACTATCACTACAAAGTGGAATTTTTCTTGTACTCGATGACGTAGGATAACCTACGGCACCCTCGCAGTCTAGCATTTCAACAGCCTAACTACTGGACATCTCATCACAGCCCGTAACACTCCACTGCAGGAATTAGGGTCTCTCCCACGAAAGGAGGTTATTGCCATAATCTCCACGCTTGGCAGGCGGGTTAGAGATCGCAGTGTTTAAATATAACAATAGAAAATGCTGCAGCCCATTTTCCAGACTACGGGGACTCTTGATCTTTTGCCTCGAAAACATTAGTCGCCTTGTACGACACCCACGAGTGTAAGGGGTTGGTGCTATTCTACTCTGCCGGACACCACACGGCCAACTACTGGACATGAACCTGCAGTCAAAACAGTCTGAATAACTTTATCCAAATAACAAATTCAAAAACTAATTGCTTAGAATGGGGCTACCAATTTCTGCTTGAACTTCAAACTTCGTCGTCCTATCAGTTAACGTTCGCATTTGGAAAGCTTATATTTGTTTAGGATTCTACGACCCTCGGTCGTGAAGGAATAATGAATATTCAGAATGATTTCGGAAAGCGATAGGATGATGTGTGCAGACTTGCCCTCAGTTTGACGATATGAGTGTTTCATTGGTTTATATGCTGGTCTGCCACGCAGAGGTCCCGGGTTCGATTCCCGGCCGAGCATAAATAGAAATGATAAATTTTAATTTCTGTTACGGGTCTGGGTGTACTATGTAAAATAAGTATGTAATTAAAAACATGTATAAAAGTAGTTAATCAGTTATCCACATCTTTCTATTTAACTTTTTATCCTTAACACAAGCTTTGCTTACTTTGGGGTTAAATATTGCTGTGTGAATTTGTCCAAGCATATTCATATTTCTTATATTTAGTTTACTGGCATGAATGTATGAATAGGTGTGCGTGTTTGTGGTCGTGGCAAAGACTGCCAGGATCCTAAATTGTAGCGCTCGATAGACCTGCCTACTCCTTTGGGATGTGGGCGTGTCAATACAATATTCCAACACATGGTTGGTGGTTATAGATACTGACAAACAAGCAGCCCACCTGATTTAAAGCTTATAACAAGTTTTTTTATACCACAAGTTTTTGTGGCAAAAAAGCTTACGGCCTGACTGATGGAAAGCAGTCACTGCAGCTTATGGACGATTATAATACCAGGGGCATTACCCACGCGTTGCCGACCCCGTAAAAACCTTTTCACCCCATTATTGAGGAACTCCATGTTGTACTCTCCAGGGAAAACCTCTCCAGGTAGTTCTTTCACAACCTTAGTATGAGCGGGAGAAAGGATTGGTTATAATACGTACAACCCATGCGTTTATATTTTATGAGGAAATTCTTCCTGTTATTTATTTATTTATTTATACTTCATGCACAAACAGTACATCGGCGGACTTAAAGCTAAAATAGCATTATCTACCAGTCTACCAGGAGAGATAACAGTTGACAAAAGGTATGCGGTGCAGGAAGATTACTTACAAGTAAAGATTACACATAAGCTTATTCAACCACAATCAAATTTGATTTTGGAAGGCAAGATTCAGGCAATGGACTAACTTTCGTTGTGGTTCGTATAACTTCATTCGTTTCATACAGTGTCGTCGTAAACGAAAGAATAAAATACAAAGTAAACATGTAAGTTGTATCAGCGACTATGTTGGAAATTAATAAAAATTTAGTGTTCCATCCATTTTGACCGGGCGATAACAAAAAGACTAAAATTTACACATACATTGTATAGAAAGCTGTAAATCCGGGATACAAATATTCCTAAGAAGAAAGAAAGATCGATAGAAACGCTGTTCTTTTATATACCAATCGAAAGTTTACAATTGTTAAATGTAAAAAGATTATCATTGGCGTCTTAGTTATTGACTTAGTTATTAATTTACAAGAGGTCTCCTAGCTGGGCAGAAATAGACACGATGAATTTTAATTTCTGTTACGGGTTTGGGTATTCTATGTATAATAAGTATGTATTTAAAAAGTATATAAGTAGTATATCAGTTATGTAGTACCCATAGTACAAGCTTTGCTTAGTTTGGAGCTAGATGGCTCTGTGTCAATTTGTCCACTATTATTTATTTATTAATTAATTTATTGTCATACATGCTGCTTGTTTTCCAAAAAAGTTTTATAAAAAGATTTAATAAGAATTTAAAAACATCCTATAGGTACTTACACGTACCATCATTACAATGTTTCAGAAAATATAAGTAATTTCACAACACACCATCCCGGGGCAACATATTACTGCTAAGCAAACATCTCAGTCTAAGCGAAACAAATGTTCTTTGTCTAAGACATTATCACCGTACGCGCCTTCCAAAATCAAAGTTGTACGTAATGAAAATACCTTACCAGTCGCGTTGCTGGACAAAATTAAAAATACAGTCACGGGAATGAATTCCTTACGTCTTTACATATCTAACTGCCGGCTACGTAGTGGAATGACGGCAGGAGTTCATTACCTCGTCTAAAGTGACAGAAATGCGCTAATATTTATAAATAATACCTTTTATCATACTTATAAACCTTCCTCTTGAATCACTCTATCTAGATAACCGCATTAAAACCGTTGCGTTAAGATCTAAGCATACCTACATATATAGGTACAGACTGGGAAGCGACTTTGTTTTATGCTATGTAGGTTGGTTTTCCCCCTAACCGATATTCAGTTCGATAGAGCTTTTCTTAACCAACTTCCGGAATTGTCGGACACAATTTGCTCTCTCAAGGACTTGTTCGACAGCTCTTCTAAGGTGTGACACAGGTAGCTTCAGGTGCCTTGAGTGTGTTTGCAGAAAATAACTCAAGAGCTAAAGACGGTGTCATTTTAGTTTTAGGTTAAGCTCTCATTCTCTGCAATCTTCTTCTAAGTCGCTACACTCTTAACAGAGTGGTCGTGGTCGTCGGTTAAGGATTGGCAGCACGCTGCACTATCCGTCACCACTCTTCTCTGCTGATTTCCTAGTACAACTAACGGCATCCTTCACTTGGTCGGTTCAGAAATCGTCGGTGATCTTCCGCGTGATATTGCGCCTTCCACCTTTCAATGCAATGCAAGAGACAATGCAATGGTCTCCCTTTTACAATCTTTTATTTAGTTTCACATGTCCTCATGTCTGTTCGTACTCAAATCTTGCAAGTTAAATTCGACCCATTTCCGTGTTTCCGATTAAGTGAAATTTTGCACCCTCATGCAACTTCGGTGACAATGCAACGTTATGATACAATCGAGTTGATCTGATGATGGAGACGGAAGATGGCAATATGAACTCCTAAACTAAGCGTGGTAAACCCATCGCGTATGGACTCATTTGATTTGTCGTGACAAATACTCGGACTGATCATAGAGAACGCATGATAAAAGCTGGGAATAAAATAACATTTTTATTTTAAACTTGTTTCCTGTTATGGAAAGCGACAGTAGACTATAACTGCTATCTAAATCAGTTCGTCGCTTAGATCCGGGTCGGACGCAACGTTCTGAAGATAGTCTCTCTGATGCTCAACCTCCGATACCAATCAAGGTCTGTAGCGACATCTATAACTCCAATAGGGAAACTGAACACTACTCACATTAAGAGTACACAAACACAAGGTTGGCATGCATCCGTACATAGATGGCTCTGACCGTCTTACATCGCGCTAGAGAAGTGTGCCAACTTCCGTGGCACATATACGACTTCCGACGATCAACTGTCGGACCCCTGATCACAACACCCGGCCAGGTGGGTTACCCTTTCCACCTTCTTCATCTTCGCTTACCATCATTGGCGGCTACCTTATACCCTGTACCGCCAAAGTGGTGACCCCGACATGATCCTTACTACTCTCCTACCTTGGCGGCTATCTTATCCCTTCGAAGGTCTTCAAGATAAATCGCCAACAAAGCCTGCTAACCAGCTGGCTACGGACACGGCCAGACGCACGCCCCGCGGCGACACGGTATTGCACTCAGCGGAACTGCCCGCCAAGCGTTCTAGTCGCCCTAATATTACTTTATAACCCGTTCTTGGAGTTAACGGATAAATCAGCGACGGTGGCTCAGTTTGAGTTGTGCGACTTTGAATTGGAGATTTCCCGAGAGTCGTCTAAAAAGAAATAGTACAAAAAAAATTGTTGTCAATCATGTAAAAAAAGAGTGATGTTACAATTTGACGTGTATATCTGTATATGTATGTGTGTGACTGTCTGTGGCATCGTGACTTCCTAACTAATGAATCAATTTTGATGCGGTTTCCTTTATTTGAAAGGCAGTTTATTCGAGATGGTTCGTAGCACTTCTAGGTTCGTGTTTATTATAATCGGTTCAATAATTTGGAAATTTTTGAGTACATGTAAAATTGATCGAGACTCCAAGCGAAGCTCTTTCCATTGCCCTTTGGATAACAGTGAGCTTTCTTATAAGGCCCACAGTGAGCGGCCACGTTTCAGTTCCGTAAGTCATCACTTGCAACACACATTGATCAAAGACCTTCGTCTTGAGACACTGCGGTAATTGGGACGAAAATATATGGCGTAGCTTTCCGAACGCCGAAACCGAGTTGGATTCGTCGATTGACCTCTTTCTCGAAATTGGACCTACCTAGCTGGACTACTTGTCCGAGGTATGTATAGTTGTCAACAACTTTAACTTTGCGCAATCGAATCGGAAATGAGGAGATCCGCAAGCGAACTAAGGTCACCGACATAGCTCTAAGAATTGCCAGACTGAAGTGGCAGTGGCCAGAGCACATAGCTCGAAGAACAGATGGCCGATGGGGCAGTAAAGTTCTCGAGTGGCGACCACGTACCGGAAGACGCAGCGTAGGTAGGCCTCCTACAATGTGGACCGACGACCTGGTAAGGATCGCAGGTAGCAGCGGATGCGGAAAGCACAGGACCAGCCTTTATGGAGATTTCTGGGGGAGGCCTATGTCCAGCAGTGGCCGTCTTCTTTCTGATATGATGATGATGAAAATTGATCGGCGGTTTACGGACGATTTTCTGTCGATTAGGTTGTATCGAATGTTATTTTCTCGATTTAACGAACACGTAACTAATCCATTCTTAACTCAGAGATGAAATTCAAGATAAAAAGTGTAAACAAATCGCTCTATAAACTCACGATTGGATTATTTAAAATCATTGAAATAAATGACAAAAACATCACATTCAAAATGAAATAAAATCGTATGAATATTTAAAAATAAAACACTATTTTAAACAATCCAACACTTTACATTTATTATTTATAGGTTTTTTATATTCTTTTATTCACTTTCGACCTTGAATTTCATCTCTGAATTTAATATGATTCTAGTGTAGCGAATGCATCGGTACCCGAGTGGTTAAGATATCCGACTCGTAAGCCGGGTTCGAATACCATTGCGGCCATGTACCAATGACTCTTTCCTGAGTTATTTATATTAGTTGAATGCTAACCTATGCTTTTAAGGTGAGGCGACTGAATGTGTGACCATGATCCAATCTGGTAAAGTTTCCCTGGTAGCAGAGTCACGGAGTTCAGATGGCAGTCAGTCCACTGTAATAACCTGATCTGCCAAATCCTGGATCATCGTGAAGCCGGACCCTGGGGTTTCGTGCGCGAGAGAGAGGATATTAACGCCAAGATTTTTTTTCTAGTGTAGCGAATGTGTGCTAAAACCAGCGCACGCGCCGCTCCGAGCTGTCGATGTCAGTTTAGACGCGATGAGAGCTTGGCGACGGCTCGTGGGAGAATATAGAAATTGTAGGCCGGGAGATGGTAGATCAAAAGTTTATCTTGGTGTTAATTTTCCGGTTGTGCTCTCGCGCACGAAGGTTCGGGGTCCGCCTTGAGCATGGATCAAAAATGTTCAAAAAGGAAAAAATATTGTTATATATAAATCATTCTCCATGTTTCGAAGTTGTTTAAAAAAAAATTAAAACTTTGACAATCAGACTGATAGTACTATAAAAAAGGTTTTGCCAATGAGGATCGAAGAGTAATGAGGAGTTTTTAATCATTATTTAAAAGTTCAACGATAGAGAAGACAGCAAAGTTTTCTATGGTGTATGTATAAAATACGTGAATCGTAAAGAGTAAAACCCTTCACTGATGTGGAGGAAGCTCAAGTGGAATTTTGTTGATTTGCCCACAAATAAGGACACAGCGAAAATTCGAAACTTATACAACATTCTGCTTTCATGAGTAGAAAAGTCCGCCATCTCCTGGGCTATCTAATATTAAGACACGTCCATATTGTGCCATATTTTGCTGTCAACATCTAATGTCAACGTCTAATCATGAGCTGAGAAATTCTTTTAATTTTTTAGGGGTTAATCTGTATCAACTTTTGTTCTAGAAAATGTCAAAAAATTGTTTCATTCATTTCTAAAGAGTGTAAAGCGAATACTTACGTTATCTTATTAAAACTAGTACCAGACGTTCCGTTTTGACTGGAGCCGACCAACCGTCAGTTGCAGTTGATACTAATCCTTACACAGTATAAAATAAAGTCGCTTTTCGCGGGACGTGGTCGGACATCCGACCAAGGTCAGCTCGCCTGCGCATCCGAATCAATCCATAAGCGACTTTATTTTGTACACCGTAAGGATTAGTATCGACTGCAACTGGCGGTTGGTCAGCTTCAGTCCAATCGGAGCGTCTGTTACTAGTTTTAGTAGCCCCTTCACTTCTAATACTTAAAAAATTAGTGAAATTCGCTTTCCCGCAATCCTTGCCTATTTCATTTTCTAAAGTATCAACCATATTATAAATGTTTAGATTCTGATGCCAACTCAAACTTCTGTCTAAGGAATATTACTCCCCTTAGAAAATCCCATTGGTCGGTGCCTTGAGTGTTTTGAATCTGGGTCGCCCGTTTACAAGTCGGTCTCTACTTGCCACTCCGCCACCACGGCGACAGAGTCATCGCGAAGGCCTGATTCTCTTCTTTATTGTAGACGATTATGCCATCATGATATAATACAGTAGTTGAGTTTTCTACCAGCAAACCTTCTATGGAAGAAAATTCTCTCTCATCGAACTCCCGAAATGCTTTTTTTTTATAATTAGACTAACAGGCATTTGACCGCCATCTCACCTGGTGGTTAGTGAAGATGCGGCGGATGATGGAGCATGCCTGTCTAGGAACAGCCTATTCACTCTACCCTTGAAGGCGTCTAGGTTATAATGATCACGGAACACACTCGCAGGTAACGCGTTCCAAAATTCAGGCAAAGAACCGTCATATTTCATTTATTCCACAGATTGGAGCCACAAATTAGAGCCACAGCATTATCAAATTAGAAAAGTAACCAGATTTCAATCAACGTAGCTGTCGTGAAAAAGTTTTACGGAAAATTGCGATGTCGCTCCAACGGACAGACAGACCGGGCGACAGGTTTTATATATAGTTGACAATATGAAGCGAGTGGGAAAGTAATGCTAATTATTAAGGTTATTTGGAAAGAAAATAACATTATTTCTTTCTATTTCCGACTGTTGTGAATGAAAGAGGAATGTAACGAAAATGTTTATGGCGGCAGTTTCAAATGTTATTTTGTTAGGGTTTAATATTCCGTTTCATTCATTATAACGGTGTTTTTGTTAGAGCTAATATTTCTTTGGACTATTTTGTAATAAGCTGTGTGTTTTGATGTTGAATAACATTTATTCACACATTCACACATTGTATGAAAATTTGTATGGCTGTGTAACGGCACTCGATAGTCTCTGCCTATCTAATATATAAAATTCTCGTGTCACAGTTTTCGTTACCATACTCCTCCGAAACGGCTTGACCGATTTTGATGAAATTTTTTGTGCTTATCCGGTATCTATGAGAATCGGCCAACATATATTTTTCATCCCCCTAAATGTTAGGGGTAGTCCACCCCTAAATTTTATTTTTTATTTTTTAGACGTAGGTGTAGGGTAGGTGTAGGGTAGGTGTAGGGTAGGTGTAGGGTTAGAACGCTACGCGAACGAAGTCGCGCCGGGTCCACTAGTCACTATATAAAACATAGTTTATAGCTTTATGTTTTAAGTGGAGATGTGTACTTGTAACAAAGTACAAGAAACACGGGTATTTTTTACAAGAAATACAATAATTAATAAAGTACCAACGATGACAGGCAAATAAAACTACAATACATTAGGCAACTACATGTGTAACCATGATAAAAATTAAACGATACGATTCTACAATTTCCCTTTGAATAATGTTAGGAGATTTAATTTTCTGACTATTTAATTTCGTGACTATTAGAAACGTTCTTGGCGTTGATCACGATAAGACCTCCTCCACTCTCTCTCATATAACGCACATTTTCTTGTACAAGATAACGATATACTATAGGATAAGCAAGAAAAAAGCTTTTACAGGAGCTCTACATGACAACAAATGTTGTAAGAGGAATTGGATATTCGTAGACTATTTTACAAGCTTTTATTTAGTTTCATATGTCCCCATGTCTGTTCGTAATAAAGTCTTGCAAGTTAAATTTGACCTCTTTTCCGGCTTCCGATTGAGCTGAAACTTTTGCACACTCGTGTAAGTTCGGTGACAATGCAATGTTATGCTACCATCGAGCTGATCTGATCTGGAGACGAAACTTGGCCATAGGCACTCACACGAATCCCATAGAAACGAGCTTAGGCTTGTTTGATTAGTCTTTACAAATACTCTGACTGATCATAAAGAACATAAAAGCTAGCTGTGAAAAAATATTTTTAAATTGAACTTGTTCTTGGGTATTTTCAAAATACACAAAGTTGTTGAAAATAATTATGACTTCCACAAAATCCAATAAATTGATATAATACTCAAAAAAATCGTTGTTTTATCCGTATTTGTGATAAATATAACCAGCAGTATAAGCACGCCGATATATTTTTGCACAGCTTAGCAACTTTTAAGAAAATGTTATGCTGTGAATCAAAATAATGTTTTCGTTTTACATGCGCTGTTTACTTTAGATATTAATTCTTGTTAGCAATAGATGACAAGTGTACACTATAACTAAGTGCCTACTTTATTGGCTTGTGTATTATAGCACAGATAACAAATGGCAAACGAATATCTTAAGCTGTTTGTTACCCATAATAAATAAATTAAAAAATTAAATTAACAATGACAACACCAAAAAAAAGCATCTCGCAAACACCGACAACAATCTACCCACTAATCGCATTTCACACGAAACTTACTCATTTAACCCAACACCTTCCTGTCCAAGATCTCGATCTTCACGATAAGGGACCAAAATAATCATAGCACTTCCTTCAGACACGACCATTATAAATTATCTCACCGCATTTTCACGCGTCAACCCTATTTTAATTTAATCATAATTTGTTATCTGTGCTATACACAAGCCAATAAAATTTACTCCACTTAGTTCTAATGTACACTTATGGACGACAAGTTAAGACATCTTAAGTTGTTTGGTACCCATAATAAATAAAATAAAAATTAAAATATGACGGCAGCATAAAAAAGCAAAGTATTTAGTCGCATTTCACACGAAACTCACTCATTTAACCCAACACCTTCCTGTCCAAGATCTCGATCTTGACGATAAGGGCCGAAAATAATCATGGCACTTCCTTCAGACACGACCATTATAAATTATCTCACCGCATTTTCACGCGTCAATCCTATTTTAATTTAATCATAATTATCGTGTCGGAGTTTTTTGGCATCTTTTTATAAACATCAGGAGACATTTTAAAGTTTTTTTTTCGTAGTGGAGGAAGTGTTGTGTTTCAAAAGTAAATTAATAACGTCATCGCTTCTGACAACGCTTTAATCTTTAAGTCGTGGTGTAGTTATTAGATATCAGAAATGCGTTTTTGGTTGCTCACGTCCGTTGCCGAATTTCTATTTGGCTACAGAGTTCTTAATTGACACCATAATTGCCGTGGGGTAGTCTTCTGCAAGTCAGCAACTCTTCTGTGCTGTTTGCACGCTTTAGAGTCTCCTAATCATCATCATCATTATCATCCGAGCTAGGCTCCGCTTTCCTGCTTTACTTTCTCCACTTTGCCTGGTCTTCGGCATCCTCACGCCGTAAGCCGTTGGCATTGGAGTCTCCTAATACAAGCATTTAATGCTCTAAAGGAGGTTCCTGCCCCTTATTAATGAGGCATAATATTGTAATAAAAAAATAAAAAATAAGGACACTTTCCAAATAATATTTATTTACATTTGGGTTAAAACTATTTGCGTTCATGGTAAATTCTGCGATGTATGCCTGCAATTACTGCATTCCAATTGTTGTCAAAATTCAGATTGTTTCATCAGTTGCTGGATGAGTAACGATGCAACCGAAGAAATATACTATTCGCTCTTGCATCCCCATTATTCGCAGGTACCTTCAAATCCTTCAACGGAAGGGAAAATTTCCAACTTCTACTGTGGGCTTTGAGGGTGTCCCTATTACTCGCAGGCACCTTCAAGTCCTCCAACGGACGGAATATTCCCTGTGACTTATCGCTTACCTAGATCAGCAGTAGGTACTGAATACCCACACAATGCAAAGCCCACATTCTTTCGAGAGCGCGTTCGTTTCATTCACAACCGCGTCGGCGTCGTGGCATTGCGATGCTATCGTTTGCGCCGGTTGGCTCCCGCCCAACACTTTGATGTCACTAATCCGAGTAAAGGCGAATTTAGGTATTAAAGGTTTAATTTTTAAAATTTATCTCCCTGTTTATTGGTGCTTCACACGGGGCGCAATGACGGACATATTCTGTTGTTGATGAGATTTATGGTGGTTGATTCTTTGGAATGGGTATGGAGTTAGGTATAGAAGTCGTTTTAACCACTATATATCAGCCCATAATAGTCCACTGCAGGACTTAAAGCCTCTTCTATGAAAGAGGAGGTTATTGCCAACGCTTGGCAGGCGTGTTATCAATATAAAAATGGAGAACGCTGCTGCCCACTTTCCAACCTACGGACACTGTAGATAGGTCGCCTTGTACGACACCCATGAGTAGGGGTTAATGCTATTCTACTCTGCCGGACACCACGGCATACTGCAATCACTATTTCACTAAATTTGAATCAAGTAATATACAATCGAATTTGATGTCGTCGGTTGCGAGAGGATTACGACGGGAGGATTCCAAAGACCAGGTGAAGTGACGAAAAAACAGCAGGAAAGCGGTCCCTGGCAGAAGCCGAGATTGGACGTTATCTACAATTATGATGATAATCTATACATAATATAAAACAAAGGCGCTTCCCGCTGTCTGCCCCTATGTATGTATCTATATACGCTTAGATCTTTTAAACTACGCAATGGATTTTAATGCGGTTTTCAACAATAGATAGAGTGATTCAAGTAAGGTTTGTAAGCAAGGAAAAAGGGTAGGTAGGTTTAAAGTAGGTGTAGTACGTGAACATAGTCGCACAGTGTTCACTAGTGGAACATAAATGAAAAACGCCTACCTATTTTCCAGCCTATGGAGGCTAGATCTTTTACCTCGAAAACATTAGTCGCCTTGTACGACACCCACGAGTGTAAGGGGTTGGTGCTATTCTACTCTGCCGGACACCACACGGCCAACGCTCAACTACTTAAACATAGGTAGGTACTACAATCACGATTACACTAAATTCGAATTGTATAATACAATCGAATTTGATATCGTCGGATACGAGAGCCAACGGATCACGACGGAAAGATTCCGAAGACCGAAGACGAAGCCGGGATTGGGCGCTAGAATTATGATCCTATAATATCTCGTATGTTTACGACGATATTGTGCTTAAGTAAACAATGAACACACCTACTGTATTTGCTATTTTACAACCTCTATTATTAGTTTATTTTACAGCTTCAATAAAAAAACAGTTACTTACCTACCTATAAAACATTTACATTTTTATATTCAAAGAAGCACTCCAGTGCAGCATAAAACTAGCAGAATCGTAATGAGACGAGCTCTCGAAGGAACCGATCTAATCTAACCTAACGATCACTGTTGTTACTACCTACCTATTGTCTTTTATTGTGCTAAGCCATGGATATTATATAAATTGTATCGAACATAAAAAGTGTGCAATGGAATCGCTGAATCAAATAAGTTAAGTCTACCTCTAAAACAGCCATAATTTTGTAAAGTTCGTTAACACTATGTTTGTGACAATTGAGTAGACAGGACAGCAGTGGAAAGCAGGCGCTGTACAAATTAGCAACGTTCGTGCGACCATGATTCAAAATTCAATTTAAAACTCAAAGTCAAAATTTCTTTATTGATTAGGATAATAAATATCTCTTTCAATCGTCAATGACCGTACTACAGACGCCGCCCGACCAATAGGAGGCCTCATATATCGGCGGAAAACAATGCACATCGGTTAGTTCAGCTTCTTAGGGCGTCGTTTCTTGTCGCACGCGTGTAAATAAATACAGCAGGTCAATTCAAGATGTAAATTAATGACGTTCGCAAACAGGAATCTGGGAAACTGGAACTACAAGGCTCATTTGTACACCTGGCCGAAATCGGAACTAACGCCGCCAACTTAGAAAGCGTCACTTTTAACAGACAGCTGGAATTGATGTTTGACACTTATGCCCTCATTAAAGTGCCAAATGATCCTTGTAGTTCTGGCAACTACACTATGCAAATGTCATTAATTGGCATCTTGGCTAGAACCGCAGGGCTAGCCACAAAATCAGGCAATAAAACAGATCGAAATGATAAATCAAAACGAAATCCAACAAAACCTAATAAATAAATATAGCACAGCGTCATGTAGCCCCAAAGTAAGCAAAGCTTGTGTTATGAGTGCCAGAAAACTGATAAAATACTTATATACTAATCTTTAACGTATAGGTCACAAATTCTATAAATTAGATATGTTGTGACACCCACAAGCTCTATATGGCTTGACTCTGTTTGACATGTTAAAACAGAAACCGTTTTCATCACGTACTCGGGTTTTCCAGACACCAGGGTTTTTTGTGGACCATTTCACTTGATGGATCTCAGTGGATCTGATCGGATTTACATGGATTTGGTCTAGATTTTAGATTGTATCAGTCTAAGCTGCTAAGGCAGAGGCTAAGCTGATTAGCTACGTCTGATGGACACGTTTCGTCCGTGCATCAAATTAAATGGATCGGAGTGTCGGTGGCCGAGCGGTTAAGGTATCAGACTCTTAAGCGAGAGGCAACATACTAATGACTATTTTCTAAGTTCCGTACATTACTCGAAAATATCGTGATGAAACCTGCCCATTCAGGCGACTGAATATGTAGTTGATGAATATGGAGCATGCCTGTCTAGGAACAGCCTATTCACTCTCGCTTTGAAGGCGTCTAGAATATATTGATCAGGGAATACACTCACAGGCAACGTGTTCCATTCCAGTTCCAGTACTTATCGTTATCGTGCTCTACTTCTGTCTTTTTCTATTGAATCGTACCCTAAAATAATGTTGTTCGTAGAGTAGGTACCTACACCTTCCGAGTACATATATATTTGCACATTTTAAGGGTATGTTCCGGGTTTCCTACCGCGTACCTTTGTTGACGAGTAGCCCGCGATAATAACCGCGATACTTTAAAACATTATGTCATATATATTTAGTTGTGATTTCAAATTTCGTGAAACAACATTCTTATTTTACCCAACCGCGTCTTGGCAAGTCGTTCCCGAAATTGCTTAGCATAATCATTAAATTTAAGGAGATTCTATCTCAGGATACTTGAGATCTTGTTTTTAGATTTCTGGTTGGAGTCTTCAATTTCGGCTGATTACTTTGATGTTGACGCAGATTTATGTCATTATGGTATCACGAAGTTGAGGGACCTCTTTGGTTATTACCTGGGTCAGTTCGGTTATCTTGGCGTTGATTTCCCGGTTTTGCTCTCGCGCACGAGGGCCTGGAGTCAGGTAATTACAGTAGAGCAACTGCCATTTGACGTCCGTGACAAATCGCGAATTAAAACCTTGACATGCCTACATACATTTCTAAAGTTCTTGTCCACGTCCCATAGTCGGCAGAGACTATGAACCGCTTCATCCGCCCCTGTATATACATTGCACCTTTGTGTTTAATCGCTAATATAGTATAGTAGTGGACCCGGCGCGACTTCGTTCGCGTTCACCTACATTACCCCCACCTACACTTTTTTTCTTTATTTTTAACCTTCTTGAATCACTCTATCTAGTGTATCGCATTTAAATCGTATTTATAAGATCTAAGCGTACATACTCGTACATAGCGACTGACGGCGGGAAGCGACTTTGTTTACTATGTTTGTATATTATGGACCGCAATGGTCATACTTTTAAAGTCGACGCCGTAAAATTCTATCAGGAACACAAGCTTTGCAATTCCAAAAAATAACTACATATTTTTTCCATGTAGATACCTAACCTGCGACACGTGCAGTATTTCGTCCAGGATTTAGCAGTAGTATTTTACTCCAGGATTTTGTAGTAACAGGTCGTTTGGTGGTAATGGAATTTTTCATAGCAGGTTAGCCGCGCCTCGCGGGGGCCATTATACAAAAACTGGCTACGTTGTGAGCTAGCAGAGTTAGTGGTTTATGGGGATCCTGTGCAGTGCAATCTCTATAGTTTGTTATGAGAATGCGACAAACGCGTAAACTATAGCCAATGATTAATGAATGAACAACACTTTATTGCAACGCTTTAGAGAAGCAACAGGCGGCCTTTTTGGGTAAATAACTATCGACAGGAATGCACTATAAGAAAATAAACTGAGAGTAAACCCGTTCAACCTATAGACATTGGTGTAATTTAATTAATACTATAGATAAATATACAACCTAGCATAATACTATATATACATGATGTGGTAGGTACGCTGTTTTTTTATACCACTAAGGTGGCAAACAAGCTTACGGCCTGCCTGATGGAAAGCAGTCATCGCAGCCTATTGACGTTTGCAATACCAGGGGCATCACCCACGCGTAGCCGACCCCGTAAAATGAAAATGAAAAGTATTTATTGAATTAGGATTACGTTAATTAATACATTTTCAAACGTCAAATATCTAACGGAAAGCAAAGGGAAAGTTAAGCGAGCCTTAGAGCCGAGAAAAAACATTTTCACCCCTTTCAACTCCATGTTGTGCTCTTCAGGGAAAACCTCTTTTGCACGGCTACCATAAGTGTGCTCTCGTGAGTAAATTGAAACATTTACTATAAGAAAATAGCGTATCATAGAGTCAAATGATGCGGATGAGGGGTCTAGATATACAGCAGGGTCCACATTAACAGACATTAGACTACAGTACCAGTAGACATCTTAATCCTTTACTTACTTGATTTCTGGCCCGGACCGGAATTAAACCCGGGACTCTGTAGTACGACAGACGACTATCTTAACGCAACTAAAGCTAAGTTATACCTACTAACTATAACTGGATAGCATTTACTCTAATAATATGTATGGCTCCATTTATTGTGTATGCTCAGGATTACAAGTTGGTTGTGTGAGTAAAACTAAGTGATGAATTTGTTAACCAGTTGTAAGCGTTATCCGGATTGTATTACGAGAGAAACACCATTGCCAACAAACTGTTATGCAGTTTGGCAGGGTAACTATAAATAAGACAGAATGTACGAAATATTTTAAGGACTAAATAAATAAATAATAATAATAAATAATACTAATTGTGTATGATGTAATAGAACCGATTCCTCTCAGCACACTATACTTTTAAGTAATGATATCCACAGACCAAAACAAAGGAAACGTATCTAATTTGCGGTTGAAAATCGACTATAGATTCGTATTATTTTCTCAACATTTTGCTTGTGCTGGGACCATTGTTGATGATATTGTTTACTTACAATTTAAAAAAACACGAGAGTTTTGTTGTTCACATAACCGCTTTAGGTTAGGTAGTACATAAAATGAATACATGAATTATATACTGCTTTTAAAAAGATTGGAAAGTTAGCAAACTTCATGGCTAAGACTGACAAATTTTTTTTTGCTTTATTCTTTTTTAGTTTGACAGATGCCTCCTAGATAGCCGCAGTGTTGTAAGTGGTGCTTCATTACGAAACCGAAACTAGCCGTTTTGAATTATTTACTGATGACTAGTGTATCTAACTATAATATTATATAATATGAGGCATAATTACGCTTATGACCTGCCTGATGGTAAGCAGTCACCGCAGCTTATGAAGGTTTGCAATAACAGGGGCATCACCCACGCGTTGTCGACCCTGAAAAACCTTTCACCCCTTTCATTAAGAACTCCATACTTTTTCTTTTTTAATCCGTAGGTTTTAGGCCCACAGAATACGAACCTCAACTCATTTCCAATCAAAACGCATTAAAACTGCGATAAAATTGCATCCACAGTTCGTGGTTTCGATCAAAACGTTATAACTACTAAGAAATTATACAGTTTATGATTGAAACCACTTTAGCTTTTTACTGCTCCTGTAAAATTTAATTTAATGTAATTATACCGTGTGGTGAATAGCACCAACCCCTTACACTCATGGGTGTTGTAACGATCACTATGTACCATGAGCTCGTCACCGTACAATTTATTTATATATCATATGGTTGTAGTTGATGGACTTGGAAATGAATACGCATATCACACACAGAGCAGTGTGTGGTTAAAAAAATAATTTGCTATCATGATATCTTTTAACAAATGTTCTCAAATACTTAACCAAAACTTGGTTTTGTAATAAACTTAAACAATTTATTTGACGATAAGAGAAATATTTTACTTCAAAAGCCCGTAATAAATTTACGCTATTGATTGGTTGGACGACAGGCAAAATATCGTGAATATCTTAAATGTTTGGCGTCAAGTATGGGACTCAAGAAAAATACTCACAAGTGATAGTGATGTGAAATTCATACAAATACGTTCCAACAAAATATCGAAATAAATAATTGAATAAAAGCACACTTAAATATTAAACGAGTCTAGAATTTAATTTGAATCTACTTGTTTGATGACTCAAATGGATTTGCTTCATAGGAATTAAATATATCTAAACTCAGTCTGATGAAACATTACATCGAGTTTATAGTACCTAAAATGTCTTTATATTGTTTACTTATAACTCCCTACATTATAAATTTTGGTCTAAAGAAATTACACATCGAATCCATTTGCTTACGTATTTTTGTTTGCGTTGTTTAAATTTAATCGACTCGGTAAATAAATAAAACGTCGTATGCACACATCCCTACATCCCTAGCTGTTGTAACATTTAACTATTTTCGGTTTAACAGGAACACTTTGTAAAATTTATGGATATGCGAACGTTATAAGAGCAGTCGCTTTAGACCTCATAAACTTAGAAATATTTCATTTTTTGTTTGTTTGTAATATTGAACTGTGGGAATTTTGACGATAACGATTTAAAGCAAGGTGGCCAGAGTAGGGAAAACGTGACAGTCAGCCCTTGGGTCGCGTCGCGTGAGCATCATCGTATCCATTTCCGTAACTAAGAAACCCCAGGCTTTTCCAAATTTCCTCGAAAAATTCATTACAACTCGCGTGTAGTTTGTTAAATTAATTAGTGCTTCATTATTTTGTGTTATCTTTCAGCTTTGTGTCGTTTCTTTCGTTCTCTATCTATTTCTTAATCAACGTAGTGTCAGTGATTTGGTTTGTTTAATATTTGTCTTTGTTTCTAAGTTTCGAAAGCGTAAGTTACATTCTCATTACTTTTATGGTAGTTAAGAGTATTTGATAGGGCTCTTAGAGATTTCAACATAAGTGTGAAAGGTGAATAAAACACAAATTTTGAAAAAAATATTACCAAATTAAATATCATCAGTACACACCCGCACTGAATAAAAAACTATAAAACTAACCTGGGACACAGTTTCGGATGTGACATCGAATACACTCTAAGAGAATGAGTCCGGCACGAATCCCGACTTGGTCTTCGATGGCCTAGGCGCTCTAACTAAGTCTACGCCTAGGTTTACCGCCGAATTCTGGTACGATTTTGGCCCATGTTCCGTTTAATACCCTTTGTGCTTTTAAAGCTTTAATGACATTTTCCTACGGACATGAATATCGAGTTTGGATCGAAACCTGGCCCGAGTCGTTATCGTCCCTCACTAGGCACACAACTTACACACGCGAAGTAAATAAAATTTAAATAATAGTCTCCCCTTTGACTCGTGAGTCGATAGGTAGGACCATAATAATGCCTGACGAGATGATCGGAATATGAGTGACGGTTTGAGCGAAGTAGACAATAGGTCACTGGTTCGTTTGATTTTGAAGGCTTTGCTGGTTGGCTGAGATATGAGGTGTGATGGGAGTCTCAGTTCCTTATCGATTAGGTAGGTTTTCCGAGACCTAATGGCCTCTATTCTATATTATTTAAGTGAGGATAACGTTAGGGTTTCGCAATCATGGGGTTAGAGTGGCCACAGAAGAAAGAAGAATCTGTTGCCGTTTCGAGTGCTGTCAAAGCTAAGTCGCATGTTTACTTTATACTTTGTTTGATTTCTTGTAGGGATTTTATAAATTGTTTGACTATTTCGATTTGCGTGGATTACATTTAAATCATCTTAGTTACGCGGATTTATGTTTCATTCGTTTCATTTTTGAGGATTTTGATATTTGATTTTACTTTTATTTATGTGAACTAAATTTTATTCATTTGCAAATATCTTCCGGATATTCGTGCGGTTGAATCACAGAGTATTGCTATAAACATACATGTTTTTTGTGACGTTTTTCAAAATGTGTACACAACGTAATGGGTCTGAAAATTTAATCAATAACTAGACGATCACTCGCTTACGGCCAAATCGCAATATGTGAAATGATATTTATTATGTTATGTCTACTCTTTATAGGTAGATACTCGTATGTGTGTATTTATACAGACAGATAGGTATTAGGGTGACTGAGAAGTTACAGTGTCGTACAAGGCGACTAATGTTTTCGAGGCAAAAGATCTATAGTTTCCGAAGGCTGGAAAATTGGCAGCAGCGTTTTCCATTGTTATATTATAAACAAGGCGACCTCCAACCCGCCTGCCAAGCGTAGAGTTCATGGCAATAACCTCCCCTTTAGGAGAGGCCCTAAGTCCTGCAGATGACTATTATGGGCTGTGATGATGATGCTACCGCTTTGTTCACCAGCTCCTTATACTCGTATTTTAGGTACCTTCCTAATACGTTCAATCAAAATGGCGTTCAGTGCGATGTTGTAAAATAAAAAGTAAGTATCAAAGCCAATTGTATTAATGGAAAGCTCCCACTAGCGTTACTCGGGAGCACTAGTTTTAGGATATATATTCAAGTGTGTTGTGTAAACGGGGTTTCAGATAAAGTGTGCATTTCGCACGCTTACAAAATATACACTTCAGCTGATAGTGCTTTGCTGCTGCGAGGGTAGGGTTGCCTCCTAATCCTTTTGGTGGGATTATTCTACAATATTGTATTATGGTGTGAAAGTTATAAATCGATGTTTGTTCACTAGTATTTGAACGCAAAAACTCCTAGACAGCTCCATTTTTGGCCGCATCGTCCTTTACCACCAGGAAAGGTGGTGAATTGCCTGGCTAGCCCTTTTTCATTTGTCGTCAGTTTTACGTCATTAACCATTGACAATGTTTTATTGTAATTAGCTTTGCCATTTTTATACAATATACAGAAATTGAACAGTTTGCTTGTATGTAAACCAATGAATGCAATGAGTTTTCAAAATCGGCATAATAGTTTTTAAATCTAATTACTTAAGTACTAAAAAAATTAAACCTTTCGTCTGAGTCTAGATATGGAATGGCATTGTTACGTATTGTATTTTTAAGTTATTTATTTTTGTTATTGGATATGTATCTTAAGTAGTTGCTATTGTTTATATTCTTATTGTATTTTGTACATTGCCTACAATATTAATATTCTTTCACCAGTTTATGTAAAAATTGTTGCATGGAAGAGATCGCTCTCAGCGATAAGGCCACCCTTGTACCTATATTGTTTTAAACTGTATGTTTACAATCTCCTTTAATGTACAATAATAATGTGTTTTAAATAAATAAATAAGTTCATTTATTTAAAAATCTGTGTCCCCAACATGTTGGTAACAAAGTATACTTACCTAATCTTTTCCTCTTTATAATATTTATAGCAAGGCAATACATTCTTCGATCGAAACCAGTTACGAAATTGCGGTTTCGTACACGGTCGAAAGGCAATTATCCAGATTAGTCACCTAGTGCGACATCCTGTTCTGAAAATGTATTGGCGCTATATTCTACTCTACACCGCACTCATGGCTTAATTTCATATTTATCATCGCAAAGTCACGAATGGCTATTGACAATGTCGTGCTGGTACCAGCGCTAAGAAAGTCGAATAAATGCGGTCCCATGGAGATATGTGTGGAGGTCACCATAAGCGATAGAGTGAGGAATAGCGACTTAAGAGTTCGCTGTAAGCTGAAGGATGATGTGGTGACTAGAATTGAAAGGGGTATACTGAGATGGTTTGGACACGTGGAGAGGATGAATGAAAACAGATGAAAAGAGAAGAGAAGAGAAGGACATCTACTGATCAGATAAATGATCTGCTCCAAAAAGGGCTGAAGAGTACCCTCAACCGGTGTAAATGCATGAAAACATGTATGAATGTGGACGAGCCGAGAGAGGTGTCAGGATCGTAGCTTGTTGCGCTCGATAGTTTCTGCCTACACCTTCGTGAGTTTGTATGTGTGTATGTATCTCAATAAACTAAATGCAAATTTTATTTTTCGATTAAATAACTGTAGAATGCCAACCCTAGTCCATAACACGCTCGCGTATCGCATAGTGGTTAACAGCGCTCGGCTTTTACTCGACCGCTATCGGCACCCAAAACACCTTTCGATATAATTTGATTAAACTTAATACTGAGCAACGCGAGGAAAGTGAGTTTGTTCATTTGGGGAATTTGGGGAAATTCCGCTCTGCGTACGAGTATTTCGTGGTATGGGATTAGGGATTGGGAATTCTTCTTATGTGACTATTTTTCTGGGAAAACGCTTGGTAATTACTAGTTTGTTACACGTATAGACTGGTTGAGTAGCAAGATTATTTTATCCTTCAATTTTAGCGCTACTACTTAGGACTATCAAGTTCAAGTCAAGAGTGAATAGGTATATTTTAGGCATGCACTATATCTTGAACCTCATCATTGTTTCCCATAGGCGAGATGAGGTCAAATGCAAACCTACCTATTATCCATAAAACAAGCAATATTTAGCTGGAAATTCCTTTCAGCCTCTTATCTCCAAACAATGTCTTAGTAAATAAACTCTTAAACGACTATTGCAATTTAAAAATAGTGACACAACTCACTCCATCCAGCGGGTAAATGCGCCATTAATTGGCCCCAATCAAGCGCCCACAGCTGGGGAAACACTCGTAAACCATGGCATGGGAGCGGCGCGGCTGCGAACAGCTGACTGTTTGCGAGCGACCCGTCGGGGTGCTATTTTTACTCAATTGCACTTCGGACAGTATTCTTTTGACAAATATTTGGAGGAGGAAGGTGGAAAAACCTTTTTACCCCATGTTGTACTCCTTTTTTTAGATTATGTAATTAGACTAGCCCGGCATTTGACCGCCATCTCACCTGTTGGTAAGTGACGATGAGGCCGATGATGGAGCATGCCTGTCTAGGAATAACCTGTTCATTCTCGTCTTGAAGGCGTCTAGATTATAAGGATCAGGGAACACACTCGCAGGTAACTCTAAAGGGAAAACCTCTAAATATTAAGACTTGCCAATTATTTGGTGATTTAAATATACTGGAATTGAAAATACAAAACGATTAAAACGGGATCGTCTCTTCTTTTCTATCGGGTCGTTTGGTGTACGGCAGAATGGAATGCAGCATTAACCTGATCCGTTGATGGATGTCGTAAAAGGCGACCACTGTCAAGCTGACCATCTATTACCTCCGTAGACCAGAAAAACTTTTGCAATTTTTTTCTGTGAATTATGTCACCACTACGATCTCCATCCAACTCGCCTGCAAGCATGGAAGTTATGGCTTCTACTAACCTGGAAGAGGCTCAGATCTAGCAGTGAAATGTTAGGGTTGTTGATGTGATTAGGCTGTTCCAAGACGGGCATGCTTCATCTTCGGCCGCATCGTCACTTACCAACAGGTGAGATGGCGGTCAAATGCCTGTCTTGTATAAATAAAATAAATAAAAAAGATTACGCTGTTAGCGTCACCTAACGTTGAGGCATCGTCATCAAGCGTCACTAAGCATAAGCGTCTCATCATTATCACAATATCAGCCGAAAGACGCCCACTGCTGGGCATAGGTCTCCCTCAGAGATCTCCACAAAGGCCGGTCCTGTGCTTTCCGCTTCCAACAGGTACCTCCAATCTTTACGAGGTCGTCGGTCCACCTTGTGGGAGGCCTACCCACGCTGCGTCTTCTGGTACGTGGTCGCCACTCGAGAACTTTACCGCCTATCAGCCATCTGTTCTTCGAGCTATGTGCTCTGCCCACTGCCACTTCAGCCTGGCAATCCTTAAGGCTAAATTTCCTAATCCTTTTTTACAAAATAAAAATCCTAACCAAACCTACCACCGAGGTTACACCGAGACCTTTTAGAGAAAGGTGGCGTGCTGAATAAAAATTAGGTGGGCAGTTGCCATCTCAATCACAGACCCACGGCGTCCGCACGTGTCAATTGAGGGTACGTTTACCCTACGTCGGATCCTACGATAAAGATAAAGTCAGTTGCAAATAAAGGATCAGCTACTTTCCTTGGATAAAAAGTACAGAACGTTTACCTTTGTAGCACAAAATCTACCTTGCTGCGTATTAAACTAGATTTTGTTTGCCAATTTGTTTAAATTTCGTTTAAAGACTTAAATTAAATCGCAGAATACGAATACCGTTATGGGTGTTTATTGCACTAATAATAATTATACTTAAGAAGTTTGGCATTCATAACACAACCCCAGTTCAGTGTGGAACATTTCAAGTAAGAACAGCACCTGATGTGTCTTTTATAATGTTATATTTCTCTGTGTGTAATTATTGTGTACAATAAACAGTTTAATAAATAAACATAAGAGTAGGACTTTTTGCAAGTATCTACGTCAATATTTTCACTAAGAGTATTTGTTCCCTGGGACTCGACTATGCCACTAATACTTTATTACTATGCCACTTATATTACAATTTCGAAGTAGTTATTATTTACATAATTTCCGTCTATATCGCCTCCAATGTTACCGGGCTCGGATAACTTTGGGTATTGATAATTCAAAATATGGGTACCGATAACTTCTCAAAAAGTCAATTTAAATTGCGTCCATCGCCACCAGCCAAAAATGGCCAAGTTGCAGATAGTAAACAAACAAAATGATATTTCTTTTAGAAATAAGTAGTGCCTGTTGTGTCAGTTATATCTATGTTATATCTCTGTATTTCTTTATTGTGTGCAATAAATTGTTAAATAAATAAATAAATAAAGTGGACGGTTACCACTTACCACTCTTGGCTGGGATGGGGTTACCACGTAACTCTGTCTATACAGTAGTTAGGAGGACCCACTAAACCCAACTGGATTGCGATCTCATTATGATATCTGCGCATAAAGTAATAATACCCACCTCATTTACGGCGGCTTTGAAATCGCACACAAATACACACGGAAGCTTATTTTCCAATTTATAAACGATCTGCCCATAACGTGAACTGCCAAATACAGTGGCAATGCGAATCATTATCATCTTGGGTTATGTTCTCGCATATGACGGCCCGGAGTCCACCTTGACCATAATCCAGGATTTAGCAGATCAGGTAATTTCAGTGGAGCGACTGCCAGGGGAACCTGACTATATTGGATCATGATTACACATTCAGTCGCCTGAATGTACCTACAAGTTTTATCAAGATGTTTTCCCTAACCGCAAGAGTATCAGTTAGTATTCAACTAATGTACATAACTCAGAAAAGGGTCTATGGTATATTTGCCGTAGTGATATTCGAACCCAGTATCTCTCGCTTAGGAGTCTGATGCCGAAACTACTCGGCCACCGACGCTCCAGTGGCAGTGTGGCAGATTAGTGGCAGTGCGAAAAACAGCTTATAAATACGTATTGTAAAATTGTGTACCATTCAAACTAGGAAATGGATGTTCGGATAAACGATTTTTTAAGCTTTCATACAAAAAACTACTGGGGTGCGACCGCCTTACTCTCTATCGGGATAGATAGAGCAATCAGATAGAATGACGTCATGTCTAGCGACAGCTTAACTCTCTATCGTTCACGAATGAACGAAATGAATGCAGTGAGGGAGTAAAGGATCGATTGGCCGCTCGGATTATGATGATGATGGTAATTTTCTGATATTGGAATTTTCAAATAAATTCTAACCCATTCCTACATATTTTACACGGACAAAATTGCGTATTTATAAAAATATGTATTTAGCTTGTTAACAAACCGCATTATCTTAACAAAAACGGAAATACCTTCCTTGAGAGTTTCTTTAGAACCATTTATAGCCGCACTTGTGTATTAATGAAAAACGTTTTTATTAAACAACAGGCAAGGTTCATATTTCCAGAAACAATGTCAAAAAGCATTCCTTCCTTTGCAAACTGCAGTCGACTCTATATTAACGTAATAAGGTATATTTTCGACTGTATGAGCAATAATGAGTGCTAAAAGGAAAAAGGAAATGCGAAAAATGCACTGCGATAAGTAAAATGACGATGTTTCAACAAGCTGTATTGCGCATATTCTTGAAGCAAACTTGTCTTGAGGCGATAAGTACGGAATACAGTAGGATTCACAAGGTACATTAGTAACATAATGTTTTAAACTATCGCGGTTATTATCACACATTTTAAGGGTATGTTCCGGGTTTCCTACCGCGTACCTTTGTTGACGAGTAGCCCGATATTTCGACACAGTTGCATGCATCGTAGTCACGGGACGACGGGAGTTGTCGAAACCCAGAACATACCCGACTAGTAGCTTGCCAATTTCGCGATATCTTATAAATAATAATCATTTTTGCGTTAATGTCCCGGTTGTGCTTTCGCGACGAGGGCTTGGGTCCGCCTTGACCATGATCCAGGATTTAGTCATCAGGTTATTACAGTGAAGCGACTGCCATCTGACCTCCGTGACCGTGCTACCAGGGGAAGCTGACTAGATTGGATCATGGCTACACATTCAATCGCCTGAAGTATAGGGTTAATCACGATGGTTTCCTCATTGTAAGAGCATCGGTTAGTATTCAACTAATGTGCACAACTCAGAAAAGAGTCATTGGTATAGGTGTGGTAGTAGTAGGATTCGAAACCGGTACCTCTCGCTTACGAGTCGAATACCTTAGCCCTTACCCTTACCTACACTGATAACTGATAACAGCATCGCTTTCTCTTTCTGTTTGCTACTTTACCAGATTCCGAAAAGTTTATTTTAAATTCCTCTTGTGTCGGGTCGGGGTGTTCATTTTCGGTTACTTTTCTTTGACACCCTTATTCATAACCAATACTTCTCTGAGTAAAGTTGCAGCTTTACTATGCGTTCTGAGGTCAATACGGCTCTATGATTGGTCAATATCGTTCAATTTGACGGGCACATAGTGCTGATCGAGACTTCTTGCGATCGAGATTTCTGAACAGGTTCAAGTGTCTTTATAGCGAACCCTTCATCCTTAAGTCATGGATCTTACAGCCGCTTTCATAGTGCGTACGGCTAAGAAATGGAACACGTTGCCTGCGAGTGTGTTGAGTGTTCCCTGATCATTATCGCCTGCACGCCTCAAGGCTACAGTGAATAGGCTGTTCCTAGGCAGGCACGCTCCGGCCGCATCGTAACGCCACATAGACATAAACATAGACATGATTTATTTTGACATCACAAAAATCTATAAGCGTTTACATATAAAGAAAATTTTAGAACACTTCAACACATACACACAACACCCGGTGATATGGCGGTCAAATGCCGAGCTAGACTAAAAAGAAAGTATATGAATGAGTGAGAAACTTTATAATAATCTTTCAATTCATTTTTTGTAATTGCATGAAATATATGTTCTTTCAGTTTGCATACCAAGAGTAATTGGTTAAGGGTGTGTTACGAAACGATTTTACCATGTACCCAATAACCGTCTACCACATCATCATCATCACAGCCCATGAACAGTCCACTGCAGGACTTAGGGCCTCTCCCACGAAAGGGGAGGTTATTGCCATAATCTCCACGCTTGGCAGGCGGGTTGGAGATCGCAGTGTTGTAAATATAACAATGGAAAACGCTGCTGCCCGTTTTTCAGCCTACAGAGACTCTAGATCTTTGGTCTTGAAAACATAAGTCGCCTTGTACGACACCCCCTAGTGTAAGGGGTTGGTGCTATTCTGCCGGACACCACACGGCCGGCGAACACCAACAACCGTCTACCACATTTAATGCAAATAAAAATCGAATCTATTCTATTCCATTCTATAATGAAAGTATCTAGAGCTCGTCTAATTTAAAATGACGCGCCCCACTATCGCATTAACGCACACAAGCAAGTTTAAAATATGGATGCAATACATATACAAATGCCGTTGTAATTGGTCATTCAGTTGCCGGTAAGATTCAAACGTCGGAGCACGCACCGTTCATTGGCTCCCACACAGATGAAGTGTCGTTATTAATATTTGCACTCACACATCGAAATCAACTAACTAAGTAGTGGGGCGCGTCATCTTAGACTAGACGAGCTCTACCTGCCTACAACTTTAACCACATATCTACTTTTAAAAGTTTACAACTACTACATTGACATCTACACAACCTTTATCGCCCGAGCCCCTTCACCGAAACAACCCCATGGCACATTACACGAAACATTCCCCATGACATTTGCAACTTACAAAACGTTTTATAACCTTTCTAACTCTTTATTTGCATCTAAACGGGCAGCAGAATCGACAGGGGGTTATAAAAATGGGGAAATAACCGCCTTGCGTTTGCAAAGGCCAATAAAACGGGGCACATTTGTCAGGGTCTGGATAAAGGGGCAGTTCCCGACGTCCTCGCAATAGGTAGCAGCTATCGAACACCATTATTTTTCTCACATTCGAGATTTGGGATTTGGCGCGACACGGTGTGCGAACAAATCGTTCGCTTACAGTTTCCTTTTCTTATTTAGTTTCAGTCAGTTTCTTTCCCCTCTATGCCACGGTATATTTAGGTGATACTATTGTTAAAATTGCTACGAATAACAGTATTTAGTAGTACTACTCTACATTTTGGAGTCTACATACATACTACGGTTGTGCCCGCGCGGTCGTGCGCACGAGGGCCCGGGAGCCTTGACCATGATCCAGGATTTTGGCAAATCAGATAATTACTTTGGAGCGACTGTCACTGACCTCCGTGACCCTGCTACCAGAAGAACCTGACAGATTGGATCACGGTTACACATTTAGTCACCTGAATGTGCATAACTCAAAAATGAGTCATTGGCGGCAGTAGGATTCGAACCCGGTACCTCTTTTACCGGACATTAACACCAAGATCATTACTATTATCTGAAAACTCAACAAAACCGATCCAAGAAGAACCATCAAAACAAATAAAACACACGGCTCCATTCAATCTCAGTAGCCTACATACGTTTTCGCTAACGAGCCGGCCAAAGTCTCCCGATTACATCGATAAGACGCCTGTGGACGGTTTTCCAATAAGAAATCTCAAAGAGCCATCCTGATTGACGTTGGTAATAACTTCCTTAGATTTTCCAATATCAGTCTGGCCGTCGGAATCGCTCCGTACAAAGTTATCAATTTTTTAATGGCCTACATCCGGCGGGCATCTGCCACAGTCTACTGGACTTTAATATTAGTTTTACAACCGCTTTACGATATGTTCGCAAGCTTCACTTTGATGTATGCAATTTGCGAGGAAGTCAGTGTGTCAGCAGTATTGGGTCTAGGTTATGCGGTCTTTAGGGGCGGAAAAATACCTTATTGCGGGAATTTCGCAGAGTATTCTATTTACATTGCGTTCTCCAACCCGCCTGCCTAGATTACGGCAATAACCTTCCGTTTCGTGGGCGAGGCCTGCAGTGGACTGTTATGGGCTGTGATGATGATTCTTTTCTATATACGCTGCTAAAGCCAGTTCCAGTGTCGACCAGAAAATGTGCAGCTGCGTTTTCTGTTGATTTTTTATAACACTGCAATCTTCAATCCAACTGCCAACAGCGTGGAGATTGGAGATTCTATAGTAAGATGAAGAACGAGGTGACTGATCCTAATGATCACTAATAGATTATTATGGGTTGATCATGTGTTGCGAAACCAGAAAACAATGAATTCAATTTATAAATCCGCACGTTCACGGCATACGGCCTAACAAGAAAGCCAAATAAAATGGCTGCCGAGGAAAATGGCGCGAACAGGGTCCCGTTCGAAAACTTTGAGCTAAATTGATTACGATCCGACCGGGATCAGTGTCTTTTGGAACACCTCCGGTGACAGGGATGGATCCAGGGACCGTCGTTTTAATTTACTCTAGGGATTGACATTTTCTCAGATTTCGCGTGTGACGTTTTCTTTCGCTCGTTAGCGTAGATATGTTTTGACAGTGTGGCTATTAAAGTATCTAGTAGTGTTTTGAAAGCATAGAAAACTTAAAATTTAGGTTTTATGTTTCAGTGAGCAAAACGTGAATATATTCTTTCCCATACCTACCCCAAATGGGCTGTCAATTTCAGTGGCGACCAAAGAGTTAAGTTTTCTTCTAGGGGAGGTTATTGAACCTGCATTAGTTACACATATAGTCAAGAAATTTAGAACTTACGTGAACTATTGTCCTGTCAATGCAGTCCAATAGATTTTGCACTGTCACGCTTTTTCACGACGTTGCCACTTATTGAGTGCAATATCATGACGTGAATTCTCTTAGTCTCCAATTATAAGAATATAATCAGCACGTTAGCGATATTCACTCTATTCTTGAGGAAGACCATATTTCCCACGTACAGGCGCGCTCATAAGTACTAGCTCACTTTTAGAAAAAATATTTTGTAGCTACATCCACTTACATTAAGTGCATTGTAGAATAAATGTAATTGGCTAAAAGTAGGGCACCAATGACTTATTCTTAAACTGCAGGTTTATTTATCAATTAAATGAAAATATATTATTTTATCATATAACTTTTCAGAAAACAAAACAACTGTGACCTATAAAAACAAAACTGACAAAGTCATTTTGAATTGTAATAAAAAATAACTACAAACGAATTTTCATTTTATTTTTATTTATAAATGTTTTAAATTTTATTCCCTTTCGAACAGTATGCTACATAGGTACTATAAAATGTTTTAAAAGGAATATGTATTTTAAGATGGTAATGGACTTACGAGCGCGACCGTACCTACAGTAAAAGTAAAAAAGTAAAAGGCGCGTAGGTTGCGTTCCCCGTGGATGAATTAGTTCTCAAATGCTAGAAATTAACACAAAAAAGTATTTTTAGGCATCCTACAGGGGTACAAAAGCAGATCAAAATCTGGTCCACGGACTACCTCTGCGGGAAAAATACTCAGCTTGTTATAACAAATTCGGCAACTTAATCAAGTGCTGTAGGCTCCAATTGATGCTAAACCTCCCTAACTTTGGCTCTGTCGTAAGTCGGTTCCCGATTAATAATAGAATTACAGGGGTGTGTGCCTGGCTAATTCACTAATCCAAGCCCCCAGACCTACTTAGCACACTTAGGTCTTTGGGAATGCCTCTATTCTGTGTTAATTAATTCGGAACGGTAATACCCTCGATCCCTTTGACTCTGGACTTGAAAAGGATTGAGATTAGTCGGGACTAGCTTGCTACTGCGATTGTCTCCGCGACGACTTGCAGAGGTAATATCTTCCTTTATAAATGCTTGGCTACTGAAGTAGTTTGAAGGAACTAACCTCGTAGCTTGTGACACTCAATATTGAGTCTATTCCTAAAATATACGGACGTGAATGTGTATGTATGTAGGTATACAACTAACCATTATAATCTACTCGGTAAGCGTAGTGTAGGATGCCCTCCGGTCAGATGGAGTGACGATTTGCGAAAGGCTGACGGTGTATGCTGGATACGGCAAGCTGAGGAGAGGATGCATTAGCATTTGGGGAGGCCTATGTCCATTGTCCAGCAGTGGACTAGTATAGGCTGATGATTATTATTATTATTATCAACTGATCATTATAATCTAGACGCCTTCAAGGATAGAATGAAGGCTGTTCTTAAACAGGTATGCTCCATCATCGGCCGCATCGTCACTTGAGATGAGGTGAGATGACGCTCAAGTGCCTGGCTGGACTAATTATTAAAAAAAGAGAAAAACTTGCCCGCCTCTTTCTCATACTAACGTTTCTCATTAAGGGTGTCAGGGTTGGTGTTCTCACAGACCACGGGTAATACTGTATCGTTCACTTACATACAAGTTATCTTGTAATACCTACAACACGATACCTAAACATGTTTCTTCGAGCCCTACGAGTAAGTCAACCCTTCCAGCCTCCAAGTTAACCGTTAAAATTTATTGTCTCTCGAAATTGAATGCAAATTCGGCCACGGCGAGCCTGACATCCCGATGCCCGCAATTTAGACACGTTGTAAACAGCCTCGCGAATGGGTTAAGAAGGTTGGGTTCAGTTCCGAGCATCGCGGTTGTAACGCGCGGCTATCCGGCAACTACCGCCGCGCTGTCGTACTTTAACAGGATAGTCGGTACTCGGTAGTCGGTAGTGATCATCGTCATATTGGCGTCAATATTCCGGTTGGACTATCGCGCGAGAGGGCTAGGGGTCCGCCCTAGACAATGATACAAGATTTGGCAGATCAGATGGTAAAAAATGCCAAATTAGCGTTTCATATTCTGAAACATACAAAGGAAACTGAAAGTCCATCGCCTGTGTTCATGATATATGGAATAGCAATATTTGAGTTTTTTTTTCTTTTCATATTTTGTGTTAGAAACCTTTGTTCGTCATTTAGTGTAGATAGTGTTTAAGTTGACTCTCTGTACATGCCTGCTTTATCTAAGAACCTTCTACGATGTCCGTTAAAATGGTTGTCTGGAAGAGATCGCTTTTAGCGATAAGACCGCCTTTGTACAATATTGTCTTACTGTAACTATGTTCTACTGTCCTTGTATGTACAATAAAGAGTTATAAATAAATAAATAAATACATATTAACTCTAATAATAAACACAAACTTATCTGATCTGGTGGCAAATACTGGACTGGAATTGTCATGTCAATGTGAACAACAGCGACGCTGGACATAAGCAAATTAATATGAATCATATAATGAAACGCTGATAACCTTTTTAGACCCCTAGCCCCCAGGCAATTTATAGTGGAGCGACTGCCATCTGTCCTTCGTGACCATGTAAATCGGGGAACCAGAGGGCCTATCGGCTATCTCAGTGGACAACTGAACTTGACATAAAAAAATCTGACACTACTCTAATTTGGTAGACGCTATTGCCAGTTTTCAACGTAGATGACGTGGTGTAGAATTATCTAGTGTCAAATACAGTTGTCAACTGAGTTAGCCAAAAGCCGCGCAGATCAGATTTGATTATGGCTACACATTCAGTTGTCTGTGGTTGGATGCTTTGCGATAGTCGCCAGAGTCGCGCGTAACTGTCGCAATGCTCGAAAGTGAACCTTTAGAAGGCGCCGCGTTTGGTATGCAACCCCTTTCGCGTTATCAATTTGTCGTGCCACTTTGCCTCGCTTGTAATTTTGTTTGGCGACTTCTGAATTTGGCTTTTTGGACAACATTTAGGCAGGAAATGTTGGGGAGTACTGGGAGGCTAAACGACATGATTAATTGTTTGCTCTGTAGAAGCAAATCATCTACATAACTTCACCGAAGTAGCTACTACATGGAAATTTGATATAATTTTAGTAAGCAATGTTCCTAAATTGAACATGAACTACTTTTTTTTTATAAACCACTAGGGTGGCAAACAATGGTAACCAGTCTGTAGCAACTGCCTGATGGTAAGTAATCACAGCAGCCTATGGACGTTTGCAATAACAGACGTTTGCAATATCACCCACGCGTTACTTGCGTTAAAACACAAAATCTTTGGAATAAAATAAATATATTGATTAATTGAGAATAACCTGTAAATCCTCCTAAATCACGCAATGGATTTTGATGAAACCGCGCTGGCAAAAGCTAGTCTTACAATATAATCATGCGAATCCTACTCAGATCGTCAGTTGCATAATTTAAACAGATACCCAGAAGCAGGTGTAGTTGGCACCACTCCAGCACTGTCTTACACCCTCGATACATCGCTGTGAAATAAATCTAGCGTCTGCCCCTATTAACTCTGCTACTAAACGCTTCAGGTGTCTGAGATAAGTAATGTATAGTTTTACTGGTCCAAATTAATGTTACATTAATGCACGAGTGTGATATATATCAAGAGCGGGTAAAATGTGGGTTATTTTCTTCTGATGTCGATAAAAGTCAAACTAACTTTTTTTTTAGGTAAATGGGTTATGTGCGAATATTGCTTGACTGCTACAAATTGTGAAGGCACGAGTGATCCCATCAAAGGCTAGTGAAATATGAGATGATTTTCTGATGAATGTCAAGATTACTTAAATCAATTTTTCAACTGTTATGACAGTCGCCTGTTACAAAGTACATAAAGCAACGCACCACTTATCGATACTGGTAAACACTGGATACTTATCTACACTATGTAGACCCTCTGTTGGTAGAGTATAGGTATGCTTAAAATATGCTTGGACAAATTCACACAGCGCCATCTAGCCCCAAAATAAGCAGGGCTTGTGTTATGGGTGCCAGAAAAATTATAAACTACTTATATATTTTAAAATATACACTTATTATACATAAAACACCCAGACACGTAACAGAAATTAAAATTCACCGTTTCAATTTCTAGCTGGCCGGGAATCGTATCCGAGACCGTGGCAGACCGCAATATTAACCAACTGAACTACTCAGACCGTCATTTATAAATATACAATACATACTGTATTTATACTTTTTAGGAGCGTCGGTGACCGAGTGGTTAAGTTATCCGACTCGTAAGCGAAAGATACCGGGTTCGAATACACTGCGGCTATGTACCAATGACTATTTTCTGAGTTATGTACATTAGGCGAATGTTAACCGATGCTCTTATGGTGAAGGAAAACATCGTGATGAAACCTGCAAATTCAGGCGACTGAACGTGTAACCATGATCTAATCTGCTCAGCTTACCCTGGTATCAAGGTCACGGAGGACAGATGGCAGTTGCTTCACTGCCATTATCTGATCGCCAAACCCTGGATCATGGTCAAGGCGGACCCCGGACCCTTGCACGCGAGAGTACAACCGGGACATTAACGCCAAGATGATAACGCCTCTTCCAGTCCAGTATTTGCCACCGTCAATCAGCCGAAAGACGCCCACTGCTGAGCATAGGCCTCCCCCAGAGATCTCCACAAAGGCCGCTCCTGTGCCTTCCGCATCCAGCTGGTACCTGCGATCTTTACCAGGTCGTCGGTCCACCTTGTCGGCCTACCCATGCTGCGTCTTCCGTTACGTGGTCGCCACTCCAGAACTTTACTACCCCATCGGCCATCTGTTCTTCACTTTAGCCTGGATATCCTTAGGGTTATGTCGGTGACCTTGGTTCGCTTGCGGATCTTCTCATTTTTTATTTGATCGCGCAACGAAACTTCAAGTAACCGGTATACAAACTTACTGTATTTTGCGGCCACAACATTATGCTGAGGATTGCTGCCATTTACGCTGGATGCCCACAAGAAATGCCACAGGGAACTGTTTTTTGCCCGTGCCTTTGCCGTGTTTTTTGTACAGTTTTTTTGTGTTAAATATAATTGTATTGCAAATTATCACGTCGGCGTCCTTTGTAATAAATTTTTCTTTCTTTCTTTCTCTCTTTATTCTAGTTGTAAATAAAACTGGGCGCCCCATCCGTCGTATTACAAGCCGTGTAACGGCGTGTTCTGTAGCGTATCCCGATGCGATTAGTATCAATTTTGAGTCCAATTGGCGCGATTTATAGCGGCGACCGGTGTTGCCACATCGGGGTAGGGTGGCCATGGTGAGTCGGGATCGCGGACAGGATGGAATGGAAGGGCAATTTGTTTGCAAATGGCGAAATGTGTTTAGGTGTTTCTAGAAAGACTTGCTCCAGTAGCGGCTGCATGGTGACTATTCGTGACTTGGGTACCACTAGGTAAGGTTTTAACAAACCGACAAAAATTTCAGATAACCCTCGTACAAGTTTACTTAGGCTCAAATGGTTTATAAACTACAGAACCGATTTTAATGAAACAAACTAAGAACCGTCTCGATTAAACTGGCTTTCTAATATAGAAAAGCGCAAAGCAGCACCCAGCAGGCTTTAAAGAGTCACGGCGCGTCTGGTGTCTGTTGAACCGAATAAGAACAGGCGTCGGAAACTGTGCGTACCTATGGCACAAATGGGGTTGGTCCTAGAAGGCGGCATGCCGGTGCGGCTACCCGAGCAGTCAGTAAACCACATAATATTTGAATGTCCGGATACCAAGTACAGCGGGCGGGATTTTCAGTCCCTTTCGGCCGAAGCTCTCGTCTACTTGACGAAAAGTAAATTGTAAATTTAAGTAGTGGGAACTTAAAAGCCATACGATAAATAAATAAAACATAGAAAAACGTATCCAAATCGAACCATCTGTTTCGGAGCAGCGATGCCACAGAGAGCCACAGATACACTGATACACACACGATAAACTTATAACACTCCACTTTATTCATCGGGGGTTAAAAATCACAAACAACTATGTGTAGTTAAATTGAAAACAGTTATTATTTTATTAATTGTTTCTGAATAATTTTGATATTGACATTCACTTGCCTGTTCACGGCCTATCAAAATACTATTAGTAATACGGTCTAATTTTATAGGAATAACTGTTTTCCATAGCACAGAATATACTGGTTTTGGAAGCAGGGACTCCACTATAACCTATATACAACCATATTATTATTACATATCCCGTAACTTACCAATAAAAAATAAAACCATAAGATACGATATTAATACTAAATTATCGCACAGTTTCGACATCGTGCTCAATGAAAATTATTATTCTCGACATTTACGTGAAAATGAAGGCGATGTGACGCAACGTCTTATCATGCAGTTGCATTCAACCGTGAAACCCACGCGGGATTATGAAAAGGAAAAGAGACAGAAATTAGCCTTTGTGACTAGGATATCAGGTATAAAAAATGCAAATACAGCTGCTAATTTAGCTGATTATGTGAGAAGATACTATTTGCGTTTTCACGACTAAACATTGGACTGATGAACTTTTGAATAAAGTTCCTAGGAAATTGTGCCTGTCTGTCTATCTGCTTATTGAATTAATGAATTGTACAGCCAGTAGATATCGATAGCAACAGAGAAAACAACAGGCGAACTTATCGATTAAAGCTATTTCTTCCAAGCAACCTTAGGTAGCGAACTATCAATGGGATATGTTTAATGTTTATACAGAAACTGGGGGCAAGCTCGTTCAGCGAAATGACATGTCGGTGTACCCTGATGAAAAACACCGATTAACTAATTGGTCTTGCCTTTTTGAAAACCTCTGCGAAGAGGTTTTCTATAGTTAAATAGGTATAATATACAGCCGCAGTAAAGCTAGTACAGGTACGGTGTCGACAGCGCGTGGGTGATGCCCTTGGTATTGCAAACGTTTATAGGCTGCAGTGATTGCTACTATCAGGCAGGCCGTAAGCTTGTTTGTCACCTCAGTGGTATAAAAATGGTACTTAATTATACATTTTTCATATAACCATTATATATAACATACACAGTAACTAGTAATATCGTTAAAATAAACGGAAATCGGCCGTGTGGTGTCCGGCAGAGTAGAATAGCACCAACCCCTTACACTCGTGGGTGTCGTACAAGGCGACTAATGTTTTAATGTTTAGAGGAATAAATCTAAGTCTCCGTAGGCTGGAAAATGGGCAGCAGCGTTTTTCCATTGTTATATTTATAATACTGCGATATCCAACCCGCCTGCCAAGCGTGGAGATTACGGCAATAACCTCCCCTTTCATGGGAGAGGCAGGCAGTGGACTTTTTATGGGCTGTGATGATGATGAAACGGAACGATTTCCGTTGCCAATGTAAATTTAATGATTTTTTTTTACTTTGTTTCTCCCAACCGTTAGTCCACTCAGGACATCAAAACATCATAAAAGCAGCAGACCAATTGCAAGTATTAGGTACGGTAGCAACTAGAAGGACAGACAACTTAACAGACGATGCCATTTCGCACTTTTATTATATAGCTTTTTTATTGAGTCTCCGGCTGGAGCAGAAATCTCAGAGCGCGTAAAAGATGACGCTTATTTCCAACTATATGGTGTCAATTTTGTCTTCACTTGATTGCTTCCATTCAATTGAGAATACGAGATCAACGTCCAATAACGTTTTATGGAACGTCGATTTATGAACTATACTAATCCATCGTATATTTGATCATAAACTTATCTCTTTATCTAAATCCACTGCTTCGATCTAAAACTCTACTTTTATTATATTATGGTTTTAATTACAGTAATTCAGTTTTATTGCATAATCAAGTACATGGATGGTAGTAGTACAACGCACCCCGTGAGGGCACAGCAATATAGAGAGTGGCTACATTTTTTTTTATTTTTTTTTATTACTAATAGCCTTGCATTTGACCTCAACTCACCTGATGGAAAGCGACGATGAGGTCGAAGATGTAGCATGCGAGCCTAGAAGATACCTATTCACTCTTGATTTGAAGACCCCAAGGTTATACTTATCGCGGAACAATGACATAAACATAATTGGTATTTAGGTATTTTACATTGCACTTATTATTTAAGTAGTTAGAGATATTTATATTATATAACATCCAAGACACATTTTATTCAAATTATATATTCTTTGAGATCAGTATAAGTAAAAAGTAAACATAACTAAAAGATATTTACAGACTCTTGTAGCTGTTATCAGCACATCGAAATTCACAATGTCCTCGGTCGGGTAACCTGCACTTTACGAAACATTTGTAAATACAGAGCTAAATACTTACAATTTGATGACTCCCAAAATGCCACTGGATAACGATCGTTTAAAACTAAATTACGTATAATTTTGAACATAATGTTATTGCTGAGGGAGGTGTTAACTTAATGGTGTTTTGCGTGCGAGCAAGGAGGTAAGTATTTATTATCGAAATTTCAGCACAACTGTGTAAAATTTCTTAATTATTCTACAATATTTAATTTAAAAGTGAAAGGTGTGGCATGAAAGATGATGTAGTGACAAAAATAGAAAGAGGGATGTTGAGATGGTTCGGGCATGTAGAGCGAATGGATGAAAGAAGATTGACGAAAGAGGTATATAGTGCGAATCTGGAAAACCGGCCAAAAAGCGGGGTCCGAAGTGGTAAGAATAAAAGAAGATGTATGAAAAGAGTTGTGGATATATGCGAGGCTAGGAAATTGTGTCAGGACAGAGCAAAGTGGCGGTCCATAGTTTCTGCCTACCCCACCTGTGGGACACAGGCGTGAGCTTTATGTATGTATGTATGTATGTATTTAATTTACAAGACATATAAAGTCTTTCATGATCTACCGAAAAATAATAACCTATAAAAATAATGTAGTGACATGGATAGGTATACCTACGTGATTAAGATTTAAAAGCGACAAATTATCCCATTTTTATTCCTATTTACTTTATTCCAACTCTCTGAGGCTTTTATTAATCAATTTTGAATTGAATTTAAGATTGAGATTACAATTAAATAAATAAATATGCTTGGATAATTCACACAGCGCCATATAGCCCCAAAGTAAGCAAAGCTTGTGTTATGGGTGCTACATATATACTTTTGTAATAAACTACTTAAATACTTTTAAATACATACTTATTATAACACCCACAAATTTAAATTCATCATTTATTTATTTAAAAACTTTATTGCACAACAACACAATTGGCGGACTTAAAGCCATTAAGGCTTTATCTTCCAGTCAACCAGTACTTAGACCATGCACATAGTGGGTAAGTAGGTGCTCTTAATTTCAATTTCTGTTCGGCCGGGAGTCAAACCTGGGACCTCTGCGTGGCAGACCGTGGCATATTAACCAACGAACCACTCAGGTCGTCAAATATGTGGGTGTATATAGTAATCATTTTTCTATTTGTTTTAATTTATATCATTCTCTCTCTACCCAAATTCCGCAAAACAATAATAAAATAATTTGTGCGACCATTTTTAAATGACATTAATTAAGATGAAACCTATAAAAATATTCACAAAGCCGGCCATAGAAAAATAGCAAAGTCTAAGTTTTTTGTTTTATTTTAGACTGTCCTAAAAAACCGTCGTGTGGTCACCCTCAATACAATCATTACGGAACATTTGGCGGTAACGAAGACACACGACGGGGCCAGTCGTTGGTCCGGCGTTATGAGACCCAGCGGTGATATATAGATTACGAGTAATCTGTTCTATGCTAAATAGAACATTGGAAAATCTGTGTCAAGCTTACCTTTGTTTCTTCAGTGATTTATTAGCTACTTAGAGCTATTAATCTGTCTATTTCGTGTAGTTTACACGTATTGATGGCACTACTATGTGGGACTGATATATTTTTCTTATTTTACAAAATTTACACTTTATTTTAGAAGTAAATAAATTATATTAAATTATTATTTTCATTTTTATTTTAAGTTTCGTCGACCAACAATTAAAATCTGGTAGTTCCTCTTTATTACTAGTTTCCCTCAAAAATGCCACCAAAATATCGTTTTTTAAGTTATACTGGCCAGGCATTTGACAACCTATTTCCCCCCTCACGCCTTCTACACCGACGCCTAGCTGTATCTCCTGCATCCATAGTCCCATTTTCCTCCTACATATTTACTAGGTTGTCCGCCCATTTTTTTTTTATTAGACTTTCTTGACATAGGATTAATTGATCGCTATCTCACCTGGTGATAAATGACGAAGCGGCCGATGATGGACCATGCCTGTCTTGAATTAGCCTATTGACTCTAGCCTTAAAAGCACCTAGATTCACCTAGGGAACACACTCGCAGGCAACGTGTTCCATTCCTCAACCGAATATAAAGGCTAAACTGAAGCGGCTCGTGCGATAGCTGGAGCATCCACGACATAAAGATCAAGCGTTCGCCCGGATTGCGTTTCCCAATGGTGGAAAGGGACCAGCGGAATGAGGTCGTGCTATACTCTCTAAATGGCTGAAAAAAAAGAAGTAGAAAGCAGTATCTGAGAGTGTGTTTGAATGAGGGCTCTTAGAACTCTATAGTACTTAATAATGAAGTATTTGACGACCTGAGTGGTTCAGTGGTCTGCCACGCAAGAGGTCCCGGGTTCGATTCCCGGCTGGGCAGAAATTTAAAATGATGAATTTTAATTTTTGTTACGGGTATGGGTGTTCTATGTATAATAAGTATGTATTTAAAAAAAAAGGATATATGTAGTATATCAGTTAGCTAGCACCCATAGTACAAGCTTTGCTTAGTTCGGGGCTTGATGGCGCTGTGTGAATTTGTCCACGATTATTTATTTATTTATTATTATTATTTGGATCCTTTATATCTTTATCGTACAAGTAATTTGTTACTAAATATTTATATTTTTGTTTATCCTACCAAAAGCATATACCATGGACGCCCTACCTGGGAGCGTTACACCGCATTTATTTTGGTGATATCGCAACGAAGACATACGGTGGGTCAGTAGTCCCGCAGACCGATACCGTCTCACTAGCAATGGGCCTTAATAGGCCGCGGAAAGATATATGGCCCGTTTTACCCACCGATTTGGTAAGCTTTGTTTGGATCTTATTTTAGACGTTTGCTGCCACTAAGTGATGAGTTTCGACCGTTTATTGTAACAATTGGTTTTTAAGACAGTGGGTATTTTGCAACCTACGTTATTTGAGTCGAGAGTAGGAGCTCTTGAGACATAACACCTACCCATCTAAGGTATTTCACCATATTATAATGTCCTTTTGCACTTTGGGTTAATTATAAGTAGATAATTATTTGGAGGTAAGATTGCAATTGTTTCTAATGTGTAGATAAATAAAACAAGTTATCAAATGACAGCTGTTTGTTTTCCTTAATAAAGAAAAAATAAAATAAAATAAAAATATAATTTTTTATAGCGCGTTCTATACGATCAGTCTGAGTACTTGTCAAGACTAAGGAAACGATCCCAACTCGATGGGGTTATCATTCGTAGTTTAGGAGTTCCAATGGCCAACTTCCGTCTCCATCATTAGATCAGCTGGATGATATAGGCAAAATTTCAGCTCAATCGATAGCCGGGAAATGGGTCAAATTTTACTTGTAAGTTTTATACATACATGGGGATATGCGAAAGTCAATAAAAGCTTGTAAGTAGAGCTTAATATTAAGTGCAAGTGCAAGACATCTGTCATAAAGATTAGAAGGAAACTTATAGCGATGTCTCATAGTGATGATTAATTTAATATGCACTCGACGATATCATATCTGAATTTATCATGGCTTCAAACTTTATTAAAGCTATCATGGTGTTGATTTTTATAATTAAACAGTCACTTTTTGCAATATTTTTGGTTATTGTAGGCCTAGTTTCCATCAGTGTTACCGTTTACCGCATGACATAAAAAAAATTAAATAATGTATATAGATAGGTAATTCTCGGATGGGCTGCGATAGGACTATGTTGGTGGTGATGATAGATGACATAAAAGAAAACTAAGCTAATCTTGTATCTTGTAAATTATCTGTTCTTCTAAAACGGTCCTCCATAAAATATCATTACAATACTAACCGTGGTAACAAACCCGATAATATGTGTAGTGAAAGTGTAGTGAGTAACCACGAAAGTCTTAAAACCTATATAGACGTTTTATTATTTGGGTTTGTAAATTATCTGTTCTTCTAAAACGGTCCTCCATAAAATATGAAATACCTACCTTATATATAAAGTAGAAAACTTACTAATCGAACATTTTATCCATGTCGTTCTAATTACTTATCACTCGTAAGCCACCAATCATCAACATATTTTCATGATAGAACAGAAAAACTTAAGTGAGCTGAATTCCGTGTAAAACGTGAGCGATTAACTCGACTGATAAAACTGGCTTAACATGTACATTATACTGAACAGTGCTTAATCAAGACCAAATATTCTTATTTTTAGAGCGGCTTTGTTTAAACAAAAACAACCAAAAAAGTTACGTTACGAGGTTTAAAAGAGGAGCGAAACAACCTCCCAAGAAAACTACACCAACAACTGTGTCATACAAACCCTCGTTGACATTCGCCAGTAAATAATCGAGCAAGTGACACTTCCACATTCATAAAATCCACTGGGCCTTATTAAAATCAACTAGGAAAACATTCTTATTACTCCAATAACCTACTTACCCGGCTGTATATTCAATTATCGTCGCCCAAAAATAAAAAAGTTCAAAGAATTGATGCTACTTACGTCAGCCGGTCGCCGCGTCACGTACGCACAGCACATTAACACACAAAAAAATATATCGTAACCACTTATTTTACACGATCATAAAATAATTTAGCCACTTTATTCTGTTTGGTGCTTGCGAACTTTCGCGCGGGAAACTTTTGGCGCGCTCGGCACAGATTATGCTAACGTCCGAACAGGGCGCTTGTCGCGCGAACACTGGCTTCGTGGATGCTGGCTGAAAATTTTCTTCGTCGAATTTTCATTTTGCTCGCACCCCGTTGAGGGCGGCAAGCGCGTTCGAATTTTAAACGCGTCTATCTTATCTGTGACGTCTGTTAGGTATGATGACGGTTGAAATATTAGCCGGTTGCAAAGTTGCCCCCAGTTCAAGTGGGTGTAACCCGATTTTTGGAACGATAAAAGACTCCTTAAATATCAAAGACTTTTCCAACATTTTCCTTGTCATAAAAAGTAGGTACAGTATCTTACCCACTCTCTTTGTTCTTTTAAATTTTGGAGAACAAATGGAAAAAGGCTTAGAAAAATAAGGTGTGGGTTTCATTGAAGCGATTGTCAATAAGAACGTTGTTTGTCTCCTATTTGTCTTAGTAGCCACAAGTTCGCGACCCGCTGATCTAGTTTAACTCATTCCGTCCGTATGTCGGTATTTTCCATAATATCACACTGCGAAGTTAGGGTGACCATGACTGAAACACTTTGTAGGGTATCATTTTATATTTTTGTAGATACAAAAAGACTGTAAATTTAAATATACCTTTTTTATTGCTTGTAATATGTTCTGTATATTCCTAGTAAGCCTGATGGTGAAGTGTTAGTTAATCAAATTAAATAAGATACATTATTAATATCATAGTCCTCCAGAAATAGTATCCCGTACAAAGGTGTTGTGTGTTAGTTCATCACCATAATAACATGCTGATTTATTTAATGCATCACGTTATTTCCCAGTACAGGAGCACCCGCGACACCCACGCGGGGCTAAAATTGGAGTCGGGTTAACAAGATAACACGAGGAAAGTGCTAAAAATAAACGGGGCAAGAAATAGTTGCACTTATTTGCGATGAATTTCGCTGATATTAGGTATTTGGATTGAAGGGGGTTCTTTGTAATCATTAAGTGCCCAGTAAATGTGTCTGAATGTTGTGTTAATCGGTTAACAGTATTTAAGTTAATTTTGTAGATTGGTCGATATTTCAGTATGGATGTTCAAACGTTCATATCCAGCCTATTTTAAAGGTATTCCAAAAGCTATTTCTAAAATAATTCCTATTGAAAGTGGATTCACCTGTCACAATTAAGTACACATTTGAATTAATAATATAGTTCTAGCCTATTATCCAAAATCTGTCACGTCATAAGATGCCTTGTTCCTATTGAAAGTGTATTCACCTGTAGCAATTATTTTATAAGTAACTTATTTTTACCGCTTTAACTAAAGAAAAGAAGTAAAAAATTATACTCAAACCTGCGCGCATCTTATTAACAACTTATTAATGTTATAGTAAGTGGACAACAACCATTTAAAATCATTTAGGCACCTTCACATTACGATAATATACCCGCCCCACTTTTGAAGCCCACATAAACCCCTTCAAAGAACTTAGTGCTTCTTACATTACTTAATAATATTTCGTATCAACGCCATCACCAAGGAACTTCATCGGGCCCCAGATTCTCATGCAACAATACTGAGGAATACAAACGGTTTAGTTTAAGCTGCGCTTAAGTCCTTCTCTCTCAAGACTCGATTAAAAGTTCGTCCACTATACAGGGTGACATCTCAATTTTGATATTCATGAGATGACGTTCATATTCATGAGTTCCTTCGCCCCCTGTATAGCGGGGGTGTAATTTACTGTATTTAATTCTTCTGGTAGAGCTGTAATTTGAAACCATTGTATTGTATTTATAACTACGTGTAACAATAGTACCTAGGTACGTATAAGAATAAGAAGGCACTTATAATAGATGCCTAAAATACATCAAAAATAAATGAGCGTACCTCTTTCTTAAGGTTAAAGCCATTTATTTTCCATTAAGATTGATGAGTAAGTCACTTACATGAAAACATAAAGTATTTAAAACGTAAAAAATGAGCAAATGAGCTCTTGCTGAATGTAAGTCATCGCTGACTTACTTGTAACGTGTGTGAACTAATGACTAAATACCATTATAGCTACATACACTTACTGCTAATTTATTTCGAATTAGTACTAACATATTGTTTAAAATGCCGCAATACACTCTTGTTTTAGTAGCTATCTATATTACGTCCTCACCATCAAGATTTAGATTGACTATTGCATTGCATTAGCAACCTGAATCCTGTATGTATAACTATAATTATTACCTGTTTATAAATAGTTCCAAAAACTTACATGACACCACTGTGAGCTGGCCCATTTCTCGGGCAACGGATTAGATATTCTACGAGGTAACGTAGCCTGCTGTAGCTTGCTGGGCACCATTCCGGAGGGCAGCAGTGTCTACATTTTTTTTTATTTTTTGTAAATATTTTATATGTATTAGTGTATATTTTTATTATTGTATGTGTTATTAAAAATGAAGTACTAAAGTTGTAATAACCGAGATTTATTTCATTTATACCAGTAAGATAAATATTTAAAGCACATTTTTGTCTGAACATATATTGAGTTCATTAATCCATTGTATTCGATTTTTTTCTATTTTGGAACAAAGTTATGTTAATCTCAACCAGTGTTTGTAGCGCACGAAAAGCACTAAATTCCGTATCAAGTGCTGCCATTAAAACGCCTCCTTTCCAAACAATAGACTGCATGATGGGAGTTGGAGATCACCCACAATAAAATCTAAGAACTTGTGGAGACACAAATAGTATGTCAACGTGTATTTGGGCAACGTCGTAACAAAATAAACATAAAGGAAACTTTTAACTGTAAGAACAGTGGCAGTTACTTATGTTATAGTGGACCCAGCGCGACTTCGTTCGCGTACGCCTACTTTACTCCTATCTACCCTTTTTTCTTGCTTATGAACCTTCATCATTAATCACAATCTTTAAACACAACTTGTTAACCCTTACCAGTATGTACATCATGGAAATATGTAAATTCGTCAAACACAACCCCAATATATTTGCTCAATACAGTACCCTATCAACACGCACAGTGAGAGATCCCGAACGCAAAATATACATGCATTGTCCCAATACCAGTCTATTTGTAAATAATTGTAGCCACATGTGTCTCAAAATTTATAATAAACTGCCGCGTGACCAAAAATCCTTAAAAGGCTTCACATTTAATAATGGGCTGCATAGTTGGTTAATTAGTAAAACCTTTTATTGACTTCAAGAATTTTATAATTATAATTTAAATTAGTAATTGTTATGAGTCATTGTTATTGTGCTTTAATTAAATATATTAGTATAGTAATATACCTATTGTACATCTGTATGAGACAGATATTTACTGCTGATCGAATGTCAAATACATATTTTTCCACCTATGTAACATACAGTAAAAACAATAAAGATTTTTTATGATTTTTATGATTATTATTAATCACTTCATCGATTGTTAGAAACCGCATTAAATTCCATTGAGTGATTTGAAAGATTTTAGCCACATAATACATAGAGACAGACGGCGCAAAGCGACTTCGTTTAATACTATGTATAGAAGAAGTAATGTCTATTTATTTTATACCTACTTATAAATTTCATTTCAAACTTAACTACCATCTCATCTAACTAATGTAGAGAAGACTCAAGTCCACCTGGGAACTGTTATGGGCTGTTGTTGGTGATGATAACACACATAATTATGTATTTTTCTTATTTTACATTTGTTTAAAATATAATATTGTAATTTTTCCAATTACCTACACAAACGGTCCAAAAGAGCCAATGACATGGCCACCCTACATTGTATAGATTATAATTTGCCAGTACAATCGCAATGATCGATGCGCGAAATGGAGCCCTCGATCTGTTTACAGGGCTCTCATGCCCAGCGTATCTTGATCCATGAATCCCGTTTATCTTCTCGGATCCTAGTACAATTCTATCGACCAACTTACCACTGCAGCTCAACTTACGCTGGCCATATTTCATAAACAATAGCTGATCGATTGTTATTAATTGTTATTTTTATATCGAACCAATTTAGATAACGTAGTGGGCGTAAGTGGTTCGGGTGATTCATTTTGTAGGCTTCTTGGGAGCTTTTCCGGGGGAGTGGAAAGCTGAGATATTTTTTCATAGAGCTTACCGCGGTGGGATCGAGGGTTACTCTGAGGCGCTAGGTCACAAATTATCCTTGTTATTTTTGCCATATATTAAGGTATGTACAAAGAGAGATATCAACTAGCAACTTTATTTATTAAAATAATTAATTTGCATGATTATAATATTTATTACCAAGCGCACAGTCCTTATACAGGTATTATCTAAGCACCTGGTCGAAATTACGAATAACCAGAAGGCTGACCTCTTCTTGGGTCAGCGCTTAAGCCTCGCTATTCAACCTCCTGGGGCACCTTTTCAAATGCGAGGGACATGGGTGAATTATTTTATCTCTAGTTTAGTTAGAATTAATGTTGTTTTTATGGCTTTATAAGGCTTTTTTAAATATTGCTATAATTTATTAAATATTATTTGAATTTTAAGGATATCTTTTATAAACGATATTATTAAGGTATCACCTGCTAAATATCAAGTAGACGAGACGGTCCCGAAATAAAAGAAATCCCTAAAAAGCAATCCGTAAAACAATATCTTTGTAGCAGTTTCAATCCAAAGATTATCCCGTTACGGTACGAAGATTTCAGCAGCAAAGCTTTTGTAATCCGATGTTTTTTTACTATAAGTAGATATTCTGTTTCGAAACTCTATAAAAATGCGTCTGGTATGAGAAGTAACATTTTTAAAGTAAGGAGGAGGATTTTTCATAATCTTTTCATAGTAACAAAGTCGCTTCCCATCTACAAAGAAAGAAAGTATCGTTCTTCGACGATACGATGTTAGAAACGTTTTTAAAAAAACACCATCATTATGTTTACACTATCTATGTCGCTTAGATATTTTACGCTACCAGGAATCATCATGGAGGAGACAGGAGGATCATGGTTACAAATTCAGTCGCCTGAATGTGCAAGTTTTCATCACGAAGTTTTTCCTCACCGTAAGAGCATCGGTTAGTATTCAACTAAAATACATAACCCAGAAAAGGGTCCACGGGATACACGGCCACGGTGGGATTCGAACCCGGTACCTCCCGCTTACGAGTCAGATACCTTAATCACTCCGCCACCAACGCTTCTAGTGCCTGTCATCAAAATTAAACTCAAACTCAACATTTCTTTATTGATTACATTAAATATTAATTGCCGCTGTGCGGTTTCAAAGAAAGTTTCTTCCACGCACACTAAGGTTGTGTAACGAACTACCTGGAGAGGTTTTCCCTGGAGAGTACAACATGGAGTTCTTCAAGAAAGGGGTTAAAAGGTTTTTACGGGGTCGGCAACGCGTGGGTGATGCCCTGGTATTGCAAACGTCCATAGGCTGCGGTGACTGCTTACCATCAGGCAGGCCGTAAGTTTGTTTGCCGCCTGAGTCGTATAAAAAATAAGTATACAAAATAATGTTTTCTGCACATTGCAACAATAAATACCTTCGGAGCTTATGAAGCCTTCCAAATTAACAATACTCCAATAAAATGAAAATAAGTTGTGTGGGAAGCGCCAAAAATATGTTTTAAAAAGTAAAGATTAATTGAATATTGTAAATTTAAACTTTATTTCTTGTATAAAAAGTTAAATGTCTTGTAAAAAAAAATTAATTGTATGTACATTAAATATCTCTTTCAATCGTCAAAAAGGAGAGGGGGTAGGAAAGTAGGAAGGAAACACACAGTGACACCCACCCCACGCCGACTACGGCCGGGAAGCGCCCGACAATGCCAGGCAGAGCCGGACCGTGCCCGACATATTATATAACTAGTATACTTTCCGCCTTCCCCGGGAGACGCGATCCGGGCGAACGCTTTATCCTTATGTAGTGGGTCTTCCAGCTATCCTCACGAGCCGATTTAGCTCAACCTTTATAATGATACGGCCAAGGAATGGAACATATTACCCGCAAGTGTGTTCCCTGATCATTATAATCTAGACGCCTTCAAGGCCAGAGTAAATAGGTTGTTCCTAGATAGGCATGCTCCATTATCAGCCGCATCGTTATTTACCACCAGGTAAGGTAGCGGTCAAATGCCTGGCTAGTCAAACATACAAAAAAAACCTTAAGAAAAACTACCTAAAACCACAGCAAAAGTAAGCCAGTCCACCATCAACATAGGATCTCTAATTCGAGCCACGAATAGTCGGTAGTTCGGTAGTCTGAAATCAGAATCCCAACTATTTGGCATAAAACTAGTCATGAGCAATAAACATTTTTATGTAGACCGCAACTCTCGCTCAGATCGTCTGTAAGAATTTTTCACACACAATTACCGGCCAGAGTTAGCGCCATGCGTTGAAAATAGATTTATTATGGTGCAAAAAGCTGCCAAATAGCCCACATGTCTCTATTGGAGTAGTATTTGCGGTACCTTTCACCTGTAAATAATAGTCCACTGTTGGAGATGTGGCGGCTCGACATTACTGGAGGGTTTGGCTTAATCTCCACGGTTGGCAAACGGGTTGGAAATCGCAAAAAGAAACTAAAAAAGAAACATATGCGTGGACAATTCACACAGCGCCATCTAGCCCCAAAGTAAGATAAGCTTGTATTTTGGATGTTAGATAACTGATAAACAACTTATATACATTTTTAAGATACATTCTTATTATACACACTACACCCAGACGCGTAACAGATAATAAAATTCATCATTTCAATTTCTGCTCGGTTGGGAATCGAACCCGCGACCTCTGCGTGGCGACCGGCATATTAACCAACTAAACCACTCGGGTGGTCAAATATAATAGTCCACTATTGGACTTGAGCCAGCTCGACTTTACTGAAGGGTTTTGCCATAATCTTGGCATGCGCGTTTCATTGACAGCGTTGTCGCAGTAATGACAAAGAACACAAAAACGCGCAGCTGCAAATTTTCTGATCTGCAGAAGTGCCTATATGACTCGCCTCATTCAACATGGCAACTGCTTACCATCAGGCAGGCCGTAGGCTTGTTTGCCACATTAGTGGCACATAAAAAAACATGGCCTCATACAATTTATGGCTTCACAGCGGATCAAATAAAAATTACTAGTTCTGGTACTACAGCCTCTGTGTAGCCTTGCCTACGCCCGGTCAGCGACCTGGGTGTGACATCGGGTGTAGGCGGTTGAAAATAGGAGCTGTGATAATGGAAGCAGGTGGTGGAACTGTGTGTTATTTGAGCACTGACCTTACGCTATTTAACTATAAAAATAAATAAATTAAAAATAAAAAGGTATTTATTTAGCATTTAGCTGAGACAAATAAAAAAAAAATTACATAAATTTTAAATAAATTAAACAAGGAAAAAAAATAATGAGAGAAAAAAAATAAAAAAATATATAAACACTAAACGCTAAAGAGGCCAAAGCTCAGTTCCGCAGATACGCGAAGGTGCCTACGGGCCTGCTGTAACACTTTTTATAAAATATAAACTTCTAACTAGTGGACCCGGCGCGACTTCGTTCGCGTATACCTACTTAAAAACCCAACCTGCCCTTTTCTCTTGCTTACAAACCTTCCTCTTGAATCACTCTATATCAGGTTGAAATTTGCGTCTCTTGTGCATTCTCTTGCTGGGGGTGAAGGACCGGATTATCTGAAAAGCAAACTGACACATAAAATGCCGAACCGATTGAGGGACAGAGGCCCTCAACTGGTACCGCCTAGCTTGCATTTGACCCGCGCCAGGGCCTGTTTCCGGTTCGCAGCAGCAAAGATCTGGAATGATCTACCACCTCCACTACGTAATCTCCTCGGGAGATCTACGGATACTTTTAAAAAACATTGCATGCGGTGGCTGCTCGAGAAACAGGTTCTGGAAGCGGAGATTATTTTTGGCGGATAGTCTGGTCCCCATCCTTCCCACTTCCAATTAATAAAGTTAAAAGTAAAGATTTTTAGATACTTGGTCATGATCCATAGTGAAATATATTAAATTTATTTATTTATAGTGTCTGTGTCTATAACAAATTTTATTCTGTGTAATTTTGTAGGCCAAGGCAGAATAGCAGGCCCGTAGGCACCCTCGCGTCTCTGCGGAACTGAGCTTTGGCCTCTTTAGCGTTTAGTGTTTATATAATTTTTTATTTGTTTTTTCTTATTCTTTTTTTTTCTCTTGTTTAATTTATTTTAATTTTATGTAATTTTTTTTTTTTATATGTCAGCTAAATGCTAAATAAATACCTTTTTATTTATTTTATTTATTTTATATAGAGTTGAAAACCGCATTAAAATCCGTTGCGTCGTTTAAAAGATCTAAGCATACGTAGATACATAGGGACAGACGGCGGGATGCGACTATGTTTTATACTATACTATATTGTACGGTCGATCAAATAAAGATTTTGTAATGAAATTGAGCTAAGAATCATCTGGTTTTGAAATAGAGTGTTAAAAACCGCATTAAAATCCGTTATTCAAGAGGAAAGTTATAAGGATGGTTAATAAGGAGATTAAAAGGGTAGGTAGGAGTAAAGTAGGCGAACGAAGTCGCGCCGGGTCCACTAGTACAATATGTTGCAATAAACTGCATACTAATATTATTACTATCCACTAACAAACACCGTGGGAACGTCCGTTCGCTTCCCGGTCTCCAGATAACGGCAAGGCCGGATCGGGAATGACGTGGTGACAATGACACAGTGAGTCAACACAATGAATGGACACTGTGGAATATCGGCGCAAGGTTAGAGGAAAAAAATATCGAACTGTTTTCATTAATTACTGAGAACGATTACGCACTACGTCCCGTTCGAATTCGTTGTAACCGAACCGATAGATGTCGGAAAAAACCCCGACGAAGTTTACTGTTCTGTTATTAGGCGATTGAATTGAATCTCACCTGGTAAGGGACGATGCCACCAAAGATGGGGTATGCCTGTCTAGGAACAGCCTATTCACTCAAGCCTTGAAGGCTTTTCCTTAAATACTGAACTGATTTTGTAATGAAATGAAGCTAATATAAGAACCACCTCGATTAAACTGGCTTTCAAACAGAGATAACCGTATCTATAATCTGTCCAAACTGACTTGTCGTATTTGGTTAAGGAAGTTATGTATTTAAATGGATAATGTGCTTTGGGTTTCTTGTATAATTCTCGACATCTATGTACAATATACGTACGCGTGATTGATACGGCAAGTCGTGATTTTAGACATTGTTTGTTCACCAAATAAGACAAGTCAGAATAAACAGATCATATATCAGTCCATGCGTAAGCCTCAGGGATACGTGGGAAATAGGTGCCTGAACCTGCCGGTATCAGGAAAGAGGCCCCGTGGGCGACACAAGAAGCGATGGATTGACATCGCTGAGTCGAATGCGAGAGCCCACGGCTTACGACGAGAGGATGCCGAAGACCGGGCGAAGTGGAGAAAATTGAGTAGGAAAGCAGACCCTGGCATAGGCCGGGATAAGCGCTAGGACGATGATGATACGTCAAACTTACAACCCCTCTTTTTTCGTTGTGGATTAAAAATTGTTTGCGAAGGTTTGCTACTCAGAACTGTTTCACTATGAAAAAGTTATGAGATCTATGAAGAGCCAAGCTCGTTACTCTAGGAAGCCTATATTTAGGTGAGAAAGTGTGTCTAGGCCGTTTCATGGATAAAACGTAGCTCTATCACTGACAATGACCAATTACAATGAAAAGATGGCCGTCGCGTCGGTCGAGCATATGTGTCATAAATTCATGCAATGGTTCTATGAAACGGCCAATGCCATATTTTATCCTCCAATAAAGTTCAAAATAATTACAACATAGTGTTCTTTTATTTACAAAATTAATGAGTATCAGGAATAAAATTAATGACCAGTATGTTTTGTACTGTCTGACCAAAATGTAGGCTTTGTAGAGTCCTAACTCTAAGCCCCTAGGCTTGGCTCTTCATGAGATTGATAACTTTTTCACTATGGAACCGTTATAGCTTGCGAGCCTTGAGGAACCAATTTTAACGAAATGTTTGTGGTAGGATTTCATAATCTTCAAATGTATGTCCTTCAAGAAGTGCCCTATACGTTTTATTTCATAAACAGACCTGGGGCTCTATTTTTTAATCGCTCGCCTCGATTCGAACGGTTCTCAATTTTTAATTTTATTATGAAAAATTCAATATTTTTTAAATCACATTGACGACACCGTAAGAGTACGGTTAAAAAATAGGGAAAATAAGCATAATCAACTTTCTACCAACTTCTACTAAGATTACACTTGCTCAGGGCCTCCTGCACCCAATCCTGGACTATGCAGATTGCTGCTATCCAGATCTTACGGCTGAGCAGTTCAATAAAGCAGAGCGACTCCAGAACATGTGCATAAGGTTTATTTTCGGACTGCGGAAATTCGACCACGTGTCGGAGTTCCGAAAGCAACTAAAGTGGCTCCCGGTTCGTTTACATAGGGATCTCCATATGCTGTCACTCCTATATACAGTACTATTTAATCCCTCTACTCCGCATTATCTAAAAGAGCGTTTCCAATTCCTATCTTCCTCTCATTCCCTTTCCCTCCGCTCTTCTGATAACCTTCTTCTAAATGTCCCACTTCACTCCTCTAACTTCTACTCTAAGTCATTTACTGTCCAGTCGATTCGACTCTGGAACTCATTGCTTGTCGAAATCCGTCTGGCAAAAACCTTACCAACCTTTAAAAGCTGGTTTAAGCGCACTTTCTCAAAACTGTCACTTAGGGATCCATCATCATCACCGTCTCACTTTACTCATAGGCGGATACAAGATAAACATCAAAATTTGTATTTTATTTTTATTTTATCATCTTTACATTGTTTTGTGATGTTTAATAAGTAGGTATTATGTATTTATAGTATTGTATTTTAGTGATATAGGTTTATTAGTATTAATGAAATATGCCACAGTAATGTTCTGTAGAACAGACTTACCACCTATCCTAGTGTATATTCTGTTTCTAGATGTCTAAGGTTGCCTGGAAGAAATCGCTTTAAGCGATAAGGCCGCCGGTTGCTTTTCTTTTTTTCCTCTGTATTTGTTTTATTCTATGTATAAGCAATAAAGAATTTTTCATTCATTCATTCATTTCATTCATTCATTTCATTCATTCATCCATAATTTTTCAAAATATCGTTACCGAGGCTGCGATCTTATAAGGAGGTTGTTCGGTAAGTTGCAGATGTTTAATTTTCCAACCAGACAGAACTCGGCGTAAACTGTCACAGAAATAATACATAGCTACTGCAAACAGTATTTTCTCAGAATAAAATCGAATGAAGTGCGTAAATATTATTAGTTATAGTACTTATAATGTGTCCACTCTGTCCTCACGTTGCTGTCGTTGGTAATTAGGTTAAATCGGTGCATTTGGCCGGTAATACGGCTATTCACGCGAAACGTTGCGCTCAGTTAAGTGCAGGACTCCTTGCGGATGTATTTTGCGGTAAATAAGGCGTTTCAAGGCAAGCAAGGGTATGAGGTACTATTTAGATATATGCTAGTTTTAAAGCGCTTCATTGAAAATACCGTATCAGAATTTTATTTGGCACTAGCTGTGTCCGCGACTTCGTCCGCATGGTCTATAAGATGTTTGGTATGTCTGATATTAAGCAACACCGGTGGTCAGGGGCCCTATTCATGAACCGCTCACATCCACGCGAGAGCTCGCGTGCACTACTTATGTCTTATACACTCGTAAAAAGTTGCTAGATATAGAAAAGACAGGCATTAGAAGAAAGCGCGTGGATGTGAGCGGTTCCAAAATAGGATCGCTGGTGAAGCACTTTTATCAACAAAGAAGCTTTTTACTTTGGATATAAAAACTACCTGGTTGTATGTATCAAAATACAGACTGAATTTAAAAAAATGAAAAGGTTCTTTTTACGCGTTTTTATGCAGAATGGAACCCATGGTGATTTCTATGCAGGTGGGATTTGGATTTAAATCTGCTAACTTTTAGATAAACTATTTTGTTATACATATTTGAGTGCGTCGGTGGCCTAGTAGTTAAGGGTCCGACTCGTAAGCAAGAGGTCCCGGGTTCGAATCCCGCTGCCGCCATACCACACACCGTACCAATGACTCTTTTCTGAGTTATGTACTACTACCTCTTACATCATGAGAGAAAACATCATGATGAAACCTGCACATTCAGGCCGTGTAACCATGACCCAATCTGGTCAGGTATGTTAGCAGGGTAACCTAATTTGCCAAAATCCTGGATCATGGTCAAGGCGGACTCCGGGCCCTCGCGTGCGAGAACACAACCGAGACATTAACGCCAAGATGATTATTATTTTACTTTCCTATACCTGTTATAGGTAAGAATGTACTAGATTTCACTGCACGCTTTCATATAAGTACTATAGTATCTATTAAAGCTATGAAAATCACATTTCCGTAAGCTTATCATCCAAGACCATATGAGCGAAATATAGTTATCGGTATCCGATATCACCTATTCTATAAGGGCTAGGACACATGGTGCCAAAAAGAAAAGATACCTAATGTTTAAAACTATCCCTATTATTATCACACATTTGGTAGTCTAAAATGCCTCACTTTTGACGCATAATGGTGTCCATTATGCGTCTAAAAGTGGTGTCACAAAAAACCTTAGGTTTCTGCTGCGGTCATGAAGTATAAATTTAGCTGTTATGGAACTAATGCCTAATTCTGACACCATTATGCCTCTATAGATATTGAAGCTTTAAGGAAAGCTGAATTTTTCACTAGTGTTTCAGTTGGGGCATGCAACTGCTTCGAAATATCGGGCTACACGTCAACAAAGGTATGCGGTAGGAAACCTGTAACATACCTTTAAAAATGTGAGAAAAGATACCTCTACATTGACGACCTGATTGGTTCAGTTGGTTAACATGCCGGCCGGCCGAGCAGAAATTGAAATTATGAATTTCAACTTCTGTTACGGGTCTGGGTTGTATATATAATAGGTATGTATTTCAAGAAAAAGTATGTAAGTAGTTTATCAGTTATCTAACACCCATAACACAAGCTTTGCTTACTTTGGGGCTAGATGGCGCTGTGTGAATTTGTCCAAGTATATTTTTTTATATTTTATTATTTTACCTATCGTAGTGACATTGCACGTCGGTAATTACTGTTCATGCTGAAATTGTATTGAAAAATGAAAATGAAAAAGTATTTATTGAATTAGGATTACGTTATTTAATCTATTTTCAAAACTCAAAAATGTAACGGAAAACAAAGGGAAAGTTAAGCGAGCTCATCCAGGTAGGGGGCGACGGATGCAGACCGATCAGCGCGCACGAGGGCTTACCCCGGCAAGACACCGGGCACTGATACGCGCCACGCACATAACCGCCTAAGCGAATCATGTGCGGCGCGTGCCCGGCCCCAGCCAGCCCGCCGGCGCTCACACACACCAGCCGGCCTACCCGCGTCGCCCTCGGCTCGGAACAAATAAGTAAAAATAATGTTGTCTGCCTGTCAGTATGCCGCTTCAGTTAGGAAAATGACCATCTGTGGGAAAAAGAAACGGCAAGAAACCCACAGGTACATTTAAATATAGTTACATTGCATTGATACATTTGTCAATTATTTATTTGGCGAACTATCACCAGATTCAAATTATAACAACAAAACAAAGCCACCCAAATGTGGGATCTACATAAATGCTCTATTCTCTCGCCCGTTTACTGGAACGATTTCAATGAAACTTACTTTTAGTTACGAACGCTGCATCGACAGTCGGCCAGAAAACAGATTTTTTTTTATAAAATGGCATAACTTTCAGCCCTCTTAGCGCCTTAAGTCGAAAGGTACTTAGTCTACTCTACCGGCAAATCCATCACGAATTGTCAATCATTGTTGTAGGAAACAATAACAAATCGTATGAAACCCCTTTCCGATAAAGTTACGATTCGCGAATGTGTGTACGAGCCCTTTATAAGGTGAAGTTGAGATCGTGAATTTCGCTGCAGCTTGTAGCCATGGCTTGGAACTTTGTTATCCCGGTAGGGTAATTAAATTGATGCGGTACCGATCACTAGGTACACTTGGCAGCACGTCAAGCCTTTAACACGCAGTTCGATTTTGGTCCTTACTGTGTTCGACATAAGGTCGAAAATCAAGGACCAGTGTGACGCCTTTGTTCATTGCCGTACGATCGGATTTAAATGTGGGCTATTCGCGTATTTATCGCCGGTATAAAAATGCTATTTATATTCTAATTGTGCTGTTTTGTCTGTTTGTCTGAATATACGTGCGAGAAGGCGAGTTATTTGTGAAGATTGTTTGTTATTTTATTGGTTCAATAGTGACTACTCTGTATGGGGATGGTTACTTTTGTAACTGCCACGCAGAGGTCATGGGTTCGATTCATTGAAGCGGTAAATTGAAGAGTCCCGGGTCTAGGTGCTAATATGTGTATTCAATATGTTTAAACCTATGTTAAGTATTAAATAAACAAATCTTTTTGACAATGCATTTATGACAATGCACAACAAGCAATTCGTAACTGGACAGGTACCTACGTCACCACACTAAACCCATTACCATTTTATTCCGTAGAATTTATTAGAAATTTCACTATACGGTCTAGTTGAACGCGTAACAGAGACATAAAACCGTCTCGTATCATTTTCGGTGAAATAAAACAGTTTTATTGGGCCATTTGCTGTTTGCACCGTTTAAAATGAGCGCGAAAGATATAGCCGCGAAATAGTTTGACGCGTCATGTTGGTAAACGAGCAAAACAAGGTGGAATAATAATTGGAATGAATAACACGGTCATTCGAATATACGGGGCATGGGTACGGAACTGAAAAAGATACGGACAAATTTTTTGAATTAGTTTTTATTATCTCTACCACCAGGTAAGTGACGATGCGGCCGAAGATTGAGTATGCCTGTCTAGGAACAGTATAAGCTGTTCTAGTCTTAAAGGCGTTTATTATAATGATCAGGGAACACACTCGCAGGCAACGTGTTTCATTCTTTAGACGTACGCATTATAAAGGTTGAACTAGAGCGGCTTTTTTTAGATATAATGAAAATCACATCGGTCCATCCGTTCGAAAACTACGACTCCACAGCAAACTTAGAGATGGGACTCAAATCACATTTGATTCGAATGATTCGCATCATGACGGTCAAAACATGAATCGAATGAGATTTTATGTTGATTCGAATCATCGCATCGCTTGATTCGAACTGGCGAGTTAATTGAAATTGTCGAGTTGATTCAAATCCACGATTTGATTCGAATCCGCCAGCTGATTCGAATCAATTTCTTTGATTCAAATCTTTTGTTGCTCGACAAACTCACTTTCTATATGAGACGATAGGGATTATCGTTTAAGTATTTTTCGATTAAACAAAGTTTTTGTAGTAAAAATTTCTTGAGGTCAATAAGGTAAAATAAATTCACAATGAGATCTATTTAAGCTGTCAACCATGTATTTTTTTTATTTATATCTGTTTTATTCAAATTATAATTCGAACTTTTACGGATGATTCGAATTGATTCGAATATTAATTTTCGATTCGAGTCCCATCACTAAGCCAAATACACAGATACACACGTCTTTCATTACACCCTCTTTTGCATCGGGGATTAAAATTTAGTCCATATCAAACGCCCTTTCATACTAGGAATATTGAGTGAAAAAGAAGTCTAGATTTAACACTTTCTACCTATCTAAAGCTAGCTTGTCTCGCAGCCTATCCACAGAGGGTAGTTAACAGAATTCGTAAACTGTTATCCCTATTTCCCGCGGGTGAAACCAAAGATAATCACATTCTGATGGCTTCAGTCTGACAATGTTTTTGTGAATAGTGCTAGGATCGGTATGCGGCTTGGTTTCGGTCACTGCAGATATTGTTGTAGCTATTTTATTTTAAAATACATACAGGTCTTGACAAATCTCTCTCACTTCTTACACCGACATCAACCCTAAGCTCCATAGGCTGCGGTGACTGCTTTCCATCAGGAAGGCCGTAAGCTTGTTTGCCACCTTAGTAGTACAAAATTTTCAACGTTTCGTACATGTTCATCGGTATAGGGAACCTTAGACTCTTGAATATATAATTGAAGAAAAAATTGGGGGGCAGAGTAAGAAGTTGAAAAACAGAATGGGCGGTTTAAAGAACATTTGGCCTAGTGTTAAATGAAAAAATAGAGACAATGTGATGCAAAAAAGAGTTTGAATAATCACTACCCCATTAAATTGAAAAATATTCTGTGTGGTAAAAAAATTATATTCGAATCTGTTTAGTATTTTTAAATGAAGTTGATCTTCGAAGCGCATGCACTTATATCAATGCCCTGCACTAATATAGAACAGGTTTAAGTATAGAATTTGATTTTTATAGCCTATTTATGAAGTCGATAATACATCGGCTCTTTCCTATAGATAATTTTTTATATGAAATCAGCTTTAATTTACTCTATTCAAGAGACAGTGTTTTACAAAGTTTGTAGGGACAAAAAGTGTGAAATCGACTGAATAATGATCTATGATGGGAATGGATGAAATAGCTCTTAGTAAAATTATAATAATTAAAACTAACTAACCATAATGTAGAGTCAGCTGCAAAATAGACGGACGCCCTCAGCATACATTATACTGTATGTCAGGTAGGTGCGTTTACTCTGCACCTGACTCTACTAATATTTTAAAGGCCCAAAACCGAACTCCGATCCTCCGCCACCTCCCATCCCTACAGCTGCAGGGGTCGATCCAACAATATTGCCCAGTCGGGAATCGAACTCGGGACAAGAGAACTGGGTCAGTGACCTACCAAGTTTGTTATTTATAGGCATCCATAGACGCGCCCCGCTGCGTTGCCCGTGCCCGCCCGTTTTCCCGATCTTTAATGTTGCCATGATATGAAATATTGCCATTGTTTCCTATTGGAAGATGTTTTCCTCTTGCGGTGAATGCAAGGCTTTGTTTTGGTTATTTGATTGCTTGCTGTTCCGAGAATGGGATTGTAGACATAATAATATGTTATGGTATAGATTGAATAACATGGTATGGTATAGATTGCTTATTGCATCAATTGATGGATGTTTACCAAAAATATTGGAAAGTTAGCTACCTTCATGTAGACTGGCAATTTCTTTTTTGTTGTTTGATGTTTATTTAAAGAAAGCAAACCTAAAGATTTATTTAATAGCTTTAAAAATAAGCCTGATCTCTATCGCCATTTCAAAAGCAATTTCTCAATTTTCATTTGTTTTGATTGTTTGATTTTCATTTGGTTTTTAATTTTTGTTGATTACGCGGGGGCTAGGCTAGTATTTTGGGCCAACATAATATATTTTTGAAAAATTGCTATATATTTCCTAATCTACTATATATTAGCAATACAGCGGCAACACTTTCTTCTAGTATCTATAATTTTCCACACATATTCGCAAAAAAGCTTAAACAATATTTAATTGAGAAATGTTACTACAAAATTGACGACTTCCTAAATAATAGATAATCCCGTAGATCAACGTAGATATAATTTAGTGTTTAATAGATCTGACATTCCAAATATTGTGTGAATATGCTGACATTGATTAGATTTTTTATAATTATTGTATTTCTAATTATTGAATTATTGTATGACATTTTAACATTTATTAGCTTATAGTTTGACCATAAAATTACCTGCCCATTATATGTACCTGCCTATTATATTTACTTGCAAAGAATATGAGAATATGGTTAAACTTAACTTATAGGACAATTTTATAATGTTTAAATCATTAGTTTGTATGATGTAACAATTGTGACAGCAATTTAAATTTGCAGTGCCTTCCAAAGGTGTCTAATGTGAATCTTGTTAATTATTAAGACCTTATGTACCATTGGACAGCAAATAAATAAATATGAATATGAATATTTGGTCTAAGATACACTTTCTTCTTAAATAAAAAAAACTAGTTTTATTTATTTAATTAACGACTTCTTTAGGTGTGTACTGAACGATACCTACTGTATTTCTTACATGTATTGCATATATTTGACATGAATAAAAATCTCCTATATTCTACTTACAATTATTGGCAATTCTAGACTAGGTGGACGCGACGCATACAGTTTAAATGATTAATTCAGTATTTTGAATTAAATCACTTTTTAATCACAATCAATCGGTCGAATAATTCGAAACCGGTTGCAATTTAATAAAATTGTATTATAAAGTGGAACTAGTGTACAAAAAAGTGATTTAATTCATAATACTGGAGTTCCATCATGAAGTGACAACACAAAGTGTTAAAAAATTCAGTATTTGTTCTATACACAGTATATACGCAGACACTTCACTCACTATGAATTAATTTACTTAAAGGTCCAGAAAATTAAGGACAAAATGCGACATATACGCGGTTTGTTAGCGTAGACATATTAACCTAAACAGTAGGTGCCTACCCAACTTTAATTCCTGAGTGGCAAACTCGCAGCCCACTTCTGAACCCAGATTAACAAGTGCCCAGGAAAAGTTGAAAACTCTGTCACGTACTCGACGCGTGTGACATGACAAGTTGTTTAGTTAATACATACAAGACATATCCCACACACGACAACTCTTCAAGTAGACTTACAGAGATAGGCTAGCTTAATAATGTTAAGCTTTTACCTGTCTGTGTACAATCATACTACCTAATATTCACTGCTGAGGTAAAATAATAATCATGTTGGCGTTAATGTCCCGGTTGTGCTCTCACGAGAGCCCGTGGTCCGCCTTAACCATGATCCAGGATTTTGCAAATCAGATCATTACAGTGGAGCTACTGCCATTTGCCGTCCGTGACCCGGCTGCCAAGGCAACCCAACCAGATTGGGACATGATTACACATAAAAGCATAGTAACGTACAGTGGATTTCGAACCCGGAACATAAAAACTCGGCCACTACCGCTCCAGGTAAACACAGTATATTCCTGTTTCTATTTACTCCTACTCTGTGTTTGGAAATCAGTCAATTTGGAAACAAATAGTAGCTATACTCATCTCTGGCATAGGCTGGGATTGGACGTTGAGATGATGACGATGATTATATATAAATTTTAAGAAAGCTTTATTCCTGAAACAATTTTTCTAGAAGAAACATTCCTGGACACGTTTTCCTTCCCGTTACGCTGAACTCGGTACGTCATTTGCGCGTGAACTGTAATACAACGAACGCGTCAAGGCCATATATATTTATGAATGGACAGCAGTTAATAAATGGGAACATAAAACGCGCGGGATTTGTCATACGAGCAGACGCTTGCAGAACGTTTTTTTAAGTATACTAGACATAGCTACCTACATATTATTAGTCGTTCACTGTTATGTCAGTGCGCTTGTGGAATGCTCTGCCCCGCGATGTGAGATGCTCAGAGTCACCGCTCACATTTAAAAGGAAACTGAAAGTACATCTCCTAACAACGAATAACTGAAGTCCATCGCCAGTGTTCATGATATATGGAATAGCAATATTTGTGGTTTTTTTTTCTGTTTATAATTTGTAGTAGAAACCTTTGTTCGTCATTTAGTGTAAATAGTGTTTAAGTTGACTCGGTACATGCCTGCTTTATCTAGGAACCTTCTACGATGTCCGTAAAAATGGTTGTCTGGAAGAGATCGCTTTAAGCGATAAGACCGCCTTTGTACTATATTGTCTTACTGTTACTATGTTTTACTGTCTTTGTATGTACAATAAAGAGTTATAAATAAATAAATAAAAATATTATGTCGGGAGCGGTCCGGCTTTGCCTGGCATGCCTTCCTTTGTTTTATATTGTCGGGCACAGTCCGGTCGTGGTCGGCGTGGGGCGGGTTTTCTCCGGCCATGGGGCGTCCAACGCGTCACTGTGTGTTTCTGTCCTATTTTCCTACCTTCCTTTTTGACGATTGAAAGATATATCTAATGTCATAATCAATCAACAAATTTTGAGTTTGAGTTTATTAGACGTTTAGTGCCAGCAACTTAACCTTGAAATGGCGAAATTAGGAACTACGGCCGCCAGGATACGAATGTACGGTGTTTACTACGTTCGAGGGCGACGGTGGCGACAGATATCAGATCACAGAAAAGTTGCTGGATCTGTAGACACGTTCAGCAGAAATTATTTAGAGATGTATAATGGATATTTTTATCAAACGTTACTGGTATGTCTTGTTTAATTTGAAATTATGTATTCACGAGTTTGTTTATGGTTCCTATCTATATTCAGTCGGCGCCTGTCTACCCAGCTAATAATTATGGTTTTTATGCTGGGCCATAAATATTGCAAATAGGGGTGAGTCAGATTACCCAACAGTCGGGCAAAACGCCCTATTCCAGTTTAAAAATAAATACGGTCCTGTACCTATTCTTGAAAACCTCTCCGTGTGTTAGTTTGTACTGAAAAATTAAGTATTGTCCTTAATAAAATACTTTTTTAAATATTGAAAAAAATATAAACCTTGGCGTTAATGTCCCGTTTCGTGCTCTCGCGATGGCTCGGGTTCCGCCTTGACCATGCCCCAGGATTTGGCAGCTCAGGTAATTACAGTGGAGCGACTCTGACCTCGGTGACGTCTTGCATCTAGAATACTTACAGATATCGGCGGTAAATATTGCTCATAGTAAGGCTATACGAATAAATACGAAGAGCATATTTACCGTCCAAAAAAATATACAGCTTCCGAAATGTACCCATCGTGCGAATGTGAAAGGCAGGGTGGGTAGAGGGCGCCTGAGAAGGACACATACTGATCAGATTAATGATGTGTATGAAAAATATGTATGAATGTGGAAGAGGCGAGAGAGGTGTGTCAGGATCGTAGTTGGTGGCACTCGTATCTGCCTACACCAATGAGATACGAGTGTGAGTGTGTATGTATGTATTAAGTGGTAGGACTCTGTCAAGCCTGAGGCGTCCGCCTGGGTGCGTACCTACCCATGCGTGCGTATACCCCTTATCGATTTCTGAAGCCAAGCAACAATGCTTGTATTGTTGTGTTCCAGTTTGAAGGATAAGGTAGCCAGCGAAATTACAGGCATGACGCATTTCATCTTAGTCCTCACAGTGACAACGCCTGCGGTTCTACATTCGACCTAAATGTATGAATCGCCGATGTTATGGGCGATTTATCGATCAGGTAATTACAGTGGAGCGACTACCATCTGATCTCCGTTACCCTGCTACCAGGAGAATCTGACCACAACCATCTAAAAATCCATCGGTTACAACTCAACTAATAAAGACAATTCTATTCTATTCTATTCTATTCTAATGTACATAACTCAGAACAGAGTCATTGGTACATGGCCGCAGTGGGATTCGAACCCGGTACCCCTCGCTTACGAGTCGGATACTCAACCGCTCGCTACCGACTTCCGATTATCAAATCAGTGCTTTGAGGTATCCTAAAGTCATAGTTCACCAACATCTCCGAACGAATCGACGAGCCAGCAAGACTAAAGTGCAATTTCAATTTCAATTTATTGTATTTGTGGGGTAACACAGGTAAAAAAAGATGTTACATAAAATATAAGTATGTTTAGTTTAGTTTAGTTTATTTATCTATCATTGAAAATTAAATGTACATAATATAGCACTAATTGTAAGTCAATTCACAATGATATTGTCAACAACAACAAAATTGAACTCGATAAATGTATACATATCAATGTCATTATAAATATATAAAAATTAAATTAAGATACATACATAACGTATGTGACATGCTCAACTGTGGCCTGCCTTTCGGCGTACAAATTTACAAATATAAAAAACATATCCACAATATCAAATACAAACTAATAATGTCAAGTGCTGTCTATGTCTATGTCTACTAAACGCGCCAAAAATAAGCGTGCCGTATTTAAATCAACGCCTCGCTAGCAAGCCCAATTAGCGAGGCAATCCGCCCGGTGACACACGGACAGCACTATGCGGCCTTTGGCTTCTATATACGTAGTACAAAAGGCAGCACATCAAACTGCCCACCACCAGTCTATACACATTCTATAATGAGCTTGAATCACTATGGATTATATCATCATCAAGTGAGGCGTAATGCTGGCTTGCTTTTTTTTGTGTGCCGTATTTTGCGTGGGGACTCGGTCTGCACGGAGCTCGTTGCTCGGGTTGTGAGACTTTTTGTTGCACATATATTTAGGCTATTGCTGAGGCTACGCCAACATAATATCTTCGCGGCCCCTGCATCTCGGACGGTGTCGCGCGCCAACGCGCCTCCCATTCGAGCGTTAACTTTGTTCAATTCGCTTCTGGCATTGATATTTTTGCAAGTCGATGCCAGTGTGCAGTAAAACGGTAAAGTTTGTAGAATAAATAAATCGATAATGGCGATAATGTCCCAGTGGTGCTCTCGCGCACGAGGGTCCGGGGTCCACCATGTGACTTGACAGTGGAGCGACTGCCATCTGACCTCCTAGACACTGCTACCAGGGGAAGCGGACCAGATTGGATCATTATTTATTTATTTAACAATTTATTGTACACAAGAGAACAGAAAGTACAGATCATGATTGAATCACTAGAACGATCGTGTAAATCGGAGACGGTGCTAAGTATAAACAGGGTTGGTTGAGGCGCTGCCGTCAGTACTATTCCGTGCATTGGCGCGGTGCACTCACCTGCCCGACGATGTCTTGTCACATCCAGTTGGTATGTCACTCGTTGTTTAGATTTTGGATATCCTGCTGTTGTTTTACATCAACGTTCAACGATATGAGATCGTTGAGATAAACTAATCGAAAAGGTCGAATTTTTTTCGCTTTGCTCTGGACCTCGCTAGGCCACCTATTAGGCCTTAAACCAGCGTGGGCCCTATTTTTGAATCGCTCGTATCGATTCGAACGGTTTTCAATTTCGATTTTGGGCGTGACAAATTGGATATTTCGATGCATGATGCTGATTTTCCCTATTTTTGAACCGTACTCTTTTGGTGTTACCAGTGTAATTAAAAAAAATTAAAAATTCATTTACCAAGAGGATGCGAGGCACTCCGGGTTTTTTACTTTTAATCGCCACACAGTAGGATATGTAAGTACTATAGCAAAAAAATGTTTTGTGCAACATTTTGTGGCTCTCCTAAACCTCTACTAACGCTATAAAGTGGATTGTTTCTTGCACTCGATGACATAGAATAACCTACAGGTAGGTACAAAATGCAACCTTACATCCTCAAGCACATCAAACCAATGCACCTGCTCAGGAATTCCGGCTCAAGCCGGATATATCCGGATTGACGTTACGTTCGTTGTTACGCTGTGACGCATGTGACAGCCACCTGGCATTCACACTGATGCGATGTAGCGACGCCTTGAAACATGTAGAAATCGGGCTCATTTTGATGCGCTGGTTTGGTCACGTGTTACGTAAGCCCCAGGGATAGGTACGTGGGAAATAGGTGACTAAACCTGCCGGTAGGATAGTGGCCCCGTGAGCGACCCAAGAAGCGATGGATTGACATCGCTAAGTCGGATGTGATGCGAGACACAATGGCTTACGACGCGAAGATGCCGAAGACCGGGCGAAGTGGAAAAGAATAAGTAGGAAAGCGGACCCTGGCAGAAGCCGGGATAGACGGGATAGATGATAATGATAAAATAAATTGTAAAGTATCAGAATAGTAAATTGTAGTACTTGATTTAACACTTACGCTGATTTCCCACGAACAACGCCACTGGGAACCTAATAATTGTCTCAGTGTTCTTTACTTTATATTTTTTCTTGTTCTTGTTTTGTAAAATTACTGTGTCGTGGCGTCCATGTGTATGTCCATATAAATGTTTCCTTCTTTCTTTCTTTCTGATATATTGCATAACTTGGTATAAACTTTACACAACCAATAATATGTGGGTACGTAAAATGAAAATGAAAATGAATGAATGAAAATGAAATGAAAATGAAAAAGTATTTATTGAATTAGAATTACGTTAATTAATCTCTATTCAAAAGTCAAAAATGTAACGGAAAGCAAAGGGAAAGTTAAGCGAGCTTATCCAGGTAGGGGGCGACGCATGCAGACCGATCAGCGCGCGCGAGGGCTTACTCCGGCGTGACATCGGTCACCGATACACGCCACCGGAACTAAACTCAAATGTATCTAGTAAATAATATTTCTTTCTTTTCCGTCGAACTCGTCACGCCGGTATGGCAGCCCGTCACACATTGTATTTCTGATTCTCGCATTCTGCTGTGGGCGGGCGCAGTCTATTGTGTTCTTCACTATTTAATTTCATTTGTTTTTGTTTCAGAAGCTTTGTCTCCGCATCGGGTTTCGGTCCTGTTTGAAGTCATTTGATGCACTTTTCTGTTCAAAAGAAATTGCTAGACAGATTTTTTGTGCATTTTTCTTTGGTATTTTTTTACTAAAAGTACCTACTTACAAGGAGAAGGAAGGAAGATTAGACAGGAAGGGGAACGACAAAAATGCAACCATTATCGAAAGGCTGCTTTTTATATCGTCTAAGAAAAATTCTAGCTCAGTCAGCTTTGTTGGCGTTAAGCGCGGGGAGACTTTACCTTTATAATAACTATATACTTTTTACTAGCCTTTGCCACAGACTTTTTTTGTTATATTCCGAACCCATTCCCGCAGAAACCATATTGATCACACCCCAGCTTAAAGGCCTTGCCACACACAAAGCTCGGCGCGAGCGCGGTGCGATATTTGCTAGGCAACCATCGCGCGGCGCGATAGTTGCCTAGGCAACGCGCCAGCATCGCGCCGCGCTCAGGCCGCGCTCACGCCGCGCTCAGGCCGCGCTCAGGCCGGCGTGAGCGCGGCGCCGCGCCTGCGCTGTGCAGTGCCACAAACTTATCAGACCTGGTACCGGCGGCGCTGTTTTTGGGATTGACATGTCAGTTCAAATACATTTCAAAAGTAAGTGTCGTTATTTTTCCGCAGTTCCAGTTTTGGCCACCGCGTTTCTATGCAAATCGGCACACATAGAGTGGCTGCTCCATTATTCGGGGAAATGAATTTTTAGGATGGTAATACTCCCGCATGTCGTAATAGCGGGTTAATTACTCGTTTCTTTTTACCAACAGTCCGAATCTTTCCTCCTAATTTGACTGGTGCATTACGCAGATAATTTTAAACCTGAGGAAGAATATAGGCTTACTTTTTATTCCCCTCCACTCGCTAGCTTGCAAGAGTATATATAACGTAGGTAAAAACCTGAAGCTTGGAAAAGTAACGCCCTACCTCTGAAATAAGTCGCCTTTTACGACACCTCTTAGTGTGGACAGCGATGCTATTTTACTCTGTTGGACACCACACTGCAAATTTTGCTCCCTAGGTAGGCCTCCTAAGGTAGGTAGGATGAGGGGGCACAGCTCTCCTACATCAGAATCAAAACATTTCAGTACGACTTACTTGTCGAGTTAGACAAACTTTTAATGATACCGTAACATAGAGCACAAATTCTACAGTGCAAAAATTCGGTGGCTAGAGTCTAACGCTGATATAGATGTTTTGTTTAATTACCCGCTACAGTGCACAGAAAATTGCGCTCAATCTTATCCACCACAATTTTCAGTTCAGTATAAAATAGACGAACAATTGCCCAAAGCTTACTTCATGGCCATGGATCGTAGTTCTTCTTGTTCGTGTACAATTGACTTACCGCCATACAGAATCAAATTCGACTTTTTTCTAACAGATTTATCTCTAGCGGCTGAACCGGGATTTGTCGCTAGAGTAGTCCCCGCGGGCTTAAGTAACCCACTCTTACGTATTTGTGTCTTTGACAGTTGTCAAAACGCACTTGCCAGGTGAAATTATTAAATATTTATGGTAGAATTTTTTTGTAGTTTTTTAAATATTTATGGTAGAATTTTTTAGTAATTTATATAATCTGGCTATAATAGGACCACGCTTAGTCCGAATCAACTGACAGTGGTAGAAATTATAAAATGTGGATATGGCAATATCTATTGGATAATCTGTCCTTGTCAGTCATTGTCCATTATTATTTAGGCGATCCGCACACTGGAACGCAGCACCGTACTTTTGTGCGTGACGTGCGTTAGTGCGTGACATAAAGTAATTTGAGCTGTCATCGGTTTCTATGGAAATTACTCATAGTCGAACACACTGACAACGCATCCACGCGCGTTCGTGCGGATCCGTCGTTTTTTTTCTTTGCAACATTTGACACGGGCTGCGGGTCATATAAGTTTTTGGCGCTGTACTTTCTACATAAAAAGGCGTCAAATAGGCCGCTGCTGTGAAGTGAGGTCTCCAGGATTGTCAAATAGGTATTCCGTTACTCAGTTCTCTAATTATTTTTTGCCTAAATAATATAATTTTATGAAAAGATTATAACAATTTGGAGAATTCCTAAATTTTTTATTGTATTGTATAAAACAATATAAAAAATTACACATATTTCTAAATTTCGCCAGAATGAATGCTGCGCTCCAATGTGCCAATCGCCTCAACAATATTTTTCAAATCAGTCAAATTCTTTGTTATGACTTTTATAAATGACGTTCTATGACGGATAAAAGACATGGCATTAGTTGCCATACAGAGATTTTTTTTTTATTTTTTTTTAAAGCGATTCGGACTTAGCGTGGTCCTACTATACCTGTAGACACTGGCAAAGACACATAACAGACTAGACACAAATCAAAAATATTCCCTGTTCGCTCACTCTACAATTATTATGAACCTCGCTATCCCGTTTTTTCGTCTATTGAAATAAGCTGTCAGAAAATAACGCGCGCAATGTTTTGAACGCTCCACATGTTGCTGGAGCTCCTGAAGACCTGACGTTTCTTTTGAAACATCGGTGTATAATTTTATAATTTCCTAATATAATTTAAATCAAAGCACCTAAAAGACGGTGTAATTTAGTGCACATCTAAATGAAAATTTTAGAAATTTAAATATTGTAATCCAAAAGTATAAAATAATAACATAATTCTTTTTTTTTTTTCAATAAACCCTCTACGTAATAGAAAATAATAATTGACCATAGATAGGTAACATGTAGGGAAAGCAAAATTGTCATAATGTCTACTCGAAGCAAATGGAACAAATGGGAGGTTTATTAGATACATGACTGTTTTAATCAATGTCTAAACAATCCTAATGTCAAACTGAGTACCTACTTCAACTGTCACAATATAGATAAATTGCTGAAATAATAAGTTTAAGGGAAGTGTTGGATATAGAAATAATATTCTTGTATATATCCTTATTAATTTATTAGCCGCAACACTGACAACGTTGTAATGTCAATCTCTTAGAAATGTTATGTCTCTCTGTGTCACTGTTTGACCAGCCAGTGATAATGATTTACTACGATTTCCGAAATTAAAAATAGATTTCTCAAGTTTCTCTGACCGAGGGTCAGCAGGGTTTCATTTCACCAGCACCGAATAGCCTTAGGTACATTGCACTGTGCCTGGATATAGATCTAGATACTGTCAAACAACAAATATCAAAAATACAAAACGAACAAAGCTACCATAATATTTTTCGGTTAATTTTGTAACCTCAAATAAATGTAAACAATAAGTACTACAAAATACATTAATTCCACTTAAATTCAAATGATTTCCAAAAGATCACATTTATTTCCAATATTTTTAAAATCTATCTGAATACATGTTACGTACCGTTTAAATCTTTGCTGTACATCTTCCAAATCAAACAGCAACTTATCTGCTCTAAACTCGGCCATACATGCTTGAGAAACTCAAAATATTACAGTTTTCGTGCCGCTTTTATGTTTTTGTACTTATTTCGAAAATAAACGTCCCACACAGCAGTGGCGTGCCTAGGGTTTCAGAGTAAGGCAAGCCGAGAAATGAAGCTTTTGTAGTTTTTACGGTTATTAAAAATAAATCCATCTTTTTGCCACATTACTGATCAATCCTCACTTATCACTCTTCAGTTTTACATACATACATACATAAAGCTCACGCCTGTGTCCCACAGGTGGGGTAGGCAGAGACTATCTTCAGTTTTATTCCAGCAATATAACTTGTGAGAGAGAATAACCAACAATCCAATGAGTTTGGTACACCGATCTATGAAATTGTCTTATAAGTGATTTATTAATTTGAGAAATAGGTACGTAAATCGGGCGTAGGTTTTGGCGAGGAAATAATTTGTTATTTTCTGAGCGATGTTTAAAAACTTTACCTTTTCCATGCAAATCAAAACTTGTGCACATTTTAAATCATCACCAGGGGCTTTACTTCCTCTATTGTTGATCAATACAATTAAATCACTTTTACTACAAAACAACACAAACACCACAAAAAACTAATTACCTATCCGCTCAAAACAACAGTGAAGTTGGTACGAATTCCAGCATTCAACAAACGTAGCGCATGCGCGAAGTTGCATCCGTGTACAACTTCATACGCATGCAGGGCTTAAAGTCTCGTACAATTTACTATATAAACAAACGTATAGTTATATCTCATTATAGGACAGTTTTCATATGTAAGAAAGAGACATATCGGCCGGAATCGAAGCCCGCTTACAAGCCAGCGCGTGCGAGCGAGATGACTGACCGCGTCTCAATTCAACTCAGTCTCAACTTGCGTGTGCGTTCGGATCGTGTTTCATAACCTAGGCGCACGATGGCGCTGCTTTTCGGCGCGGCGGTGTGTCCGTAGTTTGAAAAGTATTAGGAGCGCGAACTTTAAATAGTTCGCGCTCGTATTACCTTTGATTTTTGATCGATAATTATTTTTATAAGGCAAGCCCGGCTTTTGGGCTTGTATGACAGTAACGCCACTGCCACACAGTAAAATGCTGGAAATATCACTGTGATATCACATGAAAACTTAAACATAAAAAAAACAATGTCTGGTCGATGTGACAGCTGAAGTATCAGTTTGTTTACAGATAGGAATATTATATTTGAGTTTTAAAGTAATGTAGTGCTGCCAGCAAAGACTTCTATATATGGACCGGTTCATTGTACAAAGTCAATGAGACCACTTCATTGGAGCTAAAACTGCAATAGAGCTCCAATGTCGTCTCAGTGACGTCTCGGACATGTCTACGAATGGTCGTTACTTTACAATGTAAAGGTATTACGAATTAGAGCGGCTCAGCCCGAGGCATGCTCGCCGTGCGCGGCGAGATGCTCACCGCGCGCGGTGAGGCTGCTCAGCTGCGCATTTATTTGTTCGTTGAGGCAACGTGCTCGCGGCGAGCCACAAATGCGCCGCAGAAATAAAATGCTGATGCTGCTTTTATCATAATTGATGGGATTGTTAAAATAATTTTAGTTTTTTCGATCCTCGTTGGTATCTTCAATCAAATTCAATGCACTCCACCTGATTGTTTTTTATTTGGCCGTCTTACATGCATGCGCACGATGTGACTTTGCACTGGCGGTATAACACCGTGAATTTAGTTCTGACCATTAAATGTGGGTAGAACAGAAAAAAATACTTATTACTGTAATATGTTTAGTACAGCATAAACCGGAACGTCCAATATGTCCAACCATAATGTCAATGCCAACAACAGCGATGCTGTCACCCGGTCAGACATTTTTGTGGCACTGTAGACGGCGCTGTTTTATTAACTACGGTAACCGTCAGAGTTATTTGTTCGTTCAACCGCATTAAGATGTATATCTCTATGGGTGCTAGTGTCAGCAAGAGCAGTAGTAGGTAAATGTACTTGGAACTCATAGTCATTCGCGAAACCGTCGGGTGTTCTCTCTTAAGTTTATGTTTATTTATGTACCTTGGCCCAAAGCCTGAGATAGCCTAAACAATTTGCCATTACAATTTTTTCGTCGCCAATTTTAATCTCGAATACCCCAAATGGCGATAAATAGCCTACATTGGCAACACTTTGTTGGCGCGACGCCGGCAGTACCGGACTAAGTCCATCAGAGGCCCACGGCGGACAACCTTTATAAGGCCCCCAGTTTAAGAAGTTTTATGTAATTTTACAAGCTTTTTATTCAGTTCACATTTGTATGTTTAAGTGTTTTTATTTATTTAGTTAAAATTACTTCTTTGGCGGAGGGGGTCCTCGACCCTGATCTTAATTCTGTTTGAATAGTGATACGGCGATAGCTACGCCCCTGTCACAACTCCGAACCACCTCTTCGATATGTTCTAAGCATATTTTAAAGCTTTGTATAGGATTTGATCAAGGCAACTTGGAGACGTTTGGAGGCCCCCCTGGACCAGAGGCCCGGGGCGGGCCGCCTTTCCCGCTTTGTTCGTTAGTCCACCCCTGGCGGCGCGATGCCGGCGTGGCGTGAGCTCGGCGCGAGCGCGGTGCGAGGGCGGTGCGATAGTTGCTAGGCAACCATAGCGCGGCGCGATAGTTGCCTAGGCAACGCGCCAGCATCGCGCCGCGCCCGAGCCGCGCTCGCGCCGAGCTTTGTGTGTGGCAAGGCCTTTAATGTCAACAATTTCAAGCTCACTTTGTTTACTTACTCATTTACTTAAATCAAATAGAACCAAAATTTATTTATTGAGTAGGACATTAAATATCTTTTTCAATCAAAGAGGGGGTAGAAAAGTAGGCAGGAAACACATAGTGACATTTTGACCGCCCCAAGATCGGAGCCGAGTAGTGCCCGGCAGAGTAGAATAGAACCAACCCCTTACACCCGTGGGTGTCGTACAAGGCGACTAATATTTTCGAGGCAAAAGATCAAGAGTCTCCGTAGTCTGGAAAATGGGCAGCAGCATTTTCCATGTTTATTTTTAAACACTGCGATCTCCAACCCGCCTGCCAAGCGTGGAGATTATGGCAATAACCTTCCCTTTCGTGGGAGAGGCCTTAAGTCCTGCAGTGGACTGTTACGGGCTATGGTGATGAAATAGAACCAAAAATTTTTTATTGAGTAGGACATTAAACATCTTTTTCAATCGTCAAAGAGGAGGGGGTAGGAAAGTAGGCAGGAAACACATACCTAGTGACATTTTGACCGCCCCAAGATCGGAGCACATCCACCCCCTACAACGGCCGGACCGTGTCCGACAATACCAAGCAGAACCGAACCGCGCCCGACTAAATATATTGGCATATTATACTTAAGTAAAATCACCTAAAACTACAGCAAAAGTAAGCCAGTCCACCATGGCAGCACCCGTTCACGAGTATAACGCGAAGCACAGCCATCGACTAATTCAACCATATTTGAGGGAAAAGGGCTACCCGGCCCCCACGCCATCTTTAGTTTACGCCACACTAGTTTCAGTTGTTTTTCTAACTATTTACCAAACTCGTTGCGCTTACTCATTCATTGATTTTCCTAAGTTACTTTTATGAGGATCACCCGTCGTTTTTTAAATCTTTATCATCATTTCGGCGTTAAATCCCTATTGCGCTCCTACGCCGTACGCGAGGGCCCGGGGTCCGCCTTCCTGCTCCTCTTGGTTCACTTCATGTTTTTTTTCGATATTAATAATATTGCCAACTTTATTACAAAAAAAAAATTATCATGTAAATATTTATTTTGATTAAACACGCCCTTTTGCCCACTTGTATACCAAATATTAAGTACTTCATCAAAAGAATATTAAAAGCAAATTATCTCCATCCGCTTTTAATTTCCGCCAATAATAATCTAGTTCAAAGAAAATGTAAGAGCGTATCCACTCTGCGACACAAACGCTCACTTAATACGCGACGTTTTTAGAGTTCTGTCTCTAATAGCTGCTTCATTAGCCGTGGAGCCCTTTCAAAGTATCAACTGTATAAGATGGGACTGGAACAAATCGCTATATGATGCGTCGTTTGCCTTTCAGTAGGACTAAGACATAATGGAGAAACGTTTACAACAATATACTGATTTAGGAGTATATTAACGGCTACCATACACATCTTTGGTTATGTTCTTGTGGTGGTTCGTTGAGGCGATGTATGGACTTGAGTATCGTAATTTATGTACTGAATTTAACTCAGATTTTCCAATTTATAAGAGACTTATACTAGTCCAAGCTTTTCCTTGGAAACCATTTAAAATGTTTGTAAATAAAAAAGTATCTAGTACTAAAACTAAAAATCCCGACTCCTATTAGGACCTAAAAATAAGAAACAAGCAGGTTGTTGTAAGTAAATAGGTATATATAATGTAATTTTATTTGAATTCACTGCAGTCGTGGTAAAAAGTCATTAAATATCTAATACAACAAGCGCAAAAACAAATAGACACCAATACAGATTTTTAAACCACCGATATCCGATTCCTTAAGTAAATAAAATAAAATATCGTATGTAAATTATGCTCGTGCTTACTATGGAAATGCAATAATTGATTTAAAAAGTAAACTTCATTAAAAACTAAAAATAAAGCGTAGCTACGCCTACTCAGAAAACTTTTTTGAACAAAGCTAGTTGAAAAGATGTTAACAACGCAAGCACCCTCAAAAAATAAACATTTTCATCGGCAATCTAAACCCAGCCTTACAACATGCTGTGACGAATTTTTTTAGTCACGCAGAGTGAAATAATTTAATTTAAATTATAATTGTTTTCTAAAGTGACTAATTGATGTGTGTATGATTATTTTGAATTAAATAACGGTTTCGACTGTCCCGTCAGAAATAGGGTCTTGTGTAACCGCTTCCTATTCCAACTTCTAATTTTACGAACGTGTTTACAAAAATGTCTATAATAGATGGATGGATAATTCGATATGCCGATCTGACTTATATTTAGGCGTTTATGTACAACCAGTGGACCCGATGCGACTTCGTTCTTCGTTTTCTTGCTTAGAAACTTTCCTCGTGAATCATTCTATATATTGTTGAAAACCGCATTAAAATATGTTGCGTAGTTTACTGGATCTAAGCATACATAGATACATGAATATATACATAGGGACAGACGGCGAAATAGACTTTGTTTTATGCTATTTATTGAATAAGTGGACTGGAGTAAACCAGTTAAAAACAGGTGGACAGATTTTTATGAAACTTTAATTTAGGTATCTACTAATACTACCTACCCTTTTATCTAGCTTGTACACCAAAATAAGACTAGGCCGAGCTGTAGCTCGATATAGTAATGATGATTTTCAGGTAAGTCGAAAATATCGTACACGTCTCTTCTGAGAGTCATCTTGCATGCACTTTCAAACCTACCTTCATGTTGCACAAATTAAAATATGATGTATCTATTTAATTTATTAGATTGCTAAGGAGCGTCGGTGGCCAGTAGTTAAGGTATGATGACTCGTAAGCGAGACGTGCCGGGTTTGAATCCCACTGCGGCCACGTACCATTGACTCTGAATTACATGCAGTAGTTGAATGCTTACCGATTCTCTTACGGTGAGGGACAACATCGTAACGAAACCTGCACATTCTCTGAATGTGTAACCATGATCCAATCTAGTCAGGTTCTCCTGGTAGCAGGGTCACGGAGGTCAAATGGCAGTCGCTCCACTGTAATTCTCTGATTTGCCTTAACCTGGGTCATGGTCAAGGCGGACCCCAGGCCCTCGTGCGCGAGAGCACAACCGGGACTACGCTAGGATAATATTTTTTTATATCGAGAGCTCAAGCGAAAGTACGTCAAGATGATTTTTTAAATTTAAATTGATTGCTGAAAGAAATGTCCGTAAAAATCAAAGCATAAAATGCTTTGAAGCGTAGAGCCAATAAAGGCACAGAGTGGTAGGCAGATAGGGTCTACGTACAACTTTTAGTGAAAAATAAGTACCTAATTAAAACTGATTTCAGAACGCAACATTCCATCGTTGTCTATCCCAACCTCCACTAATGGCTGTAGCGACATTTCGACATCAAAGGCGGTACATCAATGGCCGCCGAAATTGTCACAAAGGGTTCCTGACACAACGCACGCGACCATGTGTCATTAATATCGTGTCAGATGCATGTCAGGTGCAACGGTGTGTCAGTGTCATTGGTACATGATGAATAGTGGATGCATTTATGATTGACGAGGCTGGCCTTTGCCAGTCTAAATGGAGTGAGTGAAGTCTTCGGTTGAGTGAGTCGTCGTAGTGTTAGGCTGCTTTCCCACTAGGGTGAGGAGGGTTTTTGAATTGATATTTCCCGCGAAAATGCATGACGAGACTAGCCAGGCATTTGACCGCCATCTTACTTGGTGGTAAGCATAGAGAAAATATTTACTAACGTAATAGAGCAGCCATCACAAACAAAAATATTGTACCAACCTGTCACGTGCGGGAGGTGCGGGGGGAGGCTGCTAAGTCATAGAATGACCGATATAATGTTATCATTTTCTTTATTTTTGGTCCGTACAGTATTTAATGCACAAGTTGGCGTTTTTTTGAATATCTAAGCCACTGTCAGATTGGTCCGCGTCGCGCAATGTCTCAGAACTGACTGCGGCCACTGTTGTCCACGGACCGCAAAGCGTGGTTCAAAGAAAATACTTGCGGTGTCTCCTCTATTACGTTAGTAAATATTTTCTCTATGGTGGTAAGTGACGATGCGGCCGATGATGAACAACCTATTTATTCGCTTTAGCCTTAAAAGTGTTTAGATTATAATTATCAGGGAACACACTCGCAGGTAACGCGTTCCATTCCTTGGCCGACATTTTGTGATACAACGGAAGTCCGCCCAAAATGTACGGACCCCAGCCTACATGACGACATAATATGAGGAGCTCATTAGAATGCTCAAAATCATTTAAAAGAGCTATTCACGGAGTTTCTCTAGGTTGAACGTCCTGGTACCCGTTGGCTTGCAAGATTAGAAGCACGTCAAATATTAAAAACCACCAAGACTGCATGATGCATTTAAAAGAGATCTCTCCCAAAGTGAGCGAATATTAAATAGGTTTAAGAACAACAGAACAACTTTGTACCTAATTCGCATACGTACACATTAACGATAAGCACCACAAATATCCATCCCAAAGTATAGCGAATTTCCATCACGTATATTTCCATAACTCCATTCCGACCTAGGTACTCGACACACTTAGTTAGTAAGGCTGCCAACATTCTTCTTAACTACTACAACCATATTATTGTAGCGCGTAGCGACTACTTTCATGTCGTAGTTTCAAATATCGGCAATAACTTTTGATCTCCTGTTTTATTTTCTATATCAATACGTAGTCGACGACTTGAGTGGTTCAATGGTCAACATCTGCCACGCAAGAGGTCCCGGGTTCGATTCCCGGCCGGGCAGAAATTTATTTATTTATTTATTTCATACACATACTTATTGCTAACAGAGTTTCCAATCTTTTGAAATTGAAATCATGAATTTTAATTTCTGGTACAAGTATGTATTTAAAAGTATTTAAGTAGTATATCAGTTATCTAGCACCCATGGTACAAGCTTTGCTTAGATTGAGGCTAGATGGCGCTGTGCGAATTCGTCCACGAATATTTATTTATTATTATTTATTATAGTATAAAAACAACTACTGTCCCTATTTATCTACTATGTACACATAGATCTTTTAAACTACTCAACGTATTTTAATGCGGTTTAAACAATATATAGAGTGATTCAGGAGGAAGGTTACTAAGCCAGAAAAAAATGGTAGGCAGGGGTAAAGTGGGTGTACGCGGACGAAATCGCGCCGGATCCACTAGTTTAGTATAAAACTAGCCGTTCTCAGCAGCTTTCACCCGCGCTCAGTTTGGATCACTGTGAACTATCGACCTATCATTTTCCCGAATAAAAAGTAGTCTATGTTTCTCAGTGATAACGTAGCATTCTATTAGTATAAGATTTTTTAAATCGGTCTAGAAGTTTATCAATAAAAATACAAATCTTTTCTATTTATAATATTAGTATCACTACATAGTATAAAACAAAGTCGCTTTCTCTGTCCCTATGTCCCTTTGTATGCTTAAATCTTTGAAACTACGCAACGGATTTTGATGCGGTTTTCAACAATACATAGAGCGATTCACGAGGAAGGTTTATAAGCAAGAAAAAAGGGTAAGTAGGGGTAAAGCAGGTGTCCGCGAACGAAGTCGCGCCGGGTCCACTAGTTAGATATAAAATTACTCCTGACAAGTGACAACCCTACTGACGTCGCCGCATTAGCAATCAAATGGGGGGTTGATTCCGTAACAATGTCTGAAATATAGCTTTTCCGATAATCGGTGACATATTGGCTCACTTCCCACTTTATTTTATATGCTCTCTTGGGCGTATCTTTTGTGATACTTGTAATGGTAATAGCTGTGCCACAAACTTATCTGACCAAGTGGCCAAAACTGGAACTAAGTGTCGCCAATTTGAAATATCATTTTGTTGTCAACAACAGCGACGCCGCCATCGGGTCAGATAAGTTTGTGGCGCCGTTTGTTGCTTGGTATCGGTTAAGGATAGAAGTTGGAAGGTCAACCATGGAATTCGAAACGATATAAGGGCTAACAGAGACAAGGTCAATGCGAACTTTCGAAGTATTTATGTTGTTTTGAGCTTTTTAGAGAACGAGCAAACCTTGATTGTTTATAAAAAAAAATATTTTATACTATCCAGGCATTTGACCGCCATCTCACCTGGTGGAAAGTGACGATGCGGTCGAAGATAGAGCATGCCTGTCTAGGAACAGCCTATTCACTCTAGCCTTGAAGGCGTCCAGATTATAGTGATCAGGGAACACACTCGCAGGCAACGCGTTCCATTCGAAGACCATTCCATTTGACGACCTGAGTGGTTCAATGGTCTGCCACGCAAGAGGTCCCGGGTTCGATTCCCGGCCGGGCAGAAATTGAAATGATGAATTTTAATTTCTGTTACGGGTCTGGGTGTTCTATGTATAATAAGTATGTATTTAAAAAAAGTATATGAGTAGTTTATCAGTTATCTAGCACCCATAACACAAGCTTTGCTTACTTTGGGGCTAGATGGCGCTGTGTGAATTTGTCCACGATTATTTATTTATTATTTATTTTTTATTCCTTAGCCGTTCGCATTATAAAGGTTAAATTAAATGTGTAGGTATTAATGTAAGAACCTACCTTCCCACTAGCAAGATTAAAATATTCAATAGGTATCCCGTGGGTATCCCAACTAATCCCACAAATCTATACATAGTATCAAACAAAGTCACTTACCGTAGTTTGTCCCGATGTATGTATCTATGTACGCTTATGTCTTTTGAACTACGCAACGGATTTTAATGCGGTTTTCAACAAAAGATAGAGTGATTCAAGAGGAAGGTTTATGAGGAAGGAAAAATTGGTAGATAGGCGAAAAGTTGGATCCACTAGTATTAAACAGTGTGGGGCCTGAAGGGCAAAAAATTTAAATATAGACACTTTAACTAATCAATAACTAAGTCCACGTGGTTTTAATTTTATAAAATAAAAAATTAATGTATCGTACTTAAGTTGTCGCAAAATGAAACAAGGGGCCTTGAAACGTGCTATCCGTTTCCGAAAACACCCGTTCGTTCCCGTCATTACCAGTAGGTATAGATATAGGATATAAACACAAAGAGGATATAGTAATATCCTCTTCGTGTTTATATACTCTTCGGTCATTACATTTTCCTATGGATAGGCTCATGACTCCGTGTGTAGACTCGGGGCCAGATAAGACTGCTTTGGGGTTATGGCGTCCTTGACATTGTTTATATTGTGAGTTAATTTTGTTGACTGTCTGTCAAATTTAGTTCCTTTGTTATCCGTGAACAATCTAATCTGGCACGGGTCTACACGACTTAGCGGTGAACACTTCCAAAAATTGGGGCTATAGGGCCCCAGAATCGAATCAGTAGATCTAGAATTCTAGAGTTGCTTTATTTCTATATAAGTGTTATACAAACTCTTTAACTTATGAAACTTAAAAAGCACACTTTTTCATTAAAAGTACACACTTCACAAAAGCCAGACCAGATTTCCCTATTTCTTCGGTAGTAATCCTCATTGAAAATTACAAGTACTTTTTCCTTTTTAGAGTTCCGTAGGTAAATACTATTTATACAGAGTAAATTAGCAACTTTTAACTTACAACTTTTAAATATTATGTTCGACTACTCCTCTGCGTAGAGTAAAATCCGTAGCGTAGCTTAAAAAATCTAATCGTACATAGATACATACACACATAGATACATAGGGGCAAACGGCAGAAAACAAATTTGTTTTATACTATGAATAGATAAGGCTTCGGTTGAAGCAATTGCAGCAGTTGAAAGCTTTGAATATAGTTACATTATCAAGAGAGGGAGAGATCAAGGCCGTGGGTCGACCGAGCGGACCTCGACCGGTCGGGCAACCCAGATATCCCTGGAGGGATGAAGTCCTGAAAGACCTGCACGCACTAGGAATCCTCGATTGGCAAGAGATGGCGCAGGATAGGGAGAGGTGGCGGTCTCTAGTGTCGGAGGCCAAGATCCACTTTGGGTCGCTGAGCCAGCGCAGTAAGTAAGTATATTTATTCTTTGAAAGCTGTTACTACCAAATTATGAATAACTAGAAGCGGCCCCGGCTTCACTCGGGTACCACTACGGGTACACGGGTATATAGCCTATATCACCCGGGGATAGTGTAGCTTACCAACGGTGAAAGAATTTTTGAAATCGGTCCAGTAGTTTCGAAGCCTATTCAATACAAACAAACAAACAAAAAATCAAACCTTTCCTCTTTATAATATTAGTATAGAAAATACTTTAGTACCTACAGCATAAATGGACGACAACAGATACATGAAGAAAGTGACTGCCATACATGTAGGTAAGTAGCTAACATTCACCAGCCAGCTCGCACTTGGCCGCTGTTTTTCACCAACTCCCATTGAAATTGTCACAAAAGTGCCTCACCCGTAGATTTCCGCTGCGTTTTCGTGACGGTTTAATTAGCCACTTGACTATTGGTTTTGCATTCGTTACGCAGAATATTTGCATAAAGTTTTAGCCTTCCTATGTAGGTAAAGTTTATTACATATGAAGTCAGGAATACGTTAAAAGTTTCCCGTTTGCAATCGATTTCGGTCCCAATTGTAGAACTTTATATGACGCAATTTTGTATTATGTGTATGAGATGGGCGTGTAGAATTAAGGCCAATAATGTTTTGATTATTTAGTTGAGACTGAAGTTACTTAACTAATCCAATAACCTGGAATATAGTTTGAAATAGTACCTATGAGATTGAGAAAGTAACTGAAGGTAACTAACTAGAAACTTTGGTCACTAACGCTGTCATGAAAATTAGATTCCGTATGAACTTTACTTGACAAACTCCGCTGGGCTATCTGCTCATCTGTCACTACGTAGAATAAAAAAAAACTCAGGGTAAGGCGCTCTCCTAATTGGAAACGGTCGGACGACCGCGGTCGTGCGACGGGTGGTTTTGAGGTCTTCTATTGGTCAGGGGACGTCAAAAATTTCAACAAATCAATATATTTATGCATACGTAACGGGATTTGATGGGATACGGGCGTGAGTGTGTATATTATACATATGTATGACACTAATTTTTTTTTTCCCGATTTTTGAACCTTTCGCTTTCGATATTGCCAATTCCAATATGAATTGCCAATGTAATTAAAAAATATTGAATTTTCATGCCTAAAATCAAAACCTGAGTAGTTCAAAAATATAGTCCCAAATCAAAAGGAGATCCTTAAGCCGGTGGTCGCGGTTACTATCGATTGATAGCAGTCGTCATAACCCACGTTGTTTACGAAGATGAAACCTTACCTATAGGGAACGTCACTACATATTATAAAACAAAGTCCCACGCATATCTGTCTGTTCGCGATAATGACAAAAACAACTGAACGAATGTTCATACGGGTTTCGCCAATAGACAGAGTGATTCATAAGAAAGATTTAGGTGTATTTATTAATTAACGTGCGAAGCCTGATCGGGTCGCTAGTACGAGATATTTTGTTGCCTGTCACACAACTCACTCCCAAAAGCGCTGTAACAGCTGACACCCCAGCTCTTATAGAACTCGATCCACAGACTCCCTAATCCAGGATCGCAACATCAAAGTGTTTAGCGCGATACAAAAACCGGCGGCACTGCCGCGCCGACATAATTTGTCGGTTCGCAGTAAATCTGTCAACGCGGCAACCGGAGTGATGTATGGCTAGATTTCAGTTGCTGTTGCGAACGGTGCGTTCCCGTTTACACTGACTGGTGAACCGCATGCTCAAGTATTACTTTAACGCGTTGTAGAATTTTATTATACTATATTAATAAATTAACTATTGTAGCATTACTTTCAGGTATTGTATGTATATTTTAGTTTAAATTTGAAATTGTTAAGTCTTATAGGCTGTTTGGTATGTTCAATAAAAAAAGCGTCGTATAATGCCGGCCACTCCTTTCAAGTGGCAAGTGGTATGACAAAGATGGAAAGATATCATGTCACATGGCTGTGTGTTTAGTTAAACGGGCGGGATCAAGCCTATTTTCGTCTTGCCACTTGACAAGCCGCAGTGATAGTGAGTAGCAAGCATAAGACGATTAAAATGTGACGGCGTCAAATTGGCGACACTTAGTTCCACTGTTTATAAATAATGCTAGCACCCCGTAAACAAGAAAATGGACAGCAGCGTTTTCGAACATTCCGTGCGTTAAGTAGCCTGCTGTAGATATTATGTGTACGAGCCGGTACACCTTTTATGATAAAAATGATAAAATTGATAAATTGATAATATGGATACTTTATTGATTAATATAATTATGCTAAAATGATAGATGAATGATGATGAGTGCGCGTCCGCCGTGATTCGGTACGATACGTGTACTAAGTTGGCAATTAGGTAATTTAGGCCAAATCGCAGTGGCGCGCGGTGAAATACGCTAAGTTGACAAAATTTAAATATGTATGGTTGCACCGTACATTATGGCAATACCCTCAACTAATGTGGAAGATGCTCAAGTCCAGCAGTGTACTTTCATAGGATTATTGGTAGTATTTTGATATACTAGAGCAATAAGGCAAAAAGGGTAATAAGGGCATACATGTATGAGCCATTTGGGCCCGCGTGTGACCCACTTGCCTGTTTGCCTACCGTATGACATAAAACAAAATGCTTTTTAGGGAGAATTCATGCCGAAAATCAAAATTGACAATCTTTCGACTCTAGACGAGCGGTTCAAAAATAGAATCCCTGATTCCTTTTCAGAGCTTTGCCTTCCCCCTTGGATACTGACCGGGTCAGACGTGTCTTACTATTTATCCCCACGTTAAGTCATATAAATTAATAATTAAACTTTAAAATCAGAAAATAGATTTCAAAAAATTAGGAGTGCATAAAACGCAGAAGATTTACCGCTGTCACTTACGCGCGACTACTGTTGGAAACTCATCGCACGCACACAAAGAAGAAATTACCAATGGACGTACTATTACTACGCGCATAATAAGCAAGTGAGTCAGAACACACTACTCATTCATAAAGTATTACTGCTTTCTTACTTGCACCCGACGCATAGATAGAGGGATCAAAGTATACTGGACGGAAAGCGGAATTGTATGAAATCATCGATTCCGACCAGAATATCTAGAACCCTGCCGCTGCACCCATTACCTTTGCCCCTGCTTACTATTGCTTGCCTGGTACCTCGCTAAATTGTTTAGCTATTTTGCTATGCCACTGAGACGCACCCCACCAACTACTCCGGTGCCAATGCAGGAAGACCCCCCCGCCGTCGTAACCCCAACCCCCGCGCTCGCCCTGCCGCCAACTACTTTACAACACGCCGACTCGGACTCGGCGCTTGATATCTCAACTACGAGACCCAAGCGCAAGTTCGTTAGCGATGAGGAAAATACGATGCGTGCTTTCATAACCGACATGCGAAAGATGTTTGCGGGTTTTACCGAAGCACAAAATAAAAAGTTGTCATGTATACAAAGTACAGTGGACACAATTAAGGATCAAAATTTGGAAATATGCAAGTCCCTGGACTTTTTAAGTCAAAAGTACGACGAAATGAGTGAAGAAATTAATAACTTTAAAACAGAACGGAAGGAGACGCAAAAATACATAGAGTTGCTAGAAAACCGAGTGGAACAGTTGGAAAAGAGAAACCGCTCTACAGAAATAGAGATTCGTAATATTCCTAAGGTTTTGAAATCGGAGAAGAAGACAGATTTGCGCAGTTCTTTTCAGAAAATCTGCTCGGTACTGAGTGTCGACATTAACGAGACAGAAATAAAAGACATCCATAGGATAAACACAAAAAACGAGACGAGTAAACCGTTAATCATTGAATTTACGACAGCCAGCAGTAGAGATAGGTTACTCACAGGATACAAATTTTTTAACAAGCAACATCTTACGGCAAAAATTTCAACTAAACACCTGGAACTCGAAGGAGAAGCAAACCGCATCTTCATATCCGAATCCCTTACTTTTAAAACCAGAAAGCTCTTCAAACGCGCCAGAGACTTTGCTGCAGAAAATAAGTACCAATTCTGCTGGACGTCACATGGTATAGTGTACCTAAGGAAGAAAGAAGAGTCGCCAGCCCTGAGAATCATGTCGGAAAAGGATTTTCCCTCCATAGAGCTAAATGCTAATTGACTAGATGTAGTTTATTCCATAATGCTAATTTTAAAAATTCCTCATTTCAATATTTTATTGATAAATTTTAATTCAAATAATCTATTATTAACTTCTAATTTTAATGGTCTATTGATATTTTCTAATTATTATATAAATACTTACTACATGCATTCACACCATACACAAATCACAATATATTACAAATCAATTAAATCACTACAACAAGACACCCTATATTATACGATCCCAACATCAATTATCCTCAAATCGCGTCACGGAATATGGACATACATTTGCAGACAGGTATACTATCTGCGATCCCCTCCAAAATTCAGTCAAGTGTTCTTATATAAAATTCGATGATTTACAAAACGGTTTAAATGACGACTTGGATATTATGTCAATAGCTCAGTCATTCAAAATAGATGATATTGAAAGCTGTAAATTTTGTGTGCCTGAAAATAGTACATATTGTCTCAAAATAATAACACAAAACATAAGAAGCGTTAAACGCAACTTTTCTGGCCTACAGGCAATGTTACAGAGAAGTGATACCGATTGGGACATTGTTGCACTGACCGAATGTTGGCTACCCTCAACACCCCACATACCCCTTCTGGATAATTATAAATATTTTAAAACATCCTTAAACAGAACTCAGAATGAAGGTATCATAATGTACATAAAAACCTCATTCAACTCCGACTTTGAGGAACCAGCTCTACAGGATGCCAATTGTTTGTTGATGAAGGTAAACTCTAAGTCAATTATCATAGTAATCTACAGGCCACCCAGTGTGAGGGACATAACTAAGTTTCTTGATTCCTTAAATATACTCTTATTGAAATATTCTAATTACCAAAACATCACTCTAATGGGTGACTTAAACATCGATATATCACAAAATAATTCTGACCCGCGTTCTCATAATTACTTAAACCTGTTGGCTATGCATGGTATGCTTCCAGCACATACCATACCCACACACACACGCACCTGCCTTGACCACGTTATTTTAAGGACCACTCTTTCAGCATATTGCTACGTTGCAGACACATCCCTTACTGATCATAATACTGTGCTTCTCTTTCAAAACCTAAAGATACGACATAATAAGTTGCCTAGGTCTGTAAAACGGACAGATTATGATAAGCTCGGAGAATACATGAAAATCATTAACTTTGACAACGTCTTTGCGTGTAACGAGGCAAATGAGGCAGCAAATATCTTTATCGAACTGTGCTGCAGTGCCATAAGGACGTGTACCACAAATGTTTCAATACCACGTCGAAAATCTATTAAAAAGCCTTGGATCACAAATGGCGTTTTACGTTGTATGCGCAACAGAGATAAACTACACCAAAAGGTAAAAAAACACCCGGATGACGAAATACTAAAAATGACCTATAAACGTTATAGGAACTACTGCGTTAACCTGTTGCGAAAACTAAAAATTGATTACGAGAAGCAGCAGCTCAAACAAGCAACTACTAACAAAAAGCGGTGGGAAGTAATAAAATCTATTACGAATACTACAAAACTTAAAGACCACCCAACAGAACTTGTTAATCACTCTGACCCGCAAGGCTCATTAAATAATATAAACACCTTCTTTGCGAATATAGGCAAAGAGATTGCGGAGAGTGTACAATCCAATTGTGGCCCGAGCGTGGGCACGTCTTCGCCCACCACTACTTCTAATAACAGTTTCGTTCTTCTCCCGACCGATGAAGAAGAAGTTGAGAGAGTAATCATGAGTTTAAAGAATGACTGTGCTGTGGGTCGTGACGGCATATCAACTAGATTCCTAAAAAACTTTAAAAATATATTAAGCCCGGCGTTGGCGTATATCTGTAATTTGGCTTTCAAAACTGGTCAATTCCCTTCTATTATGAAAAAGGCTGAAGTACATCCCATACATAAAGCAGGTTCTAGAAAATCGGTAAATAACTACAGGCCAATTTCCATCTTATCCGCTCCCTCTAAAATTATAGAAAAATTGGTAAATAATAGACTAGTAAGCTATTTAGAAAATAATAATTTACTTTCCTCATCTCAGTTTGGCTTTCGAAGGGGAAGGTCCACTGATGATGCCGTTCATGAGTTAACAAGCTATGTCGTGTCTAACTTGGACAAAAGAAAGAAAGTGGTGGCGATATTCATTGATTTCGCCAAAGCGTTTGACACAGTGTCTGTTTCGCTACTCCTGAACAAGATATACGACATGGGAATACGAGACGTACAGCACGACCTCCTCGCTGACTATCTAAGGGATAGGAGTCAGCGTGTTAGGATAGGCAATCACATAAGCGATGACCTTCCTATGTCATACGGAGTACCCCAAGGAAGCATTATTGGCCCTACCTTTTTTTTAATGTTCATTAATGAGCTTTGTAAGCTGCAGCTTTCCCATGGCAAAATTATTACGTATGCGGATGACACAGCTCTTCTCTTTGCAGCTGACTCATGGGATGAAGTCTTTAAATACGCTCAGGCAGGTTTTGATACAGTATCGAATTGGATTCACTCTAATAAACTTTCCCTAAATATTCAGAAGACAAAGTATATGTCATTCACACTGTCCCAGCACAGACTTTCAAAACCAAGCGTTCATCACGAAATTGTTGCGCACTCCTGTCCCAACTTACAGGATCCATCATGTCCCTGTCCCACGATACAGAGCACCCCAACAATGAAATACCTAGGTATTCTAATAGATAATACCCTTAGTTTTAAAGAGCATATCGATTTGTTGACATCGCGGGCACGTAAAATGATCTATATATTTAGGAACCTAAGACACATAGCGGACGAGTCGGTTATTAAATCTGTATATTACGCCTTGTGTCAATCAGTGCTTACGTATTGTATAACCTCATGGGGGGGAGTACCCAAGACAACGTTACTGGGATTGGAGCGTGCCCAGAGGGCTATTCTCAAAACAAGCTACTCGCTTCCATATATGTTTCCGACAGCCGAGCTTTACCAACGATCTAAAGTCCTAACAGTTCGTCAATTATATATATTTCATACCGTGCTCCGCAAGCATTCCGAAATTGTATACGACCCTGCTTATAACCAGGATAAGAGAAGGAAACATACGGTCTGCAACACTCCAGCTTGTAAGTCTGCACTGGCACATAGATTCTATCACTTTAGAGGGGCGTATCTCTATAATAAAGCCAACAAAGCACTGTCCATATACTCCGTCTCTAAATTCCAAACTAAGACCCGTTTGGTGAGGTGGATGGTAGAGTTGGACTATGAAGCGACTGAGGCCCTCTTATGTGTTTAAACACACACACACACACACACACACACATACACACACACACATAAACACACACATACATTCACACGTATTTATATAATGAATGTATAGATTGATTCAAAATTATTATTATTCTTAATTTTTATTTTATTTTTGTTTAATTTTGCTATTGCTTATTTTTTTAATGTTTTATGAATGCGTAAATCACTTTATTTTATTTTATTATTCTCAATGTTTATATTATTTTTATTTTTTCTAAATGATTACTTCTCATGTTATATTTATGACTAACATAAAGTAAGCAATTTTTGCACTAGGTTTCACTCCAATGGTCTGGGGGCCTGGTGATCTGTAAGACAGGTATTTATTACCTAGTGCGGACACCAGTCTCTCACACAGGTATTTACTATACTTACGTTAAATTGTTTCTATTGTAAATTTGATCTACCCACCTATGTGAAGAGAAAATAAATATTATTATTATTATTATTAGAGGTAAAATGAAAATTGAAAACCTTTCGGCACTAGGCGAGCGGTTCAAACATAGAACCCCTGGACGGGTAGGTCCTAACGGGAGTGCACCGTCCCGCGGAAGCGATCCGTCCGCGTCACCACCAGCCCAGTGTGTGGCTTTAATTATACTAACTATTATTTTCGATATGACACCGAGCTCAGAGTGCAATTAATAACTAGGCTGATTGGCGGATTTCCCCAGAAAAGAATAGCTTCCTTCTACATGCGGAAGTGAGGCGGTCGTTTCTTTCTATTTCCTGGAATGGCGAATCGGCTAGACGAATTTGAATGTTTCGCATATAATAATAAAATAATAAAAGTTTTATTGCAGGCATTAAAAAACCCCTAAATTAATACAATTACAATCGGATACACAGTAAATATACAGTCAAAAATATATACTAAATTTACATGTAAAGGGTGTAAATTATTCACAAATACAAGTCATACACTTAATTATCTATTACTTACAAATCTAGATTTACATGTGGAATGGAATGTATGAACTTCAAGACAATTTTGTAAAATTATAAATTATGTTACAGTAGCAGTTGTTTGTATATTTTTTATTTGATTTCTTCATAAACTATTACTAGTTTTCGATAAATAGAGGGAATCATTGAATTTCTCGCCATCTAGTAAAGGCGTGTCCAAACATAGAGCGGCACGTGCGTGGCAGCAACACGCGGCATGTCCAGGAAACAATTCTGCCGCGCTCTAGTTAGGACTATTGACGAATGTTTGCGCGGCAATATTGCGCGGCACTTGCGAGACACGCCGCGCATTTGAATTCAGTCTGAACCAAAACTACAATGAAAGCGGTCAGTGTTTTAGAAGAGTGTCCTTGGAAGAGTTTGAACAGTTACATAGCCCACAACTATGAGCCATATATTTCAATCAATCTAATTGATGTTTCATTGTCCATTTTTGAGAAGCGCAAACACGTCCAGACAGGATTACGGACGAACGATAACTGCCTGTGCAAACGCGCGCGCGGCAGCCGCGCACACTTGCCGCTCAACGCAACGTTCGCGCACGGCTGTTGTCCAAACAAAGCGCGGCACGCCGCGCGCGGCTGCCGCGCACACATGCCGCTCTATGTTTGGACACACCTTCAGAATTTCGTAGAGAAGTGTCAATTATGTATGATTTTTAAAAGAAAAAAAATTTCTTAACTAATAATTTAAACAATAAATATATGAAAAAAAAACGATTATAAACAATTATTTTATTTTATTTTTTTATTAATTGTTTATAAATAATTAATTACAAAATTGAGGAAAAATAATTTTTATAAATTAAATAAATGTCATTTATTGATATGGAAACGATAATATAATGATAAATAAAAAAATAAAAAAATTTATAGCAGTATTGGACTTTATAATTTTTTGTTAACTTAGAAAAATAATTATAAACAAAGTATGAACATTTTTAAAACTTTTATGATGCAATCTTGTTTTGTATGTATATGAAATGGGCTCCACGAAGCGAAAAAATTTTATGAAAATTATTTAACTATTTATTTAGTTTACAACGATTAAGTAAGTTAGAGAAAATTTTGTTAATTAACAATCGTCTAGTTTGTTGAAAAATTGAGTTAAATAAAAAATTCCAACGGAACAAATTTTCTAAAGTGTTTAGATTATACCATAATTTTTTTTTTAAATTTTAATTTACTCTAAGTACTTAAAAAAAATTATTTAACAGACGTACTCGCTTTCGAGGCGATGCGCGCAACCTAGCAATAGCGCGCGGAGGGCTATTTTCAGCGTTGAATTAAAATTATAAATAATGGAGATACAGGAAGCTGGAACTTCTGTTTAGCAAATTTCCTCCTCTTTAAGGATCTTTTTTTCAAAATTCATAAATATTTATACTTTACGAGCTATAAGCGAAAAATCGCACACTATGATTTTGAGGTGTTTAATTGTTTATAACTTTTACAATTTTTTATGAGCTGGTTATTTTTTCTAGCACAATTATCTAGACATCATTCCGGATCGAATGAGCTAATCCACATAATTTTATTCCAAGTATGTCGATTTTACACCAATTTGAACTTATTGACTAGACTATTATAACACTGTAACTTAGATCGAAGGAAAATAAAAATGAACACATTTCTACCGACAAAGCCTGATTATAATAATAATAACCATCTTAGCGTCAACTTCCCGAATGTGCTCTAGCCTTCTGCCTTGACCAAGATCCAGGATTTGGCAGATCAGGTAATTACAGTGGATCGACTGCCATCTGAACTCCATGACCTTGGTTACAGGGGAATCAGGCCAGATTGAATCATGGTTACCTATACAATCACCTAAATGAGCAGGTTTCATCACGACGTTTTCCTTCACCGCAATCATTTAGTGTTCAGGTAACCTATCTACGTCAAAAGTCATTGGTACCTACATGGTGGCACTGGGGATCGTACTTGATACCTGTAGCCGTATTCACAATGATTCGAAACTGTTTCCGAACGATTTGACACGAAATTCGTGAGCGGCGAATCCGTGTCGATCTATTCGAAAACTGTTATTCAGAATCCCGATAGATTCCACGGAAACTCTACTCTCTATAAAATATGAAAATTCCATCATAATTAACTGAAACCACATTTTCCTAAGAACATTTGCGGGGTCCTTTGTCGATTCCGTATCCGAATCCGATTTCCGAGCCATTGTAATTACGGCTACTGGTTACCAGACGGACCCCTAACCATTACGCCACTCATATTACGGATATACGGATGCGATTATTCCGTACATTCTCCCCTAAAGTAGCTACCGACGAGGTGAAGGTCTTTGCCACCATCAATCACGGCGACAGTGCGCTAAAAGGTCTGATCACATCGCTCAGATATAACCACAGATCACTATATACATTGCCAGGGGGATATTACACGATTACACACTGGGTGCGAGCAAGTGTGCGCAATATCCATACCTAATATCTTCTCACTCGTGGAAATTGTCGTAAATTTTGATCTTTTGACGACGGTGAATGATATTTGATCGGAGACATTTCTTTAACGTATTGTATTATTGCCTATAACCGTAATTCACCGCGGTTCGGATGTCTGTAAACATTCAACTATCCCGCTGGATCCTTACTTTCCGGAATGAAAAGTACCCGGCGCCAATCAGCATTAGTGCAGCTTCCTGTTAGTGAAAGATTCGGAGATTCCCTCCAACATACGAACAAGCTCACAAACAGAAAATTTCCTTTAATATATCAAACTCTAACTACGTTACTACGACCTGAGTGGTGGTCAACATGCCGTCTGCCACGCAAGAGGTCCCGGGTTCGATTCCCGGCCGGGCACAAATTGAAATGATGAATTTTAATTTCTGTTACGGGTCTGGGTGTTCTATGTATAATAAGTATGTATTTAAAAGCATTTAAGTAGTATATCAGTTATTTAGCACCCATAGCACAAGCTTTGCTTAGTTTGGGGCTAGATGGCGCTGTGTGAATTTGTCCACGAATATTTATTTATTTATTTATTTGTTATCTAAATATATGTCATATAAACGAATTTGCCATTTAGGTAGTTGGCTTTACAGTTGTGAAACCAAAAAATGCCCGCGTGGTGTCCGGCAGAGTAGAACAGTACCAACCCCTTACACCCGAGGCGACTAATGTTTTCAAAGCAAAAGTTCTAGTCTCCGTAACGCTGCTGCCATTTTCCATCTGGAAAATGGGCAGCAGCGTTTTCCATTGTTATATTATAACACTGCGATTTCCAACCCGCCTGTCAAACGTGGAGATTATGCTAATAACCTCCCCTTTCGTGGGAGAGGCGCTAAGTCCTGCAGTTTATTGTTATGGGCTGTGATTTGATGAAACCAAGCCTACGGACTCAGCATCATCATCATCCTCGCGGTCAAATTCAACTTCTAAAAGAGCTCGTGTGTTTACAATAATATTCAAAGACTGATTGAACTGTCTCGGGAACCGATTGGCAGCCCGTGGTGATTTAATAAATAATAATGAAATTTTGTGAATATTGTATAATTATCCACTTAGTTAATCGAAAAGTAGAAATAACGAACATAACAATTTCAAAAGTACCAAGATCGATCGGCCCACGAAGTTCGCGGGAGAGTCAAACTTTGACCGCGCCCAAATGAGATTCGGCGATTTTTGTACGATGTCAGGAAGTGGGTCATCCATAAATAGCGGGGATAGATTACTGGCCGGAATTAGACGCGCTTGAGTGATCGCGCGAATGCCGTATAAATCGAACTAATCTGACAGACTGTGCGTCTTGCGCTTCACAGGATGTTGTGAGGCGATTACATTTTCCCATTTTCTGCGTGTCTATCACAAGTGGGTTCGTGAAACAATCATTTTTCAATAATCAGTTTCGGTTTATGTTCCTATTGCTGGTTCGCTACCCAAAGGTTGCCAAGAATTAATCGCTGTAAGCGATAAGGCCGCCATAAATAGCGGGGTTGGATTACTGGCCGGAATTAGACGCGCTTGAGTGATCGCGCGAATGCCGTATAAATCGAACTAATTTGACAGACAGTGGGGACAGGATGTTGTGAGGCGATTACATTTTTTCATTTTCTGGTGAAATAATATTTTTTCCTATTGCTAATTCGCAACCCAAAGGTTGGCTAGAAGGAATCGCTGTAAGCGATAAGGCCGCCTGTGGTTTTCTCTGTGTCCATAGATATGTACCGGCTGTATTATTATATGAAGTGTTCATTCAGTCGATGGCCTAATGGCTGTGGGTCGACCTCGTACGCGAGAGGTACGGAGTTCGATCCCCAGTACTGCCATGTACCAATGACTTTTTCTGAGTTATATAATGTCGTGGCCAAATCATACAATTGATAACTTCATGATGTAGCCGACAATTTCATTAAATGTACAATAAATGAAGTATTGAAAAAAAATGAAATGGAAAACCACTCATGAAATGGAAAATGACCACTCATGATATGGTGTGGCAAGATCGATATGAACATCATCATCATCATCATCACAGCTCGTCACAGTCCACTGCAGGACTTAGGGCCTCTCCCACGAAAGGGGAGGTTATTGCCATAATCTCCACGCTTGGCAGGCGGGTTGGAGATCGCAGTGTTTAAATATAACAATGGAAAATGCTGCTGCCCATTTTCCAGTCTACGGAGGCGCTTAGATCTTTTGCCTCGAAAACGTTAGTCGCCTTGTACGACACCCACGAGTGTAAGGGATTAGTGCTATTCTACTCTGCCGGACACCACACGGCCAACATCAAATGAACATCAAATTCATGATAAATATGGTCAAACATTAGTAATAATATCCTAAACTAGTTAACCGATGCTCTACTTTGGGTGAGGGAAAACATCGTGAGGAAACATGCATATGATCTTGTCTTATGATTAACCATGATCCAATCTGGCCAGATTCACTGTTAACAGGATAACGAATATCATATGGCGGTCGCTCCTGATCTGCCAACTCGTGCATCATAATCAAGGCGGACTATAAACATCTGTCGGCACCGCTACAATACAAGTATAGTTGTTCCCATGAAGTATAGGTACCCAATTCCACCACAGACCCTAAATCAACTTCACAGCAAAACGGGCGCTCGTTAACGTACTAAATCTCTCAGATTAGTCCTCTGTATTGCGTACTGCTCTGGCAACAGACTCGTATGTCACTCGAGATATCCCAACGTGTTTTATGGACGGCCCGTGATTCTGACATAACGGCCGGGTAACACTCGAATCTGACGCAAATGCACGGATTCTGACACAAATGTGCGTGTAAAACGATTAATTAGTCAGTATGTCTGTGTAACGCGATCGAAGAAATATTCGAGAATAAATGGCTTGTGAAAATAACGACGCGTATTTTTAACGTCTTTCAGCCGATCGGCTTGTAAATACTTGCTCTTTACTTCAAACTTACTCTGGTAGATAGGAAATCCAGGACATGGTCCAGCACTATGGCTGATTTGACGTTGGACGATGTAGACACACCGCTTGTGGACGAGGACGCAACTCTAGTGGATGCTTAGAATTATTATTATGGGTGGTATATTTATGTTGTATGATGATATGGCGTCCGGCAGAGTAGAATAGCACCAACGTGGGTGTCATACAAGGCGACTAATGTTTCCGAGGCAAAAGATCTAGAGTCTCCGTAGGGTAGAAAATGGGCAGCAGCGTTCTCCATTGTTAAATTTGTAACACTGCGATCTCCAACCCGCCTGCCAAGCGTGGAGATTATGGCAATAACCTCCCCTTTCATGGGAAAAGCCCTAAGTCCTGCAGTAAACTGTTATGTGATTGTGATATATTTATGTTATTTTTGTACACGAATTATAACATTTTGATAATATATAGGTTTACAAAGTGACAGTAGTATGGTAAAAATTTACAACCCTGCCTCCTAAACTTGGAATGAATCCTGTATCTTAAGAGACAGTGTTCGATAGTGTCGTCATAAATGCCATTTAGCCATTAACATAGTCCTGTAAGTATTTATACGCAATAAAGAGATCACATACAAACATCCATGGCGCGTCATCTTGTGAAAAAGTGTAATATACCTACATCTTTAACTCATTCATAAACATTTACATGACATTACATGGCATTAGGTATCACACAGAGATTAAGTGAAAAGTGTTAGAATTTAGTTTTGAAAATTATTATATTATCTATTAGTCTATTGTTAATTTTATAAGTGGTATTGTTGTATAGGTTATATTATTTTGTTTGGCTATAATGTATTGTTTATTGTTTTTATAATTTTGTATGTATATTTATGGGCCTCTGTAGCCTGATACAAATAAATAAATAAATAAAATAAAATAAATAAACAGCTTTTTAATACGACCTAATTAAATAAAAAGATAAAATACTTGCTTAGATGGCATTCTGTTCAAAGATTGCTAATGCTTGCCCTGAATTGTCAACAGAGGTACTTACAGAGAGGTGTTTGCTCTGTGGCAACACAAGTGTGTCGAAAACAATGCAATGACCCTTGGAATTTCTAAACGTCAAGCTTATTCGATATAATTTTTGACAACCAGACTGGCCGAACGATTTTATTCGCGACTTCATCCGCGTAAAATTCGGTTATGACCATAACGTTAGTACTTATACCTAGCGGATATTTAACTTTATGATTGGTTTTTTTTTTATGATATACAGTAGGCAAACAGGCAAACGGGCCACCTGCTGGAAAGTGGTCACCACTGCCTATAGACATTAGCAACACCAAGAGTACCGCCAATGCGTTGCCCACCTCTATAACACGTTGCTCTGGCAGCAAAAAGTCAAATGCCCTTCCACTGCCAAAGCCACGGTTCCCCAAATCCCCACCCCATGGAGCACTGGAAACCTTACTCACCGGCAGAAACACAATACCACCACCATTTTTAGAGCATCCTGTGTCTGAATTTCGGAAAGCATTATTGATCTATTTTGCCAATAACCGATCAATAAAGATTGGAGAGGTCTCGACACACATTAGTTCGATGTGTAAATACATGATGTAGGTAGAGCTCGTCTAGTCTAAAATGACGCGCGAGTAGAGCTCTACTACTACTATAACAATACCAAACGATATAGGTAGCTACAAATAGCAATGCAGGTATAACGTGCTAGTACGGTTGCTGGCCGTGTGGTGTCCGGCTGAGTAGAATAGCACCAACCCCTTACACTCGTGGGTGTCGTACAAGGCGACCTATGTTTTCGAGGCAAAAGATCAAGAGTCTCCGTAAGCTGGAAAAAGGGCATCAGAGTTTTCCATTGTTATTTTTCCGTTCTCACAGGATTTAAAAAAAAGGTACCTAATTGTAAAGTGCATTCGTTTCGGAACTATAATGCTGTAAAGTTTTTGGAAAATATAAATAATTATATGCTTTTCATTTTTCAAAGTTTAATCGTTCCCTTAGCCATATGGCTATATATATAGCCATACCTATAGACCTTCACGACATCCACGATCCGTCAAAGAAATCCATAATACAGAGCCGCCCACACTGAGAAAAACACAAACATCTCGATCCCACTCAAAGCACATTATTCACCCAATAAAAAAACATACGAAGAAAACAACAAATCCGTCATTTGAACATCCTCCCATTTGAGTTTACAATGCGACCAATTTCTGTGTTCAGTTCACAGCGGCGTCACTGGTAAAGACGGGACGTCATTTTAGTGCAACAATGCATTAGTTCCAATTTTATCTACTGGCTACAAACAAGGTGGCACAGGAGGCAAATACCGTTTGAAAGCATCGAATCGTCTCGTATTGGGCAATATCGATATGGGCTCGAGCAATATTTGCTCAGGGCTCAGACTCACGTGACAGATGGGCCCCCGGGGTAATTATTTATATCCATCTCAAGGTTCCCTTTGAAGGAAGGAAATTATGTAAGTACCACTCCACCGATATAGCTATACCTGTTATTTATGGGATTGCGACATATATCCTATATAAGTACTTGATTAAAGTAGGTAAATACCTACGTCTGGGATTTTATTTAGACCATTCTAAAGTGTAGAGTCCTATTTCTTCAAGAAAGGGTGATAAGATTTTTACAGTGTTGGCAATACGATTGTTTTCTATTGGAGTGATCCCCTGGTGAGGCTGCGACAAAAGGCTGGCCCAATATCGTGAATTTTATCTGTGAAATGTAACAAAAAAGATAACTGTAGATACTTTTGCAACAAAGCCATAACAAATTCTTATTCAATTTAGAATCCAAATTACGTTAGTATTAATATTCTGCGACCATACCCCTTACATCCAAACACCAAATACCTTAACTTATATCTAAAAACCTTTTGATATTCAAAGCCGTTCTATTGCCGCGTCATCTACAAACCGCGACAACTTTGACAAAATGCATGCAACTTCCATCATTTGTCTTGGGAACGCGGATTCAACGGCTCTGTAACACGACACGATAAGGCCCGGACTCCACCAAAGCACAGGAGAGGAGATGTTTTACCAGCCAATAGGATTTCATTGTTTTCACATTTCGTCTCCAGTGGTTACTTACTTACTGCGCTGGCTCAGCGACCCAAAGTGGATCCTGGCCTCCGACACCAGAGATCGCTACTTGTTTTAAAACCGTCTCCGGTGGTTAGATTCAGAAAATACTTACGGTATTTTTTTAAAGTAGAGCTACAGCGACGTCAAACGGAGATGAGAGAAGAAGTGAGCTGTGATTAAGATACAGTTTTTGTATCTCAAATAATGCATTTTAAGTAACTAAGAGAGGTAGGCTGTACCGTTCAAATTGGAGCCGCCCGACTGGGAAAGTACTTCCACCTTACAGAATACCGCAGCCAAACAATACTATTTTAAATAGCATTTTAAAAAGTATGGTAATCCTGCCGGTGAGTAAGGTTTCCAGTACTCCTTGGGGTAGGGATTTATTACTATTATTAAGCAGACAAGCAGTGGAGTAGCATTTGCCTCTTTGCTGTCAGAGCATCGTGTCCCAAAATTTTAGAGGTTAGCAACACATTGGTGGGACCCTCGTGTCGCTAATACAGCGGTGACCACTTTCCATCAGTTGTATAGTTTTGCCAGTTTACCAAAAAAAATACTTCGCGCTAAACTGAGCGTGTTCGTACTCAAGATCCAATTTCACTCTAGAAATTACCTACATATCTCTGCTCCGGTCCAGTCAGTCTCCGCACAGTAGATATACACTCAATACTCAAATATTTATTACCTCTTAAAACTGTTGATACCTTTAGAGATTACAAATATGTACCCTGACGGGCGTTGTAACATTGAAAACTTAAAAAGACTAGGGTTAAGTGAGTACTAGGATTAACTACCATAAGTAATTTCTTTATACTTTACAATATGTACCTTTAGCTATTTATTATTAATAACCCCAGCTGTAAAGCATCTCCGATCCTCTCCGCTTCACACATCTCCACTTTGGTGTAGTTCAGGCTTAACACGGCCCTTGGTACCAACGTCGCGGACGGATCACTGAACCAGTTGAATGACTTTGCATGGATAAAGATCTACCAAGGCAATTATTAGGTATTATTTATAATACCACACAAATATTAATCATTTTATCGTCAATGAATAAAATTGTTTTATAATATTGGCTATCTTGGCTATGTGAAAAGGGAATGTGCAGGTTTCATCACGATGTTTTCCCTCACCATAAGAGCATCGGTTAGTGTACCTCAAAAAAGATTCGAACCCGGCACGAGTCGGATACCCTAACAGCTCGGCGACCGAGGCTCTCGTAGGTAACTTTTCTTATTCCTAGCTAAACTTTTCCTTCAACTTCACGATAGCGTCGATCAGCCAATCAATTCCTCTTATCGAGCCAAAAGCAAACACTTCAATATATTAAACCGTACTATTGAGCTGGCAAAGTAGACAATTCGTTCATACCTCACGTAGAAGACATATTCAACATTTTCAGCCCTTACATGGTAAATTTAGCGCAACATTTTATTTAGAAGATGGAAATATTTGAAGTGTTGTGGGAGTATTTCTACCATCGTTTTGTTTTTAGGTATAATCGCTATTGTTTTGGCTATTTAATGTCCTAGGTTATAAATTGGAGAATTTGATTTGATTTGTTTTAATGTCAAGGCGTTGAAATACAAATATTGGTATAGACTTTAGTGAGTGACTGACTGAAAACAAATAAATACAAACCTCTGGTAAATAAGTTGGTACATGATATCAGTAAATACTGAGATATTTCTGAAACCTAGTTCGATTAACCACGGGTAAATGAGTACATACATGGTATCATTAAATATTGATATTTCTGGAATCTAGTTCAATAAAGGGACGTCCATTCCGCGATGTGTACCATGATCCCTTTGAGACATTATTTGGACGGTTGTTGGTTGTTTGCACACTGTACTTTGGGAAAAGGACTATATCTCTACAAATAGGAAACAAAGTAGGAAGGAAGATAGTGACGTACGTATCACGATCAAATCGATGATATTTTATAGAAAGGTCAGGTCAATAGTTCAGGTGTGAAAAGGTTGTGGAAAATGTGGAAGGAACGAGAGAGATCAGTCAGGACCAAGCAAGGACGCAGCAAGTAGAAAGATGTGGTCTCAGCTTAAGACATACGGTCTCTACCCACCCCTACGGGGGGAAAACGTGACATTTTGTATGTATATATCAAAGTTTAGGTAGGTAGTATAGATCACATATAATTTTCTTTATAAGTGATCACCCAACAACAATTATGTGGTCTTCATCATCATGAGAGCCACAGGACGTCCACTAGACTTGTATGGCATATTGGCAGGTCTTATGATACCTATATCTTTTTAATGTATCGCATGGACCACCTCGTCTCATGCTCGGCGTGTCCTAAAACTTGCACAATAGAGGATTTGTTCGAGCCTGTCCAAATGGTGTATGCGTCGCCGAGTACTGGGCGAACAAAGTGTAAGGGGCAGTTAAGTCCATCGACTCGATTAGAAGAAAAATAATGTATCGCTGACTAAATTTAAATAATTTTTTATAAAACTTTTATTAGCCCAGGAAAATCGTACATTCTACCTTGTATAAGGTCAGGTATGGGCGATTTTTTAGTACGTACAAATATTAAAAATAATAATATAAATATGTATGTATGTGTTATATGTACAGGTAGGATCTTTCATGTCATAAAAAGCAGCAATGTCCGTCCATAGGCGACAGGTAAAACACCCATTTTTTAGGGGAATACATGAAAAATTTTATATGTAAAAATTGCAGTTTTATATTTTCCTCTTCACTTGAGCTCGAGCGCGAGCAGGTGACGTTGGCTGGGGCCCCTGAGCTGCCGGTGGGGCCCCATAACCCCCGATAAGTGCAGCCATCGTTCTATCTGAAAATTACTTTTAAAATGATAACAACACACTAATGGCCAGACCACTTAACAATAAAACACTTTAGAACAACACGCCCCGAGAATGAGCTTCGAAAACAACATCGCAGTGCGACCGACTTATCTGTTCGTTAACGGCGTCGCCAGTGGCAAAGAATTGGGCGTTCCAACTAGTATTTTTAGTACAATTCATTAGTTCCCATTTTGTCTACTGAAAAGAAGATTTGGTAGCACTGTGAGTAGGTTAAATGAATCACGGCTTTCTGTTGAACTTGGCCTGTTTTTAAAAACGAAAAGTGTACAGCCGTTGTAATTTAAAGCATAATGACTAATTGGACACCTGTGGTAATTACGATGCACATGACAACATAGGGTTGCCAACTTTTTGTACAAGAAATAAAGTATAGTAAGTTCGGAGAAATAAATTAACTAATTTTGAAACAATTTACAATATTTAATGAATCTTTACTTTTTAAAACATATTTTTGGCGCTTGCCACACAACTTATTAGTTTATTTTCATTTTATTGGAGTATTGTTAATTTGGAAGGCTTCATAAGTTTCGAAGGTATTTATTGTCGCAATGTGCAGAAAATATTATTTTGTATACTTTTTTTTATACCACTAAGGTGGCAAACAAGGTGACGGCCTGCCTGATGGTAAGCAGTCACCGCAGCCTATGGACGTTTGCAATACCAGGGGCATCACCCACGCGTTGCCGACCCCGTAAAAACCTTTTCACTCTTTTCTTGAAAAACTCCATGTTGTACTCTCCAGCGAAAACCTTTCCAGGTAGTTCATTCCACAACCCTAGTGTGTTGGGAGAAACTTTGTTCAACAGTAAAAATTATAATGTACTGCAAAACGGTGCAATACTGTTTTAAACAGTATAGTGAGAACCCTAATGACACAGTGTCGGCGTCCTTCTACAAGATTAGTTGACCGTAAATATGAAGAATTCTTCGTAAGACTGTAATAGAAATCAGTTGGATTGTCCAAAAACTTGAATTTAACGCTTCACCCTGACTAGTATTTCATCATCTTCTTAGCGAGTCGATTGCAAAAAGACATCATATTTTAGACGCCCAAAATTTGGTTTTCAGTAGCATCATTAGTAGAGGTCTTTCTCTACTCAGTGGTAAACAAACAGACATGTACGTAAGGTTTGACAGACCTGAGGTTTGGCCTTTTTGTTAATTTTTTTTTTTTTTTTGTTCTTGCTTTTGATGTTTTAGTCCTTTGTATAAAACATCCTTACGATTCCGAGGTCGCTACATACATACATACACATCACGCCCATATCTCATAGGGGTAGATAGATATCTTTCGTAAGCCATTTTTCATCCATCCTCTCCACGTGTCCAAACCATCTGAGCATACCTCTTCAATCCTGATCACCACATCATCCTTCAGCTACGCCGGGGTCGCTAGTAGGCAGGTATTCATGTACATATTATATGAGCCCTCCATACTACTTATAAGGTTACGAAAATATTTTATAGATACTCACTAACAGTTACATAGACATCCGAATAGTACTTTTATACCGAAAAGTTAGCTTCCCCCCCCCCACCCCCACCCTAGGGAAAACACGAGCGAATGCCACAGAATAACGTATCGTGTCTCCTCAAACGAATTGGGTTCATGCTACACACGTATGGAGCGTGTAGGGTTGCCAACTCTACTATATAATATAGTCATCATCATGGCGTTAATGTCCCGGTTGTGCTCTCGAGAACGAGGGCCCGTGGTCTGCCTTGACCATGATCCACGATTTGGCGATCAGGTAATTACAGAGGAGCGACTGCCATCTGACCTCCGTGACCCTGCTACCAGGGGAACATGACCAGATTGGATCATGGTTACAAATTCAGTTGCCTGAATTTGCAGGTTTCATCACGATGTTTTCTCTTACCGTAAGAGCATCGGTTAGAATTCAACTAATGTACATAACTCAGAAAAGAATCATTGGTAGATGGCCGCAACGGGATTCGAACCTCTCGCTTATGAGTTGGATACTCAACCGCCCGGCTACCTACGCTCTCCTACTATATGTATAATATAGTATCCTACTATTTTTGGTGTCCGCCTACTATGGTTTTAAAATTTTAATATAGTAGGCGAAACTACTATATTTTATCAGCGACTTAGCTTGCTTATCAGTATCACTTACCGTAAAACGGAACGCGTCCTGAATTTTAAGATAAGATTAAACTTATGAATTCAGAAATAACTAAATTAAACATCAATCCTGAACAGTGACGTCGAACTTATCTTATCTTATCTTCTTTCTTAATAATATATAAAATTCTCGTGTCACAGTTTTCGTTGCCATACTCCTCCGAAACGGCTTGACCGATTTTGATGAAATTTTTTGTGCTTATCCGGTATCTATGAGAATCGGCCAACATCTATTTTTCATCCCCCTAAATGTTAGGGGTAGTCCACCCCTAAATTTTAATTTTATTTTTTAGACAAAATTTTTAATTTCTATTTTTTTATGATACAACATACAAAAATACATACAATCCTCAATTTTCACCCTTCTACGATCAACCCTTAATTTATATGGCAAAACAACGTTTGCCGGGTCAGCTAGTAATGCTATATATTTTTATAGCTACTGAATCCGAAAATACTTTATTTGGTATTAAAAAAGTTGGCAACCCTAGGAGCGGGGCACGACGGAGAATTTGTCATTTCATAAGCGTGGTATAATGTGCCCGGGGTTTTTATTGCACGCTTCCTTCGAATCGGAAAGTGCCTGCTCGATTTTAGTGGAATTAGAATTGGTAAGCCGATACCGTGATATTAGATGTGCGGAATCACAGTACATATTTAAAAATAAGTACCCAAATAAAAAATAATTCACAAAAAGCTTTTATTGCGCGTTACAGTACCTACTCATCAAGACCGTCCCAAAGAGCCCAGACATGATAGGGTTATCTTAGTTATCATTAGTTCCTATGATCACCACCCGACTCCATTATGAGACCAGCTCCGTGATACCATATAAAATACTGTATAAAGCATTGACATATGTATACCAAATTTCATCTCAATCGGATACCAATAAATGGTCAAAATTGGTTTGCAATTCAATTTAATTCAATTCATTTATTTTGATAAACATAAATTTACACGTCAAATGTCATTAAATTCTTGAGTAGTCATTATTCTTAAAATAATGATACAACGGATAAAAAAAATCACAATCTTAATGTCATGAGGTTAGTTACACAGATTAACGTATTTTGTCCAAGGGAGTTAGGCAAGGGGAGGGAGGGGGGCAATTTTTGACGTACGAACTTACATACGAACAGTGCAAGTTAAGTAAAAGCTTGTAATTTTATCATTATTAATATCTGTAGTGGTTGGTATAATTGTGGGTACTGTTCTTCTGAAATTTTCTTTGATTTTTATCCTTTGTGTTTATATGTATAGATATTTTATTATAAGTATTGCTTTTGTGTGCACTACCTGTCTGCTGCTATAATTCTGTTCCTTTCCATACCAAGATTGTCTAGAAGAGATGCCATTAGTGATAGGACCGCCCTTTGTACGACTTACCATATATTTTGCATCTGTATATGTTTCCTTTAGTGAGCATATAAAGAATTTTATTGTATTGTATTGTAAATTTTTGTTACTTAAATGTTACTCTCTCAAATTTAAAACAAAGTCGCCGATTGCGTAATAAGTCCCGTGTTTCAAACAAATCACATCAAGATGCCATAACCGTCCGCTCCGCGTTCATTGTTGGAGGGTTTTGCCTTAATGTACACGCTAGGGCCGAAATGTATAGACACAAAAGAATAGCTACAGCTCATTTTCTGGTCTACGGATGACCTAGTTTAATAAATCGCCAGCTAATAAGTGACTTAGCCTCTAGCAAATAAATAAATACTCCCCTTGTCTCATTAAATCAGATAAATGTATGACAATATGATTTAAACTGAGGAACGCCCATTACATTAATTTTCAGCGCCTACTTATGATATACGGTTTTACGTAAGAGGAGCGTCGGCGGCCGAGTGGTTAAGGTATTCGACTCGTAAGCGAGAGGTACCGGATTCGAATCCCATTGCGGGCATGTACCAATGACTTCATTCTGAGTTATGTACATTAGTTGAATGCTAACCGATGCTCCTACGGTGATGGAAAACATCGTGATGAAACCTGCATATTCAGGCGACTGAATGTGTAACCATGATCTTATCAGGCCAGGGGAACCTGGCCAGCTGCCACGACCCTGATACCAGGGGAACCTGGTATCAGGGTCATGGCAGATGGCAGTCGCTCAACTGTAATTATCTGATCTTCAAAATTCTGGATCATGGTCAAGGCTGACCCCGGACCCTCGCGCGCGAGAGTACAACCGGGGACATTGTTAACGCCAAAATGACTAGACAGGATTCTTGAGTCCATCATACTTTGTCGGTTAACCCAATTAATATTAGACTGTAAGGGCGCCGTAGGTTATCCTACGACATCGAGTACAAGGAAAATTCCACTTTGTAATGATAGTGGAGGTTTAGAAGGCCCACAAAACATCAACAAAAATTAAAACAACCGGTCTGCCTCACATCCGTTTGGCAGTTTCGCTTTTCAGACACATTAAAGTCACTTTTCTTTTTGGTGACTACAATGTGGCTGAAAAGCGAAACTGCCAAGAGGGTGTGAGGCTCACTGGTTTTATTATCTAAAACCCACAGAAGTGGATATGTAAAAAAGGCTTGCTTGCTTGGACAAATTCACACAGCGTCATCTAGCCTCAAAGTAAGCAAAGCTTGTGTTAGGGGTGTTAGATAACTGATAAACTACATACATACTTTTTTTTAAATACGTACTTATTAAACATACTACACCCAGACCTGTAATAGAAATTAGAATTCATCATTTCAATTTCTGCTCGGCCGGGCATCGAGCCCGGGACCTCTGCGTGGCGTCCGGCATGTTAACCAACTGAACTCAGGTCGTCAAAAAAGTCGAAGCATGGGGCACTAAAAAAAATATTATTTGTACTAGATTGTGCACGGGCTAACCGATGTTTTGTTGTGATCTCCTAAACGTCAACTATTGCTACAAAATGGAATTTTTCTTATACTCAAAGACATAGAAAAACCTACGGCGCCCTCTCAATCACACGTTAACATTCCAGTTTTCGCCTTTTGACCCAATTCTAATTTAGTTCTGTTTGCTTTAATTAAATTATCTAGTTCGGTTTTGTTTTCTAGCATTCATCAATCACTGTTGTTTCTTTCTGAATGTTTTCGCGAACTTTGAAGCTAAGCACGCACGGTAAAAATTAGAGCGTCCGGTACGTCAGTGAATCGGTCGGACTCGTAAACAAGAACTGCATCTGCACTTAACGTCAGGAGATATGGCAGTCGAATACCTGTCTATTTTCTATAAATACAGGGTGGGGCCTGTAACAGGGGCAAAAAATTTAAACGCAATTCCAACAGAGTATCTGAAGTTACCTTGACCAGATCCTAATGCTCCAAAGTGCTTAAACTCAAAGAAATATTAGTTTAAAGTTACAATCCATAATCAATGAATTTCGCCATCGCGAAATTGTCGTTAGATGTCTTGGTACCGGGCATTTCTTTCATACTGAGTCGACGTAAACGATCGTAATGACAATGTCAAGTATACCGACTGGACACGACATATGCAGATTGTTTTGTTTAAAAATAATAATACATTTATTTTGAATTTTATAAAATTGAAACCACGTGGACTTAGTTATTGATTAGTTAAAGAGTCTATATTTTAATTTTTACCCTTGTTTCAGGCCCCACACTGAATACAAAAAAACTTCTTCTAATGACTGTTTTTGAAACATTGTTATGTTATACCTAACTATATACCTTCTAGACTTCCAATTTCAATTCTCCGGAGTGAAACACAATTCTCTCTCAAGGGGACTATACAGATTTTGATACGCTTTACCGATGGTAAGGTAAGAGTTATCCCCGAGGAAGAGCGTCGGTAGCCGGGCGGTTGAGTACGCGAGCAACTCGTAAGCGAGAGGTACCGGGTTCTAATCCCGCTGCGGTCATGTACCAATGGCTCTTTTCTGAGTTATGTACATAAGTTGAATTCTAACCGACGCTCTTACGATGAGGGAGAATGGAGTGATGAAACCTGCAAATTTAGGCAACTGAATTTGTAACCATGATCCAATCTCGTCAGGTTCCCCTGGTAACAGGGTCACGGAGGTCAGATGGCAGTCGCTCCACTATAATTACCTGATTGCCAAATCCTGGATCATGGTCAAGGCGGACCCCGGGCCCTCGTTCTCGAGAGTACAAGCGGGACATTAACGCCAAGGTGATTATTAGTTATTTCCGAGGATGGTGCAATGCGTTTCATGTAAGAACGAGCACAGGTAACTCTTTGGGATCAGGTAGCTTGTGCCACAGAGAAAATAAAATTACAGGGTACCCGAAATCGCAGCAAGCTAGTGTCAGAGCTGTCTTGCGAGGATTGATTTAAACTCAATTGAATCAAAATGGCGGCTTACTATCCGAGATAGGCGGTACCACTCCGCGACTCTCTAAGAATTGCTGATGCACTGAAGAGTGTCGTAATCGCTTACTCCTCCTCCTCCGTTCGTATTCCTCATATCTGAGGGTCGTGACCTCTTACCCCCATAATCCTGTCATGCACAAAGGCACGCCATCTTCCCTTGTCCTCAGCACAGCGTAGAGCCTCGTGGAATGTAGTATGTAATGTGGTGAGGATCTAATCGGACAAACGCATTAGGTTACGACCTTAAGGACTTTTATCGCATACTACCATCCTACAATTCTTATTATAAAATCTCGGAGAAAATCCCATAAATAGAAGTAAATATACCTATCTACGACTCTGCAAACATTTTCTGCAGGCCAATAAACCGTACCAAAACAAGAACGAATCGCGATTGAACTCAAGTAAAAACAGAACGAAATGGCGTAGTTAAATGCCTATCTTACAACGTTTCATTTGTCTTTCAATAGATAAGGGGTTGTACAGACGATTCTTGTAACTATTCTTTATTGTAATGTTTTTCTTGATTTTCTTTTTTCTCAACTATTTCTACTCCTATCTTTCTACTTTCTATCTTTGTAAGTAAACACATTTATAACATAAAATCTCGTACAATTTAGTAAGTTATTTAGTTTATATATACACATTTAGAACATTAGAGTGACTTTGATGTTATACCTTATTGATTTATGGCCTTTAAGGTCTTACAAATGGATATTCATATGTACAAATGGTTGGCCAGGCCGCCAAGGTTTAAAATGTTATCAGATCTCTTGTGGAGCCAAGCCCTTAACTCTACAAACCCTATATTTCACTTATAAAGTATGTCTTGGCGGTTTCATAGACCAACTAGACCAAGTTATAACGGAGTTAGCACTAGCTTTGACCTGTAGTTGATCATTGTTACTGATAGAAGTTACTTTTGAATCTATGAACAGCCTAGCAATAGTTTCTAACCAAAATGTAGGATTTTAAATTTCTAACATTTTATTTACCCCCTTAAAAGCTTGCGTGATTGCATTATAAAAGGAAGGTGAATTAGGAGGGTTGCAGCAAATAATATTGGTTATGCAAACAAAATCTCATGCAGAAGCAAATAAGGTTGCATTTTATTGAAGGTCTCTACGCCGTCGGTCTGCGTTGCGTCAGACACACGTTAAGTGAACTAACATAATACTTACATCATGCATGACCGACATGAACTCGCCAGCTTCGAGCCGCACCTCGGTACCGCCCCTTTGTTCGACAAAGCCAGTCCCACTGTCCCGCCCCTTAGTATCTTCCACTGTCCCCGTGTACATCATCATTATCATGATCATCATCCGAGCTGTCCTCTTTCCTACTTTTTTTATCACTTTGCCCGATCTTCGGCATCCTCACGTCGTAAGCCGTTGGCTCTCGCGTCCGACTCAACTACCACTGTCCCCGTCTACAGTCGCCCTTAAAAGACAAACGGCTATTTAACCGCGGATCATCCGTCCGCGAAGGGGGGCCCATAAACGCCGCGGCTCGTCCCGCGACAAACAGTCGCCAATAAATAATTTATGGACGGCCCCTCGTTGCGAGCGACGGTTTGGTTGCGGTAGGTATATAAGGAAGTTTATCTACATAGTACAATGTTATTGTTATAATTACACATTTCGAGTCAAATTGACGACTGTTTGAGTAATAACCCGTGGTAATAACTGCGATTTGAATGTGGTTTGGCCGTGTGGTGTCCAGCAGAGTAAAATAGCACCAACCTCTTAGGTACACTTGTGGGTATCGTACAAAGCGACAAATGTTTTCACGGACAAAAGACCTAGAGTCTCCGTAGACAGGAAAATGGGCAGCAGCGTTTTCTAATGATGTTTATAACACTGCGATCACCAACCCGCCTGCCAAGCGTGGAGATTATGGCAATAAATTCCTCTTTCTTGGGAGAGGCCCTAAGTCCTGCAGTGGACTATTATGCTCTGTGATCATGATGATGATGAATAACTGCGAACTATATTAACTTAGGTATATTCTCCGGTAGGTATATCCGGACTGGATTTCTGTCTAATTATTTTTTCTTAATCGCTGGCAGACTTTGGAATGATCTACCTTTGGAGATCAGATGAAGTCCCAGTAAATTTACTTTTAAAAAGCAGTTCACAATCATTTCCTAAAATCTCTGTAACACCTTATATATTTTCCTACTTAGTCTTTTGCTTTTTGAAGTGTTTAGGCAGTAGTGTTGTTGAGTGTGCCAGTAGCTATGTTCAGTTCCTTGTTCTCTCTCTCTTTCTCTCTCTCCTATTATACTATCTATAAATTTCGGTCTGTGAATGTTTGATATACTAATTTACTTAATGTTACTTTTAGTCTGTTTTATGTTCTTTTCTCTACTTTTTTTGTTGCCTTGTAATTTTTGTTAATTGCTCTCTGGTTGACTGGTAGAAAAAGCTACGTAGCTTTAAGTCCGCCATTGTACTGTAATATGCATGAAGTTTTAAATAAATAAATAATAAATAAATAAATAAGTGACGGTTCTACTTGTCATTAGAGAGACTCGAATTACAAATCAGTGATACACGGATCTTTTTACTTTGCGTCGAGATGGTTCCTAACTGTGGTTAAGATCGAGATGGTTCATTAAAGTCAGTTCAGTAGTTTAGAACATTTTTGAGTATATGTAAACTTGGTTATAGCTCGAAGAACAGATGGCCGATGGGGCAGTAAAGTTCTCGAGTGGCGACTACGTACCGGAAGACGCAGCGTGGGCAGGCCTCCCACAAGGTGGACCGACGACCTAGCAAAGATCGCAGGTACGAGCTGGATGCGGAAGGCACAGGACCGGCCTTTGTAGAGATCTTTGGGGGAAGCCTATGCCCAGCAGTGGGCGTCTTTCGGCTGATAAGATGAAACTAGGTCGGGGGTTGTCCGACTTTTTCTGTCGATTAGGTTATCTATTGTAAATATAAAAAATGGACATAGGCAATAATAATAAACAATAATAAAAATAATAAATAATCGTGGACAAATTCACACAACGCCATCTAGCCCCAATGTAAGCAAAGCTTGTGTTACGGGTGCTAGATAACTAATAAACTACTTATATACTTTTAAATACATACTTATTACACATAGAACACCCAGACCCGTAACAGAAATTAAAATTCATCATTTCAATGTCTGCCCGGCCTGGAATCGAGTCCGGGACCTCTTGCGTGGCAGACCGGCATGTTGACCACTGAACTACTCAGGTCGTCAAAAGGGGCCATAAGGGGGCTAGAATAATAATAATCCCAAAGTTTGATCTATTGGTCATCTTCTGTAAGCTGGGGAATCCATCCACTCTACTGCCTATCAACAACAACAGCGTCTTACACGTCACGTTTGTCACGTATAATAGTATTAGTCTAATTAACTAGGCTCTAATTAAGTAATTAGGCAACGGACCAGCGCATAGTCCTAACTATTGTACATTAATATTGCATGAACGGCTCAATAGACATTAATTATCTCAAATGAATGAGGCCTTTGACAGAAAGCATGAGGCGTAGATACCTGCACGCTAGTCAAGCTAGTCACGTTGCGTTAACTGCAACGCTTTCATCATCATCATCATCACAGTCCATTGCAGGACTTAGGGCCTCTCCCGCGAAAGGATATTGCCATAATCTCCACGCTTGGCAGGCGGGTTGGAGATCGCAGTGTTATAATATAACTATGGAAAACGCTGTACTTCCTTTAAATACTCTGTTTTTACGTTATAATTTTAATGACAATAAACACATCCAACGGATCACCACGCGTGACAAACAACAACATAAACAAAATGTAGGTATTACGACCCTACATTTTGGTGCTTCGAGCCGGATCATCTTAGTCCTTATACTGAGCCTGCATTTTTGCATTTTTTTTACATTCTGTGTATGTATTGTATTCAGGCAAAGCTGATTATAAAGGTTATAGCGCTGCCAAGGGATACTTAGGAAATATATGCCTAAACCTGTCGGTATCAGGAACAGCAATCCCGCGGGAGACCAAGGATGCGATGGATTGAGATCACCAAGTCATATGTGAGAGCCAACGGCCATCGAGGTGACGATACCGGTATCCTTGCAAAAGTGGAGAAGAAAGAGCTGGAAAGTAGAAGCTGGGATTGACCGCTTTGATTATGACTATGCCATTTTATAGATTCCATCCACATCATCTAGATAACGAACGAGCATCGCGAGCCTTTTTACCGCGCACGTGCAAGTTGTAGAATGAGCTCCCTCCCGAAGACTTCCTTGCACTATAACATGGGATTATCCAAAAGGCATGTCTGCAGGTACCTCAAAGGCCGCCACCGCATCTGCTCCCCTAAGGTTGCAGATGTAATGGACGACGGTGGACTTTCCATCAGGTGGACCGGCCGACTATGTGCGTCACTTAAGACCTTTAATAAATATTACTCTTGTTGTATGTATCTTCTATGTCTCACACGTAAAAACTGTCAGCTGTCCCTCTCTTTGGGCATTTCACAAATTCAGTTTGGAACTGTGTTCGCGTCGAAAGTTGGGAAGTTCGAAACAAAGTTGCTTCCAACTCCTTATTTTACTTCATAATTACTTTGTTTCGTGTCTGAAGATAATATTTCATCTCAAAGCCATGATTTTGGCGGGACGATCCGATTTTTAGCCCAAAATTTAATGTTCCGCGTGGGACAGGCTCAGCTCAGCTTTTCGGGGAAATGTTGAGATCATCCTCCAACGAAGTAATAAGAAATTGTAAAGACACCATTGCACAGAATTGGCAAGCTCTTTACCTAAGCAGTATCCAAAAACAAATTGTGTTTAAATCAGTTTTCTTCATATTAACTTTAAATACCTTTGCCAGACGCGTTATTCGCAAATTATTTTAAAATTGCCAAATATATTACCTTGTCCCGCTTTCGACGTCTTTTTTACTTAAAACGATTCAAAATACCGCTTTTCCTGAATACAAATCTGGCAACGCTGATCTCTATACTAGCCAGTTAGTATTATAGGGCATTGTTACGCCTATGCCAATGTCAATGCTCCCTTCGATAATTGCATGCAGTGGGTAGCGACTCGGTTGGCCAACTGTTCTGTATTTTACAGATGTCCCGTTTTTTTTTCAGTTATCATTTTGGCGGTACGTGTCCTATATTTTAATAGGAAAAACACAAGACCATACCATACATGGTCCATTAAATTTGACTTGACCGCTCGCTAGCGCTAGCTACGTGTGACTCATTTCGGTATGGCATTCGTGCATGCGTACGTTGAATGTAAAAAAAATATAACATAAACAAAGCAAAAAAATTTTTAGAAGATAAAAATTTTCCGCATTTTTTCTTATCTATAGATTGTAAAATGAGCTCATAGTATTGGTCACCCTAGTAGAGATAATATCGCAATGCTTCAATATTTACATAAGTACCACCTACTCTGATTTTACTGCCCACGTATCTACATTAGATACTCGTACCGACATCAAGTAATTCTAGAAAATTATTTCTACTTTTTATGTAAGTACAAACGATCTTCGCATTTAAAGCTCATGCTCAAAGGTACCCCTATTTATATTTTGTACTTCTTGTAAAATTAATTATCTACTTAATTAATTAATAATTTATAAATTCGCGCCTATAATAATTTAGTTTTTAAATAATTATTACTTACCTAGTACTATTATATACTTATCTCAAAAGAAAAGTCAACTTGAAGTGTATAGTAGGTACTTATGTATATACATTCCTTATTAGTTGTATATCAACATACAACTAACCATACTCTGTCTAAAAAGAAAAGCGACTTGAGAAATTTGAAGATTGCTTGAAATCAACAAGTAAGCAACCTGATATTGAATAATAAAGACTTACATATTTTAGCTACTAATTCTTTATTAAATCTAGTCTTCATTATTAAATCATCTTTGCTTACTTATTGATTTCGATGAATCTTTTAAATCCAAGTCGCTTTACTTTTAAGACAGAGCCTATATGTTATTCTATGCCTATATCTATGTCATCATATATCAATTTTTAGATACAGTGATCATCTTGGCGTTAATGTCCCGGTTGTGCTCGGTCCGCCTTGACCGTGATCCAGGATTTAGCAGATCAGGTAATTACAGTAGATGCGACTGCCATCTGACCTCCGTGACCCTGTTAATAGTGGAACCTGACCAGACTGGATCATTGTTACAACCGTGGGTTACACATACAGTGCCCTGAATGTGCAGGTTTCTTCACGATGTTTTCCCTCACTGTAAGAGCATCGGTTAGTGTTCAACTAATGTACGTAACTCAGAAAAGAGTTATTGGTAGCTATACTTCAGTATCGTTGGAGGTGGTAATTCCTGAAGTTGTTGTTGTTTGTATCAAAATTGGTATCTAGTAATGAGTAATGATTTTGTGTATAATCCCACTAAAACATTCCATGTATGAATTAGTTATCAGATCTCATGAAAAGCCAAACTCTCAACTCTACAAAACTCTACAAAGCTCAACTCAACATATTGGTGAGCTTCGGTTCGCACCGGGGCAAAATGCTGAGTGATGTCCCTTTTGCACATGCATTACGTATATATGATGGTTTACCTATTGGCAAATATACGTAACAATAACGTAATATGTCGTAACTAGTCTACTTAGGCTAATAAATGTATCTTATCTGGTCTGGTTAGTCTGGAACCCAGTACCTCGGGGTACGAGTCAGACCCCTTAAGCGACGGCCACCGGCGCCCCATTTACAGATGCACGTTCGTTTCATCGCCTAATCACCACCTTTTAAGCTTACAACGTACCTAGATACTAATAGCACAAAGAAAAAAAATACCTCGAACAACCAGTAACAGTACGTCCATCACTGTCATGACAACACCGTGTCGTAAGGACGTAACTGACGTAAGTAATGCACTAATGTGCTAAAGTGAGGGCCACGAGACTTTGCGTCCGGCTTAAAGTGGAACTAAATTGCAGACAATGTCACAGTACCGACCGACCATAGCCAATATCGACAGGCGCGCCATCACCTATCAGCAAAGATTTGTGGCCCTCAGTCTAATGTGCTTAACTTTTCCTAACGACATTTACGACATATTTAGTGGTACTAGGTGATTTATTGTGATTTAAATCGTGAAGGATAGACTGGTATTTTAACGCTTATCGCTTTAAAATGCTCTGCCGGTCAACACAAAATAAGGACAGTCAGCGGCAGAGTGAACGGCGTACAGGGGGTATCGACATTAACACATACTACATATTTTGCCCGCACCTTCATCCGCGTAAAGATCGGAACCGCGGAAACCTGCGGGAACCACATTGTATTTCGGGTAAGGTTATAGTTTATGTGAAATTCGGGGGTATAAGCTATATTGCTGATAAATTTCATCAAAATCCTTTCAGTAGTTTTTGTGTGAAAGAGTAATAAACATCCTTACAAACATTCGCATCTAAAATACCAGCTATTGCTCGCGACTTCGTCCGCTTAAAATTCTGTTAACGTTCCAGGCCCATTTCCGTGGGAACCACGTTGAAACCTATGTGCTATTCTGGACTATGAGCTATATTGCTGTCAAATTTCATCGAAATCCGTTTAGTAGTTTTTGTGTAAAGGAGTAACAAACATCATTACGCTGGCAAGTTCACTCTGCAGTTGCACAACTGTTACACAACAATATACAAAATTATTAGTTCCATGTACAATAAACACAACAGCGAACTTATATCTGCTTACTATTTTTCTCCACACATACCTGCACTTACATCAACACACAGAAAATTTCCCAGCGAGGTCGCTCGAGCTTTCACCCAGAGCTTATTGACATCGACCCTGCCAGATAAGCAGTTTGAGCTTAGGAACGGTAACGTCACTGTGCAAATAACGTCCGCGACATTTGCCAGAGTGGCCAATGGTTCCGGACATACAGTCAAACGACCGGGTGGCATGCTTCTTTGGGGGAGACATAGCCGACATACCAAAGATTAAGGATATCTACCTACCTCGATTATACGAAAGCTTCATACTAACTTATAAGGGGATAAAACGTGTGTCGATTTGTGTTCGCAGCTGGTTTCTTTTGATAGAATTAAAACACTTTTCTACACAAGTTCGTGAATTGCGATCGGTTTCGAATGAATCATCATCAGGCAATGTTTTAACAATGTGGGTGTATCGTTTATTTTATTTTGGTCTCTTTTGTACGATGATAAAAAATTTTGATCGCAACTGGTTCCGTACAAGGTTGAATGGCTTCGATCGAAACCAGTTACGAAACTGAAGTTCCGTAGGCAGCTGAAAGGGAACGTTTTTCCTACCTAAGCACAAGAAAGAAAAAAATGAATGTTACCTAACTTACTCGTACATCGTAGGCACACGTAAAGCTTAGTTTTTACTTTTTTGGAGTTTGAAGTCGTTTTATTTTAAGTTTTATTTTCAAATATAGCAATATTTCATAAGTAAAGCCCTATCTTTGTAAGTACCGACGATACGGAAGCGAAACTTGGTTTAATCTTCTTGTCATTATACATCAGCACATATTATTCAAACACAGCACAAAAATCACACGAACCCTATTTGAATACTTAGGTAGCTAAATATATCCACGCACTATTAAGTTTCAGCACTGAATAAAAATGTCAAAGACCTTCATATCAAGGCCACTTGGCTGAAAGGGCTCTAAAAGAGGTCGGATTCTGTCTGGAAAATAATACTGCTCGTTAGTTGACCCCTGTGGTCTCTTGAGGTTTGGAATCCATCCGGCATTTAGAACTTTTTTATACTAGAGGATGGCGAACAAGTAAGGATGGAGCATGAAGTATCTAAGTATCTGGTTCCTAAAATACAGGCTATCCTAGTCAAGGAATCAGAATATCCTGGTCTTATGTTAAAACCTTACACCGTTCTTCCAACAAATGTATATATCTAAGATTAGCATATGAAAAATGTACCCTATTTGGTAAAGAAAGAAATATTTATTATTATATTATTTATTATTTGCGAAAGAATTCTTCGTTTTGAAGAGAGATTTTTTCCACATGTAATGAAGTCCATAGCAACACGTCCTTAGACCACGTCTGTGCTGTGCCGTAATCAAAATCTTATTCTAGGCTAGCTAAGCTACATTACCGCCAAATTTAATAAGAATCTGTTAAGTAGTTTTTGCGTGAAGGAGTAACACATATCCAAACATCCATACTAGCTATCGCATTTTTATTATAAGCAGGATTAGTAGGATTCATTTTAATTGCTTAAAAAGTTCACTTCCGACCATCGTGAAGGTGTTCCCACACCGGTGTTGAGATACATTTGTAGCCATTTTGAAACGTCCTGTGTGAGAAGTGAGAGTAAAGCTTCAAAATGTTTCAGATACAAAATGAAACTTTTCGCAACATTTACATCTAAAACACGTTGCATTTGTCAAAACCGACGTGTAGTGAGAGCACCTTTAAACTTTAGGAATTTCTGGAGACATTCCTAAACAAATTGCGTCAAAATTACATAAAATAAACAAAGTGAAACTGTTTGCAACATTTACTAAAATATGCAACCATTTTCAAAAAGGCTAATATTCTTCAACTCTAAACCGGTTTGTTTTACCATTAATAACCGCCAAAAAAGTAAAATACGCAATAAGATAGTTTCGTACATAAAATCAAAGTTTAAGTGATTTTAGTAAGAATGCTTGTTCCGATCTTCACACTCAGGTTTTCCAGGTTTTTCCTCTACTACGACGCAGTTATATAGATCCCCATGAATGAGCATCATTTTCATTTGGAATTTCCAGGGTGTGTAATTCATACAGGAGAGCTTTTCCATGATAATCATTGATTACTCACATTTACGGATTAAATTGGCCGTGTGGCGTCCGGCAGAGTAGAATAGCACCAACCCCATACACTCGTGGGTGTCGGACAAGGCGACTAATGTTCAACTAAGCAGCGTTTTCCATTGTTATATTTAGAACACTGCGATTTCCAACCCGCCAAGCATGGCGATTATGGCAAAAACCTCCCCTTTCGTGGGAGAGGCCCTAAGTCCAGCAGTGGACTGTTATGGGCTGTGATGATGATGATAATTTTTTTTGCTCAGATTTTATCTTAAACGCGTAAACACCATACTCTCTGCTACCATATTAGAAAAACAATATTTAAATGGTAAAATAGTAAATTATAAAGTTAGGATGAAAAAGCCATTGCTAAGATACAAACAACATAATCCCAGAGAGGAGTTTACGTCTGTATAGATTGTTAATCAACCTCTACCACTAGGAACTATGAGGGACAATTCTGCATTAAATGTTTTTCGCTAAACTCTCATACAAAACCGAGAATTTTATTTTAAAAATTTAAGTTGTTTTATAATAATACGTACAAATGTCTTTAAACAAAATCATTTGGTTGGTGTAATTATTTTTGTGTACTTAATTAAACATGTCCAAATCGGCTTTTAACCTCTCACATCCCAGTAGAGCTCGTCTAATTTAAAATGACGCGCCCCACTATCGCATTAACGCACACAAGCAAGTTTAAAATATGGACGCAATACATATATAAATGCCATTGTAATTGGTCATTCAGTTGCCGGTAAGATTCAAACGTTGGAGCACGTGCCGTTCATTGGCTCCCACACAGATGAAGTGTCATTATTAATATTTGCACTCACACATCGAAATCAACTAACTAAGTAGTGGGGCGCGTCATCTTAGACTAGACGAGCTCTACCTCCGACACAAATTTTAGCCTATTTCCCAAAAAACCGCGGTGACCTCCCGATGCGTCGCTAGGAGTTAGAGGTACTAATTGTGTATTTGTACAGGTGTACAGGATATTACAATTTAGGTACATATCTTTGAAAAAATGTGTGTTACGGAAATTTTGGTTGCCTCACTGTATATTATTACGTACATAAAAATAAATTGGACGCCATAACAATTTATTTAAACTTTGAGATTAGAAAACGAGAAGAGATGATAAATTTTGAAAATTAAGGTAGTAGTTAAAAATAAGTACCTAAGTAAAAATTAATAAATGTAGGTTTATTTTTATTTTATTATACAAAATTACCAGAAAATAGTACAAATATCATTCAACAAGAACATTTGTAAAAATTTTATTAATGTTCTTCTAATAGCAGCATCGACTTGGGCTTGCGTTGGACTTCGCTTCATGCGCGCTGCAGTGCTTGATTTGATCTTCAAAATCGGCCATCTTCCTATGAACAATAAAATTTCCCTTAGAAAATGGCAATATTAGAATATTTTGCTACGATTTATGCCACACGAATTATCTAGCCAAAAAAACATAAAACCCAACTGAAAATATGAACAGCCTATATTATAGATTATCTACGAAAAAATGGCGGAAAATTGAATTTTCCTCGTGAGTCGTATTTTATTGCAAGATATTTGTTAGTTTAAGAAATAAATAATAAAATAGATTCCCAGATAAATTTCTATGAATATAAAAGCAGCGTCATAATGAAGTACATTCGAAAAACATCTGAAACACGTTACAAATGTAAGGATCATACAATTTCGACTTTTATATAGTTATTTATACTTGTTAAAACTCACAAAAGTATTTAAAAGGCATATAATAACAGGTACTCACGAAATAATCCAAATAATCCAAGAAATTCACTTGTAAACTGTAACACTGATGAAGGCTAGGAAGCCATAATATCAACTGGCCATCTTGAATGAACTAATTAATTATTGTACACCAATAGAAACATAATATTATTATCTCCTCATTCTTTTAATATTACAATATCAATTACATCTCTAATCCCGTTGAAATATGCTAAAAACCCGAGTGCAGTATACCGACCAACCGGTGCGTCGCTGGGATTTAGAGATAACTTTTTCGCCGACGAACCGGTGAATCTCTGGGACGTGAGAAGTTAAAGCGAAGTCAGTGTTATACTCTTCAAGTGCAGTGTTGTGTGACGTACACACTAGATGGCTCTGCGCGGCAAATAGAACGCGCTTACGAGCTGCACTTTATAAAAAATACATACATTTTGTGGGATCTGTTACCCACAATTGGGTTACCCTATACATAAAGTAGGGATAATTAGACAAATTTTTTACAGCGAGTCTTTGTCCTTTATTTGGCACACACATCCCTCCGAATTGCCCTTTTTCATATAAAGCTGGCAGACAGATACTATTACTTGTATTGTATCTAAACTAAACTAGCTTTTACCCGTGACTTCGTTATGGAATAGTTTTTATTTTTATAACGGTTTCGCTTTTTCCGACGTGTCTATTTTAAATGACCTGATTAATGAGATGTTAATGAGCAGTTTTCCAATAGGTATCTAAAGCATTCCTAACCACTCACTAGATGGCTCCCCGACAATTTTGGTAATTGATAATCGCTTGAAATAGGTTCTTAGCAAATAGGATATAAACACTGGGTACGTTGTATTGCGTAATATTGTATTTGTCAATAGTTTTCAACCATTTTAGAGGTTGTAATAATAATGGAACATAGTGCCAACTTCTATAAATATTTCTTTTTAAACTTCGTTCAACCTTTAACAGTTATGTTTATATTAATAAACATTTTATTTTTAAGTTTAGTATTAGTTGGCTGCATGAAATCACTACCACCATCATACAGATTATAAAAAGATTACCTTAATTGTAGGAGCGCCATCTATTGATGCTTTTTGAAACCAACTATCAATACCTACTGGAAATCTCCTCATTGTATGAATGCCTGTACTAAGGAGAAGATAACCTGTATCTCTAGCTCTGGTTCTACTCACTTGAATTATATGAATGAACCCCAAGCTACTAAACTGTTAAAACCAAATCAAAATTCGTTAATCAGTTGTCGTGTCATTTACGCACAGACAGAGAAAAAAAATTGATTTTCTCGCTGTGACGTCACTATTCTACCCCAGTTCTTTTTTCTGAATTATCTTTAGTGTCTATACTAGAGATGAAACGGATATCCGGCCACTATCCGGTATCCGGCCTATCCGGCCATAATTTACTATCCGGCCGGATACCGGATAGTAAAAAATGTATGGAAAGTCTATAAAAGTGATTTTGCTCATCGGAAATATATGCCCTTCTGTAGCAGTCGAGTAAAAAGTCGTCTCAAAACGTTCAAAAACCATAAATATTAATCAAATAACTATTGATTATGTCGGCATCGGCGCCTATTCTACTCGTATCGTTAATTTGGTAGGTAAGCAAAAAAATTGTATAGTCTTCTGGTCTTTTCTTTTTGCACTATGCCTTTCCCATTAGCTGGAGTCAGCTCTCCTTATCTGCTTCCTCCATTTCTCTCTATTCTGAGCAGTAGGAGCGTCAACAATATTGTCCTTCAGGTCCCGTTGGTCCGCCGTCAGCCAGGTGGCGTGTGGGTGTCTTCCGCGTCAGCGAGTCGTCGTCGGCAAATTTAGGGCTACTTGCACTATGGTGATCTTTGGGGCGGCGGAGCACATGCCCACACCATCGCATTGAGCGTTCTCAAATTTTCTCGGGCATAGGTGTGACTTTGTAACTTCCGCGAGTATGGACATTACGTACTTTGCCCAACAGGGCGTGTGTAGTTTTGACAAGTGCTGTTTAGTATAATAATGTATTTAGTGTATTTTATCCCAAGTCAATCAGGATATACAGGCTGTTACATAAAAAGTATACGTAGTACGTAAAGTATACGTATAAAGCCGTGAACTGGATGGATTGCTAAACGTATTACATCGAAAGGTACAACTATTTCACGTACGACAGTACGAATAATAATAAAAAATAATCGTGGACAAATTCACACAGCGCCATCTAGCCCCACCCCAAAGTAAGCAAAGCATGTGTTATAATTGTACCTATCGTTTTAATACGTTTAGCACTCCATCCAGTTCACGGCTTCATACATATATTATGTAACACCCTGTATATTGATAATAAAGATATTAAAAATAAAAATATGAATTTCTTTATATTTAGAGGTAGTATACGATGTCGTTTATCCTCTACGATGCTGTGGGCTAATGTGGGGAAAGGCGGAAGAATTGTTCAGTTCAACGTACAAATTATTGACGACCTGAGTGGTTCAGTGGTCAACATCTCAACAACAATCAACGTGGTCTGTCACGCAAGAGGTCCCGGGTTCGATTACTGGCCGGGCAGAAATTGAAAGATGAATATTAATTTCTGTTACGGGTCTGGGTGTTCTAAGTATGTATTTAAAAGTATATAAGTAGTTAATCAGTTATCTTGCACCCATAACACAAGCTTTGCTTACTTTGGGGCTAGATGGCGCTGTGTGAATTTGTCCCCGATTATTTTTTTATTCACATTAAACGAAGACTTGAACATAAACACATGCAGTCTTATAAAGTCCCATGAAGCGATCACAACTTGCACAAACTTGTTCAGAGACTATGTCCTGCCGAATATTCGGCCGCCGGATATCCGGCTATCCAGCTAGGAGGCTGGCCGGATATTCGGTATCCGGTATCCGGCCAAACAACTATCCGTTTCATCTCTAGTATAGACACGGCACTTTACAGTTTTATTAAAAAACAGAAAGGAAGCTGCCTGGTGAAGAATAAGCGTGGTGTGGCCGTAAAATTTTACTATTTTGGCTTATAAAAATGTACTTACTGTGGTTGTAAAGTTGTCATTTTTGGATGTATAAAAAAAGCTTGCACAATTTAAATGATTTTTTTTTATTTAAAAACTTTATTGCACAAATTACAGCAATTGGCGGACTTGCGGGCACAATTTCCATCTAAAGTTTAAAGTAAGAGTGAATTGAATAATGAACGTGTTGCGATTTATCTACTAATCTCACTTTGGCTGTCAACAAAGATTGTAACAATTCTACAATGAGTTGGGAATGTTATTTTACGTATACGCTAGATGTCGCTGAGCGGCAAATAAAATCGCGCTTATGAGTTGCGCTTTATCATTACATATAGTATTTTAATAAAATTGAAACGAGGCTTTACCACAAAAAATAGAAAACTAACAGAAAATTATTACCTAAACTTGCCGACTCACTAGGGTCGCTACTGTATTTATTCAGAATTTGAAATGAGTATTTAAAAGATCGAATCGAATTTTAAAGATCGTATACAATAGCATGTCCCTTGCAAAGGACCAATATCTAATCCTTGCCACAATGTGATCATAATTGCTTCCCAAGCTGTTCAGATTGTGTTCAAGTGTATTCGATTTTCCATACCAGCTTCAGACGTTATGCCTTTAGTAGGCGTAATAATAACCTACTGTTTATTCTAATATAAGCCCACAACAGTCCACTGCAGGACTTCGGGCCTCTCCCACGAAAAGGAAGGTTATTGCCATAATCTCCACGCTTGGCAGGCGGGTTGGAGATCGCAGTATTGTAAATGTAACAATGGAAAACGCTGCTGCCATTTTCCAGACTACAGAGACTCTATATCTTTTGCCTGGAAAACATTAGTCGCCTTGTACGACACCCACGACTGTAAGGGGTTGGTGCTATTCTACTCTGCCGGACACCACACGGCCTACTGTTTATTCACTTTTTAAAAATTCAACGCCACCTGATTATATCATCAGACCCTGAAAATAACCTTTCCCTGAGCTGGGATTTGACCCACTTCCCGATAATCAATTGAATTGAAAATTTCATACACCTGTAAATTAATGAAAATGCAATTTTATGGCATTTGTCAGTTGATCTGATGATGGAGAAGGAAGGTGGTCAACGATTTTTTTATATTAGACAAGACTGGCATTTCCGAATAGAAACCATTAAGGTCATTACGGTTTCTTATTCTGTTAAAAACTGTCACGTTGTCACAAACAATTCTAAAGTTGGAGATGAAATTTAAGAACAAAAATGTAAACACACTACTATCAATGTCAAGGAGGCTATCCAGGGGTATAAACCATTTTTTCGAACGTAATTATTTACCAAATGGATATGCGTCACGTACACTTTTCAGTGTGCTTTACAATCCCTAAACTAAAGGTAAACTTTCGAAAACGAAACAAATTGATTTATCCCTTTATTCAATTTATTTAAAATGCAATAAGGGACTCAGAAACTATTAGTCCTAGAACACTAGTTAGAAAACTCCAATATTTGAAAGAGCCGCCATTTTAAATCTTGTATTATTTTATATATTATTATTTGATAAAAGCAGTATATACGAAAATGACTCAGCGTCGGACAATCCCTCACTTTGCGAGCCTTTGCAATAATGTACTGTAACAATGAACCAAATGGTTAGAATAGCTCACACATATTTTATTGAAACAGCACAAATACGTAACAAAAAACACATTGTTCCCTATTTATATCAGTAAATTATTTTTAAATATTCATTTAATTTTATTTCGTTTTCAATGTAATAATTTAAATCAATATTTCAATGATTTTATATCATCTACCATTTGGATTATTTCTTTTATAGTGGCAACCCATTTGTTTACACGTTTTATCTTTATTTGGATCTCAGGGTATACAATGAGTTGGGAATGTTGTTTTACGTATACGCTAGATGTCGCTAAGCGGCAAATAAAACGCGCTTATCAGTTGCGCTTTATCATTACATATACTTTTTCGTAAATTTGAAACGAGGCTTTTCTTAGTCTACTTTGTTAACAAATTTTTAAAGCGAGTGTTTGTCGATATTGAGTATTGACTTACAGTCGCACTGTGAGTAGTCGTATGGTGGGAGCACAACACTTCTTCTTAATAGTTCTTATTAGAATAATTTATTGTCCTTCTTCCTTCGTTCGTACACATTTGTTATTTTTTTCTCTAGAGTGTAGACCTATTATAGATCAATTTAAATCCCACGAATGAACCCAATTTTCGTCATTGTAGAGAAAAGTGACATAATTTTTTGAGTATGGAAAAAAAAATTTTTGTTCTGTACCCTATTGTGTCGGGTGTCAATTGAAAGGGCTTTATAATATTATCTTTTAGCCACATGTTTTCTAGAGAAACAAAACTATTTTCAAAACACACCATGTGTAGGTTCTTCAGGTAGAAAATGGCTGAATGTATTTTGTGATACATGCGCCAAAGGCCTACAATAGGGTCACGATAAGTCGGCATTGACTGACAGTGGTAATAATTATAAAGTATAGATATATCTATAGATAATTTGCCTTTGTCAGTCCTTGTGCTCACAAAGGGATTCCAGTACGAGAAACGCATTATGATACTTTACAATTTAGGTTACTAGCCTCGGTGGCTAGTACATATATTATCAGTAAGCCTAGCACAAGTTGCTCTCGCGCGCGACATAGGTAATGCTATCCCTTTCGTCTTAGTATTGAGAGAAAGAGACAAACGCTCTCTCGCGGCGCGAGCTTTGTCGCGGACACTTCAGAGCCAAACGCCCAGCGGCCAGGGTAATATGGGCGCCGGATTAAATGCCAGCGCCATATTATTTTATACACAGTACCATTTATCATAGTTAAAAATAAAAAAATAAAAATATTGGCGCTTGGTGTTAATGTCCCAGTTGTGCTCTCGCACACGAGGTCCCGTGGTCCGCCTTGACCATGATCCACGATATGGCCGATCAGGTAATTACAGTGGAGCGACTGCCATCGGACCTCCGTGACCCTGCTATCAGGGGAACCTGATCAAATGATGAGAATGTTCAGGTGTCATCACTATGTTTTTCCTCACCGTAAAAGCATCGGTTAGATGTCATCGTAGTTCATCATCACAGCCCGTAACAGTCCACTGCAGAACTTAGGGCCTCTTCCACGAAAGAGGAAATTATTGCCGTAATCTCCACTCTTGGCAGGCGGGTTGGAAATCGCAGTGTTTAAATATAAAAATGGAAAATGCTGCTGCCCATTTTCCAGACTACGGAGACTCTTGATCTATTGCCTCGAAAACATTAATCGCCTTGTACGATACCCATGAGTGTAAGGGGTTGGTGCTATTCTACTCTACCGTACACAACACGGCCACCGTAGTTGAATATCGATAATTAAATAGGTAAAATCCTCCTAGGCTATAAATTACGTTTCTGCTTTAGTGTAAAATTTCAGCTCTGCGTTAAAATCAAAAGAATCTCGTCGGTCTCAATGTTGCGTGGAAAATACGTTTAGGAATCGAAAAAGTAACACACAATACAACTATTAAGTAAAACAGCATCGACGAATGTGAATATAAAACGACGTAACTCAGTCGCACACTTGACTCGAGTATTACTATTCCAACGGAGATCCATTTCAACGCTTTTCCAATAAATGCACTATTACAATGCAAAATGTATGCGAAGGAATGCATTTGCACGCTTACCTACTGAAGGATCTACGGAGCGATGACCGAGCATCTTCCCCGGCTTGTGGAGTAATACTGAAGCTTGAAAGTTGTCTGGAATAAATTACTGCGAGACAAGGTTGCGGTTTTAACCTATTTTTTCATACCACTAAGGCGGCAAACAAGCTTACGGCCTGCCTGATGGTAAACAGTCACCGCAGCCTATGGACGTTTGCAATACCAGGGGCATCATCCACGCGTTGCCGAACCCGTTAAAACCTTTTTATCCCTTTCTTGAAGAACTCCATGTTGTACTCTGCAGGGAAAACCTCTCTAAGTAGTTCATTCTACAACCTTAGTGTGCGTGGGAAAAACCTGTAGACCCACTTGTCAAAACGATATACTTCTTCGAGATGACTTTCTTTAAAATGCGTGTATATGAACTAAAGCGCGTCTCTATTTGGATGCGTTGTAGACTGTGAGAGTACCGTAGGTTATCCTACGTCATCGAGATCAAGAATTCCACTTTGTAGTGATAGTAGACATTTAGGAGACCCACAAAGCTTTGGTCTGTCCGTGCACAATCTGGCATTGTACACGCTAATTAATTGCTATGGAGCAACTTTTTGTTTCATCATCACAGCCCGTAACAGTCCACTGCTGGACTTAGGGCCTCTCCCACGAAAGAGGAGGTTATTGCCATAATCTCCATGCTTGGCAGGCGGGCTGCCCATTTTCCAGACTACGGAGACTCTTGATCTTTTGCCTCGAAAACATTAGTCGCCTTGTACGACACCCATGAGTGTAAGGGGTTGGTGCTATTCTACTCTACCGGACACCACACGGCTAATATCGCAATCTCTAATACCGCTACATACTAACCTATTGCTAATTTTACTATTTCCCAAATTGAGTGAAACTCTAATGATCAAGCTCAACCCAATTCCTTTTCGGAACATAATGAATACTTCTTAAAATGATCACTTCCCAGAATGACCATTCCCAGATCGGGTAATTAGAAAGGAGCTCCGACCATCTGACCATCCGAGCATCTGACCTCCATGACCCTGGCGACCCTGGCGGGGAAACTTGACAAGATTGGATCATGGTTACATATATACAGTCGCCAGAATGTGCAGGTTTCATCACGATCTTTTCCCTCACCGTAAAAGCGTTAGTCAACTAATGTACTTAACTCAGAAAGAGTCTTGGTACATGGCCGCAATGGGATTCGGACCCGGTACCTCTCTCTTACGAGTTGGATACTCAACCACCCGGCTACCGACGCTCTCCTACTATATAATATAGCATTCTACTGTTTTTGGTGTCCGCCTACTATTCGGTCGATACGATCGGATACAGTAACCACTAGGCCACCGATGATTCTCGGAAAGAAGCGCTCTCTCCTCGGGCAAAAATTAAAAAAATGTTTGTAGTTCATCGTTCATAGGTATTTCAGGTACCGTAGGTATTTGGCCGTGTGGTGTCCGGCAGAGTAGAATAGCAACAACCCATTAAACTCGTGGGTGTCGTACAAGGCGACTAATGTTTAAAACGAGGTAAAAGATCTAGAGTCTCCGTAGACTGGAAAATGGGCAGCAGCGTTCTCCATTGTTATATTTACAAAACTGCGATCTTCAACCCGCCTACCAAGCGTGGAGATTATGGCAATAACCTCCCCTTTCGTGGAAGAGGATCTGAGTCCTGCCGTGGATTGTTGTGGGCTGTGAAAATGATGATGATGATTATTTCAGGTAATTTTGATGCTACTTTGTACACCAGTAATTAAAACAGCATATTCATGAAATAAGGGATTTATTCGAGCCATTCAGCGTGCCGTGGTGACCCCGAAGAATTTGTGGAAGGCCATGAAGCTAAGATGCTGCATGAGGCCCAAGCTGAGCGGGTAGAAAACTTTGTGGCCAAGTGTCGGGGTCACGAAATACGCAACAGCACCCGCAGCAGCCGTCAGCACTCCGTAGTCGTTGTTCCTCTTGACGGAAGTGAAGCAGAGCGATATGAGGTTCGCAGCGATCGAGACGAGTCCAATTTTATGTGCTTCTGCAGTCTTCCCGAAGGCTCCTATCAGGAAAGGCAGCACGCCAGATGCAATGTGGGCCAAGGCAACTGGAGGCTTGGCGTGCCAGGTGTCCGCGTTCAGACTCGCAAGGGGCAGGTACCGAGCGGCGAGGTAGGAGAGCCGGAACACTGGACTGATGTCGCCGAATATTTTCTCTGCGGAAGACGAGGTAAGGATGAGTAAAGTGTCTTCCGGAAGAAGACAAGTGAGGAAGCGTCGGTAGTTTTCAGTAAATATATACTTTAATTAGAAGGTTCAGAGGTATATACTTTAATAAGAGCATAGTTGAAATCTTAACTCTGTTATTATTAGTGGTTTTCCATTTACGTCCACGATGATCAATAGTTCGTAACAGGTGGCTCATGCCTCCTACACCTAAATAGAAGATGACGACCTTAGACAAACAGTTATGAAATCATCATACACATATTGATGATTTGCAATTAAATATTATGAAAATCAAAATTTCTTTTTTGATTTTCCGGTGGGTTTCTAATCAAGCCCTTTGGATAGGTATCCAAGCCCTGTGGATTTATTATTGTTGTATAATTATTTATTTATAAGATCTAAGTACCTAAACTCGGTATTTTAAAAGCAATGTTGGTGTTTCTGTTATTATTCAGCAATAAGGAGATAATGACGTCATCCACAAAAACTACATTTCTATAAATCCTACTAAATAAGTTTCTAAGGATGTCACACAGAAACTACTGAATGGATTTTGGAGAAATTCTTCAGTCGGTCCGCGGTTTCTTTAGAAACGCGGCACGACGTAATTCAAATTTTCAGAAAATAAAGTTGGTACCAAGGTTTACCATAGTAACGAAATTATATTTACGTTGATAATGAATAAATCCTATGATCCCATGTAAGAACAGGTTTGCGTGCATTCCCGGGTAAGTATAGCATTTTCTCAAGTTATCTGTGACGTATCTTATACTGTTTCCTCCCACACAACAAAGCACCAAGTGCGCCAAAGAAGTCAGCAAATTCTCATCGTCGCCACCCATTCAGCTCATCAATCCATTATACAATTATCAAATCACTGTTATACACCAATAAAAAATAAACTACAAAATGTTCTTCTTATTTATTACACGACAAATTGACAGCATATCAAAAGGCAAAACCACAGCAAAGTCCATTGATTTTCTTTTGTTTGTTATGACAGCCGCCTTGTTTTCAAAAATTTCTTAAGGAGATTCTATATTGATATACTTTTTGGTGATTTTTTCCGTAAACGATCCTTCGCAAGTATAAAAAAATAGGTGCTCTACACTCAGACCCATAATTGCCACTAATATTTTAATTTATTGTGGATATATGTATAATATGCTTAATGATATACACCCTATCTACATCTAATTAAAAATAGTCTGCCCTACAGTGGGATACTGATGGCTACTAAAAACAATAAAAATCCGTCATCCCTACTTATTCCCGGATGTATTAATAGTAAATACCTATGTCCTGGAAGATCTTAAGGCGGTTACCGTCATCTAACTGGCTAGATGGGCCGATGACGATACATGACGTTGGTTCAATATGTACGACGATGATGTACGACGAGCTCGCCTAGATCTGCCTCCTAATACCGTTCGTGAAGCGAGGTAGACCCAGGTCTTCCGCGGGGGATGATCTACTTATTATTCATCATCACAGCCTGTAACAGTCCACTGCAGGACTTAGGGCCTCTCCCACGAAAGGGGAGGTTATTGCCATAATCTCCACGCTTGGCAGGCGGGTTGGAGATCGCAGTGTTAAATATAACAATGGAAAATGCTGCTGCCCATTTTTCAGACTACGGAGACTCTTGATCTTTTGCCTCGATAACATTAGTCGCCTTGTACGACACCCACGAGTGTAAGGGGTTGGTGCTATTCTACTCAGCTGGACACCACACGGCCAACTTACTTACTTATTATTACGAATAAATTCAATTTGTTTTTCTTCCCATGTAGAGGTTAGCATTCAACTAGTGTACCTACATAACTCGGCAGTTGCAGTCGATACTATTTCTTGCAACGTACAAAATGAAGTCACTTTTGGATTTATTCGGATACCCGACCACGTACCCCGCACCCAAAAGCGACTTTATTTTATACTGTGTAAGGACTAGTATCAACTTTAACTGACGGTTGGTCGGCTTCAGCCAAAACGGTACGTCTGTTTCTAGTTTAAGGCGGTGTCCTAATTGGCAACGGTCGGTGCGACAGGCGATTTTAAGGTCTCCCATTGGTCGGGCGATGACCCGTTGCCCTAGAGCAACGCCTGACCCCCCAAATTCACATGGAACGGATCATCGGTCAACGGTGCTAGACAACGTGTGGGATACTTGTAACAGTTGTTTTATCGCCCATCTGAGCGTTAACCCTGTTAAGGGTGTACTAACCCCTACCAAAACGAGCATCGAATTTGTGCCGGTGGCGATTTGTCGCGCGGAAATCTGGATTAATGGGCGTTCGAGTCGCGGTCGCTTTGTTTACATCCTACTGAAGCTAGGACACGATGGCTCTTCATAGTATGTTATTAGTGGACCCGGCGCGACTTCGTTCGCGTACACCTACTTTTCCCACATCATCACAGCTCATAACAGTCCACTGCAAGACTTACGGCCTCTCCCACGAATAGGGAAGGTTATTGCCATAATCTCCACGCTTGGCAGGCGGGTTGGAGATCGCAGTGTTATAAATTTAACAATGGAAAAGGCTGCTGCCTTTTTTCCAGCCTCCAGGAATTCTAGATCGTTTGCCTCGAAAACATTAGTCGCCTTGTACGACACTTACGAGTGTAAGGGGCTGATGCTATTCTACTCTGCCGGACACTACACGGCAAACTGTATCCCTACCTTACCCTTTGTGCTTGCTAATAAACCTTCCTCTTTAATCACTCTATCTATTGCTGAAAACTACATTAAAATCCGTTGCGTAGTTTAAAAGATCTGAGCGTATATACATACAAATATGGATACATATATAGATACCTGATACATAGGAACAGACGGCGGGATTTAGATATAGATGATAACGTCTTCACATGTTTTGTTTCGACATTGCTGATGCGTTTTATCTTACATGGGTACAATTCATTTGATAGTCATTTATTGACTACCCAACACCTAATGTTAATGTTTAGATAGATAGAGCATTTCTGCCATGTACCAATGACTCTTTTCTGAGTTATGTATATTAGTTGAATACTAACCGATGCTCTTACGGTGAAGGAAGACATCGTGATGAAACCCTGCACATTTAGGCGACTGAATGTGTAGCCATGATCCTATCTGGTCAGGTTACCCTTATAGCAGGACCACGGAAGTCAGATAGCAGTCGCTCCACAGTAATTACTTGACCTGCCCAATCTTGGATCATGGTTAAGGCGGACCCCGGGCCCTCGTACATTATTAGTGCATAATCAGAACATTAACGCCGAGATAATTTTTTTACCTACTGTACTTGCTTGCCATCCACTTACTGCAGATACAATTTATGCATAGCGATTTCTTTTATATAATATCTCTGAATTTATGTATTTATGGGTATGCAGTCTTTGAGAAATAATAGGTTACTTATACCCCTTGATAATCTTCCCTTTGAGTGAAGCGAATATTTTCTTCTTTGCCTAAATAAATTCAGTACGAGTGCCTAGATTACGTAAATCGTTCGCAAATTCTACACTTCGATTTGTTCCACTACCCTCATTCCACTGCATCTGCTAAACGACGATTATTTTTCGCCAGCCCGCTGCCGCACAAGCACTTACCATTAATATTGTTGAAAGCATTTTTCTCATACATTCCGAGCAAAAAATACGTGTTTAGTGATGGGACTTTGAGCAAATGCGTGAAGACCGAATTGTTAAGTAATCTACTAAAGCTACAAACAGATTGGAAAGTTAGCTACCTTCTAGACTGGCAAATATTTTGTATTTTTTTTCTCTGTCCGTTGCCAATTAGGACAGCGCCTTTTCCGTTCGAGTTAGACGATCGGCCCGATGGACATCAACTTGCGCGCTCTGTAAGCACCCTTATTTGAAATTGGACTGTCTCTGATTTTACGTGCGTCCATAGCGATGTTGGCTCATTTTAATATTGGTGGTGGGTAGGTAGATGTGACACTGCCTTCTGTACAAGACGACTAATATCGAATAAATATGTCAGCTTCTTAGTTTTCTACAGCAGACCGGGCATACTTTCCCAAAATCCAGTGACCGAGACCAAAGACCGACACCAGCGCAACCCTAGCCGGCGACTGTGGTATCGGTTTCAAGCTAATGGCGCCACGGGAGGCACCAGATGGTGAAACCGATATCAGAGCCCGCGCACTGGTCTCCGCACTCCTAGTGAGGTACTATTACTCATAGATACGTAACGTATCACTAACACTGACCGGCGGAAATTACCAAGAACTTGTGCGCCAAATCTTGCTCTCACTACATATATTATCGGGTTTGTTACCACGGTTAGCATTGTTTTTGCCTCGATATTTATACTCGTAACCATGACGTATGCAACTGCGTTGAAATATCGAGGTAAAAACAATGCTAACCGTGGTAACAAACCCGAAAAAATATGTAGTTCTTCTTATCGAGTCGATGGACTAAACTCTGACTTATACTTTATTCGCCCAGTATTCGGCGACGCATACAGCGTTTGAACTGGCCTCGAACAAGTGTAGTGAAAGTGTAGTGAATAACCACGAAAGTCTTAAAACCTAAATCATACTTTCCCAAATAGGAACTTAGGTTGTAATTTCATGATAAAATCCAATTAAATAGTGCATCAACGTGTAGGTAAGTACAATTCACTTATCCCGAATCATTGAACTACTTACCTCTACATTGGTGACACCGACGTGATATGAACACGCAACCTTCTGTAGGCTTATTATGTGACTTTACCAACAATTCTCTGATTTCAATTATAGAAATCGTTACTTTTGCGACTACGTATGATCAGTTTAATAGTTGCAAACGAACTTTATTAGCAACTGAACTCGTGAAATCGATGATAGGGAAACGCTGTTGCCAACCGTTACGAAATTAGCCTACTGATGCCATGCGGCATCATCTAAAAGGTAGACAGATTTGACATTTATTTAATTTTCTTTATAATTTTATTATGAACAATCAAGTTCATGTGCAACTTGATATTTAGTATGCTTTAAGGCGTATCATGGAGCCGCTACCATTATTATATTACCACCTTTATGTACCTACCTGTGGTGACTGAATAAATGATTATGATTATTATACCTGTAGTGATGAGAACGCACACATCATAGGAAAAGTACGAGGATGTGAGTGTAACTTAGATGTTTTTTATCTTAAAAGTGGGGTTGATGATCAAAAGCCGGTCATACGTTGACACTAACGCTACTAATCACAGCATCACATAACAAGTTTACGTGTCCGTAAGACGGGGAACAGTTATCACAGCATAAAGATGTTTGCAATACTTACTCTTATTGATGGGTGTCACCCCTGGTATTGCATCTATTCACAAATTAGGGCTCCAGGTGAGTGGCTGTCAAATGCCTGCCTGCCTATGTACTCGTAGTTATAAACTACAGTAGGTACCTACAAAACACCAAGCTTAATTTCAATTATATGTATAGGTACCTACCCATCGGGGTGTAGTCACTATAGTAACAAACCAACCAAGCCAGAGTGGGCCCTAATGCACGCAGCGGGGGCCCCCATTTGTGGCCCCCCGCTATACTCAATTTCATTACGCACACACTACTGACGATTGGGACACGCTTTGCAATGTAACATGCAATTTAGGTGCCGCAATTGAGACGGTGTAGAGACCACATAAAATATGATCATTGAATGTTCTGCCAATAATTGTCATAACTTTATACGCTAGCCGCGTAGTAGCTAGCTACTAGACGAGAGTAGCAAGCAATTCAAAGTTGCAATTCGTTAGGAGTTTCAGTGCATTGACTAGCTAATCCTTATTTGTGACTCAAACGACTTTTATACAGCTAGGTTTACCAAGCCATATAAAAGCTTGAAAGCCTAAAAGCCGTATAAAGGCATTTAGCCTTCATTATATACGCCGAATGATAATGATATTTGGACTGTCTACTTATATCTGCTTAGTAGAACTTGGTTGGACTTGAAATTAATTAAGTACTTGTTTAATACCACTAAGGTGGCAAGCAAGCTTACGGCTTGCCTGGTGGTGAGCAGTCACCGCAGATAATGGACGTTTGCGACCAGGGGCAACATCCACCCGTTGCTGACCCCGTATAAAGTTTTTTATCCCTTTCTTGAAGAACTCCATGTTGATAAGGTACTTGAGATTCCACGTTCAACGGGATTAGGATAAGGCCGAGCAAACTTCATCTAGTGAAAGTTGGTTTTATTAAGAGAAGTAAATTATATCTTCTCTATAATTTACTTCTCTTAATAATTCTCTATCTTAATTTAGTAAGAGAATAACACAGAAATATATAATACTAACTCTAAATGCGACAGTATGTTAAGGTTGATGAATTGCTGTTGTTATACCTACTCCTTTACGCTAAATAAATAAAATAAAATAAATTTATTTCAGACAATGAGATTTGAGTTAGTAAACAAACAATAATGATAAGCTACTGCTTAGCTACTGAGCTAGTAGCTAAGCTACTGAACGTATTTTGATGAAACGTTACAGGAAATAACATACAGGTTATAATTAATCCCCAAAGTAAAGTAGATAGGTACTCGCAATTCTCACGGAAACGGGACGAGCTAATATGATATAAAATCCAACATAACATTTAAATATAATTTATTTACGACCACAAGTTACAAGATTTAACTAACACTGTCACTTGATTTCCTTCTTGATCTTATCGAGTCCCTGCTTGAAAGGTCTTTCTCCATCGCCACGCTTCCCGCCGTGCTCTGGGGAGTCAAATACCCACAAGTAAGTCCTGTACGCGCAATACTGCACGAAAGCCAGGGCAACAGGATACAGAGCTCTATACGTGTACTTGTAATGGTATGCGCCAAAAAAGGTAAACAAACTGGAGAAACAGCACAAAATACCGTGGTCGTTCTTATGCTCAACCGACTTGTAAAACAGCGTCAGAATGTTTCCAAGAATAATTGCAATTCCAAAATGTGGTACTTCAACTTCGCGAAATGTCTTAGTGGCGAATAACACGAAGGGAACTATGCCGGACAGGAGGCACAAGATCATCGCTGGTGGGTTCTTGTGAAACATGTCGGCGTTCAGTGACGCCAGACCCAAGTAACGAGATGCCAGTACAGCGATTCTGTAAGCGGGGTACACATCGCCTAACGTTGAGCCTGAAATAAAAAGCAGAGCAATCTTGAGAAAAAAATTGCCTACACAAAAAAATAAAGGTAACCATGGATGCTACCAGGCGGTAGCACTTAACTTTTTGCTATACCTTTCTGAATCATTCGCGAGGGACCGAGATGAAGTATAAAAGCTACCTCATCCATGGATTTAAAAACTTAGCGATACACATAATATTATACATATATGTTTTGATTTTCGAGTGTTACATAATTGGTGACAGGAAAAATAAGAGTATCCCGCGGGATTATAGTTGAATGTTCGCAGGACTAAAACTTCTGAGATTTCTAGTAAGAACAAATTCAAGCTAATATTATAGTACATATTGAAATAATATTTACAAAAACGTTCTCCCTGGAAATTCATTAGACCAAGAATGCCATGGAAGAAATAAGTGCCGTGCAACCCTGGATAAGTAAAGCTCTTGTAATGTCTGGAATGGTCGTAAAGGCTGTTCCCGGATACCACACATAGCAGTAGATGCGCAAGGGAAGTTGGCCAATAATCTTCATTATTATTCATGGATAAATCATCTATTACAGATAGTTAATGAATTTAGCATTATAAACGAGCACAAAAATTTTAATTAAACCATGCGGAAAAAGAGAAAGCTAATCTTCTAAAATGATGAACAATGACACTACTTGTCAGCAGTCTACAGATAAGTTTAGAAATCTACCATAAAATACTATTTCAAATTACATTAGCAACACTTATTTTTGTCTATGATATTTGATAATAGTGCATCTAAGTAATAGGGAGATTGGAATAGTGGCAGCTAGAATAACTCTTTGCGATAGCTATAACAGTATAATCGTATTGACTAACTTATTGTTCTGCTGCCTAACATCTCATGGATATATCGACTGTTGGACAAAAGTTTCAAATTCGTGTAGAGTTTGTGTAACTTCCGTGGGTTTTCGGCAGACAGCTCCTGACATTTTTTATGAGAGCTTCCATAGTCCAATGAGTTTTCCAATAGGTATTGTCAGTTGGTTTCAAAAGGCATCAATAGATGGCGCTCCTACAATTTTGGTAATCTTTTTTTTTAATCTGTGTGATGGTGGCAGTGATTTCATGCAGCCAACTAATACTAAACTTAAAATTAAATGTTTATTAATATAAACATAACTGTTAAACTTTGAACTAAATGTACAAAGAAATATTTATATAAGTAGGCACAATGTTAATACAAATTACATATTTATATTACGTCCATTCTTGATCCTGACGTCCATGAAACTGACTCAGTCAAATTTATGTTTGTATTGTTTGCAATAATTTATTACAATCTCCAAAATCCACTAATATGTCTGCATCCACTAATATGTGTGGTTGCATCCAATACTATGTAGGATCAAGGATAAACGTCCTTTTACGTTATGACGGTATGTTCTCTCTGCTTCTGTAGATAATTCTTTTTTTTTATGAATACAACGTACCCAGTGTTTATATTCTGTTTGCTAAGAACCTAATTCAAAAATTGTCTGGGCGCCATCTAGTAAGTGGTTAGGAATGCTTTAGATTCCTATTAGAAAACTGCTCCGTAGGAGCTTCCCAAACGCTGTATGCGTCACCGAATACTGGGCGAATAAAGTGTAAGTCAGAGTTTAGTGCATCGACTCGATAAGAAGAAGAAGAAGGAGCTTCCCAAAGAACAATATGAAACATTTTCAAATGTTTTAGTACTCAGATCAATACTAGGTTAAATAATACTGATCGGTGGCCCATCTGCACATCTCTAAAAACCACAGACAAGAAATATTTTTCAAACCATTCGTTCACGTCTTGTTTCATTCATTCATTTCTGCCATCTTGCTGCTTGCTTTCAAGTTTTGCGTGTTGGTGTGAAAAATATCGTTACAGCAGAAAAAAATACATTTCTTCCTCAAGAACTCTCTTTTACGTTTACCAGTTTACACATTATCACAAAATTGAAATGGCAGCGAGCGATTCTGGCACGGATGAGTCATTGTACCCGATTGCGGTACTCATTGACGAGTTGAAAAATGAAGATGTACAACTACGACTGAATTCTATCAAGAAACTGTCTACGATTGCCCTGGCTCTGGGTGTAGAGAGGACCAGGTCAGAACTTATTCCATTCCTTACGGAGACAATTTACGATGAAGATGAAGTGCTTTTGGCTCTCGCGGAACAACTTGGTAAGTGTACCCACCATGTTACTCTAGTATATCTTGTAATTTTTCACGAGTTCCTACTCGTTATTTATATCTAATTGGATTATAATTGCTTTATAACAATGGTTCTCCTACCTACAGCTTAAAAATATTGACAATAAGTACCTGTTCAGTAACACAATAAGGACGATTTCCATTTTTCTCATGAATCTCCATTTTTATTACGGTCTACACAGAAGTACACAACTTATATTTTCGCCCTTCTTCGACCAGGAAACTTCATCAACTTGGTTGGCGGTGGTGAATTTGCACACTGCCTCCTACCTCCTCTGGAGTCCCTCTCTACAGTGGAAGAGACCGTAGTTCGTGACAAGGCTGTGGCATCACTGCGTGCCGTTGCTTCTCACCACACTCCACAAGCATTGGAGCAGCACTTTGTACCGTTAGTGCAGAGACTAGCCGGTGGCGACTGGTTCACATCACGGGCTTCCGCTTGTGGCCTGTTCAGGTAAGAAAAGCTCTTAAATCATTGGTTTACTGACCTTTCTTACTTTGTTACTGCAGCATGAGCAGAAATGGATCTGAAATCATAAATGAAATTCATCACATTGTATTGCAATAAATTCTTATTGCAATAGCAATATATCTACATATTTAGAGCCTATACCAAGGGAGATTTTGACAGCTATGTCTTCTTTTAGGACAATGCAAGATACAAAATTGTTTATTTAAAAGTTTAAATGCTTGGGTGTATTTTGTTTTAAGGACCTACTAATACAACAAACAAGTATCTGTAACTGTCTCTTACACAGATTCTAGTTACTTTTTAGTAGAACTTCTTAGATTCTACTTACTAGTAGAAATTATTATTAAATGATATACATTTCAATTCAATCCTATCAGTTAACTGGCCCCCTTATTAACACCTATAGTGTTTGTAAATATTCTTTAGTAAAAGTAGTGTGCTATTGAGCTGCTAATCTAATCCAATTACAATTCAATCGAGACAAGTAAATTAGCAGACTTGAGGCTCTGATAGTTAGTGGTAACTGTAGTAACATGTATGATAGGTTTCAATGTAACAAAAATGCAGAACCACAAGTGTGTTATCACTGAAAGGACTATGATGATTATGCTTTATGCCTGTGCGTAATGATGGTGGCTATCATATCCATCAAATAGAAACACAACAATGCAAACATTGTTACTTGGATGAGCATAGCACCAACCCCTTACACTCATGGGTGTCGTACAAGGCATTGTGTTCGAGGCATAAGATCTAGTCTCCGTAGGCCAGAAAATAGGCAGTGGGGTTTACCATTGTTATATTTATATCACTGAGATCACCAACCTGCTGGCCAAGCATGGAGATTATGGAATAAGAAATATTTATTTACACAAACAGAAACACCAATAACCTCCCCTTTCGTGGGATGCCCTTAGTCCTGCAGTGGTCTATTATAGGCTGTGATGATGATGCCTCTTGCCTGTGATGTAATCGTGTTAATCTCTTTGTCCCTCAGTGTATGCTACCCGCGCGTCTCGGCCCCGGTGAAGGCGGAGCTGCGCCAGCATTTCCGCTCGCTGTGCCAGGACGACACGCCGATGGTGCGCCGCGCGGCCGCCTACAAGCTGGGCGAGTTCGCGCGAGTGGTTGAGGTCGAATACGTGAAGAGCGACCTGATACCGATGTTCGTTACGTTGGCGCAGGTGAGTTTTAGTGTTTTCTCTGTTTTAAGTCGTAACCAATAAGCTTTTTACTTTTGGCTAAATTATGTCATCAAATTTTTTATTTAATTATGTTAATCGGAGAATCGACAGCTACATCAACATCGTAAAAAGCCAAATACATTATTGGAAGCCAATAATAGATCCACACTTATATGAATAGAATTCAGGAGAAAAAAGCGTGGGAACAAATTAAAGTGCAATGTTTTGCACATAGAATAGGGTAATTTGTGTATCACTTACATTATGTTACAAGGTGTGATACAAAAATTTGTCTTATTTTCTGAGCAATACATTCCACTTTGGTTTGCTTTCACTCTTCTTGCTTCTGAATTTAGACGACTAAGTTTAGCCAAATGTAATAAGGCAAAAAGGGGTGTTATTATTTTTAAAATCCCAACGCGGATTCGCGTATCTGTGGGTCTGTCTTGTATCTCCAAAAGGGATTGACTGATTTCAATACATGAATAAGATGGTTCTTAGCTGCTTTGCTTCATTGAAATCCGTTCAGTAGATTAGTTCAGGAAATATTTGAGTATATGTACTTCGGAGGTCTTACGACGTGTATTGGTTAGGATATTGTTGTGTTATCTGCAATCAATCCATCCAGAGTTGCAAAAAATGCATTACTTTGGTTAATGCATTGGCGTTTCATTACTCATTACTATAATTAATGAGTAATGGAATCAGTTTCCATTATTCATTACTAAAATAATGAGTAATGGAATCAGTTTCCATTACTCATTTTTTTTTTTAATGGAATAAAAAATAAATTCTCATTAAATTTTTTGTAATGAATAATGTATCATCTTTACATTACTCATTTTTTAATTTTAATGAGTAATTTGAAAATCTACATTACAATTTTAAATATTAATGAGTAATGTACCAAATTTTCATTACTCATTATTTTTATATCTAATGAAGGAGTAATGAGTATTCCATTACTCATTATTTATGAATATATTTATTTATGACAAACATGGAGAATATTTACAATATGCTGAAAACAAGAGGAAAGGTACTGACACTAACAAAACCATCGATCGCAAGCGTTGGTCATGTGTCTTCGATCAAGATCAATTTGAGCAAAATGTGGCTCATTTTATGTTAAAATTCATGGTTCCATTCAGAGCAGTCGAAGACCCAACGTTACGGAAAATATTTGACGGTAGATAATTATAATTTTTTATTTTAAAATTGGATTATTTATTCGCTATAAGAAATAATTGTACATAAAATCGAAAATAATTATCTCGAGTAAATTAAGTCAGTTTATTAGTTAAAAAATGCTAACTACTAAAAATTTCTGAGGTATAGTTTCAATTTATTGAATTATTATACAGATTTGCAGATAATGAAAAACGATTCCCAGCCAAAACATTTAACTCGACATACTTTAATGAATCGAGTTGATAAGATTTATAAGAAATCATGTAATGATGTACGTCAAGCAATTCGTCGAGTTGTTGATAATGGAGGATACGTATGCACGACTGCAGACGTGTGGACTGGAGGGTCTCGTCGATTTCTTGGTGTAACAGTAAGCTGGGTTAGTATTATAATGTCCACAATTTTTTGTCATAAATAAGTAAAAAGTTAGTGATTTTTTTGTTTGTAAAATTAGAATTAATGATATTTAAATAACATTTATAATCGTTATTCTCTACAATGGCTTTTACATAATCGTTGATGTCCACTACGTAATAAGGAATAGAGTAAATGGACTAAAATGCTAATGAACATTCATGTTCTCAAATTTTTGCTTAACTTTATTTTTCTATGTATACCATCATCGTTTCGATTTTGAACATAATTTTAATATAAAAAAATGAACTATTATTTAAAGAGAGTATCACTTTGATTCAAACGGAATAATCAGTAATTTAAAAGTTAATTACGTGTTACTACTCTAATAAAACGTTAAATTTGTTTATTTTCATAGATTTATCCTCAATCATTAGAGCGCAAATCTGCTGCAATTGCATGCAAAAGATTTTATGGAACGCATTCATTTGATGCAATTGCAGATCAGCTATCAAATATTCACTCTTCTTTTGGCTTAACACCACACACTATTCGAGCGACGATAACTGATAATGGATCAAACTTCGTGAAGGCATTTAAGGAGTTCGGAGTTTCGGCATCAGACGATTCTCATACAGGTAAATGTATAGTTTTAAAATTAAAAAATAACTCAATATCTGAGCTGCATATATACATGATTAAAAATATACTCATATTTTCTTTTATTGACGATTTGAAATTTTTTATAAAAGTTCAGATGTCTTTTTATAATCCAGCATCAATCCTTTTTATCTGTTGTTTAATTATCAGAAAAGCTTTATAGTATGACTTCGGTAATCAATCATTCGGAAAATTATAGTCGTGCAATATGTGTATTAATGTTTTGTATATTTTTTTATAAGCTGTACGTGATAATTCTTGATGAAAAAGTTTTTTTTCCCATACGAGAAATTTTGGCTCAGAAAAATATTGCAAGTATTGAAATTTGCAAATACATATTTTTGTGTAAGCTATTCCCTGAACGTTACCGCCTTGCACAAAATTAACTAAAAAATGAGATTGTTTTATTCATTTGTCAATTCTTAAAAACGAACAAAATTGATTTATGTCATTCATGCCAATCATTTTTATCTCAACACCAAGTTTATATTTATATTACTATCATGTCGTAATATTATGTTTATTCATCATATTATTATATCCGTTTAATTATTTCAGATTCAATTGAGCAACAATCTCAAGATGTAAATGAAGCAATCGATATCAGTTCATATGGAACGGATTTTGATTCTGTGGATGAAAATGTTGAAATGAGCAGTGAATTTTCTACTGAGTGTGAAAAGAAACTACCTCGTCACTTGAGATGTGCTAGCCACTCGTTAAATTTAGTTGCGACAACTGATAGCTTGCAAGCTATCAATAACTCCAAAAAATTGAAAAAAATATATTTTAAAGTTATTGACAAATGTTCATCGTTATGGAAATGCTTGCGATCACCTAAAGAATATGAAAGTATAAAAAATTACTTGGGAATTTCTTTGAAACGACCAGTTATTACTCGATGGAACTCTACGTATGATTGCATTTCTCAATTATTAACAGTTCAAGATAAACTTTTGGATAATAATGTATTAAAGTTACCAAAATCTTTCAATTCTGCCGATATCCAATTTCTCAAAGAATTTGTGCAGTGCACAAAACCTCTAGCATGTGCTATTGACCGACTTCAAGCTAATAAATCGTATTATGGTGTTCTTCTGCCGACGTTAATTTCATTAAAGTACGATTTGAAAAATTTGATTGATAAGGACACTTTTGTTGATTGCAAACCTCTTGCGGAAGCCATTGTTAAAGGAGTTGACAAACGATTTGGAGTATTATTTGATCCTTTACAACTTGATGCTGATCCATTCATAGCGGCGATTTCTCATCCACAATTTAAAGGACGTTGGCTAACATATTTCACTAAAGAACAGCAAAAAATAATCCATCAACGTTTTTTGGAAGTTGTATCCGCGGAAACTTCCTCCGAACCAGGAACTGACGATAATGAAAATGTGATGGATGATTATAATTTTGGAGAATTGACTTCAGCCATTCCCGAATTTCAACCATCGTTGTCGCAAGGTGAATCAGCAGCAGAAGTAGCGCGTTATTTAAAGAGCAAAGATCCTGGGCTAAAATTATTAGAAAAATTTCCGTCAGTTCGGAAAGTTTTTCTGAAATTCAATACACCGCTGCCTTCATCTGCTCCGGCAGAAAGACTCTTTAGCCATGTTACAATGATGAACTTACCACGGTACAATCGTCTAACAGACGAGCATTTTGAAAAAAGAGTACTGTGTAAGGTAAATGCTGCAAAAATATATGCTTAATATCAATTGTTACATATTTCCTTATATTTTATTCACTACTATAACTATTTCATAATTTATGTTCCAATTTAAATTAAGCTTCAATAAATTAACCTAACATTGTTACAAAATTGAGTTTTATTCTTAATAATTATTTTGTTATTTCAGATAATTCATAATTTCAAAGCTTGTCAGTTCTGTCTCATTATCTATTAAAATTCTTCGAAAATAACTTTGTTCATTAAAATAAAGAAGTCTTGCTTCGAGATATTGGGTGTCAAATTTTTTGACAGCGTACATACGCAAAATTTTAAGCTCTACTCAACGCGGCAAAAGAAGTTAGATTCAAAAATTTATCTTGACTTGAAGACGTAAACTCTTTTTACCTGAATAATATCATGTTTCAGAAAGATTTTCGTGAATAATGAAAATTTATCACAAAGATTTTTCTGATATGACCAAATTAAATCTCACTTTTTTAAATTTCAAAATGTCATTCAAAATATATCGATAGCATATTAACGTCTGAATATAAAAAAATATAAAGACAGAAACAATGGTTAGAGGATACCAAAGGGTGCAACTCAAAAAGACTTTGAAAATTCGAGAAAAGGCACCCGAAAGGGTGTAGGAAAAGGGGCAAAAAAATAAAAATTTTTTTTTTGGACTTATAAAAATTTTGGCGTTTTCGGAAATCGAGGGGGGCACAGGGACTTAGAAAAATTTCGATGAGTTGCGATCCTATTATAACGTATACTTTTGATGGTGGGATGTGATAGAGGGCCCCTCTTGCAACACCGTTTGTATGGAACACTTTTCTCTGCGGTGCTACTAGGGGGCGCTAGGGAGGCCCAACTTTTTTTCCGAGTGGCGCAAAAAAAAAATGACCTCTGTAAAAGTTGCTCCTAACTACCCTACAACATCCAGCCATAAAAAATATACCTTAAATTACGAAAGTCCAAATGCCTTGCGCGCCCTTTGAGTAAATCGACCGTATTTTGACACTTAAAAAAATTTCGACGAGGTGCGATCCTATTATAACGTATACTTTTAATGGTGGGATGTGATAGAGGGCACCGCCAGGAACACCGTTTGTATGGAACACTTTTCTCTGCGGTGCCGCTAGGGGGCGCTAGGGGGGCCAAACTTTTTTTCAGTGCGGCGCAAAAAAAAAAGACTTCTGAACAGATTGCTTTCAAAATCGATATCTGAGCGTCCCTTGGGACTCCTGACATGAATCTGGTACCAAAATTGAAAAAAATGGCCGCTATTTTGAACTTTTTTGTTACTGAACCGATTTTTTTCAAAACCGATATCTGAGCGTCCCTTGGGACTCATGACATGAATCTGGGCTCAGATATCGGTTTTGAAAGCAATCGGTCCAGTAACAAAAAAGTTCAAAATGGCGGCCATTTTTTCCAATTTTGGCACCAGATTCATGTCAGGAGTCCCAAGGGACGCTCAGATATTCATTTTGAAAGCAATCGGTCCAGTAACAAAATAATTCAAAATGGCGGCCATTTTTTCCAATTTTGGCACCAGATTCATGTCAGGAGTCCCAAGGGACGCTTAGATATTCATTTTGAAAGCAATCGGTCCAGGAACAAAAACGTTCAAAATGGCGGCCATTTTGTTACATTTAGTCTCAAAATGTTCAAGTTGCAAAATGTCCAGGTTGCATAATGTCCAAGTTGCAAAATGTCCAGGTCGCAAAATGTCCAAGTTGCAAAATGTCATTTGACATTTTGGAACTTGGACATTTTGCGACTTGGACATTTTACGTCCTGAGGGTCTCCCCTATCACGTCCCATTATTAAAAGTTGAAAATTTTTTAAGTGTTTTTTTCGCAAATTTCGCAGAGCCCAGATTCATGTCATGAGTCCCAAGGGACGCTCAGATATCGGTTTTGAAAAAAATCGGTTCAGTAACAAAAAAGTTCAAAATAGCGGCCATTTTTTTCAATTTTGGTACCAGATTCATGTCAGGAGTCCCAAGGGACGCTCAGATATCGATTTTGAAAGCAATCTGTTCAGAAGTCTTTTTTTTTTGCGCCGCACTGAAAAAAAGTTTGGCCCCCCTAGCGCCCCCTAGCGGCACCGCAGAGAAAAGTGTTCCATACAAACGGTGTTCCTGGCGGTGCCCTCTATCACATCCCACCATTAAAAGTATACGTTATAATAGGATCGCACCTCGTCGAAATTTTTTTAAGTGTCAAAATACGGTCGATTTACTCAAAGGGCGCGCAAGGCATTTGGACTTTCGTAATTTAAGGTATATTTTTTATGGCTGGATGTTGTAGGGTAGGTCATTAGGAGCAACTTTTACAGAGGTCATTTTTTTTTTTGCGCCACTCGGAAAAAAAGTTGGGCCTCCCTAGCGCCCCCTAGTAGCACCGCAGAGAAAAGTGTTCCATACAAACGGTGTTGCAAGAGGGGCCCTCTATCACATCCCACCATCAAAAGTATACGTTATAATAGGATCGCAACTCATCGAAATTTTTCTAAGTCCCTGTGATTTTTCTAAGTCCCTCGATTTCCGAAAACGCCAAAATTTTTATAAGTCCAAAAAAAAAATTTTTATTTTTTTGCCCCTTTTCCTACACCCTTTCGGGTGCCTTTTCTCGAATTTTCAAAGTCTTTTTGAGTTGCACCCTTTGGTATCCTCTAACCATTGTTTCTGTCTTTATATTTTTTTATATTCAGACGTTAATATGCTATCGATATATTTTGAATGACATTTTGAAATTTAAAAAAGTGAGATTTAATTCGGTCATATCAGAAAAATCTTTGTGATAAATTTTCATTATTCACGAAAATCTTTCTGAAACATGATATTATTCAGGTAAAAAGAGTTTACGTCTTCAAGTCAAGATAAATTTTTGAATCTAACTTCTTTTGCCGCGTTGAGTAGAGCTTAAAATTTTGCGTATGTACGCTGTCAAAAAATTTGACACCCAATATCTCGAAGCAAGACTTCTTTATTTTAATGAACAAAGTTATTTTCGAAGAATTTTAATAGATAATGAGACAGAACTGACAAGCTTTGAAATTATGAATTATCTGAAATAACAAAATAATTATTAAGAATAAAACTCAATTTTGTAACAATGTTAGGTTAATTTATTGAAGCTTAATTTAAATTGGAACATAAATTATGAAATAGTTATAGTAGTGAATAAAATATAAGGAAATATGTAACAATTGATATTAAGCATATATTTTTGCAGCATTTACCTTACACAGTACTCTTTTTTCAAAATGCTCGTCTGTTAGACGATTGTACCGTGGTAAGTTCATCATTGTAACATGGCTAAAGAGTCTTTCTGCCGGAGCAGATGAAGGCAGCGGTGTATTGAATTTCAGAAAAACTTTCCGAACTGACGGAAATTTTTCTAATAATTTTAGCCCAGGATCTTTGCTCTTTAAATAACGCGCTACTTCTGCTGCTGATTCACCTTGCGACAACGATGGTTGAAATTCGGGAATGGCTGAAGTCAATTCTCCAAAATTATAATCATCCATCACATTTTCATTATCGTCAGTTCCTGGTTCGGAGGAAGTTTCCGCGGATACAACTTCCAAAAAACGTTGATGGATTATTTTTTGCTGTTCTTTAGTGAAAGATGTTAGCCAACGTCCTTTAAATTGTGGATGAGAAATCGCCGCTATGAATGGATCAGCATCAAGTTGTAAAGGATCAAATAATACTCCAAATCGTTTGTCAACTCCTTTAACAATGGCTTCCGCAAGAGGTTTGCAATCAACAAAAGTGTCCTTATCAATCAAATTTTTCAAATCGTACTTTAATGAAATTAACGTCGGCAGAAGAACACCATAATACGATTTATCAGCTTGAAGTCGGTCAATAGCACATGCTAGAGGTTTTGTGCACTGCACAAATTCTTTGAGAAATTGGATATCGGCAGAATTGAAAGATTTTGGTAACTTTAATACATTATTATCCAAAAGTTGATCTTGAACTGTTAATAATTGAGAAATGCAATCATACGTAGAGTTCCATCGAGTAATAACTGGTCGTTTCAAAGAAATTCCCAAGTAATTTTTTATACTTTCATATTCTTTAGGTGATCGCAAGCATTTCCATAACGATGAACATTTGTCAATAACTTTAAAATATATTTTTTTCAATTTTTTTGGAGTTATTGATAGCTTGCAAGCTATCAGTTGTCGCAACTAAATTTAACGAGTGGCTAGCACATCTCAAGTGACGAGGTAGTTTCTTTTCACACTCAGTAGAAAATTCACTGCTCATTTCAACATTTTCATCCACAGAATCAAAATCCGTTCCATATGAACTGATATCGATTGCTTCATTTACATCTTGAGATTGTTGCTCAATTGAATCTGAAATAATTAAACGGATATAATAATATGATGAATAAATGAATTAAATCACTTTTTGTACACTAGTTCCACTTTATTATATATTTTTTATTAAATTGCAACCGGTTTCGAATTACTCATCTTCAGGCAATTACTTTATAAAGTAATTGCCTTATAAAGTTCGCGATTACTTTATAAAGTTCGCGATGAGTAGAGCTTAAAATTTTGCGTATGTACGCTGTCAAAAAATTTGACACCCAATATCTCGAAGCAAGACTTCTTTATTTTAATGAACAAAGTTATTTTCGAAGAATTTTAATAGATAATGAGACAGAACTGACAAGCTTTGAAATTATGAATTATCTGAAATAACAAAATAATTATTAAGAATAAAACTCAATTTTTGTAACAATGTTAGGTTAATTTATTGAAGCTTAATTTAAATTGGAACATAAATTATGAAATAGTTATAGTAGTGAATAAAATATAAGGAAATATGTAACAATTGATATTAAGCATATATTTTTGCAGCATTTACCTTACACAGTACTCTTTTTTCAAAATGCTCGTCTGTTAGACGATTGTACCGTGGTAAGTTCTTCATTGTAACATGGCTAAAGAATCTTTCTGCCGGAGCAGATGAAGGCAGCGGTGTATTGAATTTCAGAAAAACTTTCCGAACTGACGGAAATTTTTCTAATAATTTTAGCCCAGGATCTTTGCTCTTTAAATAACGCGCTACTTCTGCAGCTGATTCACCTTGCGACAACGATGGTTGAAATTCGGGAATGGCTGAAGTCAATTCTCCAAAATTATAATCATCCATCAGATTTTCATTATCGTCAGTTCCTGGTTCGGAGGAAGTTTCCGCGGATACAACTTCCAAAAAACGTTGATGGATTATTTTTTGCTGCTCTTTAGTGAAAGATGTTAGCCAACGTCCTTTAAATTGTGGATGAGAAATCGCCGCTATGAATGGATCAGCATCAAGTTGTAAAGGATCAAATAATACTCCAAATCGTTTGTCAACTCCTTTAACAATGGCTTCCGCAAGAGGTTTGCAATCAACAAAAGTGTCCTTATCAATCAAATTTTTCAAATCGTACTTTAATGAAATTAACGTCGGCAGAAGAACACCATAATACGATTTATCAGCTTGAAGTCGGTCAATAGCACATGCTAGAGGTTTTGTGCACTGCACAAATTCTTTGAGAAATTGGATATCGGCAGAATTGAAAGATTTTGGTAACTTTAATACATTATTATCCAAAAGTTTATCTTGAACTGTTAATAATTGAGAAATGCAATCATACGTAGAGTTCCATCGAGTAATAACTGGTCGTTTCAAAGAAATTCCCAAGTAATTTTTTATACTTTCATATTCTTTAGGTGATCGCAAGCATTTCCATAACGATGAACATTTGTCAATAACTTTAAAATATATTTTTTTCAATTTTTTTGGAGTTATTGATAGCTTGCAAGCTATCAGTTGTCGCAACTAAATTTAACGAGTGGCTAGCACATCTCAAGTGACGAGGTAGTTTCTTTTCACACTCAGTAGAAAATTCACTGCTCATTTCAACATTTTCATCCACAGAATCAAAATCCGTTCCATATGAACTGATATCGATTGCTTCATTTACATCTTGAGATTGTTGCTCAATTGAATCTGAAATAATTAAACGGATATAATAATATGATGAATAAACATAATATTACGACATGATAGTAATATAAATATAAACTTGGTGTTGAGATAAAAATGATTGGCATGAATGACATAAATCAATTTTGTTCGTTTTTAAGAATTGACAAATGAATAAAACAATCTCATTTTTTAGTTAATTTTGTGCAAGGCGGTAACGTTCAGGGAATAGCTTACACAAAAATATGTATTTGCAAATTTCAATACTTGCAATATTTTTCTGAGCCAAAATTTCTCGTATGGGAAAAAAAACTTTTTCATCAAGAATTATCACGTACAGCTTATAAAAAAATATACAAAACTTTAATACACATATTGCACGACTATAATTTTCCGAATGATTGATTACCGAAGTCATACTATAAAGCTTTTCTGATAATTAAACAACAGATAAAAAGGATTGATGCTGGATTATAAAAAGACATCTGAACTTTTATAAAAAATTTCAAATCGTCAATAAAAGAAAATATTAGTATATTTTTAATCATGTATATATGCAGCTCAGATATTGATTTATTTTTTAATTTTAAAACTATACATTTACCTGTATGAGAATCGTCTGATGCCGAAACTCCGAACTCCTTAAATGCCTTCACGAAGTTTGATCCATTATCAGTTATCGTCGCTCGAATAGTGTGTGGTGTTAAGCCAAAAGAAGAGTGAATATTTGATAGCTGATCTGCAATTGCATCAAATGAATGCGTTCCATAAAATCTTTTGCATGCAATTGCAGCAGATTTGCGCTCTAATGATTGAGGATCAATCTATGAAAATAAAAAAATTTAACGTTTTATTAGAGTAGTAACACGTAATTAACTTTTAAATTACTGATTATTCCGTTTGAATCAAAGTGATACTCTCTTTAAATAATAGTTTATTTCTTTATATTAAAATTATGTTCAAAATCGAAACGATGATGGTATACATAGAAAAATAAAGTTAAGCAAAAATTTGAGAACATGAATGTTCATTAGCATTTTAGTCCATTTACTCTATTCCTTATTACGTAGTGGACATCAACGATTATGTAAAAGCCATTGTAGAGAATAACGATTATAAATGTTATTTAAATATCATTAATTCTAATTTTACAAACAAAAAAATAATTAACTTTTTACTTATTTATGACAAAAAATTGTGGACATTATAATACTAACCCAGCTTACTGTTACACCAAGAAATCGACGAGACCCTCCAGTCCACACGTCTGCAGTCGTGCATACGTATCCTCCATTATCAACAACTCGACGAATTGCTTGACGTACATCATTACATGATTTCTTATAAATCTTATCAACTCGATTCATTAAAGTATGTCGAGTTAAATGTTTTGGCTGGGAATCGTTTTTCTTTATCTGCAAATCTGTATAATAATTCAATAAATTGAAACTATACCTCAGAAATTTTTAGTAGTTAGCATTTTTTAACTAATAAACTGACTTAATTTACTCGAGATAATTATTTTCGATTTTATGTACAATTATTTCTTATAGCGAATAAATAATCCAATTTTAAAATAAAAAATTATAATTATCTACCGTCAAATATTTTCCGTAACGTTGGGTCTTCGACTGCTCTGAATGGAACCATGAATTTTAACATAAAATGAGCCACATTTTGCTCAAATTGATCTTGATCGAAGACACATGACCAACGCTTGCGATCGATGGTTTTGTTAGTGTCAGTACCTTTCCTCTTGTTTTCAGCATATTGTAAATATTCTCCATGTTTGTCATAAATAAATATATTCATAAATAATGAGTAATGGAATACTCATTACTCCTTCATTAGATATAAAAATAATGAGTAATGAAAATTTGGTACATTACTCATTAATATTTAAAATTGTAATGTAGATTTTCAAATTACTCATTAAAATTAAAAAATGAGTAATGTAAAGATGATACATTATTCATTACAAAAAATTTAATGAGAATTTATTTTTTATTCCATTAAAAAAAAAAAATGAGTAATGGAAACTGATTCCATTACTCATTATTTTAGTAATGAATAATGGAAACTGATTCCATTACTCATTAATTATAGTAATGAGTAATGAAACGCCAATGCATTAACCAAAGTAATGCATTTTTTGCAACTCTGAATCCATCTATATATTACCAGAAGTTAAGCACAGAATGACATTCAGTATTGCTTGTTTAGTGGGACCAACTGCTTGTGCACTGCAAGTGCCACAGAAAATTAATAATCAATAGCCCCTTCAGACATCACTGCACTCTTTTCTGTGCCGTTTCCATACTGTAGAATGTAATCAGTGACACATAATAAATAATAAATATTCTTAAACAAATTCACACTGCACCATCAAGCCCCAAAGTAAGCAAAGGTTGTGTTATGAGTGTTAGGTAACTGATAAACTACTTATAAACTTTTTTTAAATACATCCATACCATATTACACCCAGACCCTTAACAGAAATTAAAATTCGTCATTTCAATTTCTGCTGCACTGAGAATCGAACCCCATACCTCTGCATGACAGACCAGCATGTTGACTAACTGAACTCGTGAACTCGGGTCGTTAAATGATATACAATTACCCTCCATCGTTCCCAGGATGAACAAGACTCTGTTCGGCTGTTGGCTGCGGAGGCTTGCGCTGCCGTCGCGGCGCTGCTCCAAGCCGAGGATATGGAGCAACTGGTGATGCCCACGGTGCGCGCCAGGGCTGGAGATACCAGCTGGCGGGTGCGCTATATGGTGGCTGATAAGTAAGTGAAATGAAATGAAAATACATTTATTGTTGCCTTAAGATACCACATCACAAGCTCACAATACAAAATACATATATACAGCAGACAGTAAACAATTTACAATACCAAATGAATTCACAAATTACCTAAAGCCACACCCAGATACATGCCACTCAGCATCGCAACTTGTGTAGTGTGAAACCCCTGACAACAAAAGGACCTCGCTCAGCGTATGCCATGGCCTAAGCCGCAGTTAAGTATCGACAGTACGTCATAAGCCCTAGTGATACGTAGGTGTCCGAACCTGCCTGTATCGGAAAAGAACAATGGTCAGTAGAAGCAGCTGGATGTGACCTTTCATCAGGCAACGGCCCACCACTCATTGCCACCCTTCAACTCCTCTTCAGCCAGGATCTTCCTCCTGAGTTTTAACACTCAGGCGTGTCTGTTGATTGAGCTCCCAGTCAGTGTTTTTTATGGCATGTTATTTTTCAAGAGGTACCTTTAGAGGTGATTATAGCATTGGTGTCGCCCCCGGTAATGCTGGTGTCCATACGCAGCGTTGACTACTGGTGTGGCCTGCTTGCTTAACTGTTCGTCTACTGGCTGGGCATCAGCCAGAGAATTCCATACAGGCCGGTCCTGTACTATCCGCATCCAGCTGGCATCAGCACCTTTACCAGGTCGTCAGTGTATAAAAAAGTTTAATAACCAGCTGTTATTATGCTAATCGTGCACAGATAACCTGCTCTGACAGGAGTGAATGGAAACGTTGGGACGGAAAGACCGAGACGTACATATCACTATGAAATCGATAATATTAAAAAAAAAGTAAATTTAAAAGTTCTTTGGCGGTAATGTGAAGGAGAGAATTCCAGCCGCCAATATTGGCAAGCAAAGATGGAGAAGGGTAATTACCCACCTGGTCGAGTTGCTGTGACCAGAGGACCGAAGTCCAATGGACGCTATTTGGATCTTGTATATAAGCGTTGTAGATGGAACACTCCGTTAGCGCGATGTAGATTTGACAGTTACTGTCATGCTGATTGTCTTGCCAACTCGTGTGTGCAAGCTCTCTTTGGTTCACTATGGAGATCTCTACAGTTCCCTAAACCGACGAGCATGTATGTAATGGTTGATAAACATGGAAGAAGCGAGAGTTATTTGTCAGGACCGTGGCGAATGGAACAATGTGGTCTCTGCCACTCTCGACCACTACGAGAAAAAGGCGTGACTGTGTGTATGTATGTATGTAACCAGCTGTTTCCCCTGCTGTCCAGGTTCGTGGAGCTACAACAAGCTGTAGGCCCTGAGCTGGCTCGCTCCGACCTGGCGCAGATCTTCCAGGCGCTGCTTAAGGACACTGAAGCAGAAGTTCGGGCGGCGGCAGCTGGGAAGGTGCGTTTTCTTTACTTACTAGCAGCGACTTACTAGGTAGGCTTCTGAGCGCTACTCATGGGAAGCTGAAGATGGACATGTCTATCTTGTAACAGTAGTTTCACTCTGGCCTTGAAGAGCCCATGTAGTGCGACATATTGGCAGACAAAGTGATCCATTCCTTAGCCGTATAGAAAGGTTGAGCCAAAGCAGATTTTCTGGTATATCTACGACATAAAGGTGGAACGGGAAGGTGCCGGCTGAATGAAATCGTACAATTCGTTCGCACAAAGCACGTTCTGCTGTAAAGGGCTCCACTTTTCTCTGAACAATTTATGGGTCTGTATGGGTAATTAGGAATGGGTCCAAGAATGGGTTTTATTTGCTTAGCTCAGAACCAGAAAACACCCACCTTGCAAAGCATTCACGCTTTGTGACATTTGAGCTATGAAAATTGTGTAGTGCTGGCCTACCTACGTATTATTTGTTTTCGAAGAGATAATAAATGCTTATTTATTTATCATTGTCGATATCTTTGTCCTATTCCACTGAATGATAAAAATGTATGCTTTCAATGTACTTAAACATCTTCCAAGCGGAAGTCTTGAAAAACATTTACAAAAACATGGCTATGGTTTAAGATTAATTTAGTTTTTGGTATAGCAGTTACTAAAAATATTTTAACACAGAGTTTAGTTGAACCACACTAATCTCCGCACATAATATTTCAGGTGAAAGACTTCTGCATGAACCTCGACAAGGCGCACCAGGAGCATATAATCATGACCATGATCCTGCCCCAGATCAAGGACCTAGTCTGCGACCCCAACCAGCACGTCAAGTCTGCCTTGGCCTCCGTCATCATGGGTCTGAGTCCCATAGTCGGCCGCCAGAACACCATTGAACACCTCCTGCCATTATTCCTGACCCAGCTCAAAGACGAGTGCCCAGAAGTCAGACTGAACATCATATCCAACCTGGAATGCGTGAACGAAGTCATCGGCATACAGCAGCTGGTGCAGTCGCTTCTGCCAGCAATAGTCGAGCTCGCTGAAGACACGAAGTGGCGAGTACGCCTCGCCATCATCGAACACATGCCTCTGCTTGCTGGACAATTGGGACAGGAGTTCTTCGACGAGAAACTGACCGGCCTCTGCATGTCCTGGCTGATCGACCACGTATACGCCATCCGTGAAGCAGCAACCCTGAACCTGAAGAAACTAGTCGAGCAATACGGCCCGCAATGGGCAGAGACCAACGTCATACCGAAAGTGCTGGCCATGTCTCGCGAACAGAACTACCTCCACCGCATGACTTACCTCTTCTGCATCAATGTTTTGTCCGAAGTCTGTGGCAAGGATATTACAACTAGAGTCCTCTTGCCGACAGTTTTGTCTATGGCGGACGACAATGTTGCCAACGTGAGGTTCAATGTTGCGAAGACGCTGCAAAAGATGGCACCTTTCCTTGAGCCTTCGGTCATCCAGCCTCAAGTTAAGCCGGTGTTGGAGAAACTGAATGTAGACCCTGACGTCGATGTGAAGTACTTCGCCTCTGAAGCGATTGTGGGCATTGCGGGCTAGTGTAATTTGTGGTGGTAACTTGTATTTGACGCGTTTTTCAGTGCAGTGGGTGCGGTTGGATGGCACCGGGGTACGTTTTGCACAGGAAATATGAGCTTGAAGTGCTTCCTTCTTCTTTCGTAAGGAAATAGAAGGAAGTAGTTTAGAATCTAGTCTTTTCTGTGCCTAACTTCAGAGCAGTTGCTTCATATGAGGGTTTTACCGTTAGAATATTGTAGTTCAAATTACACTTCCTGTGGTCCGTTATGGTGTAACTTTTCCTACAGTACTCTGGTTGCTTTAGGAAACATTTCAGCTTAGTGTTTGAAACCCTCTTCTGAACCAACTTAAAGTAACAGATGGCGCTAATAAAACTTGAGATCAATTAATGTATGTCTGATAATGTTTAGTCAACGATTCCAGTTGTCCTGGGAGAGTCACCCGTTATAAATAAATTGTATGGACTTGGCCAAATCAAATTATATCTAATAGTTTTTGTCTAACGCCATCTGTAGACAGCAGTAAATATTACAGTGGGTTCTTGTGAGTATGCAGAAGTGTGTATGTGTTTTTTATTTAATTCCATTACTTGGTTTGTGTGCGATGTGAACAGTAATTGAAGAATGCATTTATGCACCTGTTTTGGGCTGCTTCAAGAAGACGGACTAAAAATCTACATTATCATTATCGTGATCAAATCAAATCTTAGATCATGGTCAAGGCGGACCCCGGGGGGACATTAGCGCCAAGATGATTATTTTTTTTATCGTGATATTGTGGGAACCGCACTAAATCAACTATGCGAGCCACTAATTTATAAGAGAGAGATTGTTGGTATCGGTTTTTATTGTAATATTATTTTGCACTTTCTTTTTTTCTAATATGTATGAATGGTGCCCACTGACTGACCCGAGTGCTGACCATCCATTGCACTGACCGGCGTGACCGCGTATTTTAAATAATTTAGTATGTATTTATTCCAACTTCATACCCAGAATTGAGATTATGAGCACCCCGGCAAAGTACTTTACCGAAATGACCCGCAAATTTTTACTGAAATGACCACAAACAGTTTCACACTCCTGTTATAATTTATTGTTATTCGAGCTGATTTTGGAATATACAATAAATATGTACCTAACGATTAATATGTAGTTAATTATAATGTAGAATAATTATCTGAAAAATTGGAAATAACAATGTTCCATTCCAATTGAAATGTGTAAAGATCTACGGACAAAGTCATCGGACATTTTCATAGCATTTAAATATTGCACTCTTGAAATTGTAATAAGTATAAAATCGTATGTAATAAAATCGGAAAACACACGTTTTGTCTTTTTTTTCTTATTATTCCATACATTTTCTTTAGTAAAGCTGTAGGTAAGTAGACACTGTTTTTAACAATTCTGATTTCAATTATTGTAATTGTTACTTTTGCGATTACATATCATGGATTTCATGGGTTCAATTGCTAACAAAGTTCCATTGCAATAAACTGAATTGATCATACCGTCGGTGGTTTATAGAAAGGGCAAATATGCAATTTTTTGCAAAAACACACACAGATAGCGAAAATATTATTCGGTAAACAACAACTAAAATAACCCTTTACAATTAACACAAAAGAAAGTTAATAAGTAAAACAACAATAATTTAAACTGTCTTTGAAACAAAAAATCTGCTCTACTGTAAAAATATAGAAACGCTTTCAACAAACCACCGACGATATGTAATCGTCCGCAGCATCTTCATTTCCGTGACGCGTAGCTCCTGCTTGCGTCGCTCTAATAGGCCAAGTCTCGCTACCGTAAAGGAGAGCAGGTCTGATGATGGTCTTATGACCTGTCCCTTCAACTTTATCGGCATTTTGGGGGTCACAAATGACACCTGTTACCTCCCGCCATTTGGCCCAAGCAGCAGATATTCGGGCCTTGACGTCGCCATCGATGTCCCCGGTTGAGCTAAGCACAGATCCCAAGTATCGGATCTGATCCGTGCACTTGACTTCCTCAACGCCTATGCGCACGGGTAGGGGATCTGCACTGTTGCAGGCCTTGTACTCTGTCTTCGCCATATTTATCTTCAGACCGCCGTTCTCAAGTGCCTGCTTCCACTTTTTTACACATTGGATTAGTCGTACCTCATGATAATCTCGGATGCTGCCTGACAATACGTCTAATATCCCAGGTGTACCCCAACAAGACATCACCTTTATACCGCGGTAGTTGGTGCACTTCCGCACCGAGCCCTTGACCTTATAGACTGGAGTAATAATACTCAGCCTCCATTGGTCGGGTATCTTCCCGGTAAGGAGAATGCGGTTACAAAGGTCGGTAAGGATGCTCCCACCACGAGAGCCCATCGATTTCCACGCCTCAATAGGGACTCCATCGGGTCCAGTGGCTTTCCGATTCTTCATGCGGCGAAGAGCCGCCTCGACTTCCTCAGACGTTATCGGTGGCACGAGTCCTTGGTTCCGAGGGTGGTCCGGGGGCTGCACCTCTTTGTGCTGCTTGTTGAGCAGCTCGTGGAAGTACGAGCGCCATCTCTCCTTCACCGCGCTGTCATCGCATAACAGGTTACCGCTAGGGTCATTAACACAGTGGCACGTGGAAATGTCCTGTGCCGCTTTAACCCTCGATCGTGCCAACTTTTAAATGAGTTTATGCCCCTCACACGATTCCAACTTATCGTACAAAGAACATAAATGGTCTCGTCTGACTCTGGCTACCGCTCGTTTGCTGGCACGTTTGGCATCCCTGTACGCAGCGTAGTCTTCAAGAGATCTGGACGCTTGCGACTTTTTAAAGAGGGTTTTCTTCAGCCTGGTCTCCCTCTGGACTGTATCGTTCCACCACCAGGTCTCCTTGTCAAGCCTGCGGCCACCACTAGACACACCCAGCACCGTCCGCGCTGCCCGTGCGATAGCTGCCCGAGTTCTGTTCCAGAGTTGTTGCACGGGTTCACCGTCTGTCGCAACACAAAGGTCGCTGACAGCAGCGGCGAACTCGTGGGACTTCCTTCAAGCAGCCACCACCGGGTTTGGCGTCGGCACTGCTCCCGGTATTTGCCTCATGGCTTAACGCGCTCAGAGAGCACTACCCCCACGCCGAAGTCCCCACTCGGAGAGCCCGTGTATATCAGCTTGTGGCCGTCCCGCTTGCGGGACCTGTTGCCTTTCCAACGAGTCTCCTGCACGAACGCCACTGCAACCCTCCGCCTGGCGAGCACATCGGCCAGCTCACGCGCCCGTCTGGTCAGCGTGCCAAGGTTCCACGACGCGAAGCGGACCTTTCTGTGGGCTAGCGTCTTTAACCGGGCCCGCCCCGGACCCGCTAGCCCTAACTGACTTGACACAGGAGTAGGGCGATCCCCCTGCGCGTCGTTTGCGGCGACGCCCTATCTGTGTCCGGCTTCTTTAGTCGACTTGCCATGAATTTTGTGTGGCTTTTTACGTGCGTCGTCTCCCATCCGACCCGCACAACGCGTTAGGGAAAAGCCAATTCGCCAGAGCCTCGTCCGTCTGCCAGCAGGGGGACCACGTGCAGGTGAGGTTGGCTTGGACCCCTGAGATGGTGGTTGGGCCCCAAAACCTCAATGCAATACTTATTTCAACCACCAATAACATTACTTATTAATTTTAATTGTGGTGTCTCCTAATTGGCTATTCGATGTTATGCTATTGTATATTTTCTTTGTTGCACGCTGTGAGACATCCAAATAAAATAATAAATAAATAAATAAACCATAGTGCCTTAAGATACCACATCACAAGCTCACAATACAAAATACATATATACAGCAGACAGTAAACAATTTACAATACCAAATGAATTCACAAATTACCTAAAGCCTCACCCAGATACATGCCACTCAGCATCGCAACTTGTGTAGTGTGAAACCCCTGACAACAAAAGGACCTCGCTCAGCGTATGCCATGGCCTAAGCCGCAGTTAAGTATCGACAGTACGTCATAAGCCCCAGTGATACGTAGGTGTCCGAACCTGCCTGTATCGGAAAAGAACAATGGTCAGTAGAAGCAGCTGGATGTGACCTTTCATCAGGCAACGGCCCACCACTCATTGCCACCCTTCAACTCCTCTTCAGCCAGGATCTTCCTCCTGAGTTTTAACACTCAGGCGTGTCTGTTGATTGAGCTCCCAGTCAGAGTTTTTTATGGCATGTTATTTTTCAAGAGGTACCTTTAGAGGTGATTATAGCATTGGTGTCGCCCCCGGTAATGCTGGTGTCCATACGCAGCGTTGACTACTGGTGTGGCCTGCTTGCTTAACTGTTCGTCTACTGGCTGGGCATCAGCCAGAGAATTCCATACAGGCCGGTCCTGTACTATCCGCATCCAGCTGGCATCAGCACCTTTACCAGGTCGTCAGCCTATAAAAAAGTTTAATAACCAGCTGTTATAATGCTAATCGTGCACAGATAACCTGCTCTGGCAGGAGTGAATGGAAACGTTGGGACGGAAAGACCAAGACGTACATATCACTATGAAATCGATGATATTTAAAAGAAAGTCATTTTAAGAGTTCCCTAAACCGACGAGCATGTATGAACAGGTTGATGAATGTGGAAGAAGCGAGAGAGATTTGGCAGGACCGTAGCAAGTGGAACTCTATGGTCTCTGCCACTCTCTACCACTACGAGAAAAAGGTGTGACGATGTGTATGTATGTATGTAACCAGCTATTCCCCTGTCCAGGTTCGTGGAGCTACAACAAGCTGTAGGCCCTGAGCTGGCTCGCTCCGACCTGGCGCAGATCTTCCAGGCGCTGCTTAAGGACACTGAAGCAGAAGTTCGGGCGGCGGCAGCTGGGAAGGTGCGTTTTCTTTACTTACTAGCAGCGACTTACTAGGTAGGCTTTTGAGAGCTACTCACCTGATGGGAAGCAGTGACGCAGCTGAAGATGGACATGTCTGTCTTGTAACAGTAGCCTTTCACTCTGGCCTTGAAGAGTCCAGGTTGTATGATATCTTGTCTTAGCCGTATAGAAAGTTTGAGCCAATGCAGGTTTTCTGGTATATCTACGACATAAAGGTGGAATATAAATCGTGCCCTGAAAGTGGAAAGATGCCGGCAGAATGAAATCGTACAATTCGTTCGCACAAAGCATGTTCTGCTGCAAAGGGCTCCACTTTTCTCTGAACAAATTATGGGTCTGTATGGGTAATGAGGAATGGGTTTTATTTGCTTAGCTCAGAACCAGAAATTACCCACCTTGCAAAGCATTCACGCTTTGTGACATTTGAGCTTTGAAAATTGTGTAGTGCTGACCCACTTATTATTTGTTTTCGAAGAGATAATAAATGCTTATTTATTTATAATTGTCGATATCTTTGTCCTACTCCACTGAATGATAAAAATGTATGCTTTCAATTTAAGTACATCTTCCAAGTGGTCAATCCCGGCTCAAGCTAGGATCCTATTATTGTATTGAAATCATAATCTTACGTAAGAAATATTGTAAATCTTTGTCTTTGTCAAGATAAATTTAGTCAGTTACTAAAAATATTTTAACACTAGAGTTTAGTTGAACCACACTAATCTCTGCACATAAAATTGCAGGTGAAAGACTTCTGCATGAACCTCGACAAGGCGCACCAGGAGCACATAATCATGACCATGATCCTGCCCCAGATCAAGGACCTAGTCTGCGACCCCAACCAGCACGTCAAGTCTGCCTTGGCCTCCGTCATCATGGGTCTGAGTCCCATAGTCGGCCGCCAGAACACCATTGAACACCTCCTGCCATTATTCCTGACCCAGCTCAAAGACGAGTGCCCAGAAGTCAGACTGAACATCATATCAAACCTGGAATGCGTGAACGAAGTCATCGGCATACAGCAGCTGGTGCAGTCGCTTCTGCCAGCAATAGTCGAGCTCGCTGAAGACACGAAGTGGCGAGTACGCCTCGCCATCATCGAACACATGCCTCTGCTTGCTGGACAATTGGGACAGGAGTTCTTCGACGAGAAACTGACCGGCCTCTGCATGTCCTGGCTGATCGACCACGTATACGCCATCCGTGAAGCAGCAACCCTGAACCTGAAGAAACTAGTCGAGCAATACGGCCCGCAATGGGCAGAGACCAACGTCATACCGAAAGTGCTGGCCATGTCTCGCGAACAGAACTACCTCCACCGCATGACTTACCTCTTCTGCATCAATGTTTTGTCCGAAGTCTGTGGCAAGGATATTACAACTAGAGTCCTCTTGCCGACAGTTTTGTCTATGGCGGACGACAATGTTGCCAACGTGAGGTTCAATGTTGCGAAGACGCTGCAAAAGATGGCACCTTTCCTTGAGCCTTCGGTCATCCAGCCTCAAGTGAAGCCGGTGTTGGAGAAACTGAATGTAGACCCTGACGTCGATGTGAAGTACTTCGCCTCTGAAGCGATTGTGGGCATTGCGGGCTAGTGTAATTTGTGGTGGTAACTTGTATTTGACGCGTTTTTCAGTGCAGTGGGTGTGGTTGGATGGCACCGGGTACATTTTGCACAGGAAATATGAGCTTGAAGTGCTTCCCTCTTCTTTCGTAAGAAAATAGAAGGAAGTAGTTTAGAATCTAGTCTTTTCTGTGCGTAACTTCAGAGCCGTTGCTTCATATGAGGGTTTTACAAGTGCATTCGAATATTGTAGTTCAAATTACAACTACCTGTGTCCGTATATGATGTAACTTATCCTACAGTATTGGTTGCTTTAGGAAACATTTCAGCTTAGTGTTTGAAACCCTCTTCTGAACCAACTTAAACTAACAGATGGCGCTGATAAAACTTGAGATTAATGAATGTATGTCTGATAATGTTTAGTCAACGATTCCAGTTGTCCTGGGAGAGTCACCCGTTATAAATAAATTGTATAGACTTGGCCAAATCTAATTATATCTAATAGTTTTTGACTAACGCCATCTGTAGACAGCAGTAAATATTACAGTGGGTTTTTGTGAGTATGCAGAAGTGTGTATGTGTTTTTTATTTAATTCCATTACTTGGTTGGTTTGTGTGCGCTGTGAACAGTAATTGAAGAATGCATTTATGCACCTGTTTTGGGCTGCTTCAAGAAGACGGACAAAAACCTACATTATCATGATCAAATCAAATCTTAGATCATGGTCAAGGCGGACCCCGGGGCCTCGTGCGCGAGCGCACAACCGGGACATTAACGCCAAGATGATTATTTTTTTTATCGTGATATTGTGGGAACCGTACTAAATCAACTATGCGAGCCACTAATTTATAAGAGAGAGATTGTCGGATTCGGTTTTTATTGTAATATTATTTTGCACTTTCTTTTTTCTAATATGTATGAATTGTGCCCACTGACTGACCCGAGTGCTGACCATCCATTGCACTGACCGGCGTGACCGCGTATTTTAAATAATTTAGTATGTATTTATTCCAACTTCATACCCAGTAATGAATTGAGATTATGAGCACCCCGGCAAAGTACTTTGGCGATATTACCCGCAAATTTTTACTGAAATGACCACAAACAGTTTCACACTCCTGTTATAATTTATTGTTATTCAAGCTGATTTTGGAATATACAATAAATATGTACCTAACGAATCTAACGATTAATATGTAGTTAATTATAATGTAGAATAATTATCTGAAAAATTGGAAATAACAATGTTCCATTCCAATTGAAACGTGTAAAGATCTACGGACAAAGTCATCGGACATTTTCATAGCATTTAAATATTGCACTCTTGAAATTGTAATAAGTATAAAATCGTATGTAATAAAATCGGAAAACACACGTTTGGCTTTTTTTTCTTGTTATCCCATACATTTTCTTTAGTAAAGCTGTAGGCAAATTACATAACACTGTTGCTAACAATTCTCTGATTTCAATTATAGAAATTGTTACTTTTGCGATTCCGTATCATCGATTTCATGGGTTCAGTTGCTAACAAAGTTCCATTACATTAAACTAAAACTATTAAATCGCTCATACGTAATCGCAAAAGATTGGGTATTGAATGATACCATGAATCGAGCCACGATTTGGGCGAATAGCCCGCAATAATCGGCACGGTCATGTGTAAATAACAAGTATCAGGCGCTGTCCTTATTGGCAATGGTCGTGTGACCATTCTCGTACGACGGACGTCGCCCGACTAATAGGAGACCTCAAAACCGCCTGTTGCATGTCCATTGCAATACTTATTTTAACCTATCAATATTAAATCCCAAGATCAAAGTCCAGCAGTTATGTTGATATGAGGACGTGAAGCTATTTTTATATTCTAAGATTTCAACTTTGCGATAGCCTACGACGCGAGGATGCTAGAAGGAGGAACTACAGTCAGATGACCGTTCATCAACCTGACGTGAAAATGGAAGCACTGGACGTCATTTTAGCGTTAAATATGATTGTTGGCCACTTATTCTAACGTTTACGGAGAAGTCGTAGGTATAGGAGCCGGAATTGAACGCTAGACTGATGAAAAGGCGGCTATGCTGCTCATGATATTCATGATGATATTTCAATAGTTTATGGAAATGGACGCAGGACGGGGGCCTTGGCACTTACTCTCTCTAGGTCAGCGTATCCTGCCATTTGGCTCCATAATAAACTGTTTTAGGTCAATTGATAGTCACAGATAGTGGCGATGATTACTGACCAGATTTTGATGAAATTATGCATCACTCTAGTAGCTCGTAACGTAAAGGCTAAAAATCGTTGAACCATTGGTAATAGACTAGCCTAATACGCTGTATATTTACTTTTACATAAAGAATTTGATGAATAAAAACACCCATAAACTTTCTATAGCTTTATTCCATTCAAAACAACAGTATCCTATAAATTGCTTAGTAGAATGAAATGACGGGGCACACCCCTATGAACAGAACAAGCAATTTGGAATGTAACCGCTGTTACGTTGCTGTGTATATTTACATAAAACTTTCGCTGACCGATAGCTTCAAACTGATTGATATCACAAAAATTCAAAATCTGATTACACACGGCTAAATCTCCAATAACTTTGAACACATCTTTCAACAGTTTGTGCACAGCTAATAAATAATATTGCATTCAAAATTGGTAAGCACCAAATAAAAATTTATGGCGTCTAATCAAAAAATATATTTCAGTATCATATTCTATTTTATTTCGTCTACACAATTACATATCTGGGGAAGATTATATATACAGAAGACGGCATATTTCATGTAGCAACACCATAAAATGTTAATCAACTTACACGACGACATTTATTTCATAAATAGCAACACGATTGGTAATTTTGTAACTTGATCGTAGTACAGAGTACACATTAGACTATTAACAACTTACTATAGTAATAAACAATATAGTATTATTATCTTACAACATACCGCGGTATGAAATCCTAATCTGTTCAGGACCCGTACAATATCTTAGATACGCCAGCTAGTAATTCCGGGTAACACATCAAATAATATCATTAATATCGTTTGAATTATTGTTGTACCGACGAAACCATAGAACTTCATACCACAAGCATCAACAGCGAACTGAGAATTTGCGCCTCGAAATTACCTGAATCACAGCAGATATATGGCCTTCGAGATAAAGGGTGGACACCGCAACAGGGCTTACGTAACAAAGGTATGACGAGCAAATACGAGTCGTATTGTCAAGGTGATAAGGTCGCAAATTCTCGGGTCCCGGTGAGGTGGTGACGGCTTTTAGTGGCGGGCGTCTCTTGGGTAGTACTCTGCCAGTACGGAGGCCGGGATACGCTTCAACATCTCCTTGGGGAAGATACGCAGCAGTTGCCAGCCGATGTCGAGGGACTCGAACACGGTTCGGTTCTCGTAGTTACCCTGTGGGGGGAGATCTTTTTAATATCTAGAATGATATGAATGTTTTTTTTTAAATATAATATTTTATTATTAGTGTTTAATTTTATTTGTAATTGTAAATATTTTGTCTTAATACAAATCTTTTAAAAACAAAGAACAAAATGAAACAGGTTTAATTTATGTGAAACGGCAATTTACTGATATTCTCACTTTTAATATTGTAACTTTATCAAATTTAAAAAAATACTGTCATGGGGCCCCGAACGTTTCAACTAGTCAGGGTCTCTAGCGGAAGACTGGTCAAACTTGCTTCGCCAACGGTATTAGGAGGCACACCTAACGAGTGGCGAGCTCGTGGCGGTGCTTAAGGGAAGGGTATCTACGTCATCCGAATACATAAAAAGTCCACTTTGTAGTGATACTAGACGTTTAGGAGACACACAAAACGTTAGTCTTCACGAGCACAGCCTGGGGCAAAAAAAAAACCTTTTTTTAATGACCCTTTCGCCTTTTTGTAGCAATAATACTTACATATCCTCTTGTGTGGGTTCTAAAAGTAAAAAAAACCAGGGTACTTGACATCATCTTGGCAGTTTCGCTTTTGAGCAACATTAAAGTCGCTTTTCTCTTTTGTGGTAATGTGACTAGGATGTGAGGCACCTCCTGATGTTGCTGCTGTCAAGGCTGCGGTGCCCACTCCCCATCAGGTGGCCGGCTCGCCTGTTCGTCTACCTATTGGTATAAAAAAATACTCACCTGCCCCTCGTTATCACGTGCAACCCAAACCTTCACACTTCGGACCACGTACCTGCGAGATGAAGTTCTTCTCGAACTTGGTGAGGAACTCGAGGTACAGCAAGTCGTCGGGCGTGAGCGCCTCCTCGCCCACCACCGCCTTCATCGCCTGCACGTCCTTGCCGATCGCGTAGCACGCGTACTGGGGGAGGGGATAGGAGGTTAGATGGCTGCTAATATCCTTATTAGACTATAGAATATAAATACCTAATACTATAGAATAGAAATAGGCGAAAAGACCTATAGAATTGGAATACTTAATATATCCCTTTCCCTAAGCTAGGTGATTTAAACTGGGGATATACGAGAATGAGTTACATATTTGCTAAAACCAATATCAAACTCAAGCTTATAGACAAGGGCATAATAGCCTAAGGGGCAAAAGGGGATAGATTAGGCTAAAATCATTATCGATCGCGTAGCACGCGTACTGAGGGTACGGGGAAATAGTTACGTATTTGCTAATCCGTATCAGACTCGAGGGCCGAAGAGACCTTTAGAATAGAAATACCTAATCTAACCCCATATAGATTAGGTATTCGATAGAATTGCTTTCTGATTTAAACTGGGGATTTACGGGAATGAGTTACATATTTGCTAAAATCAATATCAAAACTCAAGCTTATAGACAAGGGCATAAAAGCCTATGCCGCTATGTGGTGACCACTTTCCATCAGGCCCGCATGCCTGTTTGTTTGCCGGATAATATAAAAAAAAGGCCTAAGCTAAGGAAAAGGAGGGGTAGATTAGGTATTTGAAAAATCACTAACAAAAAATAACTTTGATCGTTATGTGACTCTAATGACAATTTTTATGTAGTTTATGTAAGCCGCAAGGACACAGAGACACTTGTAATAGTTAAGTATCACTCCGAGGGCACATAGATAGATAGATAAATTAATAATTGCTCACATAAGTATTGATTCAATTGCTTGCCTTTTTGTCAACCATATAACATAAAAATATCGAAATTCATAAAAGAAGATCTAGAATCTAGACAGGCATGCTCCATTATCTTAAAATCGTAACACATAAAAAAAGCAACGCACAAACCGAATTGAGAACCTCCTTTTTCATAAAATGTACTTGTATTTCTATAACGTTCACAAGCATTTTATAAACCCGAATTTAATAAAATTATTTGACTAATGACTATTTTTATTATTATTGGCAACATAATGTTAGACATAATTATCTAGTGTGTGTTAGACATAACTTAATTATCAAGTGTATATCCGTGGGGCGTTTCCCCTGATTTCTGGCATTGACTTTACCTATTTTCTATTACGCTGACTCCGCTTTTTGAGGGAGGAGGTCGAGACACTATATTTCCTACTCCAACCTCCTTCTTAATTCAATTTGTCGCGGGTTCCAAGACAGTATTAGCTCGTCCTCAGGCGCGCCTGAGTATCAAAACTCAGGAGCTGTGTGTGGTCGCCGCTGTGGATCCTGGCTACACAGGAGTTGCAGCTTGCAGCAGCGGTGGGGCAAAGCCCGTATTGTCTGTCTTAAGTCTGTTTAAAAGGAACCAAGAGTATTTTACCAGCTGGTTGGAGACGTCGGAGTGGTCCTTGCGGGTCATTCCCTCGCCGATGGCAGACTTCATGAGACGAGACAGAGACGGCAGCACGTTCACCGGCGGGTAGATCTGCCTGTTGTGCAGCTGACGGTCCACGTAGATCTGGGGATGGGGGGTGTGTTAGGGTGTTTACCTTACTAGTTAAGGCTTTTTATAATAGTCATTTGTGATGGGACTCGAATTGAAAATTAATATTGGAATCAATACAAATCATCCGGCAAAAGTTCGAATCATAACTTGAACTAACCGAATCGAAACCGATATGATGATTCGAATCAGTACGAATAGATATAAATAAATAAAAATACGTCGTTGAATACATAGATAGATATAATTGTAAATTTACTATACTTCTAAAAATATTTATTTTTACGAGAACAACTTTGATATTGTGTAATATACTTTAAAGTTTTAGTGAGATCTGTGACCTTTTAAATTTGTAGTGCCTTGAGAAGGTGTCTGATAAGCCGCTCATTGTACATGCTACCAGACTGCAAATAAATGGATACTGAATACTTTGTTTAAAACGAAAAATACCATAGCCGACGGTGACCTTTCCATCAGGTGTCCCGCTTGCCTTTTCCATTAACATAAAAAACCAACTCACCTGTCCCTCAGTAATATAACCGGTCAAATCGGGGATGGGATGGGTGATGTCGTCGTTGGGCATGGTGAGGATGGGGATCTGGGTGATGGAGCCGTTGCGGCCCTCCACGCGCCCGGCGCGCTCGTAGATGGTGGCCAGATCGGTGTACATGTAACCTGTGGGGTGGTACAGTGTTACAGTAAATACATAAAGTGCTAGTAACTCGAGAGTAGCGTGGGCAATGGATCGATTTAAATATTTGATCGTAGAAGCGCCATTTGAATAATTGAAGTGAATAAAAAGAGCAAACAAAGAGTAGTATAAAACAAAGTTGCCAAATAGGGTTGTCAGTGCATGGAATGAACTGCCGGAATCAGCGATCAGTGCTCCATCGGTGAACTGTTTTAAAAATAGACTGGATAGACATTACAAGAACTAAATATTGTGATATACACGCATCAGCTTGCAGCTGCTAGTGTATAATTAATAATAATAATAAAAGTCGCTTCCCGCCGTCTGCATCTATGTACGCTTAGATCTTTTAAACAACGCAACGGATTTTAATGCGGTTTTCATCAGTAGATAGAGTGGTTCAAGACGAAGGGTTATAGGCAAGAAAAAAAGTGTATGTAACCGTCTCGGGAGTCGAATGGTACCCCGAAATGGTATATTATTAACCAGGTTACTATCTTGAGAAATTATTCTTTTTGACCTCAACTCACCTGACGGAAAGCGACGATGAAGTCGAATAGAATAACTTTATTGTTGAACTGTATGCGAAGATGTAGCATGCGCGCCTAGAAGATACCTATTCACTCTTGACTTAAAGACTCCAAGGTTTGATTATTGTACCACCTACATTGTTAATGTACCTACCACATTTACAGCAAAAAAAAAAGATTCTAATTCTATACTTATCCGGGAACAGTGACTCAGAGAGTTCCAGTCATTATAGTGTCAGTTCAGGTCTAAATAAATGTCAATGCAATTGAACATTATGTCAATCGAAACATTGGAAACGTCAACTTAATTATTATTATTTATTATAACGACAACTGACCTGGGAAACCACGTCGTCCGGGCACCTCCTCGCGGGCGGCGGACACCTCACGCAGCGCCTCGGCGTACGAGGACATGTCCGTCAGGATTACCAGCACGTGTTTCTGTGGGCGGTGGTAACATTGTTTACCATAGTGTTTTAGGCAACTTTTGGGAGAGGCCGTCCCTTGAGTGCGCTAGATTTTAATAGGTTTAGGATAAAGTGGAAAATGTTATAGGCGATGAAATTGTGAGGAAACAATTTACACTATTTGAATCAAAAGCGTCCACCACTTCAATCTCGTACTATACAAACATTAAATCAAAGAGGCTATTTACCGAAGTGTAAAATAAATTGTCGAACAACATTAAAATTAAATAACTTGCAGTAAAACTGAACATGACTACAAGGAGATCCTATTACTTATTTTTTGACATCTCCTACAGAGTTGCTGATTTGACATGTGTAGTCAAGTAGTCAAAAATCTCACCTCGCACTGGTAGGCCAAGAACTCAGCAGCGGTCAAAGCCAGACGGGGGGTGATGATTCTCTCAATGGTGGGATCATTGGCCAGATTCAAGAACAGGCACACATTTTCCATGGAACCGTTCTCCTCGAAGTCCTGCTTGAAGAATCGGGCAGTCTCCATGTTGACACCCATAGCGGCGAACACGATGGCGAAATTGTCCTCGTGGGAGTCCATCACGGATTTGCCTGGCAGCTGGTGGAAAAAAAATTATTAGATGGATACTTTGTAAGCATGTTGCCTTAGGTAAGGTCGTGTTGATTTTTATAAGACTGTGCTTCAAAAATCCTAAATCCCTTATTTCCAACTGTCCCTTAAATATTTTCAGTTGCTTCTTGCAATTAAAATAAGAGAACCTCGCCAGTACCAATCCGCAGCCGTCGTCACATGACGTCTCTTTCTCATTGAAATAAACGAGATAAGGGCCCAAATCTGGTCACCCCAACCGAAAGTCTATACTTCCTTCGCATCATTTTTTTATTATATATTTTGTTATACATTGTATTGTTAACATCTCTCACTAATTTTTGATAGATTTTTTTTAACGGGCCACCTGCTGGAAAGTGGTCACCACTGTCTATACATATTAGCAACAACAAGAGTAGCGCCAATGCGTTGCCCACCTCTATAATACGTTGCTCTGGCAGCAAAAAGACAAATGCCCCTCCACTGCCAAAGCCACGGTTCCCCAAATCCCCACCCCATAGAGCACAGGAAACCTTACTCACCAGCAGAAACACAACACTATTTAAAAGAGTATTGTTTAGCTGCAGTATTCTGTAAGGTAGAGGTATTTCCCCAGTCGGGCGGCTCCAATTCGAACGGGATACCCCCCTATGCCCAACCTCTCTTAAATTATTTATTATAAGAGTTTTCCTACATAACTTGTGAAATTTAATTGTGGTGTTTTCTAATTGGCTAATCGATTTTATACTATTGTATATTTTCTTTGTTGCACTCTTGGAGACACCCAAATAAAAAAAAATCATCTTGTAACAAAGATTACATTAAATAACACTATAGTCTAGCGCTCTAATTTCTATTTATAGAAGACCTGCATTTAATGTATAACCTGTGTGTCACAATAAACATATTTGATTTGATTTGAACACTGCTCACCTTGACAAGACCAGCCTGTCTACAGATCTGGGCGGCGATTTCGTTGTGCGGCAGACCGGCAGCCGAGAAGATAGGGATCTTCTGTCCACGAGCAATGGAGTTCATCACGTCGATAGCGGAGATACCTAGTGCGGAAGGATGGCATGTAATACTGTCAAAGCACTGTGGTTGTTAAAACCTAATGGGTGGCATGACATGTAATGTCAAGTGAAGATTTTATTTTATCTTATGAGGTACACCAACAGCATATGTATTACAATATACTTAAATTACAATAAAATAACAGATGTTTGTTATAGAAATTAATTGAGGATAATGAGATACAGACATATCAGTTGTTCCAACTGCCGGTCTGTTCAGGAATAATAATAATAATCAATTTGACAGTCGAGATTTTAGTGGCCATACATAGAGGCAACACAAGCATAGGAGGTGCCATTGCCAATGCCAACATATACTTGTATTTTGGTATTGATTGATACCGCCAAGCAAAGTCCAGTTATGGCAGATTTTTCTTTATTCATCCTGACTCATAGCAATCTGTTCATGAACGATAATCATCTTTTCTGTTTAAACATTTCATAAATCTTTACAATTGAACACAAATGTATTAGAAATTCCAACTTCTTGATATCATTATCAGTGAAATATTGACATTTCTGTTATCATTTTTTGTTCTATTAATCTGTAGTAATCTACTGTTGTTAGGCAAGTGATCCGACTTGCTAGCTCTGTAACTAACTTAGAGTTCCTTGAGTCCCTCACAATTTCTTGTGAGGAATACCCACCTGGGTCATACATAACTACACTTAACAATAAAAAATTCACTTCTTCCAGTTGAATATAGATAAAGAGAATACCAACCAGTCTGGATCATTTCCTCAGGGTAGATACGAGACCAGGGGTTGATGGGCTGACCCTGGATGTCGAGGTAGTCCTCAGCCAGGATCGGGGGTCCCTTGTCGATGGGCTTGCCGGAGCCGTTGAACACACGACCTATGGGTATAACGTGATTATAAGTTTCTTACTCTTCACTCTATTCTATATCTGGTTACGTTCAACTCTTTTAAAAACAATCAGCAAAGGTTGCTCAGCTTGATATTTTCAAATTATTTTGACTTATAGTGTTAAGACACAACACAAAAACAACAGACTTGTTGTCATCAAGTTGAGGAAAACACTCAAATGCATCTACTTGCCAATTAGACTACTAATAAAAGAGTGATTCGAAACTGTTGCCCCACTAGATACGTACCCAACATATCTTCCGAGACAGGTGTGCGGAGAATGTCACCAGTGAACTCGCAGAGTGTGTTCTTGGCGTCAATGCCGGCGGTGCCCTCGAACACCTGTACGACGGCTTTGGAGCCGCTGACCTCCAGCACCTAGTAACATGGGAAAAATCTGGTAAATTAATGTGAACAAAAAATGAAAAGTTTAGGTACCACAAATAAAAAATACTAATAATGTTTGTTTATTTCAGTATGAAGTAAGCTCGAGTTTCCAGGAATTTAAGATGTTATATTGTACTGGTTCTCAGAATCAAGGTGTTACAATAAGACTTAATATAATATGGAGCAGGAAATGTTGTAGCTTATTATTTGACAATAGGCAAAGAGAATATTACTGGTATGCATTAATCAAGTTTTATTTGTATAGGAAAACTTAGAACTAAATTAACAGAGATTGTGTACCAACCTGACCGGAACGGAGGGTGCCATCGGCAAGCTTCAGCTGCACAATCTCAGAGAACTTGGGGAATTTCACCTCATCAAGAATGACGAGGGGCCCGTTCACACCGGACACGGTCTTGTATGCTGTGTAATTAAAATTGACAATTTGTATTTAGCTGTGTGGAGTAAAAGCAGTTTATTTGGTCAGTGCCTGACAATCTAAGTAAATTGAAAATTGTAATTTTTTTTATATTTTATTTGCCGTCAGTACTAGACTATAATCAAATCTGATGAGTTGTCATTTATATATAAAAAATATAATTCATGTACCTACTTATACTCAGAGCAAGCAAAAACACAGAGATGACATAATATGTAAAATACTTTATTTTTCTATATTGCAATCCTTTTTTAAGATTGGAATTGTGTTTTGAAAGATTCATAAGTTATCCAAATAATACCCTATTCTAAATTAATGCCTTTACTTATTACAGTAATTTCATCAGACTAAAAAAAATGTGACAGAAAATGTAGTGACAAAGCAAGTCTTGTGACCAATTTTTCATGATCATATGATCTCTAAGGATGTGAAAATGTACATAGAACTTAGCTTAAAAGTAATTAACATACAATGTACCTAGCTAATAGCATAGATAGACCAATATAATACTGTATTAGGTATATTGGGACTACAAAATGGATCAATTCAAATTTAGTGTTCAATGGGCTTCCTAGGTCCTAATTTACGCAAGAAAGCCATGGAGCAAACTTTATCTTATTTTGTCATCCCATTTTCATCAAAGTGAACAGACATAAGTAGAAACTGGATCACAGGACGTTCTAAAAAGTCTTACATGACAATGAACCAAAATTTTTCAACTGATAAGGATTACGACTATATAATTTGAGGTTTAGTCGTTGAAAAAGAAAACATAATGCATCTGAAAACCATTTGGCAAAAGCTCAGAGGATTCTTCCAGTAATTCCGCAGAGGAATAGCAAAATCAATATCGAATTGACAATGACGTTCCAAAGTATCCAAAACTTGGCAAGGGTCACCAAATACTCACTGAGACGGGGCTGTGAGATGAAATCCCTGGTCACGGCCAAAACATGCTCCTTATGATGTGCCATTTTAACTTTTACACTATTTCGGCCGACCACTCAAATAAAATTCCGTGTTGCACTGCCTCCTCGCCCTAAAACTGACGGAATGGACGTCTTGTCTATGGTCTTTCACGTGCCGTCACGTGACCCATCACAAGGTAAATGTTGCCATACTTTGTAGTAAAAACAGAAAAACTAGGTAAAATATAGAAAAAGAAATAAAAAAGCCTACAGCTGGATGCATTGCGAATAAAGGAACCGCTTAAGAGGAATGTTTCCCAAGCACGCTCTATACAAAAGTAGTTTGATAATATTTTCAATATTATGCTATCGAAGTTAATGAAACTTTGTAGACGTGATATAAAAATTAATATCTATCTAGCTTGTGGTTTGTCAGATTCCTCCATTCGTCGATATCGTTTCAAAGTTACGCGGGATTTAAGACGAGAAGAAGAGAGAAAGAAGAGAAGCTATTGGTATTCGAGTTAAGCAAAACCCTCACCAACCTACTAATTACCTCACCAAAATACTTTCTTTTTTTGTTTTTTACCTTATTATTTTTCTTGTTAGCTTAAATGGTTAACTGTTCTTGGATTCTTGCGTAGGTAAAACTTATTCGATCTAATAAGAATTTTGGACTGTTTTTATGCATGTTATTGATCCATTTTATTTACCTCGACTTACGTTAGGTACCTAGGTATATTTTTGTCAAAAGCTTTACGCTAGGACTACCCAGCACTACCTACTACCTACATCTCCAATACACACGACAGCGTCTCAACCTGCCCTGTTTAGACTTTGAATAGTCTCCAGGTTGTACGCGCATCCATAGCGATGATAGTTATTTTTATACTGGTGATGGATAAGTTGATAAACTGCCCTCGTAGGTACAACTTATTGCACCGTTATGTCTTAATTTGGACTGTGTGACAGGCGCGAGTGTTGAGATGATGTGATACCTACGTTATGCCGATCCGAACAATTATAATAAAAACATTATCCTTCTTATAACCCTCCTTCTTATAATCTTCTCATAATCCTCCTGCAGGTCGGTTAAAAAAGGTTACCTAGACTCTGTTTAAAAAGTAAAGCATCTGGGGAAATTACCAATAAGATAGATAGAAGTCAAAAAGTAAGCAACTTGATTTTAAATAATAAAGACATCCATTTTATAGCTACTATCTAGTTTGTTTTGTTTACGTATTTGTTGTTGGTTAAGAGGAGGGGTTAATTAATTTGAAAAGAGGAAAGAAGTAGTGTCGGGCAGCTATTTTACAGAATGAACCAAAATCATCTTCATGCTTCTTCATACCAATCTCAATCATAATTTACCATTAATTATGGTAATGGCCAAGGGCTAGCAACACATTTTTGTCTATGTACAATTTATTTTTATTACAGATTATAATTTTCTGAACCTGGAGCAAAAGTAAACACAAATTGAACAAAAAAATTACTTCAGATGTTTTTATTTAATGAAAAAATAAACGAATAAATTATAAATAGTTAATAGCTAAAATGTCTGTATATTCCTAAAATACATGTTATAGACAGTTATGGTCGGAATTCTTTAGGAATTCATCAATTTCTATACTTTTTTATACCACTAAGGTGGCAAACAAACTACTGGCCTATGATTTAAACAAGTATGTTACTTAAATACCTAATACCTACGAAACTTATGTTAAACATAAATACCTTTGGAACCTCTAAAAAACCTATAATATTTTGAAACCGAGCAAATTAGAATTAATTAGAAATCCCCGCAGATATGATGAAGGTTAGATAAAGAAAGCCTCTGCGGTAGCCTGCCCCTCCATTCAGTCAATGTAGTAGTATCCTAACACAATACTTCCTACCCTGGCTGGCCCATCGGTAGACCTGGCAATTAAACTTTTAATTACTCCTTAGTTTTTACTTAATGTATCACAACAAGATTATTTTAAAATACATTGAGAACAATCAATAAACCTACAACCGTTACTAGAGATATCGCAGAGGTGGCAGCACTGTCGGGATCCGGTTCCTCTCCTCCGTTTTCGCCACTGTCTACCTCGTAGGGGTCAGGGTCGTATGTATAGTCGATGACACGGCTGCTTATGATCTCTTTATAGACAAGAGCAGACTTCTTCGGGGTTCTTGTCCTGTTTTCGTGCTCCATATCGACTTCGTACATGCCGAACCTCATACTGAAATGTTATTCTCATTAATGAATGAATGAAAGTTCTTTATTCTTTATAAAACAAAGGAAAAAGAAAAAACAACCGGCAGCCTTCCAGGCTACCTGAGACATCTAGTAAACAGAATATATTCTAGGATACTTATACAGGCTGTTACATAATATATGTATGAAGCTGTGAACTGGATGGAGTGCTAGACATATTAAAACGATTAAAACGATAGGTACACCTATTTCTGTCGTACGTGGAATTTTTGTACCTATCGTTTTCATACATTTAGCACTCCATCCGGTTCACGGCTTCATACATATATTATGTAACACCCTGTATATCGGAGGTTATGTAGGTATCCATTTTGTAAAACAACAAAGATTTCTAGATTCAAAGATTAACAAGTAACTACTTCTGACCGTATGGTCGGAAACAGTAGATTGTTATGAAATATAACAAACAGAAGATAACGGGTGTCGCGCGACGCGGAGGGGATATCATAGAGGCGCCAGGCAAGCGTGAAGGGAGATTACGGCAATATCCTCCACTAATGTGGAGCAGGCTCAAGTCCAGCAGTGGCCTGCTGTTGAGGTGATACAATTACTATTTCTTGAACAAACATCACTATCACTATCATTACATACTATAAAACAAAGTCCCACTCCGAGTCTGTGTGTCTGTTAGCGATAAAGTCAAAAAACTAGTGAACGGTTTTTACCAATAGACGCGTGTGCGTGCCCACCCCTTGGAGCCAAATTGATCGCGAATTGTGCAGTTCCAAAGGAACTTTCTCCCACGCACACTAAGGTTGTGGAATAAACTACCTGGGGAGGTTTCCCCGGAGAGTACAACAAGGAGTTCTTCAAGGAAGGGGTTAAAAGGTTTTTACGGGGTCGGCAACGCCCTAGTATTGCAAACATAGGCTGCGGTGAATGCTTACCATCAGGCAGGCCGTAAGCTTGCTTGCCACCTTGGTGCTATATAAAAAAAAGGAATGGTCTGGTGCCCAATCCAGGATGTACTGTTTTGAAATTCTAGACTGAAGAAAAAATGCTAGCTAATCGTGTTTACTGACTGCATGGGGATTGACTCGTCTTCATCGGCCACCTCACGGGCCAGCCCCCCCTGGATACGCCAATGGTGATTCAAGAGGAAGGTTTAGGTGATTAATTTGTTAAGGTTACTAGTCGTACGAAGCCAGGGCATGTCGGTAGCAGAACACAAAATTATAACGCTTATGTGGAATGAACTCTTAGCCACAGTATTTCCTTTGCACAATGACATGGGATCGTTCAAGAGGTATATTAGAGGTCTCCTTAGAGGCGGGCAACGCATTGATAGCGCCGCTGGTGTAGCTGATGTCCATAGGCGGCGGTGACCAGTTTCCATCAGGTGGCCCGCATGCCTGTTTATCTGCCAGAAAAAAAGTTATTCACTCACATGTAACCAAATGACCACTCGAAGTTGTCCATCAGACTCCAAGCGAAATAACCCTTGACATTCACACCTTCGTTGACTGCGTCCCTTACTGAGGTCAGGTAGTTTCTGAAGTACTGAACCCTCTGGTCATCATTGAGACCAGTGTCTGAGGAGCATCCGTTCTCCGTAATGTATATTTTCATGTTGTAATTGTCCCTCAGGTGGAGTAAGAGGTAGTAGAGTCCTGGGCCGTATTCCTGGAATTATTGTGAGAGTCAGGCATGCAGCCGTACCGCCGACCTCCGATTGTAAGCCGCCATATTGATGCAATTGAGTGTGGACCAATCGCAGAACGCCAGAGCCAGAGCTATCTTGGTTTAAACTTAATGAGGAGTTTTCCAGTAGGTATAGATAGTTGGTTTCAAAAACCTTCAATAGATGGCGCTCCTACAATTTTGGTAATCTTTCTATAATCTGTATGATGGTGGCAGTGATTTCATGCAGCCAACTAATACTAAACTTAAAAATAAAATGTTTATTAATTTTAACATAACTGTTGAAGGTTGAACGAAGTGTAAAAATAAATATTTATAGAAGTTAGCACTATGTTCCATTATTATTACAACCTCTAAAATGGTTGAAACTATTGACAAATACAATATTATCCAATACAACGTACCCAGTGTTTATATCCTGTTTGCTAAGAACCTATTTCAAGCGATTGTCAATTACCAAAATTGTCGGGGCGCCATCTAGTGAGTGGTTAGGAATGCTTTAGATACCTATTGGAAAACTCCTCATTGCATCAAAATGGCGGCGCACAATCGAAGGCGTATAATTGCTATTTTAATTACTGTGGAGCTACTGCTATCTGACCTCCTTGACCCTGTTACCAGGGGAACTTAACCCAGATTGGATCATGGTTACACATTTAGTCGCCTGAATGTGCAGGTTTCATCACAATGTTGTCCCTCTCCGTGAGAGCATCGGTTAGCATTCAACTAATGTACATAACTCTGAAAAGAGTCATTGGTACATGGCCGCAGTGGGATTCGAAACCTAAGCTGTACCTCTCGCTAACGAGTCGGATACCTTAACCATTCGGCTACCGACGCTCCCATCGTCAAGACAGTCATTAACGTTAAAGATTATAATAATAAAGTATTGGTTCATACATAAGTGAATCCAGAAGACGGCCAGGAAGGATCAGCATAAGCGACGACGTTGATATCGTCGTCGACTGACGGTATCTCGTACCTCCCATTGGCACTTTCATTCCTGTAAACTATTCTGCTCGAATAATGATTCAGGCCCAGGAAATCTGATGTCCCCTTCATGTATTCAACTTCTTCCTGGGAGAATTCTCGCAGTCTTGAAGTATTTAGTCCTTGTCTTTCGCTCGCTTCGGCAACTTTGTCTATTATAATCTGAGGGTAGTTGCCTTCGTCGGAAAATATTGGATGTATGTAATGGTCGATCTGAAACAAATTAGCTAGGTGTAATACAAATCAAATCTAAGGTCTGTCAATACTTAGACTATGATAAAAGATCACATAAATATATTTTCTATTAAAATGCTGAACTTGGTGGATCACAGTAGGTATACCCAGAGCTATTCGATCCACTGGTGGTGGCAGTGGATCCTAGTGGATTGAGGAAAAAGACAGGTACCTTCGATTCTAGCTGTATTTTATTGACATATATTGTAATAGTTTGTACGTAAGAATAAGAATTGAAAATTATTATTTCTAGTAATTAGGGAATTGACTTTCATAAGAGCTTTGTAAAGCCTAACTTAAATAAAATTTTGACTTTAGCCTTGACTCTTTTTTTGTACGCGAGGCCGAAAAATTAATGAGTATTAATGGAAGTTGGAAAGTAGAGCCAGTGACGAAAAAAAAATTAGAAGCAGATAGCATAGCACAAAAGACCGCAATGGGTTAGCGCGGTATGGGCTGTTATTATAAAAGGAAGGTGATAAATATACGTGTGGATGGATGCATCAGTAGAGGTCGTCCAAAGAAAAAATGGATAGAATTTGTGAATGGTGGACGTGCATATGAAAGTGCACGTGCACCGCCAAATCGAAAATATTAAATAAATGATTATAAAACTCGTTATGTAATATAACTAATAAAACCTTATTACAAAGATAATGGTAATATAAAGATACCATTATTATTTTTGTTGTTTTCTTTGCAAAATGCCCCCCATTAGCATGTTTATAGTCTCGATCAATTACAGCGATAATAAATCTAATCTAATCTAATTCTTGCAAACAAATACGTCAAAGCACGTTGGTATTTAAAAAATCTGCATTATTATATCTATATCAATAGGCTAAGCCCCAGCGTTCCAAACATTTCAGCTTTGTGCCGTCTGTAACCCTACCTTAGCCGGCGCGGGCGTTCAGAAGATCGTTCTCATGTCATGCAATGGTTGCCCTCTGAGATGAGAATCAATAACATGGAACACGAAATTCTACTCTTCATGCCAATAGTACGTACTCAGGGTAGGTAAGCAACAAGAGTGCCGCCTTTGCCACGTCTTGCGCAGACCGGCAAATTATGTGGGGAGCAGATGCCAGGCTATGCCGCCCCCGCCATGCGATGTTGCGGTGATGATGATGAGGTCGTTTTGGGTAGGTCCAAGGCCCGTCCACGTTGGGCCATAGTGTCCGGGTTGGGTAAACGATACTAATCAACAATTAATAAGAAAGCGCAGCTTGGAAATTTTCGCAAAAATGTTTGTGGATAATCAACGTAACCAACTTAAAAATCAGCGTAGCATTTTGAGAGTTTTGGTTCAGCTTGCAGCAATAAAACTAAGTAGAGCGAACGCAATGAGAAAATAAAAAACACGCCCTGCAATCCCCATTTGGTGTTTTACGTTTTTGGTTTTATGAGTCGAAAAGGTAAACACAAGTCAATCGTCTGCTCGAGAATTTAAAACTCTATGCTTAACTTACATGGAAAGCAGCATAATCCAGCACCGCTTGCGCATCTTCCGGCGAATCGGAGTTCGGGAGCACCCACTCCATGCTCACGACAAACCCAATCTCTCCATTCTGCGTCGCTCTGAATTCCTCATCGTAAATGTGGTAAGCTCTCGCATTGGCCAAGAGGATATTCCTCCCACATTCGTAATAACCTTCTCCTGGCGAGTGTATCAACGGCGCGTGTATAGCGTAAGCGTATCCGAAGTAGCAATGGATGTATGGCTCGTTTATCGTCATCCAATGTTTGACTCGGTCACCGAAATGCTGGTAAAGAACCCTTGCGTAATCCCCGAACCAGTCCACGATGTCCTCGTTCAGCCAGCCTCCTTGCTCGTTCAAGTTTTGGGGCAAGTCCCAATGATACATCGTGACGAAGGGTGTGATACCGTTGGCTAGCAACTCGTCTATCAAGTTGTTGTAGTATTCTACGCCTTGGGGGTTCACGTAGTCTGGTCTCCCGTACGGGAGGATCCTAGGCCAGGATATGGAGAACCGGTAATTGTCTACGCCAAGTTCTTTGAGCATTTCCACGTCCCGCTTGTAGAGATAGTATGAGTTAGACGCGATGTCCCCGTTGGTCATGTCAACCACGGCTTCTGGCCGCGCCCGAACCAGGTGGTCCCACATCGACCAGCCTTTGCCTAGAATGTGAACAAGGCATCAGTTGATTAAAAATCATATATTGCAGTTCCTCTAAGGGTACTAGGGTGTATACCATTGTATGTAGGACTTATGAAGCAATAAATATTGAATATTGAAAAATCAGGAACATCCTTTAGACTCAGACCCGCAGAAATTGAAATTCATTTTTGTACCCGGTCCACTCAGGTCGACAAGTCACGATTATAACGTGTAAACTGCCATATTTATTGAATGATTAGAAAATCAGATCATTAAGTATTTTTAATAGACACCTATAATTCCTAGAATGTTCTCTAACGATGTTCTCCAAAGACGACAGAAAACATCGTGACGAAACCTTGTCCCATCTTAGAAGAAATTCGAGAATTACCTAGAGTCCAATATTTATTGTAGAGTAATGTAATGACAATCTCGAAGTTTGTAACTAACATAGGAAATTGAACTTTTAGCACTGGCGTACACGAGTGCCTATTGGATGGATATTTTAGAGATATAGTCTCTTAACTTATGGTGTAAGTTATTCCTGTAATCCCCGTCCCCACAGGTGTCGCGTCCGATGAAACCTGAAAAGCCTCCCGCTACAAGTGCTGGGGGTGTTAACGTAGGCGCCTAAGTCCCTCTTGTTGGCGAGTCGTACATAACCAGACCGGCCGGCCGGCTGGTACTCATGAGAGTTCACCTCCTCCCTCCTAACCGCTACCAGAGGGTGCCCATTTCCTTAGCGTTGGGCGCAAAAAAAAAAAAAGGTAGGCTACGTTACGCGGTGGAGTAGGTACCTTTACTCCCACTGCCACCAAAATTACGTAAGAAACAAATTCTGTAGCCAATAACGGATATAAACACCTAGGCATTGAGCGTGAGCGCAGGGGGCGTCTTTTTCAGCAGTTTCCCTAATGTTTATATTTCCTTTCGACGTGTATACTATAATGTTCATAATCATCATTATCATCCGAGCAGTCAGTCTCGACTTCTGCCAGGATTCGCTTTCCTACTTTTTCTTCTCCCCTTTGGCCGATCTTCGGCATCCTCATGTCTTAAGACGTTGACTGTCGCGTCCGACTCGGCGATGTCCATCTATCCTTCTTGAGTCTCGGACCTCTTTCTTGATACAAGCCGGTTTAGGCACCTATTTCCCACGTACCTATTTATGGATCTTAACCACGTGACCAAACCAGTGCAGCCGTACATATTGCATCTTATCCGCACCTATTGCATCTTATCTCACCTCACGTCAAGGCAGCCACGGATGTAGGTACTCATTGCGCACTCGATCAAGTCGCGTAACACCACACATCTACACTATACTGTTATGAGCGATAGACAGGTTCCAGTAGGTGCGCTGACTGTCAAAGTGGAATAAAAAAAACTACGTACCATCTTCATTCCAAGCCCCCTCGATTTGGTAAGAAGAGGTAGCTGTCCCGAATTCAAAGTCATCGGGGAATCGCTCCAGGGCCTGTCTCCTCGCTCGGTCTGAGGTGATCTCCGTGATTAGCAGTAAACTGATAACAAACACAATTAATCCTATCAGAAACACGTTCACAGAAGCAAGATCCGAGTCCTCTTCGTTTGACGAGTTGAGGGGAATGTAATCCTTCCTTTGTCGCCCATGACACGACATCTTGAAGGAGATATTGCCTTAAAACTGATTGTTAAAGCCTTGTCCAAACGCCAATTAGGTAGTGCTTCGATGGGTCTGGTGTTATATATAAATCATTAGCTTAATGAGTTGACAGAGCTGTTTAAATACCGATGTGTATTTATATAAAACAAGAATGGGCAATCAATAATCTGTCCAGATTGACTAGTCTTATTTGGTTAAGGAGCAACAGTATTCGTTGAAATTAACTATCTTTGTGTTTCTTGTATAATTCTCGACATCTATACACAATATGTGTAGCGTGATTGATACGGCAAGTCGTAATTATGGGCATTATTTGTTCACCAAATAAGACAAGTCAGTTTAAACAGATCATACTTGGTTGAATCCAGCCCGCGACCATAACATGAAAATTGCTTTCGTGGCTTTTGATTCAAATGGCTTAAGGGTGACCAGTAGATTTTCTTTAACGACAATAAGCAGTAACAACTGTTTCTGTGTTTCAGAAACTACTTATAATTACCTATTTTTATATTTCAATAATGAAATATAGGTAGCCAAATATTTAAAAGCCTGGCCCGCCTAGGATTCTGTTTGAAATTGGCACTCAAAGGAAAAAGTTTGCCCATCCCTGATTTAAAAGATAGTTTTATGTAGGTACTTACTTACCATTAACGTTCGTTTACATGCAATCACTGAAACTCCTGAACCCATATAAAAGAATTAAAGCATCCCAGCCCGAATGGCTTAAACTAACATCACCAATCCGACAACACACAATGATTACTTTGAAATAGATACGAATTTTAAGGGATTCAAAATAAAATTCGTGATTTTGGAATCCCGAGAATAAAAAAAAATGCTATTAATAAGTTATAAGCAAATACAACACGACGATGAAGGCTAATAATGAAATAAATTACCTACCATAATATTGAAATTAAACATTTTCTTTCGGAGACAGCCATGCTTTCGAAGGGAGAGAACGCTATGACCAGAAACTATATCCACAATGTATTTATTTAATTTCATTTTATTGTCTAATCTGCTTTTATCAATTACGAACATCATTGGATTATCTTTATGACTTGCCGCGTGCCTGGTTAATCAAAGGTTGTAACTTTGTAACTAGATAAATACCTAAATATACATATATACACACAGGTGGGGTAGGGAGACACTTTGCTTTATCCTGACACAACTCCCTAGCCTCGCATATATCCACAACTTTTTCATACATCTCCTATTATTCGTACCACTTCGGACCCCAGTTTTTTTGAGAACATTACTGATCTGATCAGTGAATGTTTTTGTGGTTCGTCTTCTGAAGGGCCGGTTTTCCAAATTCTATATATCTATTTCGTCAATCTTCTTTCATCCATTCGCTCTACATGCCCGAACGATCTCACTCAACATAGTAAATAAATTTAATATTATTAAATAAATATATTTGGACAAATTCACACAGCCTCATTTAGCTCCAAAGTAAGCAAAGCTTGTGTTGTGGGTGTTAGATAACTGGTATACTCTATCGTCACATCACAGACCATAACAGTCCACTGCAGAACTTAAGGCCTCTCTCACAAAAGAGGAGGTTTTTGCTGAATCTTCACGCTTGTCAAGTGGGTTAGAGATCGCAGTGTTATAAATATAGAAATGGAAAAAGCTGCTGCTTATTTTCCAGCCTACGGAGACTCATTTTTTGCATGGAAATTATAAGTCGCCTTGTACGACACCCAAGAGTGTAAGGGAACATTTAAATTCGTAATTTCGTCGGGAATCGAACCTGTGCATGGTAGACCACATGACCCACTCAAGTCGTCGTATATAAATAATTATAGGTAGCTTTTCGACTAATACCTAAGTAACATACATATAAACTTTAAAAATGCTCAAAGCTATGCACCCTACCTATTTCATCCGTTAAGCAACAATGCTTGCGTCATTGTTGTGCTCGGGTTTAAAGGATAAGGTAGCCAGCGATATTACAAGCATGAGGCATTTCATACGTTTTACTACAAGAACACTTTTCAATACGACGACGCACCGTTCTGGAGATATTTGTAAGTTATAATTTGCAGCGTTTTTAGCTAAGCATTGCTAAGCACGCGGCGGCACCCTGAGGTCGAAAAAATTTTTCATTAAGGCCTCTACCTGTATAACATATATACCCAAAAATGGTCCATACCTGAACTTTTTCTAGGCCTTTTGCTCTTTGAACACTTTTTTCAAACAAATTAATTGGGCTACTACATGAGATTCGGATTTTACTGCTGACCAATCTTCTTATCAATGTATATTATAGTCCACGTAATGCATAACACATAAAATAATTGGCAGGAGGTAATGAAATCCACTGGAAATTATAAAAATAATCTAATAATGATAATCTAAGATAGAATAAAATATAATTTACAATCAAAAAACTTTCCTATGTACTTATTGTAACATGAGCTTGAGGCATGATCGTTTGGGTGGATGTTTGATAAGTACCTAGGTACGCCTTTACATCAAAAATAGCAAAACTAAAAACATAATTGATAGCGCCTTAATTAAATACAAATCTGGGTGTGATAAAATAATTGACAGATATAGTGAGTTACTTTCTATTATTTTTATATCCCTAACTTGAGAAAGTACCTACAGTCTGTCTCAAGCCAATTTTTCATCTATGGAACATTCTATAGAAAAATTCCGGCCGGACTGGTTATGCACGACTCGCCAAAACGAGACCAAGGCGCCTACGTGCTAAACATCCCCTGGAAGCACCTATAGCCGAGAAGGCTTTTCAGGTTTCATCGGAAGCGACACCCCTTGGGGACGGGGTACGGAGCGTACGCTGAAGAAATTATGGCGAGGAGCCGCTATAGCCCTAAGGCAGAAAATGTTCTGCACAATTTCATCATCACAGTCCACTGCAGGAATAAGGCCCTCTCCCACGAAAGGGAAGGTTATTGCCATAATCTCCACGCTTGGCAGGCAGGTTGGAGATTGCAGTGTTCTAAATACGACAAACAAGAGAAAACGCTGCTGCCCATTTTCCAGCCTACGGACAAGATAAATTTTCGTGTCGTCTGCGTATAGCAGAGCTTTCGAGTGTGAGAACTAATTGGTAATATCGTTTATAAATAGGATGAATACAAGGGGTCCTAAATGGGAACCTTGGGGAACACCAGAAGTTATATATTTGTATTCAGGAACATACCCAGCCAAAGCCACAGCTTGGCTTCTCCTGTCAACATATGACTTGAACCAGCGGAAAAGGTCACCGTGTACACCGAGTCCCCAAAGCTTCTGTAGAAGCGTGTAATGGCATATTTTGTCAAAAGCCTTTGCGAAATCAGTGTATATTATATCCATCATCCATGGACATGGTGCCCATCATCCATAGACCTTAAAATATCGTCAGTGAATTTCAACAAATTACTATCTACCGAACGACCCTTATAAAAACCATGTTGATTAGGAATAATACAATTACGAGCTGCATTAAAAAGCAGATCGGTTACGATCTTCTCTAAAACATTGCTGAATTGGCATAGTTTGGAGATGGGGCGGTAATTCTCTATGTGCTGACTAACAGCTCCCTTAGGTATTGGGGTAACCCACGCTCTCTTCCAAGTGTTCAAATTTGCGAAAAAATCGCACTTCAGACATTTCAAGCATTCTATTTGGTAGGAATAAATTTTACTTTTATTTTTTAAGGGTGATGACATTTTTTAAATTATTTTAATAATTCAAATTGACATATTTTATTGACACTTTATGGAATAACTATTAAATTTGAATTATTATTACTTGACATTTTATATTTTATTGAAATTTTATGGAATAATTAGTACATTTGAATTATTATTATTTGTCATTGTAATTTAATTATTTTTACTTAAGACATTAAAAAGCGAGCTCGAAATCTTTGATATTTTGGGTCTTAAAAGTAGGTGTATCAATGAATGAATTAGCGAGCGGAGTGAGCTCGAAATTTTTGACGTTTTAGCTTAGGTGCTGTGATGATGTGTGTAATAAAAGATAATAAAAGTAATATAAATTATTGAAATGGAAATCGGAGTGCGCACGAAACTTTTAACATAAAGTATGGTTTTTAAAGCTGGGGTGAGTGGTAAAATGAATATTTGAGCGAGAGCAGCGAGCTCGAAATTTTAGGATTTGAAAGATTGGTATATAGTATGAAAAAAACTAAAGTAAATAAATAAGTGAGAGACGCCAGCTCGAAATTTTTGACATTTTTTGTTCTAAAAAAGCTTGATAAAATTATGAAAATAATGGATAATACGGATAACGGATAACCCCCGACAAAGTTTAACTCAAATATTTTCTAAACTACTAACCCGATTTTAATGAAACAAAGCTATGAACCTAGAACCGCATTCAAATCGGTCCATCCGTTCGGGAGCTACTAGGCCACAGAGAGACAGACACACAGATGTACCGAGCTACAGATAAACACGTAAAACTTATAACACTCCTCTTTTTTGGCTGGCGGGGTTAAACAATTAAGGGCCGATTTTTCAATCCTCAGATACAATTTATCTGCCCTATAAAGTAGTAATATACTTACTGCCAAATTAAAATAAACTATAATCCTTCAATTATGAATGAAGTATTGATACAATTTTATTTTAGTCGCACAATAACTTATCAGACTGATATGTTTTATCTGACGATTGAAAAAACGGCCTTAAGCAAAATTAGTGAACCAAGCGGATTGACGAGTACAGTTTTCTGTGCAACTATTGTTTTGTTTACATCGATGAAAAAAAAGGTAGGTATCTATGCTTTTATGGGGCAGAGCTGTTATTATTTGCTTGTTTTTTAAGTATTTGTAAGTTTACCAGCAACATCAAAACTTACAAATTCTACGTAGGTACACAGTTTTATCCATAAATTAATAGTAAAAGCTTAAAGTTAGGCGATCAACCTTGTCGATGCTAATGAACTGAGTAGACGGAAACGGAAATTATAAGAAGGAAATGGAAGTTAATAGTCGGAAACGGAAATTACGAAAATGTATTCCAGACTTCAATATTCTGTGACATAACACAAATTGTGCTTATAGGCTTGTGCTATAAAAGCAGAAATATGTCAGTTCAGCTTGACTAGAAAGTATTCTGTGCCTCGATCACTCTTAACTTTTTGAAGGAGGCTATGTTCTATCCCTTTAGGCCCGCTCTCCATGAATAGAATAAAATAGAAATAATTTCTTATAAGGTACAGTATTGTCAATTTCAGACGTACAATATTCTGGATGATAGTGTATTTGTCGCAGCCAAATGGTCAAATTAGCCGGTTAATTAAACGGCTAGCTACTTAAGCAGTTATTTAATTAAAAATTGGCCAAATTCATGAACTTTGAAAGTAAAGTCAAATGAACGATATTGCCTCGAGTCATAATGCTAATCTAAACTAACCGAATAGAAACCTAATGCAAACTATTATTATACTTTGAAGTTATTGTGGGTAGGTTAGCATTGGAACAATGTGTGGAAGAGCTGCGTAAACTCGAGGCAATATCGTTCTTTCAACATTACTTTAAAATCTTATGAAACTGGCAAATTTTCAACTAAATAATTTCTCAAAAAGCTAGCCGTTTAGTTAACCGGCTAATTTAACCATATGGCTGCGACATATTCATTTCGACTAGACTTGAGTAGAGTCATAGTAAAAATAAAGAACGCGCCACGAACGAAATTAAGTCTATGCGATTCTGTTATTAATTTTATTAGTGGTATTGTTATATTATTTTGTTTGGATATAGTGTACCTATCGTTTATTGTTATTATAATTCTGTATGTTAAATGTACCTATTATATCTAATCTATGAGCCTCTGTAGCCTGATACAAATAAATAACACTCTAACCTACTTATATACTTATGAGTAACAACGTTTGTAGTTCCGCTGATAATCACAGAATCTAAAAGATTCATTGGCTGAAATCACGATGAAGAACATGGCTGACTGCCATGTTAATACGCTGTCACCTGTATAGTTAATTTTTTCGCCGCGGAGTCATTTCGTAGCGCGTACGGCGTACTTAAGGGGCCTCTTAACCAGGAACTTCAAGATAATAAGCAAAGAGTAAATCCAACGTTAAATCAAAATCACTTTCCACGATCATTGTGCAGTTATCAACCTTACGTTTTCGCACAACTTGTGCGATTATTTTTTAAATTCCCTGTGGCTAGCCAACCAAGCAAACAACAACAGAACCAACCTTATATTTCTATCTACGTTACATTGCTTTTTTTATTCTGTGCCGGCCGGGCTCGGATTGCGGGTGGACGTGTGTGTTTATTCCGTGTTATCGCATGAAATTATAAATTTTTATAGCATATAAATTGCTGTTTTTATCGAATTTAAGTGCAACATATTACGTTCTCTATATTTCCTGGGCTAAGATAATTATTAAACCTTTAAACATGTCTGTAATGGGAATAATAGCTCCACAGCTATCATGCCGCAATTTCGGTAAACTGAGTGCCGCGTTGGTTAGTGGAAAATACAATAGGAATTACTTCACTTACACCCAAGAGTTGTCGCAGCCTTTGGACAGGAAACCTGACCGTGTGTCGGCGAAGGAGGCATTTGAAAAATGTCTGAAGTCCGGTAAGAATACCTTGTTTACTATTATGTCCTTGTTTTCATTGTGTAACTACACCTAGGTCTAGTTTAATGTTATCAATTTGCTATGGTTGGGTCATTCATTACAAGGCTAAAAGGGAACTCGCTGGTATGTAGGGTACAGAATGGTCCGAAGTTCAAACCAATAAATTATTCACCATTTCATTTGTCTCTGCAATTTGAACCTTGATGCTTTACTGATAATGTTTAGATTATGTATTCGCTCCGCCACTGTTAATAATATCCTAATCCAAACATTTTAGTCGAAATAAATTACATACCAAGTATTTGAAGCTCTACTAGAAAAACTCATTGCTTATTTTGTGCTGATCGGATAGTAGAAATGTGAAAAAAATGTTAGTGAAATCTAACATAGCCTCCTCTGATTTACTTTGGCAAGTGTTTAGCATAGTTGACAAGTAAAGTTAGCAACTACACCAGAGTAAACCAATCAGGCAGTTGCAACTCTGTACAGCGAACTGTAACTGTCCTTGACCATCAGACCATTATTAGATCTAATCTTGTTCACCAAAGATCAAGTTTTGTCAAAGATAAAGCTTCTAAAGATTTGTATTTTTGTAGAGGTCAAATGAAAGACTATTTTATTGTCTAAAACCTACCATTATTTTATTGTTATCTTGGCTAAATGTAGATTTGGGTAGATTAGAAGCACTTCATAGTAATATTTGTATGCCGCAACCACAGAGAAGTTATCATCATCTCGGCGTTAATGTCCCAGTTATGCTCTCATGCACGGGGGCTGGGGTCTGCCTTAGAGTAGGTACTACTAATGTAATGTAACAGTAAAATATCCCAGGGTCGTCCCCCTTGGCCATGATTTAGGATTGGGCAGGCAGGTAATTACGGTGGAACGACTGCCATCTGACCTCCGAGACCCAGCTACCTAGGGAACCTGACAAGATTAGAGCATGGTTACACATTCAGTACATGGTACAAGTCATTGGTGGCAGTGGGATTTGAACCTGGTAGCTCTTGCTTACGAGTCGAATACCTTTACCACTAGGTCACCCAGGCTCAACTACTTAAGAAATAGTACAATAGAGACAATACTGAGTTTACCAGTAGCCACATAAGTGCCTTATGCTACTATTCAAAAATAAGACAAGGTAACTAATCTATTCAATATTTAAAAAATTCGAAGTAAAGTATAATATTAATATGATACAATGTGCAAAACATTATACACAAAATATTTTTTGTGATGATTATTGGTTCATTAAATTTGGTTCAATTTCTGATATATTGGTGACTGCAACAACTTTGCAATGGGGCATGTGGTCTATGAAGAATCTTTTCACTGTTATCTTACAATAATATAATAAGAGGTATAACGTAAATGCTAGAAATATTACAATTAGGCATGGTAAAAATATTATCATGCCATGAAATTTATATAACACACTTGTTTTTATAGTCTCTGCCACACCCACCATTTTTTATGAGCCGATTTAAATTTGGATGAAGTTCAAGGATGTTGTATTTAATGTTATCATTTTCATAATGTTGTTTGCTAGCTAGAGGTACCTATATAAATACTTATTAAATTAAAAACTTTTGTCTGTAACTACTTTAATTATTATTAATAATAATAAGTGCACTTGGACTTTGACAGAAATGTAGACTTTGGAATGTAAATAAAACAGAGGTAGTATCTACACTTATCTGTGTAATAAATGTTTGTACATAACCAAAGTCCAACAAGATTAGGTATTTTGACCCATGGACTTGTTTTATCACAGTTCTCAATTTAATTTAGTCTACATTAATTGTTGTTGCTATTCAAAAAGACTTGTTTACTAGAACACGTTAGTTATTTTAAACAGAATGGCAATATTTTTCTTATCTTATTAGTATCCGACTGAACAATCGGCTTTAGCTAAGTTCGGCCAAAATATCGCCTTCAGTTTCTGCTTATATACATTTTTTTACTAAATACGCCATCTTCATAATAGATAATTGAAGAGGCTACTGTGTAACCTCTACATTTCCCAGTTAAACCAACGTCAACCAACACCATACGCCCGGGTTTACGCAAAGATTATGCATGTGGTCTTCTAGTGTAACTGACTCACGTATGGGCACAGAATATGAACATTTTGACAATCCCCATACAACACACAGGAGTTGCAGCGGTGGAAATGAGTGGTGCTCCTAATAAAACCCCATACAAAAGCTAAAATTCTCTGATAAGTCTCTCTCTGCACTGGGCCCCATATGTGGTTCCCGGACATGTGAAGCTCGCCTGCCGGGACTCAAATGTGGTACCCAGGACTGTGAAAGTGATAATACTGGAGCAAAGCCCATATGCAGTAAGCTATAGCTATAGTTAATAGGTAGACGTATTTCTAGGTATTTGGTAAATATGATGATAAGGTTTCATTTCGTGTAGAATCGCAATCAAACGATAAATTTTCTGTTATCAATGCACATGAAATATAAAAAAAATTATTACTTGAATGCAGTAGTTTATAAAATAGACAATAACATGTAGGTATGAGTCTTGGATATTACAATGTACAAAGTTGAAGTTGAACTGGCGTAAAAGATAAATAATAATCCTATAGTAATAAAATTATGGACATGATTAGATATATTACATACTCAAATAGAAAATTATACATCAAAGGAACTAATTTTAATGTCCAAAGTACTGTAGGTACTAACCTTGTCGACTGTTGTTCATACGGTAGGATATGTAATATTTTATTCCGTGTTCTGACGTAGCGATGAACGGCAGGTCTTGTCCATGGTCCGGTGCTGAATGCAGTCGCGCTAAAGCGCTGAAGCAGGCGGCATACTCTTCCTGGGCTGATGCTCGAGCGCATGTCTCCGGATAGTCGCAAACTGAACAGAGTCTTTAACATCACCGCCAAGTCTCGCAAAAGGACGCTACGCAGGATTCGATTCGACCATATAAGCCGGATTGAAGCCAAACTAGCCTCTACTCTTTTGGGAGTAAGACGTTTTGGTCCTTGGCAAAAGCGGTCGAATTGAGTTTTAGTCAGTTTTCGTTACCACCGTTGCTGAAGCTAGATGGAACATTGGCACCTGCTGCGGAGGAGAAAACAAATTTGCTTGCTTATCTTTTCTAAAAAGAGGCAATGGCGCAGACCCTGCCAACACCTCCATACTCTGTAAGATTATGGAGCGTGCACTGAACAACAAATTCCTTGCGCATCTTGAAGGTAACGATCTCCTCAGCGATCACCGGTAATGACCCGCCGTGACCGGTCTTCCGGTGTATGCCACATCTTATGGAGTGAGGCCATTAGGAGGCATGGCTGTGTCTCTTGATATCTCCAAGGCCTTTGACAGGGTTTGGCACGCAGAACTTCTAAGCAAGCTTTCCTCATTTAGTATTATTTTTTTTATCTTAGACAAGACAAGCATTCCTATTGACTTTTTGTCCTGGATATCAGATTTTCTGAGTGGACGTTCAATCCGTGTCGTTATCGAGTTACTCGTCGATAACGACACGGATTGAACGTCTAATCTTCATGCTATCGATGCGGGAGTTCCTCAGGGGTCGATTCTATCCACGACTCTTTTCCTGCAGCATATTAATGGTCTGCTTGTACCCGGTACCTTTGGGTACGCAGACGATACCACAGTAACGGATAGATATCTGTCAGAGGCAAAAGCCAACAGGGACGATATTCAGTCTTGTCGAAAGACCATGGTTGGTCGTTTGGACGAAGCTGTCAAGGCAGTCTCTGATTGGGGCGAAGCAAATCTGGTGGCATTCAACGCAACCAAAACAATGGCGGGTTGTTTTCCGTCAAACGGAGTCCACCGAACTCCGACTTTTCGGGATATTCCTTTGGAAATTACCGACAACCTACAGCTCCTTTGTGTTGATTTATCTACCACCCTCAACTTTGGTCAGTATATCGAATCCAAAGCAAACAACCTACAGCTCCTTTGTGTTGACTTTTCTACCAATCTCAACTTTGGTCAGTATATCGAATCCAAAGCAAAGACGCAGCAGAAAACTCGGTGTCCAAAGCAGTTGCTTCAGTTATTTCAAGCACAAGTCCGATTATGCGTGGAGTACTGCTGCTACCTTTGGAATGGATCAGCCAAATACCAACTAGCCGCTTTAGATTCGGGGGAAAACGTGCAAAGCAGATAATTTGTGACCCGTAATAAATGCTACAGAGCCTCGAGCATCGGCGTAGGGTTGCACGTCTGATGGTCTTCTATGGGTTTCATTGCGGAGAGTGTGCGAAGCAGTTGCACAACCTCGCTTCGCCGGCCACTTCCCGTCATCGGGAGACGCGCTCCGGGCGAACGCTTCATCCTTATGTCGTGGATTTTCCAGCTATCCGCCGCTTTGGTTCAACCTTTATAATGCGTACGACTAAGGACCATTCCTTAGACCAATACGTTGCCTCCGAGTGTGTTTCCTGATCTGGACGCCTTCAAGGCTAGTGTGAATAGACTGTTCCTAGACAGGCAAGCTCCATTTTCGGCCGCATCGTTACTAACCACCAGGTGAGATGGTGGTCAAATGCCTGGCTAGTCTAATAAAAATAAAATCTATCGGTACATGTGGGATTAAACCACTACTCTAACACCCAACCTCACCTGCTCGTAGGCCAAGGGCCAATATCTCGAATTCAGGATTCTTACTGAGCTCATATTGTGTTATTCTGAGGGTCAGTCATGTGTTGGTCTATCAGACTAGCCCTCCAAAGGATAGGGTACCTTTGTAAATTTAAACAAATTTGTCTCATGTTTGTACATGAGTTTATTTTTATGTATTTATTGTCAAGGTTGTTCTAGACTAGACGTCGATATGAGTCGTGACCCTCTATGTATGTCAAAAATCGTGATGCAGTTATCGCAAACGCTCAAATCGTACTCCCTCTTTACCGACCAGTTCCTCGTAAATAATTTCGTTTCTGTAAGAAATGGGCGTGCAAACACTTACCAGCTTGCTATGTAAACATGAGTTGTTATGTAAACATGCCGCAGCGGCTGATACGCTATCTATTTATTGTGCTTAATTGTGGGACAATATACTCCACTGTCGTCATTGTTTGCGTACAATGTGGCAAACTCGGTATTTATGTGAGCAATTATGCCCTATTAATCTTAGCTTGACATATCGCTGTACTGGGAGGCGACGCATATTACAGTACAGTCGCCCATGGACATTACTAAAAAGGTTACCGCATTAAGGCATTGTAATTATGTTAAAGTTCTCCCCATTTTACATACTAAAACCGGAGTCTTAAAGAGCGTAACCCGCCGTAAGGCCGTTACGTAATACGTCAAAAAGCTCCCAATTTGATAACTAACCTACATTGGAGGTTACTGCTTCAAATATGATAGGCCAAGAAAACCATGTACCAATTTGAAGACCGTTCCTGTCCCCGGTTTAGATTTTATGCGTTTTGTCGGTGCAGAAGTTGCTTAGATACTTAATTTCTTCACCGCCATAACGCGTTTTTAAGACTCTGGTTTTACTATGTATAATGGTGAGAACTTTAACAATATCACAATGCCAAACGGTAACCTTTATTAGTAATTTTAATGTCCACGGGCGACTGTACTAATCTCTTCTCTCATTGCACAAGAATGAACCGTATGACGATGATACCACGAGTCACATTATTAAGAAGTCGTTGACAAATGAGTGGCCTATTTGAAGTAAATAGCCGTCATGTACCAATGACTCTTTTCTGACATATGTACATCAGTTGAACACTAGAAACCTGAACATTGAGGCGAGTGTATGTGTAACCATGATCAAATCTGGTCAGGTTCCCCTGTCAACAGGGTCACGGAGGTCAGATAGCAGTCGCTCCACTGCAACTACATGAACTGCCAAATCCTGAATCATGGTTAAGGCGGCCCCGGAGCCTCGTGCGCGATTGCACAACCGGGACATTAACGTCAAGTTGATTATTTTTTATTTATTGTTTCAATCCACCAGTGGACTGTTGCTCTATTAATGACAAAAGCTTCTCCCACGTACACAAAGGTTGCGAAATGAGCTCTCTGGAGAGTTTTCCTTTCTAGAAAAAAACGTTTCTTGCTCGTACTTTTTCGGATGTGGAATGAACTTCCAGCCGCTCCTTTTGACTATGACGTGGGATCGTTCATGGGATATATTAGAGATCTGCTTAGAGGCGGGAAAAGCATTGGAAGCGCTAGATAAAATAGGCTGCTCCAAGACGGGCATGCTCCATCATCGGCCGCATCGTCACTTACCAACAGGTAAGATGACGGTAAAATGCCCGTCTTGTCTAATATTAATAAAGCGCCCCTGGTGTTGCTGATGTCCATAGGCAGCGTGACGACTTTCCATCACGTGGCCTCCTTGCCTGGTTGTCTGCCGTATTACATAAAAAAAGCTTGTTCGTCACCGTACTGGTATTCAAAGCAATGACGAATCTCTCCCCACAGGCCAGACGGTGTTCGCGCAAGGTGCCGCCGCGACGCCGACGCCGCTGCTCGACGCCATGACGGCGGTGGGCAAGGCCGGCAGCCTGCGGGACATCAAGGTGGTGCATATGCACACCGAGAGGGAGGCCGCGTACACCGCGCCGGAGTGCAAGGACATATTCCGGTGAGTCAACCACGTCTGTTCGTAACAAAATCTTGCAAGTTAGATTTGGTTTCCGATTTAGCTGAAATTATGAACGCTCGTTCAATGTTAAGATACCATCGAGCTGATCTGAAGATGGAGACTGAAGGTGGCCATATTTATTAATTTATTTTGGCAACTTCTCTCCCACTGCAGGGCAAAGGCCTATCCATCTTCCACGACCTACGATCGGATGCTAAAATGGGCATAGGAACTCTTAAACTATGCGTGGTAAACCCATCGAGTTTGGGCTCGTTTGATTAGTCTTGATGAATACTGTGACTGATCATAGAGAACGCGCGTTGTTTAAACGTTTTTTGACATTGGGGCCTTCGAGAAACGAGCCTTGTTGCGGGCAACGCATTCGTTGTCGACCGACCTGTTGTTGCGGATGTCCATGGGCGATGGTGGTCACTTGCCATCAGGTGACCTGCTGCTCATTTCCCCCCCCCCCCCCCCTGCTACAAATAGGTACCCCTTTTAGGTGTTGATCTGAACAGCCAAAAACAAAACAGTTTCAGGCGCGCTAATGTTGGGAATTGTCTCACAATTGAAAGCTACGTTACATGTTACTATATTTTACATCAATAAATAAATAAATAAACACAAAACAAAACAATACATCAATGGATGTCGCAATTTGTTAGGGAGTTACATATTATTTTACTACACCCAAAAGGTCGGGTGTCTGACCTTGTTTGAGTTCAATGTACTTACGTTTTATTTTGTAGAGGTGAACTTCAAGATACACCAAGGTGACATTGAATAAGATAAACGAAAACTTAGGCAGTCGTGATAGCTAAGTATTGATCCTGCCTGCTAATCTTGTGGGTACGATCCTCACGCAGCATCTATCGTATCGTTTTCAGAATCACGTTTGAATTAAATATTTTTGTTGGGTCTGGGTTACTAGTGGAGATAGTGTTGTGAGAATATGAAGGTTTTGTGTTACCGCTAACTGTCGATACATGTGTGATAACTTTAATTTTTTCCGATCTTATAATTCCTACCCTCGCCGACAACGGCGACGGCAGGCAGAGTCAGAGCGTGTCCGATTATGCTAGTGAGAGCCAGACCGCGTCCGAAAATGTCAGACAAAGCCGGACTGCGTCCGACAATGCCTACCGCACCACACATTCAGGCCCTTCCATACACACAATTTTACGTACAACCTGACTATATATAGTGCTATAACTCTGTTGAACAGAAAATGGACATCTGCGTTTTCTTTTGCCAACCAATCTTATTGACGTATAAGATTTTTGCGAGATACCTCACATACTTTGCCTAGGTGCAGCCTCTATCGAATGTTTTATATCGCAATGTGTGAAACTTTTTAAATCAGTTTTAGTGCACTAGGGGGTAGTGGTATTGCAAGATTCCATGGGTTATGGTAACTGCTTACCATCAAGCGGGCCGTACGAGCTTGTATGCCATTATTCTCCACTATTCATATGCATCTGTGGGCCACAATCCTTTCCTTAGCTGGTCTAGATCTTGTATCAGTGAAATGAGTGGACTGTATTCTTTTCAACACTGGTTCTTTCTTCATAGATCACACTGCAGATACACACACAACAACACAGATAGACACAGTACAATACAAAAGACTACACAATTGAATATAATGAATATTTCAAGTAATGAATGTACTGATTCCAGAACAGCTGATGTGTAATGTCACGACCGGTATGACCGTTGAAGGTCATTGCACTATTTAAAAATCCCCCCTCTACACCCGCGGTTGCCCGCCGAAGACGTTTCTTTTCACGAACACTCTCTACATAATGCCCCTAATGAGAAGTTTTCCAGTAGGTATTGTCAGTTGGTTTGAAAAAGCATCAATAGATGGCGCTCCTACAATTTTGGTAATCTTATTTTAATCAGTATGATGGTGGCAGTGATTTCATGCAGAAAACGAATCCTAAACTTAAAAATATTTTTTTATTAATATGAACATAACTGATAAAGGTTGAACGAAATGTACAAAGAAATATTTATATAAGTCGGCACAATGTTCCATTTTTATTACAACCTCTAAAATGGTTGAAAACTGTTGTCAAATACAATATTATCCAACACAACGTACCCAGTGTTTATATCCTCTTTCCTAAGAACATATTTCAAGCGATTATCAATTACCAAAATTGTTGGGGCGCCATCTAGTGAGTGGTTAGGAATGCTTTAGATACCTATTGGATAACTGCTCATTGATCGATCAAATTCAGCCGATATGTTTTTGGCGAAAAACACATAAACTTGATCGCAATAAAAACGAAACAATAAGCAGCGTAATATTCACTAGCGGCTGATATAATCGAAATGATAAGCTTATCACACTGCCATGGCCTTATGTAATTGATACCTAGATCCTTCAGAGTTTGGTATTTAATATTGGAGGTGTTAGGTGGTGTTACCATCGGTGTCTAATCAAAAGCGTCACTGGACGCGTGCCAAATAAAATTGCTACAATAACATCTGACGCTACGCTTGAGTATTTTGGTTCTAATGTGTTTGTGTTTATCTGAAATGCATCTTTATTTTTGCGAAAATAAATGCTGTCTCTATTTGTATACTAGTGGACCCATTCGCGTGACGTCCTAGAACTAGATCTACTCTACGCCTACCCTACACCTTCTTTGTCCCTACCTTGTTTTTCTTGCATCACTTCTTGAACTTTCCTCTTGAATCACTCTATCTGATGAATACACAATAAACACGGCAGAAATTGAAATGATGAATTTCAATTTCTGTTACGGGTCTGGGTGTTCTATGTATAATAAGTATGTATTTAAAAAAAAAAAAGGATTTAAGTAGTATATCAGTTATCTAGCACCCATAGTACAAGCTTTGCTTAGTTTGGGGCTAGATGGCGCTGTGTGAATTTGTCCACGAATATTTATTATTATTATTATTTATTTATCTATAGTTGAAAACAAATCCATTGCGTAGTATATCTCCAAATCATATCTAAGCGTACAGATACATAGGGACAGACGGCGGGAAACGACTTTATGTCTACTACCGAGCACATGCCTCCCCTATCCTTCCTATTCTTGAGACTGGTAAGCAATAGCAACGTGTGGAAGAATAGCATGACGACCTGAGTGGTTCAGTTGGGTAAGAAGCCGATCTGCCACGCAGAGGCTCGATTACCGGCCGGGCAGTAATTGAAATGATGAATTTTGATCTCCGTTACGGGTCTGGGCGTTATATGTATAATAAGTATATATTTAAAAGTATATAATTAGTTTATCAGTTTCGCACTTTCGGGCTAGATGGTGCTGTGTGAATTGCCTAAACATATTTATTTATAGCAACTAGTTTCAGCAATATGCATTTTACCGATTCACAATTTTCTCAGTGTACATCATTTGTACATACTCCACACCCACACCCCATTCTATAAACAAGGAAACAACGTAGTAAATGACAAAATCAATCATTCTCGTGTTACACTTTGACGTCAGTGTCTACGCAAATATAGCCTTGATTCGCTAATAAAACCCGAATCACGAGCAACTGGTTTCCTAAGCTGGGTGAGATTGTTTTTAACCCCCCACCAAGGGGAAGGGGGGGGGGGGTTATAAGTTTAACGTGGCTCTGTGTGTCTGTCTGTGGCATTACAGCTCCCGAATGGATGGACCGATTTCGATGCAGTTTCCTATATTAGAAAGCCAGTTTAATCGAGACGCTTCTTATAATAGGACCGCGATAAGTCCGTATTGACAGACAGTAGTAAAAATTATAAAATGTGGATATGGCAATAATTTGGGGATAATCGTTCTTGTCAGTCCTTCTTGTAAACATCCAGTTATTTGGCTTGAACTTGTACTTTAAGTTTGTCTAAATTATTAGTCAAGCTGAACATTATCTCTCGCATTTCATTGTTTTGCCCATTATTTAATAATATTTTTCATAACTCACGAAAATAAACAACCCTATAGAAATCAAATTGTTTGTTATGACTTTTATGAATGACGTTCTATGACGTTTAAAAACTTGGCATAAGTTGCCATACAGTTTTTCTTTAAATTTTCGATTTGGACTTAGCGTCTTATTATATTATAGCTTTATTTCGTTATAATCGGTTCAGTAGTCACTATCACTACATATAACAAACTAATGAAGTATGGGCCTGTATACTTAGTTGTAAACATTCTTTTGTAAAATGTTGCCTGAAATAAAGAATATATTATTATTATTATATTATAAAACAGTCCCACGCCGCGTCTGTCTGTTCGCGATAAACTCAAAAACGAATGCACGGATTTTCATGCGGTTTTCACTAGAATATAGGAAATTTCTTCATGCATGCATATTATTATAGAGTAACCCCAAGAAAACTCGGGCGAAGCCGGGGCGGGTCTCTAGTTTAGAAAAATATTTGAGTTGTAATTTTGATTCGGGGCTTCCCGATGTTTTCTGTCGGATAACTTAAAGACTGAGGTCACCGTAGGTTATTCTACGTTATCAAGAAAAAATCCACTTTGTATTTTATTTTATTTTATTTACGGAAAGCCAATAGCAGTTGTTACAATAAAAACAATAATAGCATTACATAGCCAATTATAGGTTTCCACTGATAAAATTACAATGGATAAAAAGAAGTACAACAGTTGAGACACAACAACTTAAGCCTTAAAATTATGTTTGCTTGACTCAATTAATCAAATTACTTACGTTACAGTCTGTTAAAGTAATACTTAAGCACACGATTTCTCGCCGAGTCACAACTTATATTGAACATGTCAAGATCAACAACAAAGTTGTCAAAATTTGACAAGACGTTAAAATTTTGAGCTTGTAGCGATAGTAGACGTTTAGGAGACCCACAAAATGTTGGTCTGCCCGTGCAGAACCTGGCACAATAACATTTTTAACTAACTTCGACTTTACTTAGCGAAGGTAGAGCTCGTCTAATCTAAAATGACGTGCCCCACTATCGCATTAACTCACACAAGCAAGTTTAAAATATGGACGCAATACATATACAAATGCCGTTGTAATTGGTCATTCAGTTGCCGGTGAGATTCAAACGTAGGAGCACGCGTCGTTCATTGGCTCCCCACACAGATGAAGTGTCGTTATCAATATTTGCACTCACACATCGAAATCAACTAACTAAGTAGTGGGGCGCGTCATTTTAGACTAGACGAGCTCTACTTACATATCCTATTGTGTGGGTTCTATAAGTAAACAAACTGGTCTGCCTCACATTTTCGTGGCAGTTTCGCTTTTTAGCCACATTATAGTCACCATGGATGTGTAACCATGATCCAATCTGGTCAGGTTCCCCTGGTAGGAGGGTCATGGCGGTCAGTCGGCAGTCGCTCCACTGTAATTACCTGACCTGCCAAATCCTGGATCATGGTCACGGCGGACCCCGGGCCCTCGTGCGCGAGAGCACAACCGGGACATTAACGCCAAGATGATTTTTATTTATAGTCACCAAAAAGAAAATTGACTTTGATAGAAAACTAAAGAAAACCAATGTCACCCTCGCACCCTATTATGATGAAGAGTTAAAAAAATTAAATTACGGGAGATACTTTTTATGTACATATGAGGCAAAAGTGTATTATTTGACCAAATGGCTCTAATTCGCTCAAAATGATAGATATGTAGATGATCAAAGATTATCAGCAATTATCTTGTAATATGTACTAAAACCCCCTCCGACTCTGACTATTCTTTGTACGCAACTGGTTGCGAATGAGGAGTTTTCCAGTAGGTATTGTCAGTTGGTTTCAAAAAGCATCAATAGATGGCGCTTCTACAATTCTGGTATTTTTTTTTTAAATCTGTATGATTTTGGTAGTGATATCATGCAGCCATCTAATACTAAACCTAAAAATAAAATGTTTATTAATATAAACATAACTTTTAAAGGTTGAACGAAATGTACCAAGACATATTTTTAAGAATAGGCACTATGTTCCATTTTATTACAACCTCTAAAATTGTTGAAAACTATTGATAAATACAATATTATCCAATACAACGTACCTAGTGTTTATATCCCCTTTTCAAGCGATTATTAATTACCAAAATTGTCGGGCCGCCATCTAGTGAGTGGTTAAGAAAGCTTTAGATACCTATTGGAAAACTCCTAATTATATCCGAGGAAACTGTTGCCACTGTATTGCTAAATTATTGTCGATTAGGTTATAAATTGTGTCATGTAAGAAGAGACTTGGCGGGTCACGTGGTTCGACTTGCGCAGTAGGCAATTACCTGCGCGAAATCCCCTCTACTGCCATTTGACAAGTCTCTTCTTTCATAACGCGGATTATACTATATTTTCCAACAGTAACTTGACCCAAAATATGGTAGGATACTATATTATATAGTAGATTTGGCAACCCTAGTGACAACGCACCTGCGGCTGCATTTTCGTCACATGATACCTAAATGCTTGAATCGTAGATGTTACAACTAGTGTCAAATAAGAAGAGACTTGGCGGGTCACGTGGTTCGACTTGCTTAGAAGGCGATTATCTGCGCGAAATCCCCTCTACTGCCATTTGACAAGTCTCTTCTTTCATGACGCGGATTATACGCGCGAAAGTTACCTATTCTATCAGGTAGCCTGTGTACACGTTTGTTACTAAATAGCATAAAAATGTACGTAGATAAGATTTATCAATCGAGTGCTATGGGTTCCCTTATCAACAGGCAGGGGCGAAACCGTGAAGATATGCTGATCTCTTAAAGATTCGCTTTGATAAATAGAAAAAACTGTTAATATTCCGTCGACAGACTTATTCGTGAGTGCGGATAAGTTTTTGTTTGACCTTTTCCTTATCGTGTTAGCGATGTTGTATGGCCCAATTCACTGTGGATTCACAAGTATCCACATATTAGCGGTTGTCGACTGCGATGCGGCCTTGAGTGTAAACAAATAAAGCTAGCTAGCTATTAGTAGCTGTTTTTATGACACTGTTTTTAAACCTGTCCGGGGTGGATAACCGGATATGGGTGTTTTTGCGAATAATGGTATGTGTTATGTAATTTAATGCGTTGTCATCGGTTCAGCAGTTGTTATCATCATATAACAACTGATGAATTTAAAGCGTCGGTAGCCGGGCGGCCCCGCTGCAGCCATGTACCAATGACACTTTTCTGTGTTATGTACGTACATTAGTTGAATACTAACCGATGCTCTTACGGTGAGGGAAAACATCGTGTTGAAACCTGAAAATACAGGCAACTGAATTTGTAACCATGATCCAATCTGGTCAGTTTCCCCTGATAGGAGGGTCACGGACGTCAGATGGTAGTCGCTACACTGTACTTACCTGATCGCCAAATCCTAGGTCATGGTCAAGGCGGCCCGGGCTTTCGTTCTCGAGAGCACAACCGGGACATTGACATTAACGCCAAGATACTTATTATTATTAACAACTGATGACCTTACCACTGAATTACCACCTTTTGTGGGTCTCCTAAACGTCTACTATCGTTACAAAGTGGAATTTTTCTTGTACTCGATTACATAGGATAACTTACGGCGCCCTCAAAGTCAACGCAAACGGACAGCTAGTACCTAAGTAGCTACCTTATATGCTCGAAATGTATGCTTGCCTGTTTGTCTGCCATATAACGGCAGACAAACAGGCAAGCGCAGGCATGCGGGCCACCTGATGGAAAGTGGTCACCGCCGCCTATGAACATCAGCAACACCAGGGGAGACACCAATGCGTTGCCCGCCTCTGAAGAGACCTCCAATATACCTCTTGAACGATCCCATGTCATAGTCCAAAGAAAACACTGTGGCTGGGAGCTCATTCCACATCCACTCATTTCACCAAGTATATACTAACTAATCACAAACCGTGACCCCACCGAAATCCCTGAAACGCTATCTGTACAGGGCAAAGTGTGAGCGTGTAAAACCCAGTTAGTGCCGAGATCACGAACTGAGAGTGCGCGCGCACAAGCGAATTAGCGGGCGCGATTTGGCTGGTGATAGGGTTGCCACCTTTTTTAGTTGAAAAATAGTATTTTTTATTTTTAGTAGAAAAAATATATAGTATTTTTAGGAACTTTAGTTAAAAATATAGTAAACATTTATTTATATTATTAGGTGCTTATTAATTTTTCCATATCTATATTTTTGGTAGCTTTTGGCTTTGACCAACATGTGGAACAATGTGGTTTCTTCTTACCACTATAGAAACAAGGCGTTCTAAATCTCTCCGTGCTACGCTGGGGAAAAAGTTAAAAAAGTTCGACAGTTGTGGTATCGATCAAAATATCGTACTCTTCGTACTAGGTATATTGTTTTTCTATAATCTATAGATCACAACTGTTTAAATTATATTACGATACTATATGTATATTATAGTACGGGTGGCTACCCTATCTAGTGACGTCACGGGGTCAACGCTCGCTTTATGGCATCCCGTGTTTTATGCACTGCACATGCGTGTCGAGCAGTACCTACAACTTATTCGCGGCCAGTGTAAGATGAGCTGGCATCTCTATGAATGGTCATACGAAACGGAGACGAAGCGATCCAAGGACGTAAGGGTTGACTGAGAACCGTGAGAAGCCTGTGGCTACATATAATTTGCATATTATGTTATTGTTCGGTTCCAAAGGAACTTCCAAACTGCTTGTCTGTTCAGGAATATAAATAATAATAAATTCCTTTCGTCTGACCACTAAATTTATTTATCTCCAGAGATACTTGGTCAGTGACCCGTATAATCTGGTTAAATTATCTCTGAAAAGGGAGAACTATACAGATACCAAATAATAATAATAACTTTCTCCTAGGTTGTGAAATGAACTAACTGGAGAGGTTTTCGTTGGAGAGTACAACATGGGAGTTCTTCAAGAAAGGGGTGATGAGGTTTTTGGGGTCGACAACGCGTGGGTGATGCCCCTTGTATTGCAAACGTCCATAGGCTGCGGCGACTGCTTACCATCAGGCAGGCCGTCGTAAGCTTGTTTGCTACCTTAGTGGTATTAAAAAAAAACAATCTATGAAACATCCACTGAAACTTTACTTGTTTCATTTGACCAACATACACACTCGTAAAGTTTCTGTTCTTTTATAATATAATAGAACACAAGTTTCATAGGCCGTGTGGTGTCCGGCAGAGTAGAATAGCACCAACCCCTTACACTCATGGGTGTCGTACAAGGCGACTAATGTTTTCGAGGCAAAAGATCAAGATTCTCCGTAGTCTGGAAAATGGGAAGCAGCATTTTCCATTGTTATATTTAAACACTGCGATCTCCAACCCGCCTGCCAAGCGTGGAGATTATGGCAATAACCTCCCCTTTCGTGGGAGAGGCCCTAAGTCCTGCAGTGGACTGTTACGGACTGTGATGATGAAGTTTCATAGACTGAATACGCAAACTAGGTAGCCACTATCCTTCGCTGCGGGCAACTGTAAAACTTATAGGTGTTCGAATCAGATAGAATGATGTATTTTCAAAACAATGTAACTAGAGTGGGTGGGGTAAAGTTGGAAGAATGATGTTTTTACAAAATAATGTAACTAGAGTGGGCGGGGTATAGTTGGATGTGCAGTTTGTACGTATTTAGCTCCGGTAGCAATGTATTATTACGTTTTCACGTATCGTCTTGCATCGCTGGAATAGCTTAGATCTGGCGCCATTTTTTTTTTTTGGCTTTTTCTGCTGGTTGACTGTTAGACAAAGCCTCAATGGCTTTAAGTCCGCCAATTGCTGTAATTTGTGCAATAAAATTTTTAAATAAATAAATAAATAAATTTTTTAAACCATTCGAATTGATTTCGCATGCGAATTATCTACCTAGCCCTTTCACACTCGTGGTAAGTTGCGACTAATGTGAAAGAGATAGGTTACTAGTTCGCATGCGAATCGAAAACGAAATAATAAAAAAAATACGGACTTTGATTCTGCAAGACTTGCCAGCGAATTTTAGTTTTATCTGTGATTTTATCATAGACTGTGAGAGGCCGTAGGCACAATAAAAAAATACTTTGTAGCAATAGTAGCCATTATGGAGACCCTCAAAACGACGGTCTGTCTGTGCTCAACATGGCACAGAAAAAAAGAAAACTGAGTATGTCTGAAAAGCGAAATTCCCAAGAGGATGTAAGGCAGACCGGTTTCTTTACTTATATAACCTACACAAGAGGATATGGAAGTACTATCGATACGTAAGCACTACAAAGTGAAATTTTTCTTGTACACTTTATTGTAGGGTAACCGACGGCGCCCTCATAATACAAATAACAGAGGTCTTACGCTGGGCACCCTGAGACTGGTCGTGTTAAACAGCCTCGGGAGCGGATTGTTATATTAATTTCAATTTATTGTATTTGTGGTAACACAGGTAAAAAGATGTTACATAATATATAGGTACAACTGTGACCTGCCATTCGGCGTACAAAATTACAATTATAAAGAAACATAAACACAATATCAAATACACACTAATAATGTCAAATGTCTAATACAGTTAAAATAATCATAACAACCTTAGTGACATACACATACTACAATTGTAATTAAAATAAATCAATGTCAAATCAATAAAACAGTAATATTAAAAACAAACACAAATCTAGATGTCAACATTATGTTAGATATGTATAGTATAAAAAAACTAAAATGAAAAGCTCTAATATTTAAAGATGGGCGCAAGAGTGTTACAAATGTATCTTTTGTATTTAAAAAAAGTTCTTCTACCGTGTACAACGCTCCGACCGACCTTCTTGTATTTAAAAAATGTTCTTCTACCGTGTACAACGCTCTTTCCACGAGATAATTGTGCAATTGTGTTTTAAAACTGTTCAGACTCTCGGCTTCTCGTATTATTTTCGGTATAGCATTATATATTTTTGGGTCCATTGCAAAAACACTTTTCTGAATTGTGATTGTCACTCCATGAAAGTACATTATTATTACTATGTAATCTTTGCCGTTATCAGAAGCTCGTTCTGCCTGAATAGGGCATCGACTACCTTTCACGAACGAAATGTAGTCGACCAAGTTTCGAGGTACCGAATGAAAAGGGCCACACGCAACTCGTCACATTCGTATGGTGTTAAAATCGCAATTGGACAGCGCCCTCTACTAGAAAAGCGCCCTCAGGGCTTATAATTAGCGAGGAACTTCTCACTAAATACGGTATTCCCCAAGGAAGTATCATGGGTCCGATATTGTCCATCATGTCAAAATTATCATCCGACATGGCTGAATTGAAAACTCAGAACCTCTCCATACAAAAATCAAATCAAGAAATCGAAAAATCCATTTCCTTCATAAATAGCCAGTACGAGGACATGAAACTACAGCTTAACTCGCTACAAAAAGAGAAGAAGGAATATTTACATACTATTAGCGAACTGGAAAAAAAGATTACGGACCTCCAGCAGTGCTCTCGAGGGTCATCTATCGAAATCCGGAACGTACCAACTCCCGATGATGAGTCTACATCCGATCTTGCCCAGATGGTTGTGAACCTCGGAAACGCTCTATCAACCCCAATAACCGGTGTCCGTGATATCTACCGGATCCCGGGTAAACCGGGGCCCATCAAACCAATAGTTGTAGAATTCACTTCAGTACAGGAGAAAGAGAAGATTATCTCAGCCGCTAAAACCTTTAATAAAACTCATCCAAATAAAGACCGCCTGAACACCACTCTTATCGGAATCAAGGACAACCCTCAACCCATTTACGTAGCGGAATACCTGCCGAGCTCCATCAAAAAGCTGTTCTATCTCACAAGAGAATTTGCAAAGCGAAACGAGTTCGAATTCTGCTGGTCAGCAAATGGCAAAGTGTTCCTTAGAAAAGAGCAGGGACAAAAATATATCATTGTCACATCGGAACAACATTTGATAGACCTACAACGGCAACAATGACTATTCCATGGAAACCGTTCGCCTTCACGTTTCACCCTACCTATGACGGCCTTTATGATAAATGAAATAGTTTTTAATTACAATTTATATACACTTCCCTACACTTTTAATTCTAAATTTCTAAATAAATATCCACTGTACACACTCTACATGCAAATATACACATACTCTCTCAGTCATTCCATATCACTAAAACGGTCAATTTTCCTCATAGTATCGTTGTGTTCCAATCACATTAGTTTAACTTTAATAGTAACGAACTTAACAAGCTTTCTTACCCATCATTGTTGTTCCTATCTCTCCAAAAATGATGAACCAAAATAAAATTAACTCTGAGCTCGATTCTCTCGATTTCTCCAACTCCTGTCAGTGCTCACCGTCAAAATGTGAACAGCTATTAGGTCCTTTCCGAAATAAGTCACTGAATATTTTACACCTGAATATCCGTTCTGTTAATAAAAATTTTGAACAACTAAGACTTCTCCTTGCTGACATAAAGGTTTCTTGTGACGTGTTAGTGCTGACAGAGTGTTGGCTTTCAAAATGCCCAAATATTCCACTGCTGGAAGGCTATAACTCGTACAGCACAACAAGCAACCTCAACCAAAATGCAGGCGTAATTATCTATGTTAAATCTTCCTTAACATGCGCAGTGAGTGAACCAGTTTTTAATTGCGCCGATTGCCTAACCTGTGTGGTTGATGGGAAACTGGCTATTATTGCAATTTACCGATCTCCATCATACTCCCGTCGGGAACAATTCGAGAAATTCCTTGATAGTCTTGACGAGGTTCTGGGGAAATTAAGTCCAATCAATAACATCATTCTCGTAGGGGATCTGAACATTGACATCACTCCTCTAAGTGACGACAACTTCGCCAATGACTATTTAATACTTAATGCTACTCATGCTCTATCACCCACCCATGTCTTCCCTACCAGATCTGGTAAATGTATTGATCACGTATTATTGAAATCGAAACTGATGTATAACACCCTAGTTCTAGACTCCCACGTCACTGACCACCTACCAACTATGATTTGCCTTCAATTAAAACATTACGGTTGTTGTAACAACCAAGTGAAATGTACTATAGATTCGTATGGCATAAGTTGTGAACTTGCAAATACTGATTTAACGCATATCCTACAAATTAATGATGCTAACTCTGCTACGGACTCTCTAGTTTCCACTCTGTCTTTTATTATTGCTAAACACACGAAATCTCATCCTACGCCTAGAAAGAATAAGATCCTCAAGCCTTGGATTACCCCAGGGCTACTCCGCTGCATCAATAATAGAGATCGTTTACATAGAAAGTCAAACAACTCGCCCAAAAACCAAATACTTAAAACAACTTACACTAGATACCGAAATTTCTGCAATGCTCTCCTGCGTAAACTAAAAACCGTGTATGAGAAAAACGAACTACTTAAAGCCAAAAACAACCCAAAAGCCACTTGGAAAACTATCAAGAGAATAACTAACACAGAGCGTACCCGCAATCTTCCACATGAATTACTACAATTTTCGGATAACCACAAATCGTCATTAAACGTTATTAACAATTTCTTTGTAGGGGTAGGTAAAGCCCTTGCTGATAAAATTTCCACCCGACCTACCAGCGACATCACTCCGTATCTCATGAACAAGAGTATACCTAACTCTATGGCAATGATGGACACTGATGATAAAGAAATAGAGACCATCATTATGAACCTTCGGACAGATTCTTCTACTGGCTATGACGGGATTTCTCCATTGATTCTTAAATCTAATCGCGAATTTTTAATCCCTATCATCACCCACATTTGCAATGCAGCCATCCGTACCGGAGTCTTTCCAAATGCCTTTAAGAAAGCCTTGATACATCCAATCCACAAAAGTGGTGACAAAAACATCATATCTAACTACAGGCCTATTTCCATTCTGTCCACCTTATCCAAGATACTCGAAAAACTCCTAAATAAACGCCTTATTCAATTTTTAAATAAAAATAACATAATATCGGACCACCAGTATGGTTTTCGTGCTGGTATCTCTACGGAAGATGCTGTAGTCGACCTAGTCTCTCATATCTCTAAAAAACTAGATCAGGGCTATAAATGTGTCAGTACTTTCCTTGACTTGCAAAAGGCTTTCGACACTGTTCATATACCAGCCCTACTTTCCAAGCTTTACGATGTTGGTATCCGAGGCGTAGCATACGATATGTTTAGGGACTATCTCAGTAATCGTTCTCAGACGGTCAAGGTTAACAATGTCTTGAGTGATGAAGCGCACATTGAGTACGGCGTTCCTCAGGGATCAATAATTGGACCTACACTGTTTTTGATATACATAAACCAGCTATGCAATATTAATCTCCCCAATTGCGCCATATTTACATATGCGGATGATACTGCCATCGTTATCCATGGATCAGATTGGGCTGAAATCAAAACCACTGCAGAAAACAACCTAAATATAATTAACGATTGGCTTATCCAGAACTTACTCACGCTAAATCTCTCTAAGACGTTTTTTGTCCCTTTTTCAATTCGAATTAACTCACAACCACCATCCAATTATAAACTCTGCGTCCACTCGAATTGTAATCGTGACAACAACTGTACTTGTCTCCCCATATCGCAAACCGAGAGCATCAAATATCTTGGCGTTTACATTGATCGCAATCTGAACTGGAAACACCAAATTCACATGCTTACAACTAGACTAAGACGTCTCATACACATTTTTAAAATGCTCAGACACTCAGCTGATCTTGGAACCCTAAATATGGTCTATTCCGCTCTTTGTATATCAATAATCACCTATTGCATACCAGTCTGGGGTTGTGCAGCAAAATCACATTTTATAAAGGTCGAAAGTGCACAGAGAGCGGTGTTGAAAATTATGCACTTTAAACCTCTCAGATTTTCCACCACGGAATTGTATTCAACCTACAAACATTTAACAATCAGACAGCTGTTTGTTTTGCGACTTATTACACGCAAACATCCTGAGGTTCCACCCCCAGATCCTTCGAAAAGGAAATCACAATATAGAGTCTGCCCCGTCCATCCACACAAAACTAAATTTTCCTCTCGACATTATCCCATCTCTAGCTCTATTATCTATAATAGTGTCAATAAAGTTTTGGATATTCACCAGCTTAATACGTTTGAGGTCAAATCGAAATTGAAAAATTGGCTACAGCAACTCAATTACGACGAGACGGAAAGCTTACTGCCTAACAGCTCTTGACCGTTGGTATATACATTAATTTACTTACACACACACGCACATACACACACATGCACACACATATCCACACACACGCGCGCGCGCGTGCACACATACACACACTCACACATACACACACTCACACACACCCTTACTCCTCCCTCACTCGTTTTTAAGTACATACATTTGTGACATAGCTCTATAAGTAAATGTGGTTATTAAACTTAGAATAATTAAATAGCTTCTACGGCAGAACACTGACATCCAAGATACAGGCTATGGCCTAGTTTGGATCTCAGGGTTTAAAAATAAATTTGTGCAAATAGTCTTAGCAATTTACACTAAGTGAACCCACTGTAACACTGCATTTGTACAAATCTTTCCTGAATAAATATATATATTTTTTTTTTTTTTTTTTTTTTTATTGTTCGTAATTTATGTCAATGAGTTATGCTCACTCCCTCTCACTTAAGTTTAAGGAATTGTAATGGGATCGTCGCCATATCAGCGCAATGGCAGTTTGATGCGTTTTAGGTATCTTTCTGGTTCTGCTACAATTAAACTGCCATTGCGCAGCTACTGCCATCCAATTACGATTCAATCGAGTTGAGGCTCATGTCCTTCCGAAAGCAGATTCCTGCCAGAAGCGGGTGTTTGATCATTTTACATGCGGTGACTGCCTGATCTGACCAGCACAATCCGTCAGCGAAAACCTGCGCCATCAGAACTTTATCCGTTTGTCAGCAGGGGAACCGCGTGGCTTAGGGCCAAAAGATGTTCGTAGGGCCCCACAATCCACTCTAAAATAGTCTCTATAGCTATAACAGTTAAGCTCCATTCTCGCAGGTCGGTGTCGCTGTTCATGGCGGCGAACGTGCGAAAAGCCGTGGCGGAAGGACGCTCCGACGCCATCCCCGTCTTCCTGCAGGACATCCCGAAGCTGTTCCACAGGAAGATCATTCAGCCTGACATCGCCTTGATCCAGGTGAGAATAGTTTCCAGTTTGATGGATAATGTAGCCAATGGCTGTGTGGTGTCCGGCAAAGTAGAATAGCACCAACCCCTTACACTCGTGGGTGTCGTACAAGGCGACCAATGTTTTTGAGGTAAAAGATCTAGAGTCTCCGTAGGCTGGAAAATGGGCAGCAAGCGTTTTCCATTGTTACATTTACAACACTGCGATTTTCAACCCTGCCAAGCGTGGAGGTTATGGCAATAACCTACCCTTACGTGGGAGAGGCCCTAAGTCCTGCAGTGACCTGTTATGGGCTGTGATAATGTAGACACTTGAGGATCAATCGTATAAAGCTCTACTCTTTATAGGTTTGTTGATAAAATCTGAACGCATTTTCATAGCAATGTTACCCAGCGAAAGAATTTTTTAAATCCGTTTAGAAATGCCCAAGTTATATGGGTTTGAAGGAAATGTCAAGCGCAATAAAATATTATGTGCTTTATTACGTGTTACGTAAGGTTTGCCCGGATGTTGGATGACGTAACCAGACATACCAGAATCACTGTGTTTTAGCGCATATATCTTTTCTGGTTTAAGAGATATCGTGAATATTTCTTCATAGAAAAGCCACTGCACAAAAATCGTGACTGATCCTCACAGGCAAGAGGCATATATAATTTTAGCCCTCACAGTAAGAACACACGCACACGCACTTGGCGTTTGTTATATGAAACCTAAGTGTATGAGTCGCAGATGTTATGGGCGACAGTTACCGCTTTCCTTCAGGTGGGCTGTCTGCTCGCTTATCACTGATAAAAACCCTTGGGGCCTTGTACTAAGAATGGGTCTTTTCTTTTCTGATTTATAGTGCTGATTTTAAGTCGGTTATGCCACAAGTATTTACGGTTAAGGCAAACATGTATTACAAAGAGATCAATAACCTTCATCTTTAGGTATAACATGAACTAGTTCCATATATGTTTCCAACAGATGTGTACATATGTTTGATTTATGATGATAAAAATGATATTATTTCGAAAGGGACTTTTGTAACATGCTCATTTTATAGATTTCACACAACAAACTAGCCGCTCTAGACCAGCTTATTTGATAGTTGGCGATAAAGCACTGATAATCATGACTTTTCAAGTTTGCCCTTATACATTGCTAGTCTGCTGACCAGAGTAGGGATGTACTTCGCCTACTATCTTAACAGGCAGACCAGCTAGGAGCACCGTAGATTTGGTGGATATTGTGCCAACTGTCAAGCGGCCGGACCATCATGATGAGGAGGGTCCACTTACGCTGTTTGCCCACGAACAATGCTACTGGGAATATTGTTTACTTCTTATTTGAGTAAATATTATTTGTTACCTACTTAATAATTCTTTGATGATATTGTATTTTTTTTTAATGCCATACAGTAGGCAAACAGGCAAGCAGGCCACCTGATGGGAAGTGGTCGCCACTGCCTATAGACATTAGCAACACCAAGAGTATCGCCAATGCGTTGCCCACCACTATAATACGTTGATCAGGCAGCCAAAAGGCAAATGCCCCTCCACTGCCGAAGCCACGATTCCCCAAATCCCCACCGCATGGAGCACTGGAGACCTTACTCATCGGCAGAAACACAATACTATTTGGAAAAGTATTATTTAGCTGCGGTATTCTGTAAGGTGGAGGTACATCCCCAGTCGGGCGGCTCCAATTCGAACGGGATACCCCGTTATGCCCTACCTCTCTTAAAGTTGTGTCGTGGCGTCCATGTGTAGGTCATAAATATTTATTTTCTCTCTTTCAAAATGGGCAGCAGTATTCTCTATTCAAACCTGCATACCAAGCGCGGATATTACCTATTTCAAACTGCTCTACGAATTGAATGAGGTTCAAGTCTAATAGTGGACTTTTATGGGCTGATGATATGATTATTATTCCCCAGGTATCACCACCTGACAGCCACGGCTACTGCAGCCTGGGAACCTCCGTGGACTGCGTAAGGGCAGCACTGGTCAACTCGAAGACTATCATTGGTGAGTTTCATTTAATCTTAGAATGAATAGAGCACGAGAATATGATGAAAGTGGAAGAGCAAAAAGAGAAGAGGTGCGTTAAGGTGAACGCTCACTTATCCGAGCCGAACGAATCGAAATCAATAAGGCATCGCACAGTTATCCGCGCCGAAAGAATCATTCCCATTTCCTTTACACTTGGGGGCTTACCATAAGATCTTATAGCAGGACCTAAACAGAACTGCCCTGTATTAGAACGAGACAGCGCTATACGTGTCATATAAGTTTGTCTCGTTCTAAGCAGGACAGTTCTGTTTAAGTCCTGCTATAAGAGCTTATGGTAAGCCCCCTGTCGCACTGTAATTGCATGTCAAAGAAAAGGAAACAAGAAGCAATACTCTCGCGCGCAACTGTCAGTGTCATAATGCGAGCGCATCGGTCGATTCGGTCGCATCGCCCGCGCCGAATCAGGCCAATTACGTTTACGTAACCCTGAAATTCTCTGACAATGATTGAAATTGTTACTTTTTCGCATTTGCGCATTTCAATGTGGGCGTAAAAGTGAAACGAAGATGTAATTAACTTTGATATAATTGACTAATCACTGTCAGTATTAGTATTCTGTGCTAATCCTGATCGGTATCTTATTATTTACATATTGAATACACTATATTCTAATTAATAGTTTCTTCAAACGTTTATTAATTTCCCACATCACAGTACCCCCGGCACTAATGTTTCTCATTATCCCAAGGGGCGCCCGAAAACCACGCCCGCGGTGACATACAACTGCCCATTTTTAATGAGCCAATACTTAACTATTGTACACCAATAGAAACATAATATTATTATCTACATATTCTTTTCATAAAATATACCAATGTCATCTCTATGCCCATTCATCATCATCATCTTGGACAACGCGAGGACCCAGGGTCCGCCTGATCTCTATGCCCATTGAAATATGGTAAAAACTCGAGTGCAGTTTGCCGGCTTACCGGCGGGTCGGTGGGATATAGGGGTAACTTTTTCGCCGAGGTACGGGTGCGTCGCTGGGACGTGAGATGTTAAAATTCATAAAATAATTCCGTATATTCCGTACTAACATCAATTCCCTATTACTTCAACGATTAACTTATTCAAAGATGAACTAACATACGCACGAGTAAGCGCAGTTGAGGAAAATATATATTTAGCATAGCGACAGTGAGCATCAGGCGTCTAGACATCGCACCTTGCTCCAGTTCAACAGTAATCGGACCTTGGATAATGCATTTATAAATGATAATCGCCATAATATACGAATGCCAGATGACGTACTCATATTATGTAATATGACGTACTCATATCTGCGGGCTGTGCGCTACATATACAGTTCATACACTTCTTATGACATTTTAAAATGTATTCTGTAACTTTTTGAGGATACCTTTTTTTAGCTATGATAACGCAATAAGGTTAGACTTTGGACTTGACAAAGAACTGTTATTACCGCAAGATAGCAACAGCACTGTTGTACAGAATTGATAACTTTTGGTGACTTCGCTGCTTACAAATCATAGACAAAGTGCAAATTTACAACCGTGTCACGGCTAGATTGTGAAGTCAGTATCGAATTCGATTCTATTCTTACCCAGCATTGATAATACCTGTGTTACAAAGTAGGGGGAAATATATTTAGCTTACTGAATGTTGTCAGGCCCTAGATACCAGACTTAAAATAAATCATTATGTATAGTGTATAAGATTCAAGATTCTTTATTTTGTGAAACACAGATATACATAGGTGTTATGGAAACATGAATAGTGCTCTATGTTCTGCCTTATTATGGAACCAAAGAACAAGAAAAGTCACTAAACTTAGGTCTGAACAATCAAATTTAAAACAATGACATTTGTTGCATTGACAGCCGAGTATGAATAAGGAATTAATAACTAGGTCAAAGTAGGTATTCAACTACTAACATGAAACATTCATTTGTACTAAGTCATATTGTGAAATATGATTAGCTTAAGTTATTTACATTCCCATTCAATTCTGATGTTGTGTTGGATATCGTAAATTGACGTTAAGTAAGTTAGTTCTCAATATAATAGCAATCTGCAGTAATTGTCGATCAACATCAATAGTAACATAAACACTGTGGATACCTACGTTCGAAATAAACATTTTACATTTGAATTTGAATTTGATAGTTGGCGCTCCAACCTAACTAAAGCCATTTATGATTCTCTCCTTCTAAACCTGTGTAAAAAACAAAATCAATTTGCCGAATGTATGTAATGTAACAGAACAACTACACCTATATTAGTATTTTTTTATCATTACTATTAAGGACAAGATTTATATGACAATGATAGGTAGGGGTAGGGTCGAGATAGGGTAGCGCTAGAGTAGGGTAAGGTAGGGTAGGGGTGGGACAAACGTGAATGAAGTTGCGTCGAGTCATCTAGTAATAAACAAAGACTGATAATAGACTGGTTTTAAGTTGATCTATTTAAAACAGATCAGCAAATTTACTGTATTTATAGCAACATTACTTAATAAAGTTATATGTATTATTTATTACTTATTAGGATTTATTAACCCAAATGTAAGTAGTATATAGTGCAGGGGCTCTCCAGACGTTTTGGTGTAAACTGTAAGTTTGGAAGCAATTGAATAATAAATAAATAAACAAAGCCCTCTTCGATTCCAGCTCAAGTCAACGTCCACATGCCGCGTACGTTCGGCGACGCCATCATCCACATGTCTCACATAGACTACGCAGTGGAGGACAACACACCGCTCCCTGACCACGGCTCCAAGCCGCCCAGCGCAGAGGAGACGAAGATCGGCCAGCTGATCGGACAGAACCTGGTCGAGGATGGGGCTACGTTGCAGATGGGTACGTTTGGAGTTACTTTAAGAAGGAAGAAAAAAACAAAGTTTTTTTATGTTATACGGCAGACAAACAGGCAAGCGGGCCACCTGATGGAAAGCGGTCACCGCCGCCTATGGACATCAGCAACATCAGTCGCGTTGCGTTATTACAAACCTGACGACCTAGTGGTTCAGTGGTCAATATATCGGTCTGCCACGCAAGAGGTCCCGGGTTCGATTCCCGGCCGGGCAGAAATTGAAATGATGAATTTTAATTTCTGTTACGGGTCTGGGTGTTCTATGTATAATAAGTATGTATTTAAAAGTATATAAGTAGTTTATCAGTTATCTAGCACCCATAACATTAGCTTTGCTTACTTTCGGGCTAGATGGCGCTGTGTGAATTTGTCCACGATTATTTATTTATTTATTTTTTATTTAAGGACGCCACGACATGATAATTTGCAATACAATTATACTTAACACAAAAAATAACGGTACATAACACATGGGGACAATTATAGGGTTCCCAGTGGCTTTTTTCGTGGGTATCCAGTATAAATGGCAATCCTCAGCATAATGTTGTGGCCGCCTGTTTTCAGTGGGCCCCGTAATATCCCAGCTTCAAGTGTGGAAAGGTTTTGGCGGGAATGGTGGAGGAAGGAAACCAGTCGTTAATGTTGACAATGAAGGTGGAGAAGGAAAAGGGTAGTCACCCGCTGGAGTTGCTGGCCAGAGGACCTAAGTCCAATGAAAGATTCTTGGATCTTGTATTTCTGGATCTCGATCTGATGCGTTGTAGATGGAACACACCGTTAGCGCGATATATGTAGATTTGACCGTTGCTGTTATGTTGATGTCTTGATGACTCAAGTCTTCCTATTCCTACCGTTACTTCTTAATTGAATTTGTTGCGGGTTCCAAGGCAGTATTAGCTTGCCCTTGTGCCTGATCCTCAAAACTCAGGTCCTCTGTGTGGTTGCCGCTGTAGATCCTGGCCATACAGGAGTTACAGCTATGGAAAAGAGGGCAAAGCCCTTCAAAAACTAAAAAAAAAAAAACATATCTTCTGTGTGGGCACCGCTGTAGATCCTGGCTACACAGCAACTTCAGCGTTGGGAAAGAGGGTCCAAAGCCAAAGCCCTCCAAAAAACTTAAATAAAATTTAATTCACGCATGTATCGTCTTGACAGGTATCGGCAGCATCCCGGACGCGGTGCTCTCCGAACTGAAAAACCACAAGGACCTCGGCATCCACTCGGAAATGTTCAGCGTGGGTGTCATCGACCTCGTCAAGCGGGGGTGCGTCACCAACAACAGGTATGGATATATATGAACGGATATGCTTATATAACTCACAGTAATTACATACATATAGTGTACGTTACTTATAGTCTCAAGATTAATTAATTCAAGATTCATAATTTTATTTGTTAGAGATGGGTATTAAAGATGTTTTCAATGAGCCTCTTGATGAATGATGAATAAATAGTTTCTCCATACTTTGCCCGCATTGGCCGTGTGGTGTCCGGCAGAGTAGAATAGCACCAACCCCTTACACTCGTGGGTGTCGTACGAGGCGACTAATGTTTTCGAGGCAAAAGTTTGGAGACTCCGTAGGCTGAAAAATGTGCAGCAGCGTTTTCTCTTGTTTGTTGTATTTAGAATACTGCGATCTTTAACCGGCCTGCCAAGCATGGAAATTATCGCAATAACCTCGCCTTTCGTGGAAGAGGCCCTAAGTCCTGCAGCGGAGTATTATGGGCTGTGATGATGATGATGATTGGAGATCGCAACGTTGTAAATATTACAATAGAAAACGCAGCTGCCTATGTTCCAGCCTATGGAGACCAGATCTTTTGCTTTTGAGTGTAAGGGGTTGGTGCTATTCTACTCTGCCGGACATCACACGGAGACATACATGTAGTGTACATTACTTATTGTCTCATAATGATCATCATTGTCATCACAATCTCGGTCAATAACGCATTTTGAGTCACCGATTGGCGTAAAAGCGACATGCAATCTCTAACGGTTTTTACTTATATGCTTCATATACCATGTACCAATCTGTTAAAGAATTTTTTTTAAGTATTTCGTAGTAAATTCGACGTCCATTTTCCAGGAAAAAGACACACCGGGGCAGAATCGTGGGCAGTTTCCTCGTCGGCAACCGGGACCTTTACGACTTCGTCGACAACAACCCCTTCATTGGTGAGTAGGGAATGCAATACCGGGATACCGGGATCCCGCATACGTTTTGCGGGACTAATCTCGGCCGAATATTTTGCAGGCTGGCGGGATGTCAGAAAAGCGTGGTTCATAGTGTTTACTCTGTTTAGCGCTGGGTAAGCGATGCGAAGTTACACTTGCGAGCTTAACTACCTAAATACCCCATATTTTTCCATATACTCTCATACATTTCTGGCGTTACAAATCAGTCTGAAAATACCTAAACGATTTTAATTCAGATTTCGCTGTTTGATAACCAATAAGACAATGATTACTGTGCTTAAATGAGTAAAGCTTATGTTATCGTCGTCTTTGTAATCCGCTCGAATACCACAAGAGCCTTCTGACTAAAGTGCAAGGACTTTATTTGCTTACACTTACAGGGCGTCAGAATAATCATAGTATTGTCTCTACATGTATGAGACGACCTGACAGGGTCTGACAGGGTCAGTGGCCAACATGCCGTCTGCCACGCATGAGGTCCCGGGTTCGATTCCCGGCCGGGCAAAAATTTAAATGTTAATTGTTAATTTCTGTTACGTTTCTGGATGTACTATGTATGTAGGTATTTAAAAGTATTTAAGTAGTACATTATATCAGTTATCTAGCACCCATAGTGCAAGCTTTGCTTACATTGGGGCTAGATGGCGCTGTGTGAATTTGTCCACAACTATCTGCTTGTCCACGACTGTCTATTTTATTTACAGATACGCGAATATTTTGTTTTGAGAGTTTAATAAAAAGCAAGCATTGAGGTTTGTTCATTGTGTTTTTTAGTGTCAATGATTAGTGATTTCGTTTTTCATGTTGTGTCTGTTACTTTACGACTAACTTATTCATTGTCGGTAAGATATCGCTAAAGTAAACGTAGCTTTTGTCTATAACATTGTTTGATTTTTTAAAGTTTGAAGTCATATACTAGCATTTAGCTTTTTGCAATGAACACCTTAATTTATTTATGATAAGATCACTCATTTCTTTTACAAGTATAGTTGAAAATGAATACAATTTCATTATATTTCCATTCCATTGGGTTGGAAACCTTCTGTAGTTTATATAGAACTAGCAGCCGCCCCGGCTTCGCACGGGTACCACTACGGGTACACGGGCATATAGCCTATGTCACCCGGGGATAGTGTAGCTTCCCAACGGTCAAAGAATTTTTGAAATCGGTCCATTAGCCTATTCAATACAAACAAACAAAAATCAAACCTTTCCTCTTTATAATATTAGTATAGATTTGTACTTATTTGGTGGGGCATCCACATCCAACGGGGCTATGCGTTCGCCTCTAAGACATCGTAAAAAGGTTCAGGGCCCTTACTCGCGGACAGAAACAGATATTACTAAATTAGTATTGTTTGGTTGCGGTGTTATGCTAGGTGGAGATACTTCCCCAGTACTCTACCATTGTACTCAAAGTGTATGCAAGAGATAAGCAGAAAGCGTCAATCGTGACGAACAAAACGTTCTGTGCTTTTTTTAGTCTAGGCGAAATATCAACCACATATATGGAGAAGATTGGCCCTGTGGTGTCCGGTGGCCGTGTGGTGTCCGGCAGAGTAGAATAGCACCAACCCCTTACACTCATGGGTGTCGTACAAGGCGACTAATGTTTTCGAGGCACAAGATCAAGAGTCTCCGTAGTCTGGAAAATGGGCAGCAGCATTTTCCTTTGTTATATTTAAACACTGCGATCTCCATCCCGCCTGCCAAGTGTGGAGATTACGGCAATAACCTTCCCTACCGTGGGAGAGGCCTTAAGTCCTGCAGTGGACTGTTACAGGCTGTGATGATATGGAGAAGATAGAACAAATTCCCAACTAGCTGATTGGTTTATCTACTCTGCTCTTCTGCCTCCCTGGTACTTCGCCTGGGCTATTTAGTGTGCTGCTATTAAGCTAAATATACAGAAAGAGCCACTCGAAGTGTTTCCATTGAAAATGATATAATTTTGTCAATTTTGAGTTTGTTTGACTAAAAATAAAAACAGTATATCGAAAAATATGTAAAATTTTAATAAAAATAGGTTATTCTTCTTTGTAGTCACTTTTAGCGCGGATAGCAGAATCGAATTTGTAATTGTAAAGAGCGTCGGTGGCCGAGCGGTTAGAGTATACAACTCGTAAGCCAGAGGTTCCGGGTTCGAGTCCCGCTCCGGCCATGTACCAATGACTGTTTTCTGAGTTATGTACATTAGTTGAATACTAACCGATGCTCTTACGGTATGGGAAAACATCGTGATGAAACCTGCACATTTAGGCGACTGGATGTGTAACCATGATCCAATCTGGTCAGGTTCCCCTGGTAGCAGGGTCATGGAGGTCAGATGGCAGTCGCTCCACTGTAATTACCTGACCTACCAAATCCTGGATCATGGTCAAGGCGGACCCCGGGCCCTCGTGCGCGAGAGCACAACCGGGACATCAACGCCATGATGATGACGAGCAGAATCGAATTTGTCCCAAAGAAATCGCTCGCTGCACGAATGCGGTCTGATGGTATTTTGTCCCATTCTCGTGAAACAGCGATCTTTAAGGTTTACGATGGGATAATATGGAAAAATCCATAGACTCTAGGTCCGGCCGGGGAATATAGCGACCCATTGCTGTGAAGAAATAAAGCTGGTAATTTTTTCTTGTAATAAAGACGGGTTTCAAAAGCCTTATGGGATGGTGCTGTGTCTTGTAGAAATATCTAATAGTTTCTACCGATTTGTTTACGTGCCAAAGCATCATTTAAAATCTTTTTATGCAATCGATTTGTTGATTTACCTATACGCCTTGCCTGCTTAATGAAAACGAGCGGTGAGCGTCCTGTGGCAGTAACCGTGGCCCAAACCATCACTGGTGCTAACGCTTGCTTCCACAGAGCAGTTTGATTTGATTTGCACTTTAACCATACACGATCGTATGATTTGTTTATATATCGCAGAGCTGTTAAAAGTTTTGCATGGAAAAAGATCAAACGTTCAAGCCAGTAAAGTTCGTGCAGCGAGCAAATTCTTCGGGACAGACTCGATGCTGTTATAGTAGGACCAAGCTAAGTCCGAATCACTTTTAAAAAAATAAAATAAAAATCTCTGTATGGCAACTAATGCCATGTCTTTTATCTGTCATAGAACGTCATTCATGAGAGTCATAACAAAGAATTTGACTGACTTGAAAAATAGTGTTGAGGCGATTGGCACATTGGAGCGCAGCATTCATTCTGGCGAAATTTGGCAATGTGTAATTTTTATATTGTTTTATTTACATTTATTTAAATTTAGGAATTCTTCAAATTTTTATAATCTTTTCATAAAATTATATTATTTATGCGAAAATTAATTTGAGAACTGAGTAACGGAATACCTATTTGACAATCCTGGAGACCTCACTTCACAGCAGCGGCCTATTTGACGCCTTTTTATGTAGAAAGTACAGCGCCAAAAACTTATCTGACCCGCAGCCCGGGTCAAATGTGTCAAAGAAAAAAGACAACGGATCCGCACGAACGCGCGTGGATGCGTTTTCAGTGTGTTCGACTATGAGTAATTTCCATAGAAACCGATGACAGCTCAAATAACTTTATGTCACGCACTAACGCACGTCACGCACAACGGTACGGTGCTGCGTTCCAGTGTGCGGATCGCCTAAATAATAATGGACAATGACTGACAAGGACAGATTATCCAATAGGTATTGCCATATCCACATTTTATATTTTCTACCACTGTCAGTTGATTCGGACTAAGCGTGGTCCTATTATATCCACGCAGAGGGTGGCTACATAGAGAATTAACCTATTTAATGACATATTTTCTCCGATATACAGAAGTTTTTATTTAAAAAACTCATAATGGACAAACTTTTACATTTTCAATTGGTTACACTTCGAGTGGCGCACCCTGTAGTGTGTACGGTTTGAAGCAACATTTATTGCTATCAATTCTCGTCTGACGTCACTGATGCCCACAGATTCTGTGATACGAGAAGCTGGCACTGTTTTTTTTTGTGCTACTCGGTGACAAACGACAACCCATCTGATGGTACGTGGTAACTATCGCCCATAACATCTACAATTCATATATCGTCGGTGGTTTGTAGACAGGGCGAATATGCCTTTTTTGCAAAAACTGTTTTTATGTTTAGCTATCCGCGGTATCGAAAATATTATTCGGTAAACAGCAACTAAACTAAAATAAAATAAAAAAACACAAAAAGAAGTTAATAGGCAAAATGACAATAATATAAACTGTCATTGAAACTAAAAAAATGCTCTACTTGTAAATATATAGAAATGGCGCTTTCGCCCTTTCTACAAACCACCGACGATATTTAGGTTGCAGGTAACAAAAACGCAGAACCGCAAGTGCGTTGTGGTATCTATTAAACGTTTTTAGTTAATATTTAAAACTTAAGGTAAAATAATAATTAATTATAAAAATTAATGCTGACTGATAAACATCTAGGTACCTATTCTGTATTAGGTATGCAAAGCCAAAACAGCTGGGTCCAGAAGCTTGAAATCCTTAATTATGACGTTAGTGCTAAAGAAATAATTCTTTAGCGAGGGCGAAAGTCTGTATGATTTTTTTTATTCTTTCAACGGATTTAGTTGTGCAATTATTTCACAATTAGTTTGTCCTTTAGAAGATGAAATAAGGCTTGAAAATTTAGGATTCCAATCACGGTGAAAGGCAAAATTTATTTTTTATACCTACTCCAAACTGTAATATAAAAAGTAATCTAATGCCTCATGCCTGTTGTTGTCACAGTTTTAATCTTTCCCCGTTCCCCTTTAGAAATGTTGGAGATCGACTACGTGAACAACACACACATCGTGTCGCTGCAGCCCAATATGACGGCGATCAACTCGTGCATCGAGGTCGACCTCACCGGGCAGGTCTGCGCAGACTCCATTGGTACGTGCTCTCTGACAATCGACGAAAAATAGGGGTGTGTCAGACGTTTGTGTCCGTGTGTCTGTCTGTCTGTGGCATCGGAGCTCCCGAAGGAATTTATTTCGAGGGCGTAACTGATCTTCAAAATATGAATATGTAATATTATGTTGTACCTACATACTTACCACATTTACTGCAATAAATAATTGAATTGAAGAAGAAGGATTATGGCTCGAAAAATCGTAGTTACAGTAAACTGTTGATGGACATGTTCGGTGTGATAATTCTTTATTTGAAAGGCTATTTAATCGAGATGGTTTTTAGCTTTGTTTCATTAAAATCCGTTTAGTAGTTTAGAAATTATTTGAGTATATGTATACTTGGTCGGGGGTTTATCGACGAATGAATGAACAATCCTTATTTCAAGTGCCAGTACTCATATTCAATTAGTATAAACTTATAATTAGGTTAGTAACAAATTCATTATGATGACATACGGTAGGCGAACAGGCAAGCGGGCCACCTGTTGGAAAGTGGTCACCACTGCCTATACACATAAGCAATACCAAGAGTAACGCAAATGTGTTGCCCTGGCAGCATTTTAATTATTGTATTTGGATGTCTCACAGCTTACAACAATAAGATAAGTAAGACAAAAGCATAACTGCCATCAGCCATTTACGAGATATCACAGATAAATAATTACTATTGTACCGTTCCTATTGACGGTTGTACTATTGTATGTAGGTATTAATGATGTTTTTATTGACATTCGTACTATTGTACCTATATAATTGTGTATTGTTAGTATTGGTCTAATCATCGTCATCATCATATATTTTAAAGTATGACTCTTGTCGATGGAGCAATCGCCATTGTTCTAATATGGGTGTAAAATACCTGATATAAACGACTATTTATTTATTTACTTATATATTAAAACTTCATGCACAAAATGGTACAATGTCGGACTTAAAGCTAGAATAGCCTTATCTACCAGTCAACCAAGAGATATTGGGTAAAGGCAAATAAAATATTTCTATTTCATTCTGCGCATATAAGCTGTTGGTTATTTTTTTCTGTTATGTAAGTTTCTCTTTTGTGTGTGCCATAACGACTTTTTACTAACTTACAACTAGTGTCATGTAAGAAGAGACTTGGCGGGTCACGTGGTTCGACTTGCGCAGTATACGATTACCTGCGCGAAATCCCCTCCACTGCCATTTGACAAGTCTCTTCTTTCATGACGCGGGTTATACTTATCTGTACCAACTCCCACCAGGCACCCGAATGTTCTCCGGCTTCGGCGGCCAAGTGGACTTCATCCGCGGGGCCGCAGAAGCGGTGGACGGTCGCGGGAAGCCCATCATCGCATTGGTGTCCACCACCAAACGGAACGAGACCAAGATCGTGCCTACACTCAAGATCGGTGAGTCTTTTTTTCTTTATACTACGTCAAATGATCGCGATCTCAGCTGGTGGTAAGTAACTGTGACGATGAGCATGCCTGTCTACACACTTCACTGTGAGAAGTAATTTTTTTTATATAAAAAGCAAAATTTAGAAGCAAAAACCAAGAATAAGGATTCATTGGATAAGGTCGATTTTTATATCACTTATATTATGTTACGCGTCGCTCCGCTTTTCAAAAGCCGTGTTACAAAAGTGGACCTTATTTTATGAGCAATAAATTCGACTTTGATTTGCACTCACTCTATTAGCTTCTGAATTCTGAAGCCAAATGTAGTAAGCGTAAAATGTAGGAAGCCAGATGTTTGCAATTCCAAAATCCACCAAAATGTGCCACTGCTGCGTGAGATCTGCCAACAAAATACTGCTGCGCTATTGGACAGATACAACAGTTGTAGGGTGACGAATCCATTCCAGCCAATGACAGGTCTTTATTTTGACAGCAGACTTTAAACCAGTAACAGACGTTCCGTTTTGGCTGGAGCCGACCAACCGTCAGTTGCAGTTAAACTAATCCTTACACAGTATAAAATGAAGTCGCTTTTGGGTGCGGAGGACGACCGTCCAAGCTCCGCTCGCCGGCGCATCTGGATTAATCCAAAAGCGACTTTATTTTATACACCGTAAAGATTAATATCTGCAACTGACGGTTGGTCGGCTCCAGCCAAATCTACTATTACTCATACCTTAGTAGCGGCATTTTTTTGATTGTGTAATCTTGAAGACTCTTATTACAATAATTGTATTCTTAAGACCCACCCTCATCACAATTATTCTATTCTTACCCATCAGGTGCCGGAGTGGTGACCACTCGCGCCCACGTCCAATACGTGGTCACCGAGCAGGGCATCGCGAACCTGTTCGGGAAAACGCTGCGCCAGCGCGCCTACGAACTGATCAGGATCGCCCATCCTGACCACCGCGAGGCTTTGGAGAAGGCGGCCTTCGAACGCCTTAAGTGCATGCCTCAGGCTTAAGGGCCGACGGTGACCACTTTCCATCAGGTGGTATCTGACAGTGTGCCGAGCGACGGCTAAAAACTTAAAGTATCGAGACGTGTGGGGCGCGCTACAGTGGGTGACTCCCGTTTGCTCTGGATTGGATTGGTCCATTTTGTAAGCGTGTTTTGTATTATTTGGGTATGGACATGTTTGAATGGTAATTATGCAAATTGTAACGTAAATTTTCAGGCCCCAAGCAGAAGCGACTTAGTAGCGCTTCTTTTGACGGTGTTGCGAGTCTGGTTGTGTCAGTTATATTAATAACTAGCGATTCGCCCCGGCTTAGCACGGGTAACCTTATCAAATTATTAACCTAAACCTTCCTCCGTGAATCACTCTGTCTGTTAGTGAAAACCGCATGAAAATCCATTCAGAGTTTATCGCGAACAGATAAACAGACAGACGCGGCGTGGGATTTTGTTTTATAAAATGTAGTGATGAGATAAATCGATACAAATCCGTGTCGGTTCAATCTTCCATCACAATTCAAATAGATCGGATAACCAATCGGGCGAACAGAAAACACCCACCGAATAGTGCACGTTGAAGTATGCAGAATTTACTTTGGTATTTAGGAAAATGTCACCTCTAACGCCACATAGGCAAAGAAAGTAAGCAGAAACGTGGGAAACGCGACGCATCCAGTTACACTGATTACTAAGGCAGTACATACATACAGATTTATAGCAAACAAAGCGTTTTATGCTATACCAGTCGTTAAGTCTACATTGGATGAGTATGGTAGACAGTATGGAAGACCAGGGTAAGGCCGGCTAGCTCGCATTGAACTTCATTGGTTACTTGACTAGATTCAATATGAATTATTAGAGCTTCAAGTAGAACCAGCCTCAGTGCAAGAAAATAAATGAAATCATAATTTTTAAATCAAGTTCAGGAAAATCAAGGAGTACATTTGACGCATTTGTACAATGACGTCACAGTTCAAAGTCATGAGACTTTGTATTACATACAAGTTTCATAGAAGTGATCCGTTTTGACAGATAAAGAGTTACTGATTTGATATTTAATTAACTCGTGGATTCTTAGATATTGCTTTTTCACTTTCTAAGTATGGCGACGTACAATTCGAGTTAGGCGGTGGGGCTCCAGAAAGGATTTTATTGAAACTATGTGAATGCTGGGTTGAGATGAATTTGTATGAATAGCGTGTCGAATTTATAAGTTAATTTTTGTTATTATAATGTTGTAATTATTTTAGCCTTAAGTCTTACTTTTACGCTTTCTTACTAAATTACATTTACTCTTACTACTTACTGTCTCTAAGATTTCTTTGGAAATGTTTCTTCTAAATAGGAGTAATTCTTAATTTTAGGTAGCGATAGCGCTTTTTTTTTTCTACATAAACTATAAAGCTTGTGAACTCTAAATACTGAAAAGTATTAAGACATTGTGTACTACGATTCAAAAAAGTATAAATAGTCGGCTCGCCGCGACTTCGTTCGCGTGTTATCCTACCCTGTAAACCTTCCTCATGAATCGCTCTGTCTATTGGTGAAAACCGCATGAAAATCCGTTCAATAGTTTTCGAGTCTATCGCAAACAGACAGACGCGGCGTGGGACTTTGTTTTATAATATGTAGTCCCAATATCTGTATGTAACTGGATGCGCGAAGTTGGTACTGGGTGGTACACTTTACGTATATGGAAGATCATATTTTGATAGTATTGTAAATTAATTAATGGATGATCTTTATTGATGGCATTAGACGAAATAAAAGAGGTGTCCTGAGGGCCTATCGGCTATCTCAGTGGACAACTGAATTTGACATAAAAAAATCTGACACTACTCTAATTTGGTATACGCTATTGCCAGTTTTCAACGTAGATGACGTGGTGTAGAATTATCTAGTGTCAAATACAGTTGTCAACTGAGTTAGCCAATAGCCCCGCTGGTCGGCTAGGTCAATGTTCGCTATTCTCAATCCAGTTGCCAAGATCGACGAGTATATGGCAAAAGGAACATGTTGGTGTCGTTATCGTGTTAATGTTTAATAGCGATCATTCATTAAAGTGAACTCTAGCGGTCAATCCCGGCTTCTGCCAGGGTCCGCCAATGGGAGATTTTCTGAGAGTCGATTAAAAAGAAGAAATAATGCTAATAAGTGTAATAGATGGCGTTAATTAGACACGCATTTTAAAAATAAATCAAAATGAGACCGTTAGATGCATAAAAATATACACATTTAGCGCTTTCTTCTCAAAAAAGGTACTAAAGCTAAGTATATTTTCACGAAACACGTTTCCGAGTATCTTCGGTTACCAAATTCAATACTTGAGAATCCTGTCTAAGCAGCGCCATCTAATGAAGCACGGCCGAACTACACTTTTTATTTTTTAAAGTAGCTGTCGGAAAATCCCCAATTGAGGCGTTGTTTTATACTGTTTTTATACTGAATTAATGCGAAAGTGTCCATCGAGTATATGTGTGTGTATGTGACTGAAAAAGCACTGCCGAGTCCGGTCTAAAATATAGCATTTAAAAGCAGTCCTGTTAGAAAAGGCTGAGTAGCCAGTTTAGAAATTGTAACCAATTCCTTAGGTTGCTAACTGTTTTCTAGTATTACAATATTACAGTTGTTTACTTATAAGTGTATCGGAATTTTGTATGGAGTACACCGAGGGATTCCATTAGGGATGCATTTTGCACGTTTTTAAATTAGACTTTTATGATAATGTGCTAGAATCGTAGCAGTAACAGACCTCGGAGCCTATGCCTTATTCACGTCAATAGTAAAATGTAAGTGAATGCAACAATAAGTCGCCTGTATTTTTAAGGATAAAATTCAACTTTTAATAAACAAAATTTTTATTTATTAAATGTTTTATGTTTTGTTATTTAGTCTGACAACGAATTTACGTAATCAAGGTCTATTTTTCTTTTGTATTATATTTTGCATATTTTGTTGTATTTTAACGCGCAATAAACTATTACATTATGGTATTTGGCACATTTTATTTTTCCAACCTACCTATCACCTATCACCAATTTCGCAAGAGTTCTACTCTTAAATATATGATAATGATGATGACCTCATAATCATCATAATCATCATCATATCAGCCAGAAGACGCCTACTGCTGGGCATAGGCCTCCCCCAGAGATCTTCACAAAGGCCGGTTCTGTGCTTTCCGCATCCAGCTGGTACCTGCAATCTTTACCAGGTCCTCGGTCCACCTTGTAGGAAGCCTACACCCATGCGTCTTCCGGTACGTGGGCGCCACACGAGAACTTTACTGCCCCATTGGCCATCTGTTCTTTGAGCTATGTGCCCTGCCCACTGCCACTTTAGTCTGGCAATCCTTGATGATGACCTATATAGCTGTAAAATTTAAGAAAAATGAAAATTGAAAATTAAAAAACAAGAAAAGCTTTTTATAGATCGCAGAAAAATAAACATGCCTTATTGTCCCTTACTGCTTCCTGCACCTCACCATTCCACCATCCCGTGTCCTTGTCAATTCTTTGGTCACCTTTCGATGTGCGGAATACTGTTCGCCCGAGTTTGAGCATGGATTTCTGGTAGTGACACCGAGGCTCATTTTAGGCTTCGCCCTTTGCGCTCCAGTCGAGGCCTTCGGCTGCCTCCAAGGATTCCTGGCTCTTATCTCTCAGAGTCCACCACTTCATAGATGATTTACTGCGTTACTAATGCCAAGAGTGAACGTCTGAGATAGAATATGCATGTAGGTATACCAGCGTAGTGGCATACGTATCTCTGCCTTTACTTTCGCACACCACATTAGCCTTCGGTGTCTCACCATTTCGAGGCTGCGTATTTCATATGTAACATCCTGTGCTACGACTTTTGTGCCTCTCGTTCGATGGAAAAAAGGGTACGATGGAACAAGTTATTGGGGCTCCTGGGGGTTTACCATGAGCTCTTATAGCAGGACCTAAACAGGGCTTCCCTGCTTATATGACACGTATAGCTCTGTATAGCTCATGATAAGCCCTCTGGAGTGAATTCAATAGAAGACCGATTATGGGGCTCGACAAGCGAGTCTTCACAAATCACCCGTTTGGCACGTCTGCCGATAGAGTCGAGAACTTCAAGCTTCTACTTGGCGGTTTCCCAGAAGGTCGCGGAAGTGACACTGGTACTTTTCCCGCATCCGTTCTTCTTTATTCAAACCTCATTTCCAACGTGTCGTACCAGAAAAGTAATAAAATGCCTAAACACGTCACTTGTCAAGCTTTATTTATAAAAAAAAAGCTTTCCTTAGCTAAAATCATGGTTTGAAGACATGGAAGCTGTATTGTTATATCTTTTATAAATTTATTCTTTTTGTAGCAGTATTTTATATGTACATAACTTCGAAATGGGAAAGATTGTCAACGACTCTTTGAGGCAAAGTAGAAACTTGTTGGGTGGCGTGGAGAAATGTAATGTACTGTGTGTACTTGTGAGGAGTATGTTCCAAAAATATAATAAAGACACGCGGGCCCTTTCCCAGCCTGGCGAGAAAACGCCAAAAACCGGTTCTGGACAGGATGCCTTCAAGACTCACTTGAAATCTGGTAAGCTTTTGTGAACACTACTCAATGATATTCTGTATTAATATTAAAATATGGCTTCCTCTCGTCGTAAGCCGCTGGCTCTCGCATTCGTCTCGGCGATGTCAATCCATCGCTTATTGGGTCGCCCACGGCGGCGCCTCTTTCCTGATACCGGCAGATTGAGGCACCTATTTCCCACGTATCCCGAGGCTTACGCAACACGTGACCAAACTAGCGCAGACGAACCTCCTCGATCTTATCTGCGACATCCCTCACGCCAATGCTGCCACAGATGTACTCGTTACGTACTCGATCGAGTCACGTGACTCCGCACATCCACCGCAGCATTTTCACAACAGATTAATATTTATTTTTTAATATTTAATAATTCTGTAACTTAGTATCAAGCTATAAATATTGTATTTGGCCGTATTAATTACGAAATAACAGATTACCACAGTATACAGATTAACAGAACATTTTTTTTATACCACTAAGGTGGCAAACAAGTTTACGGCCTGCCTGATGGTAAGCAGTCACCGCAGCCTATGGACGTTTGCAATACCAGGGGCATCACCCACGCGTTGCCGACCCCGTAAAAACCTTTATACCTCTTTCTTGAAAACTCCATTTTACTTCACTGGAGAGTACTCCATGGAAAACCTCTCCAGGTAGTTCATTCCACAACCTTAGTGTGCTTGGGAAAAAGTTCCTTTGGAACCGCACAGTTCGCGATCAATTTGGCTCCAAAGTGTGAGGATGAACTCCCTGTCGGAGAACATTGGAGCAAACCCCACATAGCACGTAGGAGTTATAAATTTAATATGCATACGTACAAAGTCTTAAAAGGCGAGGCTAACCGAGCGTACCAACTAACTCACCACCAAGGATGCCCAGGCCCCTTCGCGAGACCACAACCTGGACTGACGCCAAGATGATGATGATTTTAGAGGCTAACGAGATTTTAGGTCCTAACGACCTCCGTAGGCAAGAAAATGGTCAGCAGCGTTGCTGTTGTGTATTAATAAGGACAGCGATCTTACCCGCCTGCTACACGGTGATTATTTCTAAACCCGCCATTGATGTGGAGGTTGATTTGAAATACCCCGGAAAATTTAGTTGAAATACCCGCTTTTTTTCCCCCTTACAATCAGGGTAGATACCTAGGGTCGTAGGATAGAGCAGCATAGTATCCCGATTGAATTGTAGCCGCCCGACTAGGGAAGTACTTCCATCATACTGCAGCCACACAACACAAATGTTCACAGTTCACACTTAGTTGATTTTGCTAAATCAGTCGCTGTAAGTGTTTTATTTATTGTCTCACGGGTGGTGTGAAAAGTATTCACCTCTGGAAAAAAGCTGTCGTTACCTTGGACGGTTTCAAACCCTCGCTTCACTCAGGACTACATAACAAGAGTCCTTCGCTACGCTCCAATATGTCTCCTATGACGCTTTATTTCCTTGGTGTGTAATCTACCATTAAATAGGTAGTTTTGTTTCGTGCGGGTGAGTAAGGTCTCCATTGGAAACTGCGGAGGGTCATTTGGCTATTTACAATGCGTGTCCCGGTGTTTTATTTTGGTAATACCATGGCGTTTCTGATATCTAAAGGCCGTGGCTGTATTCCATTAGGTGGCCCGCTAGCCTGTTTGACTGCAGATAAAATATAATGCGGACATCCACAGGGATGATAGTATTCGCTCAGGGCGCGGCTGCGACGCCTACCAAGCTGTTAAACGACATGACGGACGTTGGGAAGGCGGCTTCCCTAAAGGGCATAAAGGTGTATCACATGCACACGGAGCAGGAGGCGCGCTACGCCGACGCAGAAAACAAAGACGTGTTCAGGTTTGTTGCTTCGAGTTGTTTTTATAGCTGTTAAATAGGCGATGGTAGGAGTGACACTACTCCAGAGGGCCTAGTGTGAGTTCCGCTTCATTTTTACTTAACTATCGCGTTTGCGTTTACGTCGAAATTAGTATGAAGAAAAAAACTTCATTTACGTACCACTAGGCGGCGCTATATATTTTTCCATACTAATTTTCACGTAAACGCAAACGCAATAGTAAAGTAAAATCGAAGCGGAACTCACACTAGGCCCTCTGTGCATATAGTCCCACAAGGGGCCCTTTGAATCGTTCGCATCCACGCGAGCGCTCGTCATCGAATGCTTGTCTTTTCTATCTCTAGCAACTTACCACGAGTGTGAAAGAGATAGGTAGCGCATGCGAGCGCACGCGTTTCTGCGAACCATTCAAAAATAGGGTCCCAGATGTTCGATTTGAAGAGGCGTGTGCAGAGAAGCTGGCAGGAAACGGACGCACGATACCCACTGTATGACCATATAATGCGCTGAAAAGCAACCCTCGAAAAGCCGGAAAAGCGTCCTAAGGCCGTCCGTTTTTACGAGGTCAGCAACCTACGAACCTAAAGAGGCAAGAGAGCAGCTGTGGCGTACCCTACACCCAACGTCCCCTGGATCCATCACACCCATCGTATCCCTACCACCGCGACACAAGCTACAGTGGTCGATATCTCGTTTATTTTTTCCTAGATGTTTGGTATGGATATAGACAATTTTATCATTTTTCCTTCCACTGGCATCGACAATACCACAATGGCGAGTGGTCACGTAAACGAACGACGGTGAAAGAAAAACGACTGGGTTCCATAGTCCACAGATTGTGAATCAGAGTTTAGGTCCCGTTTCACCACCAAGTCAAGTTAAAGATTGCCAATTCGGGTATTAGGTCGATTTCTGATAGATATTATGAATTTTCATTTCACTAGTTTCTGACATCCGTGGCAGACTTAACAACTAGTTCAACATTTTATCTGTCAGATGCCGTGAGCCGAAAAAATTATATCTATCGCGTACGACCATTCTATGGAATTAACTTCCTGCAGCGGTGTTCACGAGCCGGTACGACATTGGAACTTTCAAGAAACAAGTACACACCAAAATGTGCCATGATGGCAAAATATACACTTTTTTACTTTATACTGCGTAAGGTCAATAGTATTAGTGCATTAGTATCAACTGCAACTGACGGTTGGTCGGCTCCATCTCAAAGGGAACATCTGTTACTTTTACACATATCGTGTCACTGCGCAGGCAATGTTCGCTGTTCGTCGGCGGCAACGTGCGCAAGGCGCTGGGGGACGGGCGCGCGGACGCGATCCCCATATTCCTGCAGGACATCCCGAAGCTGTTTCACAGGAAACTCATCAAGCCCGACATCGCAATTATACATGTGAGACAGACTGGCCCAACTATTGTATTTTTTGTACTTATGTAGGTATAGCCGTGTGGTGTCCGGCAGAGTAAAATAGCACCAATCCCTTACACTCGTGGGTGTCGTACAAGGTGACTAATGTTTTCAAGACCAAAGAACTGGAGTCTCTCTATTCTGGAAAATGGGCAGCGCTTTAAATTGTTATATTTACAACACTGCGATCTCCAACCCGCCTGCCAAGCGTGGAGATTATGGCAATAACCTCCCCTTTCGTGGAAGAGGCCCTAAGTCCTGTAGCCGTATTGACAATGATTCGAAACCGTTTCCGAACGATTCGACACGAAATTCGTGAGCGGCGAATCCGTGTCGATCGATACGAAAACTGTTATTCAGAATCCTAATAGATTCCACGGTAACTCTACTCTCTATAACATATGAAAATTTCATCAAAATTAACTGAAACCACATTTACCTAAGAACTTTTGCGGGGTCCTTTGTCGATTCCGTATCCGAATCCGATTTCCGAGCCATTGTGAATACGGCTACTGCAGTGGACTGTTGATGGGCTCTGATGATGATGCAGGTATAGGTAATGGGGGTTTCCAGACAGGTACTTTAAAAAGAAAAAAGTGTAAGTTCAGCGTGCCTCACTAGATGGCGCTGCTTAGACAGTGTTTTCAAGTATTGAGTTTGGTAACCGTAGTTTTTCGGAAAAGTGTCTAGTGAATCTTAGTTTTAGTAACTTTTCTAAGAATGCGCAATATGTCTACAATTTTATACATCTAACGGTTTCGTTTTGATTTATGTTTGAGAATCGTGTCTAATCAACGCCATCTATTAAAATTCTTTTTAATCAGCTCTTTGAATATCTCCCATTAGGTATGTGTGGAATCGGGGGAGACCTTTGCTCCGCAGTGGGATGATAAATTACATACTTATATACTTAATATTTTTTTAATAAGTGTTACCTTTAGAATCTCTCCTAGTGGTTGCGATTCGGTAGGTGAAGTGTTTAGTGGAATAAAGTGGTTGATCTGTTTTAACGAAAATTCACGTGTCACTAAGGTTGTTCTGAATGAAAAACATTGAGAGAAATTCCAAATTGTGGCTATAGTAGACGTTTAGGGCATTGCCGGCGCACAACCAGGCACGAAATTTTTTTTAGTGACCCGAACTTCGACTTTTCGCCACCACAAAGAAAAGTGTCTTTATTGTGGCTGAAACGCGAAACTGCCATGAGAATGTAAGGCACCCAAGCTTTTTTACTTCTAGAACTCACACAAAAGTATATGTAAGTACTGTCGCTACAAAATGGAATTTTTCTTGTACGTACCTACGGCGCCCTTATAGTTAAAGTAGCTTAAGATATATTGGAGTTAGGTAGGTAGAGCTCGTCTAGTCTAAAATGACGCGCCCCACTACTTAGTTAGTTGATTTCAATGTGTAAGTGCAAATATTGATAACGACACTTCATCTGTGTGGGAGGTGGTGGGAGCGGTACTTTTGCAATCAAACGTCGCGTGCTCCTACGTTGGTGTCTCACCGGCAACTGAATGACCAATTACAACGGCATTTGTACATATGGCATGTGGCATATGTATTGCGTCCATATTTTAAACTTGCTTGTGTGCGATAATGCGATAGTGGGGCGCGTCATTTTAGATTACACGAGCTCTAGAAGCTTGTTTAAGCTGAAATGACGTGCCCTACTACTTAATTAGTTGATTTCGATGTGTGAGTGCAAATATTAATAACGACACTTTATCTGTGCGGGAGCGTCGACTGCTTCAATCGAACGACGCGTGCTCCTACGTTTTGTCTCACCGGCAACTGAATGACCAATTACAACGGCATTTGTATATGTATTGCGTCCATATCTTAAATTTGCTTGTGTGCGTTAATGCGATAGTGGGGCGCGTCATTTCAGCTTAGGCGAGCTCTACCCTAATATTTATCACCTTGCAGGTGACCCCACCGGACTGCCACGGCTATTGTAGCCTTGGCACCTCGGTGGACTGCGTCAGGGCGGCGGTCACGCACAGCAAAGTTATCATTGGTAGGTATTGGAGCGATAAGACGTAGAGAGTACAAACCATTAAGTTTCGTCAGGGTCTTCCTGCTATAACAACTTGCCACATAATTCTACATCTAGAGATACTACAGCCATGGACTCTTCAATTATACTTACGATGGACTTCTGACGCTCAACACGTGTCCTAACATCGTATTGATAGTCCATTCGCGTAAGAGAATACTGAGTAAATGTGTTTCCACAGTGGAGTAAAAACTCGAACAATTTATATTTTTATAAAGATAAAGTTTAATTGTCTCAAATCAAAAATGTAGTCAACAATATACCTTTGCTTGTCAGCCAGTCTTGTATTTGCTGTTTATTCCAACCGGCGAGGTATTATTTTCTGCCGCCAACTGTTCGCTGTGAACTTAGCTTTATAGGTACAATTATTTCTGTCGTACGTGGAATTTTTGTACCTATCGTTTTCATACATTTAGCACTCCATCCGGTTCACGGATTCATACATATATTATGTAACACCCTGTAATTTGTAGCGACCCGATAGGTCGGCGGAAAACTATGAGTCACTATTTTCTTATCGCGAATGAACTATAGTGCTCGACCGACGCCTAGCTATGACGACGGCCAGACGTAGTCGTCAACCAGGATTAAGTATCATTGTATTTTGTCAGGCGGTAGGACTCTGTCAAGCCTGAGTAGTCCGCCTGGGTGAGTACCACCGCCTTATATATTTCTTCCGCAATGCAATTATGCTTGCATTGTTGTGTTCCGGTTTGAAGAATAAGGTAGCCAGCTTTTCTGTTTTCTATAATGTATGCTATAACACATTTTAACAGCTGCATTTTAAGGTATGAATTTTAAGGTGGTAATTCACTGGCCAACAATTCTCTGTAATTGTTACTTTCGCGATTCTGTATGATCGATTTCATGCGTTCAGTTGCCAACAAAGCTCTATTGCAATAAACCGAAACTATTAAATCGATCATACGTAATCGCAAAAGTAACAATTTCGATCATAGAAATCAGATAATTGTTGGCAACAGAGTTACCTAATTAGCCTACCGGTACGGTATCTACTTATATACCCAAGAAGTTATATGGATTGACCTCACATAGTCGAATGCGAGAGCCAACCGCTTACGACAGTGGATGCCGAAGACCGGGCGTGGAAGTGACAGGAAGTGGAGAAGAATGAGTAGGACGCTGGCAGAGACCGGGATAAGCGCTAAGACGATGATGATGAGACAGTCGGACAGACGCGGCGTGGGACTTTGTCTTAAAATTCAAAAAATTCAAAATTCAAAATTTCTTTATTGATTAGGATATTAAATATCTCTTTCAATCGTCAAAAAGGAGGGGGGTAAGAAAGTAGGAAGGAAACACATAGTGACACGCTGACCGCCCTATGGCCGTAGATAAACGTATCCCTCGCCAACCACGACCGAACCGTGCTCGACAATGCCAGGCAGAGCCGGAACGCTATATTATATTATATAGGTATGTCTAGTATAATTAAGAAAAACCACCTAAAACTACAGCAAGAGTAAGCCAGTCCAACAAGGCAGCACCCGTTCACGAGTATAACGCAGGGCCCAGCCATCGTCAAATTCAACCATATTTGAGGGAAAAGAGCGACCCGGCCCCACGCCACCGCCAGGCAGACTTTTAAGTGAGCGTGCATCACACATGCTGCATGTGATAGGTAGTCGCTCCCACCCTACTCTATCCTATCCCTACCCTATCGCTACCTTACCCCTACCCTATCCTACCATTGCCTTAACCCTACCCTACCACTACTTTACCCCTACCTTACCCCTACCCTACCACTATCTTACCCCGACCCTACCACTATCTTACCCCTACCCCACCCTATACTACCTTACCGCTATCTTACTCCTACCCTACCCTACCCCTACTATAACTACTACCCTACTCCTACCCTAGCGCAGACAGGAGACATCATGTGTGGGAGAGGAAGGAAAATTAACGCCGCTTCCAAGGTGGTTCTCCGTGGGGGAAAGAAACGGCAAGAAACCCACAGAGCCTACGTTAATTCTTTTTTTTTTAACATGTCTTATGTACTAATACATTATTTGTCCTATATACTATATTAAAAGTAAATACCTGTATAGAACAGCAGTTCAGTCCCATGGACTTTTGTCATTTACATATTCAGATATACTATAATAACTTTTTTGACATAATTAGTTTTTTATAGCGACTTTAAATTTATTCAATGGTAAATTCTGAATATCTGTTGGAACCTTATTATAAAAGCGTACACATTGACCCATAAATGATTTGTGGACTTTGGCTAGACGACAAGCACCAGCAACAAGCTTATCTTTATTTCTCGTATTAATATTATGAACATCACTATTCTTCTTAAATAAGTTTATAACATGTATGTAGTGATTGTATGCTCTCACCAGCGCAAGTGAACGAGCACATGCCGCGGACGTTCGGGGACTCCCTGATACACTACTCGCACATCGACTTCGCGGTCACGGAGAACCGCCCGCTGCCCGACCACAAGTTCCGCGAACTGAAGGAGGACGAGGCCAAGATTGGGAAGCTGATCGCCGAAAACCTGGTCGAGGACGGCGCCACGTTGCAGATGGGTATGTGTCACTGCCGTACTGTGGGTGTCCGTGAATCGTAGATTTTAATGGGTGGCAGTTACCGCTTGGATACCATCAGGTGGGTTGTTTTGTTGGTTTGTCATTGCGTAGCATAAAAACACGGGTTATGCAGCTATGTGTACCGGAACACGCATCGTGGTTAGATCTCCCACAAGGTGGACCGACGACTTGGTAAAGATTGCAGGTACCAGCTGGATGCGGAAGGCACAGGACCGGCTTTCGTGGAGAGCTCGGGCGGGGGGCTATGCCGAGTAGGGGGTGTATTTTGTTGATATGATGATGATGATGATGAACTGTAACTTAAAAAAAAACTAACACGGGCCGTGTAGATAGTATATAGATCAACAGATCTTTTAAACGACTAACGTGGCAAATAATCTAGCGGGCTGCCTGATTGCAATACCGTAGGTATCACTCATGTGTCGCCGGCCCTTTAATTGCTATTTCACCCCTTTCTTGAAGAACTCCGTGTTGTTCTATCCATGTTGGGTGTTGTATTCAATGAATTTGGGCACCATCATCATGATTCATCATACCCAAATATCTCCACAAAGACCGGTCCAGTCGCATCGGGCCATACGGCGAACTTTAATAATGACTTTTATCGAATTTCCGTCTACAGATTTTGTTTAAGTATCAACTTAAATGAGTTTAAGAATTTGGTGCAAGCCGCCCTGCCAAAATGCCATGGCTTTAAAATTTTACTCTAGTTCGTCAACTGTACCCATGGTTAGTTAGGACGGTCGAAGGGTTATATGCTCTACTGAGTCTGCAATAGAGTATATTTTCGCATGTGACAGGCATCGGCGCAATCCCGGACGCGGCGCTGAGCCAGCTCCAAAACCACAAGGACCTCGGCATCCACTCGGAGATGTTCAGTATGGGGGTCATCGACCTCGTCAGGAAGGGATGCATCACCAACAAATAGTAATTATACCAACTTATTAGTACTATAGCGACTGGCCGTGGCTTCGCACTGGCTTTCTTGGCTTTTCGTTACTATGTTAAGCGCGTGAGATGGCGGTCAGTGAATGTCTCGTCTAATTTAATAATATATATGTTTCTTTTTTTTTATACCACTAAGGTGGCAAACAAGCTTACGGCCTGCCTGATGGTAAACAGTCACCGCAGCCTATGGACGTTTGCAATACCAGGGGCATCACCCACGCGTTATTCAAGCATAGTATAGGTAGTAGCTACGTATAAATTTTCCGGAATAAATTCTCTAACAGATGGTGAAAATTGCAGTAAAATCCGTTTAGGAGTTTAGGAGGAGAGCGGAAATATGTACAGACAGAGGCGGACAGCGACTGTTTTACTAGCGGTACCCCGATGGGATGCTTTCACCCGCGCGCAGGTCTAATCTCTGTAAACATTCAACATTCCCGCGGGACCCCATTATCTTCCCGGTATAAGTAGCCCCTATCACTCGGCAATAACGTTGCTTCCTATTTGTGAAAGAATTTTTAAAATCGGTCCACTAGTTTTTGTGTCTATTCATTACAAACAAAACTCCCAGACTCTCCCGGACTTAAGTTCAAAGGACAGTTTATACGGCAGACAAACAGGCAAGCGGACCACCTGATGGAAAATGGTCACCGCCGCCTATGGACATCAGCTACACCAGGGGAGTCACCAATGCGTTGCCCGCCTCTGAAGAGACCCCTAATATACCTCTTGAACGATACCATGTCATAGTCCAAAGGTAACACTGTGGCTGGGAGCTCATTCCACATCCGAATCGCACGAGCGAGAAACGTTTTTTCGAACCTTCGCGTGGTGACCAACAGAGGGTCTACGTAGTGGGGATGAGTACCCAGCCCACGGCGGGTGGTGCGATGGCGGAATTGTGCCGTGGGCACCAGATCGAAAAGTTCCTCGGGACACTCCCCATTTTACAGCCGATAGAACACACACAGGAAGCCAAAGCCCCTTCGGTTCCAAAGTTTCTTCATACGAATTTCCACGTAAGCGCAACCGCGATAGTAAAGTAAAATTCTTACACGCAGCCCTTTGAAGCTATAGATAAGTCTGTCTTCTCCAGTAAAAGGCGGCAAACGGGCCGCATAGTGGGAAGCTTCCTCGTCGGGAACAGCCAACTGTACGAGTTCGTCCACGACAATCCATCTATTGGTAAATTGTGTAAATTAAATTGTCAAACATACTATGATATACTTTTAACGTTAATATGATAAACGTTGCAATATACAGTGTGATACATAATATGTGTATGAAGCCGTGAACTGGATGGAGTGCTAAACATATTAAAATAGGTACAACTATTCCACGTACGACAGAAATATTTGTACCTATAGTTTTAATACGTTTAGCACTCCATCCAGTTCACGGCTTCACACATGTATTATGTAACACCATGTATACTGTGAATTAAACAAATAAAATATGTTTAATGGATGTTGCAGAAATGCTCGAAATAGACTACGTGAACAACACATATATCGTGTCGAAACAGCCGAAGATGACCGCGATAAACTCCTGCTTGGAGGTCGATATCACGGGGCAGGTGTGCTCCGATTCCATTGGTAAGTTACATACATAAAGCTCACGCCTGTGTCCCACATATGGAGTAGGAAGAGACTATGGACCGCTTCTTTGCTCTGTCCCACAACTGTGTCCCACTTCTGTACAACTCCTTTTATACTTGCCACTTCGGACCTTAGCTTTTAAAAAAAATTACTGATCTGATCAGTGAATGCTTTTCTGGGTCGTCCTCTTAAGGGCCGCTTTTCCAATTTCGCGCTATATACCTCTTTCGTCAATCTTCTTTCATCCATTCGCTCTACGTGCCCTAACCATCTCAACATTCCTCTTTCTATTTTTGCCACTTTATCATCATTGGTAAGTTATGTTATGATAATTAATTATCTATTACAATATATTCTGCGTGTGGAGCTCAATACGGTGAAACGGTATTACCAAAGTATAAAGGATGGCAGCTCAACCATCAATGAAAATTAATTTATGAATCTCCAGCCTTTTATTTATTACAGTTACAATACAAATATATCTATATACATATACCTATTCGCTAATACATATAAAATATGAATGTTTAGTAATATTTTCGTTCCGACTAAGATTTACCTAGGCACCGATATATTGTTGGACAGGGGAAAGAAATACCTTTCATTTGACATATAACTCGATTTTTCTTCGTCGAGTCAATTTCCGAAAACCCTAGATCTGGCTTGCCAAGTAGTCGGCCACGACAACGGCATTATCAGTCGCCAGGAACAGTTCCTCCCTAGTGCAGGTAGTAGGACAAAGAGGACAAGAGAGCAGATGCTCCATGGTTTGGGATGGAGCTCCACAGTCGCATCGTTGCTGTGTCTGGTCGATGAAGCCCCACTTAGCCAGAGAATCTTTGCAGCGGCCAACCTGCGTCCGTAAACGGTTAAGTGACTTCCAAGTTGGCCACTGCAGCTCGTGGCCTGGCGGCAGGGATTCGGTAGGTGTGATGGATCCAGGAGTTGGGCACGCCACAGCTCCTCTCCATAACTCGATTAAATAACAGATGAGAGTAGATTTTCGCCATGGCAACCCCATAGAAGGACGAGAGTAGGCAACCTATATATTTTTTCTTTTTTAAATAATGTTCTTTCATTTAATGCACAAACTTTTTAAATAACAGATGAGGGAAGATATTATATGGTCGGATCTTAGACCATAACGTCCCTCTCTTTTTTGTTATCAATGCCAAATGTACGACGCATTTCGACCGTTTCTATGAAGATTACCTTCCGCTAGTTTTTTTTGTGGCATTACTAACCGTTTTTAATGAACCCTTACTTAACTAATCAATGGTCACTATTGAACGTAAAGTCGTCCAAGAACTTTGTTTATCAGTTTTTACAAAACATCATCATCGTCATCTTCTTAGCATCAGTCCAGGTTGTGCTCTCGCGCGCGAGGGCCCGGGATCCGCTTTGACCATGATCCAGGATTTGGCAGATCAGCTAATTACAATTACTCTGCGACCCTGGGTCGTGGGTACAGTTTCTGTCGCCTAAATGTGCGTTTTCAGATGATTCTAAGGATCCTAACCTCAAGTATCCTTACTTTTTATACACTCAAGCCCACCCTTTTTCCAAGGAACGCGGATATACTCCGGCTTCGGGGGCCAGGTGGACTTCATCCGCGGCGCGGCGGAGGGTCTCGACGGGCGCGGGAAGCCCATCATTGCGATGGTGTCCATCACGAAGAAGGGGGTCTCCAAGATCGTGCCCACGCTCAAAGTCGGTAGGTTATCTGACGATACTAGGTTTGCATTGCCGCGGCCGTGTGGTGTCCGGCAGAGTGGAATAGCACCAACCTCTTACACTCGTAGGTGTCGTACGAGGCGGCTAATGTTTTGGAGGCAAAAGATCCAAAGTCTCCGTAGAAAGGAAGGCCGCGGAGAGCCCATCATCGCGATTGTCTCCATGACGAAGAAGGGGGTCTCCAAGATCGTGCCCACGCTCAAAGTCGGTAAGTCTGGTGATTCCAGTTTTGTGTTGCCGCGGCCGTGTGGTGTCCGGCAGAGTAGAATAGCCCCAACCTCTTACACTCGTGGGTGTCGTACGAGGCGACTAATGTTTTGGAGGCAAAAGATCCAAAGTCTCCGTAGAAAGGAAGGCCGCGGAGAGCCCATCATCGCGATGGTCTCCATCACGAAGAAGGGGGTCTCCAAGATCGTGCCCACGCTCAAAGTCGGTAAGTCTGGTGATTCCAGTTTTGTGTTGCCGCGGCCGTGTGGTGTCCGGCAGAGTAGAATAGCCCCAACCTCTTACACTCGTGGGTGTCGTACGAGGCGACTAATGTTTTGGAGGCAAAAGATCCAAAGTCTCCGTAGATGGAAGGCCGCGGAGAGCCCATCATCGCGATGGTCTCCATCACGAAGAAGGGGGTCTCCAAGATCGTGCCCACGCTCAAAGTCGGTAGGTTGTCTGATGATACTAGGATTCCACTGCCGCGGCATCCGTGCGGACAGATTTCTCAGTCCGTGAGATTTTTTATAAGAACTAGAACTTTGCCCTGCAGTGGGACACAGACGGCTCCTAAAATAAAAAAAAGCTAGCCAGCAGCCGTGCCGCTGATCTCCAATTGTACTGTGTAGTGTTTTAATGTTGATTTTAAACCAATCGCAGCAAGCCAGAGCCAGAGCTGTTTTGCTGCGATTGGTTTAACAAAATTGCATAAAAATGGCGGCGTACAGTCAGAGATCGGCGGTACGGCTGCTAGTATTTGTTCGCAATCTCACCTGGCAGTTAGTGACGATGCGGCCGAAGATGAAGCCTGGCTGTCTAGGCCTATTCACTCTAGCCTTGAAGACGTCCAGGCAGGTAGAGGCATATCTATCAAACTAGCATAGAAAACTGGTTTTATTTTCCGTTGGCAGGCGCGGGAGTGGTCACCACACGGGCGCACGCGCAGTATATTGTGACAGAGAACGGTATAGCGTACCTATTCGGTAAGAACTTGAGGCAGCGAGCTCATGCCCTCATCAAGATTGCACACCCAACCGCCCAAGAGGCTTTGGAGAAAGCAGCCTTCGAAAGATTCAAGGTCATGCCTTCGCCTGACTGATGGAGTTAAATAAGTCAGCTAACTATGGTCATGCTGACACGTAATCTTTATGCATAGAGTGGATATACATACAAAGAAAAAATTTTTTTGGTGGCAAGCGATAACTGTGCAGAGCAGTCGCGTGCATTGATTGGTATATTAGAGGTCTCTGTAGAGGCGGGCAACGCATTGGTAGCGCCCCTGATGTTGCTGATGTCCATAGGCGGCGGTAACCACTTTCCATCAGGTGGCCCGCATGCTTGTTTGTCGTACTAAAAAAAAAATTAAAGTACTGTATCCAGTGAGACACATTTTATTTAATTTTTCTTGGTACAGTAAAGTCTCTCCCAAACGGGTGCGAAGCAATGCGCGTTATTATTGCGCACGTTTTTGCGAGTTCAGCGTTTTTTCACACATGTGCGGTTTTTATCGTCCTGTAGCAGCTATGCCATTTGCCATTTAATGAACCCTACAACACATCAGATAAGTTTGTGGTACTCAAAAATGAATCATAACCTGAAACCCCCTGACCCCCTGCTCTTTGAATACGTATTTTATTATTCAATTCAATGGCTAGGGTGTAGTCTTGTAACAAATAGGTACGTGTCAACTAATCAATGCACGTAACTGAAAACACATCACAACTACATTATCACAACTACAGCCACATCGTCAGTTTTGGGTTACCTACACAATTGATTAATTACCTATTTGACAATTACACAATTGTTTGTATAAATTTTGTAATAGATTTATTGAATATATTGAAAATAACTTTGTTCTTATTTTTTGTTTTATTCACATTTTGTAACCTGCATGACATGAGAGGGCATAGCGGGGTAACCCACCTGATAGGGGAAGCACCTCCACCTTAGAGAATACCGCAGCCAAACAATTTTATTTTAAACTAGCGGCCCGCCCCGGCTTCGCACGGGTACCACTACGGGTACACGGATTACACACGACCGCTGCGTAGAAAGCCGACCGCGCGAGTAAGCCGCGCGGCACATTATTTCTTGACATTGACCGTACCCCGTGCTGCCTAGATTGCCGACCGGACTGAGCGGCGAACACGCGACTTTTTTCTAATATTCATATTTTTAAACTCGTGATATCTTTCGAATGGAATGTCTGATTTGAATAATTCAAAAAGTTATATAAAGGTATTGAAGCACTCGTGATTTTGATAAGGATTAATACCAAGGTACAAGTAAAGAGCGTTTTTTAGCGGCGGCATTTCAATTAAATTTTGAAAATAAAAGAACACTTATTGTGACATAACTATAATAGTTAGACATATACTGTCGCGACACTTTTTGTAGATAATGATGTGTTCTGCAAAGTCGTAGTACATTATTTTGTTCTATCATCAACAGTTTTCGCAGCGCACGCGATGTAAGGAATTGTTTGGGTATTTTTTTACACCTTGGGTTACATTATTGGAGTTTTATTAATGATCCGTAATTTTTTAGAAAATGTAATATAGCCTATGTCCCCCGCGGATAGTGTAGCTTCCCAACGGTGAAAGAACTTTTGAAATCGGTCCAGTAGTTTCGAAGCCTATTCAATACAAACAAACAAACAAACAAAAAATCAAACATTTCCTCTTTATAATAATAGTATAGATTATTATTCTCCTTATTTATTTACATTCTTAAGTCTAAATTTTTTACAATATATATGAAAAATAAATATTATAAAAAATTAATATTAAAAATATTATTATTATTATAAGTATAAGTATAAGTATAAGTATAAGTATAAGTATAAGTATAAGTATAAGTATAAGTATAAGTATAAGTATAAGTATAAGTATAAGTATAAGTATAAGTATAAGTATAAGTATACGTATAAGTATACGTATAATAGGGTGTCCCGTCCATGTATGAGAAAAAAAATATTTCAAGCTACACAATCGCAAGAGGTATCAAAATTTGCGTAATTTGACACAGATTATGAAAAATGTAAAAATATTTGAATTATGTGTAATCTTGAGGGCTCTACCGAACGTTGAAAATTTGGGAATTTTAAATTTTTACAGAATTTTTCCGCTGGCTTAAAATAATACAAATTCAAGCTTATTTTATACTAAAAAATAAAAATTAAAGAAATATAGCATAAAAAATAGAATAATCAAAATAGAGCATATAATCAATATAACATTATTTATTTTAGTTTGCTTGTTGTTGAGTCAAAAATTATGGATTTTGTCCGTGATTGCATATTCCAATACAGCCATCTCAAGCATTAGCGTCAGTAACACAGTAACACTATGAGAGGCCTTTGTTACCACAGATTGTGTATAACAAGGATAGTCAACAATTTCCAAGCTTTTATCTTTTGCCATGATTTAAAAGTCATCATTAGAAAGATGCTGAAGGTGAACTGAATCGGCGGTGCAGTGAATAACCGGCGTTGCGGATTTCCCTGTCACACAATAATTTATGTGTAATCTTCAACAAAGAAGTTAATTTTAAAAGTTTTTATTTTGATTTTAGTGCTACTTTCAGCTTTTCTAGCTTTTACTATTATTAAGTTAAATCTTTAGTAGAAACCAAGAGGATGTCAGGCAAAACAGCAGCAGCAAATCGCATCGATAAACATTATCTGTCACAGAGCTTAGCTACTTTGTTAGTTGGCTTTGCTTAATGTTTTTCTATTCGCTGTTGAAGTCAGTGGTGTCTCTCTCGAGGTCGTTTATGTCGGGGATGCCTTTGGAACATACTTCTGAGAAAGATTCAAGCACTAATCACAATTTGCAGAAACAGAATCGGTTTCTTAAGAGTCTTCAATTTTCCTATGCTGTCTTTTTATCAATCTAGTCCTTTATTTTTAATCAATACTACTCATTACCATTTTCCTAACATTATAAACTTCTCTCATTGATGAGAACTTCCTTAGGTTTCAAGCTCAAATACACACAAGATTCATATGAAGTACACTTAAGAAGAAGTCTAAAAGCTTCTTAGATAACTCTAACTACACTCGTTACGTCATTCGTTTTTGAAACTAGACATAATTTCTTTAGCTTTTGCGGTATCTTTTCAAATTCAGGTAGGAATCCATCCACTTTTCGTGGTCAAATGATTTCAGGAATTAGATAATTTTGCCATACTTTCGACTAGCTTTTTTGCCCGCATCTTCGTCTGCGCAAAATTTGATGAGAACGTTCCGGACCCGTTCCCATGGCAACCACATTGAATCTCGGGAAGAACTATAGCCTATGTAACCCCCTGATAATGCAGCTTTCTATAGTTGAAAGAATTTTTTAATAGTAGTAAGTAGTAATTGTTGAGCGTATCAATACAAACAAACAATCAAACCTTTTCTCTTTATTATTTTAGTATATATTAGAATTGAAGCTTTGGGTCCAATAATTTTTGATATTTTCTGAAACAGTCCCATATAAGTATTACTGAATTGGATATATTCTTTCTATTACCGGTACTTCCATTTCAAGTCGTTCTTGACTAATAAAATAGCGCTACCGATCGTCAAATTCTAAGTATGTTCTCAATATAGCGGAAGTGCCTTACGACGTCTCGAACTTATTATTAAAATAAAGTCACAAAATTTACTTTTACACTGTATCGCAACTACAGTGTAAAAGTAGTACTTTGAATTCGAAAAAACATTAGCGAGTAAAGTCCAAAAGCTACAAAGTCCTCGAAACAAGTTGAAATGTACCAAGTTACCTGTGACTTTGAATTTGCAAGTCCCAATTCGAGGTTGCCGATAACATATTGTTGCATAAAAATCTAAATATCGTGTTTGTATTACAACTTAATAAAATAATAACTAAATATTTTTCATATTTACGTTTAAAATAGGATAGCGAAATATTACCTTAAATTTGTAAATTTTTCAAAACTTTGCCGATCTGTAGAACCCTAAAGGTATAGTTTTATTTGGTTTTTAGAGTTATTTAAGTAATCTACGATTAATTACGCAACTTTTGACCGGTCTTGAGTTAAGAAAAACAAGAAAGAGATATAATATAAAGCTGAAATCTGGAGTAGCGAAATATCATAATTTTTCAGAACTTCAAAGATCGGTAGAACCCTGAATATCAAATTTTATTTTATTATTTTTATTATTATGGTAATCTGCTATCAATTACGCAAATTTTAAGAGGTCTTGCGTTAAGAAAATCCAAGAAAAAAATTCTCGGGACACCCTAACGTATAAGTATAGATAACCATACCTTCTTCCCCTTATCTAAAAACCTACCTTTGTACAAGTTCGACTCGCAGTTGGCCGGTTTTTTTACAATCCCTTTGTCGATCCATACAACCAATAGGTACAAAGGCAATACATGTGCGTAACGAGCTCCCAGGTTATACACGTCTCGCGTTTGTATGTTGACGAACACATAGAACCACTAATTTAGGGTTACGGGCCGTAATTACGGTTCGCTTGCTATGCCGCGGTACGAGCGTCACACTACGGTTCGCTACGCTAGCGCTTTGGATCGCCAAACCTCGGCACAAACGCCACGCAACGGTGCGCTACGCTAGCATTACGGGTGGCTACGCCGCGGTACAAACGCCACGCTACGGTTCCCTACGCTAGGACTATGGATCGCCACGCTGCGGTACAAACGACACGCTACTTCGCGGTGGTCCGCATTGAAAGACAAACCACTTTTACGCTTTCATTGAACTGAGTATCTTTTTGTGTAGTATTAGTTAAATATTGCTAACAATAAGGGCCTGGTTCACCTTATACAGATAAGTTGCCGATTTCTTATCTTACAGATATCTGCGATGCCGTATCTTTCGTTTTGTACTGACAAAAGGAAGACGGTGTCACAGATATCTGTCAAATAAAATACCTATGACGTATCTGGAACTAATCAGTGGGTGGTGAAACAGGCCTATAAAGTGTATTATGTCGCTTCGCGCTACCGTCGCTATCACTTCCACCCTCAGGGTCCACCATGATATTATGAGCATAGAAGAAATGATTCAATTCGCTCAAAATGATAGATATGTAGATGATCAAAGATTATCAGCAATTATCTTGTAATATGTACTAAAATCCCCTTCGACCGCCAACCAAGTTTCGCAACCAGTCCTCTAGACTATTCTTTGTATGGAACTGGTTGCGAATTGCGATAGAAGAGTTTCCTTCACAGAATTTTTTCTCTATGGTTTCATTATTTGTTTGTAATGTTTTCGTAATCAAGGAATAATCACAGACATGAAGTAGACCTCTTTGTTGTTTAAACGCTTTCTTAAGTTTCATTCTATTTGCTCGAAATGTCGGAAATGTCAATGAAGATTCTGTAAACAAGTTCTGAAGATTTTCTTTCCACAAGTTATTTAGATAATAATTAAGGGCTTTTGTAATAAAAAGTTGATGGTATTCTTTGTTGTTAGAGTTAGTTAGTAATGGGATTAAGATTAATAAATCTAAAATGCGTGGTAAACCAATTTGTAAGGAATTACGTAAGTTATTTTATAGTTTTCATTTCTTGACTGCTGATCTTAAATTTTCAACTAAGATTTGCGCGGAATTTGTGCATGGCATCACTACGTCTATTTTTTTTTAAACCACTAAGTTTACGAGACAGACAGACAAGCTTACGGCCTGCCTGATGGTAAGCAGTCACCGCAGACTATGGACGTTTGCAATGCCGGGGTGTCACCCACGCGTTGCCGACCCCGTAAAAACCTTTTCACCCCTTTCTTGAAGAACTCCCATGTTGTACTCTCCAGGAAAAACCTCTCCAGGTTGTTCATTCCACAACCATAGTGTACGTGGGAGAAAGTTCCTTTGGAACTGCACAGTTCGCGACCAATTTGGCTTAACAACTACGAAATATGACTTTCGGCGATGTGGCTCTATCTCTTTGATTTTATAATATCGCAGGGTAGTACAAATTTGTTCGTCTACGGAACGTGGAAGAGCGATCAACCGAACCACAAGGTCTTGGCTGACGAAGCAGAGATTAACTACGTTAGTGATGGCACTGTGATGGTGAAATACCCTCTGGTGATCGCTACCAAGAACAACATTCCCTTCCTACTCTATAGTCCTGGAACTGGTCGTTTCGTAAACGGTAAGCATTGATGACAGACAGCCGGTGGTGTCCTGTTCAGTATAATACAGAATACACCATTAACCTCTTCCACCACAGCGAGGTCATACAATGAGACTTATGTCTTAGACCCAAGGCCAAAGCGGGGCGCTGTAGTAGTATGCCTTTGGCCGCCATATCATTAACGATGCTCACTGACAAACTAGGAAATGGCCTATTCACTTTAGTCCAAAGTAAAAAGAAGTTGCAGGAAAATACCTAAGTCTATCCCAAAAAGCTGATTATATCCTGTGTATTGGCAATAGTACAATCCGTCAAGTTGTAGACGTCTATATGACAATCGATCACGGTTTCTGGCAAGATTCATATACTGCTTTATCAACTTCGCTCGGTCAGGGCATTTTTGCGGCGTAAGCCGTTGGCTCTCGCATCCGACTCGGCGATGTCAATTCATCGCTTCTTGGGCCTCCCGCGGGACCTCTTTCCTCTGATAGAAGCAGCTGTAGTGCGTTTGCGCATTCACTCGAATTCGATACGTGAAAAATGCGGGGGGAAATTCACGTCCTGGCGTTTACGCACTTATTTTTCGAATTCAATTATTATTTAAAATTCAGTTACCCTTGAAGTACGTAGTAAGCACACGAAACTTTCGGCAAAACTTTTGCCGGGACTTTGGTCGACCCACTATTTCTCCTATGAGTACCTATGTGACACGAGCCTCTTTAATCTGAATTGCGATATCTCTCCCACGCAAAGTTTGCTAAGGATGTAGGAACATAATTTATATCAAGCCGTTTAGCCATGTGTGTCGCATAGTGTGGCGACTATATCTTAGAGGTTAAGCAGCTAGATCCTCCGTACACCAGAAAATGCTTACCTAAGGGTCAAACTTAAGACTAAAGAAGCATGTGGAGGTTCATGATCGGCAGTGGTATGGTTTGGGCGGGTTGTAATGTGTGATGCGTACAACGCCGCACATCCAGCATATCATATTGTTTTTTATGTGTAGGTATACAAAATTGTTCTTTAGAGAGCTTTTGCACTCAATGGTTAGGACCATTGAGTGCAAAAGCTCTTCGCAAATATTTTTGTTGAAAAGCTTAGATATCAAGGCTTAACTGAAGGTTTCTAGCAAGCGCGGATCCAGCGTTGTGGGCACGATGGGCATGCCCACAACCCTAATTGAAGTCCAAGGCTAACGTATAGATAAGTTTTAGTAAAGAAATCTGTACCAGTATCCGTGAAAGTATAAACAGAGTCCAAACACTTTGTTTCAAAATCCAACTCGCACTTGGCCGGTTTTCAGGTGATCGCGCCCACAACCTTTTTTAGGATCCGCGCCTGCTTTCCAGAGAAAGAGACGATTTTCTTAAAAGATCTAGCTAGGCATTTGACCGCTACTGATGGGCTACTATTTCTATGAGCAGATTATACACTAGCCTTGAAGGTGGGCACCAATCTGGGAAGATTATATTCACTCGCATTCAGTTTCACTTTCAACGGTGCTTAGTTCTACAAATCTCTTCTGTTGAGATCGTTTTTACTTCCAATGGTCCTTGTTCTACCAACAAATCTTTTTGATAGAGATCCCGACAGTCCTTAGCTCTATCAAATATTTCAGTTCGGCTCCAAGGACAGTAGCTATCTAGCGACGCTTCGCGAAAGTCTTTGATTTTATGGGACTAGGTAGGCAGGCATTTGCCATCTTACCTGATGGTAAGTGACGATGCGGCCGAAGATGGGGCATGTCTAGGAACAGCCTATTTAGTCGTTGGTGCTGGCGCTACTTTCGCGATGCTCAACCTTACCTTACGTATTTTCGTACCGTAACAGGTGAAATATACGAGGTTGATGAGAAGTTGCTGAGCAAGCTAGATAAATTTGAAGACCCGATGCTCTGTCAAAGAGAACTGGACGATGTCATGACCAAGTTTAAGGACAAGTAAGAATATGATTAAAAACTGGTTTGTCAGGATCGTAGTTTGTGGCACTCGATAAGCTGCCTACCCCTATGGTGATACGGGCGTGAGTGTATGTATTAAAAACCGTTTACGTGTAGATGGCAGAGTAGATATGGCCGTGTGATCTCCAGCCGATAAAAAGCTAGCACCAATCCCTCACGAATTTTGGACAAGACTACTGAAACTGTGAAACCAAACTGGACGACCAGTTAGAACTGCGTCTATTGTAGTGGTGAAAATAATTAGAGCACGTTATCGTAAAGTTTATCCAAAGAAATTACCCCCCCAGAGATGGAGGTGTAGGTAATGTGGAAGCCGTGTTCAGCAGTGGACGGCTGAGATGATAAGAATTAAGAGCATGTAGATTGTACGAACTCTCAGAACCATGAGAAAAATAATTCCTATTGAATAAACTATTTAGACCATTCAGTTAGACGATCAGGAAGATTGCCCTGACAGCTGTTATGTACCGTTTTCCTTTAGATGACTGCCATCAGTTCAGCTTCTATATACCTATAGACAACTCATAATCAGTGACTGAATTGTAGAGATAGAAATTAAAATTAAAGAAATGAAACTGATGCAACTGTAAATATATTTTCAGGCCGGACAAAGACGTGGTTAATTGCTGGGTATATTTTCTGAAGAGCTTCAAGTCTGATCTCCTGAAATTGCCTCACTTGGACACGTATTCCTCGGCGGGTCCCCACGGCCGCCCCTATGTTGAGAAGAAAGCGCGAGACCCAAAATATGATTATAAACATGATATTGTTGATTGATTGTGAAACCTACTGTACATTGAATACAGTTTAAAATGTTGTTTGAGTTATTTAATTTATGTTTTAATCTTAAGCCTTACGTCGTGGTCCAAAGCGTAGCGTAGGTACCTGCGAGTACCTGGTACAAAGGTGAGGGTATATACCTACTTACTCGTACGTGCTGTACCAGTACCTACCCCATATTACACAATATATTGTTATACTAATCACGTCAAGTGGCCCAGCAGAGCCATAAAAGTAACCCCTATTGTTTCTTTTAGGTACTACAAGTACTAGTAGTCCAAGCGCCATTGGATCAAAATTTTCCGGTGTCAAAATGGTGTCCGGCAGAGTAAATTGGCATCAACCCCGTCCACACAAAGGGGTGTCGTAAAAGGCTATTTCGTTCAAAACTTCAGGCGTATGAGGCGTAGTCAGTCAGGCGAGGCATTGAGACACTAATAAAAGTCATTTCCCAAATTAAAAAAAATCTTCATTACAATTTTTTCTCACAACTCTTTTTCTATAAACTTCTTCATTAATTAACTTTTCTTATAAATTACTATTGCGATTATGTATAATCGATTTATAGTTTCAGTTTATTTCAATGGAGCTTTGTTAGCAACTGAACCCATGAAATCGGTGAAACGCAATCGCATAATTACAATTATTGACATCTGAGAATTAGAAGAGTAATTAGCCTGCAGGAACCACAACTTGTATACCTATTATATATATTTTACAATCCATTGTACTGACTTATTCTTTCAAGCCTTAAACCTGGTAAAGATCGCAGGTACCAGCTGGATGAGGAAAGTACAGGACCGGCCTTTGTGGAGATCTCTGGGGGAGGCCTATGGCAAGCCGTGGGCGACTTAAAACTTCTGGCTGGTATGATGATGATTCTTTCAAGAATACCTATAAGTACCCAATTATGAGAAAGGTTTATGTTTTTCGCGACTTTGTCCGGTACAAACGCCCCTGCGACACTCACATTGTTTTGTGATGCTGCACCTATATCTCGTAAAGTCACAACTTCCAACCGCGAAATAGGTAGGTAGGTTGATTTTCCTCGATTTTTTCGACAATTGAAATATTCTTTAGACTAATTATTATTAAGTCCATGTGTGTGACATTTTGCCTCAAATGGAGATTTTCAGACAGCTACTTTAAAAGGTAAAAAGTGTAGTTCGCGTGTGCCTCACTAGATGACGCTGCTTAGACAGGATTCTCAAGTATTGGATTTGGTAACAGAAGTTACACGGAAAGATGTTTCGTGAAAATATACTTATTTGTAATACATTTTCTGAGAGGAAATTGCAAAATTTATTTTATTTTATTTTATTTATTTCCATACAGTTTTACAGCAATAAAATTTAGTTATAATTGTACAATTCAAAGTTGCAATGCCAATAACAAAACTGCGGTTTAAAATTTTGAAAATCAAACCATATTGCAGTCCAGCAGGTATAGCTCCTACCGTTCCATTTATATGTCTATATATAATATCTATATTTTATACATCTAACGGTCCCGTTATCAGCGCCATCTTTATGTGAAATATTTATCTCTGGCTCAAGAAAATCTCTCATTGAAACTTGGATTTTTTTTCTACTCTGCGTGAGGGCCACGAGGCTTTGCGCCTGGTTGGAAGTAGAACTAAATTTGACTGCTTCTGATTAAAAAACAAAAATCGACAAGTGCGCCTTCTCCTGTCAGCAAAGTTTCGTGGCCCTCAGTTTTTTTTTCTAGCAGTGTGGTTGGTGGTATGTGGTCGGTGGTGGGTGGTGTTTGTTGTGTTGTGTTGTTCTGTCATCTGTCATGTCAGATAGATAGTAAGTCCCTGTCGAATGGTGTCGAATTTGTAATCTCAGTATTTGTATCAAACCAAACAAAAAATTCGTTTCTAAACTTAAAGTGAAGTGAATTGATAAATATTTAAATGATTACTAAAGTGTACCTTCTTTTAGTGTTTATTTAATATTAATTGTAATTTTTTTGCGTTAAAATTTCGTCTAATAAACTTGTTTAGACTCGATTTGACGGTCACGATGACGTCGTTTCAACGTTTACTGAATTATACTACAGAATTGATAATTACTGGAAAATATAGAATTGTGAGAAGAATTGGCGGTGGTTCCTTCGGAGACATTTACTTGGGGATCAACACTGCCAATGGCGAGGTAAGTTTCGCATCGCTGGCCCAAATATTCACGTGCATTGGGGTCGTACAGACAGGTTGCTTGACTTTGAGAAGTGCTGTGGGTCGAGCGAGAGATTGTGAAACGCGCCTGTAGATGTGAGGACGATGATGTATATAACTTAATCTATCTACACTCAAGGATTTATTTATACACATCCTACAGTTTAATTCTGTGAATAGAAGTTATTTATTCAGGAAATAATTAGTTATCTTCAGCTCATCCTGTTGTTTACCATTAAGTAGGTACATGATACACATTGTTACCATATATTTAAAAGTTGTACACCTATGTTAAGCTAGCTTTTGTTTCACAGACTTCAGTACACTGCCCCATCTCATTTGGTTGTAAATTTTGATGTAGCCAAAAATTGAGTAGGCTTACCTACCTAGAAAAAGATAAACTACAGATTTAAAACATGCATAAGTTATCTTATATTCCGTACTAGTGTACGAGGTGTGACTTCGTTTGTTGTACACCTACTATACCCCTACCTACCCCTTTTTTGTTTATAAACCTACATCTTAAATTTTCAGAAAAAGAAATTTATTATATATTGTTGAAAACCACATTAAAATCCATTGCACTATTTAAAAGATCTATGCATACATTGATACATACATAGGGACAGATGGTGGGAAGTGACTTTATTTGATACTACTTATATGTTGTATTTTACTGATTATACTTTGGTTCACCCTATGCCTATACTCATCTCACTAGCACACTTTTATTTCTTTTTGTTTATTACCATGTTTGCCACCAGGATGATTATGTGTATATAGGTAGATAGCGAGGGAGCAGAGCGAGAGCGAACCAGGATTTAACGCCAGATGATGACTATGTTAGATACCTTAATCGTTGAAGACTGATTAATATGGAAATGATCTTTATTCATTTACATGCTACATGTAACTTCATGATGACAGTTACAGTATGAATTTGACACAATATGATCAGCAGGGCTATTGGCTAACTCAGTGGGCAACTATAGGACTTTCATCATGAAGATACATCTGGTATGTAACTGGTTAAATTAGCAAATAAAGGGGGTATTAACACCCATTTTTATTTAAGGTAGGTACTTTAATAAGCCATATGATAAATAAATAATTGTATTATTGTAGGTACCAAATTTGGAAACTGCTTTTTAATTATATTTAAAGATTTTTATAAATACCTGAATTAATATATTATCTTTTTTCATATCAGGATACAACCAAAAACATTATAATATGTAATACATAATTCATGGATTTATATTTTATACAATACAATACTGGTTGGATTTGGCTTATAGTGGAGTCCCAGTTTCCGAACCAAACTTAGATATCCTGTGCTATGGGAAATAATAGTAAACCAGTAAAAAGTAATTAATTATTTATTAACAACTATACAAATTTTATACTAAACTTAACTAACTAGATCAATCTAAAACTAAAAATAATTAAGAAACTAAAAGAAAAAGAATATTTACTTTGTTTTATTTATTTTAATTTTATGCTAATAAAAAACGGTTGATTTTCCACGAAACTTCACGGGCACTTCGATTTATATTAAATTACCAAATGGTAATAGTAAGTTACACATGGCATCACTGCTTGAGATTAGAAATCTGACGCGTTCAAAATACATTATCTAGTACAACTCGATCGATTTATATTTTACGTTTTTTTGTAGTGTTTAGTTGTATTCATTTTTATTTTGTAAATGGACGTAACATGAAATTTAACATTTAGTATATTTAGTATATTGTGTTTAATTTAGACAAACTTAAATTCATTTTTTATGATCAACATTTTAAATTTTTAATAGTCGAACGCATTCTTCATATTCAGAACGCACTACGTCGTCCATTCAGTCACAGTATCGTAAAATGTAGCCAAGAATTTAACATTGTTATTATTGTAAAAGTGCGTAATTTTGTGCAACATTTATAGAAAAATAATTTATTTACAACGCGAGAAAAATTTAAACGCCTCGAAATGTCGACATTTATGAGCACGAGGAAGGAGATATTGATGGCTGGGAAATATAAGGTCAGCCGTAAGATCGGCGCTGGATCTTTCGGCGACATTTTCCTGGCGATTAACATCGCTAATGGCGAGGTAAATATTGTCTCTTACATATTTCATATTATCGTTTACGAAATAAAAATATCTTATTTCCGTTTGATGGATCGTGTAACAATGGAGGGGAAGCATGCAACTTTCATTGACGTATTATGTCAAGAAAAAACAACCATGTCTATTTATTGCATTACGACATGCTTACGATTTAGCTAAAAATAAGGAAGCAAAACTATTAGAGCTTCCCAAATATGCGTGGTAACCTGGGAATTCATCTGTAATCTATGATGCTGACCTAAATATTGACCAGTTTCCATTCATTTGACTTATATGTTAGATACGGGACGAAAATTGCTGTGTTTAGTTAGGTATGCACAATTATTTGTTATGTTTATCACCACCAATGCAAATGACATCCAGCTGACAAAAAATAAGAGTATATTTTTCAACAAAATATGTCTTGATCATGAAATAAAATCGATGCACAAATGCCTATGTATGCCAATATACATGTAAATTAATAACATTATAGTTAGCTAACAGCAATTTTAATTTGTTATTTCATGAGTCACAAAAATAATAAAAAAAAAGCTCAAGGTCAATGGATACACTGAATGAAGATTTTAACCTAAATGTAAAGTGGTATGCCTAACCTTTACAGAGCATATAACAATTCTGTGCTGGATTTGAGCCACCTGCACATTGCTACCCATTTTCCGGGCTGAACATAGATTATATAGAAGGATGGAAGATATAGAAGGTTTTATAACCTTCCTCCCTCCTCCTTATGATGTTAGTTGCCTTTTAGGTTTAGGTTTGAGGCTCTCATTTTCCGTACTTGTACACAAATTCGGTCATTTATACGTGACTGAGAGCCAGCTATTGTAGCCAGAAATCTATTATTCTCTTGGGATGTTCACAGACTTCCTATTGAGGCTTTAGCTCTGTAGACCTTTAGCTCCTTACACTCCAGGACCATGTGAGCTGTTGTTTCCTCAGCTACTAAACATCCCCTGCACATGAAGCTGTCTGTAGCTCTGATGGTGCCCTGTAATTGTACCAACTACTGTCTTTAGTTATCTCTGTTTTAGGTCCAGTAGTCTTTTAGTTAGCTTAGGTGATCTTTCGCTTACCACAAACTATCAGTTGTTCCAACTGCCTGTCTGTTCAGGAATAATAATAATAATAACTTAGACTGCCTACATCTGGGTGTGCTTTCCCAGCGCTTGTTGTGCTGATCATTTGTATCTTTGCTCACCCATGAGCGTAATGTATTAAAAGAAAGGGGTAAAATGGGGCGGGGCCGGCAGTCCCCTCTTTCCCGGCAGTCCCCCCTCGGCAGTCCCCGCAGATATCTTTTGCCAAATGTGAACTGCTTCGGAGTTCTGTCACACTTGGCCTCAAACAATGGGTTGTTTGACAGCATTGTTTCCTTCAAAGTATGGTGAGATCCAAGTTTGTTGCACCAGAGGTTTGATACCTTAAGTTTGAGAACTATCATCGCTGCCTCCTGTTGTATATACAGGTCAAGTGGTGCAAGTCCCAGTAGTACCTCAAGGGCTGCCGATGGTGTCGAACGCATGCAGCCAGTGATGGCGGAACAGGCCATCCTCTGGAATCACTACAACTTATTGATTGACGTGGCCAGTTTGGTTCTAGTCCACCAGGCAATTGCACCGTATGCTAGAAACAGTTTCACTACTGCAGTATACAGCCACCTAGCGATTTTTGGGGAGACACCCCAGGTCTTGCCTAGGATTCTGTTACATGAGCTCATGCTGATGCATGGAGATGCTAGCTTTGGTCAGCTTCTGTTCCAAGTGTTTGTTCCATAACATTTTGCTGTCAAAGATAACCCCAAGGTATTTTACTTCATTTGTTAAGGATAGGGTTGTGTCGAACAGTTAGTCTGAGTTCCCCCAGATTCCTCTTTTGGGTGAACCATAACCATTTCTGTTTCGGTTGGGTTCACGGACAGTTCCTGTTAATGACACCAGCTTTGAACTGTTCTTAAAGCAGACCTTTCGAGATCACATAGAAGGTTTTCTAAGGGCTCGCTAATTAATATTGCTATGTCGTCAGCGTAGCCTACCATATAGAAGTTATGGTCATTTAAGCGGCTAATAAGCCCGTTGACCACTATGTTCCATAAGAGCGGGGAAAGGACCCCACCTTGAGGGCTTGCTCTAGCAACCATCGCTCTTGTTGTGTTATTCATTGTTAATTGTACAGCCCTGTATCCTAGCATGGAATCGATCCACCCAGCAATGGTATCTTTTACTCCATGCTGTTTCAGGGCATTGCTGATGCTGCCAAAATGTGTCTTATCAAACGCACCCTCGATGCCTATAAAGATCCCTAGGGTGGATTGTTTAGACGCCATAGCGTGCTCAATGAGAGCTGTAACGCTATGTAGTGCTGATTCAGTGATCTTACCTATGGAGTAGGCGTGTTGATTTTTGTGGAGAGGGTCATCTTTAATGTCTCTGTCGCCTAGATGCCTTTCATAGTTATAATTAATACCTTGACCTTGACCACCTTGTAGATTGACCTATCTATGACTTGGAAGCAATTTCCTGTCAACTTTAAAATTGAAATTTCCAGCACAGTGGAGTAACACATTTGAGTTTTTGTACATGCTAAAGAGCAGTTTTCCAATAGGTATCTAAACCATTCCTAACCACTCACTAGATGGCGCCCCGACAATTTTGGTAATTGAAAATCGCTTGAAATAGGTTCTTAGCAAACAGCATATAAACACGTACGTTGTATTGTATAATATTGTATTTTTCAATAGTTTTCAACCATTTTAGAGTTTGTAATAATAATGGAACATAATGCAAACTTCAATAAATATTTCTTTTTACACTTCGTCCAACTTTTAACAGTTATGTTTATATTAATAAAAATTTAATTTTTAAGTTAATATTAGTTGGCTGCATGAAATCACTGCCACCATCATACAGATTATAAAAAGATTACCAAAATTGTAGGAACGCCATCTATTGATGCTTTTTGAAACCAACTATCAATACCTACTGGAAAACTCCTCATTATCTGAAATTTTATATTGGTTGTGGAAAGATCAAATAGGCTTTGGGTGGATCTTATAATTATTAAACATTATTGTCAAAGATTAAAAAAAAATTAAATTATTCGCTGACTATTAAATAATTGGGAAATTATGTTCTCTTGGTCTTCTTCTGTCAATAGTTCTAATCTAAATGATTATCTTGTTACATTATTACTATCTCTGGATAATGACTGCAATGAATTAAAACATCTTGCACCAATAAAAAATCAGTTAATTTTGTGTCTAGTACAAAAAAACAATTAAGTATTAAATAATAAAAGCTGTACTGGCCGTAACTTATTAAAAAATTAACAAAAAACTTCACATTTTACACTCAACACATTAAAATTATATTTACAAACAATCAATTTTTGGCTTCTGTAGTTATCTAAATACCTATCATTAACATGTGGTCACTTTTAGTGGGGATAACAGCATCCAGTCTGTCCCGAAAGATTTGCTTGCTACACAATTGTGGTCTGATGGTACTTTGCACCATTCTCCCCGAAGGGCGACCTATTAAGGCATCGGTCGCCTTAAATTGTTTCTCACACGTGCTTCACCTATGAACATTTTTTATTTCTTGTAACCTGCTCAACACAGCAATTTGTCATGGACATTTAGCCACTTCCTTGTCTGATTTGGTTTATTAGAGTTGGAAAACTATTCCTCAGTATTGAGTGTTGAATATTTCCAGTTCCCGATAATTTAGAAGCAAGAGCACATGAATATGTGATTGGCCAGTTTTGACTGTGTATGGCGATTTCCTGCTTAACGGTTTGCTTAACCTGTTACACCTCAGGTCTGTAATATGTATTTGTTATGGATGCATTTTGGTATATTGCTGCACATAGATCAGACATATAGCTTTGGTTTGAAATCTTTCGAGGATCTCTATATTACTAATATTTGCTGTTCCCCAAAGTTCAATTCCATAAGTCCAAACCGGCTTTAGTATTGTAGATTGCCATTTTACTTTCGTTAGTTTACTGTGACTTCCACCGATCAAAAAGTACATTTCTCTCAGTTTGTGTCCAAATAGTATCTCTTGCTCTCCTATGGACCATAATATGGAAAAATCATTGGGTTCAAATCCGGGAATGATTGTGGAGAAATGGATAGCTGGAAACTTTTTCTAATAAAAAACGTTGGGCCTCAAGAGCGAGTGTCGAATTGAATACGATGGAAGACTCGATTCTGTTATCCGCGATAAAGGTGGCTACATCAAACAATAACCTATATTTATTTAAGTTTAACATGTTTTTTCGATATACTGTGGTTTTTGTGTGCCCGCGACCAACCCGACCACCAGCACGATCTGCGGAGGAGCAACAACAGCAGCTGCCCAGTATTTCTCAACAAATCGAAGAATAACATGATCGGTGACTACTGTAGGTGGGATGAAGAACACAACTACAGCCCCCCGGGGTTCATGACAAGGATGCACCCCAGGCCCTGATGGTCGCTGCGAATCCGCCCAAGGCTCCCAAGTGCAAGACAGGCTGTAAAGTGATAGCGTCGTAGCAAACGCGCCGCCACTGCCTGGTACATCCACAGTCGACACGGATCTATCAAGTTTTCGCCGCCCCCTGAAAGCCCGGGGAAGAAGTCTCGCCCTGTGGCTTTCTTGGCCGTTTTTCATTTTGCAATAAATTTATTTCCCGAATGTGAAGTAGCAAGTATTAGAGACGACCATTAGCATCCTGCTGGCCTTATTGTGCATTTCCTACGTCTACTATATCATTGGAATCCGAGGAATTGTTTACCAGCTGATGAATTTCACCACCGTACTTGCCGCAAATTGAAATTCCATTCGTACCACTGATGAGTGGCGGGCAACCACCGAACGATCTTCACGAAACTTCCTGACTCGTACGACTACGCTTTGAAACTAACTTTTGCTTCAGCAGTGTTTTCAAGCAGTTACGACATTACGACCATCACATTTTGCTCTGATTTTGTGTAATTTTGTGTATAAGCAATAAATAATTTATCATTCATTCATCACAAAAGGAACCTACACCAAATTATCTCGAAAGGCGGGCATTCACGACACTCCGGGTATTTATGGGCGGCAGTGATATCACTCCATCAGGTCGTTTTTCTCCCTCTATTATAAATAAACCCATTCGATTATAACCTAGGGGTAAGTGACGATACGGCTGAAGATTGGGCATGTCATGGGAATCTTTTTAAATTATTGTAATATTGAGTTTCGAGTCGCATTCTATCGCACTGGCTTATAAAGTAACACTAATATACCTAACTAATATCTAACAGAATATCTAAACCGAAACTAAAAGAAACATACAGCTATTAAGCATAAAAAATAGGTAGCTATTGTGTCTTATGGCTCGATAAGCATTTTTGAAAATTGAAGCCTGAAAAGGATGTGCGGGGGTGGAGTACATAATATATATGGAAAACGTACGGGAAACTTAAGTAGTCCAAGCATATAAAATAGCGAGCGAAAGCTAGTTTTGTATAGTGTTCATACAAAAAAAAACCGGTTAGCGGAAAGCACGGAAATCCCTTGGGCCAATAAATGCCAAATTATTATTATCTCGGCTCCCATATAGATATGGAGCAAAATGTATCTGTATTTAATTTGTAAATTGCTGGGGTGTCCAACTAACATAAGTCCAAAGTCACACGGTATGGTAGCAGTTTTTAATCTTTGAACGGGCAACACGAAAAAGTGATGTGGTAGTTTTTTCTCATTTGTACTGGTCACACTGCCACTGTGACGTCACATAAAATAGGCTGACGACATCTTTTTAGCCTTCGCAATAAAATGGTTTTCCGTGGATTTTTCTACTGAATCAGCATCTTATTGTGTTTTAGAACATTAGTGGACGCTAAATTACTGAAGTGTTGTGTTAGTTTCGCAAAGGCGATGGACAGTTTATAATTTTTGTGACACCGAGTGATGAAGGCAAAAGAAAATGGCTACCTTCGAACGCATGTTGTTAGCCAGAAAACTTGTAACTATAGCTGATCAATACAAGATTGTTCGCAAGATCGGCGGTGGGAGCTTTGGAGATATCTTTTTAGCGATAGTTATCCACGATGGCGAGGTAAAATTTGATTGTTCATTTTATTATTCGATCGATCCTATCTTTCCGTTCGATGTCTTGTCAAGACTATATAGTGTATTTCGGGATTTTGTTCTTGAAGATGGCGGTCAGGGCGTATTCCCTGCACGTATTAGACTGTAGCCTACGTATTCCACCAGTGTATGTTGGAAAAAATATTTCTTGCACTATTATATTTTACTGAATTCGGTCCTACTGCGATGGAAACCACCGCAGGCGAACCGATAGGTGTCTTTGTCATTGGCCAACAGTGCAACTACCTAACTGCTCTTGGTTTACTTTTATGGGGGGTTTGGTAATTACCTAGTTCATAGGAAATTTTCTATGGGAATTTTAGTGTCTTATTAGAAACTATAAAATTTGTTACTAATTGTTCAACTTGTGTTATAAGTAATAGCAATCCAGACATGGATTTTGCAGATTTTGTAAACCCTATCTATTTATTTACTAAAAAACTACATTATAATCATAACATGCATATAAAACGCATGAATTCAGTTTCTTATGACATCAGGTAAATTACACTGTAAGGGTTGTTATTAATAGTCAGAAGTATTTTCTGAAAATTATTGTGTGTATATTGTCAAAATGAGAGTTCCTACCTCTCTGCCAAGTTTTAGGATTACAGCTAAACCCTCTACTAATGTGAACTGGTATGGGCTGTTGGATGATGATAAACATCTTTGTACAAGCTAATTTTTTTGCTAATAGAATGGCCTCTCAGAAATTTCACTCAAATGAAGTGCTAGAGATGGGTGATAAATAACATCACTAATATTGGTGGCATGTAACAATAAAGACAATTCTATTCTATTCTATGTTAGTATCTTTTTATGCCACATTCATTAATGTCCTAACACCTCATGATCCTTTTTATCATATCAATGTGATTTTGTAACATAGTTCCTTCATGAAAAGTAATACTACCCTGACATTATTTATCACCCCATGTCTCTTTGACTGAAGTTCCTGAGAGGTGGTCATGTTAGCAAAAAGATCAGGTAAATATCTGGCTCCAATTCATTCAACAAATCAAGTTCTTAAGATATAATGATTCATGATTTGCTGGAGCCATTATTAGTAGTTATTTCTGCATCTCTTATCATTCCTGACATGTTTAGAACATTATTGTCGGGTCAGTGCTCTAGATGCTGTAGGTGAAAGCTTGTTTTCCTTCTGTGCCATATTATTTTATTCTCAATATTTTCCTTTCAAATATATTTAGTGTGTGTTGTATGTCAAATGATTTGAGTGGTCTCTTGTATTAAAAATCTAAACACTTGCAATGACAGCATTGTGTTCGACAGCTGTATCCTTATCAGCTGTTTACATTTGTAGTGTTCATATTTCCTCTTTGTCCTTTATTGAATTGTAAGTTGCTATGTTGATAGAGTCTGGGTGTGTAGAGAGAATATGTTATATTTGTAATTATAAGACTCAAATTAAGTAAAACACTTAATTAGCAATTTTCCTTACAAAGGAATTACATGTGACCCATGGCACTAATGCATAGCATGCTTCTTAATAGAGAAAATGACATTGAAGTTAATTTTTGTGCTTCAATTTGAGAAATTACTCATGAAAATATTACTTACTACGATTAGCATCTTAGTTCAATTCTACTCTTACATTTAATTGGTGGGTTTAGTTTGAAACAATAAGGAATTTTTGTTTATTTCCTACAAGTACATCTGGCATTCAACATGTTAATAATGAATAATGAAGTGATGTGATTAATGAATCTTTCACACAGAGATCAGCATCTTACAACAGTCCAATGTCCAAGTGTGGTGGAAAGGAAATTGCAACATTGAAAAACAGAAAATACTGCCACTCATTTTCTAGTTTTTCTTGTCCACCGATTTTACTCTTACATGGCTTGACACCACATTCTGTTTGCCACTTTTTAATTTCAATCTTGAACAAGCTTATGGCTTGCCTAATAGTAAGCAGTCTCTGCAGCCTATGGATGTTTGTAATGCCATAGTTATCACCCGCATGCTGCAGACCCCGTAAAAACCATTTCACCCATTTCTTGAAGAACAACACTGTAACCTCCAGGGAAAACTCTTCATGGAGCTCACTTGCTTTTATTATTTATGATTATTGATTGTTAGCAAGGTTGTCGGGAAGAGATAACATTAGTGATAGACCGCCCTTTGTACTACCTACCATACTTTTTGTATCTGTATTTGTGTTCTCTGGCGCAATAAAGAGTTTTGTGTTGTGTTGTTAATTTTTTGTATTGTATTGTTCTTTTTGCTCGCAGGAGGTAGCAGTGAAAGTAGAATCGATAAAGGCAAGGCATCCCCAGCTTCTCTATGAAAGCAGAGTGTATAAAATGCTCCAAGGGGGCATCGGCATTCCACACATAAGGTAAGCAATTTCTTGTATTTGTTTGGTTATTGTAAATGGTTTGGCCAATAAGTACAATTTATAGAATACCCTTCTAAATAGTATTGTGTTTCTGCTGGTGAGTAAGGTCTGTAGTGCTCCATGGGGTGGGGATATGGGGAACCGTGGCTTTGGCAGTGGAGCTTTTTGCTGCCAGTGTAACGTGTTATGGAGGTGGGCAACGCACTGTCGATACTCTTGGTGTTGCTAATGTCTATAGGCAGTGGCGACCACTTTCCATCAAGCCGCCCGCATGCCTGTTTACGTACCTGTATGACATAAAAAAAACAATAAAAAAAATATGGTGAAAATGAAAACAGTAAATCTTTGTTGGGGCTTTGTAGACCTTTTATACTTTTAAAATCATTGTTAGCCTTCCACTTGAGAATTTGTCTACCTAAATAGCATCAGGGTGGTGACCACTCCTTCTCCCCCACAATTTTTTATGTGAAATTAAACTTTAATTATATTGTATGAGTTGATTTTTTGAAGATATTGAACCCCTGGATTCTTTGCTAAGTTAAAAGTTGGAAGTAGTAGGTTGTATTTGTAAAACTTTATGTACAAGATTGTCTTTGTTACCTCACCTCTTATCAGAAATATCATTTTCCTCACATCTTCAGCATCGGAAAGCCTCTCATTCATTTGGTCAGACAATTTATTTTTTAAACTGCCTCTTGTTTTATTTTCCAACATGGGATAGATTTATGTGATTCTTGTCTTTTGATTCTAATTCACATCAGGTGGGTTGATGTCACCCAAGTTTCAATTTGAGATAGAATAAACAAATCGGCCGTGTGGTGTCCGGCAGACTAGAATAGCACCAACCCCTTACACTCATGGGTGTCGTACAAGGCGACTAATGTTTTCGAGGCAAAAGATCAAGAGTCTCCGTAGTCTGGAAAATGGGCAGCAGCATTTTCCATTGTATTATTTAAACACTGCGATCTCCAACCCGCCTGCCAAGCGTGGAGATTATGGCAATAACCTCCCCTTTCGTGGGAGAGGCCCCAAGTCCTGCAGTGGACTGTTACGGGCTGTGATGATGAAACAAATTGTGTGTTTTGGGTGTCCAAGGTATTCTGAACTTATAGAATGTATGTTATGTGTAAATGTTTCTTTATCTCTAATCTTTATTAGCTAGCAAACTAAACTAAAGGATCAGGAAGCCATAGCATAGCTCAGCGCCCTGGGCCCTACATAACAATACAATCCTTGGTTAATTTTCAAGCACCTGATGGTTACATGTGTCTACTATGAATTGCTATTTGCAATTTTAAATGAATGTGTAACTGCCTTTTTTTTTTGGCGAGATCCCTAGGGCGGACTTTTGTAATAAGTACAGACAGACATTCAACTGATTGGTTGACCCCTCTCGATCTTATGATAATCCATATGACAATATCGAGTAAGAGGTCAGCTAATTAATTGTTATTGTACAAATCATACGATTAGTACGTACTCCGTGGTTCGGAGGGCACGCTATCGGTCTCGGTTCTATAGATTATCCTTACATGGTACAAAATAAAGTCGCATTCCGCATCTGTCTGTATCCACTCGCTCCCCCTAAACCACGCAACGGATTTTGATGCGGTTTTCACTCTTATTTAGACAATTTCTTGCGGATGTTATAATAGACAATAGAGAAGAGAGATAGCATCAGTGGTAATGGTTAAGGGGACCGACTCATACCCCGATGTACCGGGTACGAACCCCAGTGCCGCTATGTACCAGTGACTCCTGAGTTATTTAGAGGAAAACCGTCGTGAGTAACCTGCAGCTCCCTCCAGGCGACTGGATGTGTAACCATGATCCATTTCGGTCAGGTCAGTTGGCAGCTGCTCCACTGTAATTACCTGATCTGCTAAATCCTGGATCATAGGCGAGGCGGACTCTGGGCCTTCGCGCGCGTTTCTGGGACGTAAACGCCAATATTACCATTATGAGCTAGGGTCGCTAGTGTTGTACTAAAAAAGTTATACAAGGTAATAGGCACACATGTTGCGAGATTTATTTTAACATTTATAATTGAATGAATAATTGTTTGTAGTGCATTCTTTGTTCAAATGCCACCCAAAAATTAAGTAGGTGCGGTACGGCGCTGTGAATGGAACACAATATTCGAATATGTCAGTTAAGTTAATCAGTTAAGACTAGGTGCCCTGACGAGATTTCCATTGAGACAAAACCATTTTGATGAAAACAATTTTGCCGTTGTATAATAGGCATCTGCGTGGTATATTATAATTAGTAACGCCCACTTTTAAAACAAACTTGTAACCGAATAGCACTGGTGATTTCTAAGACATTTGCATATCATTGGTATACTTTCTCGACAACTTCCATTGGTTTTTATTTACTACGTTGCCATTGACTGATAAGGAGGTTGGTGAGAAGACTTTGCGTGGGTTAACTTTGTGGTGTTTTTTTTAAACATTTCGGTTTATTTATATATCGGCGACGAATGAACAGACCGCACATCTGATGGTAAGCCCCACGGTAACCATACCGTAGCAGTGATAGGCCATGAGGAAACCTACTGTACTACTGCTATTTATCCTTCACTAGGGATCCGCCCCGGCTTCGCACTGGTTATCTCGGCTTTTCTTTATAATAATCTACACGTATTATATATGTAACCCTTCCGGAAGAAATTGTCTAAGTTATGGTAAGCATATAAATCCGTTGCATGGTTTTGGAGAAGTTAGCGGAAATACATACAGACAGACAGACGAAGAAAGCGAGTTAAAATTATACTATGAATAGATGTTGTACTCTCATCAGGGAGCTCATCCCACAACTTTGGTGCGCGTGGGTGGGAGAAAGTTCCCTTTTAACCGCACAGTTTGCGATCAATTTTTATCTAAAGTGTGAGGATGAACTTCCTGCCCCTGTTGGTTGTAAAGATTGATTCCCTTCCATTCAAGGCAACCAAATCTACCAAGATTGCTTTAAATGTTATCTATAGATGCAGGACTACACAGTAAAATTGTCCACCAACACGTAGTGAATGCCTAATTTGGTTTGAATGATGGGAATCGATCTTTACAACCAACAGGGTCAGGATGTTCAACCTCACACCTTGGATCTGAATTTGTCGCGAACTGCGGTTCCAAAGAAACTTTGTCCCACCAACACCAAGGTTGTGGAATGGGCTTTCTGGGGAGGTTTTCCTTGGAGAGTACACGTGGAGTTTTTCAAGACAGGGGTGAAAAGGTTTTTACAGGACCTTTAGGGTCGGGTTTGAGTGTCGCAAACGGCCATTGGATACTGCAGTAACCGCTTACCAGGCAGTACGTAAGCTTGTTTGCCACCTTAGTGGTCTAAAAACAGCTCTTATCTAAACTTTGAAGAAAAATCGTTCACGGAGTGGAGCTTTCGCATATTGTGCATGTAAAGTATCGGCGCTTTGTTTTGACAGTGACTTTCACTGAATTGGCACAAACACTTGCATGTCGAATGCACTCGGCTTCGCACAAATCTCGTTGTGGTTGTATAATAAATTCAGCCCCGAGGTGCATATTTGTAATTATGTCGACTTATTTAAAAATTTGGTTTATGAAATCATGCGGATCGTATCGGAGAACGCTGTTCGAGACCGTTTCAAACAGTATATGAAATTTTCTTTTAGGACGTAGGCTTCGGCTGTAGTGTAGGCTACCTATTGGCTCCAATAATATATTAATAAGTAAATAAATATGCTTGGACAAATTCACACAGCGCCATCTAGCACCAAAGCTTGTGTTGTGGGTGTTATTTCCAGTGAGGCTTTACTCTGCACCCCTTTGCGGACAAATCACACAATAAAGGTGTTTCCAAACTAGGCGACTTGATATTTGGTATTTGACTTGATACCTAGAAAATACATAAACAAAGCAGATATGTTTTCCCATCATTTCAGAATACGGAATCAAAAATGAATAGGGACGGCTCAGAATGTACGAGTAAAAAACTCATAAAAAATGAATTACGGTTGTGTGAGTTCAGGATGTATTTATACTACCTACCTGCTCATAAAAACATTTGTTCTTTAGGTGTACGTACATTTCCGCCATTTTATTGCTTTTGTTGGTTCTAATTCCTAAGTCGTAGTAGAACTGTTTAGCTTTTTCCGGACACTCGCTGATCACTCGAGAATAGTGTAACGGCATATTAGTTCAATAGTTGTTTCAGGATTATAAATAAATCTGTACACCTAAAATATTAGTGTAGATTAGGAAGGATGACACTTTAATCTTTTCTAAAGCAATGGTCTTTGTAGGTAGGCTCTTTCTTTACGATACTAGTACATACATATAGATTATGCCCCAACCTAAGAAGCGTCGAGCGCTCAAATTGGTTATATTATAGCTTATTAATGCATATTGTATAGTATAGCCGGTCACCTGATGCGGCGTTGCGTGCTTTATCAATTTCTCGCAGCCACTTAGTTCCTGTCAGCCACTGACTGGTTTTGGTTCCGGCGACAGGGCGTCGACGAAAAAATAAAATAAAAATATATCAACGGTTTTTGTCTGCGAACGCAGCCGTTTCTTGCTCGAGAGAGTTAGGTACAGATTCATAATCCTAAAATGCTTGAATGTTTGACACTATGGAGAATAGTGTAATTGATAATGACATTTCGGCAGTACAATAGGGGTCGGATATATAATTATATTCACAGTTATCCGTCGTGCTGGGGCCTTGGGTGGTTTAACACTGTTTTCTGTTAAGAAAGTGACCTTAATCTCCTTTTAGCAAGTATTACAAGGTTCCATCTGTCAAACGCATGTTTTCCAACGTGGATTTATTTTCAGCGGCTGCAGTTTTATGAATGCGAGGCTCTGATATGTCAAGTATAATTTGAACGAAAGTACGACGTCAGATATTGTTTGAATCAAAATTTCTATAATAATGTTCTGTAATAGTGTAAAATTAAATATGACGAATCTTAACTAAAGAAGTTGTTGTTTTAGTAGTAGTATAGTATACTCGAAGAATGCTGGTCTAGAGAATTCTTCGCTCGGATTTGAATATTGTGTGCCTCTTTTTTGGGTCACCACACGAAACTGCGTAATATATTTCCTTACACACGTACACGTATATTTTTCCTTTACAAAACAGCCAAATAACTTATCGATTCACTTATTTAGTGCATGAATCACGATTTTATGCGTCGGTGATGGATGACTCATCAGAGTTTTACTCTTTAACCGTTACGTTTGATTTGACCAGCGGCCAGTGGCACGTAAATAGGATTAAAAACTGTCATGGCGGACTATCGCTGCATTGTTGTTTCTCTTGTACAATGGATATTTTAATGTACGTATTCGGTTTTTTAATGTCGAATCTTAAGTATTGGAACACTCACAAGTTCCACAACAGACGCCGTTTAACGTATAATGCCAAATTATTAGAAATGCGCGGTCGTGTATTCCGAATCGAAGTTTAGGGAACCGCGTGGGGTATGTTTCAAACGAGCAGGTAGCCCATCTAAAGGTTAAATGTTAAGAGTTTTATCTATTCCAGCGACGCAACCACAATTAGTTGATGCTATTGAGAAATCTCCAGGCCAGTATTTAGTCGTTCGGTCGGTGGTTGCGACGCGAGTCGGCCGACTCTCTATCGATCTGGCCACGGGCGGCCTGGTAGCCCAGTTACGACTCAAAACATTACGATACGACTGGCCGTCGACGCAGTCTGTTGATGCCTCGGTATCTTCGGTATAGATCTGTTTCTACGTAGCTTTCTGTTTGTTTGAGTAACGATGACAGTGATCGATTGGTTTCTTTTACTTTTTGTATGATCATTTAGGAAGAGAAGTTTGTTTTGTTGCTCTACAAGTGTAACGATGTCTGAGGTTGCTTCTTTTGGACAGTTTTCAGCTTCCGGTTGCAAATGGAGTAGACATTACATTTCAGTTATAGTTACACAATTGTAATTGACTAGGGACCTGCACGGCTTTGAACGGGTAGTACATAATTATACACCTAAACCTTCCTCATGAATCACTCTGTCTATGGGTGAAACCCACATGAAAAAAATACGTTCAGTAGTTTTTGAGTGAACAGAGAGACAGATGCGGCGTGGGACATTGTTTTATAATGTTTAGTGATATAGATAGTGATAGCGATGATAAGCTGTAAGATTTTTCTGTAGGGGTAGGTATGTCGTAGACGTCAACAAGGTTTTTTCTTTCAGTGTATCGGGATTCGGTAGTCATTAGTTGCAAGCCAGTAGCCGCTTAAGAGCGACAGGTAGGATTGTAACCTCATGGAAAAATGATACATACATGCATTTGAATACAATTTGATGAGCTACAATTAAACGGAAGCCAACGTGTTAGGTGGTCACGTAAATCGTATAGGTCTGAATGAGAGGTTATATGCTAAATGGGTAAAGAAACTCATCCCTGTGTTACGGGTACAAAATGACAGTTCCATTCAAACGCGACGCAAAATCTATGGCTCATTTCAATTGACATGAAAGTAGACCAAAATTGCTCGCGTGGGGCGTCGTCAGCCTTACCCAACAAACCAGTACACCATAGACAGGGAGTTCATCCTCACACCTTGGAGCGAAATTGGTCGCACTCTGTGCGGTTCCAATGTAACTTTCTCCCACGCACACTAAGGTTGTGGAATGAACTCCCATGGAGGTTTTCCCTAGAGAGTACAACATGAAGTTCTTCAAGAAAGGTGTGAAAGGGTTTTGACGGGGTCGGCAACGCGTAAGTGATGCCCCTGGTATTGCAAACGCCCATAAGCTACGGCGACTGCTTACAATCAAGCAGGCCGTAAGCTTGTTTGCCACTTTAGCGGTATAAAAAAATTTTGGCGTCCGACTTTTAGCAATAGCTAAATATGAATTTGGTTATGGATAACGGTATCGTGCGATAGACAGATAATGTGTCGGATCGAACCGCGACGCGCCGTCTCGTTACGATGGTGCTTTGCACTTACGCAACAGATGGTTACGCTACAATAAGCCACGGTGAGCCTGACCACCGTAACGGATAATCGCTGAGCACTCGAAAGCTTGTAGGCTTGAACGTGGGCTGCAATCCTATACGGCTGTATCGTGTCTCGTTGTGCCTTGTGGTATTGAGTACGCGGGAGCGGCGAGCGTCTTGCGGCTTGGCTTGGTCGTATTGAAATAAAGATTGACTGCACCTGCAATGGTCTTGCAAGACTTGGTCGAGAAGTAATTCCTAGAGACCATGTTTTAACCGTATAAAAGGTTTATATATCAGAACACGCACGGAAGTTAGTGACTGCATAAAAAAGTAATATCTAACTGAAATTTATGCTCGAGCGTCGCGTTGTCGGCAGCTTATACCGATTTCCATATTGACTTCCTATACTGCAATTGTCGATTCAAAGCAGTAAAGCATATTAGTGTTCGACATTCGCGCATGGTCACCGAAAGGAAGTACAGTTCTTTGTCTCGTTCTATCGCGAGGCAACCTCATTAAGCTGTTTCGCGAGTGGGCGCCGCCAGTGGCTTTGGCGCGGAGTGATTAGGTAATTAATGTTTCGTTTCTCCTCGAAACCGGCTTGAGATTATGGCTGTTTTGGAAATGTGCGAATTGCACACAATTGACACAATGGCCGCGCCGATGCTTGCGTCCCGAGAATGGTCGCGGCTCCAGTTACATCTGTATTGTAAATAGTATTTGTCTATTAGAAATCAATCCGGGCGGCTTCGTCATTGTCTTCACTTGTCCTTTTTCAAACTTCACACTACAAAATCTTTAATGGACACCATAGAAGTTAGTGTTATTATTGTAGGTGGAAACGGTGTGCATTTTAAGTTGTAAACGTGACGTGATTATGTGTTTGTTTTTATTAGACTACACCTGAACTTGTGCACCGATTTGGATTCGTTCCTATAGTACTATTATATAGAGTCACAGCTCATTTTCGTAGTGCAGTCGATACTGTCGCGCGTTTGCACCGACAGTCTCACGTTTGCACCGACAGTATCACGTTTGCACCAATGTCGAGGCGTGTGTCAAATTCGAATAACGCGTTTCTGCAACGATACACTCGCGCGTTCGCAAAAGTATGCTTATCATCCAGCAATCGTATTCTAACAAGTTATATATAATAACGGTTTTAAAGAAGATTTGATGCACAAAGAAATTATTCTCGTACTCGTACGTAATTAAAAATAGACGGTGTTGACATCGTTATTTGCCAAAAGTTAATGCAGGTCAGTGACGTATCTCATTAGTTGGACTAGCTGTAAACACTGTGTTGGGTTGTAAAAAATGCTAGAACGACTCTGATTAGCTCATCAGCTGTGTGGCGGGATCCATGATATTTTTAAATGTAGGGCAATGTTACATATGTGCTAAATTGATTAAAGATCTAGTTTTATTTGTTTATTGTTGGATCGATTTTATTTCCTTGCTGATATTTGGATAAGGTACTCTTGATAATACCTTTAATACCTTCTCACCATGTTTACCTCCAGGTGGCATTTGTATCTACTTATTTTGATTTCTATGACCCCTACAGTTATCAGTCTAAATTGTAAATGTTGTGCTATGTCAGAGAGACACCAAAACCGCCTCTCCAATGCAGATGGTAAGGCGTCGGTGCCCTAAACATTAAGGGGTCCGACTTGTACGCCACAGGTATCGGATTCGAACTCCAGTGTCGCCATGTACCAATGACGCTTTTCTAAGTAATGTTTAACTCTAGCCGATGCTCGTAAGGCGAGGGAAAACATCGTGAGGACCCCTGTACGTACATTCAGGTGACTGAATGTCTATCCATGATCCAATCTGGTCATGTTCCCCTGTTAACAGGCTCACGGAGGTCAGTTGGCAGGCCTTCCACTGTAACTATCTGATCAGCCAAATCCAGCATGATGGTGAAGGCGGACCCTGGGCCCACACACACGAGAGCACAACCGGGATATTGACGCAAAGATGATGACGATGTTTATTTATTGCAGATGGTACGGCTACGAGAAGGACCACAACATCCTGGTGATGGATCTGCTGGGGCCATCGCTCGAGGACCTGTTCAACTTCTGCTCGCGCCAGTTCACGATCAAGACCGTCCTCATGCTGGCAGGTCGGTGCGCGGTTTCCTTTTTATTATATTTTCCGTCCACGTACTTTTTTAACGTCCATAGGCTGCGGTGACTGCTTTCCATCAGGCAGGCCGTAAGCTTGTATATGCCACCTTAGTGATGACAACCCGCACGAGAGCGTTGGTGGCCTAATCGCTAGTTAGCTAGGACTCGTAAGAGAGAGGTACCGGGTTCGAAGCCCAGTGCCCCAGTGTACCAATGACTCTCTGAGTTTACATTAGTTGAACACTAACCGATGCTCTTACGGTGAAACCTGCACATTCAATCCATGATACAATCTGGCGAGGTCCCCTGTTAACTGGGTCACGCAGGTCGGGTGGCAGTCGCTCCACTGTAATTACCTGATCTGCCAAATTCGCAAATCCGTTCGCCAGTGAAAGGCCTCACTCAGCTCGTTCGCAATTTGAGTATTAGTAATTATATGAATTTGATAGTCCTTTTGGTCCGAATCTACGAATCACAGGCTTACAGAGTAGTCACGCTGGCGGAAAACGCCGTCTGTCGTCGATTCATGCATATGGACTCTTATCATAAAGATGTAATAAAATATTGCAATAAAGTTTCCCGCATTATGTTTCTGAGCTGCGCAAAATAGATTTACGAATTTTGTTTACGGTGTTGTTTATAATATTTCTGTATTTTCAATTTTGGGGCATGCATATTGCTTATTCAATAATGAAGATAATTTCAATTTGTGGAAAGCTACACTCTACTTTTTATCCCGGAGAAAAAGAGAATGACAACCTTTGTTTTTGTTTTAGTGTGATTCCTTTTTGCGCAGGTCACTATAAACTTTTGTAGTGTTCATCTAGGCATTGTTCCACTTGAATTATGATCGACACGTTAGCCGAGAAATAATTGCGTTTGATACAAAGTTACGCGTTCAACACATCGATGTAAATACCGGATACAATTTCTTTGACGCGTATCTGCATGCTTATGTTATTATTTTTATCATTGCTAATAATAATTCTGATTATACGAGTTCGACTTGTATACGAAAAAGTGATAAAAGCGGCGATAACATAGACTTGTATTGTTTATCTTGGCAAATTTTCTGACTTATCTGATGACTAAGTAATCATGTATCGTGGGGTATTGTGTGTGATAATGCGATGTATTTGTGTCTAGCGTAAAATAAAGCAGGATAGTTGAACACGAATGTTGTTGGACGACCTCATTGCATCTCCAAGGCTGTCTTTTGTATGTGAAAAGGTCGCCGCGTGTTGTCTGCCCCAACGTATTCCATTGTTCGATCTCTAGTCAATAAACGCACTATTAGTGTTCGGCCGAAGATTCGGTTTCGGCTTTGGCCAACTTCGGCCCAAAAAATACAACTTTCGGCTAATCCTTCGGTTTTGGCCCGAAGCCAAAGGTTTTGTCGAAGGTTGAATTTAATATTTTTGACAAAAAAAGTGTCATCTCTCGATTAACTTCTAGAGATTTAAATTACCTGTCTATATTATACAGTCAATATTAGCTACTTAAAGCTCAATATTGGTTTTAAAATGAAAAATGAAAATGAAAATATTTATTTGCTTTGCATAAAAATTTACAATTTAAATAAATTCGACTAGTGTCGACCATCAGAAACAAAAAATAAAAACTTATTATACAAAACAAAATGGTCCAAATAGGTGGTTTTAGTTATTTTTGACAAATATATTTCAAGGTAATTTTTTTTATCATCTCTTGATAAACTTCTAGGAATTATTTAAATTACCTGTCTATATCATACAGTCAATATAAGCCAATAAAAACTGAAGTCTTATTAATTGTAGCTTGTAGCCAATCTCAACAAAACTTCTTTAGATTTTACGCCTTCGGATTACGCCGAAGGTTGTATCGATATCCTATTAATCGGCTTCGGATTTGGCCTAAAATTGACCTTCGGTGGGACACTACACACAATACATTTCACGTTTATCTACCTACATGAAAGTTTTTCATAAAAATATTAATTTGGTTGTTTTTCGTTGTGTCTACATTATGCTCGCTTTCGGCTCAAGGTTAGACGTGTGTGCCTTGTTTATATGCTGTGAGATGAAATCTGAATCAATTTATTGTTTTAAAACTTAACACGTAATTTAGTGGCAAAATTTTGTATTTATTTGTAGTAAAATCCAACGCTATACAATTTACACAAAGGGACAATTCTCACTGGCTGCGTAAGCCAGTCCTGGGGCTTAACGTGATATTAATATTCTTAAGTCGCGAGTGTGTAGATGACCGGGCGAATTGGATGGGAAAGAGTAGGAAAATGGCAGGGTCCAAGCCGGGTTTGACCGCACTGGGGAATGTTCGTGATATCACATCATCGCTATTTCTTCAGGCGGCTATGCTCGCGAATAGGATGCTTGATTTAAGAATAAAAGTGCATGTGCGCTTACAAACCACATTTGCAAGGCGAACACTTCCAAACTCGCTAAACGGTACGCCTACAAACACAGCATTGAGATTCTTTTTGATTGCCTAAATTGGAAGTAGCTTAGCAGTATTTTTTTTTCGCAACACTGGGCGTGAGCTTTGTTAACAATTAGTCAACAAGAGGTTAATACAGGTCGTTTTGTGTCTTTTATTTTCAGCCATTATTGTCTAAAGTCTCAACAAGTTGTATAATAAAATTATGACATAATTTGCACGCTTAGCGGGAATATAGTTCCATATGTACACAATCATAAAGAGAAACAGGAAAGTTTGAATTTTATAATGACATATTTAGGTATTTAGTCTACATTTCGCCGCGCCCAGGCGCCATACAGAAATAAAAAAAATAACAGTATTGCATGATGATGTAAAAGTTATTTTATGTTACAGCTGTAATGAAAATAGCATGGGAAACGCACATCATAAATCATCACCAAATAGATTTATTAAATTTCATAGACTGGCGTGAACAATAATTATCCTTAAACGACTGTGTGAATATGTAATTGGAAAACTACGCTCCGAGAGTGCTTAATAAAAACAAGTTTCCTTCCCCCCCCAGACCAAATGCTCGGCCGCGTGGAGTTCATCCACTGCAAGTGCTTCATCCACCGCGACATTAAGCCGGACAACTTCCTCATGGGCATCGGCCGGCACTGTAACAAGCTGTACATGATAGACTTCGGCCTCGCCAAGAAGTTCCGGGACTTGCGCACGCGGGCGCACATCTCCTACCGCGAGGACAAGAACTTGACTGGTCAGTGGTTTTGATTGGGCGACGACAGTACGGGTGGGTACGTATGCCTCTCGGGGGGAAAGAGGTTGGGCTGCATGGCGACGAATACCTATGCCTGTCCGCGAGGTCAGATGGTTTTGCTTTAGAGGACTTGGCTGTACGGGTACATTTGCGTTTTGGAAAAAAATGACTAGCTAGCAGCGTTTGAATTCTGGTGCATGGGCTGTATGTTTTCGACTACCTTATCGATGGAAAATCTTAGTGCCCACGTTGATAGTATGCAAGCTAATCGTTTTATAACTCAACTTTTACTTGCGCGGAGCTGATGGCAAAACCTAATTTGAAGGAGGCTCAGTTTAGTGCCTCGGTAGAGTAGAATATGGAGAACCAACTGCTTCCACCGACAAAAAGAGGTAGACCAGGGGCTTGACCGCCTAACTGAAATGATATCGCTTACGACTATATGGAGATTCATTATCATCATATCAGCCGAAGGACCCACTGCTGGGCAAAGCCTTCCCCAGAGATTCTTCGAGCTATGTCCACCATTGCCACTTAAGCTTGGCAATCCTTAGGACTATGTGACCTTGGTTCGCTTGCGGATTTCTGATTCTATCGCACAATGAGACTCCGAGCATAGCCCTTTTCATTTCCATTTTGGTGACAGTGACCTTCCTTGTTAGATTTGTATTGAGATTACATATAATGAAACCTGTTAATATGACCCAAGAAGCGATGGACGGCTTACGACGAGAGGGTGAAGACCGGGCGAAGTGGAGAAGATTGAGTGGGAAAGCGGACCCTGGCAGAGGCCGGGATAAGCGCTAGGATGATGAAACCTGTTAATAAACCAATACAAAAAGAAGTAATAATAATACTTATATTAAAATTGACCTCCATTGACAGGTACGGCGCGCTACGCGTCGATCAACGCCCACCTTGGCATCGAGCAATCGCGGCGAGACGACATGGAGTCTCTCGGATACGTACTTATGTATTTCAACAGGTGAGTGTAGTCATGACGTAGTTATTACGTACCTACAGGGGCCTAATTCTCGCACATTTCGAATTCGACATTATATCTAAAAATCTTCATTAATAATGATAATGACAATTAAATGTCCATTGCAGCCAAAACATATTGTCTCAACTATCCTCGACAGTCGTATATTGTCTAAGAACAATTTCAATGAAGTTTTAATATTATATCATATTATAATTTATTAATAACATTCGTTACAAGTCAATACAGTTTTTTGGTTTAGGGAAAATGTCGAATTTTAGATGTCACAGCACGAGAATCGCCTCAGCACGCCTAGGGCAAGTGTGCGCGCGAAACTGGAAAGCGAGAAAAGACGCGAGATAGATGTTAATATTGAGAGACTGAAATAGACTCGCGGCACGAGTTATGTCGCAGGCACAGTTGTGCTAGCCGTGATTTCAGTAAGTGCCTGAAGCACTGGGATTCCGCGGAATGAGCTGCGATGATTTGGCGCGGAAGTGATGGTATGTACGGTCGAACAAATATATGGCCCTGTATGTATAGACATACAGGGCTTTATCTAAAATTGTGTGATTTGTTAAGAGCTTCTGTGTAGCCGTGTTTGTTCGACCGTACGTCCGACACATGCACATTACTTACCTTCAACTTTAAACAAAAGCATTTAATACTACCTCCAAAATAGTTTTAGGTAAGGGGAAATCTCATAATAACAACCCCTCCTACATCCTGCTTAGCACTGCAGTGTAGATTTTGTAACTTCATTCAACGGTTTTAAGAAGTCCCCATAGTCATGATTTTAATTGTACTGATCTAGGGCATATACAACCATAAAAAAATTACATTTTTTGATAAAGTTTTACAATTTTGTCAAATTATTGACACTTTTTCGAAGTTGAAATCACAGTTTTTTTGAACTCGCGATCGTATAACGTTCGTGTACGAAACCGATGTTCTTTATTGAATGAAATAAAATAGTTCTTGAAAAAATTTTTTAAATAAAACGTAGGAACCGATGCTGCAAACAACGTAAGGTTGCGACCCATGTGGGTATAACCACGTGTAGTGTAACATATGCTAATTAAATGTGAAATGGAGTGACTGGAAGTTTTACACGAAACAATCCCACGAGCCGCTGTTTCGACACGAATTACAGGTGATTCACTCTGGTTTATTTGCGGATGACGTTGTATAGTTTTCTAGGAAATGTTTTGAATATATTTTCTATGCTTGAAGTAATAGATTGATTGTTTTCCACACAACGTGATTCCATATCTTGCATCATGCTAATTTGAAAATATATTTGTCATAGTACTTCTTTTCCTACTTGTCAGACCGAACTATCAAAGGGCATCCATGTATGGGGAACATATATTTCTCCTGTCCCAACCTTGGAGGCGCCCAAACACGCGGTAACCCAAACGATAATGATGATTTCTCGGTATCACAACTTGCAAATATCTCACATTACTATTTATGCACAGTATCTACCTACCTGTCAGACCGAGCTATCAAATGACGTCCATTTCTCGGAAAGACAAAATTTGCCAACCACGGAGCAACAAACGCGGTAACATTGACAATAATTATGGTTTCCTCACACATGACGCCTACCCTGCAGTGTATCAGTATCAATTGATTAAATTGTTTATATCCACAACCCCATCCATGTAGTTTTTAATAATAACAAAGACAGCAGTACCTACAGGACAGAGTAGGCATAGTATATGTGATAAGACCATTAATTACACTAGGTACAATGAAAAGATAACATCTTTTGTATTATAAAAAATACACCGTCACGGGACTGTTCAATCGGCAATTCGACTCAAGGTATCCATAACCAATTAAATTGAAATCTTCTGTATGTATTCAATTTCTTAACATTGCCCCTCGTTGTTGCAGAGGATCTCTACCGTGGCAAGGGCTGAAGGCGATCACCAAGAAGCAGAAGTATGAGCGCATTAGCGAGAAGAAAATGTCCACCCCGGTTGAGGTGCTGTGCAAGGTGAGCATATCTATCGTATCCAGTAGTAGGGCCCTGTCAAGCCTGAGGACTCTGCCAAGCAATAAAGCTTGCGTGATAAGTCAAGGTTTGAAGGATGAAAACAGCCATGAGGTATACCAGTTTAGCCCTTACGGTGATAACGCACCTCCGATGTGTACATGAGCGAGTGGAGTGGAGTGGAGTGAGTGATGTCACGGACGACAGTTGCTACTTTTCATCAGGTCTGTCTGCCTGTTTGTGACTGAATGGTGTAAAAATGGTACAAAGAATAAAAGCCTAGAAAGGTTAACACCTGGACCGTGCCACGATCAAATTTAGGTGATTTTCACGAATAGTTGGGTTAATTTATCTGGTAGAAGCGAAAGAGTTTTGCCTGTGCCGTATCAAAATGTAATATTTCTGACTGTTTGGGTCGCCTATGTAGATCATGGCCAAGCATTTCCAGCGGGTTGACAACTGCAGCTTTCAAAACTTTATCCTGCTAATTTGCAGGTGTATGAAATAAATTCTAATGTTTCCTTTCTCACACAGGGCTTCCCGGCTGAGTTCGCGATGTATTTGAACTACTGTCGCGGGCTTACGTTTGACGAGGCGCCCGACTACATGTACCTCAGACAGGTGGGTTTATCCTCGATCTTGTATTAAATTTTCTGATTTTTAATCATCATAACAGCCGAAAGACGCCCACTGCTGCTGGGCATAGGCCTCCCCCACTGTTAATATTTTCACCAATTTCGAAAGGATATCGTAAGTGTTTTTAGAATGTGATGGGGTTGTAGATTTGGTTAGTTGGCACACTATACCGAGAGGTTAATTAGTTTTGAGTTTAAATATTTGCCTCAAGTGAAGGATATTACTCGGATACTTTACTAAAGTTGATTTGAGCTGTTATTTGCAATAGAAAATGACTATAAATAAAAACAACTATATCATCCTTTCCGACTTTGTATAGTCGAACAAACACAAAGCTACACTATATGGAAGGATTATTGGACCGTACCATCATCATCACAGCCCATAACAGTACACTGCAGGAGTTGGGCCTCTCCCACGAAAGGGAAGGTTATTGCCATAATCTCCACGCTTGGCAGGCGTGTTGGAGATGCAGTGTTATTAATATAACAATGGAAAACGCTGCTGCCCATTTCGAAAACATTAGTCGCCTTGTACGACACCCACGAGTGTAAGTTTTGGTGATATTCTACTTTGCCGGACACCACACGGCCAACTCAATTCTATTTGCAATAGCAAACGAACTTAACTATAAATTAAAATAACTATATCATCTTTTCGTGATTGTGCGATTGTACAAGGCTGCACCGGAGTTAAAAGGATTATTAGGCAATCTTGTACAGTCCCTATATTTTACTGCCAACCTTTAATTCGTTCGACCGTATAAGAGAGAACCAAAACGGCCCACTAACCGCCACACCTCGCCCATCCACAGCTGTTCCGCATCCTGTTCCGCACGATGAACTACCAGTACGACTACACGTTCGACTGGACCATCCTGCGGCAGCGCAAGCAGCACATGGAGGCGTCCGCCGCGCCCGCCGACCGCCGCTCGCCGTCCGTGCAGCGGCGCGCGCAGCAGCCGCCGCCGCCGCCGCCGCCCAACAACGAGGCGAGTGTACCACACACACACATATACACACAGGGACACAGTATAGCACCCGCGCTGTACCTACACCCATCCACACAACCACCCATACGACACGCGGTACGGTAGCGAACGCCGCAGCCCAAAAACGAAGCGAGCACCGCACCCACACCCCGTACACACCCATCCACGCACCCTGAGCACCACACCATGCACGGTGCCGACCGCCGCCGCCGCCGCCGCCCAACAACGAGGCGAGTGTACCACACATACATACACACACATATCTACCCAGCCACCGAACCACCCTACACACCACGCACGGCATGGTACCGATGCCGCAGCAGCCACCGCCGCCGCCACCGCCCAACAACGAGGCGAGTGTAGCACACATACCCTGCACCCCACGCATACACATCCACCCATCCACCAAACCACGCTACACACCACACCCGGCACAATGCCCGTCGACGACGGCGCCGCCGCCCAACAACGAGGCGAGTGCAGCAAACATACCCCGCACGCCACGCACAACCTAACCACACACACATCCACCCAGCCACCCAACCACTGAACCATCCTACACACTACACACGCCATGATACTGACCGCCCGCAGCAGCAGCAGCCGCCGCCCAACAACGAGGCGAGTAGCGCACACACACCCATTATGCATACCACACCCATCCACCCTATACAGCACAGGCGGCACAGTACCGACCGCCGAAGCCCGTCGACAACGCTGCCGCCGTCCAACAACGAAGCGAGTCGCGCACATACACATATACACCTATAAAACCACACACCTACCTACCAAACGCGGCACGGTGCCCGTCGACGACGGTGCCGCCGCCCAACAACGATGCGAGTAGCGCACACATCCTAACCCACGCCCATCCACTCTACACACCACACCCGGCATAGTACCGAGTGGCGCAGCAGCCACCTCCACCGCCGCCGTCTCACAACGAGGCGAGTATGGCACGCATATCCCATACTCACACCTACCCACCTACTCTGTACATCGTACACGGCACGAGGCGAGCACTACACCCACACGCCCCACGCACACACATCCACCCTACACACTTCGTGGCACGGTATCGACCGCCGCAGCCCAAAAACGAGGCAACCTACTCCCATCTACCCACCCATCCTGCACATCGTACACGGCACGGTACCGACCGCCGCAGGCCAATAACGAGGCAAGCACCGCACCCTACACCCACCCACACACAATAGAAATAGACTGTACAATACGACAAATAGACTGGTCATCGGATATCGCTCCTCCGCACAAAACTCAACATTGTGGATAAAATTATGTAGTGCCTAAGACGAATTCCCAGTTTATATGCAAAAGCAGTAGGCTGCATGTCTTTAATTTAGCGATCACACCGTTAGGCCTTGTTAGGTCGCAGCATCCACTCTAACCATGCCCCTGGCGTCAGGTGAAGTCGGTGCACGCGACCAACAACGACACGACGATCAACAAAACCACAGTGAAGCCTCACCAGTCCGTCAGCCAGCTCAAGAAGAAGCTCACCGCCATATCCTAGGCCTAGGACGGCTCGCTGGCGAACGCGTGACGTCACGGGCCCCCCTTCCCACCATGTCGTGACGCCTGGTAGCGCATCGGTTTCGTACTTTTCGTGTCGTTAGAAATACGTTGTTACAGTTTGTGTCTCGTCTTGTGGTCTAGTTGAGTGCTAACCACGCGAAAAGGGATGAAACCATGTCACGACGAATCGAACCGGGGTGGAGGGACGACCCTGCGATATCACCCGTCCGCCTGCAAGGGGCGTTGTTATATTCTATTTTTATGCATAAATTCGCACTTTATGGACTCTTGGATTCGATTCATGCACCCAATTCGATGCTCGTTAAACTAGGATGTGAGACACACTAGTGTTATCGTAATTGTCTAAATTCGGTTTTCATTCATTATTCTTATCCTCGGGTTGGTGTCTGTGCAATCGATTATGGCAAATCAATTCACAATACTTCACTAAAATAATTCCAAAATGACCTAACTTGGATATTAGGTTTGTTGTGTGCATTTCAATAGTGAAAGAGTTCAAGCGGAAAGCCAAATATGGATTGCATCCAATATTCAGATATGATGTTTTGATAAATATTTGGAAAGCGTTCTCATAGCGTCTGTAGATTGACTCAACATCCACATGGATTGGGTGCATTTCGAATCCGAAATGAACCAAATTCTCAGTAACATCAAGTGTTTAGGTGAATGCACACTAATTGTGTATTAGTTATACATAATGTCCCATACTTGGCCCATCTCTAGTTTATATTTTATCAATGGGGCGTTTTAATCAGTATTTGCCTCATTTAAGTTCAGGCATGTGTGGGCCATGATGTATAATATATTGAATATGTCTTCTCGGGTTATCATGCGACTGTGAAGAATAATTTCTAATATATAAAATTAATTAGTTGGAAACATTGAATATATTGATATGTTATAATAATTGTACACTGTGAATGAATGTGTGTCGACGGATGTTTGTGTGTGTATTTTTCTCTGTAAATTTGTACTTAATAAGGTTTAAAGACTTAATTGATAATATAAAATACTGTTTTTGTTAAAGCAAATTATCACATTAGTTGGGTGGGTTGGGTTCGAAGTATACGGAATTGATATTAGCTTTTTATTTATTATACTAATTATGTTTTTCGATGTTATCAATGGTATTATTATTCGTATTTGTGATAACTAAAAATTGAATAAATTATAAAATGAGTGTGTCATATGCTCTAAAAATATTTCATCGTTTGAAATAAGCAATACCTGTGCGTTGGTAATGTGCAGATGTCAATTTTGTATAAATGAATTAAAAACCATCGAGTAAAACTTATTGTCTTCATGGTCACAGTCGCGAAGTCACACTCTATGAAACGAAGTCTCAACGGTAATCCCCTTGTTTATTATCGTTTCGTATACGTAATATCGTTATCTTAGAACGAAAGCGCCACATATACGCCGTAAAGTTGTTTATGCTTGTTGTGTATCATTCTCTCGTATACTATAATAACTACACGTAGACTTCCATTCGTGCACCTATATACCTAGTTTCCATAAACGCAGCTTATAGCGTCCCTATATAACTCTCATATACTAACATACGACATTTCGTTTACAGTGAAAGAGATTGCGACGTTCGGGCGCGGCGGGTGGGTCGGCCAGGAAGCGGACGCGATAGCGCTGGCCGGCGAACCACCGAGCGTCCCTCTTGCGCCCTTGAGGGCCTTTGAGCGCCCCCCGAGGGCTCTCAGCTGCCCTCACCCGCGACGAGACACGCCGTGCCGCCCCCGTGCGTCTGCCTAGCGCCCCAAAACTGTCCAGAGACCACGGAACGTACCCGACGAAGTTCACCGAATCGAGCCCACGTGACGTGGTCGACGGCTCATCGTGCGACCAACAAGAACAGATGGGAACCACCCACCGTTTCCTCCGTCGAATGGTGACAGAGCTCTTGTGTCGGACTGTTTTGTGCGTGGCGTGCCCGCAGCAGGCGCCCAACGCGGCTACATGGACTATCTTATTAACAGAGGCCTCTAAGTTAGGAATCTATCTCGAACATCGATAGGTTGTTTTTTATTTAATAGCAAAATACTTCGGTGACTAACTTGTCGTGTGTTCGGTACGGAACACGCGTGATGCGTGTCGTTTTTGTATTATAAACTTTTTTGGGTCTGTTATTTTTTATGCAGTCCGTTTTGTGAACATGGGGATGTCTGTGTTTCATCTGTATGACGTGTACACCTATTATGAAAGGATTCGCTGTAAGCCATTCAATATTGGAAATAGCATTGCGCTCTGTTATATTATATCAATATAAAATAATCCACATTATTATAATTGATATTGAGATTTTAAGTTTTTAATAAATGTAACACAGTAAAATGAATTTATTATCTCTCTACATTAATCTTGGAGCGCAGAATTGATAACTCGCCTCATCTCATACTTAGTTCTTGATGTTAGTTTTCCTATAGCTAGTAATATTATTTACATGATTTTTTAAAGTTAGAATTCGACATTATTTCTTTTTGTAAATATAAAAAAAAATACTGAAATATTTTACTAGTAACTCGTAGCGGTGTAACGCTATTGGATAAAAAATGTTCATTAAGATTTACTGATAACTAATGATAAAAAGGTTTCTGTATTAAAATGAGAAAAAAAATGTAAAAAAAGCAAAAAAAAGTGTAGTGTAAGAAAAAGATTCCGGTTTCTGCAGGACGCATCGTTTGAGGTCAAACCAATAGTAGTTAAGGTTCTATATAATATATTTTTTTTATTTTTTTGGCGTTTTACGAATGAAAATTGTACATAGCCTCAAACCTCATGCGGTGCGTTCTACGGAAGGTTGGTACATATGAATGTATCGTAGATTTTAAAAAATTAAATTGTAAATATGATACAGTGTTCATTTAACGATTATTTTTTATGGACACGCTAATATTTTCGTTTCGGCTCTAAAAATCGGGCGCGGCCGTTGGTGATACGGTTTCCGTGAAGCGATAGGACGTCTATAAAATAGATTTATATGAATTCTAAGCTAATGTGCACGTTTAGTGATACAACGTGACACAGTAGGGTTACATGTGACGTCTTGAGAGGCGGCTGCGGTTCTGCCGAACTCATTACATTTACAATCGACAATATGGGAATACATATTTTCTCGATACAACGCTCTTCCATACAATCCTTGGCCGATGCTTGGTGAAGCTTAGTATTTGTACAAACTGTTGAAGTGTATTTACTTTGCCTGTATACTGTATAGAATTGAGTATATTGAGTTCACCAGCTACGTATACGCTTCCCAAGTACCGGCCGGGAGCACACTCCACAAAACAAGAAAGACGCTTTGGGAAAGTTTCACTAACGGCCTAGTAAAAGGAATACAATAAGATGCGAAGTAAAATAACAATGTAAATGGAGATAAACGAATGTTTGCGAGCGAGTATGGTTTCAAATGGAGACAAAATACGCAATAACAAGTTCGTAATCCAACCCGCTAGGCTAGCTAGGAATCATTGAATTTCATGAAGTTGTAAAGAAAATGTAACAAGACAGTCTAAGGTGGTCTACATGAGGCGTAATAGGCACGCCATACCTACCCACTAGTGAATTTTTCGCCTTTTGTGATGTAATGGATCTCAATCCTCTTTAACTTGCGGTTATGTTATCGTATCGCAGATCTATAGTCAATAGACTAACGATTATTTTGTCTCCACTTGAGTGAGTGGACCGATTGTACTGCACTCTTAATTATAAATTAATAAATAATAAACTATAAACATTTGTTTTCTTGTATTTTCGATCTCAAGATCACTTGGATTCAACACATCGTATAGGCGGAATAACGAACGCCTCACTTAAAGACAAACAAAATGTGGCATGCTCTACGGCAGGACCACTTATGCGTTAGTACTAGGGTTTCTTTAAAAATCTAGCATTAAAAAATCTTTATCACTAGTTTTGCTGTAAACTTTTACTAGAAGTAGTTGTGCTGCGGTGCATTCTTTCTGGCAGAAGCACTGAAATATCTTTTAGAATATGCAAATAATCATCTAGAGTTAATGTCCCGGTTGTGCTCTCAAGGACGAGGACCCGGGGCCGCCTTGGCCATGATTCAGGATTTAGCGATCGGGTAATTACAGTGGAGCAGCTACCATCTGACCTCCGTGACTCTGCTACCAGGGGAACCTGACCAGATAAAATCATGGTTACAAATTCAGTTGCCTGAACTTGCAGGTTTCATCACGATGTTTTCTCTCATAGTATATGCAAATATGTGGCATCAAATAATTAAGTTTTATAGGGACCTAGCACCCTCGGAAACCCTCGAAGCCTTTTTGATTACAAACACCCCTAAAGGAGGTCCAGCCATGGACTTAGCCAACTCAGTCTATATGATCAATAACGTTGAGCGAAATGTCATTAGAAAGGATTTTCTACAACTTTTACTATGGCGACAACTCTCGAATCGCTGTGGGGAAAAGTTATGGTAAATAAAAAAATAATTTTGTACTGTTAAACTCGGCCTACATGACCAATAACGTTGAGCGATATGTTATTAGAAAGCATTATTCATTTTCTACAACTTAGTACGGCGTCAACGGTCGAATCCCTGTGTAAAAAATTTTATGGTCATATTTCCAGGGAGCGTCGGGCCTAGTAACTGTTATCCTTCATAACGGCTCGGCTCTTTCGAAGTGAAGGTCGAAAAAGCGCCTAGATTAAACTTCTTAGCAAAGTTCGTTTACATGCAACAAACATGAATGAACAACAATCATACATGAAATATCAATACAATTTTAGGCGTTTAGAATACACTATTTTCCTGTATTAAATCAGTTATATAGTTTTGTATGGGTTGACCTCTCTGTGGAAACTAGAATTAGAACATTCTAGAAATGAGTCTACACTCTGCTATTTGATACTATCAATACCTTGGGGTTATTTTTTAATAAGCACATATTGATGATGAGAGCTCCATTTTTTGCGTGCCACGCGGTAGCCTGGTGAACCAGAACATTCAGAACCAGGCAATGACTTAAGGTTACGTGTGCTCTGCCATAGCGTGGGCTGCTGCCCATCAGTTCTTGGACTCCGCGTAATTTTACAAGTAATTTTATTTATTCAATAGTATCATTTAATTATATAACATTGACATGACATGGGATTGTTCAAGAGGTACCTATAGATAGATAGATAGATAAATTCTTTATTGCACACAACAACAAACACAAGAAGACATTAAAAAGTTCCGACAAAAAACCATAACTAGTTGAGGTATATTAGAGGTCTTTTCAGAGGCGGGCAACGCATTGGTGACTCCCAACTGGTAACTTGGTGATGTCCATAGGCAGCGGCGACCACTTTCCATCAGTTGGCCCGCTTGCTTGTTTGTCTGTATAGCATAAAAAAAAAATCAATTTACCTCGACAATACAACGAATGCTCGCGTTAACAATCGCGACCGAGCCCTGATTGAAACTGCTTGAGAATGCATGTAAACGTAACATCAATGTGTGCATGACGGAAATGGCGCATTGTTCTCAGTGGACTCTGCTTGGGACGGGCCATTTTTACTTTGTGTTCTGGGTATGACTAGGCTAAGACAGATAAGGCTAAGGGTGGTTTCGAGGGACTAAAAATTTTGCTCGGCCGACAGTTCGGCACAGTGGACTAAGAGTATTGTCCATACAGACATTGAACAATCCATCCATGGACATTGCGATAGACCCTATCACCACCCGGTGATTTCGATATAGTTGACATTTTGGGAAGCTGGACTTCTCGTGTCATTTTATAGTGGACATTTTAATGCAATGCAGTTTTCATGCAGTGGACATTTTGACACAGTGGACCATTTAAGCTTCAGGTTCACATGGCCCACTGTCAAAATGTCCTCTGTATTAAAGACGGAACTGTCCGCCAAGCATAATCTCTAGCCCATCGAAACGACTACCTATAAAATCCACATAATAAATTATTAAATGAAGAAAATAATTTCATAAGCATTTATTGCTCAGTATAGTACCTACTCATCAAGACCAATCCAAAGAGCCCAAACACGGTGGGGTTATCTTATTACGTTCATTGGTTCCTAGTAACCACCTTCCGCCTCCATCGCCAGACCAGCTCCATGGTATCATATTAATGCGTTGTCATCCAAGTTACATAATACCAAATTTCGGCTCGATCGGATACCAACAAATGGTCGAAAAATTGATTGCAAATTTTGACGGACAACCAACGAACAGTGCAAGTTAAATAAAAGCTTGTAAAACCGACTCAAAAGACTACGAGGTCCGGTGCGGAGGATCAGAATCCCAGTGGCGGTTGGAAGCCGTCGTCTACAGCGAACCCATCGCCCGGACCGGCAGTTTGCAAACGTCCATAGGCTGCGGTGACTGCTTACCATAAGGCAGGCCGGAAGCTTGTTTGCCGCCTTAGCGGTATAAAAAAAAAAGTATCAGAGTGAGGGGCTTGAGGGTACAAGACGGTACGGTTAACATCAGCGCTTCATCCCTATGTCGTGGATCTTCCAGCTATCCGCACGAGCCGCTTTGGCTGGACCTTTATAATGCGTACGGCTAAGGAATGGAAAGCGTTGCCTGCGAGTGTGTTCCCTGATCAATATAATCTGGACGCCTTCAAGGCTAGAGTGAATAGGCTGTTCCAAGACGGGCATGCTCCATATTCGGCCGCATCGTCACTTATCAATAGGTGAGATGGCGGTCAAATGCCTGTCTTGTCTAATATATAAAAGAGCTAATGCCGATGGCCCAATTTGGTTACTTTTTAACAAGCCTAGCATCATCAACTATGGAGACGCATTATTAAAATAAAAACATCTGTGAGACGAATAAATATTATCATTTGCAGGATTTAATTAAATACAGGATCTATCATCATCATGTATGTATGTATGTAAACTCTTTATTGCAATACAGTATCATCATATCAGCCGAGACTCCCACTGCTGGGCAAAGGCCTTTCCTGCCCTATCGGCCATCTGTTCTGCGAGCTGTGCCCTGCCCACTGTCACTTAAGCTCTGTAATCCTTCGGGTTATGTCTGTGATCTTAGTTCGCTTGCGGATTTCCTCATAGGATCTCCACATAGTATAAAACAAAGTCGCTTCCCGCCTGCCCCGATGTATCTAGATCTTTTTTAGAACTTTTAAACAATTCAACGGATTTTAATTCGGTTTTCAACAATTGATAGACTGACTCAAGAGGAAGGTTAGGTAGGGGTAAAGTAGGTGTACGCGAACGAAGTCGCGCCGGGTCCACTAGTAATACAATAATATGAAAGAGCTTCATCACTCCAGCACTCGTAGTTTCAGACAGTTGCAAATGTTGACTTTTCATACAAAAGAGTTCAACGCGAGCTACTTCCTCGTTGAAGTCTTTTATATGAAAGTAATTTTTATTTGTGGATATTATTATAAATAATAAATAAATATGCTTAGACAAATTTACACAGCGCCATCTAGCCCCAAAGTAAGCAAATCTTGTATTATGGGTGTTTGATATCTGATAAACTACTTAAATACTTTTTTTAAACATACTTATTATACACCCATATTATAATTATTTCAATTTTTGTTCGCCCGGGAATCGAACCCGGGACCTCTGCGTGGCGACCGGCATGTTAACCAACTGAACCATTAAGGTCGTCAAATTACATTTCTTTTCAATTTATCTGATGTAGAGCGCGAATAAATGGTTAAACATAAGTGTTATTGTTGTAGGTATATTTACGACACAACCTGTTTGTCGCCAACCCTGTTTGAAGAAATGTGAAGGTATAAAAAGAAAAAACGTCGTACATTTTACACTTTATTTAACATCGTCATATAACTTACAATAATAATTGTAACAATAATTGTTTTCACATAATGCTAGCCTCTTGGGCTATGTACAAGGTCTATTAAATACGAAAGAACATCTATATAGCATAACAAACAGGTTTTATATTATTATTAGATAATACTGCATAGGACATTAACCTACGGGATCTACAGGTAACAAGTATGAAATTCAATAACATAACACATTCATGAGAATTGCCTAGTACACCTTATTTTAGCTAGAAAGATATTAGCAATCGTTTCTCCATCAAATACACTCATCATCATCATTATCATCATCTTGGCGTGATGTAACGGTTGCGCTACAGTTGTAATACAGTACCTACTTGTATTTTCAGAGGCCAGTGATCAAGTAGGTATAGGGTGTTGACAGAGACCGTTATTGATTCATTGTAATTGACTGATTGCAATTTTCGTTTCATCAATCTAGAATAAGACGATTCATTCTTAATTAATAAGAACTAATTAATTAATAATAAGTATTTCATTAATAATTACTAATTAATTAATTCCCCAAAGCGTTTAACCGAATTTGTTAATATATTCGTCTCAACATTCTTGGAATAAACATTTTCGATCCAGTACGATAACCAATATACGATAGGTAACAAAATACACTCTACTTAATTATATATTCCTATACTTTTAGCAAGATAACAGAGAAAAATATAATTTATAATTATTCAGAATGGGAGGTTATAAACATTATTTATTATCGTTTATATTTTAAAGCTAGAGTTTGGTAACGTTGGTAAGTACTGAAATGATGAAATTATTTCATTTAGGTTGTACCTAAATTCAATATCGAAGTAAAAACGTACGTCTGTCCTTTTGTCTGTGGTTCAAGATAGCTATTATCTATGGCAAACAAAGATCTTAAATCTTTGAGTAAAGAATCTACCTATAGGTTGAACTAGCATGGTGCTTAGGTAGGTACTATTATATTTTTATTTCGACGATTCTACGTGACAACTGACACTATGCCCTCGTAAAAATTACTCAAAGAAGAATACCTACACTATGATACATATTAAGATTTTTACGTTCACCAATATAAGTTATTACATACATTCAAGACTACTTGGTTACAGAGCAACCGTATAATTCGTGCACACTGATCGCATACAATTACAAGAAGCATTTCGGATGATATATCACATACTTTTACTTTTTAATTGAATCTCGATATGAACGCAAGCTCATGAACAGCCAAACATCTATAAAATACGCCTACCTTTTTATAAATAACAAACACACTTTTATACATTAAAGCACATAATATAAAGATGGGTGAATGGCCGAGAAATGAAAAAATTACCTATCTACGTAACACATTACAACTTATGTAAATATTTTGTATATGGTCCTCTACCTATTTACATTTACTAGGTAAGTATATGACTTTATAGACAATGAGTCTGTCTAAACGTTCGTTTTGCACGAAAAAACAAATACATTGAAGTATTTGCTCGCTCAGCATGGAACTGGGACCTTCCCTTACATTGGTAAATAATTGAGATTATTATGAATTGACGCCATTTAATTGATGCATGTTAAATACTTTATTTCTAAGCACCGACATGAATACTTATCATACAGAAGACAGCGTTCGATAGGCTAGCGACGCTAGCTTAATTTTTACTGGTTTTACTGGACCTCCCACTTAGTATAAAAGGAGCTAACATTGATGTGCGCGTCTATAGACACGCGAGCTCACCTTATACTGGTTTATCGTACGCTGCCTTCTGTCAACTTTGCCTGATGTTTCCTCCTCTATTCGATCATAGTTGCGTAGATAAGTTCTTATAACATCGAGATAAAGATCAAAGATCTCTTGGTTTATCCATTTAGAAAAAAGTACATAGGCATTTATTACATTTTTATATTAAAAGCCTTTACAATGACTAAATAAACATATCATTCCGATATTTTCACATCTACCTGTGCACAAACACGACGGCATACAATTTACAACGTCTTTCCGAACAATTTCAAAACCTAAAAAGTTCCTAAATAGTTATCTACAAAAATATTAGCTGCGGTTTTCGAAAACACCCCAGGCAAGTTCCTTCGGATATACAAAAAAAAAAGAAACAGAAAAGATATTTTACACAAGTTACATTTTAATGCCTATTTTACTAGAACAGATTATTTAAATTAATAGAAGACTTGTTAATAAATATATTGACAATAAAGTAAGAACACATAAGTAAGTCCTTAAAGTAACACTACCTATTGTTTAAAAGTGAAAATGAAAAAATATTTTTAATTTTTAAGGACAGTTTCACTGTACTCTTTATGTACCTACTTGTTATTATTTGACATAATGTATTAACAAATATGTATAGGTATTGTTTATTGGTATACCTAGATATGGAGGTTTTCATTGCATTGAAATGATGCTCAAAGAACAACTTTAAGGAGCTCGAAATGCGCTATCGCAGCGATATCGCGGTATAAATTAAATGTATGGTAGGGGGTGCTTTCATTCTGCAGCTGACTGTACGTTACATACGAGTACCACCCCTACCGCACTGTTCTACTAATTCTACTCTATAGTTCATTAGTTATATACGATATTCAAATAGGTAGAAAATAATTGGCGGATATATCTACTTACAAACAGTGTAAGGGCGTCAGCTGCTATGAGCGGGAGGCCGGCGCGGGGACCCACGGATGCTAATACAGCTATAGGTACAACTTATAAGCTGACACCTCACTGTATATTGTCCTGATTGGTTGAAGTATTCTTTATTGCACCAAAACAATATGACGCACGTATATAAATATACAATGTAATGCACAAACTCTGACTTGTCCCTCAGAGGAATTTCTTCCATTCAACATTTAAACATCGAAAGGGAAAGTTGTTAGGCAGAGAAAATGCGCACAAAACTTAAAGAACACCTAAAATTATACCTATGTAATTACCCAAAATAACTCGACAATCACCTAATCATATCACTAACAGATAAATTTATATCAAAATTGAAAGAAATTGTCATATGAATGGAATAAATCTGATGAATAAATAAATGATAATGATATAATAGGTACGCAGGTCACCTAATTCATTCAATGACTGGGGCCGTACCATAAAATCTTACAGCAGGATCTAAACAGCCTTGCTTACAACGAGACAGCGCTATACGTATCACATAAGCTTGTCTCGTTCTAATCAGGACAGTTCTGTTTAGGTCCTGCTATAAGAGCTCATGGTAAGCCCCCTGTACGTCGCAGGCGCGACATGGAGTTTTTTTTTATGTTATCTGGCAGACAAACAGGCAAGCGGGCCACTTGAACGAATGCAGTCACCGTCGCCTATGGACATCAGCAACACCAGGGGTGCTACCAATGCGTTGCCCGCCTCAAAAGTGGAGTGCCTGATAAATCAGGAGTGGCCACGCGCGGGTCCCACTCGACGCAGGGGACCTTCCAAGACTGTCCACCTTGACCCTGGGGACCCGTGGATTCTAATCACGGGTTTAGTACATTCATACAACGAAGTTAAATTTCTTTTGTTATTTATTGATATTCGGCACTATAGGTCGATAAATTGTAACCAAATTTTATTGTAACTACCTCTGGAAAATGACTGTTTGTGCCAAAATAAATGAGAAAAAAAGAGCCAACTAATTAGCTGACCCCTTACTCCTTAATGTCATATGGATGAATTATCATAATGTCCGGGGGTCAACTAAGTGGTTTAATAGCTACGTGGCACGCGCGACACGGAATGTTTCAAAGATCAGCAATGGACTGAACGCGGGTCCCGCCCGAAGCAGACGCTCTACTGTCCGCCTTTGCTCGGTGGGTATCTAACGTTTTTAATGCCTGATCGAAGCAATCACATTGTCCAGTTGTTATGTTAGTATAGATCAGATTATACTCAAACATTAGGACGTGTGTCTACCGAGCGCGCTCCATAAAAACATAGTTTCAATAAAACCTACGCTTTCAAAGGCAATGAAATTTTGTAGACGTGATCCAGAAACCAGACAGACAGAGATTTCCATACAAATTTTAAATCCCGTGTAACTTTGAAACAGTCTATTTTACCGAAAATGTGACAAACCACAAGCATATATATTGGTTTCTGGATCACGTCTACAAAATTTCATTGGCTTTGATAGCGTTATATTGAAAATATGTTCAAATTACGTTTGTAAGGACTATGGAGCGCGCTCGGCAAACACTAGACTTAAGGCCGTTGTCGGTGTTCGACCGTCGTAGTAGCTAGACCTAGATCTACTACAGAGCAGCGTGCTACAGTCCCGTAGCGCTAGGCTACGCGACTGTAGCAGCTGTAGAGTGCAGTAGGACAGCGCAGTGTGCAGTAGCGCTGACTGACGTCGACAGCGCTACGCGACGGGCCTGCAATGATAACGGCCTAAAGTACCTACATACGTAATCCTTTGAAAGATGACGACTGTCATATCTTTAGAAACAATTATTCATTAGAACATATATGTAACAAAAACAATGTAGGCTATAGGTACATATCTACATCGCAATTCATCTAACTAAACCCAACGCAACTTGGAATCTACTTAACTTTAACCTATAGCTAGGTACATATTTAAACTATGACATTATTTTTAAATAATTACGAACAAATTTTCATATCTAATTAAGGATGATAATTTCCACTAGATTTGCAAATATCTACCTGTCGACTTAAGTTTATTTACTAGGAAAACATAGCGATAGGTAGGAATTGGTATAGAAGAGCTGTAGAGGTAGCAAGGTAGATATTGGAACTGGTAGCAACTCGACTCAACTCGAGCTAAAATAGAGATGTAAAATATAGTGTCTAATAAATAAATACAAGTAGGAAATATATGTAAAATATTAACGAAGTATAAGTGTATGTTATGGTTGGTTTTAATGTATATTATCCATACAATATACACCAAAATGTTAGGCTATTTTTAATTATTATTTAAATTTTAAATATTTTGTCAAATAGTTTCTTATACATTTCTTTTACAAATGTTTATGAAACTATTTGGCAATATAATTTATTTATTACGTTAGTTTTAAATTATAACTACCTTTAAATAACAATTAGAAGTTGACTAAAATACCATAATATAAAACACATGCATTTCCGCTAATTCGTATAAAAAAATATAATGAGCTGGAATTTTTCGTGAGGTCAACGAGGACTACACGAAATTCGGTTAAATTTTTGCCTCTCAAATTATAGTATTCGTAAGTATATCAACACGCTCTCAATAATGAAATATTTATATAGATATAAAGTGAGGGTTTGGAAGACCGCGGTCATTATTGAAATTGGTCTTGCTTGATATTAAGTTGGTAGGCAACTAGCCCTGTTCATTTCTATTAGTGTCTATGTCCACTAAACATTACTTTTAGCCTATTGTGTCAAATATTATTACTGTACTAACAATAGTTAGCTACGGTTACTATTCTGCTATGGATCCTAATAAGATAATTCGTGAAAAAGTCGATGTATTAGTTGATTCGGTGTGCATAGTAACCAATACAATTCTTTAGTAGTATTTGAAATCAACAAAACGCCTTATATGTTGCTTGTTTATTTCTTATCTTGTTTTCAACAAATAAAATAAATAAAAGAACAAGCAGGTAAGGTTTATTTGGCGTTTGATTGATTTAAAATCTTGTTTTTCTAGCTGCTACTAATAACAGTAAAAAAGTTATCAACATGGCGTTAATTTCCCGGTTGTGCTCTCGCGCACGCGGGCCCGGGGTCCACCTTGACCATGATCCAGGATTTGGCAGATCAGGTAATCACGTAGCTTTTGCTATGAGTAACCAAATAAGTAGAAATAAGACGGTACCTAGCTAATATTCAGACAAGTCTCAGGTAAAATGTGTCATAAAACATAAAATATTCTGTCCAGTAATTATATCTAGATGTACAAATAGATAAAGGTACTTAAGTACACAACAATATAAAAATGTGTCCGAATTGAAAATATACTAGAATCTACGAATATTCATAAGATATTTAACAATATCGACTTCAGTGCTGTAATTAAGCTAAATAAATATGGCTAAAATAGTAACTTTTATGTAGGCAAACTTCCAATATTACTTTAAATTATGTTTAATTAAATGCAATCAGAAACAGTTACCTAATATAACTTTTCATTTAAATACCTAAGTAAAGACAACGCGAATATGTAAAGTAAAGTCAATGGCATCGAGACAGTAAAGACTTTGCCATAACTTCAAAAAAATAAAATTTGGGCCCTTAATCCTTATGTCCCGCCATTTCTAAGTCTCATTCGTGAAAATAGTTTCATTAGGGCTGTTTTTGAAATCGCTCGCATCCAAGCGCTCGCGTGCGCTACCTATCTCTCTCACACTGTAGCGAATTATCGCTAGAGTTAGAAAAGCCAAGCATTAGAAGGCGAGCGGTTTCAAAAATATCCCCTGATAATTTAAGTATTAAACTTTGTCAAATTGTATCCTTTTCCGATAGACTCCGATTATGTTTATGTATAACTATGAAAATATTTGATAACAGCTAATAGAACAATATTTACAGTAGCTATACAATATGTACTCGGGTTAGGTTAGCGACTACCAAATACTGTTAAATGGCAGAATTGAATTATCAAATTTCCCTTATGAATTATATTTTATATATATTATTGTACCAAACGGGACTCGCACGCGACGTACTGAGAAGACCACAGTGGGTGTGACCCTACCGAAACGTCGGGAAAACAAATTGAAAAGGTACGTCGCCTGTGAATCCAGTTTAATACAATAATATGTGTAAAGAACGCGAGTTTAGTTTGAAACCAGTATATTTCATATATTCTATGGGAGCTGATCGAAAATACATCCTCAAATTATTACTATACTTGTCATTGTTATTCCATAGAATTTAGTGGAAGATGTTTGTCAAAACCTATATTATTCAGCATTATGTACTATAATAAAAGTAATATAGATGTCGATCTAAAACTCAACTAACATCGATGTTAATTTAGTCATAAGACGGCTTTAGTAGGTAACCTGTTCATCTTAATATTAAACATTGAGTTATACATTATAAACATTAAGAAGGAAATCAAATTTCAAGTATAATGCGTTTTTAATTACCTAAATCCTAATGCGTACGAGCCGATCATTTTAAATTGCACAAAATAGTTCTGCGGGGCTATCTTAGTGGATAACTGAATTTGACATAAAATAATCTTACATTACCTAATCTAATTTAGTAGACGCTATAGCTAGTGGCCAATGTAGATGACGTACTGTAGAATTATCTAAGGCCAAATTCAGTTTCCAACTGAGTTAGACAATAGCCCCTGCCTATTAATAATACTGCCTGATAATACCTGCGCTCATCAAAAGATCCGATGTAATGATCAAGTTTAGTTTTCAACTTCTAAGTAGGTACAATTCGGGTGGAATTACTTAAAAAAATTATTTCAATTTGCGAGGGAGGCTACCGCTGCTTAACCCATCCACGACACTGCAGCTGATGTTCACGGTCAATCGTTATTAAAATCTCTGAAGCTTTCTACAAGTTACCGCCCGAGAAGAAATTACTAGAGCCCTATTTTTTTTATTTCGCGCTGCGATTCGAACGGTTTTCAATTTTGATTTTCGGCATGCAAGTTTAATATATTTTACATTACGTTGGGACTACCGAAAGAGTACAGTTCAAACATAGGGAAAATCAGCATCATGGATCAAAATATCAATATTTTCATGCCAAAAATAAAAATTGGAAACCGGTCGTATCGAGCCGAGCGATTGAACTATAGAGCTCCTAGCACTGTAGGTTGTAACAGTAACAAGTGCGGCAAAATATTTATTTATTTACATATAGGTACTCTTTAATGCACAAAAAACACACGATGAAACATATGAATATAAAACAATGTACAAATGCGAGCTTATCCCAAACACCAGAGCCTATGTACACCAAATTGTACTTTAAGATCCTAAATCCAACTATTGACTCGTATCTGATAGTCGATCCAATTTATTAACTTCGTGCAATATCAATTTATTAACATACATTCGACTTTACGTGCATACAAAATAGGCCAATGAAAAGCTAGGAACTGCAAATAAATAATACGCACGTCCGAGCGATCTGAACACCTTTTAAATTCATCCCCTAGCAATCTATGTAGCATGTGTGCTCGTGCAGGCCTTAGGTAAGGACGGGCTCTAGGACAGGTAGGTGTCGGGGGCCGTATGTTTGGACGGGCTCTAAGTTAGGTAGGCGTTCGGGTTGGTCTGCTGCTCCTGTAGGGTAACCGGGGCTCTAGTCGGTTAAGTAGGTTAGAGCAAGTAGGATGTAGGCGTGTAGGTTTAGATAGGTCGGAGCAAGTAGGACGCAAGCTGTTAGCTTGCGTCTATGAGCACACATAGCACTGGCTAGGTAATAATTCAAATGTGTTCCATTTGAATTAGATGTATTTTATATCATTCTTCCAACAACGTTTCTCAATATAACATCAATTAAACATTTGCATTTTTACTTTAAACTCAGTATAACACGCAGTGCTACAATATTATAAAGTTAAAGTCCATTCGAGTTAAGAAAATAGTGGCGTCATTGTTGTTTTTTTTAAAGAGAGAGGCAAACGAGCAAGCTGGCCACCTGATTGTAGGTCAGACTGAGCGGACGCAACAGTTGGAGGTGTCCCATTTTTTACAGTATGCAAATCCTTGTATCGATTACGTTTGTAAGTGTAATTGATAAATATGCGTTTGTATATTTTTCGCACGAGTACTTATTTTTACGCGAATTTACAAAGTGGGCAATTTGGACCAACTTCGGAAATTCACGTAAAAACAAGTAAGTACTCGTGCGATCACTTACACAAGGAACGAAATCGATTAAAGCATTTGTATTGTCTTGAAAAATCTTTTTCTTACACTTTTTTTAATTTCAGGTACTTTGTTCAGAGATGCAATTCCTAATTTTGATATAGCTTACTAATCTCGTCGTCTAAGACGTAAAAAATGGGACACCTCTAACTGTTGCGTCCGCTCAGTCTAAGTGACAACAACACCCGGGGAGTGTTGAAAGCGTTGAAGGCCTATAAGAAAGGTTAAAGCTCTTTTCTTGAAAGCCAAATTAATATTTTCTTAACTCGGATGGGAGAGGTAAATCTACCCATACTTTTTATTTTTAATAATTATGTTAAAGTCTTTAGTAATTGCTATTAAAATACACGTTTGTTCTAAAAGTAAGAGTTAGGACCAATAAAATAAACAGCTTAAATTGGTATTCGATGTTACGAAAAACACATCTACAAAGACGTTGCCATCTCAATACAAAATAACCCAAATAAAATACTTAGGTAATCTTTTTGTTGTAATAATATCAGAGGAATGGAAAATGTGAGTCATTTATAACTACTATGCAAAGATTTTGACATACATCTGTGCTACAATAACTATTAACGTCATTAGGACCATTTTCGTTTCGTTTTCGAGGCAATTTGATCTTCAATAAAAAGTTTACAGAAAATTTGTATCTCTTGCTCTAGAATCCTTTAGGGAAATAATGATCACTATCATATCATACCGATGCGAAAACTAAACGAAAACCACTCCACTTCACTGCAACCTATTTTAATAAAACTAAACTATTTAAGAACTGGAATGGCGCCAAAAACCGCACCTGTCAAATTGGGATCCTGTGCGATGTTGCCAGCACGGAAAATCAAAATCACCACCGCGGTGTTGCCAGCTTAGTAGTCGGAGAGGCAGCCTGGAGGATGGTAGTCTCCGAAGACATTGAGCTCGTAAAGGCTGGCGAAGGTTATGAAGAGTAGGTACCATACCATCAGGACTGCCCCGTACTTTCGGTCCAGCTTCCAGCCGTTGGCGTGTGTGGCCACCACCAGGAATATCACCGTTGAAAACAGTGACAGCGTCGAGTATATCAGGCCTAGAACATAATACAAGTGTAGATAATTTTTTCTAAGAGGGTATTGCTTGGCTAAATTACCTTGCGTAAATAAGAAAAAAATCTGTGCTGCGAAATCACAGGAGCTCTGTAATTTTCTTTCTGTCAGGCCAGGTCACAAATCGGGGCATTTAATTATTCTTAATATGACGTAATTTTGTCTTAGCATGATATCAACATTAATTATCTGTCGGACGCATCCATTACTAACGGCAAAAATTCAAAAATTCGCGAACGAAAACGAAATTGGTGTTCAATTAATCCAAAGTGAAATTGATCGTAACAGAATGGTACCTTTGCTGATGACGTTGACGTGGCTCCCGGGCTGGATGAGTGCGGTCTGGATGAACCACGGCAGCCCGAGGCAGACCAGAATGTCGAACACGTTGGAGCCCACAGCGTTGGACACCGCCATGTCGCCGTATCTGGTTGGAAATCACAGAAATCAAACAAATATGTAAACAGAAATGCCATATGGAGCGTCAAACTATCGAAACGCTTGTCGCCATCTCAGCCACTACCGCGCATAACTGCGCAATAACAGTCAGATTTCAGACACCACAAAAAAAGGTGTTTATTTAGCACTTAGCTGAGACATATAACACTAAAAATTATAACATAAAATTAAAATAAAATTAAACAAAGGAAAAAAAAATAGTAAGTGAAAAAAAAAATATATACATAAACACTAAACGCTAAAAAGGCCAAAGCTCAGTTATCGGGTATATATGACAAAGACACGCACGTGGGACTTCTTCTTATTTTGATTTCCGTGGACGAGATATCGCATTTGGAACTTCGGAATTCAGTATCTCGGTCTAGCCTTCATAATGCGTGTGGCTAAGGAATGGATGCCTGAGTGTGTCTCCTCAATAATCTGGATACCATCAATCTGTCCACTTCAAATTGGTGATTGTATTTGCGGTGTCATCGAGTGCGATGCCTTCACAACGTTACAAGATGGCGGCGTTCGATTTGAGTTAGGCGGTCGCCCTGTCCTCGGAGTAAGGAGTTCGTCATGCACTCACTGTACAAGATCGATGTTTATCAGGCCAGCCAAAAAAAAGAAATACAGAAACTAGACAAAATAAACCGTTCCATTTACTAGTTGCGTCCAGTGCAGAAGAAAAAGAATAATAATTAAAAACCGTTAAACCTATACAAAACCTAAACGTACCACCAACTAGCCACTAAGTAACTTAGCAAATCTGAATAAACGCCATCTTTCGATAAATTAAAATACTAAATTATCTATATGGCTAAATGCCGCCGCAACTGTCATGTTGCGCCGGCATTTAGCCGCAACTGTCAACCGCCGCGATGTAGCCTTCGACAGTTACGACATCTAACAATCATCATCATCATCGTCCTAGTGCTTATCCCGGCCTCTGCCAGGGTCCGCTTTACTACTCAATCTTCTCCACTTCGCCCGGTCTTCGGCATTCTCTCGTCGTAAGCCGTTGGCTCTCGCATTCGACTCAGCTATGTCTATTCATCGCTTCTTGGGTCGCCCACGGGGCCTCTTTCCTGATAACGGCAGATTCAGGCACCTATTTCACACGTATCCTTGAGGCTTACGCAACACGTGACCAAACCAGCGCAGACGAGCCTCCTTGATCTTATCTGCGAATCGCTTAGACTATTACAACATAATACTCACCCCTCCTTGATGACGGCGAGAGAGGAGAGTGCGTCGGGCACGGACACTCCGGCCGCCACGAACGTCAGCCCCATCACCGTGTCCGGGATGCCCAGCGTGTACCCTGGGGCGGGACGCACAGTGTTAAACAGCTGATAGAAAGTAGACAGGAGAGGAGAGTGGCGATTGCAGAGTTGACAATTTGACTGTTAACGGACCACTGTAATAGTTAATTTGTTTTTTGGGAAAAATTGTGAGGTCCATTAAAATCTTTAAAACGATAGCGATTAAGGTAAAATCGTTGTCAGTATTGTAGATATGAACGTGAACTACAAGAATTTTTCGGTATTTTTGCAATTACGGGCTAAAAAAGCATAAATCCTTTTAGTTCACATTTTTTTATAATAATTGACAACGATTTTATCATTTCGAATCGCTATCATTTCGAAGATTTCATTGGATACGTAAACTTTTTTCCAAAAAAAATACATTGTAAGAATATAAAATACCCTTAACTAGCCGCCAGAAAGTAGACTGATAGGAGAGAAGAATAGCTATTACTCAAAAGACTTTTAAATTGATGATGATGACGGAGACCAACGGACATCTTCATGGAAATTGGTCATCGTCGACCATCAGTATCTCAAAGAGGATGCAGTATCTATGGACATGTCTTTTGAAGAATCCCATGTTGTAGCGCAAAAGAAAGTTTTCAAGAGGGAGATTGTACAGTCGAGTTCATTAATATGTGAGCATTGCCAAGGCTTCAAATATAAATGTTCATGGAAGGGTACTTATATATCTCAGCAGATGTACATATGTTTGATTGATGAATCTGCTCAGATATATAAGTACCCTTCCATGTACATTTATATTTTAAGCCTTGGTAATGCTCACATATTTATGAACTCGACCGTACATTCGCAGATGGCACGTACGCGATATAAAGGCATTGCATTCAAAGAAGCTCAGCGATAGTATCCAGCATCACTTGAATACCACCTATCTCTTTTCTTTTTTTGTTTATGTCTCTGTTTCATTATATTTTTTAAATATAATTTTAAGAATTTTGTGCTGTGTATTTGAGTGTAATAATTGTGTTTTACTTTACTTTACTTTAATATACGAGTGATTGAAGATACGTCGCCTGCCTCCCTTTGAGAACGATAACGTAATAACATTGTCAGAGATTGGAACTTCAGCCAAGCCCCTATCATCATCTTCATCCCAGCCATAAATAATTAAAATATATAAATCTAGTAAATAGAAGTGTTTGAAATATACATTTTTCATACTATTCCCTAAGAAAATTATGGTTTATATGGTAGGTACCTTACCGCCATACCAGTGTGTGTTGCTCGTAAACGGCTGGGAATTTGGAAAAGTTTGAAAGACAAAAGTCGTAGAGAAATTTATAGGCTTTCATTCGGTAGAAGAACACTTTTCTCTACGAAGCACCGTTTTTAAAGGAGCTCCGGTCACTGTGTGTTTCCTTCCACTTTCTTATCCCCTCCTCTTTGACGATTGGAAGAGATATGTAATGTTCTACTCAATAAATAAATTGAACCGCTTCCTTACCCGCTCGTGCAGTCTACAACTTATTTATAGACTGCTATAACACTGTATAATATAAATAGAAGCCAGCCATTGCCCACCCGTACCCGACAACACCTAAGTGCACCACAACTCACCTATAATGGTGATCATCCACACCATGAAGTAGGCGTAGAAGGAGATCCAGAGCATGGAGATGAAGAAGGAGACCGGGTACCAGCGCCCGCGGCAGTCGGGCATCGTGTGCCGGCACATCCAGTGCACCGGGTACGCCACGTACCAGCACGTCAGCTGCAGAGCGTCTGCGAACGTAACATGATAAATAAATAAATAAATAAAATATACATCGCTTACTTTTTACTAGCTCGACGATGATACATCATCAACCTAGTCAAACTATCGAAGTTGGTAAATGAAATTGGAAACTTTAGGTCTATTTAACAATTTGTGTAAACGACTGTTTGTTTCTAAATAAAGCAAAAACAGAAAAGAAATTTGGCGGTGTTAAGGTGGGCTAACCATCATGCGGCTTGATCCAGTGGCATTATCGAATTGGCTCGATCTCGCCAAACTTACCACCCGGTCAAGTATTTTTAAAGTTATTTTCTGCACCAAGGCAATCTGTTTCTAGAATAATCAGCTAGAATAATAATTATCCGACTGAAAATCTAGTCTGGGGTGACTGTAGTAAGATGAGTCGTGGTTATAATCCACTCTCATTCTCCGCTGAGGTACACGGTCAATCAAGGAGCACGACGTTCTTCCAAAATTTCAACACGGTTAGGTTGGCTTGGTCAAGCCTAGTTTTATCATGCCACTCGATCAAACGACATGAAGGTGAGCGGCCTCCATTACACATAAGCAGTCGACAGAGGTTGGTACTTTAATTTGGCAGACAGTAGCAAAACGTCATCATCATCTTGGCGTCAGCCAATCTCGTGTAATGATTCGCTTTTCTCCACTTGGCTAGGCCTTCAGCGTCATGCGGCGACGCTCTTTCTGGATAAATATATTCAGAGCAATTATGAAAGAAACTCCTTACTTCGTTTCTTTTGTCATTACACTGGATGCATTTCTATTGGACTCTTTAATATCTATTATTGTAATAAAAAATTGGCCGTGTGGTGTCCGGCAGAGTAGAATAGCACCAACCCATTACACTAATGGGTGTCGTACAAGGCGACTAATGTTTTCGAGGCAAAAGATCAAGAGTCTCCGTAGTCTGGAAAATGGGCAGCAGCATTTTCCATTGTTATATTTAAACACTGCGATCTCCAACCCGCCTGCCAAGCGTGGAGATTATGGCAATAACCTCCCCTTTCGTGGGAGAGGCCCTAAGTCCTGCAGTAGACTGTTACGGGCTGTGATGATGAATGAAAAGGTACGGTCGGAATGCATCCAGAGGTAGGGCTACATTGTGGTGTTTGGTTTTTTACACGAGGCGATTACCACTTGATCCGCATAACTTTTTGGCTGCAGCAGGTCCGCCAGAGCCTTGTCACCAGTTACCATGAGTAGGTGACGTTGTCCCATGGTAGACCCCAGACAGCAGCCAATCATCTTGGCGTTAATGTCCCGGTTGTGCTATCGACAACGAGGGCCCGGGGTCCACCTTGACCATGATCCAGGATTTTGCGATCAGGTAATTACAGTGTAGCGATTATCATCTGACCTCCGTTACCCTGCTACCATGGGAACCTGACCAGATTGGATTGGATTGCATGATCCCCCCCCAGACAGCAGCCAATTAATGCTTTTAATCGCATGTCATCCATCATACAGCTTAAAATGTATCTTTTCTTTATGTTGTGTGTGCATGGAGTACCAAATAAATGCTTTTTTATTCTTTCATCTTGGCGTGAGGCGCCAGCCTTGACTACGGTCCAGAATTCGGCAGATCTGGTAATTGCAGTGGAGCGACTGCCGCCTGACCTCCAGGCGCGGATCCAATCCCTAATAAAAGTTGTGGGCACGATCACCTGAAAATCGGCCAAGTGCGAGTTCGATTTTGCAGCAAAGTGTTTAGCTGTCTTTCACGGATTGGTACAGGATTTTTTACTTTAAATTTTCTATACAACGTTAGCCTTGGACCTTAATTAGGGTTGTTGGCATACCCATAGTGCTCATAACGGTGGATCCGCGCTTGCTGACCTCCGCGACCCTGTTATCAGGGAAGCTGATTGGAAAAACTCACTGGCGCCGACTGGCTTGACGAGCGGGTCCACAGCTGTCTCCGGGTTGTACTCCTTCGCCTTGTAGTACGCCGGCACAGCCACCACCGGGGCCTGGGGGAGACATAAGAGAAATATGAATAATATGTACATATTTTTTCTGCGCTAGCATATCACCTACCCCATTGCTTGCATGGTATGAAAAGGAAATCAAATCAGTCAAACTCGGATTTCGTCCGTTATTTACACGTCGCCTTACACACTTACTTTTTCTCTATACCACTAAGGTGGCAAACAAGCTTACAGCCTGCCTGATGGTTAGCAGTCACCGCAGCCTATGCACGTTTGCAATAACAGGGACATCACCCACACGTTGGGGATACTTATTTTCCACATATATTCGGGAGTTGTCGCCATAAGAGTTGTAGAAAATGAAAAATCCTTTCCAATGACATATCGCTCAACGTTATTGGTCATGTAGGTTGAGTTGCCCGGTCCTTTAGTCAAATGTAATCAGCGCATATGGCAGAGATTTGTATGTGTGTGAGTAATAACGGTAGAAGGGTGAGTACGTGACTCGCGACCGGGAAAATTGTATATACAATTGGCTTTTCTGAAAACCAGCGTTGTGACTGGCATTAGCCCTCACAGCATTATACTAAAACTGGTCCATTTCGGTTTCCGTTACATCACTGGCTGGTCGTATGTAATTTTCAATAATTATAATTTACAGTACTCACCTTAGGTTTCGGATCCTCATTACAGGATCTGAATAAATTACTGTCTATGTCTATGTCGAAAAAATGCGGTTTGCGACCGAGTCGAGAATACGGCGAATTAGCAAAATAGTTGCAGTTGCAGGTAGCTCTGACCTGGGTCGGTGCGGCGGCGGCGGGCTGGGGCGCGCCCTCCGTCCCCGCGGCGGGCGCCTGGTACGCGGGCGGCTGGTACTGCGGCGGCTGCTCGCGCGCGCCCCACGAGTCGCCCCAGCTGCCCGCGGCGGGCTGGCTTGGGGCTTGGCCGGGGGCTGTGGCGGACTGGAATACAATAAGAAGTGTTAGACATCAAGTTTTATAGTCCATAGTAGTATGTATGTATTTAAATATGTATGTAACTTTGTATTTAATTAGGTATTATAATTTCATTTGTAGTATATTTTTTTAGTATTAGTATTTTAAGGTGCACACCGTCTGCTTTTTTGATTTTGCCCTGTCTCTTCCGTAGGTCTGCTGTAAGATATTTCTTATGAAATAAGCTGTACCTGTTGTGTTGTTTTTCTTTATGCCAATATTGTATATTGTGCATAATAAATAGCAATAAAAACACGTAGTACAAAATTACAGGCCTATATCTAAATAATGCGTTTTTTGAAAAGTATTCGAAATAATCATCATTAATTCCCTGTCCACATCTATGTACCACCATGTATCAGCACAGAAGCATGTGTTTATCCGCGGTAGAAGTGTTGACTCCAATATAATTTCTTACATGTATATAATATCATTAATATCATTTCTATATTTTATATGTATTACTGTATATATTTTTGGTATTTTAGATGTAGGTATTAGTATATATTGTTATTATCTTTGTATTGTAACTGTTAATATTTTATGTGTATTTCAATTAATATAATAAACACTCTAAAAAAAAAAATCTTACACGGACTTTGTATTGAATGCTCTAGACTCGAGTTATCAGGTAGATGACTTTTCTTAAGCATCAATAAAATAAACCACCACGTACTTATTAGAAGGCTTTCGGAACTCGATATACATGGCAACTTGTTAAGATGGATTTCGTCTTGTATAAGTAGCCGTAGTCAGACTGTTGCGTTGAAGGGATTTCGTTCGAGATTCCTTAAAATCCCTCCCGGAATCCCTCAGGGCGCGCACCTTGGATCATTTTTGTTGTACAAAAACCTTTAAGACGCTCTATTATTCCTATATCCGAAGTCAGTTGGAATTTGGAAGCACGGTTTGTAGCCCACAATACACCGTCCATAAAGCCAGAATAGAAAAGTACAAAATAAATTCTAAAAATTATTGGATTATCGGCCAGGCCACAATTTCAGATTAATAATAATTACAGATTATGCAGCAAGTGCAATTAGACATGGATTTAGATCCCTGGAAACTTGGAAACCTGTCGATCAAATTATGCCAAAAATACTTTCTTTAGACGTTCTTGTGATTATTATAATAAATGTTTAAGCAGTGTCGACATTTTCGCGGCGAGTATCTCTCTTTATAGAAAAAGAGTAGGTACACGAATTGTTGTTATAAGTGTAGTGCAACTACTTATTATAATTTGTTTAGTATTAGTATTTGGTCAGATGATAATTATACTGTAAACTAATATTTAATTATAATTTACATCTAAACTAAATGTAAGATTTGTCAATATATAACATGTCCACCATCAACTCCATCACATCGCTTAATAAGCATATACATCTTGAATAGCAATAGCAATAAGCAACCGGCGCCTAAACATGAGTAGCGCCTAAACATACCCCGGCGCCTAAATAGTGCCCGTCAGGGTCATAATTGTAAATTACTTTAATGAAGCAATAAACATTTGAGTATTGAGTATTGAGTATGATCTTACTGGGTATTATTGCGCAGATTAATATATTTATTGATAATCATTTTATCGTAAGCTCGATAAAAAAATTGTATCAGAATTATGGAACTAAGTCTGTTGATATGTTTTATTTATGTGTAATACTTGTATAAGACTGATTGTTTTCCTAAATAAATAAATAAATAAAATAAAATGTTAAATAATTTTTTTTAATGTTATACGGTAGGCAAACAGGCAAGCGGGCCACCTGATGGAAAGTGGTCACCGCTGCCTATAGACATTAGCAACACCAAGAGTATCGCCAATGCGTTGCCCCTCTCTATAACACGTTGCTCTGGCAGCAAAAAGGCAAATGCCGCTCCTGCGGTATCTCATCTTGGTCCTCACGGTGACAACGCACATGCAGTTCTACATTTTTGTTATTAGTTACTCTACAACTGGATGAATCATAGACTTGGGCGATAGTTACAGTTTTCGATCAGATGATCTGGCTGCTCGTTTGTCAACCCATAATCCTATCCATTACCGGGTATCGAAATAGGTGACGAATGTGCCTTAGAGTACACCAGAAAATGTATTTCAAACACTGCGATTTCCAACGCCTACCAAGCGTGTAGATTACGGCAAAACCTTCCATTTAGGTTTCTGTCCAGCAGTGGTCTGTTGTGGACTGCTGACCTGTACTAGACCGCTCTACTTAAATACCTATGTGAAATATACGAAGTACCCACTGAACAAGATAAATCCGCACCGGACAACGTATTAAAAAAGTTGGAAAGTAGGGGTGAGACCGGGCGAAGTGGAGAAGATTGAGTAGGAAAGCGGACCCTGGCAGAGGCCGGGATAAGCGCTAGGACGATGATGATGATGATGATGAGTGGAGATCATCTTACCTCGTTCCAGGTGGCGTTGGGATCCCACGACTGGTTGGGGTCCCAGCCGGCCGGCTCCGCGTTATAGGCGGCATTCTCGTACGCACCCTCCGGGTTGTACGCTGGAAGGAAAACAATGTTTTATTTCACTTTCGCTACACATATTATCGTGTTTGTTACTAATATTGTTTTTACCTCGATATTTCATTATAGTTTTTTTTCTCCTGATACAAGTATTTCTATACTTAATAGGATATAGACCTAAATAAGATGTGTTAAAGTTAGTAACGAAATAAACCATTATCATTATCATTGGACGCAGTTACTTGCGTCATGGTCACTGACGAGTTGACAGGTGCCGCTGTGTGATGTCTCTCGTATGGACAGACATCCATTCCTTCTCGAAACGAACGACTTGCTATCAGCCCGGGTTTCCTGTTACTACGGTCACTGAGTACTTTTCAAATTTCGTATGATCTGATAATGACTGATGAAGCAGATGTGCCAAATAGTTAAAAGAATATAAAGTGATACGGCGTCCACAAAACTCCGCTGAGCCAGGATTTCCTGTTTTTTTTTATATTACACAAGACAGGCATTTGACCGCCATCTCACCTGTTGGTAAGTGACAATGCGGCCGAAGATGGAGCATGCCCGTCTTGGAACATCCTATTCACTCTAGCACTGAAGTCATCCAGATTACATTGATAAAGGAACATGCTCGCAGGCAACGCGTTCCATTCCAGCCGTACGCATTATAGAAGTCGAGCCAAAGCGGCTCGTGCGTATAGTTGGAAGATCCATGAGGATGAAGCGCTCGCCAGGATCGCGTCTCCCGACCTGTTCGCCCTATGGCGTCAACCGACGTGTGGTGTATCTCACATAACACGGTTTTAACGGGGTCGGCAACGCGTGGGTGATGCCCCTGGTATCGCAAACGTCCATAGGCTGCGGTGACTCCTTACCATCAGGCAGGCCGCAAGCTTGTTTGCCAAATTAGTGGTAAAAAAAAAAATCGTGGACAAATTCACACAGCGCCATCTAGCCCCAAACTAAGCAAAGGTATATGGGTGCTAGATAACTAATATACAACTTAAATACTTTTTATACATAGAACTTATTATACATAGAACACCCAGACCCGTAACAGAAATTAAAATTCATCATTTCAATTTCTGCCCGGCCGGGAATCGAACCCGGGACCTCTTGCGTGGCAGACCCGTATGTTGACCACTGAACCACACCATTACAGTGCGTAATCTGTTCACTTACGTGGGTTCTGTAGCGTCGTCTCCTTAGTCTGGCCTTCCACCTGCGCGTACTCGCCGTCAGCGCCCGCCGCCGCGGCCGCGGGCTGACCGCCGGCACTCCTGTTTTTATTATTAAAAGTTTCTCAGATACACTCATTATCACAGCCCATAACAGTCCACTGCAGGACTGAGGGCCTCTCCCACGAAAGGGGAGGTTATCGCCATAATCTCCATGCTTGGAAGGCGGGTTGGAGATCGCAGTGTTATGAATATGACAATGGAAAACGCTGCTGCCCATTTTCCAGCCTACGGGGACTCGCCTCGAAAACATTAGTCGCATTGTATGACACCCACGAGTGTAAGGGGTTGGTGCTATTCTACTCTGCCGGGCACCACACGGCACGGCCGAATACACTCACCGACATAAAAACTCGCCCACGAGTATATATGGATGCCTAAGACACAGGTAAATCACGTCCTTAGTTTAGGCGTCCAAATAATCAATAACTATAAATAAATACCTAATGTAATTTGCGCCGGAATTGTACCTAAATACTCGGAAGTAACCTCGATTTTATTTTTACCCATTTATCGTAAGTAGTATCTATGCTCATTTGTTATTTATGTTTAACATTTTCTTTGAATAAATTATCTATTTATTATATTATTATTTATATTATGCAGGGTGTAAAAAGGCCGCTAGCATTAATTGAAACCCCATATTCTACCCATGAAACTGAACAACTTTCCCCAAGAAACATACCCGCGGAAATGACTTCACAATTTCGCTACCTAAAATAAATAAATATTTGCGACGCGCAATGTACATCGTCCGGCGCACGCTTCTCGCTCGCCCACGTGACCAGTGGCCACTGACCCCGCGCCTGCACGCTTTACATTGCGTGCTTTTACTTAAAGTGCATTTATTTCACTTAAATTTGAACTTTGAGTGTCTAAATTAATTGTATGTGTTTTTGTAATGATGTAGTTATCGATAATTGATATTGTTTAGTACAAAAACAGAACTTTTTTTTAAATGATCTCTAGTACTGCCTCAACTATAAGTTTCCGCAGATATGTTTCCTGGGGAAAGTTGTTCAGTTTCATGGGTAGAATATGAGGTTTCAATTAATGCTAGCGGTCTTTTTACACCCTGTATATACTCGTTTTAAGTCTTCGTGCCTACGCAATAATTTTCCATATACCTACTAATATGCTCATACATTTCTGCAGTTACAAATCAGTCTATCCTACTAATATTAGATAAGTTTGTAGCGATGTTTGGATATTTATTACTCCTTCAGACAAGAGAGGTCTTCTACTTAAGAGAGGTAGGGCATAGCGGGGTATCCCGTTCGAATAGGAGCCGCCCGACTGAGTAAGTACCTCCACCTTACAGAATACCGCAGCTAAACAATACTCTTTTAAATAGTATTGTGTTTCTGCCGATGATTAAGATTTCCAGTGCTCCATGGGGTAGGGATTTGGAGAACCGTGGCTTTGGCAGTGGAGGGGCATTTGCCTTTTTGCTGCCAGAGCAACGAGTTATAGAGGTAGGCAACGCATTAGCGAACGGTTTTGCTAATGTCTATAGGCAGTGGTGACCACTTTCCATCAGGTGGCCCGCTTGCCTGTTTGCCTACCGTGTGACAAAAAAAAGACAAAAAAACTGAACGGATTTTGATGAAATTTGGCAGCAATATATCTTATAGCCCAAAATAGCACTATGAAATTCAATATAATTCCTACGGGAATGGGTCTGGTACGTAAAACTGAATTTTACGCAGACAAAGTTGTTTTAAACAGGTTTGGATCTGGGTAGGTCCAGTATATCGATATACTCTTAACCAGAAATAACCAGTATAAGACGAGCTAGCGTCTCTATAGACGCGCATAGCAATATTAGCTCATTTTATACTGGATTTATGTAGAAAACCAGTATAACACGAGTCAGCGTCTCTACAGACGGGCATAGCAATGATAGTTCCTTTTATACTGGTTAGTACCCACCTGTAGGTGACCAGCGCGGCTTGCTCCTCTCGAGTGGGTAGCTTGAAGGGCAGCTTAATAGTCAGAGCCCAGGCTTCCAGCGTGCTGTTGAAGTGTAGCGCGATGCAGTACACGCCGTACATACACAGCATGAACAACGCCTCGGGCCTGCCACCAGAACGTGTTTCAGTAAGCATCATCACAGCCCCTAGCAGTCCACTGCAGGACTTAGGGACTCTATCACGAGATGAGAGGTTATTGGCATAATCTCCGTGCTTGGCCGGCGGGTAGGAAATCTCAGTGTTATAGATATAACAATGGAAAACGCTGCTGCCCATTTTCCAACCTACGGAGACTAGATCTTTTGCCTCGAAAACATTAGTCGCCTCGTACGACACCCACGAATGTAAGGGGTTGGTGCTATTCTACTCTGCCGGACACCACACAGCCATACAGTTTTAGTAATACAGGCTTCGATTCAGGGTTAGTCTGGGTGTAGTAGGTATGTTTAATAAGTATGTATTTAAAAAATATATAAATAGTTTATCAATTTTCTGGGACACGAGCTTTGCTTAATTTGGGCCTAGGTGGCGCTGTGTGTGTTATCCAAGCATATTTATTATTTATTTATTGAGTAGGTAAACTATCTCCAAAACTTACTTAATATTTATCTTCTTACTACTGCTACAGAATTGTAAAGTAGCAGTAACCCAACCCCACCAGGGCTTCGATTCTGGTACGGAAATCGTCTCAGTTGCAGTAACATTACAATTGCATCGCATGTCAAACGTGTGATTGTTATTCAATTGACAGATGTTGAGTTACAACTTTCATGAGTTCGAACTTTTCCACAATTCGTTTTCTGGTACTTTAGTTGCATTATGGTTTTATATCGCTGTTGGTACTCCAATAAATAAATAAATGACTAAGTTGCATCTTTCTTAGTTGTCAAACGAAAACGTGTCAAAGGTCGAACAGTGATTTCACTGCAATTTAACTGGGATGATGCTGGGACTGACTCGATACCTCGACGTAGTTATAGTAACATCACTGTTATATTGCAACATAATAACAACTGCATTCCACACCAGAATCGGTACCCAGGGGGCTTACCATGAGCTCTTATAGCAGGACCAAAACAGAACTGCCCTGCTAAGAACGAGACAGCGCTATACGTGTCACATAAGCTTGTTTCGTTTTAACCAAACTAACCCTCTCTTACTCAAGAAAAAAAAACCCACTGACCAGGAGACGTATCCGTTGCATATGGTGCACAGCATCACCAGTATCGAGACGGCGTAGAAGAAGCAGTCGCGGCAGAGCGGCCACCAGTTGAGGTGGGACACGGTGCCGGCGCAGAGCGCGCACACCGATATCACGAACATTATGTTGAACACCGCCGAGCCGATCACGCCGGACACGCCTGCGGAGGTCGCGGGGGAACGGGTTAATATAGAAAAAACCAGGGTACAACCGCATATTTCCTTCACGATTTCGCGCAACTGAATCCTACTAATAATAAAATGCAATAGTTTGTGACGATGTTTGTTACTCCTTCACGTAAAAACGGCTGAACGGATTCTGATTAAATGTGGTAGTAATGTAGTTTAGCTAGCCCAGAATAAGGGGCTGTCCTAATTGCCGGCGGTTGACAGTCGTACGACCATGATCGTGCGACGGGCGGTTTCGAGGTCTCCTATAGGTCGAGCGAGTCCACCGTACGACCAGGGTCGCACGACCGTTCGACCGTTGCCAATTAAGGCGGCACGATTTTCATACAAATTTTATGTAACGTTTGATCGACATTCTTTCAAGAGTTTGATGTTTTTAATGTAAGTTTGTGCAATTGGCCGATAGTGAATGTGTCCAAATGTGCGCGAAATAGATTTCTACATGTTAAAACAAAGCAATGAAGAATAAAATCTCAAAACAACGCCTTCTAGCGGCGACTTGTGCTTTATTTGATTTAACTGCTTTATTATAAATCATTAACCTATAGAAACTCACTTTGCGCACAGTTGAATACATTTATTAAGAGTATAAACCATAATACAATTACTAAACACTCAAACGAATGAAAGAATTTCGAGAGTAATTTAGTATGAGCGTCAGACCTAATTAATACTATAACTTATCTTGAAATTCAATGTAATTCTTACGGGAACGGGTCTGCAACTTTACGCGGACGAAGGTAGTTGAATAATAAAGAAGCGTAAGCTCACTGAATGTGTAACCATGATCCAATCCGGTCAGGCTCATGGAGCAGGGTCACGGAGGCCAGATGGCAGTCGCTCCACTGAAACTACCGGTGCCATATCCTCGTCATGGTCAAGGGCGGGCCCTCGTGCTCGAGAGCACAACCGGTACATTAACGCCAAGATTATTATATTTTTATTTTTAAGCTCACCGATGTCGTCCTTTGCGCAGAACACGCCGATGATGACAGTGGCAAGCTCGGGCGCGGAGCTGCCGGCCGCCATGAACGTCGCGCCCGCCACGTCTGGCGCCAGCTTCAGCTCTGCAACCAGACGCGACACGTACAGAAAATACATAGAGATAAATATAGTCGTATCTTTATTTGATTTTAAGAGAGGTAGGGCATAGCGGGGTATCCCGTTCGAATTGGAGCCGCCCGACTGGGGAAGTACCTCTTGCCGGTTTTCAGGTGGTCTTGCCCACAACCATTTTTAGGAGCTGGATCCGCGCCTGGCGTACATATACTGATAAACACATTACCCACCTTTGCGTCGCTCTGTCGGGTATAAATTCCGCAATACGGCGGCACCAGGTCCAGGCTTTAGAATAAAAAGGCCAAGACGCTCACCCTCGCAGATCCTGTCGAGGCTGGAGACGAAGTACTCGTCGCACACGATCGCCAGCCCGATGAAAGTAAACACGCACACCAGGACATGGATCACCAGACCGCCGTGCGCACGCGCCGTCTGGCCCATCAACGGTGGCGGGAACTGAAAGGCAGGTGTACAATGACGAAAAAAACTCAAAGGGCTTTACGATTAGCCTTGGCATCAGCCAGAATTTATCCGTCAATTTACAGCAATTCATCATCATATCAGCCAGAAGACGCCCACTGCTGGGCATAGGCCTCCCCCAGAGATCTCCACAAAGGCCGGTCCTGTGCTCTCCGCATCCAGCTGGTACCTACGATATTTTCTTTAGGTTGTCGGTCCACCTTGTGGGAGGCCTACCCACGCTGCTTCTTCCGGTACGTGGTCGCCACTGGAGAATCATCTGTTCTTCGAGTTATGTGCCCTGCCCACTGCCACTTCAGTCTGGCAATCCTTAGAGCTATGTGACCGGGGACCTTGGTTTGCTTGCGGATCTCCTTATTTCTGATTCGATCGCGCAACGAGACCTTGAGCATAGCCCTTTTCATTGCCCTTTGGGTAACAGTGAGCTTTCTTATAAGACCTTTAGTGTGCGGCTACGTTTCAGCTCTTTAGGTCATCACTGGCAACACACATTGGTGAAAGACCTTCGTCTTGAGACACTGCGGTAATTGGGACGAAAATAAATGGCGTAGCTTCCCGAACGGCACTAGCGCCATATGTGATGCGCCTACCACTAGCGCCATTTAGAAATTGAACCATAGGGCCTGTCCTCCTTACGGAGGAAGGAGTTACTTTCGTCATTGCAGACATCCCAAACATGGTGTCGGCTATAGCAGGATATCACTTTCGAAATGGGGCGTCCGAAGTGCAGGGGAAGTATCACTTACGGAATGCAGCAACCAGACAATACTTAAATGTGTTCCTGGTGGTGAGTACTCTTCGGGCAATCGAGGCTTTGGCAGAGAGCAATGTGACCCGGGCTTTTAGAGGTATTACGAGGATGCCTCTGGTGTTGCTAATGACCATGCTCTATGTCTTTCGTCCAGCTTGCATATTTGTATACCGATTATCATTAAAAACCCAAGTCATGATCTGCTATTGTAACTACATGATGGCTTTCTGGCTTGCACCGGGTTCCGGAGTGAAAGGATCCCGCAAAAGTTCTTAGGAAACACAACTTTTGCGGGGTTTTTTGGATATAGTCGTTCTACACAGTTAATTTCACTGACTGAAATAAAAAGGCAGACTTTACACTAATGTTGTATACTTATGTTGTGATGAATGTCTACCAACCTGTTCTATGGCTGGAGGGGTGCAGTCTCTGAGAGGGCGGAGGGTGGATATGGCGTCCACATTGCCTATTTGCTCTGACTCTTGTTCCTTTTTTCTTGTTTGTTTCATTATTTCGTCCTGAAACGGGAAAATCTTCTTTATCTATATAGTCTTGAGTATGAGAACAAAGATTATTACAGATGACGCGATATCCGGTTGCTTTCCGGTATCCGGCCTATCCGGCCTTAATTTACTATCCGGCCGGATACCGGATAGTAAAAAAGTATGAAAATCCCATAAAAATTTGCTGTCAAAGCAACGTGTTATAGAGGTGGGCAACGCATTGGCGATACTCTTGGTGTTGCTAATGTCTATAGGCAGGGGTGACTACTTCGCATCAGGTGGCCCGCTTGCCTGTTTGCCTATCGTAAGTCATAAAAAAAAAACCTATGATCAGACTACCAAAATCCAGTCGACAGCAAAGGTCTTTTTAAAAGGACTTATTTACACATAAAGGACTTTTTCGGAAATTACTGGAAACTGATTACTTTCAAACTAATGTGATATCTTGAATTTATATTAAGTTTACATAATAAAAATATATTGTTGTGTTTGGTTAGTTGTACGTTTATTTTGTTTAAATCTAGACAACAATAAAAAAAATAAAAAAAAAATTTGACAAATACTTTATAAAATAGAACGTTTGGGTAAGGACCCCCTGTTAATAAGCATGAAATTCAGAATGAATTTCAATAAATTAAGTTCTTGCTTTTAATTATGTACGCTCACTTAATAGGCAAGTAATTTTTACAATAAAAGTATAGTTACACATCGGTTGCGAAATAAGTCTATTTGTCGTGGACTGAAAGTATTATTATAATTTTCTTCACCAATATAAGACATAGATACTGAATCAAATCGTGTTTGCCGAGTGTATGCGCAAAAAAGATGTTACTTAAGCTGTTTTTATACGAACTTCACAACTCTCTTTTTGGGTGAAATAAGACGATTTGAAAAGACACTTCTTTTAAGAGTTTTATGTACCTACAAGTAATTATAACTTTGTAAATTGTGTAACTTTGGGTTGAAATTTAATTTAATGCAATTTAAACTCTTTGGTTTAACTTAGTATACGTACCTATAGTTTACAGTTTTCTAAAGTTCCCGATTATAATAGACAACGACCGCGCACAATAGAAAATAAACTTTATGGCGTGGACATAAGGAAATGATGACAACTGTCAAAGTGACGGGGCTACCGACGCGTTACCCTGCCTGCGAGTGTCTTACGTGTATAGTCGTATAGTTTAATAAATTGTGTTAAAGTGTTAGATTTAAGTTTTAAATATTACTATGTTTATCAATTAGTCTATTATTAATGTTATAAGTGGTATTGTTATAGGCATACGTTACTCGTATATTATTTTGTTTGGATATAGTGTATCGTTTATTGTTATTATAATTTTGTATGTTTTACGTATTATATCTATGGGCCTCTGAAGCCTGATACAAATAAATAACTTGAGAACTATATTCAGTACCTATACCTCAAGGTACCGGTGGGGCGACCCAAATATCGCTGGATGGATGAAGTTCTGAAAGACCTGCACGCACTGGGAATCCTCGATTGGCAGGAGATGATGCAGTATAGGAAGAGGTTGTGATCTCTGGTGTCGGCGGTCAAGATCCACTTTGGGTCACTGAGTCAGCGCAGTTAGTAAGTAAGTAACTATTCCTCTAAGTCAGCTGAGCTCTAACCACTAAATAGTCGATAGTCTGTACCTCAAACGTTACTTTACAAATGAAAATAGAAATGAAAGTAGACTTAGGTATTTTGGTTAGGTTAATGTGTTATTTATGTGTTAGATAGTTATTTGCTCTCACATCTGTATATCCGCCATCTTTTATTTCTTTCTTGTATGATTCGTCGTCTTCCTCCTCTATGATTTCATCATTCGATTTTAATGATTTCTTGGTCGGTTCCTCTCCATCCGTAGTCGTTGTTTTTTCTGCATTGCCTGGAAATTTGAATTGAATCTTTTAATGTTATCAAAATTTTTACACAGTAGTACCGAAACCGGGACTCGGGACTAGCGTTTTCGAATACCCGACCTTTTTAGATACCCGGGTATCGGGTATTATTATTTTAAATACCCATTTTTTAAGAAAATGTAAGTAAAAGGTATTTTTTTAAACCTTTTGTTTTCAAATTGAAATATAACAAAGAAAAATATATTTATATCAGTGAAACTAGCCTTATTGGAAAGCTAATGAATAAGATTTCGGTCATGTAGCCGCTGCGTGTTTATTCTAACAAAAGTCAAAACCATTCAACCAAAAGTGGGCTTCAGTGCTAAACAAAATTTTGTATGGAGGAAAAAATTTACATCAATGAATAATAAATAAATAAATGTCATGTTGGACATCTAGATTGTGCAATAAATGGAGTTATCCATTAGATGTATTTGTCGTCCCTTGTTGATAAACAAGGGACGACATAACACCATATTCCTGTTGCACGTAAATTATCTGCTCGTGTCCGGTGCTTTTGTGTATGCAGATGGCACCACAGTGACGGACATGTATCTAGTGCAAAGGCCAATCGAGAGGATGTCGAGTCTTTTCAAGAGTCTCTCATTGACCGCCTGGACCACGCTCTCCAAAATGCTTCTGATTGGGGAGTTGACAGTCTTGTACAGTTCAACGCGTCTAAAACACAGGCATGAATTACATTCCGTCGGACTCCAACTTTCCAGAGTGACCCCTACAAATATGTGATAGTCTCCGCCTGCTGGGCTTGGAAGTGTCTTCCAAACTGGACTTTGTTGGGTATATCAAGTCCATAGCTAAAACTGCTGCCAAAAAACTAGGCATCCTCTCAAGGGCAAGGCGGTATTTCTCATTTGAGCAGAGGTTGCCACTATATAAAACCCAAATTCGACCTTGCATAGAATACTGTTGTCACCTATGGGACGGATCTGCCAAGGTCTATCTGGCTGCTCTGAACTCGGTGGAGAGACGCGCCAAGAAATTGATAGACGTCTTCTTGGCGCGGGGGAATTTGGGGAATGTGCGACGGAATTACACGAGTTACTTCCACCAGTCCCATTCCATCTTCGGGGCTCCAGATGTAGGTCAGCGTACCATCCCTATATTGTCGACATTCCACGAAAACGCACTCAGCGTTTTTCTAACTCTTTTCTTTTGCGAACGGCAAGAGACTGGAACTCGCTGCTTGCACATGTTTTCCCTGAGCGGTACAACTTGAGTCTATTTAAGACAAGAGTGAATAGTTATTTAATAAACAGGTATGCGCCATCGTAGACTGCATCTGCACTACATCAGGTGAGATAGCAGTCAAATATCTGATGGAAAGTGGTCACCGCCGCGTATGGACTAATTCTTCTTTGTTTAATTTCAATTCAAAAACCAAAGGTTTATAAGAAAGAAAACAATTATCAATAAATAAACTACACGAACTTATCCTGACTTTTAATATATTTTTTATTACTTGCCTTATGACTTATCGGAGAAGATATACGCTATTTAAACTCTTTAAGGCGTTATATTACCGCATCAACGATTTCTTTTAAAATACTGGGGTAGAGCTCGTCTAGTCTAAAATGACGCGCCCACTACTTAGTTAGTTGATTTCGATGTGTGAGTGCAAATATTGATAACGACACTTCATCTGTGTGGGAGCCAATGAACGACGCGTGCTCCGTTCGTTTGAATCTCACCGGCAACTGAATGACCAATTACAACGGCATTTGTATATGTATTGCGTCCATATTTTAAACTTGCTTGTGTGCGTTAATGCGATAGTGGGGCGCGTTATTTTAGATTAGACGAGCTCTACCTGGGTATGGCACTCAAATTGTACCCGGGTATACCCGACCCCGGGTACCCGGGTAGAAAACCCTGCTCGGGACCGACCGGGAATATTTTTGTTCGTAAGTTCGTAACATAGCGCAGCGGACCCGGCTTCACAAAGCGAATAAAATCAGCTGTTCGTGTGACGGCGGCCATGTTTGTCACTAATATAAGTTTATCAAAGGTTTACAGAAGGGATTAGCGTGGGATCAGCCTTCTTTATGTTATGAAGCCGGTCATGAGCGCTTTAGCGCTATTGTGCGTTTATGAATAATGTTTTTCAAGAACTATATTTTAGCAAGCTGAAAACCTATATGCCTCCCATAACTGTTTAGGAATAAAACCGTCAGTCTGAAATAAACCTTTTAATTATTTCAATTTCATCATTTTTGACTAGATATACCTACATTTTTTAGGTAGGTAGGTCTGTGTAAGAATTTTACGCGGGTGAACAAGTAAAGTCCATTCCAGTTTTCTTTGGACTAAAGCATAGTATAGTTAAAGAGGTCTCCTTAGATTGGCGGTGCCTCTGGTGATGCTAATATCCCTAATATGACCTGTTTGTCTGCCTGATATCACAAAAAATTATATCTGAAGTACCCGTGATATTGTTCCACAACTCTCAGGTTGGTTGGAAGAGATCTCTCGCAGAGATAAGCTCGCCTTTGTGAACCATCTTAAGGTCTTCACTTTGTCACATTGTTGTGTGTTCAATAACAAAAAAAGAATACAAAAAATCACATTCTCCGTAGAAGTCGTACCTTCTTTCTCCGTGAAGGCCTTCGGCGTTGGTGCCGAGGACAGAGGCAGCTCCGGCGTCACCTCGGCGGGGACGGGGGGCGCGTCTTTCGCCACGATGGGCCCCACCACGGCTTGGAACACCGAGTAGGCTATGAAGAACACCGAGATCGCCAGCCAGCGGTGCCGCCGCGGCCGACGCATCCTCTGCAAGAGACCAGGAATCCTATTAGTCCATTTCAACCATTAAACAAATATTGGTCGCGTACTTTATTGTTAAATACAAAACTACATAATACTGTTTTATAGAACTTTTGTAACGTTCGTCCAGCATATAGCATGAGTATTGTCACATCAAGCGGTATGAGTAAAAAAAGATTTTAATAATTTGTTTTAGTTTAGTTCAAAAGTTATTTTTTCAACTTATAAATGTTCAGTTGGCCTGTAACTGAAATATGAATAAATTCCTAATAAATAAATATACAGAGGTACTCAGTACTTCCTGGCCGTGTGGCCGTGTGGTGTCCGGCAGAGTAGAAGAGCACCAACAAGGCGACTAATCTTTTCGAGGCAACCTTTTTAGAGTTCCACCAGTTCTAGAGTAGAACCACAATGCGTTCCAAGAACTTCGTGGTGTGAGGCATCACCTTATTTATAGCTTATTATATCTTGGTAGTTGGTGAACTCACTCACCGAGCCCTTAATTTTAAAGACTGGTGTAATGATATTCAGCCTCCATTGGTTAGGTATTTTCCCGGTGAGGAGAATGCGATTATAAAGGTCGGTAAGGATGCTCACACCACGAGAGCCTATCGATTTCCACGCCTCAGGTAGGTACGCCTTTAGGTATCTATTAAATGTGTAACATCAATACTTTGGTAATATCCTACTTATTCGCATTGTCTCACCTTCTTCGTCAACAAAGTTACTGTTGCAAATGCTCTTAATGGCGTTATTAACTCTCTAATGCCTATCGTCTTGTATATTAATAGAAATTCTTAGTATTAACAATTTGTTCACAGTGCTATTTTCTGTAAACATTGGTAAATAAACAAACTTCTTGTCAGCGAAATTTTATTTCTGATGGATGTCAAATTTCCTTGAAAAAAGCTCGTATGCGACTCGCACTCGCACAAAGTGATTGGATATAGAGCATAGATAGAGCCTCGACCTCATAGAGAATAAAATTATCTACAGAATCTTGACCTATACAGGGGGCTTACCATGAGTTCTTATAGCAAGCTTATGTGACACGTATAGCGGTGTCTCGTTCTAAGTAGGGCAGTCTGTTTAGGTCCTGCTGTTTAGGTTCTGTTTAAGAGCTCATGGTAAGCCCCCAGAAGACTCGCAAGAACCTCGCGTGGCGTGCCGTTTTTTTATTACTTTGTGCTCAAGAACTGTTGGTCCGAGAATAAACGATACAACAAACAGTTACAATATTATCAAAGAGTTTCTTACATCTGTACATAGTATAAAACAAAGTCGCTTCTCACCGTCTGGCCCTATGTACCTATGTAGGTACCCATGTATACTTAGGTCTTTTAAACTACGCAACGGATTATAATGCGGTTACATTAAAACAGTTATTTGTCAAGATAAACAAGAATTAAAAGCCTAGAATAACACAAGAGCATAATGGCGATTTCTAAAGTTACAACTACACCAATACGCAAAGAAAGTACAAATTCGACCCACAGTAGATACTCACACAAGCACTTGTTCTTCATACGCAGAATAGACTAAATGTTAAAGAGCGATACACATAACTTGTTGAATAACTGTCATAGGAATCACAAACCACAGTTGTTCTTTCACAAACGAGACAATATAGTTCCACGGAAACACTGCAAACATTGTAGTCCTTTTATATCGACAATAAAACTGTTTACTGATACAGCGTAGTTTCGCGGCGGGTGCCTGCTACACCGCATAATTGGAATTTTACGATTTCGCGTCTCACGATTGTTACTGTGCACTAAGTACGTAGTAACTAGTAAATTACTACAATCGTCATCTTGGCGTTAATGTCCTTGTGCTCTTGCGCACGAGGGCCCGGAGTCCGCCTTGATCATGATCCAGGATTTAGTCGATCAGGTACTAACAGTGGAGCGACTGCTTTCTCATCTCCGCGACCCAGTTAGCAAGGGAACCTGACCAGATTGGATCATGGTTACACTTTCAATCGCCTGAATATGCTGGTTTCATTATGTTTGTCCTCATCGTAAGAGCATCGGTTATTATTCAACTAATGTGCATAATGGCCGCAGCGGGATTCTAACCCGTACCTCCCGCTTACAAGTCGGATACTCTAACCGTTCGGCCGCCAACGGGTTGTGAGGATCAGAAACTTATGCAATCTGTAGAGCGTCTGCTAATTCCTTTCGAGTAGAAGAGCGGACCTGACTGGCTGATTTACCGCTAGCCGCTGAACCGGTATTTACCGCTTTGAGGAGGATAGGTTGTATTGTAAAAAAGTGTATACAAGTCTTATGTTTGAACGTTTAAGAAAGTCAGCTTGTGGAGTCCGCCTGGGTGAGTCTAACCGGTTGTGGTCCAGTTTGAAGGATAAGGTAGTCAGTGTAATTATGGGATGAAGCATTTCATCTTAGTCGGACTGTCCAGACTGGAAAACGTAGTGGCTAATAAAATTAAGATATTTTATATAAGGTGATCCAAAGGGTTTAGAGGTATATCATGTGGATAACAAACAACGGCACGGATGGCACCAGCTCTGAAATTGCAAAAAAAGTCTGCTGTTTTATACTAAATTTAAAACGAATTCAGCCAAACTGTAAGTATGAAACAGCTGATTCTTTTCGCGATTTCAGAGTTGATGCCTTGGTAAAGGTTTTAGATATCATATCCCTTAATATGAAGAATTAATTTTGGCGGGAAAGAATGGAGCTTTTGTTCATACAAAATATCTCGTCTAAAAAAACAAAGTAAGATTTCCCAATCAAAGAGTCACCAAGTAAACCGATAAAAGGCAGCGACAGTGGGATAGCGCCGCGTAATCGCAGACTGTCGATCAATCACGCGCCGATGACGTCAGCAAGATGGCTGCGAAGATGGCGGCTCGGCTTTGGGAAAGCCCATTTCGCGCCAATTCGGGGAAATCTGGACGCTTAGTCAGCCAACAAATCAGATGTAATAAGTTATTTCTATTGCATGGGTATTCAGCCAAGCTAAAATTAATAAAATTACACACAATTTGATTTTCAGTTTTGTTAAACACAACATTATTGCTACCACAACGTAATACGGTTCAAATAGAATTTTTCATGCCGAAAATTATAATTGAAAACCGTTTGAAACGATACGAGCGATTTATAAATAGAGCCCTAAGACTTTTACTAATAAAGTATTTGTATTTCGTATTTGTATAATGGTCCGTGACAGCTCAATTCTGGGCTGAAACCTCCTAACTTTTAGCGATAGCTTTTGCTATTCGCTTTCAGCTTCATCTCGCTCGCTCACGAAACGTGCCACGAAAGGAGTTAGAGAGACACACACCCCAGACACACGGAGACTCTAATTCTAACATGGAGATTTCCAGTCTCAGGGTCATAACTTGCGTAGAAAATAAACCTATTTACTTACGTTTCACTGGTTAAGTTTACGAGTAATTCACTTCTATAAAACAACACCATTCGCTGGCCTCTCTAGGGACAGATCTAGCTTCCATGCGGGTAGTTGGAAACACCGACGCAGCCATTGCTCGGTTTATACTCAGTGTTAATCCCTCGCCTATTCAAATAGTACAAGTCCAATTACGTCAGCGAAATTGTTTTAGTACGAATCTATAGTTGATACAGTTACACATTAAGCTCATAGTATACCCACATGATGAGCAATGACGGCCGTAAAGCTACAAACGAACGCTTCCGCACAACTCCTGCAGAAATTAAAAGAAATTAAGCAGCTGATAGTGTTGAGGTGTTGAATCTGGCTAGTGTATACTATACACGTCGGCTAGCTTCGGCTTTCTTTTTGTAACAAATAGAATAGCACCAATTTTACACTGGTGGGTGTCTGATGGGACTAATGTTTTCGAAGCAAAAGTTCTGGTGTCTCCACAGGCTGGAAAATGGGCAGCAGTGTTTTCTATTTTCATATTTACAACACTGCGATCTCCAACCCGCCTGCCAAGCGTGGAGATTTTGGGAATTACGTCCTCTCTCGTGGGAGAGGCCCTAAGTCCTGCAGTGGACTGTTATGGGTTGTGATGATGATAATTTAAAACAGAAAAATCTATGAAAAGTATTTCATAACAAGCTTTTATCGCGCGGTATACTGCCTACTCATAAAGATCATTCTTAAGAGCCTAAATGCGATGGGGTTTTCTTATTGCATTTATTTATTCCTATGACCACCTTTCGACTCCATCATCAGACCAGCTCAGTGGTACCATATTAATGCATTGTCATCCAAGTTACATAGGTATACCAGAGCTCAATCGTATGGTCGGACCGACAAATGGTCGAAAAATGGTTTGAAAATTTTAACGGACAACTTACAGAAATACATACGAACAGTGCAAAAAGCTTGCAAAAGAACGTAACGTGAAGTGTTAGAACTTACGTGTTTCAAAGGAATGTTAGAGTGCTGACTTTAAATCACGAACCAGCGAAGTAGTCAGTAATTGAATCACGAGCTCAGCGAGTGGCTCCAATATAGACTTCTGACTGATAATAAGATATATTAATTCTCTGTGTAACATACAACTTTTTACTTCTTCATTACGAGAGGTGCACTTTTACTTACGGTGCTCGCAGCAAAAGCTATTTTGTTACGACTTTTTACGCACCAAAAACGACTTGTTCGTACCTACTGGAATAGTAAAAAGAGTTCATTCCTACAGAGTTTCTCACAGACAGACCCAGTAAAATAGTTTTTACTACAGTTATGTTAGTAGTTTCGAGGCTAACGAACATCGCCACAAAATTTCGCGGTTGTAAGTATTATACGAGTGGGATAGAATGGAGGGCTCCTTTGAACAGGAAATTTGCCGACAAAAACGAAATTGCTCACGGAGCATATTCTTTAAATATATTACTGTATTCAGCTGTACCCTTACGGAAGGGGTTCGTTAGGTTCATAGTATAACCTTCTATAAGAATCTAGGGAAGCTACTCTTAAAACTAATGGGCTAGAAACAACGTATGTTGTCTCTTACTTTTATTATATACCGCTAAGGTCGCCAATAAGCTTATGGTAACATCATCATCCGAGCGGTCAATCCTGGCTTCAGCCAAGGTCCGCAATCCTGCTCTTCCTTATCCACTTCGCCTGGTCTTCGGCATCCTTACATCGTAAGCCGTTGGCTCTCGCATCGGACTCGGCGTTATCAATCAATCTCTTCTTGGGTCACCTGCCACTTGGAGCCTCTTTCCAGATACCGGCAAACTTGCACGCGGCAGAAAATGGAACTCATTTTGACAGGGAACAAGAGCGAAGACTCCCTACAAAAATAATGACAGGGACGCCATTGCTAAGTGCAGGATTATCTTGCGCGCACTCTGCATTCTACTCTGCCAATCATAAGCCTTTTCGTAGCACATGGTATTTTTGGTATTGTGATATGGTCACGTATTATTGGTCCCACATTCTACAACAAGCTGCTTGCAGAGTGAACCGTCTGACGAAGCATTTAGGCGCCGGCTCAAAAACCTTTTATTGGATAATCCGTTGTACTCCGTTAAAGGGAGATTGAGATTGAGAGAATATAATAGTTACCATTAAGCTGTTGGCATTTTCATCCGAGTTGACATTATATTATTACATAACATTTGGTTACTATTTTGACTTTTTATATTAATACTCACTGTGACATTTGATTTTTGACATTCGTATCATTTTATAATTACATTATTAAATTTATTTTTGATCCTATAGGTACTGTTGTACAGAATAATAATGTTTATGTTTTAATTAATTATATTGTATCGCTTATTATTATTGACGAACCCTAAATGAATGCGCATTTTTGTTTGTATTTACTGCTAACTATATAAATGTACTTGTATTCAGTTTATGCAATAAATGAATCTGAAACACGAATTCCACCAGAATTTGACAAAAGTATCGCGAGGATATAAAGGATATAGCCGGTAAAATCTTCAAACTTTACCTACGTCTAGTCTGCGTTTACCGTGGAATTGGACCGATATCTTTATAACAGACTCGAAAACGAAGCATTACTACCAACCTCTTAACAACGAACCATAGTAACACCGCAGAAAGCTGAATGTATTTCTGTATAGAAAAAAACTTCATAATTATCGTGAGGGGTGCGTCAGTGTTCTTAAGGGTATAATTTCCCTATTGGCAGTATCTTAGTTCTTTTTTCCTACACTTTCAGTATTATTATGTCAATCGGCTCCCGAGACTGTTCAGTCTGCCTGACCAGCCTCAGGCGCTGTCCTAATTGGCAACGGTCGTGCGACCATGGTTGTACAATGGATATCGCCCGACCAATTAGGAGACCTCAAAACCACCCGTCGTGCGACCACGGTCGTACGACCATTGCCATCAGCGCCTCAGGATCCCCAGTGGAACACCTTGGTCAACCTCGCCGAGGCATCGGTATTAGGAGCCACAAATGAGCGCTGAAGTTCGACTACCCTCAAAGTACGAAACGGTCACCTTGTCGCTTGAGCACTAGTTTGTTCTGTAAATTACTTTAAAACGTTTTAGCTACGTTACAACAAATTCACCCTGTAATTCAAATAAGCGTGCCCCAAGCCACCAACTAAGTAGACACGGGATTTATTGCTACACAAACCAAGGAACCTTAGGGCAAGGCTTCACACACTCATTTGCTATTTATAAACCGGCTGCGTGAGCAGGTACTAAGTGGGTGCCCGCGAAATCGCTTTTAGCTTCATTCAGAAAAAGGTGTAGGGGTGTGGTTGGGACTCTCGGGTTTAGGGACGGCTAGCAAAGTTGTTGTGTGAAGCCATTTTGTAAACAACTAATGTTGAAGGTCGTACATTCATCGCTCCTGTTTCTGTACTAACTCTAATCTAATACAACCTTTTTTTCTTGCTCTCTTTTCTTTGGCTATGTACTAATATCATCACCGTCCACGAAGTGCGTTATAATCTGCTGTCCGATCTGTGCCTTGGAAGGAGACTTTAATATTTTACAAGGGTCTGCCTTGACCGTGATCCAGGAATTGGCAGATCAAGTAATTACAGTGGAGCGACTAACATCTGACCTCCGTACCCTGTTAACAGAGGAATTTGATGAAATTGGATCATGGTCACACACATTTCCTCACCGTAAGAGCGTCGGTTAGTGTTCTACTAATGTACTTCACAAGTCAGAAAAAGGCCATTGGTACATGGCGGTACTGGGAATCGAACTTGGTACCTTTCGCTTACAAGCCAGAACCGCTATCCAACAGACAGCCCACCGACGCTCCTTACAATAAACGAAGAACTCAAACCGTGTCATTCGTTCGCGTGTACAAAGCGTGAGTGCGACAATTTTCGTGTGTACAAAGCGTGCGAATGCGTGAATTGATTTTATAAACAGCGCGTGTTACGCCGGCATGTCTTCGCTCCCCGGGGAGGTTGTCCCCGCGTGCATGTCGGTGAATTACGCTGTGAATCCTCCCCAATTTACCCTCCGCTTTATTATCCTAGTTAGATAGCTATGCGTTTGTTTGAGGCAGTTTAGGAGGTTTTCTTTTGCTTGTTGAAGCGACTATGGCTGAAAGATAAATCTGAAACACCTTTTGGCTCAGTGTGACAACACAGTGGTGAGTCAAATGCAAAAATAGACAAGAAAAAGGAGTGTTATTGTTGATTTGTTTGCGGGATTACAATGTGCTACATTCAACATAGTACAGTCAGCTGCAGAGTTAGTGGACCTATCATACCTTAAATGTAAGGGTTAGTTCTCTCTGCAGCTGACTGTACCTACATAGCCTTTAATGTAATGTTATCAACATTGCGGATAAGATGGCGGAAAAATGGGTGTCATTGACGAAGTAAAATATAGTATTATGTTATTTACGATGATATTTAAGATATGCGAGTATAGTTTATTTGCAAATATGCAAATTCTTAACATGGCTTAATAGCGGTTAATACCTCTCCTAAGTTCGTTCATAATTAAAATTTTTAAGTTACATTTAATACTATTCTTTATAAATTCTATATAAAATTACTTTGTAAAAGATACCCATGAAATTGTCTTGTTCGCGGACGATACATCTTTAGTGTTTAAAGTAAAAAGACAACAATTAACATATGAAGACGTGAACAAGGCTATTGCAGAAGTGGTAAACTGGTTTACGGTTAATAATTTATTACTGAATGGCAAGAAGACAAAATGTTTAAAATTCTCTTTGCCAAATGTTAGATCAGTGCCCACAAATAAACAAATAAAAGGCGAAAATTTGAATCTTGTTGATTCTACAGTATTTTTAGGCTTTACTCTGGATAATAAATTGCAATGGGGTCCTCACATTGATAAATTGGCGAAAAGGCTAAGTTCTGCAGCATATGCTGTAAAGAAAATACGGGGTATTTCTGACGAGGCTACAGCAAGATTAGTTTACTTTAGTTATTTCCACAGTATTATGGCCTATGGCATACTGCTGTGGGGACACGCTGCCGACTGGCACAATGTATTTGTATTGCAGAAAAGGGCTATTCGCGCGATTTATCAATTGAGACCTAGAACTTCACTAACAATGCCGTCACAATATATATATGAGAACTTAATGTATGTTCATAAAAATTTACACTTATTTAAGAAGAATAGTGATGTTCATAATATTAATACGAGAAATAAAGATAAGCTTGTTGCTTGTGCTTGTCGTCTAGCCAAAGTCCACAAATCATTTATGGGTCAATGTGTACGCTTTTATAATAAGGTTCCAACAGATATTCAGAATTTACCATTGAATAAATTTAAAGTCGCTATAAAAAACAAATTATGTCAAAAAAGTTATTATAGTATATCTGAATATGTAAATGACAAAAGTCCATTGGACTGAACTGCTGTTCTATACAGGTATTTACTTTTAAGATAGTATATAGGACAAATAATGTATTAGTATAAAAGACATGTTTAAAAAAAAAAAGAATTAACGTAGGCTCTGTGGGTTTCTTGCCGTTTCTTTCCCCCACGGAGAACCACCTTGGAAGCGGCGTTAATTTTCCTTCCTCCCCCACACATGGTGTCTCCTGTCTGCGCTAGGGTAGGGGTAGGGTAGTAGTTAGAGTAGGGTTAGGGTAGGGTAGGGTAGGAGTTAGATAGCGGTAAGGTAGTATAGGGTTGGGTAGGGGTAAGATAGTGGTAGGGTCGGGGTAAGATAGTGGTAGGGTAGGGTTAAGGCAATGGTAGGATAGGGTAGGGGTAAGGTAGCGATTGGGAAGGGATAGGATAGAGTAGGGTTGTAGCGACTACCTACCACATACAGCATGTGTGATGCACGCTCACTTAAAAGTCTGTCTGGCGGTGGCGTGGGGGCCGGGTCGCTCTTTTCCCTCAAATATGGTTGAATTGGACGATGGCTGGGCCCTGCGTTATACTCGTGAACGGGTGCTGCCTTGGTGGACTGGCTTACTCTTGCTGTAGTTTTAGGTGGTTTTTTTCTTAATTGTACTAGACATACCTATATAATATAAAATAGCGTTCCGGCTCTGCCTGGCATTGTCGAACACGGTTCGGTTGGCGAGGGATACGTTTATCTACGGCCATAGGGCGTTCAGCGTGTCACTGTGTGTTTCCTTCCTACTTTCCTATCCCCCTCCTTTTTGACGATTGAAAGAGATATTTATTGTCCTAATCAATAAATAAAATTTGAATTTTGAATTTTGAATTTTTAGTATATTCATAAAAACATTTTGTGATCCAAGTAATTTATTTATTTATTTACCATAAATTTACAGCGTTATAGTACTAACAAATTACTAATACACTGCAAATATCAATAAATATACACTGATGACACTCCAAGGTTGTTTGTTAGACAAGGACTTCAAACAAAGGTCTACTTTCTATTACGCCAGAGATATATAATATCCGTTCAAGAATGTAGGTAGTTGTTTTGAAAAACTTCATTTTCATTGATTTTGATTTTAGTTTCACCATTGGCATTACAGTTTGATACATTTTCCGATGGGTTGTTTAAAAAGCGGATTCATTTCACATGCAATAGCCATTCTTTTGAAATTTGATGATTCTGTACTGAAGTTAAAGATTACTTGCCTAACCGTGAATTCCTATTGTCCCCATTGGCTGTATCCCCAACGACGGGGACAACAGAAATTTAACCAAAATCCCATTGTACATTGATGGTATTCAATAGGAAGTGGCAATCCATAGAAAATGATCACGAAGTATGGAAGTATAGGGGGGAGGCCTTTGCCCATCAGTGGGATGATTCAGGCTGATATAAATATATATACGCAGAAACACGTGACGAAAAGATGTTAACCTAACTGCCCTTAACATAGACATGGGTACGTTGCAAATGACCTACACAAGTTATAAAGGCTGTCGTTCTTGGCAAGGCTGTAGCCTCTATAGCCACAATCAAACCTTTCAAGTATACAGAGTAAAGTAAGTCACAACCATCAACCCATTTGCAAACACTCCCGCCGGCTGGTCTGCTACAACCGGCGCCGTGTGACGTCACACCCCGCGCCTGCGTGGCACCCTGTGACGTCATCGCACCTCGGAATAGCCAATACTATATAAACTGTGACCTGGTAGAGGTTATAGTATTATTTGGAGATCTGGAGCAGCGTGGGAAAACGTAGAATGTATGGTATGGCCCCAATGAATTTGCTGTCTCATTGTTCCACGTAGATATGATACACTGCCGGTACATTACATGTTACTTTACGGCACTGGTAGGGTAAAAATAGGGTAAAAATGATTGCTGGAACAAAACTATTCTTCGGCCGCATCGTCACTTACCACTATACTAGGTTATTTTAAACCGCGCGCCTCGAGTCCTCAATATTAATGTTCTACATAAAAAATTCAATATGACGCTGTGTTTCCTTATTTTCGGACAGTCCGCTTTCGATGTTACGAATGTAGGTCCTTCATTAAAACATATCATACATTAAAAATTTATAACCGTTCGATTCAAGGTAACCGGTTCAAAAATAGAACCGGTTCAAAAATAGAGCTACAGCATATCTCTTTCACACTCGTGGTAAGTTGCTAGAGACAGAACAGGCAGGCGTTAAAAGGCGAGCGCTCCCGTGGATGCGAACGGTTCAAAAATCGGGCCCATGTAAGATGGTCAATGCTAGTACCTAAAATAAAAAATAAATACTGCTACATAACTTGGTTTCATACGGCCGTGGTCTCATTGTGTTATTATAACGGGATAACATGCAACTTTATATGCTCCGCATAAGGTCGAATTTGGTATAGCAGAATAAAATCGCAATCTCCATGCGAATTTGTGCCGTATGCGGAGTAAATAAAGCTGCATTTTGGTCGCTTTCCCCGTCAATGAGGTCAACGGGAATACACGGTTTTCGCAACTTAGAAATTCGTTTTTTGAATTGTATGTCTCATTATTTGTCGAAGGTTGTTGAGTGCCGGATGGTGTTGAGACGAATATAAAAGATGCGTTAGAATCACGTGTGAACGAAATATTAATTTAGGTATTTATATAGGTAGGTACTTTTTCAGGTAGAAATTATCATCACAGCGCATAACAGTCCACTGCAGGACTTAGGAAAGAAAGAGGAGGTTCCGTAATCTCCACACTTGGCAAGCGGGTTGGAGATGGCAATGTTATAAATATAAAATGGAAACGCTGCTGCCCATTTTCCAGCCTACGGAGGCTCTAGATCTTTTGCCTCGAATACATTAGTCGAGTTGTACGACACCCACAGCCAGCGACAAATTAGCCTTAATATTAGATATCACCCTTTTGAATGTCAATGATTTGAAATTGACAGCATGATCTTTAATTAGCCCTTAAAATTAAGAAGCACTTCAGCATTCAGGCGTAAGCAGATTTAGATAGTCTATTTGAGTAACATCTAGCAATAATTACAAAAACAAAATAACAAATCAAGAAGGTAACACATTCATAGAACAAAAGTAGGCAATGAAAACGTCTTGAATCGTAACTAATGGAATAAGAAAGAACAAAAGCAAAGAATTTATTCTGCCACAAATAAAATATTAACGTAGGCAAGTATAGAAGGCAGCACATCAACTTGCCTAAACTAGTATAAGGTGAGCTAGCATCTCTATGGAAACGCATGGAAATGTTAGCTCATGTTATATTGGTTTGTGGGAAGCAAATATATGACGGAGGGCTACATCAAGTGTGAAATAAATGACCGAAACATTTAGGTCGCATCGTGGCCGCATCGCGGTAATCCGTTTCGCCCCTTTGGGGTTCCGATCCGTACGGACCACTGATGTTTAAGATGATATTAATGTTTTGGCAGTTTATTGAATTGAAAATAATAATTTTGGATCACTGGAGACTATTGATATATCTTCTATCGTATCAATGATAAAATAGGTTAGTTCATTTTTGTTTATATTTTTTTAGTCCAAAACTGAGAGATAAGGAGATCGATATAATATTACAAATATTTAATATTACAAAATTATTCTTATTCTATTATTCTTATTCTATATATCGAAGCATTGAAGTGTTTGTACGAAACGCCACTATGTCAGTTCGTCTCCAGGACAAGATCTCAGAGCTTTCAGCTCTCAGATTCAGCTGCAGCGAGGTGTTTTACGAGGTAGTGTAATAACATCAAAATCGTTCACCGCTGCACTGGAGAATGTCTTCAGAGTTCTGTAATGAGACGGATCTGGCATCAATATTAATGGTGAGTACCTCACTCACCTCAGATTTGCTGACGATATCGTAGTCATGGCCAATTATGTCAAATATATATGTTGATGTTGCCAGTTAAAGGCGTTCTAGTAGAGAAATTGTTAACGTATATACATTCCTAGGACAAATAGTCCAGCTAGGTAGGTCCAATTTCGAGAAAGAGGTCAATCGACGAATCCAACTCGGTTGGGCAGCGTTCGGGAAGCTACGCCACATATTTTCGTCCCAATTACCGCAGTGTCTCAAGACGAAGGTCTTTGACCAATGTGTGTTGCCAGTGATGAATTACGGAACAGAGACGTGGCCGCCAACTATGGGACTTATAAAAAAAGCTCACTGTATCCCAAAGAGCAATGGAAAGGGCTATGCTCGGAGTCTCATCGCGCAATCGAATAAGAATAGTGGAGATCCGCAAGCGAACCGAGATTATCGACATAGTCCAAAGGATTGCCAGGCTAAAGCGGCAGTAGGCAGGGCAAATACCTCGAAGAACAGATGACCGATAGGGCAGTAAAGTTTTCGAGTGGTGACCACGTACCGGAAAAGGATAGGCCTCCCACAAGGTGGCCGACGACCTAGTAAAAATCACAGGTACCTGCTGGATACGGCCAGTCCTTAGTGGAAATCTCTGTGGGAGGCCTATGCAACGCGCGTCATTCAGCTGATTTGAAGCATTTTAGACAATACTACTCCACACTATTAATTTTACCCACTAAAAGCCGAATGTAAATAACTGATGTTGCGGGCTAAACGAGTTGTGGCTATACTGTGGGCTTAGATTACACCGAAGCTAATTAGGGTTTTCGATAATGTGTTAAATAATTCATTAGTCTGCAGCTCTCAAATCCACGTTATTCGACAAATCAAATGAGCATACATCCCTGATTGAAATTGATTACTGTCACCCATAACTACGATGCACTTTAAACTTTTGATTGATAAAAATACGGCCCTAGAAATCAAAACTCGTCCTTACGAGGTAGAGTTTACGTAGCGGCCGCTACAGCAAACTACTCAACACGATACTTTCACTACATATACCTTTTGGGTTTGTTACCACGGTTAAAATTGTTTTTAACTTGATTTTTCGATGCAGCTGCATGTGTCATGTTCACGAGTAGATTCAACTTGAATATAGCTAGGATTAGTGATAACAAGCACATGAGGTGCGCGACAGAGCGCTGCATATCGAGCGTTCTTAAATATTATATGAATTTCTACGTAACTAATTATATGAAGCTCCCGGCGTCCTGATTAGCCCTGAGGGCTGATTCGAGAAGGTTGTGTTCTTATAATTGATTTTACAAATACTTACAAGAAGTACAGTGGGCTCGTTCAGGATTCAAAAGCATTGGACGGGTGTCCAGCGCGCCGAGAATAAGCGTCCGATATTCAGCATCCTGCGAGCGTATCTTGGGAGTTTAACTTGTATAATAACCCAAAAAGATTATGAAACAGTCAGTTTATAATGTAATGGTAAAAGCTTATAAAGTATGAGGGTAGTCCCTACTTTGAACATGTATGTGCGAGGCCGGGGCGGTACTAATAGATTATATTCGAACCGTATTCACTATAATACGGTGACATGCAGATTAGTATCACCACACTACTGATGCGATAAAATGGGGCGTTCTCGTTTAGGACTTCCAAACCCGAGTGCGAGTCGTAATCCTCTTATATACCTCAATGTCCTTTCTTGGGTCTCGGGTCCCGGGTCGCCCAAAGCTTCCAACTCACTTTGATAAATAATTCATACTAGGTAGATCGTTTCCCCCAAATCACGTTGGAGAACAAATTTAAATTCTATTTTTATTTCGGCGTGTTAAAACGAGAAAGTGCGTGTCGAGGTTTCAATTGTTTGGGTTAAATAATTTATTAGCTGTGCGTGAATGGAGGTTTCCTTTTCAATTGAATCGGTTAGTTGCTTGTTAATGGAATGCATCGTTACGTTTAACCAAAAGTTACATTTTTAACTTGTATTTATATAAAATATAGTATTTATATAACAGTAATAAAGGTTTATTTTATTTATATATTATTTTATCATGAAAAATAATAATATAAGTGCGCAAGTCACTCTGTCTGTCTGTTTGTTGTTTTTTCATACGGGATCCGTTGACGATTCAACCTCAACGACCACAACACACCACTGTAGTTCATACGCACCGGTGGTCATTCATTCAGTCGGTCAGTCAATCTGTCATTCATACATACCTAAGTCAGTCGATCTGGGCAGTCTATTCTAGCGCTTTAGTAGTTTGTTTGGATGAAATGTATGCCACCGTCTGAGGTAGGATTGCCAACCCTACTATATAATATAGTATCCTACTATATTAGAAGTCTACCTACTATAAATTAAAAATTAAAATATAGTAGGTGAAACTACTATATTTAATTAGCACAACATTACCACTGATGCAAGTCGAATATTTCAGAACAATCTTGAGTCTTGACATTTATATGACGTGACGTTAAAGTCAAGTCAAAAAAAACAAAACAGCTATGAAGCTCAATCTAGCAGAAAATATACATTTAAGAAATAATATAGCTACGTACATTTTATTTAAAGACCTACTATATATTTTTTGATTAATTCCCTGCCTGCTATATTTTTATGGCTTCTAAACCCGAATATACTATATTTGATCTAAAAAAAGTTGCCAGCCATCGTCTGAGGGTGCATAATATATCTTGCATTAGCCGCGTATTGCGTGTTTTCTCGTTATATCCACGACTACAATAGAATATTTACTAATTGACATTTAAGTAGCTATCGGCATGAAATTGGCGTCTGAAAAGTCTGTCCCGGCGAAATCGAGGGGTTTTATGGAGCTGATACCTTAGGTACCGGATTGGGAAAAATAAATTTAATTTAATCAAGTTACTTTGTTGAGAGCTATAATAAGAATGTGAAACTAACTACTACAGCTTTCTTCTATTTCAAATGGAATACATTTGAATTCTTACCTAGACAATGCTATATGTGCTCAACAAGGCAGCCTACAGACATTCCGATCCTCAGTATGACCAAATGGAACCGAAGCGCACCCACACCAGATGAGTACGAGCACCCCAGCCGATACCTACGTTCTACCTAAACCTACCTGAATGCTTGCTGGCCTTATCCCAAATAAAGCCTACACCTAACTACCCAACCTGCTTAACCTACAAAAGCCTCGGCCACACTCTCGGAATGACAACTCATCCTGAAAGCCTACCTATCCTAGAGCTCGACCTAACCTAAGATCTACCAGAGCACACATGCTAAAGTACTTATTTAAATCTAATGTTAGCTTGTTCTTTATCACCATCCGAAATCATATTGAGTCCAATATCCCGATTGTGCTCTCGCTCGCGGGGGCACGGGGTCTGCCTTGACAATTTTTAATCCAGAAATTTGCAGATTAGATAATACAGTAGAGCAACTGCCGTCTGACCTCAATGACTGTGTTAACAGGGTAACCTGACCAGATTGGATAATGTTTACACATTCAGTCGCCTGAATACACACAATATTTTCCCTCACCGTAAGGTTATCGTTTAGCATTCAAATAACCTACATCATCATCATCATCATCATCATCACAGCCCATAACAATCCACTGCAGGACTTCGGGCCTCTCCCACAAAAGGGGAGGTCATTGCCATAATCTCCACGCTTGGCAGGCGGGTTGGAGATCGCAGTGCAGTTGACGTAAATCTTCCCAGAAAGATGCTGCTGCCCATCTTTCGGATTTGTCCCTTAGTCGCCTTTTACGACACCCACGGGAAAAGATGAGGTGGTGCTATTCTTTGAGGTGGCGGCGCCACACACCACAAACCAAATAACCTACATAACTCAGAAAAGAGTCATTGGTACATGGCCGCAGCGGAATCCGATCCCGTTACCTCCCGCTTACGAGTCGAATACCTTAACTAGACCACCGACGCTCCTGCACACACAATAAACTCTACATAATATAGCTCTGAGACTGGCCGCTAGTAAACGAATACACTCCAAACGTTAGCAAGGAAACCGTACTAGTAGAAATACCTTTGGCGCAAAGGAAGTGGTCCACTTGACATGACATGCGAGGCTGCATCGGACGCTCGCTCACTTTGCCATTACTTAGCTCCTATATTATATAGACCACTATATATATAGTACGGTGTTCGGTAATGGTCCACTTTAAAAGATGTGTGTCAATGGATATACCTATGTGGTGGATATAATTACCGGGTGAATCTTGATATTACGGTTCTTTGACATTTTTAACGGCACTTTAAATACCAAAACCAGCACTCAGAGGCCAAACGCATTAGTAACAATTGACTATTATAATCGTCTTGGCGTTAATGTCACGGTTTTGCCCACGTGCATGAGGGTCCGTGATCCGCCTTGACCATGATCCATAATGGCAGATTAGGTAATTGCGGTGGAGCGACTGCTATCAGACCTCCGTGACCCTGCTACCAGGGGAACTAGACCAATTTGGATCAAGATTACATATTCAGTCATCGGAATGTGCCCTTTTCATCACAATGTAATTAGTGTTAAACCAATGTACATAACTCAAAAAAAAGTCATTGGTACAAATTACTTTAATGATTATATCAATTGTACGACACCCGCTAGGTGAAAAGATTGGCCACGATTGTAACAAATCATGTATCAAAAAGCAAATCATGGAACAATCACCTATAAGATACCGTAAGAAAAGCGCATGACATGGACAGCATATCTCGTAGAGCTACGAAGTTCGTAGCAAGACCTACGCGATAGAGTGTAGACGGTTTCTGTGACGTAACCCCTTTCGTCTTATCAACAAACCTTATCATAATGTAATGGAATGGCTTCAGTCGTATTGCTTCGTAGTTTTCTGGGCGTTGCCATTTGCTAGGGGTTTATGATATGTGCGTGAATTGAATTGGTGGAATTCGGAAAACCTGTAAGGTTACCGACATAGCCTTAAGAATGTCCAGGCTAAAGTGGCAGTGGGCAGGGCACATAGCTCGAAGAAAAGATTACCGATTTGTCAGTAAAGTTCTCGAGTGGCGACCACGTACCGGAAGACGCAGCGTGGGTAGGCGATCCACAAGGTGGACCGATGACCTGGTAAAGATCGACCTTCGTAGAGATCTCTGGGGGAGGCCTATGCCCAGCAGTGGGCGTTCATCGACTGATATGATGATGAATTGGGAAGACACAAAAAGAAAAAGTAAAAGTAATTGGTACACTGGTAATCGAACTCGGTACCTCTTGCGATTCTCACCATCACCGACGCCGACGGCCTGTTTTTCTAACTTCAACTTCAACTTCATTTTAGAAGTAAAAAAATCACCTACTACAGCTCTTTTCAATATTCATGTCCGTTCCACAGTGGTATGTAAGTGGGTGTTTGAAAGAAAACTTGTGACCTAAATCGCTGGTGTAATGTCAAATGCCAGTCTGCATATTTCATGAATCGCTGCTAAAGATTTTCTTTAGACGGCTGAAGTTATATTTTTAGCTTCCGTCGCTGTTTTAAAAGAGGGGCTTAAAAGTTTGTTTGTGTATGTGTATCTGTATGTTTAGGAGAAGATGGTTCACAGGATTGTTTCATTAAAATTGTTTTTTAGAAGATAGTTTGAAAAATATTTCAGTATAATGTAGACTTCGTCGGGGAAAGCTGTCTATCAGTTTATCTACTGAAGTGTTGTCACAGGAATTATTTAATCTAGTTATCTACTTCAATAGTTATCAATTAATTTAATGAAAGCGTTGATTGACGATATAATCAATAAACGGTAATAAGTTTCCCTAAAAGGTTCGTCGCGCCAACGATCTGACAACGACCCCAAAAATACCAAATTAGATATCGCTGGACTGGGACTATAGTTTCAGAATTTAGATGATTTTCAAGCAAGGATTTTACTTAAAGACAGATGCAATTATTGTTTTTTACACACTTGCTCGTTGCAGCCCATTTATACACGCGTGCGTAACGAACATCTTCTACTTATTACATACATACATTATCCCACTCGTGCCTAATATTTTTTGGTATGTAATAAAGAGATTTTACGCCGAGAAATATTTGTGAATAGACGCTGTTACTTCTATAGAAAATAAAATATGCTTACGCCGCCCACACACAAAATAATTTGTTATTTTCTGAGGCTAAATTTAACTTATACAGCAAGTAATTTTGTCCCAGATTATTGCTTTCTGAATTACTTAAATAGCGACATCTAAAAATACCAAGATCCCTGAAAGGTCTAACAGGGTTTTTGTTATGCACAGGGTATTTCCACAACCTATTTACCCTATTTACGTCATCATCATCACAGCCCGTAACTGTCCACTGCAGGACTTAGGACCTCTCCAACGAAAGGGGAGGTTATTGCCATAATCTCCACGCTTGGCAGGCGGGTTGGAGATCGCAGTGTTTAAATATAACAATGGAAAATGTTGCTGCCCATTTTCCAGACTACGGAGACTCTTGATCTTTTGCCTCGAAAATATTAGTCGCCTTGTACGACACCCATGAGTGTGAGGGGTTGGTCCTATTCTACTCTGCCGGACACGGCTCGCATTTACGTCATGCTCAATAAATATTATATTTCATTATTATAAATAGTAATAATCATGTGACGGATCAATACATACCCGCAAAGAAGCTTGACCTTGTGGGTTGACACCGATGTTTGTTCTCTGTCTAGACAGTATCTAGCTAAAATACCGTTGGAAGAATACTATAATGATCCCTATTTTTGTGTACCCCATAATTGTCTACGTGTTATGTACTTTTTTATTGTGTTAAATGTAAATTTTCATGTCGTGGCATCCTTTGTAATAAATATTTTCTTTCTCTTTTTCTTTCTTTCTTTAGAAAACACTGTGCTAAACTATGAGACGCGAAATCTCTTACATACCTAATACAAGCAAGTTTTTGCATAGAAGGTGAAACTGTTACCGAAATAAACTTTTATTTTTTATTTATCATTTATCAAATGATTAATTATTATTTTTTTTGTACCACTAAGGTGGCAAACAAGCTTGCGGCAAATTATAAATAAAAGAACAAAACAATTACTCCTTTTCTATTTAGCATTCGTTTTTAAGGCACAATGGGTGCCTGGGAATGTGCAGGTTTCATCACGATGTTTTCCCTCACCGTAAGAGCATCGGTTGGTATTCAACTAATGTACATAACTCAGAAAATAGTCATTGGTACGTGGCCGCAGCGGGATTCGAACCCGGTACCTCTCGCTTACGAGTCGGATACTTAACCGCTCGGCCACCGACGCTCCTACCAACAGTGACGCCGTTTAAATGATAAATGTCATAGGCTAGTGATGATAATGAGAATGAATTGTTATTAAACCTAAACCGATATTTCTCCCGCAGAAGCATAACGTTATGCATAACAAATGTATTCGACATTTGCATATGACGGGCTAATTGATCGTTTGTTCCGTGAATAGTTATAGCTTTAATTAATGGCTTGGTTTTTTTATCTATACCCATTTAGAACACACATATAATAACCTAACGGCAACATTGTAATCGCTTTTTTATCTACACCTATTTAGAGCATACAATTGGCATGTTGTAGAGAATCACTTTCGTCCGTGCTTCGCTGTAGGGCGCATTGAAAACCAGCGCCATAGCACCAGCCATGGCGTACACTGAGTGTGACCCCTTTGCACGTCTTGGTGTAGTCTCTAGCTGTATGTACCAATAGATGTTCTATTTCTTGCCTATCTATTACTAAAATATACGCAGTCTTACGACCTGGTAAAGAGGTTGCAGGTACCAGCTGGATGCGGAAGGCACAGGACCGGCCTTTGTGGAGATCTCTGCGTGAGGTCTATGCCCAGCAGTGGGCGTCTTCTGGCTGATATGATTATGAATATGACGCAGTCTTAATCTCGATCTCCGTAGTTTCACTAGGCTCCGGCTTCCTACTTTACAATGATACGGGTGGAAACACATTATGGATATAATGTCACTGTTTCCTTTTTTAATATTTGAATGTACCTATTGTGACATGAGTTTGTGTATAATAAACTGTCCATAGGCTGCGATGACTGCTTACCATTAGGCAGGCCGTAAGCTTGTTTGTCATCTTGGTTTTATAAAAAATAAGATATAATGTACCAACTCTGTTTTATATGTATTAGTGTATATTTTTAGTATTTTAGATGTAGGTATTAGTGTATATTTTTATTATAACTGTAAATGATTGTGGATTTTTGTGATATCAAAATAAATCATGTAGGTATATACCAACGGTGACATTGTAATTAGCACTATTAACTTTACTAATTATCGCGTTGACGCGGCACGTAAAAATGCTGTAAGGTCACGTGACTAAATAATTGCGATAGTTGGTTGTTTCCTACAATCTGTTTTAACCTTGTGATCTAGTTAAACGCATGGACTTACTACCCAAAGGGACTGCGCACTGCTTTGACTAAAACCGGGCAGAGCAAGAGTCACCATCGATAGTACTGTGTCCCTTTCTAGTGTTGCCACCATTGTTGATGCAAATTCCGAATTACTTTTAATACTTAGCGCGGACCTACCGATCAGGGCCAGGCAGAGTCGGACCGGGTGCAATCTGAAGGTCATATTTTCACCAGGGTCCAGCCCAAGGATTCCCTACTACTCGGAACCCATTGATCCTAAAATACTAGTTTCTAGAGAGAAATTATAGTACTTGTTGATCTACATTTCGAATGACAGCTGTCAAACTTAAAAATGCAATAACTCCTAAACGATTGGTGCTAGTTGTTTTTCAACAAAGTTCCTGAGGATATTCAAAAGCTTCCCTTCGACAAGTTTAAAAACTTTATTAAAAGTATTTTGACAACTACTTTTCGGATTGTACGGATTACCCCATAATAATATCAAATTCACGGTAAATATATTTCTCCAATAATGGCAACACCAAACATGACACTTGTCAATTTAGAATGACGGTGATTATGCCAATAACATTATGTTTACACTGTTAGAAAGGGACAAAGGACTATCGATGATGACTCTCGCTCTGCCCGGATTTAGTCAAAGCAGTGCGCAGTCCCTTTGGGTAGTAAGTCCATGGTTAAACGTCACTGCCCACATACCAGTGTTGGGCAAAATTTAATTGCAAGTTACAATTAAAAATAACAATTGATTAATTGTTAATTGTGAAATATCAATTAACAATTGATTAATTGTTAACTGTGACGTTGCAATTAACAATTGATTAATTGTTAATTGTGACGTTGCAATTAACAATTGATTAATTGTTAATTGCGAAATTTAATTGTGACGTTGCAATTAACAATTAATCAATTGTTAACTGTTCTTGTAATTAAACTTTAATTAAATTTAAATAATGTAAATAGTAATATTATAAGATTAAGGAGTGGCACAGGGTAGGGCTTTCACAAGCTTGACCTTAATGGCCATGCTAAATCGTTCTTCATGATAGCCACACAGACTATCACCCTGTTTCTGAAACGCTTGTCAAATCACTGATTAGCTAACAGACTGTCACATTTAACAAGCTGTTAAATCACCGTGGGTTTCTGAAAGGCCAATCAATCTATTGTTAGCTAATCGACCATTAACAAGAGATCAATTTTTTCGTCTGGCTACCCCTGCTAAAATCAGTCACATTCATTCACTCATACATGTTTTGTTTCTTTCTAACGCATTAATTTGTCTCTGTCCCTAGCGGCCTTTTGATAGCAGCGGGATATTCAACTTTTAGATGAAACTGATAGCGATTGTATAGTTTTCGTGTAAATAAAAATCGAATATTATAAAAAAAAATATATACAGAGCGAGAAAAGAGAAAATATAACAATATTTATGTTAAAGGGTCACGGGTTCCAGTGGATCAGTAATCCCATCATCATCATCTTTAGGCAGTTAGGTGGGTCCCGGTCCACTGTTGAATACAGGCCTCCCACGGCTTACACTCTGGTCGACTCTGTTATATTGCATCCATCGGCTCCCTAGGACCTTAAAGAGGTCGTCCGTCCATCTCTTGGGAGGCCATCCAGAGAAAGCCACTCAACAACATCCGCCCCATCGGCTATCGATTCTGTGAGTTTCTCCCAATAATCCCATTAGTTAAATCCTGGTTCAAGTCCTGGACACGGGCCGGTTCGTGGTTCAGGTCCAGGTCCTGGCCCCGGATCAGGTCCAGGTCCTGGCTTCAGACCAGGTCCTGGTTCAGGTCCAGGTACTGGCCCAGGACCAGGTACTGGTTCAGCTCCAGGTCCTGGACCCAGACCAGTTCGTGGTTCAGGTCCAGGTCCTGGCTTCGGACCAGGTCCTGGTTCAGGTCTAGGTACTGGCCCCGAACCAGGTACTGGTTCAGGTCCAGGTCCTGGCTTCGGACCAGGTCCTGGCGCCGCACCAGGTCCTGGATCAGGTTCAGGCCCTGGCCCCGGACCAGCTTCTAGTTCAGGTCCAGGTCCTGGACCCTGACATGTCCGTGGTTCAGGTCCTGGTCCTGGTTCAGGTCCATGTCCTGAACCCGAACCAGGTCCTGGTTCAGCTAATGTTTATGGTCTACGTGCTGGCACTGGTCTAGGTCCTGGTTCTGGTTCAAGCTCAAATTGTGATCAAGGTTGCAGTTTTGGTCATTATCCTGGACCAGAACCTGGACCCTAGACCTGAATTTTGCCTTGGTCCAAAACTAGGACCTGGACCAGGGCCAGGACCAAGACCAAACCAATTATTTTGTCTCTCTCGCGTCCTACTCTTACCTCTCAGCCCTCGAGCGGCCCGATCGGGCCGCATAACAATATAAATCTGTGATTGTTAATTGTTAGTTTTAATTGTCTCTTGTAACAATTAAAAATATTAATTGAATTATTTTAATTGTCTCTTGCAATTAACGTGAGTTTATTTAAATAAATTAATTGCAATACGCAATTAACAGATTAATTGCAATTAAATCAATTGTGATTAAATTAATTGCAATTAATTTTTCAATCAATTAATATGATGATTAAAATATCAATTGTTCATGCCCAACACTGCCACATACTTTGGTTGTGGTGCTTTTCTTGCTCTCTAAAGGTACTGTTTGTATTGATACTCGTTCGTGATATTTAAAAAAATTTCCGGTACTTTCTGGTTTCAGCAAATTGGTTTTTTATTTTTTAAAATAATAAATTTATTAATATATATATTTCGATATCAAAAAGTACCTTAAATCTATGGTTGCTGGTGATTATTATTATAGTATTTTTAAATACATGGTTATTATACAGAAATTAAAATTCATCATTTCAATTTCTGCTCGACCGGGCAGACTCGATCGAACACGCGACCTCTGCATGGCGACCGGCATGTTAACTTACTGAACCACTCATTATAGTAAATTGGACGCCATTATTTTACCAGATTGATGATTTGTTTGTTTGTTTGGTTATTGGCTTCTAGTTCATTGAACTGAACTGCAATCTGAAATTACGCCCATAAACAGGAAATAAAGTGACATAAACACTGCTAACAACAACATACAACCCTATAGTCCGTGCCACATGGATTGAGAATAGCGTACCTTGTTATCGCGGTCAACTATTTTAATATTTCATAAAACTATTTGCGAAAACTGTTAAAAACTGTTCATATTCATTAAATTGTAAAGAATAAGCAATTTAAAGCTTTGAGAGCTATCGCTGTGACAAATTAGTTTATTTATCAAAATATTTCTCTGTAAGTTTATATCTTTAATGGATTTCCAACCCGCCTCCTAAACGTGGAGATTATGGCAATAACCTCCCCTTTCATGGGAGAGGCTCTAAGACCTGCAGTGAACTGTTATTGGCTGTTATGATGATGACGATATCGTTAATGTGTGGGTGCAATATTAACGATATACCTGCAGAGAAAATAACAACAATAATTATAAAAGACAGAAGGCGCTGCTTATTTCTGACCGAGCGATCAATGACCGCTATTCCCAATTCATTTGGCGCGAACCATAACTATTTTTGCAGCTGTACCACTTGTGATGCTATGTTTATGTAAATTTTGTATGCTATTTATTGTGAACAATAAACTGTAAATTTAATAAAAAATAAAATAAATACCCTCATAGTCTCGTCAGCAACTGAATTTGTAACCATGATCCAATCTGGTCAGGTTCCCCTGGTAGCAGGGTCACGGAGGTCAGATGGCAGTCGCTCCACTGTAATTACCTCGCCATATTCTGGATCATGGTCAAGGCGGACCCCGGGCCCTCGTTCTCGAGAGCACAACCGGGACGCCAACGTCAAGATGATTATTTTTATATTTTCGTCAGCAACACAAAACCGTTACAATTAAGTGAATCGAATCAATTTCAACGAGTAAACGAATCGCAAGCGGGATCCCGCAAGGCCGCATTGCAAGGATGCTCCGGGAAAGTGGGTAAACGGCGAGTAACGGGCCCCTAAGCCCCGACAGAGGGCGGCAGACACGTAGCCCTCCAGGGGCCCAGCAAAGAAGGGTTATCTAAGCTCCCCCGGAATAGAGCCCGGCTATCAACCGATCGTCGAGATATATGAAATACAGAGTTGGTTTTTTCGCTATTCCGCCCACTATTTACCTACACATAGAACTGATATTAACAGAACAGTAACTCGGATATTTACTAGTTCTCTTTTTTTCTGGAAAATAGGTATGGTAGCTGCTAATGCTCGTATTTATAAGAAAAAAATATGTTATACCTTTAAAAGTAAGTTTTATTTATGCTAATCAGTGACAAACGAGCAGACAGCCCACCTGATGGCAAGTGGTAACTATCTACGATTCATACATTTAGATTGCAGGTAACAAAAATGCAGAACTGCAGGGGCATTGTCACTGTAAGGACAATAAACAATAAGTGTAACAATAAATTATAATGTAATTATAATAGGTTAATATAACATAGGATTTATAGAGATTAATCATCATCATTATACCAGCCGGAAGACGCCCACTGCTGTCTGGTTGTGAAAACCCAGTGCTACCATGTACCAACGACATTTTTCTCTGAGTTATGTAGAGTGGTTGAACAATAACCGATGCTCTTACGGTGACGGAAAACATCGTGATGAAACCCGCACATTCAGGCAACTGAATGTATAACCATGATCCAATCTCGTCAGGTTCCTCTATTAGCAGGACGGTCAGTTAGCAGTCGCTCCACTGTACCCAATCTGCCAAATCCTGGATCGTGATCAAGGTGGACCCCCGGCTCTTTTAATTGGCGATACAAAATCGTTCATCAGCATAGCCCATAACAGTCACTCAGGCAGGCAGGACTCAGTGCCCTCGCCACGAAATTGGAGGCTATTGGCATAATCAATCGGATTAGAGATTGCAGAAGTATAAAAATAACAATGGAAAACGCTGCTGCCCATTTTCCAGTCTATGGACATTCCAGATTTATTGTCTCGAAAACATTAGTCGCCTCATACGACATCCAAGAGTGTAAGAGATGCTATTCTATTCTGCCGTACACTATATTGCCATCAAAATCGTTACTTAACGGTATATAATACTTATAGTTTTAGTCAGAGGGAATCGATAGTTGACATCTGTACCACGAAACAGACCCAATCACAATAAAGCCGTATTCGGTCGAGTCTCATAAAGCCCCTACTATGATTTCTAGAATTACGCTTGCATTATTGCGTTCCGGTTTGAAGGATAAGGTAGCCAGCGAAATTACAGGCATGAGGCATTTCATCTTAGCCCTCACAGTGACAACGCACTTGCAATTCTGCATTTTTGTTACCTGCAACCAAAATGAATGAATTGTAGATGTTATGGGCGACATTTACCATTTTCCATCAAGTCGGTTGTCTGCTCGTTTGTCACTGAGAAGCATAAAAAAATTATACAAAATAGTTTGTGTAGTGAAACTATAACTCACAATCCTTGCAAAGGGACAAAGAAGAAGCTTACTGATATTACTTAATCGCTTTATAAGCTTTGCGTACTGCATAAATGGAGGAAAATGTGTCGGAAAGCGGACCATGACAGTAGCCGGGACTGACCGCTCGGATTTTGATTGGATGTAGCTTTTCGTACGTGCGTTTTTTACGTTGACCGGTGTGTTCGCGTCCGACATCGGCATCCGTTACTTATACGATCTTGATGTAGCTCAATTTAAGCAGCTTAGTCGTTTTTTGTCGCAAACGTGACGCATAAGCTGCGTCACAGACACTGCGAATATGCCGCGTCAGCGTATTTTGAGCTGCGATGTTTTCAGTCCTAAATATTTCAATTTGAACTCTTCTCTTACCTCGCACTTGTTATCGGTTTTATTACCACGGTTACTATTGCTTTTAGATATTTCACGAGTAGACTCGTGCCGTTAACTATGTTTGTTACGATTTCAACTAAGGATGAAGAAAGTCTTCTTTCTTTTACTCCACTCGCAAGGTCGCAAGATGTAGTTACAACTAGTATTTCAATATAGAAACGTCACAAATAGGACATGTGTAAAAATATGTTACAACGCAAAACAAGTCAAAGTAATAGTAGTAGTAATTAATCTATTGCGAGTTTCTATAGTACGACTCTATCTAATGTCCAAAATGTGGGTGACGATCGACACCTGACACCGAGGTCAGGCGTCGCAAACCTTTGAACTTCCGGATTTACGCTGCTTAGTTAAAACGTAGGTGTAAACGTAATTATTTTTATTTGTACGCCGAAAAGCAGAACCTTTATACTGTATTTTACAACAACAATTCATATCTGTGTACCACAAATAAAAATATTCTATTCTATTTCCTAAGCTACTGTCCTGTGATAAAACTCTACAAAATTAAAACCCTGTCATTATGCGTATGTCACCTATATGAGTTTGTATTTCAGAAAATAAAAATATACGTTAAATTTTCCATGCGACGTGGAAAAATGGAAAACCCGACTCGAGGTAAGCTGTTCAAAAATAGGGCCCTCAACTAAGAAGTATAATAGAGCAAATAGCAACACCCAACACTGATAAATCAGACCTCAGAATATACTCCTCACAATGAAATACAGACAGGCATGCTCCATCATCGGCCGCATCGTCACTTACCACCTGGTGAGGTGGCAGTCAAATGCCTGACTAATTAAATAGTAAAAAAAAATGTTGGCGTTATCAGGGCCCAAAGTGCGACTTGATCATAATCAAGGAATTGGCAGATCAGATAATTGAAGTTGAGCGACTGCCATCTGACCTCCGTGCTACCAGAAGACCTGTCCAGTAGCCGTATTTACAATGATTCGAAACCGTTTCCGAACGATTCGACACGAAATTTGTGAGCGGCGAATCCGTGTCGATCGATTCGAAAACTGTTATTTAGAATCCCGATAGATTCCACGGAAACTCTACTCTCTATAACATATGAAAATTTCATCAAATTTAACTGACACCACATTTTCCTCAGAATTTTTGCCGTCGATTCCGTATCCGAATCCGATTTCGGAGCCATTGTGAATACGGCTACTGATTGGATGTTTTCCCCTCACCGTAAGAGTGTCGGTTAGTGTTCAACTGATGTACATAACTCTGATTTTTTTTATGTATTGCGGCAAGCAAGCATGCAAATTTAAGTTTGCTTGATGCAAAGTGGTCATCGCCGCCTATGGACATCAGCAACACCAGGTGCGCTACCAAGCGTGGTTCGCCTCTAGGGGGACCTCTAACATACCTTTTGAACGATCCCATATCATAGTTCAGAGGAGCTCAGTCCACATTCGAATCGTACGAGTGAGAAACGTTCTTTCGAATCTTCGCGTGGACATCACCAAAGGGTCTACGTAAATACTACTGGGGTTCGAATCCAGTACCTTACGCTTACGAGTCGGGACCTTTAACCACCGATGCGAGTATATTTCTCACAAAAATGTACTATATTTAAGAATCTAAAATGTATTTAAAGTCAGAGGTTACTTTATAACTGAAATGTCTTGTGATTTAGTTGAGAGAAGAAATAGCTGGTACCTACTAATAAATGAATTTAGTTTGAGTTAGACCGAGTACATGATCCGGGCGAGCGCTTCATCCTTATGTCGTGGATCTTGCAGCTATCCGCACGAGCCGCTTTGGTTCAACCTTTATAATGCGAACGGCTAAGGAATGGAACGCATTGCCTGCGAGTGTGTTCCCTGATCACTATAATCTGGACGCCTTCAAGGCTAGAGTGAATAGACTGTTCCAAGACAGGCATGCTCCATCTTCGACCGCATCGTCACTTTCCACCAAGTGAGATGGCGGTCAAATGCCTGGATAGTCTAAAAGAAAAAAAAGAAATGACCACTTAGGGCGACCTGCACCAAATTCTTAAACGCATTTAACCTTAAGAAAAACACAAAATTTCATTCTTAAATGTGTTTCAGAATTTGGTGCAAACCGGGCTTAATATTCCATTCGAGAAAGCTACTACGTAAAGCATTACCATGCCTATGAAGCCTATAAAGGCTGCGATTAATTGTGTTTAATCACAACATTGATTTATAGCTACTCAAAGAGGGGTCGGAACGCGAAATCCTAAAATACATTATCAATGTAACGCTGCTGTCGTGCAGAGGATTATTTTAATTAATGTTGCCATACTTCAACTAAAGTGTTTTAATTAATTGGTTACGTTGTTACACAGTGACAGGAAGTGTTATAATAAAAATGATGTAATGATGTCTGACACCATATCGTCTAAAACATACAGCAAACATGAATAATGTCGGTCGAACAGATTTTATAGTTGACAAAGAAATATTAAACGCTGTTAAAGATAATAAGGCATGTCTTACCGTTGGCTGCATCCTTCCTGGCTGCCGGCCAGCTGTTCTCAAACTCGGCCCGCTATTTATACTCCGGCGATATCGATTTTACCCGGAACAGTTACGTAATAATCACAGCACAGTTTTGGCGCCGCTTTCCGCCCTCAAACACACATAACGCGTGCAGATCCTTGATTCACAGCCACAGTTCCTTGTTCCAATCGAACAACGCAATTAAAGCACAATCGTGTACGATAAAGTACCTGATTTAAGAAGAAATTCGTTGGCGCGAAATTATAATTCGTTCCTTTTGTTTTTTAAAAATGGAAGGCGTGAATTGACGAGGGTGTAGGGTGGGTTGGTGTTGGGAATTGACTGGATGGCGGGACTTGTCCCGGGGTGTCCTGGAGAGTGCCGCGGTCCCGCGAGTCGTGACCGAGCTCTGGGGCGCCACCTGGCGGACTGGCAGCGCGCGGCTGCGCGGCGGCGCGGCGTCCCGGAGGCCACGAGATTGGAGACCGCCGCAATGGGTGAACTCGTAAATGTCATTCAAGAAAGTTTATTGGTATTCAGTTATTGATTTAATAAGTACGGAAACAAGTTAATCTGGGTTGTAAAAGTCAATAAATAATGGGTTGTTTCTAGTATCTATCTACATATTAGTATTAGTAATTATTATGTATTCAGTAAGATAAATAAGGTAACTACTTACTGTATTCCTCCGTAAGACCTGATGATAGGAATATAGAAAAATAAAAACATGCAAGAATGAAAGGAGATGTATGAAAAGGATTGAGGAGCCTAGGGAGTTTTGTCAGGATAGAGAGTTTCTGCCAAGCCCTCCTGTGGAACATAGAAGTGAGCTTCTTTATAAATAGTATAAAACAAAGTTGTTTCTCATCGTCTGTCGTTATAGGTTGTTGTTGTTATACATGGAACAATAAAAAGGTGTTAAAATTTTTAAGTAATTCGATCTAGGTGCCTATGATAGTAAGAGTACTCAACTATATATTACTGAAGAAAATAACAAAGCTATGTTAAAAACATTGTCATGCCTTCTTTTCCATATCGTAGTAACCTCTTATTTCGTGGCCCATATTCCGCAATCCTCCCCATTTTGAATTCTAAAAGGCCCGAGTTAAAGTTGAAATTCCTTTGTGTTTCCAGTTCTAAGTCTAAAGTCACAATACGTTTAGCTCATATTATAATTGACGTACAGTGACCTTTGGTCCAAAAAGCTTCGAAAAATATTGGAAAAGGGAGGCTTTCGAAGGCTTTATTGGAATTTGTAGGTAATTACTTGCATCAAATATTCAATATCCTCGACAACATTGTCATGCAGATACAATTATTTAGATAATGACCATCTTTTGAAGCCTCAAATAAGAATCCTAATAGTCCACTGTACTTAAGTCTTTTCCAAATTAGTTGAGGATTTTGCCAAAATCTCCACGTTTGACAGCTAAATTGGAGAAATACACAACAAAAAAGTACCCCCATTGTCCTAGCTGCCGCCCTACCGCCTAGCTCTTTACCATAGCACTTGCAATAGTTTGCATCATCTTCGTGACTTCATCTTACTTGCTCCATTTGTGACGTCTTTCGCGAGAGAGCGAGATGGCATGTCATAAGCGATAGCATTCGAGATGCTGCAGTTTTTGGTATACCGTGTTCTTTCACCGTGAAGAAAATTATGAAGAAGATGCACATATCTACAATGAAAACGGCTACGCTATAAGCAGTGTGGGATTGAATACTAGTTTAAACACTATTAAATCTAGGCACGTCTCTAACTGACTTATGTAAAAGCAAAGAGCAATCGGAAATCTCGTAGTATGCACTTTGTCTTAGATAAATTTTCGCTTGATGTAAACTAACCACTTTAACATACCTCGAGAATCCTCCAAAACAAACAAAAACAGAAATAATTCACTCCATGGATCACTAATTTTGCTTCAGTTTTGTAAGCCTTGACCGCTCACCAAAGGTCCTCTCGGCTTGTCAAAGGTTAGATGAAAACCCGTTGTGGGATAAGCTCGATTTTGCATTATAAAATGTTTATTTTTATGTATTTAATGTAATGCCATAAAGAGATTACAAACAAACACATCACTAATTAGATCATATTGAATTGATTGATGTTTACATCTATGGAAAAATTATCTGAGACAAAATACTCAAATACTCTTTATTATATAAAACTCATTTTTTATAAATTAGGTACTGATTTTGTTTACTTGCATTTTAAATTACAATTTAAAAAAAGTCATACTCTAACACCAAAAACCTTAATTCTAACTACACTAAAGATATAAAACTTGACCCAGGTAAAATTCAAAATTTTTAATGTCATTTTTAAATTAAAATTGATATTAATACAGTCGATAACATTACAGGTCAATATCGACGTTAGGAGATTATTTTAATTGAAACGTCTTAAAACTATTATTATTTGAATTTGTCATCAACCAATTCTTTCAAGCTGGAATAAACTTTTGCTATTAACAATTCTTTAAGTTTATTTTTAAATTAAATTAAACAGTCATAGTCCCTAATATACTCGTACTTTGGAATTTTATTGTAGACTACAGGACCGAAATTCGTCATAATAAATTTTGATTTATGTAACCTGTAGGCTTCACAATTACGATCAGATTTGTTTCGAAGTGTGTATCTCAGATGTTCTAATTTGCTAGGGAAATCATAGTTTAATATTCATCGTCTACGCAACCACGACCATTCCGACTAGACTAAGAAGGAGAAACCTAGTACGTCCTAAGAACGTTAATTACTTGAGTACTCAAATACAGCCCAATTAAACTCAAAGTTAAAAGTCTTAATTTCCAATGGAATTAACTCAAAGCTCCTTATCACAGCCTACAAATGGAGCAACGTTATTAATTCTACGTAGCAACGGTGCTACGGCTACGGTGCTACGTTGCTATGGGGCTACGAATCGTATCTCTCATTTCCGGGTTTTCGGCTGACTGGCTTTAGGGCTGTAGTGTCGTCCATGTTCCCGGTGTCCCCGTCGGTCATGTCCCCGTTAATGGGGACGTTTTTGTAACAAAATTATTGACAATTTAGTAGATGACGGTAAGTGCATATGGGCTTGTTTCGGTTAGTATATAAGTAGTTTGTCAGTTATCTAGCACCCATAATACAATGTTTGCTTACTTTCGGGATGGATGGCGCAGTGTGAATTGTAAAAAAATAAAAATAATTAACATGTGTGCCACAGAGTCGATGCTCTGTGAAGCCAAACCACAGATCATTGATACTAACAGCCTAACTAGCTGAAGTTCATAATTTACCGTCGATTTCTGTAGAATAGCTTCCCGTTGACTCAATTATATAAATATATTTTGATTTTATGGGATAATCATATTGACGTTATTCGAATATTACAATTTTAGAGCGCAATTACTATACAGTTATACCCGGTAGATAGATGAGCTTGTAGGTATATAAAAACATGTATATTCCTTATGACTCCCAACTTCGTAATGGGGACAAGGGGAAAATCATTTTGACTGCCTGTTATCTAATACTGATAATGGGAATTCTCAGTATACCGAGATTATGCAAAATTTTCCATTCCCCTTTTTTCTGCTGGTTTAAAAAAACGGGATCCCGCGAGATTTGCGTGACTAATTAGGTACCTCTAGTGTTTAAGCTACCTCCTTACTTAGTTTTATCCAAATCCGATTGTCCGTTTACGCGATATTGAGTAGCAAACATCCAAACATAATTACAAAAATAATAAATTAATAATCCTTAGGTTCTTTCAACTAGAGAAGAATTCTCGATTTTGGAATATTTTAAGCTAAAATGCGGGATCCCGAGCCATCATGTTTATTTCCCTTAAACTGCGATCTCGGGAGATCACGCGGGGTTGACATTACTGATGTCACATCACTAACTGCCTCCCGTGCTAGCTTTGTTGATGAGTAAAGTTACAGGATGTTTTCAGTCCCTTTTTTCCTCACTTTCTACAGGTTGGCGCGGACTTTTCGAGAACGATCGCTGTAGAGACTTAATTAGTGGGATTTTCATTTTATGTGTCTTTGTGTTTTGTGGCCACATTTATGGTTGACAACCGTGTCGCAGGCAAAGTATATTCTCAGCACCTTATTATTTTCTCCATCCTTCTATTATTCAGAATTTGTTTGTGTTTTAGGCACAATGGTATGAAGTAAACATGGCGTTAATATCCCGGTTGTGCTAAAAGAGTCCGGGGTCCGCCTTCACCATTACCCAGGATTTGGCAGATCAGGTAATTACAGTGCGACTGCCATCTCACCTTGTTTACAGGGAATCTAACTTTGGATCATGGTTACACATTCAGTCGCCTGAATGTGCAGGTTTCATCACGTTGTCTCCCCTCACCGTAAGAGTATTGATATTGCAAACGTCCATAGGCTGCGGTGACTGCTTACCATCAGGCAGGCCGCAAGCTTGTTTGCCACCTTAGTGGTATATAAAAAAAAAAGAGCATCGCTTAGTATTAATGTACAAATCTCACAAAAAGGTCCCGTACATGGCGGTACTGGGCATCGAACCCGATAACTCTAGTTTATGAGACGTACCCGCTATAAGCTATATAGCTATTAAGCCACAGACGAGCTTAGCACCGACCAAGTCATAAACAACCATAAATACAAAATAATAATCATCTTGGCGTTAATATCCCAGTTGTGCTCTCGCGCACGAGGCCCCGGGGTCTGCCTTAACCATGATCTAGGATTTAGCAGATCAGATAATTAGTGGAGCGACTGCCATTTGTCAAGTTTTAAACAGCCATAAAACTTACTATCGTTGCCCAGATATCGCTATATGGATGAAGTCCTGAAAGACCTGCACGCACTAGGAATCCTCGATTGGCAGGAGATGGCGCAGGATAGGGAGAGGTGGCGATCTCTGGTGTCGGAGGCCAAAATCCACTTTGGGTCGCTGAGCCAGAGCAGTAAGTAACTAAGTACAAAGCTTACTTATTATTTACCCAAATACCTACGTAAAAAAACTGACTAACTATTTCAATAGCGGATGCTTACTAAGCTATATATATGCCGTAATCGATAGGACAGCAAGGTCGACCCAAATATCTTTAGAGTGATTGTAATTGAAGGCTGTTGGTAGCAGCCAGAAAGGTTATTAGTGAAAGGATGTATTAGTAATTTATTCATTGCGTCACATGGTATTATAATAACTTCAGGTCTTAAATGGTGCTAAAAGTATCTGAGGGCATATTTTAATAAATTAATTATTAGAGTATTATCACGTGGTAGGACTCTGTGAAGCCTGAGGAGTCCGCCTGGGTGAGAGTACCGCCGCCTTATCTATTTCTGCCGCCACGCAACAAAGCTTGCATTGTTGTGTTCCGGTTTGAAGGATCAGCGCAATTACGGGCATGAGGCATTTCACCTTAGTCCTCACAGTGACAATGCACCTGCGGTTCTACATTTTTGTTGAATTGTAGATGTTTCGGGCGACAGTTACCACTTACCATCAGGAGGACTGTCTGCTCGTTTGACACTGAGTAGAAAAAAAACTATATTAGGCCATACTCTTTAACAGTGACGGACTGCTATACTTAAACCTCGTCCGCATCAGAGAAGGGTTTTGCCTTGACAAGTGGATGAGAGTATCGAGATAAGCAGTCTCGCAGAGTTGTTTAGACATGCATGCAGCACAACCGCTGTCATTCTATTTGTGGTCGTTGAAGGTCATAGTTAACCTGTCTATAACTAATTCCCGATTAACATTGGTTAAGTGTTTAGCAAATTAGGTAAGTACATTGAGTAAGTACCTACAGTGGTGTTAACCGATCGGATCGTAGCAAGTAGTTCCAAATTGAATAGCTTTTCATTTTTTGTTGCAAGTGCACCCTTTACGCGCCCGCTCTCCCCCTGCGCAGCATTTGACACTTGAGTGTGAAAAAGATTTTGCGCAGAATTGCACGACAGAGAAATGGTACTGGACTTGCTGTAGTGTAAAGCTCAAGGGGTCTCATATGGCGCTGGTTTATAAAATGTTATATGTTTATAATGTATGTACAATAATTTCGAAATTTTCGTAGAGAAAACATGTTTTTAATAAAGAAAAGAGAAAGCTGTTTTATTGAAATGCGTGGAATAAGGATGGCGACATAGATTAAATGATCCAGATGCTACATGTAGGTATAAATAGTCGGGTGAATTATAATAACAGTTACATACTAACCGCATTGTATTAGTTCTACTTATTATTAAGGGTAATAATGAATATCAGCATAAATAATGAATATGAATGTTACGTATGCTTGTAAGTACGGAGTAGGACATAGTCGCAGGCAAAAGCTTCTATTACCAGAAGAACTCCTTTACGGTCGACGTTCGTAACTGGTTATAGTAACCAGTTACGAAACGACACTTCATATATATTATGGTAACTGGTTATCAAACAAGAATAATTAATCCACATTCATCTTTCGCAACCAGGTTAATAAACAGCTTTTTTCTTTATATTTTCATGACTGGGTGCCAATTAAGAAATTTAGTAAAAAATGTTCTAATAAAAGACACCATAATATTGTCTACAGTATTTCATGGCACTTATTTTAATTGTAAAGAGAGGACGTTTAACTACCTACTTTACTAGGTACATTGCTCCTTACAAATGTCCGTTTTGTTCAACAATGTAAATCATAATCTAAATCCCCGGCGTCGCTGTCAATTCAGAACAAAGTTAAAGTTTGAATATGGAGCCGGCTCTCTTTTCAAAGCAGTAAATTAGCCTGTGTGGGCGTTTCGAGTCCCAAGGTGGGCGCCAATTTGATATTTATCTAAAAGAGTCGGGGCTGGAAAAATACAAATACTTTTAATAAATAATTATATTGAATAATATAGACACGATGAGAAGAAGAGTCTAAACGACTCTAAACTAAGTACTTATCCTTCATATTTTGTCTGTTTTAATAAGTTTTAACAACAAAAAAACATATTTATACATTGTATGGATTTACTCGTGTTGGAATTTCTTTTGATTGTTAGATTCCAATAAGATAATTGGAAGTCACAAATCCTTAACTCGCCGATCCAACTGGGATCAACAAGACAATTTTCTAACAGGAATTAACCAGACAGGGGGACAAGCAACGCCATCTAGCCATGATTTCGTCTTTAGAGTAGCAGCCGTTAGCGTGCCCTAGTTCCATGTTTTTAGCATAGATGGCGTTGACAGTTCACGATACTTACAACATTTTGTTACTGCATTTTTGCTTTTGCCCACCTCAAGGGCTTTGATTTTGTATCAGTTTGTCTGTTTCTTTTTCATCAAGTAGTTATACCGAGGTCGCTGTGAAAATATATATCGCCTAACTAAACAAATTGCTTTCGTATTAAAATGGTAAAGTAACTAGGAGATGGTAAGTAATATCTTATGATTTTTCATTTTCGGATTAGGAAATATACATTTGCGTATTGGCGCGTTGCAAGAAAACGAACTAATTTTTGACACTAGATGTGAAAACAGAAAGAAGCGGTGAGAGGCGCTTATATACTGGACGTGATGTGGTTGTACTAAATGAAATTACTAATCACAGTAGGTTGACGACCTGTGTGGTTCAGTGGTCAAGTTCATATGCCGGTCTGCCACGCAAGAGGTCCCGAGTTCGATTCCCGGACGGGCAAAAATTGAAATGATGAATTTTAGTTTCTGTTACGGGTCTGGGTGTTCTATGTATTATAGTATGAATTTAAAAGTATATAAGTAGTTTATCAGTTATCTAGCCCCATAACACAAGCTTTGCTTACTTTAGGGCTAGATGGCGCCGTGTGAATACGTTAGTATTATCGTCTTCGTTAGTAGTATCGTATCAACTTAAGCGTCTCTTAATTAGTGTACTCGTGACCAATAACCGTGGTAAGAAATCCGATACCTATGTGTGATACAAAGTAAATAGAAAGAAAGAAAGAAAATACATTTATTACACATAGCACACCACGACACAATAACAGCTCCTTAATTGACAAAGAAAACATTACTAAATTCAAAACTTTAATAGTAAGTAAAGGTAAATTACAAATCAAAACATAATAGCAAAAAATACAGCACTGTCATCACATAAATCGCCTAAACCACGTCTATAACAAAAGAACACACACACACACACAAGCAAACGATTTGATCCAACCGCAACTTCGACCCCTAAACAGATATCTTCCAGCCACACAATTTAGTTGGCCAACTCGCCAATTAAATTAGAATGCCACAACAATGGCCGCCGCCTGTGATTGTGACTGTGACCCCATATATCCCTGTCCCTGACGAATGACAGCCAAACGCATGGGTGTGGCGGAACAGATGTGCCTGTTGAGGGCAGATAACGCGTTATTTTACTAATCCGCACTTCTCTTCACGGAATTGGGTCATCTGAAATTGTAAATAGGAACAGTCACTGTTCATCTCAAAGAGATTGGAAAGTTTGCTACCTTCATGGTTAGACTGGCAACATTTTTTTCTTTGTGTTTCATCTGTGTGCGTTTTCGACATTGTATGTAAACTCTTTATTGCGTATATTTGTCACAATAAATTCGATTGTATTGAGCTTACTAACAAATTAAGTTATTGTGTTCCCAATATGAAGTACGGTATGCGGCGATCGCAACGTCTGTTCTACCACGGCGTCTGTCGGACTAACGCCGGCCGGCGTGCCCCTTTATATCAAATGGTTCATTCTTATAATTTATACTTTACAGAAATAGACATATTTAGATATTCTCAAAATAGTTACAAAATTCAAGTTATTAAAAAGCTTGCCTCAGTTGTTTTTGATAATGATGTAAATTAGGTAATTAAAGCTTGTCAAATTGTTTGTAAACTGTAAACAATTCAAAATGTTATCATGTTGGGTTAGCATAGTAAACAGTGTTGCTTTTCGAAATGTTTAGAAATAGATTATATTTATATTATCGACTGTTGCGCGATTACTTGTTGTATTGAAATATGTGGTCAATGTTGTGGATTGTACAGACTTCACTACGATTTGTTATGATTTCTTGTAATTACTAAACTTGTACAATTGTTTTTTGACCCGAATAAAGTAAATAAGTAAATATCTTCGTAGAACATTAACAAAAAATCTAATCCGCACTTCTCTCCATAGAATTCGGTCATCTGAAATTCTGAACAATCACTGTTCATCTGTTTGTGTTTTCAGCGATATATGTATTGAAAACTCTTTAATGCGTATATCCTAATAAAGAACATTAATATAAATATTCATTTCAAAGGCGGGCTTATCCCGGACGTTCATCTGTTTATACAACGGTAGCGGTAAGGTTTTGAAGCAAGTGATTAAAATTGTCTGTTGTATAGTTCTACCGTTCATTTGTACTAGTAGGAGAAAATTCTTTACTACTTGTAGGATACCGGAGGAACGGAGGAGGTTAACGGAGGAAAATATTCGTTAGCCCCAGAATAGAAAAGGGGTGAACAAATAATTGAAATAGGTATGTAAACTTCCGAAACAGATTTGTCAGCGCCATAGCAAGTGGAACAATGTGGTTTCTACCTACCCACACAGGCAAAAGCTATGACCGTTTGAATGAACGTGAACTTCCAAACCACTTATAACTAAAGGCCTCCTAAAATTTCTATTTTGTTTTTACATGTAAATAATTAATAATAAGTAATTTCATTTAAACAACAACGAAAACTAATCAATACTAAAAACTTGACTTATCAAAACTAATTTTTAATTAAATTAATTATCATCAAGTCAATACAAATAAGTCAAAAACTTAAAACCCTCACACAACACAATCAGAGTCAATCAAGCAAACTGTCACCGTCTAACCGTTATAAGGACATCATAAGCGTACTTAAGCACCTGCCACACACCATTGAGGACGACAGACTTGTAAACAATAACAAACAGACTTTAACGGACCAAATCGGATTAGAGAACAAAACATTGTTATTGAGTACTCTTGAGCTGAGGCGTTGGTAAGCCGACATAATGCATTGGAATCTTAGCCCAATTTACTTTTGCTTGGATACAAAAGGTTTGACAGGGGCGAGGTGAAAATGAATGGACGGTTCTGTATGCTGGTACAGACAATTATTTAGAAGAATTTTATTGATCAAAGTAGTAAATGAGAGGTTGATGTTATTAATGGGCCAGCCTTCTGGGCACTTTTCCGTAATCAAACCTGGGACTAACTTTTTACCTAGTAGTGCCTAAGTAATTTAGAGAAAGCACTTATAACTAAATGCTTCCCAAAATTTCTAATTGATAATTAATTATCATCAAGTAATCCAATTGTCAGATACAAAAATCTTTAAATCCTCATACACAACACAATCACAGTCATTTAAGGAAACTGTCACCGTCTAACAGTTATAAGGACATCATAAGCGTACTTAAGCACCTGCCACAAACCATTGAGGACGAGTGACTTGTAAACAATAACAAACAGACTTTAACAGACCAAATCGGATTAAATAACAAAACGTTGTTATTTAGTACTCTCGAGCTGAGGCGTTAGTAAGCCGACGACAAAAAAGGTTTGACAGGGGCGAGGTGAAAATGAATTGATGGTTCTGTAAGCTGTACCAATTATGTAGAAGAATTTTACTGACCAAAGTAGTAAAATGAGAGGTTAAAATTATTAGGCCAGCCTTCTGGGCACTTTTCCATAATCAAACCTGGGACAATTGTTTTACCTAGTAGTGCCTAAGTAATTTAGAGAAAGCACTTATAATTGAAAGCCTCCCATAATTTCTAATTGATAATTAATTATCATCAAGTAATCCAAATGTCCGATACAAAAATATTAAAATCCATACACAACACAATCACAGTCATTCAAGCTATCTGTCACCGTCTAACCGTTATAAGGACATCATAAGCGTACTTAAGCACCTGCCACACACCATTGAGGATGAGTGACTTGTAACCATTGAGGACGAGTGATTTGTAAACAATAACAAACAGACTTTAACAGACCAAATCGGATTAGAGAACAAAACGTTGTTATTGAGTACTCTCGAGCTGAGGTGTCGGTAAGCCGACATAATGCATTGAAATCCTAACCCAATTTACTTTTGCTTGCATAAAAAAGGTTTGACAAGGGCGAGGTGAAAATGTATTGTTGGTTCTGTATGCTGTACCAATTATTAAAAAGAATTTTATTGATCAAAGTAGTAAAATGAGAGATTGATGTTATTAATGGGCCAGCCTTCTGGGCACTTTTCCGTAATCAAGTCTGGGACAATTTTTTAATTTTTTTTTGTAATCTGTACCTAAGTAATTTAGGGCGACTTGCACCAAATTCTTAAGCACATTTAAGCTGATACTTAAACAAAAATCTTTTTACAACAAATACATTAAATGTCATTCTTAAATATGTTTAAGAATTTGATTCAAGCGTGGCCTAGAGTAAGCTTTTTATGTTATTTCTAAAGTAGGTTGCTTATAGTTTTTTTTCCCTGTATCGTTTTAGTTGTAAATAAGTATTCAAAATACACTATCAGTCAGCTATTAGTTTAAGTACTTTTTTATGTAACTTACGGTCCCCCGCGGTTCCCACGCGCGTTCTGTCCGAAACTTTGCTAACATTGGATCATCCCGCGGGATCCTGCTACTTTTAGCAATATTTGGCAACGTCTCTACCAACTACATTACCAGCAGTTACGGGACCTACTCGGGAATAATGTATCTTCATATTACTGAACGAATTTACGTAATTGGTTTAGTAGTTTCGAAGAAGAGAGCGTAACAAGAGCAAAACACTATAGCTTTCTAAATTAGTAGCTAAGACGATGACCAAAAGACGAGGACTACGCCGATAAAATAATCGAACAGTTTTAATGAATTTTATGACCTAGACATAGACTGAAAATAATAACCACCTCACGACCCATTTCCATTGAACTCTACTTTCGTTAACAGCGGTACCCTACCTAAACCACACCAGTACAATGTATCCATCGCAACTTATACTATGCCACTTACCTGAGCCTTATTCCCAGGCAATAGAGAGTATTTTACCTCAATAATATATTATTGTTGTCCTTTCGATTCCCGCTGACGTATATCATTGAACATACCTTTTGTAGTGAAACACACAATGGCTAATGCACTCATAGTCCTTTCAACGTTGTAATCTATACTAAGTACGCGCATTGGCAAAGTTAATAATGTCATTGATTGTGCGAATTCTTCATATGTCGTGAATAGAAAAAAGGTTTCTGCGTCAGCAAAATGTAACTTTGTTCGCGATGTCGGTTGGCAAGATTGTTTTGCGGTCGGACTATGGTTATATCTCTAGAGGTTTAGTGATGTTTTAGGGTTTCGCGAGCAGCAAATACAACTTTGTATGTGTAGTGTAATTGAAATTTTGACTTTTATAAGTTGTGTGACGGGGCCGAGGCGGTGTGACGAATTGCGGGGATGGTTCAATTGCGAACACAGCTTGAGACCTATGAGACAGTTTGTGTTATTGACAACTTGAGTAATGCAGTAGACTTGGCGATCGTTTTCCTAATTAAATAAATAATAAGTAAGCAACAGTAAGAGGTATCACGCTGTATAGATAACGCATGGAGGAGCTATTGGTCCATGAAATATTACATGAAGGGAAATTTACCACTCTCCTTAAAACGGAAGCTTATGGACAAGTGCATTCTCCCGATACTTACCTACGGGGCTCAAACTTGGTCTTTGACTAAAGCTCAAAAGTTCAAACTCGGGGTTTGCCAGCGGGCCATGGAGCGTAGCATGTTAGGAGTTAGATTAATGGACCGAATTCTAAACTCGACGCTGCGCTCCAAAACACAGATCGCTGATGTAGCCACTAAAGCTGGAAAGCTGAAATGGAACTGGGCAGGTCATGTTTGCCGCATGTCGGAGGAGTTATGGGCTAAAACCGTTACAGTTTGGACACCCAATTCTCGGAAACGACGTCGCGGCAAACCCAAGAAAAGGTGGGCAGATGAGCTGCGGGCCGTCGAAAGTGACTGGCAGACATTGGCACTTGATCGTGAAGAGTGGAAGAATCGGGGGGAGGCCTTTGCCCAGCAGTGGGATGATTCGGGCTAATATAATAATAATAACAGTAAAGTGAAAACTACCCCTCTATTCCCTACCGCTCTCAAGTGAAGTTAATGTTCTTGGGCACCCTGGGATGATGAAAAGAGGCCTGACGCTACGACGCTGGTTGCCTAGTCGCGGATTTTAACATTTTATTCAATCTTATGAAAATTAAATTATGACTAAAATTTATTGTGCAACGATTATGTAACTTTCATCATTTCATGTATGATCTGAAATAAATGATTTTATTTTTAACAATTATATTTTTATTGTTAAACTAAAGTTCAATGAAACTAAATAACTTCAAATGCGTCCTAACAGGATTATCGCTAAGCACGAGGGCAGGTGTGAAGATGGCACGGCCTAAGTATTAAGTGCTCGCACTTAAGTAAACGGCCAATAATACGTAAACTTCTTGACTAAACGGCCTTTGTAACATGGCCTTGACAAGTGACGTGGTACTTAATATACTTTCACAATAAATTTTGAACTGTACTCCTATCTATATTAATTATAAATGGGACTCTTTTTTTATTTAAACTAGATAGGCATTTGACCGCTATCTCACCTGGTGGTAAGTGACGATGCGGCCGCTGATGTAGCATGCCTGTCTAAGAACAGCCTGTTCACTCTAGCCTTGAAGGCGGCTAGATTATAATGTTCAGGGAACACACTCGCAGACAACGTGTTTCCAACTTGCGTGTGGAGCTTATCTATAATTAGATTTATAATCCCCCTAATCATATTAAAGTTAATATTTATTTAATATTTTTAACCTATAATTTTGAATAAAAAAACAACTGCAAGGAAGCGATATTTACCCCAAACGAAAATCCTACACACTTCACCAGCACATGGCTGTATCTTGGCCCGTGTCAACGCTACAATATTTTTTTTCACCAACAGCTGCGCGCTGAGAGGCATATACAACCTCATAATCCATTGTGCGATCCCATATGTGACTTATGATGACACTGGCCGCAAACCGCGGCCTTTTCTTTTTAATCGGCGGCGAGCCTGCGATGCCATTCGAGTGGAAAATGTTATAAAACCATCAAACATCCGAGCCCTGAATGGAGAAGCCAATAAGCCAAAATGCAGAAATATTTCGAGCTACGCTGTAACGGTCGCTTGTTTAGTTTTGTAAATGGAAGAATAATTTGAATCCAGTTTCGGATTTCGAGCATTTTTAAAAGACGTTGTGTTACTTACATATACAATAAAGAAGAGTTTCATGTCATCATGTAAACTCACCACAATGAGTTGTCTGAAGTTAGCTAAAGAGAATAGTTTGGGATTGGTTGCAAGATTTTGGAAGCATGAGCATTAAAATTCTATGAGTAAACTCTGTGATCATTTATTCATTTACTCACTAGGTGCACTTCGAACTATTCTATTTTTTTATTAATTTAAGTTCAAAAGCCTTGGAGTTGCAATTTAATAATTTTTAAGTTCCATCGTTGTCTAAACACCAAGGTTGAGTGCTCGAACGCACAACATAGAAAACGTTACCTCTAAACAAAGATTTGTTTCGATCGATTCTCATTTCTGAATCAGTTATGAGCACGTTATGAGCATCAAAATGGTTACGTCAGCAATGTCCAATGCTCAAAGTTGTCCCCACATTGGCCTACCCTCGCCCCAGCTTTCCGCGCCACCACACTCCGGTGACGGATACAAATCATTAGTTATCTAGCGGTTATGTGGGCTATTCTATTGTGGAGGGTATATGTGTGATACTGCAGAGGGGGTTAGCTGGAATTGTGCAGTTTTACGAATGCATGAGGCATATTGATTGAGTTACAAGTTCACTACACATATTATCGGGTTTGTTCTCGATTATATGTATTCACAACAGAATAACCACGAAAGTCTTAAAACTTATTATAGTTACAAATTTTCCAAATTGTGATAGATTTTCGCTTTCATTACAAAGCAACGTGTTCAATTGGATACGCGCTATCGAGGAAATTCTTCTAGAGAGTTTGACGTTGGGAATTTGATTCGTTTTAACAAGGAATCTAATTCGAGGTTTTTACCTCGAAATCTAGATTATTTTGGCATTCGATAGATACAACATACAAGCGTAATACTCGGTGGAAAGCGGTCACCGAGGTATCCGGGTAAGCCGGCGGGTCACTCGTTTATTGTTATGTCTACATTCATTCTCTACATTTCTTTATACTACAATAAAGCTATCTATACATAGTATAAAACAAAGTCGCTTTTAAACTACGCAACGAAATTTAATGCAGTTTTCAACAATAGATAGAGTGTCCTTTTTGACGATTGAAAGAGATATTTGAGCTCTAGTTTGGCATGACACTTCAATATTTAACCTAATCTATGTTAGTAAGAAATATTTTGTTAATTTAAATTGTAGAAATTGCCAAATCAATATTATGTCTATGTCTATGTCTATATTTAATGACCTAATCAATATAGAAATTTTAAGTTTGAGTGATTCAAGAGGAAAGTTTATATAAGCAAGCAAATAAGAGTAGGTAGGGGTAAAGAAGCTGTACGCAAACGAAGTTGCGCCGAGTTCACTAGTAATCTATATAAGTTAAAAATACGTCGAAGATCTTCACGATAAGTGTTAGGGTTTTAAGGTGAAAGCAAACGCGTCTCAACGCGGCTATCACGTTTATAGCTATAACAACGACTCCTGCGCACAATGTAACAACCGATAGTTAGCTATTTTCATACTACCCACTTATGACTATAACAATAAGGTTATAACTTACTCTGCTACTACTCTTCCAAGCTCTTCGTCGATTCCATAAAGCGTGTAGGTAGGGTTTCGTAGAAATGAAGAGCCATGTATAGTTTCTAGGCTAACCACATATTGGTCAAGCGACTCATTTTGGTTAAGATGTAGTATTTTTATTGTAGAGATATTTTGGCTTCTTAATGTGTTCGAATACCTCTTCTCAGTCTGTTCACGTCAGCATTGAAGTGAATTTATTCGATGCTGACTTGATCAGATAGTGATTTCAACCTACAGAAATGTAAAAATGGGTTTACATAAAGAGCTTACATAGCTGTAACATAATGTTTTAATCTATCGCGGTTATTATAACACATTTTAAGGGTATGTTCCGGGTTTCCTACCGTGTACCTATGTACCTGGGACGGCGTCCCGAGACCATAATGCATGCAACTGTGTCGGAATATCGGGCTACTCCTCAACAAAGGTACGCGGCAGGAAACCCGGAACATACCCTTAAAATATACATAGCTGTAGTTATGTAAGTAACATGCTATTCTGATATTGTACCCTTTGTATAATAGATATTTTATACTTACGCAATTGCGCAACTTTAGTCTTCGGGCCCAGTAGCGCAATTCCTTTTAGGAGCAAACTTTTTTATATACATATGTTAAGAGGAGTTAAACGATCAAGACAGTCACAGGACAGTCAAAAACCAGATCAGGTAAGTGATAAAATACCTGTATGTAAAATAAAAGAGACATGAGTAGCCTAATATTCTCGTTGCATTATTAGTTTTAGCACTTCTAATTTCAAACTCCATGCTTTCTAATTCCCAACTAATAGGTATTAACGTGGACAGCAGAACGTAATAAACACATCGATCTCCAATACCATCCATTTACCAAGTTTAAGTAGCCAGCCAGTTAGATAAATAAACAGCAAAGCCGACGTGCGACCTCAAAATATTTGCCGCGCCATTACGACCGTGTAACAGGCCGTATCTGTGACAATTCCATTGCACTTTCAAACACTCGAACCTCGCGAATAATGGTTGGTAACACGTCAACTTATCCTGCAAAATGACGCGCCGACAAAGTCACAAAGCGACAATGGTGTCAAAGTGGCGCGCCGCCTGTACAAAGTCACTGCGCCCCGCCCCCGCGTCCATATCAAAGGCCAAGATGTCGACAGCGATCGTTGGCTTTGTATATTACTACTTCATGGCATTGTTGGAGTATAAATTAGATTAAAAGTTGTCGGTCAGCATTTGATGTGGCGAATTTTTGTTTGCTTTTTGCGCATGGCGGCGTAGCGTCTGTGTCGTCCGGCAGGTACCCGGCTCAATGTTGTGGAAGGCATTGGGGGATTGAGTTATCAAGGATGTTATTGGATGGAATAAACGAGATCGCCCCTCGAGTGACACCTTTACGAGTGCCGCCGTTTAACGCAATTTTAAGTTATTGGGAGAAAAAATGTCTCTCAAAATTAATGACTCTATAAGAGAGACAGAGTTATTGACTTAGCAAATCACAGATGGCCTGTATGCACGTACGTATGTAAACTCTTTATTGCGTATAACTTCATAAAGAACATTAAAAAAAGATAATAAATTTACATTGCAAAAACGGGCTTATCCCACAATGGTATTTCTTCCAACTAACCTTACAATAGTCCGAAATGACTAACGAGCGGTGGAGGCAATATCGATACTGTCCCGTCTCGCCTTAGCGTTTACTGTTATAAAGGCACTTCTTGAAACAATACTAAGATCCATTGAAAACAAAACCACGATCTCCAGGTCCACCCATTCAGTGCCGCCAGCCTAGCGTGGGTTAAATTGAACCTTATAAACTTATTTACATATGCATATATATAGCACTTTAAGGATAGATTAAATTGTAGTGTAAGTGCTGCATAAGATACCTACTGGTAGTCCGTGATTACTACCATTGAGAAAAAATACTACGTGCAATCGTTATTTGCCTATAAATTTACAGATTATTGTAACAATATATTTTTATTACAAAAGCTGTATCATCGCATCTTCGCGCAGTAACCATGACAACTGCAGCGCTTTGGAGGTTTGTTAATCCTTCACGTGAAAACAACTGAACGGATTTTAAAGAAAATTATGCAGTGTTATAGCAACAGAAAAAGCTCTCCCAGAGAAACACATACAGTACTAATGTTTGTTTCTAAGTAAACTCCGAACAAGTACATCATGTGTGAGTCCCGTTTAATACTATGCTAGTAATATCCCAGAAAAGGCTATAATTTATCCCAAAATTTTGCAGTTCCCGCAGCAATGGTACACAACCGCATTTTACGCGGACGAAGTCATGGACAAAACTAGAAAGGTACATGAAATACTTACATAAATTGTATGTATTTCGTAGCTATGGTGCAGGCAGATGTCATACCTATATGATGTCTTATGGATGTCGCTGAAGCGTGCACAGACAAAGGTTGGGTTAGTTTGAAGGGTTTGCACAAAAGTGTAGATCCCATTCTATCCCATTCTTGTGTTTGGTTTGCCTTGTTTTGTTATGGTGTACGCAGGGCAACGATTTTGACAGCGGTACATTGTAAGCTTGTTTAGTGTAACTTTGACACCTTAGTAGCAGAAGCAGATAATGTAAATAAACTGAACATAACCCGTAAGTAAAGTATCTACCTCGTTGTATACAATCTGTATGGGATTATAGATTTGTGCTGATTGGCGTGGAAACTTTTTCGTGTATATTTAGTACATAAACTGTTTTTTTGTATGATGTAAATATCTTTTGGCAAATAAATAAATAATTATTATCTCTTAAAACCTAAATAAAAATGGTATACAAATATAAAAATTTAATCTCTAAGATACAGACAATTTAACTTAACTCTGACCCTAAACAGCAAATTTAAACACAATTTCAGTATGATAGTGCCTAAACCTGCCGGTATCAAGAAAAAGGTCCCATAGGAGGCACAATATCCGATAGATTGACTTCGCTCAGTCGAATGCGAGAGCCAAAGACTCGACGCGAGAATTCTGAAGGCAAAGCGAACCCTGGCAGAATTCCGGAATAATCGTAAGGATGACGACAATAATTATACTAGCTAGCTTACTAGGGCGATAAGTGAATAGCTAGTGCTACCTCAGGTATTTACTTGTCACTTGCATGTAATTCAAAACTCTTATTTAATCAGTAAGATGTATCTACTTTGTAACATTTGGAGACAATGATACAATCTTGACGTCAATATTCCGGTTGTGATCTCGCGGGTGAGTACCGGGGTCCGCCATGATTATGATCAAGGATTTTGCAGCTTAGGGAATAACAGTGGAGCGACTGCTAACTGACCTCCATGTCCCGGTTAACAAGGGCACCTGACCAGATCCAATCATGCACATTCAGTCGCCTGTGCAGGTTTTATCACGATGTTTTCCCTCTCCGTGAGAACATCGGCTAGTGTTCAACTAATGTATATAACTTAGAAAAAGTCATTAGTACATGGCGGCAATGGGGATCCAAATCCGCACATATTGCGAGTCAGACAGATACTTTATTAAGCCACCGCCAGTCTCGATACTTGGAGACAATGTAAATACAAAACTCCTCTCTACAGACCGTGGTAAACCGTGTCAATTGAGGCCTAGCCGTGACCGCAACATGGCAGAGAAGCGATTCGGGGTCGAACCCGCAATGGGGTGGGGCCAACCACCCCTCTGCTAGCACACTTAGGGTTACATGTCAGTATTATTATTCCCTTTTGGATTGGACTAGCTACTGTTGCGGAGGGATGAATTTTTTGGTTGACCGTAGAAAGTAGTTGAAATACTTAGTTACTTTACCTTCCGTTTACGGGTATCGTAAAAGGTAACAAATGTCATAGAGGCAGTAAAATTTTCTCGGCAGAATAACCTAGTACGTCCGCAAATAGAACAGAAAAATTAGCAGCAGCGTTGTCTGTTGAATATTCAACACTGCGCCAACACGCGGAGACTAGGGCAAGGCCCTCCACTAATGTAGAGGAGGGTTAAGTCCAGTAGTGTACTATGGGCTGGTGATGTGTGATGTGATGCACAATTTTCACTTCAAACTGGAAGAACCGTGAGCAACGCCCTTAAAATGTTGTGTCCCACATAATTATACACAACATATTTTTGAACGACTGCGTATTAAAAACAGCAAATAGTACTGTAAAGCGACTATGTTTTAGATTATATTTGTTTGTGTAGTTCAAATTGCAATCGATCCTAATATGTCACCAATGGGCTGCTAACACGCACCAAAGGGTTGCTAACTATGATGGATCGCGCTTTCTATGCCTGACTAGCCTCAGTGATTGAATGCATTTTTTTAATATCAGGTACTTAGTAAAAGCACTTTTATTTTAATCATCTTGGCGTCAATATCCCTGTTGTGGTCTGGGTTCGGTTTTTTTTTATACCACCAAGGTGGCAAACAAGCTTACGGCCTGCCTGCTGGTAAGCAGTCACCACAGCCTATGGACGTTTGCAAAACCAGGGGCATCACCCACACGTTGCCGACCCCGTAAAAACCTTTTAACACCTTTCTTGAAGAACTCCATGTTGTATGTACTCTCCAGGGAAAATCTCTCCAGGTAGTTCATTCCACAACCTTATGGCCTTATGGCTTGACCATGATATGACAGATCAGGTTAATACAGTGACTATGTTAACAGGGTAACGTGACCAGATTGGACCATGGTTACACATTCAGTCGCCTGAATGTGTAACCATTCCATAGCCAGGTTTCAATACGACGTTTACACTCACCGTAAACTGCATTGGTTAGTGTTCAACCTACGGTACATAACGCATCAAAATGATTGGTACATAGCGGCACTGGGGACCAAACTCGGTACCTCTCCCTCACGAGTCGGACCCCTAAACCATTAGGTACTTAGGCCACCGATGCACATGGCCATTTATATTTTTTTTTATGACATATGACAGGCAAACAGGCAAGCGGGCCACCTGATGGGAAGTAGTCACCACTGCCTATAGACATTAGCAACACCAAGAGTATCGCCAATGCGTTGCCCACCTCTATAACACGTTGCTCTGGCAGCAAAAAGGCAAAAGCCACTCCACTGCCAAAGCCACGGTTCCCCAAATCCCCACCCCATGGAGCACTGGAAACCTTACTCACCGGCAGAAACACAATACTATTTAAAAGAGTATTATTTAGCTGCAATATTCTGTAAGGTGGAGGTACTTCCCCAGTCGGGCGGCTCAAATTCGAACGAGATACCCCGCTATGCCCTACCTCTCTAATAATAAATAATAATAATATTTATTTTATATCAGGATACAACCAAAGGCAAATTAAAATAACAGATTACACATGTCAAGATCCAAATATTACATTAGTTTTATACAATACATACTGGTTGTATTTAGCTTTTAATGGAGTCCCTGTTTCCCAAACTATCATCAAGTCATCGGTCTTTTTAATTTCCTGTTGCACCAAATAACCTTTTCTCTAAGTATTTCACTCAAACTGGCCTTCTAGTAGCGCTGCGCCGGCGTCGCCGCGTCTGCGCCGCGCCAACCCATGAATGGCCACAATACGCAAGCGCGATTTATGACCGCCATTGTTTTTTGCGGCCACTCACTAGACCACACAGCGATCGCGAATTTTTCTACGCACAGGGTGTGGCGTTTGTGGTCGTTGAAAGAACTTTTTGGAGCAAGTTTGGTTTGTTTTTTGTTTGATTTTTTACATTAAATCTTTATTAGGCATGGAGTGGACCTCTGTGGAAGACGTGAGGAAGGCCTATGTTGCCAGATGATATAATGCCTGAGATGATGATAATGAACACCGGAATCTCAATTTGTATCTCAATGTCAAAAAAATTAATTACCATTACCATTTATTTCATTGAAATGAGATACATTAAAAAATTAACAAACACAAATAATGTGAACACTTTTATTATATATTTAAATACATGCATACCCGCTATGGGTAAACTGTTGTTCTTCCTATTTGTAAATAATTTTCAACAATGTAACTACACAGTTTACGCAATAAAGTTTAATTTATTCTTATTATACGAATGTGGAATGAGCTCCCAGCCAGAGTGGTTCCATTGGACTAAGACATGGGATCGTTCAAGTGATATAATATTAGAGATCTCTACAAATGCAGGCAACGAATTGGTAACTCTCCTAGTGTTGCTGATGTCCATGAGCGGTGACCACTTTCCATCAGGTGGCCCGCTTGCCTGTTTGTTTGGCGTATAACATAAATAAATAAATAAATAATTGTTTAGTATTTTAATTTTACAGTGTATTGGTCGCCTGTAATGCTGTAAAGATTGTTTACAATAAATAAAAATTTAATGCAAATCTCGGAGCATCCTGTACCCCACGCTACGTCCATTCATAGACGCAACGCACCGAATCCGACGACCGTGGTAATTGACCACCACAAATACTTACCAAGAAAAAAGCGAACCCAAAGGAATCCGTATAAAGTTGTCACGCTCTCCAAAAAATCCATCCCAAATTATCGAAAAAGCTTTATAAGTGAAGATTTATATGAGTTTCATAAAGATATTAAGGTATTCTCGAGTCGACCGCAGTGTATTAGTATTATTAGAGGTGTATAAGGAAACTATGAGTCTGTGAATGAACAGCGCGGTGGGCGACACAATTGCGAAATAGATACTTATTTAATTTGATACGATCCATTGATATAGTTCATTATTTTTATGATCTTTCACAGATATGAATGAAGGCTGGTTTTATAAGGTTTAAACGCCGCAGTTTTGATGTATAGCTGGACAACATCTCGAGTCTGCCTTAACTACTAATGAATACATTCTTCAGTCGTTTCTTGAATATGGACTATTGTTTGGTATGAGAATATTCCTTGTTATTTAAACATAGGTAACATGATTCAATCTGGTCAGGTACCCCTAGTAGCAGGGTCACAGGGGTCAGTAATTATCTGATCGCCAATTCCTGGATCATGGTGAAGGCGGACCCCGGGCCCTCGTTCTCGAGAGCACAACCGGGACATGAACGCCAAGATGATTATTTATATTTAAACATAGGTAACATAATTACATTTAAATAACGTCACGCTTTAAACATAATAACGTTTCAATAACTCCTTTTTCCCGTATATCGGGGTAGGCTGAGACCGCTTCTTCCACATTAACCTTTTCATACATAAACGTCGTTATTTATTCATTCTTAGAACCAAGCGGGTCACCTGACGGTAAGTGATCACCACCGCACATGGACATCCGGTACACCTATGTCCGATATCCTCGTATATCCCCGATATATTCGTATTAGAATGGAGTGTACGCAATTTTTGGATGCCTAATCGCGTGTTTCGAATCTTTGAAGTGTGTATGATAATGTATGGATTGCGTAGGTATTTAGTGCGTGAGGTTCGTACAAATTACTTTCGTAGTACACATAAATCATCACAAATATCAGGTTTCTCACAACGTTTTTGGTTTGGTTTTCAAAGTCTTAAAACATACCCTTTACTTCTGTAGTGTGTTTATTGAAAGTTCTTTTACTATAGATACACCTCAATTAAATCAAGTCATATAATGAGACAAACCCGATCAATAGGTACATTCATTTGTTTTCAGTTGTTTCAATTGTAAAATTTGAGATTCTGTATACTACTTATCAGAGTGTAAACACTCTAAGTACTAATATCTAGGTAATAATGTGATGCTCTGGTAGGTAAATTACAATATTAAACAAAGGTTTCTTAACCGTCCACAGTTCGTTACTTTCACGCAAAAGCTCTAAACCGATATTGGTGAAATTTTGTAGCTTATATCCCAGCAAATTGAATCTTTCCCGAAATTCCACGTAGTTACCGCGGGAACACGATATAACCGAATTTTACGTAGAACAAGTCGCGGGCAAAAGCTCTATAATCCAACGATTTTACACAATACAATGATGGAACATCCAGCCAGGCCTTGGCCCCGCTATATTTCGATAACGTTCTTGAAAAAGAAATAATCAGAAAGGAGCTGCAATTCGTCACAATGCTGACGTGATATCAATAGGTCTCTTAGAATAGTTCTTGGAGTTTTGTAAAGTCGCGCCCTCCCCATGCCCTGGGATAGCCTCAATGATCGATGCACCGTTATTATGAAGAGCTTACAATCATCTACCATAGCACACTAGCCTCTTCTAAAATTGGAGACAAAATCTTCACAATTGGCGGGAGCATTACATATCGCAGTATCGATTTGCCACAGTTAATATTTGGCAACAGGCCCAGTTTTATCTCTGCCCCCAAGATTAGTTGCTTTGTACGATGCTAGATTCGAGCGAGTACTGCTCGAGTCAGAATAATTATTTGTATACTTGAACTAAAATTTACAAGTAAAATCTAAAAAACAATATTAATATAGGTAGTTAGTTAGTTAGTTAGGTAGTTAGTACTCTTAGACCAAACATCTGAATAGCATAGACGTTGATATTATGAGCGACAGTTGCCGTAACGTACGCATACGCAGCGCACTTAACTGTAGGACTGTAAGAGCACCTGTTGGACATGGCATGTAAGACAGCGTTATTGAGGAGCGGACTTTACTACTAAGACTTGTCTACTGGGACAGTTAAACCTACGTAGCCACTACAAATGTTGATATATGAAATATAAAAGTTTTTTAATATTATAATCTGTGTTCTTGCGATCAGTCAGGAAGACGTTAGTTAGATATATAATTTTTTTTTATTGTTATCTTATTTGAATAGCTCTCTCAGTTTGCATACTAAAAGTCATTGGTTAAATGTGTATTATAAAACAATTTAATGCAAATAAAAATTAATCTATACTATTATGGATACCTACATGAGTGCACAAGAAGAGCGGCCATCATGGAAAAATGGCGGCGACTAGTGCAGCGAGCCACAAACCTCTGTGACGACCACGAATACATTGCCAAGAGTGATACGACTAGGAAGCTTATGTTAGGTGCGCTGTCTGCTTGTTTATCATTGACTGCCTAGCATAATAATATGAAAGTGAACACATGGTAATTCGCTCGAGATCTGTCATTGCCATTTACTTCGACAAGGTTCTGATACTGATCGCGACTCAAATAAGAAGATTCAAAACACACAAACGAAGTCAGTGAACGCACAACTAGGTAGGTACCACAACAACACAAAGCACAACATTTCAGTTCGAAAAATAAAATTAATTTTTGAGGCATCGCAATTATCACTGGTTATAAATAAATAAATATTCGTGGACAAATTCACACAGCGCCATCTAGCCCCAAACTAAGCAATGCTTGTGCTATGGGTGCTAGATAACTGATATACTACTTAAATACTTTTAAATACATACTTATTATACATAGAACACCCAGACCCGTAACAGAAATTAAAATTCATCATTTCAATTTCTGCCCGGCCGAGAATCGAACCCGGGACCTCTTACGTGGCAGACCGGCATGTTGACCATTGAATCACTCAGGTCGTCTAGTTATACGTCACTTGTTTTATCCAACAGACATAAATAGTTGCAATAATTCGGAATACGTACGCTTCCTGGATGAAAAAAAGGTATAAAAATGCCCGAACGTCAGCGGAATCCAAAATGGATTACTCGGATCGATCTAAAAATCCAAACAAATCGAGATACGATTCGCCAAATACAATGGTCCTCATTACAAACAATAAAACCTCAATGCTCATCGGGAGTATTTCCAACTTTTTGAATTTGGAATCCCCGCGATCTGTCAAATTCGGTTGTTCGATCGATCATGCGCTTGCGTCACTGTTTGGATGCAACGACTCAAGTTTTGGTGGGCTTAAAGAAGTGATTTCAATTAAAGTTTTTTGCTAGTCACTTTGGCTATGGGTGTGGGAATAAACTCCGTTTAGACAGTCCACTGCAGGATTTAGGGCCTCTCCTACGAAAGGGGAGGTTATTGCTATGATCTCCACGATTGGCCGGCGGGTTGGAGATGGCAGTGTTATAAATATAAGAATGGAAAATACTCCTTACTAGCCCACGAACACTCGAGATATTTTGCCTCGAAAACATTACTCGCCTTATACGACGACACCCACGAGTGTAAGGGGTTGATACTACTCTGCCGGACACCATACGGCCACCGGACATCATACGGCCAGACGTCTTTGTTATATCTTACCAATCTTGTAATTCGTAGCGACGTAATATTAGTTAATTACTGGAGAATAGGTTACCTAAATCCAAAATAAGTGAAATAATTGTTTTTTTAAACTAAAATGTCTAATCATTTACAATTTAGTTGTCCGAATAGAATCGCGTAGTACCTATATCTATCAAAATGTATGGTATACTACTTGGATTTAGCAGAAACTTGTTTTATCAGAAACAGAACTCTCCACAAAATCGTTTAGACAGCAAAGCATCACAAGCACTAAATCAAACCACCAAACGGGCGTAATATTCATGAGGGCCATAAAAAATTAATTTCAACATTTCCCCAAACACGAGAGGAAAAATTGTCAAGTCTCCCATGAGCCGCAGACAATACACACGCATACATACCGCGCGTATGTAACGTGCAATATAAATCGTTTGAGTTGCAAAGATCGTGGGCCATTAAAACAAACGGCAGCTGCGGCGGGGCACGCCGAGGGCACTCGGGCAGAACGGGCGGCCCCCGGCACCGCCCCACGACCGCGCTACAAAATCAACATAAATAACAATACACACCCCTATCTCAAACACTAGACAAGCAGCAAAAAAGAACGACAAATCTCCATCCCATAAATAATCCAAAATATGCGCTACGCGTTCGAAAATAACGGCCAAAATGGCAGCACGCACAAAATGGCGGTAAGAACAACAGTATAGGTCGCAATTCAAGTGTGCAACAATTGAAAAATATTTCGTCTCTTTCGTCCATTCAATGGGATCTGTCCCTCTACTTTTGGGTGCTTTTATTAAATTTATTGTTAAAGGAATGTATATAAAAGTTGTTGAAATGAAAAAGGGTCTCAGTCCTTGACTTCGATCGCGTGTGAGAACACCCCCTAATTTTGTGATTTTTCTTTTTTGCCATTATTATTATTTCGCAACAATGCTATCAGTTGAACAAAGTTACTCGAGGCTTTTCCGGCCCTGGGATGTGAGTGCGAATAAAAAATCGGAAATTACTATGAACTGTGACAAAACCACTACTAACATAGAAATCTTAACGAAGAAACGAAAAATTGATGAAAACAAAAGAGAAAACCGTTTAAGAAAAATAAGAGGAACGTTCAAGAAACCAGAACTAAATATGCACCAAGACGCCACCGTGTCTACAACCACCGAAGAAAACGTGGATAAGAAACCGTCACTGCCTGTTTTGTCGAAAAATCTCGGCACTGACCAATCACCCGTAGCTAGTCTAAGTCTTTGCTGCGACAGACTTCTTGAAGAACCTGAAAAGAATACAAAGACAGAAGCCAAATCCCGAGACTCTGTTAAGTCTGATTTGTCTAGTCCCGCATTCGTCGAGAGTCCATACACAATGGCCCAGACCGTGTTGCCGCATCCGAACGTTTATAGTCCAGCTTTCATGCCGGAGTATTTACCAGCCGCAGACATCGCCCAAGCTCTTGGAGTGCCACCGACTGATCCATTACTCCTCGAATCTCTCGCTCAAGGCTACGCGATGGAGCTCGAATACGCTCGGATCCTCCAGCAAGAGAACGAAACTAAGTTACTGAATGCTAGGAAGCAGCGTCCAAAGAAGTATAAGTGTCCACATTGCCACGTCGGGTTCTCGAACAACGGTCAGCTGAAAGGCCATATACGGATTCATACTGGAGAACGACCTTACAAGTGCGACGACAAGAATTGTGGGAAGACCTTCACTAGGAACGAAGAGTTGACCAGGCATAAGAGAATACACTCAGGTGTGAGGCCGTACCCATGTCCAACTTGTGGCAAGAAGTTCGGCAGACGGGACCATCTGAAGAAGCATACCAGGACACATTACCTTCAAGCGGAGAGGATGATGCCTGTCTTCGTGCCTTTGTCGGCGATGCCGCATGTCAACAGCTTTCCATATCTGTACGGTTACTGATATTCGCTGAAGTTTAGACTAGGATTTGTACTCAGAGTGTTCAATGAACCGATTTTGAAGGAGAGTTATGACTTTTGTATTCGATTTATAAACGGAGAGCTATCGTACCACCTATTTATTAATATTGAGTCATCAATTTCCGATACAAGAGATAATATTGATGCTTTTGGTATTTTTACAATGTGGTATTTTACTTAGCGTAGCGTTCGTTCGTATCTTGGCGTTAAATCCCGGTGCGCTGCCGGACGACACGTGGCGGCCCGGGTTCCGCCGGGAATGAAAATCATGAATTCGCATGAATTAATTATTGTTTAATGTAAATATTTTAATAAAAAGTAGAAAATTATAAATGTACATATTACTTATTTATATAAGAAAGCAATGCAGAGTTGTTAAGGTATTTTTAGCACAGTGAACCAAACAGTGCTTAATAAATTTTATTATGGACCAATAAATAAATTATAATTGAAAAATGTTATGTTATTCATTCATCTCCATAATATTGATATCAAGTATATATCCATCCATTCGTCTCAAAATTGACTTAAGTAGGTGATTGGAAGATAGTAAGTTCCTACCTAAAAAGTTACGCGTTGAAGATAGATCGACGTTGGCGTAGATCCTGAACGTGTACTACCGCTTTATAAATATTTCTGGCGCCAAAGAATATTCCTTGAGATATTTTATTTAGGTTTGAAGTATGAGGTAGGTATCTAGTGCAAAAAATGTAGCCCCTCAGTGACAGTTCCTAACAACAAAAATTCCATTCCACCTTTGTGTGAAGTGTACCCAGCTGGGATTTTCCAGACACTTTTCTGGGTTTGTACTTTTTAGGTAATGTAAGTACGAATACATAGGCAGCGGTATCTACTTTCCATGACATAAAATAAACTTAATACACTTACTCATACTTATATTTGTGAACAGATTTGAGATATCAATGCCAGGAAGGTAAAATCTGGAACACGTTGCCTGCGAGTGTGTAACCTGATCAATATAATCTGGACGCCTTCAAGACTAGAGTGTATATATGTGAATAGGCTATTCCAAGACGGGCATGCTCCATCTTCGGCCGCATCGTCACTGACCAGGTCAAATAGCGGTCAAATGCCTGTCTTGTCTAATATAAAAAAAATACTGCTATCCTAATGGTCTACCGGTCTACCATCAAGCCATCTTGACACGAAACGGAATCAATATCATCAGAAGCTCCTCAACAAAAGACCTCCCGCTGCGGGCAAGGACAACACATCTCATTCAGCCAATTAGAATGCGATGAAAAAAAAGTTGAAAGGCAAAGACCTCATGCAGCGAACGGACGTCCGAGTGTTATGCAATTACACTGGCAAATTCACACTTTACAGGTAAATTATACTTTAATAATAGGTATAAAGCGGATTTGGGACGTGGGAAAGTAAAGTAAAGCTGCGAAACTAGTGATCGCTTCTTTTGGCTGTAACGGGCTAAGGCGCGTTAATTTATTGCGCGATGTTTGGTCATTGCTACTTCAGTGCTATTCATTTTGTATTTATATCATCTTGGCTATAACGTCCCGGTGGTGCTCTCGCGCACGCGGGGTCCACCTCAACCATGATCCAGGTTTTGGCAGATCAGTTAATTACAGTGGAGCAACTGCCATCTGACTTCCGTGACCCTGCTACCTGGGGAACCTGTCTAGATTGAATCATGGTTACACATTCAGTCACCTGAATGTCCAGGTTTAATCAAGATATTTTTCCTCACTAGCATTCAACTAATGTACATAACACAGAAAAGAGACATTGGTACTGCTATTCCTTTTGTAAAAATGTATGGTCATGCGATGATTAATATATTTGACCATTTAGTTGGCAACATTTAGGTCACTTGGACTGCCTAATGCCGCCTAAGCAGAATTCACCTTTGTATGTTTGCAATACCAGGTTGTAGAGTCACTCTACGTACTCCATGTTTTTAAGACTTTTCCTATTTGTGATACCACAAACAGTAGGTATACCTAGGTATGTCTTACTTAATTTATGGCCGTCTGATTTACCAATTAGTCAGTTAATTAGCTTATGACCCTCTGATTTACAAATTAGGTATTTATAACTAAAATATATTTCTAAAGAAAACTATGCGCTTGAAGAAAAATTCGAGCTGTATGATGTACTTTCACTTCAAAAGAGGACAATATTACTTGACTTATGAATACGTCTATATTATGCTTGTATGTATAAGACCTAGATGGGCGTTATCTGTCCCTGATTACATGTTTCGTACGAGGAGTCTAACAGTGTTTACGCACTGCATCTGCTTTCTGAGATCAATGGTGGTGCCTTGTAAATATTACTTCTGAGTAGAAAATACATTACTATCAACAGTAGTTTGTTTTTTGACCGGCTATAGGCTATTATAGCTCGGACCGAACTCGGATAGAAGTAGTAGGTAGGTATTGCGGCTACCTCGGTCAGCATTTTATCGGATTCTGATCGGGTGCTGTCCGCGCAATTCCGGCGGGTTGGAGATCGCAGTGTAGAAAGTACTTAACTGCCTTTTTGGATATACCCTCTCCGAAATTAGTCGTACGACACCCGTAAATCAAAGGTAGGTAGGACACCGCTCGGCCAACAAATAAATAATGGAACACACAATCTAAAACGAATAATCACTTTTCGCCTATTCTTCTACAAAATGCAGAAGAAATCCAAAATCCGAGCCTAGAAGAGCCAAACATTTCACAGCAATCTGTTCCTTCGCCGCAATTATGACTTCGAATTGTGTACCAGTCGCGTACGTGAAATATTCCTATTTCAATTTTTCATAAGAATATTTGAATGTTTATAGACCTTTTCAGACCTTCAGAAATTCAATATGGTTCGGTTACCGTGGCAACCGTGATAACTTAATTTAAAGTCTAATTCCCTATTGCGCTAAACTTAGGCGGCTCCTAAGTTGGTGCCTTAAGATATTGCTAAGTAATATATATTCTTTATTGTACATAAAACAATGTTACATAGTTAAGACTTAAAGATAGTTTACAAAGGCGATGAAGGACGGTGTCATAAAGATTTTAGTGACTTAGCGAGTTATTTTTACTTGGTTTGTCAACCAATACTTGGTTCTATGCTTTTCTTGTTAGAAATATTTTAAGTCGACTTAGGAGTCGCTTTAGGTTTTGTGCAATAGAGCATTAGTGGCAGAAGTCGCTAGTAATAAAGGTACTAGTAGTGAGTATGAGCTAGGTAATTTATAAAGATACTAGTGGACCCGGGCGTAACTTTGTCCTACTCATACCTACTGTAACTTCTCAGTCACCCTAATACCTATATGTCTGTATAAATACACACATACGAGTATCTACCTATAAAGAGTAGACATAACATTATATATATTTGCCTTTTTGCTGCCAGAGTAACGAGTTATAGAGGTGGGCAACGCATTGGCGATAGTCTCGGTGTTGTTAATTTTTATAGGCAGTGGTGACCACTATCCATCAGGTGGCCCGCTTGTCTGTTTGCCTATGACATAAAAAAAAAAAAATTTCACGTATTGTGATTTGGCCGTAAGCGAGTGATCGTCTAGTTATTGATTAAATTTTCAGACCCATTACGTTGTGTACACATTTTGAAAAACGTCACAAGGAATATGTAAGTTAATATAAATACTCTGTAATTCAACCGCACGAATATCCGGAAGATATTCGCAAATGAATAAAATTTAGTTCACATAAATAAAACTAGAATCAAATATCAAAATCCTCAAAAATTAAACGAATGAAACATAAATCCGCGTAATTAAGATGATTGAAATGTAATCCACGCAAATCGAAATAGTCAAACAATTTATAAAATCCGTACAAGAAATCATGATAAGCAAACTATATTTTAACCACACACTGCTCTGTGTGTGATATGCGTATTCATTTCCAAGTCCATCAACTACAACCATATGATATATAAATAAATTGTACGATGACGAGCTCATAGTACATAGTGATCGTTACACTACGCCTACTTTTCCCATACCTACAATTTTTTTCTTGCGTATAAACCCTCCTCTTAAATCACTATATCTATTGTTAAAAACCGTATGACGCTCCGTTATGTAATTTAAAAAATCCACGCGTACATAGATACATAAAGAAACAGACGGCGGGAAGCGACTTTGTTTAGATAGAAGGACTAAGGTATTCTTCTCTATATCTAAACTCTATAAATGCGTAATCAATATATTCAATACAAGCATAGCACAGTCTCAACTAAAAAAAGGAATCAAAATAATGCTGATATTTCTACAAATTCCTTTATAATCACAAGTGTGCGCGCTTTTTTCCAAAAGCATTAAACTGGACAATGGTCGGAAGTCAAAATATTGTATTTGGAACAAATTGTTTGCGCCCATTCAGGTACCTATTGATGCGCCGGAAGCTGCTACTTGTGTAAATTCAATTCAATTTTTGAGCAATATGTAGGGTTCAGTTGTAAAAGGTTGCGATTGCAAAACGTTATATAGGTATCCGATATCCCTATAGTATACGATAATTTATGTGGATTTGCATATATGTATAAATAAATATACATAATCAAAAAACACGGCTATTTCGCCTTAATTACTTAGCGCGGCTTGCACCAATTATTTAACGCATTTAAGCTGATATTTTGTAAAACTGAAAGGACTGCTACCTTCCCTGGAAGAGTTAAGATGGCAAGAATAATAGGGTACCTAGGAGTACATCACATCCACGCAGAATAGGCGCGAGTTCGCCTGACCGCGGAAAAGGCCCGGATACATACATCTAAGGCGACACTTAACAAAAAAATTATACAAAAAATGATAAACGGCGTACTTAAACGTAATTAAGAATTTGGTGCAAGCCGGACTTAAATTAGCGCCTGGTGAGCTACTTATTTTTATATTCACAATGCAGAATGACTTTATAATTATTCTTCATACAAAGATCTCGCGATAACAATCACCATTTACTATATGAGATTTAAAGTCACCCTATCCTATATACAGGCGGAACCTTGAGACTTAAAATCGAATCGCCCTCCAATTTTCTTTCACTGCTTCAAATGGACAGTATCAATCGCTAGTTTTTGCAGATACACATTCAAATAGATGGATCACTATGACATGGGCACAGAAGGCTATCAAGAATACTCAAGAAAAAGACGCATGCCATTTGTATAGATGAATAGTCCAATAGTCGAATGGACGACCTGAGTGGTGCTGTTGGTTGACATGCCCATCTGCAACGCAGAGCTCCCGGGTCCGATGCCCGGCCGGGCAGAAATTGAAGTGATGAATTTTAATTTCTATTACGGGTCTGGGTGTTATATGTACAATGAGTATGTATTTAAAAATACACCCATAACACAAGTATAAGTAAGTACATGTCAATGTAACAAACATAACGAACTGATTGCTGCGAAATGTTTGGCTCTTCCAGGTACTTTAGCTTTGTAATTGATAACTGTTATCTGTCTAGTTATTCCTTTGGTATTAATCTGTATAGACTTAAACCGCGTAATCTCTATACAACTTTTTCTTACACTTTTTGCGCCTAGCAAAGGCTTATAAAACTAAAAATAAACTGATAGTGCTTACATAGTGCATGACAGCTTCTATCTATGTTTTTACCTTTACCTTTTACCTAAAGAATTTGTTAAGGGTGGGACTCCATCAATGCCCTAGACAGAGTCCCACCACTATCTCGTTGACGGTCTTCCTAGTCTTACTAAAAATAAAATAATCAATCTACTACCACATAAAAGCATAATTACTAGAATTTTTACAATAAATAAAGAGCCTTCTATAAAGAAAATCGCAAGTGAAATGGCGATATGTGTAGGTCACGACAACCATAATATTAAGCCTCTTGTTTTTGCACCTAACTTGTTTGCAAAACTAAAAATGTTTGGCACTTATTACAAATACTGTAACTCAAAGCGCCGATCCTATTCCCACGGCATAAAAAGTCTCTAATCTCCGACTAAAGCAAAAAAGTCGTGACTAAAAAATTGGTCAACAGTAGGTGTGACCTGCGTCCAAAGAACTGAAATCCTTTTTATAAATATGAGTGAGGATTTATCGATTTTTATGATTACCCGCCTACATTTGAACAAATTTAGTCAATCGAATGAATGGGTTCGAATTTATTGGTTTCTAAAAAACTTTACGCTATCGTTCGTGATGCACAAAAAAAGGAAAATCTTCGATATTTTTGTGGCAGGTGGGTCGCGACCCGTGCAGCTTAGGGCAAGCAGACAGAAAATTAATGACGTAGCCAATGTAAACATTTATTGTTTGAACAAAAAACGTGGACGCCGATCCATTCATTCTTTGATCAGAAAGGTTGTAGCTTCCAAAAATTCTCGCGTATATATTATCGCAAAAAATCATCGTAAGATACGAAGATTCACATAGAGATTGCGTTGGCATACCTATATAGGAAACATCTTATGTTTATTAAGGAAATATTTTCATGTTGAGCTCGCTAACAATGTGGATCGATTCCAGAACGAGTAGATACAGTCGAGTTCATTAATATGTGAGCATTACTAAGGCTTCAAATATAAGTGTACATGGAAGGGTTTGATTGATGAATCTGCTCAGATATATAAGTACCCTTCCATGTACATTTATATTTGAAGCCTTGCCAATGCTCACATATTAATGAACTCGACTGTACATCCGTACCGTGACAGCGTGGCGTGAGACATTCAAGAGTTTGCTCACGTGCTGCGTAAGTAAATAGGTGCCTAAACCTGCAGCCTGCAGCTATCGTGAAAGATGTCCAGGTTGCCACAGCCGACGGCCTTCGATGTAAGGCGCTATCCTAATTGGCCGGTCGGTCATGCGACTCATGGTACATGACGACGGACGTCGCCCCACCTCAAAAACGCGTGTCGCACCATCCTAGTCGTAGAATAACAAACCAAGCGAAGTAAAAAAAAGGACTAGAAAAGAAGACAGAAGCCGAGATTGACCGCTCTGAGGGCCTATCGGCTATCTCAGTGGACAACTGAATTTGATATAAAAAAATCTGACACTACTCTAATTTGGTAGACGCTATTGCCAGTTTTCAACGTAGATGACGTGGTGTACAATTATCTAGTGTCAAATACAGTTGTCAACTGAGTTAGCCAATAGCCCCGCTGATTAAGATAATTTATTTGCATTGAACACTTTCAGTAAGACGAGAAACTACTTCATTGATAAGCTGTATGTGCCAGGCACAAAAAGGTCAAAAATAACAAGCATAAAAAAGTAAGAACGCAAGTAGGTAGGACGGTCGGTACACACATTTTTCTCATAAACATCGTGGGATCTCGCCAAAGGTGCGAAAGAACGTCCAAAAACTCAAAATCGATCACTTGACCAAACAAATACAAAAAACGGATCAAATCGATCATACTTTCGCACAGAATTTGCTTGATTTAACAAAGAAATTGGACATACAAGCATTTAACATTCAAACCTGTGTCGCTTTTTAAAAATCGAACACAGAAAACGGCAACCTGTCTGCATCGAATCGTCCGTTTACGAGAAAAAAGTGCTCATGCAGCCAGTATCTTTTGCGCAAATATCGAGTGCATACAAATAAGGCTGTATGCATCGTGAGAATGAAATTGTAACTTCTTTTTTGCCACTGGCAAGGCATGAATGGCCATTGTGCGTAATGACCGCGGTAAATAATCTTATTTGTGTTGCTAACGTGGTCTTTAGCCAACTACTGTGCCGTGTACAGTGACAATCAGTTGGAGGAATTTAGGATTCGAAAATTATAACGAGAAGTTATTAAGTTACGAGAAACTATTACCAGCGTGTTGTTTTATAATAAAGATTCATTCATTACCTTGAAGTTGTTGTTTACGTTGTGTTAGTGGTCGTTAATTCAAAAATTTTAAATAGGATTAGACGTATTTGAAGAGGGATATGGAACACTCTGTTCTCTATCTCTCTCTCTCTCTCTCTCTCTTTTATTGTCTTTTATATTTATCTTTTTTAAATAAGACATTTTATCTTTAATTATCAAGAGTGCGGCCTTTCTTAAATATTTAATCGGACTTTTTGTACTAAGTAGGATTAAAAAATATTAATATTAGTAGGTTGATAACCCAACCTCTCAAATTACCGTCAAAAGTTCAGGTACCTGCATATCGTTGAACATGAGACATTGTCCAAAAACCTGCGATCGCATGGTGTCACGAGGCGCAAACTACGCACTTACCTGAGCGTCTATTGCGCAGGCGTGACCCACCTGACTCTATTCCCACGCGTGGACAAAGAGTCCACGATCCACCCGTAACTTTGAGGCTAATTTATTACGATGCAGTTACGAACGATTAACGATACCTAATAGGCTTATCGAGTGTGAGTTCTTGATATTTTTTTGGACAACGAAGAAGATACTATGAAAAATGAAAGTTACTTTTTATTCAACTGTAGCAATTTTTTGCGAACTTGGTACAGGGAGACCAATACAGTATTAGCTTGTCCTCAGCCGAGCCTGGGTGTCAAAAGTCAGTACCTGTTTGGGTTTAGGGTCGCCGTTGTGGAACCTGAGACTTTATTTTTGGTCCGTTTGCCTCGAGTCGAACAGTTTTAAATTTCAATTTTCAAAATGAAAATTTCAAAAGTTTTGAAATTGCTTTTCGAACACCGAAGACTAACGGTTCAAAAATAGGTGAAATCAGCGTCATGCATGCATATTAAAAGATTCATCGCCGAAATCGAAATTGAAAACCCTTCGAATCGAGGCGAGCGGTTCAAATTTAACGGCCCTGGCTATAACACAGGAGTTGCAGCGGTGTGGTGGGAGTTAGAATACAAATTGCGAGCAGATCACACATGCAGCTTTTCTGATAGAAACTACCTACTTTTCTATTGTACGACTAGCCAAAATTTTGTACTTACACCGCAATTATATAGATAGGTATAAACCTAAAGCGAATATATACGATGTCCTTGTAAACCGATGCATGGTTATCATTACACTCGCTACTTTATCCTTCACACAATAGCTATCAGTTTGAATTTTAAATTGAATATCCCTTGTTGACCACAAACGATTGTAATATAACAAATTATATTGTAAAGTAACTTAATCGTTCAATTATTGATACAAATTAACTATACGACCTCCCAGCGCAACGGAAGGAAGTAAAATAAAAATGGCGGCCACCCGCTGTGCAATCTGTGGTCGTTAGGGCGGGAAACTAAACTATTATTTTGGATTTTGGATCGTACTTCGATCAACTATTATTACTTACACAGAATACGTATATAGTTGATAGAAGGGATCCTCTGAAATGAGTATGGTAAACCTACAAGAAGTAGTCAGATCCAGACTTACTACCTGCCTTATTGCCAGCTGGCATCAATGGTGGTGGTGACTATGTACTGGGGGTTGATTACCCTAACCTGTGACAAGTATAACGGCGATAGATCGAATACGTTCGAAGCCAACGCGTTAAGCTCTACCACTAGAGACGAGTACCTGCAGTGAAATGGGGGCATTTGATTATCATCGTCATCATCATCACTAATCGAGCGGCTTCTGCCAGGGTTCGCTCTCCCACTCTTTCTTCTCCACTTCGCCCGGTCTTAGGCATCCTCGCGACGTAAGCCTTTCGCGACGTAAGCCGTTCGCGACGTAAGCCGTTCGCGACGTAAGCCGTTCGCGACGTAGATTTCTCATCCTAGATAACAATGTTAATTCTCCCGCCAGACCTCTTTCCTGATACCGGCAGGTTTAGGCCCTCTTGGGCCTCTTGTAGTGTATTAAAATAATTGAAGCTCATTAGTTTTATTGAAAAGCTACAGCTACAGTATCTCAGAGTACAAGTCGGACCCCTTAACCAGTAGCTAAAATGAAATAGTTTAACTTAGTTCAGTTTTAAACAAACATTATGCGGTGTCGTATCGCGACCACGTCATGTTACCCAACACTATAGCAAGTTCAATTAATCTCATGAAACTCAGCCAACGACCCGTTGGCACATCAATTAAGTCCCCAATGAGAGTAGCATATCGGCACAAATACGCATCACATTCAGCAGTCGTCAAGTTTGTGGTCCATAAATCAGTTTTAACAATCGCGCAGCTCTTTGCTGTGAAAAGATATGGACCCCTGACTCGCGGTTTGCACAATAGAGGAGTGGAATAATTCGCGGCCGATAGGACCACACGCGGGGTCGAGGCGTTTAATAGATACAGAGGGGTCCAACTTAAGGCATTCATAAAAATGCGTACGAGTTTAAAGTTGAGGGTAAATAGATATAGGAGACAAAATAAAAATGTTACTTTGAAGTTCAATAATGTAATATTAATAATTAACAATCAACAGTTTTAGATTGTGAGGGTAGGTTATTCTACGTCTCGAGTACAAGAAAAATTCCACTTTTTCGCAATAGTACACGTTTTGGAGACCCACAAAACAAGACAGCCCGAGCTAAAATAAAATGTATGCCAGGTTGTGACACAGGATAACCTACGGCGCTCTCACAGCCTAATTAAACATAAAACTAAAAGCCTATTATGCAAAGACGGCGCCTTAAATTTAATAGGAAACTTAAAATTATCAGGTATTGCACCTCAACATAACTCGTTAAATAACTCGTGATACACGCAACTGCAAGTTAGAGATCTTCCTTCACAGCCGCCGGAGGCTTCAGCTGCTCGATATAGTCTTGTAGTACCGGTTCGTACTCGGTCACGTTCACATTTACGGCGAGAACGCTGTCCCACTTGTCTTTGTTCTCAACGATGTATTTCAGCAAATTCTCGAACAAAGCTACCGCTTTGCTCCCAGACTTCCTGCCGATGTAGTTGTATAGACAATACTCCTTTGTGTTCTTAATTATCTCCAGCATCGGTATCACCACCTCGTCGTCCTTCATGACTGCCGGCCAGGCCGACACGAACATATTGAGCAGACCTTTGCAGACCGCCGGCGTAGACACATGCTCGATCAACCCGATCTTCTGATACAGATTGTACTTATCGAAGTCAGCTTTGCTCTTCTGCGCACTCAACTCGTCTCTAGCGATCAAATGTTCTAGCAGTATCGTATTGAACAGTTCTAGCAGAGAATGGATGCCGTACGCATCTAATTTATCCAACTGACTGTAGAAAACGTTCATGCCTTTGAACTTGACGATTCGAGTTTGGAGTTTTGGGTTATCCGGCAGCCACATCATCAATATATCCAATACGTGGCTCTTTAACCCCACATCGCTGGTCTCATATATGTCTAGTAGTTTGTCGACCATGAAGTTTGGCGTCATCGCTTTCGTGGATACGGGCGCAATGTCGAAGAGTACTTTGGTCAAAGATAAGAGGTGGTTCCTCAAATGAGGGTAGGCTATGGAAAGATTTGGGAGGATTATCCTGTCCACGCCTTTCCGTTTGAGGAAAGCGTACGCGTTGTTCGGATTGGTGGTGATTAGTTCTGTCAGATCTTCCAGTACGAGGCACATCTCATCGTAAATCACTTCTGTCTCTTCTGGAGGCACTATGCCCTCTTTCTCGGTTTTGGTGGCTTGCAAAACCTTCAGCTCGAACTTTTCCATTCCATCGTTCAAGTCTTGGTAGTCGGGCTCGGGATAGTTTTCTAGTTGCAGTGGAACCTCCTTGAAGATGTCGTCCGGCGGCTCTGGAATTCAAATATTACAACCCATAAGATGTTTGAATTGATCCGATGGTGGTGAACATCCTATTCGTTTATGTAGGTACATGTACCCATAAAAATAATAATAAAAAGCACTAACGTCGTCTAAACCTATATAAGTATTTAACAGCAGCACGCGCTAGTGGGGGCGTCACGTCGTAGTCACCCATGTCAAAGGCACAACAGTACGACGCCTACTCTACACCTGCCTTACATTTACAACTTGAGACCTTTAATTTTTTGTTAGATAAAATATAGCCTGTTAATCGCTGATACTGTGGCTTTCTTTAAGTAAAATAATTTGTAAAATCGTTTAAGTAGTTTTTGAAATTATCTACAAACAAACAAAAACCTATAAACGACAAGCAACCAAATATTTCCTCTTCACAATATTAGTATAGAAGAAAGAAGTAAAGTTATTTACCTACCGATTGAGAGTCACTTATTTCTACAAGTTTAAGTAAAATGCGGAAGTATGAGAATCTTGCGATACTTACTTTCATTGTAAGCCAAAACACACCAAATCCGGATTATTTGAACTGCAAACCAAAATAATGACTTCAACATTTTCGCAATTCCACTTCCACGTAAAAACGATGTGTCACTTAACTAGTTGACATGAAATGTCTGTCGTTATTTTCTGCTAGCCTGCCATTATTTTGTAAAATCGAAGAAGGAATAGCTGGTGGAAGATGGAACTTACAAAATAAACAGCCGATGCTATGCACTCGATAGACAGATCACGTGTTATCCTTTTTATAGCTTTGTTGTTGCTTTAAAACAAAATATATTTACAATAAATTGTTGTGTTTGTACGCCCATATTCTGCGAATTCTAAAAATTGTTTAACATTAAAATTTGTGCTGTAGTGAAAAAAAATAAGTTTTCGAAGATGTGTGGTGGCGGATTCCACTTGAACCCCCGAGTGATTGTTACGCATCCAATATCAACTGAGGATTCCTGGTTAATACCGCAGCGGGGTGCAACGACGATCCTGGCGTTATTGGGAATGGTAAAATGATTTGTTTTCTAGTAGATATAAATAGGCTATAAATACCTATGCTTGGCAAATGGCTATGCAGTAGCGGTAACAGTCGCGATGTTTTCTTTACTTGTGAGTCGTAGAGTATAAGGTACTATCCTACGTCTACACGAAGTAAACACGCCTACTCGCTGCAGTGAAGTTTAGATGCATTTTGAATCAAAGACAGTAAGCTTGTTTGCCACCATAATGGTACAGTTGAGTTCATTAATATGTGAGCATTACCAAGGCTTCATATAGAAATGTACATGGATTCATCAATCAAACATATGTACATATGATCAGTAACCGTATTCACAATGGCTCGGAAATCGGATTCGGATACGGAATCGACAAAGGACCCCGCAAAAGTTCTTAGGAAAATGTGGCTTCAGTTAATTTTGATTAAATTTTCATATGTTATAGAGAGTAGAGTTTCCGTGGAATCTATCGGGATTCTGAATAACAGTTTTCGAATCGATCGACACGGATTCGCCGCTCACGATTTCGTGTCGAATCAGCACAGCTAAATACAGCTACAGATATATAAGTACCCTTCCATGTACATTTATATTTGAAGCCTTGGCAATGGTCACATATTAGTGAACTCGACTGTACCTATAATAAAAGTATTGTTCCTACCGATGATGTAGTTTCTCAACCCCGTACATCGCAACAGCGTACTTTCGCAATAACGTACATCGAAACAGAGTAGGTACTTTCGGGACAGCGTACATCGAAACAGTGTACATTCGGAAAGGCATACATCGCAGTTAAGAATTTCTCATCAATGAATTACACTCGAGTAGGGTCTCCAATGCTTCATGAAGTGGGGATTTGGGGGATTTATCTCGGTGTTTTAGTGTGGCCAACGCATTGGCGATACCCCTGGTAATGTTTATACCACTTTTCATCAGGCGGCACACTTGCCTCTGCCTACCATGTGACATGAAGAAATACTTACGTAGATACATTTGCTCCCCCGGCAGATGTCGTGCCTTACGGATTTCTCAATGGCGGACGACGCTACGTGCGTATCGACTGCGCGGTTCTGCGTGGGCGCAGCGCGGCGGGTCCTTGGCGCCTTCTTCCTAGTAGCTAGTTTTATGCTCCTGCTGGCTTCTGTTGTTGTAAGCTCCGTATTTGTGACCTCCGGTGGCAGTGCCACGTCTTGCGCTGACCAGCAAACTACATATTTTTTATGCTATGCAGTGACAAACGAGCAGATAGCCCACCCGATGGTAAGCGGTAACCGTCGCCCGTAACATCCACGATACAAAACAAAAGCAACAAAAATTCAGAACCGCAGGTGCTATGACACTGCGAGGACTAAATGAAATGCCTCATGAATGTAATTACTTAATTACTTATCCCATCAACCAGAACACAACAATACAAACATTGTTGCTGGACGGCAGAAATATATAAGGCGGCACTCAACCAGGCAGACGCCTCAGGCTCGAAAGTCCTACCACCTGACAAACCACGTCCTAGACAGACATGCCTCATCTTCGGCCGCATCGTCACCTACCACCAAGTGAGATGGCGGCCAATAGTCTGGCTAGTCTAATAAAAAATAATGTCTGGCCATGCCACCCCGCTAAGGCATGAGAAGGAGATGAAAACGAGCGAATTGGACAAAGAGAAGTTAGGAAGGCGGGCGCACGAGATCACAGACTGACGCCAAGATGACGATAATAGCCATAGATGTAGAATCTTCCTAAAGACACCAGCGCCTCTCATTTAAGAACTAATGCACTGTAAAATTAGTAAGAAAACTTTTCTTGCACAAATTAAACCCCAAATTAATCAAACCTCAAAGCATAAACGGGTGTTATAAGTTGAACCATGTATCTGTGTCGATCTGTGGAATTGTCACGTATCACGTAAAATCACGTAGTACAATTGTTGAATGTTCCCGTAACGCTGAAGACCGCAACAAGTGGGAGGGCATCGCGGGGGCTGCGTTATCCAGAGAAGACGCATCGTCATGAAACCACGACCACTCTGTCAAGAGTGAACGACTGAGGAGGAGTGGACTTGTAGCTCTCGAACGGATGGACCGAATCGGTTACCTCGTTACCTCTATTTGACAACCAGATTAAGCGAAATGGTTCGATCTTAGCTTTGTTTCATTAAAATCGAGTTGGTAGTTTGGGAAATATTTCAGTACCGACATGTAGATACCAATAAAACCCCATGAAAGCAACCCTCAAAAGACACTGAGGTCCCGCGAAGGGAGACTTGTTCCAGAGTTGAATTTTATAAATGTAATTCAAGAAAATTTTCACTTTCATACAAAAGAGTTCAACGCGAACGACGTTCCCGTTGATGTCTTTTATATTAATGTAATTAAAATTTGTATATGCCAGTTTTCAATCTAACGTACTTATTCAGAGTACGTCAGATTACAAACTGGCGAAAAATTGTGAACTTGTTTAATATTTGTGCAATACATGTGAGAGATTAGTGCCTGTATAGGTTCGAAACCTGTATCACAGGTCACCAGGCAAACATTTACTACATACAGTTGCATTCTAAGGTTTACCTTACTTACTCGGCACTGGGCTCATGTTGTCACAACACAAACCTAACCTAACCGAATTTGAACCTATTGCGTTTCTTTAAAAAATTATGCGTGTAATTGTAAAAATTTGGTAAACTTTTTCGTAATTCACAACATTTCCACAGTTTACAATCTTACGTATTTGACTACGTTAGATTACAAACTGGCGGTTATCACAATCTAACGGTGCCATACATATACCAGTATCCTATAGCTCTAACTTAGCATGTATTCTACCCACCACAGGAGTGTCCCTGGTTAGTGCAGGCGTACCTATGCCAGGCGCTGGGCGGCGCGCCGCTGGGACTGGGCCGCGCCATGGCAGAGAGCGCGCTTCGACTGAATGCGCGCGGCCTGCACGCCGCGGCCGCTGCCTTCTTACCGGACGTGGCTTACTACTTCGGTAGTTTATGTTGTTAACAGTGCCCCTGCTAACTAGAAGAGAATACTAGAGATGCTACTGACAGCAGTGCTCAGTATCGTAGCGCGCGTATTGAATGGAGTGGCCAGGTGCGTCGTGCGCACACGCGTAGCACCGACTACGGACGCAATTGTTGCGTCGGCCGCAGCGAAAGTGTTATTCGCACTCGCCGTGGCCGTGTGCTCTCGGCAGAGTGTAGCACCAACCCGTTACATTGGATGTCGTACAAGGCGACAAATGTTTTGCAGGTAAAAGTTTTGTTGTCCCTGTAAGCTGAAAAGTGGCCCGCTTGCCTTTTTGTCTGCCGTATAACATAGAAAAAATGCAATTTCTGTTCCACTTAGGGTTGTAATTGACATGGTAAAATAAAGTCAAATCTATTAACTCGTTCAATGCGGCCGCCTCAACAATTGAGTCGTAATCGGCGTTACGCGAGTGCGCACGACTCGTCTGGCCGGTCCATACAAAATTGGCGCTACGCGAGTGCACTCAGGCTCATCTGGCCGGTCTATAAAAAATAAATGGACTCAATCGACGTTGGCCCTCTCACTCGCATCAATATGGACTCGGCTGGCCGGGCACACACGTGTGGTACATTTCAGCGGCCATACAGCTATGCGCACGACTCATCTGGCCGCGTTTGATAGCACCGCGACTCTTTGATCTTTGGGTTAGCATCGACAGTGTATTCAATGGAGATACGGATGACGGGGACCGGGAACACACCATATGAACTGTTTCAATTTATTGTTTTCCATTTTCAGCACTATACTCCAGTCTCCCGATGGTGAATTCCTACAGAAAGTCGCTAGAATTAAATAATGAACTATGATGATGACAATTATACTTGCATTGTGTAATGTAAAATATTAAATGAATAATTATTTTTTTTGGAATTATAACTTTTTGGTAATTCTGTTACATTTTAGTTTAAATGTAGCAATCACTTGCCACAATTGCTCACAATTACTTTCGCATGCAAACGATTGCCACAAAGAAATTGACGCATTTAGACCAATTTCCTTCCTGGGGGCTTATCATGAGCTCTTATAGCAGGACCTAAACAGAACTTAGCTGCTTTGAACGAGACATGCGGCTTATATGACACGTATGCCTCGTTCTAAGTAGGCCAGTTCTGTTAAGATCCTGCTATAAGAGCTCATGGTATGCCCCCTGTATCCTCAAACAAACGATAATCCACTTTGATACAGCAAGCTTAAACAATCAACAAAAAAAAACAACAACAAACTTTTCAAAAGGTTTTCATTTAATATTTTTGTACTATCTACTATATACACTGTGAATATTAAATATCTATAGAAAACAACGACAACACAGACCAAGCAGTTGCCTGTCTTTATTTCTAGGAACGACCAATTCGGAGAAAACCCTGAGGGGGTCAGAAAGGCATGCTGATTTTCCAAAGGCTATGTCGAGTCTCACTGAATGTCGTAGGCCTGTATTCGAATTATTGTGTGCTGTGGGCTGTCTGTAGGTAACTTAAATATAAAAGGGTGTTTACGCTGAACAAAAACCGACGTCCTGAGTGGTTCAGTTGATTAACATGCCACGCAGAGGTCCCGGGTTCGATTTCCGGCCGAGCAGAAATTGAAAATGATTAATTTTAATTTCTGTTACGAGTCTGGGTGTAGTTTGTATAATACTTTTAGGTATATATTTAAAAAAGTATACAAGTAGTTTATCCGTTTTCTAGCACCCATTCCACAAGCTTTGCTTTGCTTACTTTGACGCTAGATAACGCTGTATGAATTTATCCAAGCAAATTTAAGTATTTTAAAAAAAGCGTCACCCGGTAGCCCAGTGCTTTTAACATCAAGATTCAAACATGTTGTCTTCATGTTGTGTTGTTGAAAGCATGCGAAGTCTACTTGGGCTGTGTCGTCGTTGATAGAAAACATCGTACAACAAACGTAAATCTAACGCAGTCGCTACAATAGACAACATTTCATCTCATCACTCTGCCTTGTGAACGCGTACACACAGAAATACCGTTTGGGAGTCTATAAACATCATGAAAACACATATTTTGTAAATCTAGCCTCTCTTAAAAGAAATACATGCATTGTGGTAAAGTCGTTGGTTATTTACATGGTACCCTGATTACACAAAACAAAATAGAAAAAGTTTAAAACAAAAAAACAGTCGTTCCTTTTATATTTATGAACTGTTTTCGGCATGTGCAACTGTCTACTGTTCTATTCACATGACATATACAGTATCCCGATGGTTTGACATAATCAAGATATAAATATGAAAAGAAAACATGAAAAGACCGGCAACCACAACCCATTTTGAACTTAATTACATTGACATAAAAATTGACATGATTTCGCAGTCCAATTTCAACGATACTTATATTTCTGTGTCTACAAATCCACATGTAAAAAAGAAACATTAAAAAAACTTAAACTACTACACTTCCAGCGTTCAATACACATTGAAGCAATATAAAAATACGGTATATACTCCGGCGGAAAATTAATAATGATATGGGGCACAGAATTACTGATTTAGGCGACTAGGATACTGTCAGGTAAGTTCGTTGCCCACTTATTATTTTATCACCCCGTTTCATTACTAATTACCACGTTTTTACTATGCAAAATCATACATTTTCATTTTTTTTATCGCTGGGACGTTCCTGATCAATTTTTTCAATTATCACTATAAATTATTATTGTGTTATTCAATTCCAGTAAGTACAGGCACAAAAGGCGTGGCGTTTGTGATGAACAAATGGTATTTCTTATACTTTATTGGAAGTTTCGGATGATGAATCTAGAGCGATCAGCGACAGCCAAACCCATATAATGAATAATTAAACCAATTTTTTCAGAGTCAATACTCACAAATGATTTCCTTTCAAAAGAGAAATAACAAAAAGATGAAGAGTTTGAATTGAAACGAAAAGATCAAAATATAATGCTTTTATTTATGAACCGCTCCACACGAGGGCTCGCATGCGCTACCTATCTGTTTCACACTCGTGGTAAGTTGCTAGAGATAGAAAAGACAGGCATAAGAAGGCGAGCGCTCGTGTGGATGAAAGTTGTTCAATAATAGGGGCCAGGTCGCCAAAACTCGAACGCTGTCACATTGGCTTGCCACCTCGCTCGCTCGCGAATGGAGCGAGCGAAATGAAGTCATAAAGCTATCGCTAATGCTATCGTAAAGAGTTAGGCCCCTTGTTCAAGTCCCATCATATCACGTCAACAGGCGGCGGGGTTGATCATGCGGACCCTGGGCCCTCGCGTGCCGCGCGGGCGCAACCGGGACGTATAATGATGATGATAAAGAGGCGACGGGGTTGATGTGTTACTGATGAAGTGACAATGAGATCTGGCTGTCGCTGATTTCCTTTCAACGGCCTACCTATAAAATTAAATGAATACGTACTATTTATTACAAAATCTCACACTGGGACAAAACATGCGTCAAAACTGAACACTGTTCACAAACATCGCTTTAGAATACATGGGTAGTTATCACGCAAACGATTGGCTTATAAACTTATTCTTATTTTCGAAAATTACACTTCCCAAGTAATGAAAAGTCAATTAGAATACACAATTTTCAAATACTCTCGATATTCGGATACACTGCATTGTTAGATGACGTAGGTCACATTCGGGATCCATTACAATTATTCCTTTAAGCAAAGTATACCAAATTGTTAATAGCTTACCCCTTAACTGTTATTTAGGATAGACTGCTTTTTATAATCATCATTGGTCTTAGATATTTATTACAGATGACTTAAACAGCGTCACTGTTAATGGTACGGCACTTTTTCTGGTGGCTTCTTTATATAATACTGGCTTACTTAATCATGGTCTCAAACACCAGAACCCAGAACCGAGTAACATTTTCAAAAACGGCATGACATTGTTTAAGTTACGTTTCAAAATGACAAGACAAAACAATTCACCGCGACGACGATTATACGGAATGTGGCGTGAAAAGAAACTAACATGCCGCTTATAGGGAAGCTATTGAACAATATTGAAACACTTTGGATGGATTGCAAGGATATTAATTTGTTTCCACAGACTACCTCGTATGTCAAATTCTTTGTTTCTAACAATCTGCAACAATATCATCGCATGAAAGAGATGAACTGCCGAGAGTGGCCTACGGTCACCAACAATGCCACACTTTAGCTCAAGCATTCACAGCTTAAATTAAAAATAAATCCTATAAAATCTCTACTATTATAAAAATCCACTTGTCCAATTGGTCATCAGATTATTTTTAATCACACAAGCACAGCTTTTTATATATTATTAAATGGTATTGACATTATACCGTACTTTATCGTGTATTTCGTACCTACTATACTTATCGGATTCTTGACTTGCTTTGTATAAACACATAGGTACCAATAAATGTTGTATTGTAACCATATCTTTATTTTTGACGGATAGACAATGCAGTACAGTACTGTGATATGTCATAACATAGTACACTGCATATGCATATGCACTATGTTATTTCATAATACAGTACTGTACTGCAGATCCTATCCGACAAAAATAGAGTTATTTCAGAAGTATACGAATGCACTTTTAAACACTTAGAAATAATATTTAATGGCCACGGTTTTGGCTTTGATAAGTAATTTTGTGTTAAACGATGATTTCGAGTATAGTGTTTCCTTTTGAAAATGTATGTGTTCAATAAGGACACCTTTTCGTGGAGTGCTTATTCCAAAATTAACGTATGGTAGCGAAAGTTGGGCGTGGCAGAAGCATGACAGTAGAATAAATGCAAAGAGAAATGAGATTAGAAAGTTAAATTACGGAATAGTGTAATAAGTGACACTAAGATTAGATAGACGATGAAGCGAAAGAAGAAAGAAGATTTAGCGACTAGGACAGAGAAAGAAATGTTGGCTGGTTTGGGCATATAGAGAGGATGAATTAAAGGAGAATACCGAAAAAAGGTATACACAAGACAGAAGAAAGACTGAATACACAAAGACACATATGACAAAGTGTTATGCTGAGAAAGAGAAGACCAAGTAGTATGTATCACGATTTAATCGATCATATTTCAACGAAAGGTCAAGTCAAGAGTGTGGCAAAAGCGAGAAATTTATTAGGACTGAAGCAAATGGAACGATGTGGTGTCTGCCTACCCCACGGGAAAAAGGTGTGACGTCATTTAAGTGAGTGTTTTCCTTTAAACTATGAGCCAATAGACTCGTCCAAACCAGCTGTGGTCTCATTTGCCCGAAATCATTTCAAAACACATAGAAGGCATAGCATTACCTTTTAAATTTAGGCAACATCACGGCCATTAACATTATTTCCAGGTTTAAACATGTGCAAGATCGCGCGGAAGCCCAAAGAATCCATCGCGGTTTGACATCGCTGAGCCGGATAAACCACTTACTTGGCCTGGCTGTACGCTATTGAGTACATACTGCAATTTTACAAAACACTTCTTTGACAAACTCTCTTACAATGTCCCAATTTATAACTTAGTACATACAAATGTAATTCATTATCTATACAATAGATTATAGGGTGTGGGTCTGTCCCCATACTTTACATTTTCGATCTTATATCATCAATTCGGATTCAGACTTGCAGTATTGCATATTCAAATGAATATTTCATAAAATGCATAATTCCATATACGAAAACGTTTCCATACAAGACAAGAATATAAAGAATGGGACTGTCCACAAATTGCAAGGCTTTTGAGGCATAAGTTATCGCGTTGTATTATTATATGTATCTATTATGGGATTTTGTTACTTTATATTTATAAAACTAGAGTGCGTTTGTCCGGTCTTGCACGATTATTTGTAGCATTCGCATAAGCAGAAAAAATTTCCTTTTATCTTTCATCTTCCTTTTATTTTTCATCGTGTGACGCTAATAACCTATGTGAGTGCTAATAATTATATCTTTATTTGTTTTTTATAAATCGATCTGTTAATTTTCAATCCTAAAGCACTAAATTGACAGTGCAAGACTGGACACACGCACGCAAATGTCTATTATATAAATATATCTAATTTGACATCAAACAATGTATACAAAAGCAAGGCAATGCTCAAAGGAGCCTCAGACAAAACTGTATATGACAAACGTGTGTGATAATTGGTCACCAGGAGCCGTATATTTGAACCATTCGAATTAGATTCGTATACAATTGAGCTACCTATCTCTTACACACGAGTCGCAACTTACCACAAGTGCGAAAGAGATAGCAAATTCGCATACAAATCCATTGCGAATGATTCAACAATACGGCGCCTGAACGGAAAATGTATGCGTAGGGGCGGGTGGGTTATTTTGACCTTGGAGAGTACCAAAATGGTAACGGACTTAAGTTTTTGTCTCTGTCTTCCCTACAGGAAAAGGCGGTATGTATGTATGTATTTTATTTTTCCCCTGTGACTATGTAACGTTGATAACGACATAGACAGGCAGATGCTACTGTTACTACTTTAGTTTGCTTGCAAACTTAGTCGCTAACTCACGTTAATGGACACAAATGAAAAACTAAATAGCTACCGTTTTGAAGTTGCACATATCTTTGTATCAGTAGTTTGCATAGATTTGCCAATTTAACTGAATAGAGTCACCAAATAAATGTTCAATAGAAACGAGACCTTATGGCAAGACACAAGGTCCAATCAACTTCGTCCAAGTAGTTTTTCCTACAAGTATTACAGGGCTAGTGCTCAACTCAGTAAAGAGCTTCCGCGCGCGGACTTCTGAAGTGTCCTTTCTTCCCAAACATTGATTTTCGTCAACAATTTTACGCATCCTATGAAATTTTCGAAACAATAGCGAATAAGGTAAAATTTGTTTTTGGTTCTGAATAGGATTTAAAAGTCTATAAATCTTTAAATATTAGTAGCTTGTAGTAGCATGTTGGTGTCATTGTCATTATTAAAAAACAATGATGATGACGATGACGATGATTTTTGTTGTGTATTTCAAAAGTTTTGTGATGCAAAACGCATGTGTAGGTATATGTAAAGAAAGGTAGTATGTAAAGAAAAAAAATGCCTGTGACCAAAGCATCACACAACACGAATAGTAAGGTTAAAGTGGTTCGTCATCCATACAAAATTTACTTTTCCATTCTTTCATTCTTTTGAGTGTTTAGTAATTGTATTATGGTTTATAGTATAACCTTTATTCTCTTAGTAAGTGTATTCAAATGTGTGTTAATGAAATAAAACAAAGCAGTTATATAGAAAAAAAAACAATTCGCCGCTAAATGGCGTTGTTTCGTGATTTTATTATTTTTCTTTGTCATTGTTTTGTTTTATATTATTAACATGTAGAAATCCATTTCACGCTCAATTGGATACATTTACCAACGGCCAATTGCACAAACATACATTATAAACGTCACACCCTCAAGCGAATGGAAATAAAAGGTTACATAAAATTTGTATGAAAAACGTACCACCTCAAACACGACATTTATAAAAAACACAGAATTATATGAATTTTAAATACACTAAAATTAACATACATCTAATTCTAGTGTCTGTTAAAAGGATTTAAGTTTTAAACTCATTTGGCACGAGAAACCATACTGAAACACAAACACCCAGTTCTGTGAGATCATTGTCTATTTTTTTTTAACTAAAATTACAACCTTATTAAAGAAGAAAAAGAAAGTCGTTATTTTCAGCTCCTTTTAGTGTTTCCATACATTCAATACTCAATAGATAAAATGGTGGACAGGTATTTGACTGTAGAAGTACAACAACAACAAAAAATTGTAGAAATACACTTCAGCGTTGTAAATAAAGTAGCTATGTAATTTTAGAATGAAGAATAAATAAATAATTTGGAGTCAAATACCGAGTAGATGAAAGAAACATTTCCATAGAAAATGGGATACACAGAAAATTGGAGCTTGTGAACTTAAGTTACGTAAAACATTTATGAACAAATTTCATAATAACTAATATTAATTAACATTTCCTACTCATATAATAATAGCAACTATGTTACAAAAAGAAAATCGCAAACGATTCTGTGTGGTGCATTTCATAGCCATCCTTTTATTTGTTTGAGAATTTACAAAAAGAGAACTACTTTTAATTTTTTTTTAGTCCAAATATACAAAACAGTCTGTAATACATAACATTCTCCTCTCCAACCAGCCAGTGCTCGCCAGAATGAACGCACCACACCTACTATAAATAACCTAATGTACGACGTACCTTAACTAACGCTCTGATTGGCTATGGAGACCACAGGCTGCTGGTTATTGGCCGAAATAACCGTAGAGCCAGGAGGTATTTTCTGAGGCACCATTCCGTCTATATGCCGGTACTTCTTGAGTCTGGTCCACTGTCCGTTATTGTAGTTCATTTGGAAGTGCATCTCGGAGAGCATCGTTAGGTACGTGTCGTCCGTTTGCAGTACGTTTTCAATATTCTCCGACAGTTTTATCGTCACTATGTTGCCAAGGTTGGGGCACGGGTTATCTGAAATGCGTGTATGTATGGTCAGTTTAGGTAATGACAACGATCCGTAGCGATCCCATTATTAAAGATAGGTACAAGAAGGTTTTTATCGGGATTGGAACGCAATTTAAAAGTATATTTTCGTACTTAATTTCGCTATACAATTCTCACAGTCGTTAGTGCCGCTTTTTCATTGCACATTCTAATTATTCTTAGTTACCGAGTTTTAAAACCTTTTCTTGGGAGAGGCCCTAAGTCCTGCGGTGAATTTTTTTGGACTGTGATGATGATGAAAATCTTTTGCTAAAATATATTGTTTTTTTTTTAAATATATGAATAGTGTAAAACAAACAATATCAAAGGGCTAGATGAGATAATACCATCGGGAATTTGAATTTCAAGTCACCTGCCGTCATATGTAATTTCGCGGTGTTATACAGGGTGTTTCATAACATATGTATCAAGCCGTGGACTGGATGGAGTGCTAAACGTACGAAAACGATAGGTACAACTATTCCTCGTATGACAGAAATAATTGTACCTATCGTTTTTATACGTTCACGGTTTCATACATATATTATATAACACTCTGTATATACCTAGGACACTGTTTTACCCATGGATTTAGGGGTATATAAATCTATGTTGAATATATGTTCTGCAGGTTTAAATCCATGGATAAGCAGTTTTTTTTCATGTTATATTATGACTATTTATCCAAAAATGTATGTTTAACAGGTATAATTCCATGGATAAAACAGTTCCCTACGTATTTCACCATCAAATTACATATACCGATAAGGGCCCCAATATTCATATCTATTGACTGTATAAACCAGTTACGGATACGTTCTTAACTATATTCAAAAACGTATAGCGTATTTTTTGTGCCAATGTTATTAATTATAACCAATAACACAGCTGCTATCCCAGGTAGGAGCCAGGAGATATATAAATGAAAGTTCTTTGTGCAACTGTTGCGTATTTTCGAAATCCATGGAATCTCAAAGTCTAATCGACTCGATAAGTATTGATCATAGTGTGAATCTGTAATGAGCAGTTTTCCAATAGGTATTTAAAGCATTCCTAACCACTAACTAGATGGCGCCCCGACAATTTTGGTAATTGGTAATCGCTTGAAATAGGTTCTTAGAAAACAGGATATAAACACTGGGTAAGTTGTATTGGATAATATTGTATTTGTCAATAGTTTTCAACCATTTTAGACAACAACTATAAATAACTTCTATATTTTTTTTACATTTCGTTCAGCCTTTAACAGTTATGTTTATATGTTTAAACATTTTATTTTTAAGTTTAGTATTAGTTGGCTGCATGAAATCACTGCCACCATCATACAAATTAAAAAAAGATTACCAAAATTGTAGGAGCACCATCTATTGATGCTTTTTTAAACCAACTATCAATACCTACTGGAAAACTCCTCATTGGCCTATTTGCAAGTAACTTACTATTTGTTTACTTATAATATAATGTGCTGTAGATTCTTGTTGTATAAAGAAAATATAAAATAACAGTCGCTCACCCCTGGAGCCGGCCATGAAGCCGAGTATGAGCGCTTTCTCGGGCCGCGTGACCCGGTTGGCGTTGCGGAACATGTCCTGCGCTTCCAACATTTGCTCGCGCTGCGAACATAATACACAACACAATTATTATTTATATTATTAATTTTTATTAAGACTTTTCTAAGGATTGACCGAGGAAAGCATCCGACCGTAAGTCGTGGAAGATTTTGCCCTGCAGTGGGACAGAAATGGCTAAAAATAATAATAAGACACACCATATACATATTAAGACAATTAAATACATATCCCATAATGCCATGCATCGCATGGGTATTGAGTTCCTACTGTTATCATAATTTTTAAATTTTATTTATTTCGTCAAGTAGGCGAGAGCTTCCTTCGGCCGAAAGGAACTGAAAATCTTCCGCTTGCCCGCTGTACTATAACTTATTTGGTTAAATACCACATTTAAATTTAGGTAGATAAAGCCTTGATGGCTTTAAGTCCGTTTTTGTATTATTTTTACTTTATTGATTGATTGGAAAGTGCACATAGCTCGCAGAACATATAGCTTGGGGCAATAAAGTTCACGAATGCCGACCACATACCGGAGGACGCAGCGTCGGTAGGGAAAACATCGTGATGAAACCTGTAAATTCTGGCGACTTAATGTGTAACCACGATTCAATCTGGTCAGCTTCCCCCGTCAACAGGGTCATGGAAGTCAGACGGCAGTCGCTCCACTAAGCTAAGTCTAACACACGTGTACGCGCGACAGCTACAAGCGAGAAAAGGAGCGACTTACATCCCGCTATCTCTTTCACAAATATTTCTATTACTATTTAATCTTAGTGTTGAGAGGAGCTATAGATTCTATCGCGGCACGAGCCGTGTGTGCCACACTTGTGCCAGCCGTGCTGATTTACCAAATCTGGCCTGGCTGTACGGCCAAGGTGGACCCCGGGCCCTCGTACGACAGCCCGACAGGGATATTGACAAGATCAGCATGATTGATTGATTGATTGATAGTCACCGTGAGCGAGAGTCCCCGCCGTGGTAACAGCGGCTGCGGCGGCGCGGGCGCGGCCGCCGGCACCGACACCTGCAACAGACAGACAGATACATTACATCACTATAAGCAGTCTATAGAAAAATAAAACACAAATTTAATTTTTCGAATTTTACTCGAATTATGTGCTAGAGATGGGTGATAAATAACGTCACTAGTATTGGCGGCATGTTAGTACCTTTTTACGCCACACTCGTTACTGTCCTAACATGCGACCGAATGGAATTATTGTTTTTTTTTTCACTAAGGTGACAAGCTTACGGCCTGCCTGATTACTTGTTACGCGATTTCGTAACATAGGTTTTTCGTGAAATGTCACACTAATGCTACCGTGACGTTATTTAGCACCTATCTGTAACCCTTCACTCAATCGAATGAAGTTCGTGGGAAGCCGTCCTCGTCCTATTCGCAAAAAATGGCTAGTAAACTGATCACACCTCTCGGTAGAGAGTATCAATGATAGAAAATATTTCCTTTTGGTAGCACATTTTAGATTTCATTCATTTATTTCTTTCACATCATCCATTCCTAACATTGCTCATTCGTTAAAATCAGTCCACCGTAGATAGATAAACACTCTATTGCTCATACATAAATATAAAACAGTAGGTACAATTATTTTCCAATACGTTTTTTTTATAAGAAATACGTGTATATATAATTGGATATATTGGATTAGTAACAATTATCTTATAAAATGTCTCAATCTAATTTAAGAAAAGTCATAATAATTTAGTAGGTACCACATGTCATATATGGAGACAAATGCAAAATTTCTATTCTATTCAGTTAAAATCAGCAACAGACAGTCGACCAAAGGCTGCCTTATTGCTCCAAGCGACCTCTTCCAGGCAACCTTGACAGGAATAAAGAAGAGAGGTCCATACCGTGTGTGCGATCTGGTGAGGCAGTGTGGTGGTGTGTAGCGCTGGCACGGGAAGGCTGGCGCGGGGCACGCCTGCTTGGACCTACGGACGGACATTACTTATTATATATACATAATTTGTTAATTGATTTGTGGTACACAGGTTTTACATATTTTTTTTTGTTTCAAATGGATGTGAATTTTACTATTCAATTATTGCTACTTTAAATATTATATGTCCGAAATGGGCAAACGTTGAGACTCACAAATATTATTTGTACCAAATACCTAAATGGACCTACAGAGTTCAACAATAAAGTTATTCTATTCAACAATATAATAGATAGAACCTCTGAACCGGCCACATCAGTATACAAATTAACAATTAAAAATATAAAATAATCAATGAACAATAAATAACTGACTAATTATTATTATTTTTGCAATTTTATAATAAGCCATTGCTTGTATAATTTCTATTGGTTCTAATAGTTTGAAATAAATATATTATTAACATTGTAAATAAAAATGTCAATGGAATAGTACTTTATAATTCACGCTATCATGCGAAAAAGGGTTGCGTCAATCCTGCAGCGTGTCCTTGGGAGCCATAACAGCCTCCTAAATATGTGGGCAAACAGACTGGACTGTTCCATGATGCAACACTTAAAGGCTTAAACTTCATGTTGCAACTGGGACTAAATTTTTATTAATAATATATTTGCCTACTTAAGAATTTGACCTTTTATTTGAATTTTTAATTTATTTTTGATTATGACATTGTAAATTGAATGTTTAATTATTTAATGATTTTAACAATATATTATAAGTAATTTTACTAACACAAGATAATATGGACTGTTAAAAATCGTATTTATATGTATATGTCTGAATTAATAAATGATTAATAATAATAATACGCTGCCAATCCACTCACCGGCTTGAGATTTTGCAACAGCACAGCCTTCCCCCCCGGTTGCAGTATCACAGCAGAAGTGTTCAGCAGGCCTGGGGCAGACAGCAGCACCGGCCTGGCCCCGGGCCCAGTCCCGCCCACTGTACCAGAGAGAAGCAGCTTCGGCTGCTGTCCCAGGACCAGGGGCTTGGGGGGCGTGGCGACTGATGTGCCCTGGGGGGAGAGAAAAATAATAAGAAAAAACTAAAAAATATCTCTAAAAAATCGTTAGGATTCTGTTGTGTCATCTATAACTCTGTGTCTGTGTCTGTCTGTTTTTCCTTAAAGTTTGCTGTGCATAGGCCTCCAGATCTCAAAGGCCGGTCCTGTAATCCTAAGGACGGATGTTTGTTTTTTATTTTGTTATACGGCATATTAATAGGCAAGCGAGCCACCTGATGAAAAGTGGTCACCGCCGCCTATGGACATCAGCAACACCAGGGATGCTACCAATGCGTTGCCCGCCTTTGAAGAGACCTATAATATATCTCTTGAACAATCCCATGTCATTGACCAAAGGAAAAACTGTGGCTGTGTTACTCTTAAAACGTATCCTAAAACGTCGGAAAACGCCCGACCAAATTTAGTTACACTTAAATGTTTTGTAAACGACTGAACCAATTTTAATAAAACCATCTCATATTATATTATTATTATAAAACAGATACACGCGCCTTTTTTGTCTGGGGTTAAAAAGAGTATACTAACTCTTTTTTCGTCACCACCGGGACAATAACGCCAGCTTGTCGACAACGATGATGGTAATCCCATACCTGTTGCACCAATATCGGCGTGGCCGTGACCGTGGGCTTCTCGGGCTGCGGCCGCGGCTCCAGGCGGACCTCGGCCTCCGCCCCCACGGCAGGGATCGTTGCTGGCACGTCTGTGGGAGAAAGAGTGGAAAGTTTTAAAGAAGTGAACTCGTTAGGTTTCTGCAATTCCAAAGGATGGAAAGGGGGTATCTTCGATTCCAGATGGCGTTACTGAGACGTGAAGGCTGATATCGAAATAAAGCAGTCATTGTTTCGTATTCTAATAACGCGGTCGGCAAGTACTTTCCACTTGGACACAATTCCGATTTGAATGAAGTTTAGGAAAGTTATTCGTGAATACTGTGGAGTTTAAGTTTTTAAGTAAGAATTTAAGTTTTCGAGCTCGAAGAGTATGTGCTACATTGGAGTAGTCCAAAACAACACGAAATTTTTGGACTTTTTTCAATTTTTTGGTTATCTCGAAACCGGCGAACTATAGCAAAAATGCTTTTACAGTAAGGTTACAATCTCTACAACTTTCACATTGTACACTTTTTCAAATTCCCAACTGTTTATGAGCAAAACAATCTCGTTTGTGGCGGTAGGTAAAATATCCTTTTCTTAGGAAATTGTATGAAGAAATATACATGTATTTTTATGGGATATGTTAAGTACAATTTCCCAATTTTGTATATTTCCTTTACTTGTGCTGTAAGACCTTACTTCCTGTTTAATTTTATTCATTAATTCCATGAAGGAGGGCTCCAAGTCATTTTATCGAGACGTGAATGTTCTGATTTCACAATAGAGATATGTTCAAGTCTTTCAAAAATTCCCAGAAAGTTGATTGTTGTCCCTAATCCCAAAACTCCCCCAGAACCTTCCATTGACCATATTCCCAGCGATACTCACCAGCGACGATGTTGGCACCCGTATTGGGTGTGGTCGCGTTCGCGGTCGCGGCGTCGTCCTTGGCGGGCTTGGACTCGGGCGATGGCGGCCCGGCCATGGCCGCCTGCTTCTTGGCTGCCGCGCCTTCCTCCATTTCTGTTGTTAGATAAGATAATATTGATTAATAACACTGGATACAAGTCAAAAACATTTTGCAGAGGACAAAAATCCATTAAATGAATCAATTTCACGTAGACTAAAACTTAATTCCAATATATCACAACATAGAATGAAATAATTGCAATGATATTAATGTCAATATATTAATGTTGGTACAACTGTCGTTGGAGAGATGAATGGATAATTTCATGGGATGCTAAGGTAGCGGACACAAGCTATAATTTATTGGAGAGTGCTGGACGACAAGGTAACAATGCGATTGAAAACAATCATTTCTGACTTCACTTTGTTTAAACGGTATATTGAGGGTGCATCGTGTGCACAACATGTTGAATTAGGTTATTTCTGAACAAAATATGACACGAAAACGTAAGGAGAAATAGAAATTAAAATCGGTTAAAACCGTAAAAGATACTCAACTGTGACATCACGGTTAAAGATTTTCAAAAACAAATTTTACTTTCTGATCATAAAGTTAAACGAGAACGATAAAAATAGATTCGCATTGGGTCCTCACCTACGAAATTGGGGTATTTTTTCGCAATTTCACATTTGCTCAAATGTACGTAACTTGTCAAAATTAATACTTGATTTCAAAAATACAGTATGTGTCGATGGTAGTAAATCACCAAAAATTGCAAAAAATACTTTTATCATGTTCTTATAAGGGTTTGAAAATACCCTTTTTCATTCGTCATCAGTTTTGGCTCTTTTTCTTTCTTGTAATTTTCTGACAAGGGTAGTTATCAAAATGAAGCAGAATGCACCAGTTAGCTTAATGTTGTCTGATTATACCTACAAAGTTTCATCGGAATCGGATCGGCTGTTAGAGCTCGTCTAATTTAAAATGACGCGCCCCACTATCGCATTAACGCACACAAGCAAGCTTAAAATATGGACTCAATACATATACAAACCCGTTGTAATTGGTCATTCAGTTGCCGGTGAGATTCAAACGTAGGATAACGCGTCGTTCATTGGCTCCCACACAGATGTGTGGAAATATTTGCACTCACACATCGAAATCAACTAAGTAGTGGGGCGCGTCATTTTAGACTAGACGATCTCTACCAGGAAACCGAAAAAATTGCTTGAATGAAAGTTCCAGTTACCATCGTTTTCGTCATACAAAACCTAAATTTCATAGGTAAGGACCTAATGAGGAGTTTTCCAGTAGGTATTGATAGTTGGTTTCAAAAAGCATCAATAGATGGCGCTCCTACAATTTTGGTAATCTTTTTATAATCTGTAAGATAGTGGCAGTGATTTAATGCAGCCAACTAATACTAAACTTAAAAATAAAATGTTTATTAATATAAACATAACTGTTAAAGGTTGGACGAAGTGTAAAAAGAAATATTTATAGAAGTTGGCACTATGTTCCGTTATTATTACAACCTCTAAAATGGTTGAAAACTATTGACAAATACAATATTATCCAATACAACGTAGCCAGTGTTTATATCCTGTTTGCTAAGAACCTATTTCAAGCGATTATCAATTACCAAAATTGTCGGGGTGCCATCTAGTGAGTAGTGAAGAATGCTTTAGATACCTATTGGAAAACTCCTAATTGGGTCGTGAGAGTTCCCCACTCACCCAGTTTCCTCCGCTTCTTGATCTGCGCGTGCGTGGCCGGCTGCTCCGTGATGTCGAGCAGCTTGATCCCCGGGCGGGCGGGCACGCGGCGCGGCGCGGCCGGCCCCGGCGGCACCGCCCCCGCCGCGGCCGCCGGGCCCGCCAGCCCCGCCAGCCCCGCCGACCGGGACAGCCCCCAGCGGGACGGGAGCCCTTTCAGGGGGGCTGGGGGGAAGGGGGAAGGACATGTTATGGACATGAGGTGTTTCCGTCTTAAACTAGTAACGGACATTCCGTTTCAAATCAATATGCTTGAACATTGTACAGGTTCACTGTACATGTATTACAATTTATGCGTGTCACTGTCCTCCGCCCGGCCGAACGCCCCAAACTGCATACTATGCATTGCCCCAAATTCATTGTTAACTAATTCTGTATGACAAATAAATCAGCATTTTAACCGCACTCGTGCAACTCGGTCTTATCATTTTATCATCCCCTGCAGATCGTTTTGCACTATATCATCTTATACTAGTGGTGGATTAACTCCATCAAACATATTATATACGTACAAACACACACAAGCTTTGCTTACTTTGGGGCTAGATGGCGCTGTCTTAATTTGTCCAAGCATACATACATATTTAATTAATGCACACACAGCGCCATATAGCCCCAAAGCAAGCAAAGCTTGTGTTATGGGTGTTAGATAACTGATAAACTACAAACATAGTTTTTTTTTAATACATGCTTATTATACATACTACACCCAGACCCGTAACAGACATTAATATTCATAATTTTAATTTCTGCTCGGCCGGGAATGGTGGATGTCATGTACGACAGTAACCGCTTAGAGCTCGTCTAATTTAAAATGACGCGCCCCACTATCGCATTAACGCACACAAGCAAGTTTAAAATATGGACGCAATACATATACAAATGCCGTTGTAATTGGTCATTCAGTTGCCGGTAAGATTCAAACGTAGCAGCACGCGTCGTTCATTGGCTCCCACAAAGATGAAGTGTCGTTATCAATATTTGCACTCACACATCGAAATCAACTAACTAAGTAGTGGGGCGCGTCATCTTAGACTAGACGAGCTCTACTATCAGATGAGCTGTCTGGTCGTTTATCGCTGCGTAGAATAGAATGAAATAAACAGCATCGTATCTCATACGACTGGACCTATTTCGATATGGTTTCCGTCTTTTGGTTCTCACCTTTGTTTCATTAAAATCGGTTCAGCAGTTTAAGAAATACTTGAGTGTAAAAAGTAAAATTTGTCGATTTTCCGACATCAGTCGGCTAGGTTTGACAAACTGCGTTAATGGACATCAGAATTGTCTTTATTGTATCTACATGTTTAAGAAGTCATTCTGTGACCGACTGTTTTAAAACAACCATCAGCCTCAGTGTCCTGATTGCTTCAATTCTGTACTTGTACAAATTAGCGTGTACTGGGTTTCCATAGCCATTAAAATGAATTTAATTAACACGACGAAATAAAAGTGAATAGCACTACTTATACAAACTTATTAAATAAAAATAAAATGAACGGATGTAATATACCTACGTCGCCATAAAATTTTAAAAATATCAATATTTAGTTTAATAATACCGATAACAACCGTATGTTGCTCTTTTTCAAGTCAGTATAAAAAGGGCATAGCAAATCTTGTAACAACTGGTTAAACGATTTGCTACAGTAACACAAAAACAATAATCGCATTCCTTGTAGAAAATAGCAAATTTAAATTATATGTTTATGGGTATTTAGGTACCTAATCTATACATAGTTTAAACACAGTCGCTGCCCACCGTCTGTCTCTATGTATCTATGTGCGCTTGGATCTTTTAAACTACGAAACGGATTTTAATACACACCGACAGAGTTCATTCTCACACCTTGGAGCCAAATTGGTGGCTAGCTGTGCGGTTCCAAAGGAACTTTCACAAGGGTAAAAAGGTTTTTTTACGGGGTCGGCAACGCGTGGGCGATACCCCTGGTATTGCAAACGTCCATAGGATGCGGTGGCTGCTGACCATCAGGCAGGGCATAAGATTGTTTGGCACCTTAGTGATATAAAACTCACTCGTGTCAGTCATCTTCCTAGGCATGCCGCGGCTTCGAACGGGCACCGTTGGCGCTTGGGCCTTCTTCTGATTGGCCGCCACCTCCGTCGCCTTGGCCAATAGCTCGCTACGTAGCGCCACTGACTTGGGCTTACGTTTCAGGGTGAAATGCTTCACTGGGTTCGCTTGCTGGCCAACCTGGGGATAGCAGATTTGGGAGTGAGATTTCAGGTTTAGTTCAGTCTCGTCCTTAATGTACAGTCCACAACAAAATATAAACATTGGCAAAACCGCATGTTACTGAGTCATAAAGAACAGGATCATGTCCAGACGAACACCAAATGTGAGTTTGAATGTTTGAATGACGGAATATATATTCAAACATGGATACTTTTAGTTTGATTGAAATTATAGATATCTAAAAATAGAAAATACTTTCGATATTACAAGGAAATTACTTCACTATACAGGGTGTTTCATAATACATGTATAAAGCCGAAAGGGTGTTAAAGTAGAGCTTTCAAAGAGTGCACTGGCGACTTCATTTTATCCGGACATTGAATTTTAATTTTAATAAAAAATATTAATTTTTAAAGATAAATAACCATATCGACTACGTTGAAGCGCAGCTCTATTTTAAGTTGATGATCATATAAAAAACAGGTTAACAACCTCGTGCGACCCCTATCGAAACAAAGCAACCTCCTCAAGCCTACTACCAGGAGCCTAATGCTGCGTACACACCGGGCGATGTGTGACGCGCACCCGTTTCGGCCAACGATTGTCCGTTGGCGTATGCCGGCCGGCAATCCGCAGTGCAGCGTGGCGGTAACATCAAACGGATAGAAGTAATCATCCAATCGCAGTTTGGGCGGATACCGAAGGCCAACAAACAAACGTGCAAATACGAGCCCGAATCGGTTCCCAAAACTCCCAAAGATCGTTTGCTTGACCACGAAATGCAAGTATTAGACCTTAGAAGTCCAAATAATTCGGCCGACAGCCCTTCGTTGGCGTACGTTGAGTGTGTACACACCATAAAGACGAGTAATAACCTCGTGCCATTCATATCAAAACAAACCAACCTCCTACATCTTACTACCAGGCGTCGAACTAAATGTTACCTACTTATCTACATGAATAGGCTCTACCAAATTAACTAGGAACTTGCCTACACTAATTATTTTCAATAGGTAGGTATGCTTAAATAGTCGGAGCGTCGGTGGCCTAAGGTTGCGGTATCCGACTCGTACACGAGAGGTACCGGGTTCGAATCCCACTGCCGCCATGTACCAATAACTCTTTTTTAAGTTGTGCACATTAGCTGAATACTAACCGATGCTTTGACGGTAAGGGAAATTATCGTGATGAAACTTACACATTCAGTTCAGACGACTGAATGTGTAAGGAACCATGATTAAATCTGGTCAGGTTCCCTTGGGAGCAGGGTTAGGAGCCAGGAATGTCAGATGGCAGTCGCTCCACTGCAATTAATTACCTAATCTGCCAAATCCTAGATCATGGACCATAGTCAAGGCGGACCACAGGCACGGAAAATAATTTTGTGGAGAGAAAATAATTTGTTACAGTGGAGCGACTACTATCTGACCTCCATGACCATGTTACCAGGGGAACCTGACTAGATTGGATCATGGTTACAATTTCAGTTGCCAGAATTTGCAGATTTCATCATGATGTTTCCCTCACCATAGGAGCATCGGTTAATTTCAACTAATGTACATAACACAGAAAATTGTCATTGGTACATTGCCACAGCGGGATTCGAACCCGGCACCTCTCTCGCTTACGAGTCGGATACTCAACCGCCCAGCCACCAACGTTCTTGACGTTGAAACATACTTAAGATAGCTACATAACTAAAACAGAATTCGTTCAATTGATAAATCGTTCTACACAGATAAGTAGATACTATGTCCTACTAAAATGGTTCACTCATCTAAGGACCTACGTAGCGTAGGGAACCACTTATGAGACTAGTTTTGTTGAAACAGATTACAGACAGGTTTTACTAAATACCTACATGTTTTCATGAACAGATAAAAGCGTTGTCTTTTCTGCCTATTTCCAGTCGGAAAAGAACCTCCTAACGTTACGATTAGGTACTAGCTAGGTAGCATATCTTAAAGTCTAGCTAGAACCTAGACCTTTAAAGCATGTAGGTACGTACCTTTTTAAAGTTATTTTATGGAAACAAACAACGTCAGGTGCCATACTTTCTTGCTTTCTTGTGGCTCGGATGACTGATAGGTATTAACTATCAAGTAAGCTTGCACTCGTATCGTAGCGTAGCTAGGTAGGTACACTCCATACACACAGATACACAACACTACGCAGGCTCTGGTTGCTATGCAATACGTAAGTAGGTAGGTACCATGGTGTATGGCCTACTGCTAGCTTGCATTCATGCACAGAATAATGATTATCACAATACATAAACGTTGAACGCTGAACACAGACAAGACTACGTTAATACCTGAAGCTATAAATCATTCGTTCACATCGTTAACACTCTTATCACAGTTATCTTCACAATAGGTACTTAGGTATCCTACAACTACAACGCAACAATCATTTCGGTCACGCGAAAAGCTAAAAACTGAATGAGAACCGTGGGTCAAACAACAAAATAAAGAACGGCCCGCCAAAGTATTCTATTTTTAGATTTTGTAGTTTTCAGTTTCTATTTTGATGTCAAAGGCGCCGCCACAGCTCCGGCGCCGACCTTGACCTTGATGGCACGTGCAAAAGGATTCCTACTTAGGGATCCGTGTTTTAGGGGTCTTACTTATTTCGCCTTTTATGTTCTCTCGTTTTATGTTCTCCTGGTAGTTGCACCATAATGTTAATTTTTTTTTATTTGATAAAGTGAGTCCAACTGTGGCCTTAATAATAATCCTTATGATGACGGTGATGGCCTACATTTGCTTATCACTTTTTTATCGGGTAGTTTGGTACAATGACAGTAACCTAGACAGTAATTTCTAAAATTGTGTTTGGGTCCGTGCTCCACCTAGGTGACCTAGGTTCTCCAATTGGGTGAAGCATGGGATATTTACAGGTATAGCTCCATCAACTAAGAATCATTTAGTTAATTTTAGTTGATGAGAAATGTTCGTGAAAACGATAGGTACGATTACCTACGCGACACTGAAACATGACTGACAGACATGACATGAGAAAGCAAACTCGTAAAAAGACAAAGATGTTACATTAATTAGAGTTTGCTACATTAATATGCTACAGTAATTTGAATAAGACTACTTTGCTATTAGTTAGGTGGTGGTGCACTTTCGTAAAAACTATGAGTGAACCTTTTGAATTAAAATCATAATTGATTACAATATTTTTTTGTACAGAACCCTCAAACCAAAATATACAAAACGGATAATTTAGACCTCCTTAATATTGCGCCTAGTACGTGGGGTGTCCATAAAATAAGCCAGTGCAAATACAGGCGTGACGCATTTCATCTTAGTCCTCACAGTGACAACGCATCTGCTGTTCTGCATTTTTGTTGCCTGCAACCTAAATGCTTAAATCGTACATATTTGTTTCTTAAGCGTTGTTGACACTAAAAACTAGTAACAGACGTTCCCCTTTTTCTGGAGCCAACCAACCGTTAGTTGCAGTTGATACTAATCCTTACGCAGGATAAAATAGTCGCATTTGAGTGCGGAATACGTGGTCGGACGTCCGACCAAGGACGGCATTCCCGCGCATCCGTATTAACCCAAAAGCTGCTTTATTTTGTACTTTGTAAGGATTAGTATCGACTGCAACTGATGATTGGTCGGCTTAAGGCAAATCGTAGCGTCTGTTACTAGTAAATTGACGACATGGTAAAACCGGGTCTCCTGACCGTACCTAGTACGTAAATAGTGTTGCTAGGTATTTTTTCAGCTTTTCAAATTAAATATTCACCTTCTTGGATTCATACATGAGTAGAATTTAATCATTACTATTAGATATGTACTGAAATGACGTCTTTCCTTATTTCGGAGCTGGCGGAAAAGTTCAACGAGAAATGCATAAACTTGTGCCAAGACTCACCACATGCATTCAACAGGATGTAGACTGAGTGAAAAAATAGACAATAAAGTATAACAACAATATCGTGTAGTTTTGCTGCACTTTCCAAAAATATTAAAATCTAGTGAATGTACTTTATGGACACCCTGTGATATCAGTATCCCGTGCATAGTCCACCTGCTTCAGTCATGACTGCCTAGTACAATAGAAGATATGGCGCAGACGCGAAATCAAGCTGTAACTTTTTTGCCTATTAATGTTTATTGTGTTTTCGCAATTAGTTTGAAGACTATGTACCTAGGTGCAACATTGTGTTGAAGGCAAAAAAAAAACAAATAAATTAAAGTAGAAACAGACATCGAAATGTCTTGTTTTTGTGCCGGACTGCTCACGAGCTGCTTGTAATAATAATTTTATTAACCAGCCACTTGAGGTATTGATCATAGTGATCTTTAGATTGAATTTTAAAACTCATATGAAACGGTAGGTAGAAAAGACTTAAAGGGACAAAACCTATATCCTATCTGTAACTGGTAAAATTGTATTATTCAGTTGATTGACCTGATTATGAACTTGAGTGACCTTTTACAACTGATTTCTAGAGATGCGGTCTTTCGTTTTTAAAATGTCGATTATCGACATTGAAAATGAAAAAGTTCGATAGTCATTTTCTCGGTAACTATTCCACGCACGAAAAAAAGAATTGTACCTATCGTTTTAATACGTTTAGCACTCCATCCAGTTCACGGCTTTATACATGTATTATGAAACACCCTGTATAGCTGGATAATTATTAAATAATTGCTTAATCGTGTCATGTCATCATGATGTCTCTATAAACTGTCAAAAAACAGGTTTGTATGTTTGTATGCAATACAATATGGTGAAGTTGTTAGCAAATGTACTCCTTATTCACAGTTTATATATAGTTGAAAAATATAAATAATGAATTTCCTTTATTCTCATAGGCTGACGGCAAGTCTTACTGCAATTTCTTTAATTAACATTGTTTCACAAATTTGTTTTATACCTAATCAATTTTCTTCCTTTGATTCTCTGCTTGACGTCAGAAATAGATAAGGTGGTGGTACCCATTCTGGCACACTTAAGGCTTGACAAGATTTAGTGAAAGAGTAATTAATGGCTTTTAATTATAATTATGTTTTAATCATTGGCATTTTAATTTTACCCTTGGCTTATGTCTACTTCCAAAACCCTAAGCAAAAAATGTTATTTATTGATTTGACGTTTTGGTAACTTATTTTAGCCTTTCAGACAAAATATTTAAATTTATTATTCCTAGCTGTTTCACCATGCTTTTATTTCAACCATGTAGGTTCCCTTGAATTAAAAAAAATCATCTTAGCATTAATGTTCCGGTTGTGCTCTCGTGCACGAGGGCCCGGGGTCTGTCTTAACCATGATCCGGGATTTGGTAGATCAGGTTATTACAGTGGAGCAACTGCCATCTCACCTCCATGACCCTGCTACCAGGAGAACCTGACCAGATTGAATCCCTTTGAATATAGACCATGAATTTTTAATGCTTTCATGAATTTTGTGAAATGGACTTTGGTCAACTTCTCTGTGTAATGAAATATTACACTTAAATAGTGATGTGCCTATTATAAATAATTACAATGTAAATATATTTTAAAGCAATTTTTTTTTAACTTTTTCCGTCAATGTCTCCATCTGCCATCAGCCCATTGGCTATAATCAGATTGATGCCGGTTTTGGGATTAAAGGGCGCACATCTGGCATGACGTGGCTACCCTTAATAAATACAATAAATAAATAAATAATTACAATGTATATAAATTTTATAGCAAAATATGAAGTTAATGTGGTCCCTTCAAGAAGTCTGTAAACGCCCAAGAGACTAATAGACTTCTGGAAGGAGCTGGGCTGGCTACAATAGCTGGCTCTCAGTCACGTATAAAGGACCGAATTTGAGTCCAAGTACGGAAATAGGAGCCCCAAACCTAAACCTAATGAAGTTAATGTTTTATTTTTATTTACATTTTAATTTTTAACATATTCGCAGATTTTGGGAATTGGTGTCTGGGACTTATTATCTATGGGGGACAGTTCGAAATACTGTTTCAGTCAAGTCTTGTCTGTCTGACAAAAATTAACTAAATATATCTTGGCATTTGTGTCACGGTCATGCTCTCGGTCCCAGGGTCCACATTAACCATGATCCAGGATTTGGCAGATCTGGTAATTACAGTCGAGCAACTGCCATCTGACTCCCGCGACCCTGCTACCAAGGTAAACTGACTAGATTGGATCACAGTACACATTTACTCGTCTGAATGTGCAGGTTTCATTACTATGTTTTTTCTTACCATAAGAGCATCAGTTAGTATTCAACTAATGTACATAACTCTGAAAAGAGTCATTGATACATGACCGAAGTGGCAACCACTCGGCCACTGATGCTCCATGTCTGACAAAGAATATTAGATTTCATTATTTATTTAGAGACCAAATTGTAAATTGAGGATGCAAACTCACCACAGACACTAAGGCATTCTTATTCAAATAGAGGCACTCAAGTGGTAGCAGTCCAAGCTCCGAATGTTTAGCTAGCGCTCTCCGGAGCTCTCCGATCATGTCACTAAATATTGGCCTTGTTTCGTCAAACTCTGCTATCTCCGTATTGAGGGTGCCTTGTGACGGGAATGTTTTAAGGACCTCCGCGAGCATTGCAACCCAAAGGTCCGAGTCCACTGCTGCAACCTCAATGATCTCCTCCAACTCATTCTTCCACTGAAAAATTGATTATAAAAGTGAAATTAATTTATAGGAACATAACTTGCCGAATTGCGGTCACAGTATATGGAGAGGGGAACTTCCAAACCACATTTTTGAAATGTTAATCCCGAAAACTTTACTATTTACAGGTCTTTTTTGAAAATATACATTTTTGTAACTGAATAGGTTATAATTTTAATTTGATTATGTTGGACCAAAAGTACATTAGATAACGAATTATTGACTACAGAATAAGTATATTAATGCTTTTAGACATTCAGTGAATATTTCCTATCTTGCCAAATCCTCAAATTCAACTAAATAAACCACATTTTATGATACAAAGTTTATCGTTCCTGTAGAAAGAAACCGCAAGATTCCGTATAGCTGCTCTTTATCCTATCATTGATAACATACTTATTGAGAAAAAGTGCTGCAATTTCTCAATAAATTGAAAAAAATTAACATGTAAATTTTATATGACAACAAATAGAATCACAATATACACATAGTTCTGGTATCTCTTTCCTACTCAATGAAATGGGTAAGAAAGAAGGAGACAAACAACACAATACAGTTACGCAAAACCATAGAACATCAAAGAGAAAAGTTACCTCTTCAACACTTCTGCGCGGGATATGAAAGAAACTTAGCAATAATTTCAATTTCACTTGTGTTTGCAAATCTGGAAAACAGTCCTTAATATTTTTCAGCACTTCAGCATTTAACTGTGTACAAATAGAGCCAGTTGTCCAAGAATCGTTCGATGTTCCGAGTTTATTGTGGAGCCACAAAGATGTGTCACTATCCCGAACGTTCGCCATCTTGCAACTGAAATAGTGACTGACGTCCACAACAAGTTGTCTTCGAAGTTGTAAAATCGATTCAATAATTTTTGATAACGATAATCGAAATCGAAATATAAGTAATTTATATGTTTTATTTGTCTAGGTTTTGTTCCTTACTTAAAAGTATCTTGTGTTAAATTCATTCATCAATTACATATAACGTATTTTAATCACGATAAAAAAACTGCCTTTTTTATTGATCAATCACCTGTTGAGCCACTTTGGGGCAGCACTACAATTTCTGTAGTCTATAGATTTAGGGTTACCACAACATTAAAATGTATTTCTACCAACCACGCATAATTATTTGGCGTCTTACTCTATCGTCTCTATGTGCCTCCTCTATCAGCTCTATCGCCCGCCACATTGTTTCTGTGACGCGAAATTTTGAAACACAAAATGTTTTATTGATCAAACGGAACCATACCAACCAATTCTGAAAAACAAAGTTAACTAAATTATATCTAATTTAAAACTGTTTCACATTTATTTTTAAATGTCGGACTTATACTCAAACTCGACATCATCCACGCCAATAAATATTTACGAGGAGGATATAAATGAAAATACAGCGTTGAATTTATCATGCAGGGATTTGAACGAATTTCCCGAAATAGACCTAAAAAGCGACTGGCTTTGCGTGAGTCTCATTTTTTAATTTATTTATGGACGATCTACCTGTATTAGAGGGAGGCAAGTAGGTCACCTGATGGAAATGATCACCGCCACCAAGAATTCACAACAAGAGATAGCTATAGGTTCCTAGAAACCGCTGCGCTAAGGTCATCAAGGCCAACGCTAAAGAGGTGTCTTAGGTCGTAGTAAGTACGCAGAATTCCTTCCATTCTTGAAAACGTACTTACGGTAGTAGCTGCCTGCCACTTATCTAGGTGATACGGACAATTAACACCGCCACACCGCTACAAATTAGTTTGTGGCGGTGTGGTGGAACTCGGCAGCTGATACTAGCCCAAATAACACCCCAGAACACTTCTTAACAATTACATTAAAATTTGTTTTAAGTAATCGGTTCATGAGGGCTGACTATAATAGAAGTTTTGATTCGATGTTACTTTACTATCGCGTTTGCGTATACGTAGAAATGAGGAGTTCTCCAGTAGTTATTGATAGTTGGTTTCAAAAAGTATCAATAGATTGCGCTCCTACAATTTTGGTAATCTTTTTATAATCTGTATGATGGTGGCAGTGATTTCATGCCGCCAACTAATACTAAACTTAAAAATAAAATGTTTATTAAGTTAAATTTAACTGTTAAAGGTTTAACGGAGTGTAATAAGAAATATTTATAGAAGTTGGCACTATGTTCCATTATTCTTACCACCTCTAAAATGGTTGAAAACTATTGACAAATACAATATTATCCAAAACACGTACCCAGTGTTTATATCCTGTTTGCTAAGAACCTATTTCAAGCGACTATCAATTACCAAAATTGTCGGGGCGCCATCTAGTGAGTGCTTAGGAATGCTTTAGATACCTATTAGAAAACTGCTTATTAATATGAAGAAAAAACTTCGTTAGATGGCGCTATAATATAATTTCCACGTCAATTGACGTCAACGCTAACGCGATAGTAAAGTAAAACTAAAGCAAAACTTACACTCAGCCCTCTGTTCTTTAGAAATGTACTAGTTGGCCCGGTTCGACTTCTTTCGCGTGTTATCCTACTCTACCATACACCTAGCCTACCCTACCCTATCTTTTTTCCTTCTATGTAAACCACGTCTGCACTACACCCAACAGAACAAAATGATTCAAACCTTTCTTGAGTTTAAGCGAAACTACCGTGCAGCAAATTATTTTTTATAAATAGGTATGGGTAGGTATACAGGCCTCCTCTAAGGTGGACCGCGACCTATACCTAGTCTAATTTTTTTAACTATAAAGTATAGCTAGTGTCAAATAAGAAGAGACTTGGCGGGTTACGTGGTTCGACTTGCGCTGCGTACGATTACCTGCGCGAAATCCCCACCACTGCCATTTGACAAATCTCTTCTTTCGTGACGCGGGTTATAGTTCGCCTTTCTTATTGGTTACAAGCCGACGTTCTCATCAACCACCAATTAATCCACCCCGTGAAAGCCGCCTTAGCGTACCTAATTTAAATGAACCAATGAGCATGTCGTATTCAGCATCAGTACTTTACACATAGAGTTAAAAAAATAGAGTATATTGAAGATGGCTGGTAGGTACTAGCTGAATGCGGATGACACAAAACCGGCCTTTGTGGAGATCTCTGAGGAACGCATGCCCAGCAGTAGGCATGTTTCGGCGGATATTATTAAAGAATAGCTAGCTGAATTTGTGCACCGTGTGCATGTGTAGGTATAGTGGCACACCTTCGCCTGAGATAGATTCGTTCACATTCGCTATCTCATCTCACCATCGAAAGAGTATTGGTTTTGTCAGAGGCTTTCGAGGGTATTAGTAGTATTTTTTGATAGTTAGGATAGTCTGGCACTAACTGGGCGTGCATGACATGACAATCATGACGGATTTCCCCACCTACAAAAAACCATTGATGGGTAGGTACTCAATTTGCATATGTAAATTTTCAGGCAATTTATCTCGAGAACAACAACTTGACGACACTGCCAGAGGATTTCTTCTCTTCGTTCCCTAACCTCATGTATTTAGACTTGAGACAGAATCGTCTCACTGATCTCCCTAAGAATATTCAAAACCACGTCTGTTTAACGCATTTGCTGCTACAAAACAACTGTTTAACATCATTGCCCGACGAGCTGGGCACCGTGTGTAACTTGAAAGTCTTACAACTGAACGGGAACCCGTTAATGTATCCGCCCCGTGAGGTTATCAAGGAAGGCACTGCTGCAGTTGTAAAGTTTCTTCACGATAAGTATGTTGATAGCATTTTCGTGGCGCCTAGCAGTCATGACAATGTTAGCGTCCGGTCTAGTGAGTTGGGGCTAGTGGACGAAAAGATGAGTTACAACTCAGTTTTACATTCGGCGTGGAGGAAGCCTGGCATGGCTGTGAAGTTCAACGAGAAAGGTTCTGACGACGATGTTACCGAAAGAGGCAACGAGAGGTGCCCTAGACTAGAAAGAAGTAAGCGCAGAGTTATACCGTCGTATTACCAGAGCGCCAGATATTTGAAACCACTTTACGCGGACGACTGCATGTCAACAGAAGAAAAGGTGAAAGAAAACTTTAAGAAAGATATGATGATGGCGAAACACAAGCAGATGGTGGCAAAAAGGGAAAGGATATTACAAGAGCGAAAGTAAGATTTACGTTAACACTTGTGGCTTTTATAATTTTGTCTAGACCATCAACGATAGGTATCTAAAGAAAAGGATATATCAGTTCAAGTAATGTACCTACAGTAAGAGCGACTGCCTTAGCTTTTTAGGTATGACTTCCGAGACCCTATAAACTGGAAAACCTGATCAGAGGGCCTATCGGCTATCTCAGTGGACAACTGAATTTGACATAAAAAAATCTGACACTATAATTTGGTAGACGCTATTGCCAGTTTTCAACGTAGATGACGTGGTGTAGAATTATCTAGTGTCAAATACAGTTGTCAACTGAGTTAGCCAATAGCCCCGCAGATTGGATCATGGTTATCTACTTATTCACTCACCTGAATGTGCTGGTTTCTTCACGGTGATTTCCCTCACCGTAGCATAGGTTAGTGTTCAACTTAATATACATAAGTACTCTATATATTAAGTTGAACACTAGTAATATATTCAGAAATAGTGATTGATCTAGGGCGGTACTAGGGATCGAACTTTATACGTATCGCTTACGAGTCGGGCCCCCTAGCCATCAGGTCACCGACGCTTACGATTCTCGGCAATGACGCCATCGCGACTCAATAGCACCATTTTGAAATTGCGAAAATCATCTGTGAGCACACACTTTTATAGAACCTTATTTTTTTAATGGTAGATTTTCCGAGAGCTGATAAAAAGAAAAAAGAGTTCTAATAATTGACACAGATGGCGTTGATTAGACACAATTCTCAGATATTCATCAAAATTACCGTTAGATGTATAAAAATGTACACGATTTCTTCGCAGAAAAGGTACTAAAACTAAGTATCTTTTCACGAAACACCTTTCCGCGTAACTTCGGTTACCAAATTTAATAATTGAGAATGTTAACTAAGCAACGCCATCAAGTGAGGCACGGCCGACTACACTTTTTACTTTTTCTTACTTATTGTAGCTGTCTGAAAATCCTCCGTTACCTCCAATAATACCAGGAACACAGAGCAGATGCGCAGTTGGCGACAGCGGTACCGGTACACGGCGGGCTTTCGAGACCCGCGGATCAAGCTCGACCCAGCCACGTTCCCTTACGACACCAGCCCAGAATACATGACGTTCCTCACGCGCGAGGATATTGAGAAGGATCTGCCTGATAAGTATAGGTGAGTTTAGTGCTGTAGGTAGGTACAATCTAAACTCTTTCAATGTTCTATCGTCTGCCTCGTCACTTAGGTACCTACCATCAGGTATGATTGCGGACAAATGCTAGTCTAACAAAATATGCAGCTTTTTGACGATCTGTCTGAGTAGCACCGTGGCTACTATATGGTATGTAGCTCTGGAACGGATAAAAACTGTGGTTTGACTGGTTTTCCATATCAGGCTAACTTTAGGACTTCATCTCGCACGCTCCATTTGCGGCGCAATTCACGAGCGAGCATAACGGCAAGTCATAAGCAATGGCCATTAGAAAACTTGCTTGATGATTTTCAATCACTGTTGTGGATATTACGGTATTACGGTACTTTGTACCTATGTTTAAGTTCACGGCACCTACAACAGGTAATCATCAACCTATAATAGTCCACTGTCGAGCTTTTAACCTTATCCACATTAGTGTAGGAAGAGAGAAGGTAATGATCAGCCTCTATGACATCTGTGACCTTCATCTTATTTCTTCTGAAAGCACATTTCAAGGTCTACGTACTCACTGTCAAACTAGCCGCACACTCGTTTAACAGCTCATCATCATCAGCCCATATTAAACCTAAGTCGCGGACCAGAAATAATAAATAATAATAATCATCTTGGCGTTAATGTCCCGGTTGTGCTCCCGCGCACGAGGGCCTGGGGTCCGCCGTGACCATGATCCAGGATTTGGCAGGTCAGGTAATTACAGTGGAGCGACTGCCATCTGACCTCCATGACCCTGCTACCAGGGGAACCTGACCTGCGGGGCTATTGGCTAACTCAGTTGACAACTGTTATGACACTAGATAATTCTACACCACGTCATCTACGTTGAAAACTGGCAATAGCATCTACCAAATTAGCGTAGTGTCAGATTTTTTTATGTCAAATTCAGTTGTCCACTGAGATAGCCGATAGGCCCTCAGATTGGATCATGGTTACACATCCAGTCGCCTAAATGTGCAGGTTTCATCACGATGTTTTCCCTCACCGTAAGAGCATCGGTTAGTATTTAACTAATGTACATAACTCAGAAAACAGTTATTGGTACATGGCCGGAGCGGGATTCGAACCCGGGACCTCTGGCATACGAGTCAGATACTCTAACCGCTCGCATTTGTACACTGACCAACAGGTTCGCAGGCAGGACTGATTGGTACTTATGTTTTATGAGCAATAATGTGTTCATCTATCTATCTATATATATATATTTACGCGGAAGCAACAGCCATGTAGGTAGTAACAGGTCGCTGTACGAATTTCGTTCTGGTCCGCGAGTTAACTAAGTTTAGTTCACTGCAGGACACAGGATACCCCCATGAGCACCAATGCACCCTATCCTCGGCTTGCTGCATCCAGCGGTCCGGCTTTGCCTGGCACTGCCGGGCAGGGTCCGGTCGTGACTGGCGCGGGGTGGGTTTGCTACTGCCATGGGGCGGCCAGCGTGTCACTGTGTGCTTCCTTCCTACTTTCCTACCTCCCTCCTTTTTGACGATTGAAAGAGATATTTAATGTCCTTTTCAATAAATAAATATTGAATTTGAATCAGTACCCTTTCGCAAATCGTCACTCCACCTGGCCGGAAGGCGTCCCTACGCTTGCGGCACCACCTGCTACTTACAAAAAACAAATCGACGTCCCCAGGAAGCACCTGTACCGTCGCAGCAAGCCCACGGCGCCGCGGCAGGGCGCCGCCAACGTGCACCTGGCGATGCGCATCAAGCAGCTGTTCCAGAACCTCGAGGATATGGACACCACAAGGCAGCGCCTGACGCCGCGATCCGAGCAACAGGCGCTCTTGAACGAGATACAGAAGGTGAGGTCTATCAGGGGCCCTGTTTTTGAAACCACTCGCATTTGTCAGGTGGAAGGACTGTCAAGCCAGAGGAGTCCTGCATTTTATCAGGTGGTAAGACTCTGTCTTGAGGAGTCCGCCTGGGTGACAACCACCGCCTTATCTATTTCTGCCGCCAAGCTGCTTGCATTGCTGTTCCGGTTTGAAGAATAAGGTAGTCAGCGCAATTACAGGCATGAGGCATTTCATCTTAGTCCTCACAGTGACAACGCACCTGCAGTTCTGCATTTTTGTTGCCTGCAACCTAAATGCAGACAACAGATGCAGATGTTATGGGCGACAGTTACCGCTTATCATCGGGTGGGGCTGTCTGCTCGTATGTCACTGAGTAGTATAAAAAACTTTTCTATCTCTAGCAACTTACCACGAGTAACTTACGCTCGCGTGGATGCGAACGATTAAAAAACATGACACTGGAGCAGAGCCGCTATTGGGAATTGGGCTTTTTGGGAGTTGGGTCTTTTTGGGATTGGGATATTTCTGGAAATTTTGTATGAGATGTGTGGTGATAGTCAGAGCAACGACGCTATTGGCAATTGGGCTTTTTGGGAATTGCTGTTTTAGGATTTGGATTTTCTGAAAATTAAGTAGGTATCAGTTACAGAAGGTGTGGTGATGGTCAAAGCAACGACGCTATTGGGAATTGGGCTTTTTGGGATTTGGGTTGTTTTTCTTTCGTCGCGTAAACAAAAATTGACGACAATATAGTTTGTTTAAAGTTTACGTGATGACACGACCCCCGCTCCCGAACATTGATGCGCTTTATCTTTCTAATTGTTTATATGATAAAGCAAAAAATAGGTACGTTACTTACGTAAAAAATATCATTACCAAATAGAATGTTAATAGACTACACTAGTCATCGCACCTAATCCTAATGATGACATTTTATTTTCAGATATCCGAAATAAAGAAGAAACTGAATGAACTCTCTATTACCAATCAGCAAGCCGTATGAATGAATTAATTTATTAGTTCTATTTATGTTTCTTTTTAAAATAAAATACTAAAACTTATTTGTATGATTTATTTATATTTTCATCTTCGTACAATATTCGGCCGGTACTATAAAATTATAGAGTACCTAGTAATGCATTACAAATCTGGTTTTGAATCTCGAATGAGCACAAAAAACTGCATAATATATTTATTTTATATGCCAGCAGATTTACATTTAAATATAAAAAAAGGATGTTCCTAAAGTGGGTTTTAATCAGTGCCAAAAGAAGCTCCTGACGAGGTGTTTCTTCTGACGTTCCCTAACTTCCCCAACAGTAACCACCAGACTGTACTACACTGTTAAAAATAGACTACAGGATGCGTTTATACATTATTTTACATGTAATTAACTGCTGTTCAACTGTGAAATTAACTAATAATAAATAAATTAATAAATCCGAGGCTTCTGTAATACCACTTTTTCCTTATTGTTTACAGTAATTTATTTATTTAAACTTCATGCACTGTTACGTACAATGGCGGACTTAAAGCTTCATAGCTTTCTCTACCAGTCAACCGGAGAGTTGATAGTATGCAAAAATACCGGGCCGTTTTTGTGCAGTATTTGTGCTCATTTAATAGAATAGACTACAAATTCTGAAAATAAAGCGCTAGAAATACAGACACGTAATCAATGCACGATACATTGCGTGTAGAATGCATTGATTCTACGTTACGATGGTAAAGATAATTTGATTTAAAACTAGGTACTACAAATTCAATAAATATTTTGACATCTCAAAGGAACCATTTAAAAATCGTATGGTACTGTCAATAGTTGTAACGATGACACCTATTTTGGGTGGAGCCGACCAACCGTCAGTTGATACTAATCCTTACGTAGATTAAATGAAAGTCACTTTTAGGTGCGTGGGACGTGATCAGACGTCCGACCAAGCACGGCTCGCCTGCGCATCCTAATTAAACGAAAAGCGACTTTATTTTGTACACAGTAAGGGTTAGTATCAACTGGAACTGACGGTTGGTCGGCTCCAGCCAAATCGGAGCGTCTGTTACTAGTGTACCTCTGCACGAACTTGACTTAGCATTTCCTGGAATTGTGCTATTCTTATCATATAAATGCCAAATGATTATTTTAAATATTGACAATACCACACGTAACTTAACATAGAGACAATGTGTCTTATTGGTCAAATAAAATGTGTTTTAAAATAATAATATCGTTCATATAAAAGCTCTTAATAGCTAGTGAATTATTTTTATGGTAAATGCGTTCTTGTGCATTGTGATTTTGTTAAATCTTAATACTATAGAGACAGGACCACGTTCTATGTCGATTTCTCTAATAACAAGAGAAATGCGAGATAGAACAGTAATCCAAATTTAATTTAATTTTATTTTATTTAGTCTAGTACAATCTTCACTAAATACATTACTATAGGGTATTAATTTACTACGAAATAGGCATTCCGCACAACTGAAGCTATAATAAAACATGTTTGTATAGAATATTATCAAAACATACCTTAATAATGAAGGCCCTTTCACATGAGACCAATAACTGGGCCAGTCCAGTCAGAACAATGCTTTGGCATGCCAGTCCAATGAGCGTATTTCCACAAAGCTTTTAAAAAACAAATTAGTTCAAAATATATCTATAGATGGCGCTAACAAATAGTACCTGTCAAAATATGTTTACAATAGATCGTTTAGTAGGAAGCAGCCATTTAAATAAAAAATGTATTGAATATCTGTCACTGTCTGCCTGTGCTGCGCTGTGGTGTATTGTTATGCTAGATTTCGCTTGCTTTTAGTTCTTATCAACAATTTAGGGATTTTGGTAAACACTTTTAAATTGTTTTATCTTAGCAGATATCCATCATGACTTAAAATACTACCGCAGATAAAATAAACGTTTTTAATTTTGAAAATGACAGTTATTATTAATGAGCGCCGTCTATCGTCGATTTTAAGAAAACGCCCTAGAAAATCGTTCATTGGTGCAAGCCAATGTATTGTTCTTACTGGACTGGCCCCGCTATTGCCTCCGTGTGAAAGGGCCTTCAGCCTATATGCAATGCTAAAATAAACCTATGAGCCAAATCTTTCAAATGAATATTGTTACTTTTCAATAGCTGGCGCCACTGAGCTATAGCATTTCTAACATTTTTAAATGCTTACTTCTGCACATTTTAGCATTCCACAGGACACACCACTGTCATGTCTGAAATCATAATATTTCAGAACAATACTTTCCAGGAAAATAAAAAGTCTCCGATACATATAAAAATAAATACTTCCCAATCATAAGGCAGCCCTACCGACTATCCCTATGTTTCATTTTAGATCTGTGTACTCTTGCTAGCCGTAGACGTTCAATAAACATTACCGAATTTAAAATGAAGAGTCAATACTGTGATAGGAAACCGCCACGGGTTATATAAAAGTGAATACTAGTAAGTGCTTGTCACTGTCAAATAAAGTCGTTTTATTGGCTATGCTTTGAGCGTTTGTTTCTGACCAATATCATTAAGTATAAAAGACCAGTAGACTAATTAGATAGATAGATTAACACTTTAGATAACCCTGTGGCCAACAATTATCTGAAAACGATTGAAATTGTTACTTTTGCGATTCCGTGTTATCGATTTCATTGGTTAAATTGCTAACAAAGTTTCATTGCAATAAAAACTATTGAAGCGATCATACGTAATCGCAAAAGTAACAATATAAATAATTGAAATCAGAGAATTGTTGGCAGAGTTATCTGATTAGCCTACTGACGTTACAGATTCCTTGTTTTTCTATTCCTGTTTCTGGTCAATCGAACAACTCCATGACACAATATTTTGATTTATAATTCGATTCAGTAAAATGACAATTAAAAACGACCGCAGATAAATATTTACTAACAAGGAAATTATGACTTCTTAGATCTTGACAACTATAGTTTGATTAAGAGCCTGTGGTAATAATACTTGACGGTTTTCGGTAAGAGGTCCCGCGGGAGACAAAAGCGATGGCTTTTTTATGTTTTTTTTTTTATGGTAAGCAGTTACCGCAGCTTGCAATACCAGGGCCATGAATCCCGATTGACATCGCCGAGTCGGATATGAGAGCCAACAATTTACAAGACCGAAAAGCGAAAAGTAGAAGAAATAGCAGGAAAGCGCTCAGATTACGATGTGGAATAACTAATACAAAACTGACAGTTCTAATTGTCATTTTTCTGACCAGAATTGATATTAACATGACATGCTTTCGCATGACATTTGTTTCCAATCCAATACCAATCCTTCCTTGCTCAGTCTTTTCACCTTACTAATATTTGACTAGGCATCACGTCCATTTAAAAAAATACACGAGCTCGTTACTTACATTAGCACAGAAGGGGGAATTGAGTAAAAAGCACCGTCTTAGCAAACCTGTTGTACCTGTTACTTGAACACCTCTAAAACAATGTTACAACATAGAGGTACACCTCTAACCTGTACCTGTACCTGCACAGACGAAACAGTCTGAAAAAATACCCACTTGTGATCCGTTTATATTATAGATTAAAACACTTTTATACACTAGTTACACTAAATATATTATAATTATAAACTGTTAATTAATTGCGACCGGTTTCGGACATCATCTTCTGGCAATGTTTACATTTTTTCATTTTACATAAAATGTATAATACTGAAAATATTAGATTTGTAAAATGTAGTTTATATATGTATTTAGTGGAACTAGTGTATAAAAGTTCCATCATGTTAACACAAACTGTCAACTACTCCGTTTATATAGCTTACAAATGCATCGAATAGCAGTAATAACGGAGACGAGAGACGACAAACGGACCACATAAAATTTTCGAAAAAAAAAACGATTGCCAAGGCGCTTGGATTATAGTCCGCGTTATAGTGACAGAAGAATGAAATAATTATTTATTTGACATGGATTTCGATTACGGGGATTTTTATCCTTCTAGAACGAAGACGCTTGTCTGCGCAGGCCTTTACATTGTGGTGGTTTATGTCTATATATATTTTTTAAATTACACTTTTATTTTCTTCATATTATAATTATGAGTCGCATAATGAAATAGCTTTAGACGTGAAACTGCCAGAACATAAATTAATTTCGGATAATATATCTAAAAATATGATATAATTTTCACTTTAAAAAAATAAAAGCCTTCCTTGCTGACACACAGTCATAGTTGACTTCTATTTTATTTAAAAACTCTAAATTGTCTGTAAATTTATCGAGAATACAAATTAAAATATCTGTGAAGGGATTCCCACACTTGGGACTTTGACAGTACACAAATATGCCTATTCATGGTTTTATTTACATTATAGAAATACCTACTTAATTATCATACTTTAATATCGATTAAGGGCGATATTATGTAGGAATTAGAGTTTTCACCATTGAGAAAATCCAACTTTTTTCTATTTATGTCGAAAATCAAAAAAGCACATAGGCACACAGTATAAAAAAATACATTTTTTTTTAAATCACTATAATAGCTAACCAATTTCAAAATGTCAGTCATAGTCATCATATCAGAGTAGAAAGAAAATACACATTTGCTTTCATAAACTATTGGCTCACATTTCAAATCACCCTTAACCTTTTCATAAAAAAACTGTGGATTCCGTACGCAATGGCTAAACGAAATTTGATTAACATACTATGCAATGGATGTACGACGTAAGCTTTCACATGTTTCATACTCTATCTGTAAAACATTTGAGTATTGATCCATATAGGAGCCATTTCCGTAATTTTAATACTATTTCGAGTTGTTTCCCGCGTTGCGTAATCCTACCCCGGGTTGTCCCAATTGACCCCACGTAGTCTCAAGGCGCCCCGATCAAGTCTCAATGCTGCCAGGTTTGAAAAACAAAGGTATTCAAAAAGTCGTCTCAAAAGATCACTGTATCAAAACCTCCAGCTCAGCAGTAATAGTAGAAATAAAATGAAATCATGTACAAATAATTTTAAAAGTGTTTGAGCCACCAATGCAAAATCAGTGAGGATACTTGTTTACCTAACACTGGTAGACAATCATCATGATAATCATGATAGCAGATCCATGATAACCACCGGAAAACGATTACCTACATAAAAAATCAACATCGGTTTTTCTACACATTCAGCGAAGTCAGCAAAATCTTTAGAAATTTCTTACATTTGGACAACAAAACTATTCACAAAATCATATTGACTCAATTATTTCACATAGTTTTACGACCTCTGCCACCTCATTCCACATCATTTGAGCTCCAGAATTCTGTAGTAGAAAACACTTGTCCTGTACCTTGAGACCACCGTCGCATCTGCCCCACGCCGCAGTCCCATCTTACCCCACATCCACGCGATGGCGTTTCGATCGCCTCTGCCGCCGGTTCTTCCTCTTCGCGTAAGGGTGGGGCAGATGGGACAGATGGTAGGGCGCATGGGGCGTAAGGGCCAGTCGGCTGGGGCGGTTCAGGGGTCGCTAGAAGGCGCGGGCTAAAAAGGCCCGGGTGTCCGTACGATGGACCTCCACGAAGCCTAGTTTGGTGTAGAACTGGTGCTGATTCTGGTCGGACGCCGCGATGCAGACGTGCACGCCTGGGACGCCTGACGGGGAGAATTTAATATAAATAAATAATAATAAACAAATATGCTTGGAAAATTCAAACAGCGCCATCTAGCCCCAAAGTCAGCAAAGCTTGTGTTGTGGTTGCTAGAGAATTGATAAACTACTTATTGGATATTGAACTCGACACCTTTGCGTGGCAGATCGGCATGTTAATCAACTGAATCACTCAGGTCGTCAATTTCGTCGGTTTGACGACCTGAGTTGTTCAATGGTCTGCCACGCAAGAGGTCCCGGGTTCGATTCCCGGCCGCGCAGAAATTGAAATGATGAATTTTAATTTCTGTTACGGGTCTGGGTGTTCTATGTATAATAAGTATGTATTTAAAAAAGTATATAAGTAGTATATCAATTAGCTAGCATAGTACAAGCTGTGCTTAGTTTGGGGCTAGATGGCGCTGTGTGAATTTATACACGAATATTTTTTTATTTATAATTAAGTTGTGGTGGACGCTTTATGGATCCATAAGCTACCTTAGCGGTAACATGAATAGTCTGGTCTTTTTACGGCGTGATAAACGTTTGGGGTAGAGTTACTGCCATACCATCAGACTTAAAATAAACATTTTTATAACATGACATCAGCCAGAGCCAGTCCCAACGGTGGACACGAGGCCGAGAGGTCACTACGAGCTCCTATGAAGGATACAAAATACAAAAATACAAATACTTTATTAGTAACAGAGTTACACGTCAAAGTGGCAAGTTGGTACCTAGGAAGTATATTTATTTATTTGAAAACTTTATTGCACAAATTACAGCAATTGGCGGACTTAAAGCCATTGAGGCTTTGTCTAACAGTCAACCAGCAGACCATGCAGAGATTTATAAGAAACACATTACAATTCATTGTAATTTACAATGATACACTTACCATGTGCTCTCAAAGCAGCCAGCAAGCAAGCGAGAAGTCTCGCGGGCGCCAGGCGGTCGCGCTTCGGCGAGGCCCGCGCCGACACCACTGCCGGGTAGAGTTCCAATGCGGCGGCCGGGAGGGACTCCGCCTCCATCGCCGACTCCCACCGGTGGAAGTCATTAATGTACTCCTGGGGGGGTGAACGCGAGAATAAGGAAGTTTCCAAAACTTTTTTTCAACAAGATATAAAAATATGAGTAAAATAAAATTTAATGAAACAAGACGGTGAATTATTTTTATAAATATTTCAAAAACAAAACGTTATGAAACTTTAAAGTTGCGATTTCAAGAATAATTTCGTTAGGACCGCGAATTCGTGTGTGACGTCACCAGCACGGCTATCACAAGTGTGTCCGCGACACAGCTCGCGCCGCGAGAAAGTGTTTGTTTCCTTCTCTCAATACTATGATGAAAGAGATAGCACTATCTATGTCGCGCCGTTTATCGCTTATTGAGCACGAGAGCAACTTGTACTAGCCATACTGGCCCGTAGCCTGGCTGCCGCTATGCGCTACCCTTATTTTCGTATTCATAACTTGACAGAATGAAATTTTTAGGGAGTATGTGTTACTATATTCGCTTTAACAACAAATAATAATAAAAATAATAAAGTTAAAAATAAAGGGGGTCTCCATACATCAAAAGTAATTTGAAGGCGTATTCAGAAGTACATAATATACGTTTATAATTTATGCTCTATTACATCAATGGTACAACTTTCAAGCATTAATCTTTGGGAGAGCGGCACTGGTATAGTGGCAGCGTACTTGTGAGACCGATAACGAAGGTTAAGCAATGCTCGCCATGTCCGGGAACTGGATGTCCGTCGCTGCGGCCGGGGCCGGGGCCGGGCATACGCTACCTTGGCCTCGTCCGTGAGGTCGGTCCGGGCGAGCAACGCGGCGGGGTACTTCCCCTGCATGGCGGGCGCCCAGGCCGCGGCCGCGCGTCTCCGCAGCGCCCGCGCGTTGAGGGCGCCGCACGCGCAGCCCGCGAGACGCACGGGGCCGCACAGGGAGCCGGGGTCCGCGTCTGAGAACAGACGGTGACACGGTGATGTTATATTTATTTATATATGATCAAACGAACTTTGCGAAGTTCGATCGATATTATATGAGTCGCTTCATTCTTCAGATATAAGATAATTCACAACGTAGTCCCTTTAGCCTACAAGGTAGCTTCGCACGTTTATTTAAAGTAAAATCGATTTGTTTTCAATCGATCATTTTTTTCGATCCTACGTATCGATACAGCCAGCCGCCATTTTTACGTCATTCTTTTTAGAGATACTATGCGAAACTTCCCCACGCCTGGGAATATGGGCGGGCGGGTGTTATATCTTCGAATGAAGCGACTCATATAATATCGATCGAACTTCGCAAAGTTCGTTTGATCATATATTATATTTCATCGCTTCATTCTTCAGATATAAGATAATTCACAACGTAGATGTTTGGAGAGGGAAGTTTTGCAAATTTTAAACAAAATATTAATTATTCATACATTTTAAACAATGTATTAATTATACGGTATCAACCGTAAATGAAACATATTACATAATGGACACTGTGGTTAATACATTATTAAGTAAGCAAACGGGTTTAACAAATCGGCCGACACCAGCGATCGGCCTGATATAATATCTGGCGAAAACGCGATGTGCTGGTCCGTGCGGCCAGCGCATTGCGGGCCCCGCCGCGGAGACGCCGCCGCCCCAGCGCCGGACACCGCACGCCAGCCACACCGAGCCACAGCACATGGACCCATGACACACTGCTCTCTGTCATCACCCTGCCAATCCATTGGCTAATGGTTTGTCCGTGATTTGTTTATGGTCTGGTTTGCACGACAGAAAGAGATACTTAGTATGTGCCAGTACTGAGTTGCTCGATTCTAATCAGATACTCCTCGAGTGTGATGGAAGGGGTTATGCGTAAATTAGGTACGAAAGAGCCCTGGATACTAGCGACCTGACCCCAATGTTGTAACTAATTATGATTTTAATGCTATTTGAGATGGTATTAATATTGTCATCCTTAAAAGTGATAGCGTTTGTACCCTGTGTGTATGGTACACAGGGCCAGTAATATTCCTAATGTTCTGGTTAACTTTTTATTATGTTTTATTTATTCGGACGGGACCGAATTTGAAATGTTATCCAATACACTCTCGTGGATTCCAAGTGGCAGTATACCTAGGCAAGCTTGGATTGAATTTAAAAGCTCCTTTTAGTGATCGTTTAATTCGAACATCCTAACTGGGACCAAAATGGGATACGGAGCTGAACGATGATTGTTCAAAGTGTCATACGAAGCATTCGTATTAAACCAATTACTTAAAATGTTATCACAAATTCGTTAGAATCTTCATATGGATCAGTATTATTCTGCAATCAAAATTGCAAATCGAGAGAAGTGCGGCAAGTGAGAATGCATGAGATTAATCGCATCTACTGCGATAGCTTCCGAGTCCTGTTTGCAGGATAAATAGCGCTCACAGTCGGCATTGACGCGAGACATGAAATCGGTAATCTACCGATACCTCAATCATAGTCAGTCTAACAGTGTGGACTATCTATCGGTAAGCCGAGTCAGAGAGTTTCCACTCTATGTCCTTTACTCTCTTGAGTCCTCGTCAACCTTAATATCACATAACGAAATATGCCGCGCTAGATTCTTTGCATGAAGGTATTCAATACTTCCTTGACAATTTACATAGCTAATAGCTGTGGTGTTATTTACTCGTACCAATATAGCACAATTATTATCGTATGATGCAACATTTTTAGATTTAGTAAATCCAGTTAATGGGATACTTGAGTTCACATTGCTTCCAACACCCGTTGACCCAATCGTCGCCATAGACGACATTCGTCGCCATTTCGACGTCAGCACGAGAGGCATAAGTGAAGTTCTCGTTTACATAATGAAGTCCTGAGGGACAATAAATGGCCAATGTTTTGCGCCCATCAATTAAGATCCTCAAAGAACGTAGAACGGGGGGATATTTATGCTAAAGTTTAAGTAGCTATTATATTTTTAAATACATTTTAACAATAGATAATAATTTTTGTGTGCAATCAGCTGTATTGTAGCGCTGGACAAGCTGCTACTGACAGCGCAATAAGTTGAGCGAACTTATATTGTTCAACGCGGAGGAGACGAAAATATATACACTGATTGTGCTATAATGTCGCTTTTCCCCAATAAATAAAAAAAAGTGAAATTCTCAAAATTAAAACATAACCACTAGAATTTTACACATATTTTTAGGTTGCAAGTTGCTTTTGTTAACGTTGACTATGAATCCGAGACATTGAAGTAATCTGGGCCTCGTTAACATTGCTTAGACATTCCTCGAAGTCGGTATAGTACGGATTTTGAGCCTTGAGACCTTAAGAAGGTGAAGACCTTAGTCGTCACTTTAGTAAACCCTCGCGGGGCAACCGAGATACTAATACGGTAAGGCTGAAAATTTGTAAATTCTGCCATCGAATTTAAGCTTTTATGGTTCACAATTTTAAATTTATCATATTTAAAAATGTGTTTCTTTGAATTTATTTTGAAATAGTTCTGTGGTCCGATATACGTGGTCGGTATAAAATTTAACTATAAATATATTTGTGATTTTAGATTTATGGTGAATCTTTTATCCCATTCAGTTTAGGTGCCGGGAATATTTTAGATACAAATTGATTAGGTATGTGGGGCTGCCGCCTGCCCAATGCAAGTTGTTCGGCTGAACACCCTAAAATCGCACCCAAATCTACTAACATTTTAATGGACTAGGGGACTCCTTCTTTTTGTCAGGAGCAAAAAGTTTGGTATTGGTCAGGAGACAGAATACTTGTCTATACCAGGGGCAACATAGATATTGTGCCACGGACTTATAGAATGGGACTTCTAAACCGTCCCGTATGTATTTAAAAGTATTTAAGTAGTATATCAGTTATCTTGCACCCATAGTACAAGCTTTGCTTAGTTTGGGGCTAGATGGCGCTGTGTGAATTTGTCCACGAATATTTATTTATTTATTTATTTTAATGCCAACAATTAATTATAAAATAATTGTCCGCGACCAACGTGGCGCACCTGAGTCACTTAGGTGACTATGTAGGCGCGGCTGCGGCGGCCGGCGGCTTCCGCGGCGCGGGGAGGCTGCTTGGCCGACGCTCTCTGCAGATGATCACCCCGCGCCGGCCATTTCCCCCGGGCTCGCGTGGCCGAGCAAGGGGTATGTCGATGGAGCCAATTCGCACACTACTTCCGAATAGCGTTTCGTTTCAGTGAGTGTTACGGACGACATTCAAGAACGCCTTATCGTTAGGCGTTATTATTATCAGTTTTATTCTCGATTTCGAGTCCATAAAATAAAGATCGCAAGAGTATGCGGCGAGCGTCACTCAGATATTTGACGGCGATGAATATGGTATTCTCCTCGTTGGAGTACGTGTTGCGGCCCGGATGACCGCAACGAAGGCGCCGAGTCGCCGCCGCGGGCGCTCTCGGTTATCTAGCCTAAACTTTATTATTACGAAATTTTATTTTGTAGCCTGGGGTAACTTTATGTTTTCCGGCACTAAATAACTCTTAAGGATCTATTCCTTGTAAGGGAGTCACAATAGACTCATGTTGTTATGTATTTTGTTCCCGTGCTCGGGTACGTTGTGGATATTGGCTTCGAGGGCCCGCACCAGCTGTGGGTCTAACTGTGCGCGGGCGCATCGGACGGCTCCGACGAAGGCTCTTTCGCTACTCTAGCGGCGACGGCGACCTGGGGCAGGTCTGTTGACGCCTCAGTAACAAGTAATACCTCTCCGTCAGACGAATTCATATTATGTCCGTTTTAGAACAAACGAGTTTACGAACGAGTGGTCGATTACACCCCCTACTTTACTAGTAGGTACTTAATGCCCCACTGTTTAAAGTATTATTCTCATCGTTAATCGAGTGTTCATAATATATTAAGGTGTTTGTATTGATCCCCGATCAACTAAAAACCATTCCGAAGATAAAACCACGGATATGTGAAGAATGTGGGTATATCCACAAAATAAATCCGCACTGCCGATTCTCGATCGACGGTGGCGGGTAGGTAGATGTCATAGACCTCTAAATGATTCTTGATCATCAGCAGGTTGAGACACTTGGGATTATTGCACATTGCCTTCGTGATGGTTCACGACCAACCTCCAGGCTCTGTGTCGATACCGTCGTGTTGGTTCTCGACCAACATCCAGGTGAATATGCACATTGCCATCGTGATGGTTCACGACCAACCTCCAGGCTTTGTGTCGATACCGTCGTGTTGGTTCTCGACCAACATCCAGGTGAATATGCACATTGCCTTCGTGATGGTTCACGACCAACCTCCAGGCTCTGTGTCGATACCGTCGTGTTGGTTCTCGACCAACATCCAGGTGAATATGCACATTGCCTTCGTGATGGTTCACGATCAACCTCCAGGCTTTGTGTCGATACCGTCGTGTTGGTTCTCGACCAACATCCAGGTGAATATGCACATTGCCTTCGTGATGGTTCACGACCAACCTCCAGGCTTTGTGTCGATACCGTCGTGTTGGTTCTCGACCAACATCCAGGTGTATAATTTTACCGTCGCGTTGATTCTCGACCAACGTCCAGGTTTTTACCATCGTGTTGACTCACGGCCAACCCCCAGGTTTTACATTGAAACACTCGATGCATAAATTACACGTATCACATTAAGCGAAAATCGCGTAAAATAGAAACTTACTTAGTTTTAATCGGAATCTAAAGTATCTAAAAACCTCGATCATCACCAGGTTGAGAAACTAGATTATTGCATATTGCCTTTGTGATGATTCACGACCAACCCCCAGGCGGTGTATGCGTAGTTATTTGATATCGTCGTGTTGATTCTCGACCAACCTCCAGATGAAATTTTAATTGTATTCTTCATTTTTTATTGTATATACATTAAAGCTAAATCACCGTCGTGTTGACTCACGGCCAACCCCCAGGTTTTGTATTAATACACTCAATGCATAAATTATAAAAGTAACTACATTCGGCGAAAATATTGTAGGTACTTACATGAATTTTTATCGGAATCTGAAGTGGAATCCGAGAATATCGCCACTTTGTGACATCGTAGGTTTTTTGCTTTTTCTTTTAAAATACCGAATCTTGTTTTCGGCGCTGCGTTTCTACTTTTGAAATAAAATTTTAACAATTTGTTGTGCACCACGTGTGCACGATGTGCTCGCTACCTCGCACGAAAAAAGAATGACGTAAAAATGGCGGCTGGCTGTATCGATACGTAGGATCGAAAAAAATGATCGATTGAAAACAAATCGATTTTACTTTAAATAAACGTGCGAAGCTACCTTGTAGGCTAAAGGGACTACGTTGTGAATTATCTTATATCTGAAGAAAGAAGCGACGAAATATAATTAATTTAACTCCTTGTTGATATTATAGTAGACGTGTTTAGAGTTGTAGGAGATATATGTAATAGGAAAAATGTGCTATGTAAACTGGGGGTGAAGACCTGGTGTCCTGTAGTACAGGTTGTGTACAACCTATAGCAGGCACCAGTCTTCACACAAAGATTTGTGTTAATTAATCTAAATTTGTATTACTTAAAAATGTCTGTATAACACCCACTACATGACTACTCTGTGTAAAGAAAATAAATAAAGTTAAATTATTATTATACTATGTCGCGCACGGCCCGGAGTTCACCGCCGACCATAATCCAGGATGTGGCAAATCAGGTAATTACAGTGCAGCGACTAATGGTATGAGATGACACGGTGTTATCAATCTTGGCATTTATATTCCGGTTGTGCTCTCGCGCGCGAGTCTGCCGGCGACCATGATCCGGGATATGGCAGATCACGAGGGTATTTTCTAGCCACATATCTCCATTCATAGCGACATTGAAATGTCTATTGCAGTCAACAAATATTTTATCAACTATCTTCGACAGTCGTATATTATCAATGATCAATTTCACTGACCTTTAATACAGTTTTTGGCTACAGAAAATGTGGTACCTATCTTTGTTTCTTTCCCTACCTGAATGAGCTCGCCTAACTTTCCCTTTGCATTAGGTATTTAACGTTTGCGATGTTAAAAATAGTAACGTAATCCTATTTCAGTAAATACTTTTTTCATTATTGTCTTAAGACATATGTTTCCCATCAATCCCTCTTTTTCTCCTTTAATTTTTATGTTATAAGAAAAAAAATCCTTGGTAGTCTGTCAATCCTGTGAAACAAAGTGGTCGCACACCCGCGGCATTATTTTCTAGTAAAGACATCTTAAGCGAGAGAGATCTGTCAGAACCGCAACGAGTGGAACGATGTAGTCTCTTACTAACCACACGGCAAAAATGCGTGACGTTATGTAAAGGGGTACCACTTCAGGTTACTTTGACAGATTGCGAAAAAATGAGTAAACTAAACTTATATTACTAGCAATAATAAACTATATGGAGCCTTCGTTATTGTACATCATCTAAAATTTGACGATTTAAACTGATTAATGCGCTTATTACACATTCCTAAATTCAGTGACTGAATACAGAAACAAAAAGCGTGAGAGCAAATCGAAGTGGAATGTATTGCTCATAGAATAAAGTCCATTTTTGTATCTCGGATTTTCGAAAAGTGGAGTGACGTGTGACTTAATATAAGTTGTATCGTTAATCATTGATAACTAACTGAACATCATAACAACAGCAGGGAGAACTTTTATATTAAGTTAAGTTAAAACATAACGAAAATAACGAGTTACAGGTTAGTGTAGGTTAATATTATAAAACAAAAATAATGTAAAATTCAAAGATTGTGGGTAGGTATGTAAACTGGAACTTAACTATGTCAATTTACAACGCTTCTTCGCGATCTAAGGCGCATTAGCGTCGAAAGCATGCCTGAACAAAGTGGTCTTAAAACTCATACTCTTGAGATGGAATAAATCTACATCCGCCGCTCCGCACAAATGATTGTATTCCCGACACATTCGGGGGACTGTGGAGTGCAGGCCCAAATCAGTCCTATAATACTTAATGGTAAAAGTTATTTTGTCTACGACGCGGCTATGTATTCGTGGAACATTGAGGTTCAACTGTTCAATCAGTTGAGGACAGTTGACCAGACTACTGGCGATTTTGTACAATTACATCAAATCAGCAATCCAACGTCGCTTTCTAAGTGGTATCTCTTTAAAAAAGGCACAGCGTTCTGTATAGGAAGGTAGAGAATGTTTTTTTCCTTGGTGGATTGACAAATAGTACTTTTTCGATCCTATCTATATTACACTTGTACTGAAGACTTCATACACTAGAGCAATATTTTAATGACAGACATTTAAACATTTCTTTTATATCCTTATGTTTGACTATTTTAATATGTTACCTACCTTACTGATACTATTATTTTAAAATGCATGAGTTTATCATTATGTAAAACAATTTGACATGCTTGTTTCAATCTGTATACATTGATTGATTGACATTGGTGATTGTTTTAATTTATCAATTATTTAAAATTGATTTCTTCTATAAATCTATGTCATAATTCTATCTCTTTTATTGAACTGAAGTAATTAATAACAAAAATATTAAAGTATGTAGGAACTTCAAGAAAAAAAAAGTAAAATAATTGGCGAAACATACGTACATACGTAATGTAAGTATGTATGTAATGGAGCCCTTACCGTCATCCAAATCCTCGTCGCCACACAGGTCCCGCGGGTCTTCCACTAGCACCATGCAGAGGTCAGGCGACAGCGTCAAGTATGGTTGGATCATCCTAGACAAAAATGTTTCGTTCAATAAGATACAGAAAGCAGCACACTAAACAACAGAAACCAGTATGTGCGTCAGTCATGTGCGTCCATGGAGATGCTAGCTGACCTTAGGCCGAATTTAAGTAAGCCTTGTGTAAGTTTTATGTAAGTTTTACTCTCTCAAGTAATTTACGTGAGCACTTATGCAAATGTTAACTCTTTTATATGCAAATTTATCGTAACTTCGCACGTAAGTTACTTACTAGCATAAAACTCATGTAATAGCTTACATGCGTAATTTCGACCTTATACTATGGTTTTGGGTAGGCTGTTGTGCTGCCGTCTGTCCGTGTAAATTATAGGTAAACTTTGGTATTTGACCAAGATTCATTCAAGGTTTTAACGTTAGAAAATGTATCCAATGGAGAGTGTAATGGATTTCTACACCGAATAACTAGCCGTTCTCAACTGCTTTCACCCGCGCGCAGTCTGTAAACAATCACTTTTAACGCGGGTACCTATTTTATTTCCCGTATAAAAAGCTATGTTACTCAGTGATAATGTAGAATTCTGCCTATCAGTGAATCAATTTCTAAAATCGGTCCAGTAGTTTCTGAGTTTATTCATTGCAAACAAAAATACAAACCTTTCCTCTATATAATATTTAGTATAGACATAAGGCCGTGGTGTGGTGTCCAGCAGAGTAGAATAGCATCAACCCCTTACACTCGTGGGTGTCGTACAAGGCGACTAAGGTTTTCGAGGCAAAATATCAAGAGTCTCCGTAGTCTGGAAAATGGGCAGCAGCATTTTCCATTGTTATATTTAAACACTGCGATCTCCAACCCGCCTGCCAAGCGTGGAGATTATGGCAATAACCTCCCCTTTCGTGGGAGAGGCCCTGAGTTCTGCAGTGGGCTGTTACGGGCTGTGAGGATGATGATGATAGACATAACACAAATCAATAAAAATCACAAATAACACCACCAAAAAACTATCGCCACAGAGAAGGAGAGAGAGTAAGAGTAAGTAAGAGAAAGAGATCTAACTCTCACCGGTCAGCTGGCAATTCCTGAAGGTCTGGCGGGAACATCGTGCTGCCCGCGCCCCCTGTTACGTACAGCTGGTAGATCTGGGGAAAGATAGTGGAGTTTTAGTATGCTTTGCTGTATCAAATATTGGGTGTTGTTAGGACAACAGAACTTCAATATGCGGAGGTAATAAGATGCGTAGGTAATGGCTTGACATCAGCGGTAGGGGGCCATCCATAAATTACGTCACACGAATTTTAGGACTTTTGAGCCCCTCCCCCCCGTCCTTGTCACAGGTTGTCACAATTTTATAATCCCCCCCTCCTGATGTGACGTCACACATTTCTTAAATTTATCCATGTATTTTAGAATAATTGAAAGAAAACAGCTATCGTCATTTTTCATAGTGAGATAATTTCATAGTGAGAATGCGAAATTATTAATAAATATGGATCAAGTTCGTTAAATTTTAAGATTTTTTATTCACTTCTAAACGTCGCGTTTGATTATTAATTTTTAACATGTGATGTCACAAAATTTTTGACCCCCCCTGCCCCTTGTCACATTATGTCACATTTCAGTAATACCCTCACATCCCTATTAAGGTGTGACGTAATTTATGGATGACCCCTAGGCTAATAACGTAACTCTGTTGCTAACAATTATCTGATTTCAAATATTGAAATTGGTACTTTGGCGGTTACGTATGACGGACGCCCGACCAAGGTCGGCTCGCCGGCGCCTATGTATTAAGCCAAAAGCTACTTTGTTTTGTACATCGTAAGGATTAGTGTCGCCTCCATCTGACGGTTTGTAAGTTTCAGCCAAATCGGAGCGTCTGTTGCTAGTTTAAATACTCACCTCAGCATCGTCCTCATTCTGATAGCCAGAAGCAGTCAGGGCGGGCAGGTCAGGCCTGTCGGTCATTGCCAATGGCTTACGCTGACCTAGGCCACATGAACACTCATCTCAAGTTTGGGGCAAGATGGCGCTATTTGTATTGTCCAAGCACATTTATTTAGGTACTTATATTATTACCTCAGCATCATCCGAATTCCGATACGGCCTGATAGCCAGCGGCAGCCCTGGCAACGCGTCCGCGCCGCACTCCACCTAAACACTCACCTCAAGCTTCGGGCGAGATGGCGCTGTATATATTTTCCAAGCACATTCATACATTACCTCATCATCATCCGCATTCCGATACGGCCTGATGGCCAGCGGCAACCCTGGCGGCGGCGCGGAAGGCTGCAAGGCGTCCGCTCCGCACTCGACAGGCAGTAGCCTTCGCAAGTCCGCCGCGAGCCCGCCGCGGAACACCCACGGCTCCTGGGCGCCGCTCTCGAACGCCTCGCGCCAGCCTTTCGAGAACCCTGCCGAGGACGGAACGATGTGGTGAGAGAGGTCTGGTTGCGCTGGACACCGCAGCGAGAGTTTGATTCCGGCGAGGCCCTTACGGATAGAACACGGCTCCTAGTTACCTTACGCCAGCCTTTAGAACCCTGCCGAGAACGCAACGTAATGCTGGCGGGGGGTACAGTTAAACCGGATACCATGGCGCGATTTGGACTCAAACTTCCGTCGAATTTGTGAGAAATCGCTCCTCTACAAGTGACCATTGCGGATAGTTAGATCTTACAAGAACACGGTTACTGAGAAACCTGAGGTATGTAAGCGGTCGTCGTCGCCCTGTCTTCATCAGTGTCTTGAAAGTGGACCTTACAATAATTTCGAGTAACAGACAGAAAATCAAATACGCCTTTAGTTGAACTATCAAAATGTCATTAATAGAGGTAAATATCTAAATGTAAACGGTAAGACTAAAATATAATGATAAAATAAAATCTTCGATATTTTGCGTATTTAACTTCTTGACATATTGCGAGACATAATCCTGCTAGAAAACCAATAATCCGGCCCAAAGGCCAAATAATCCGCTCAGAGTACAAATAATCCGGCACGAAGTACAAATAATCTATCTTAAAATTAAAGTAATCTGGCTATAAATACCTATAATTCAGCACGTATTAAAAGAGTAGTCTTACGGGACGTTTGATCTCGAATGTGCTCTCTTCCATTAATCATCTTCCTGTTCTTATCAGTGGGAAGTAGAATAGGTAGGTACAACATGTCTCTCTCTCCCGAGCCTCCATCATTCGTCACCTTAGTTTTTCAAACATATGTTCTTTGCCGACATACAATATAACCTAGACTTTCAATAAATTCAGTACTCTGAGAATTAAGCGCATTTAAACAAACAATCTATTCACAACAATTCTCCTCTTTGTCATAAATTATAGAAATCAACTTACACGTATAACTTCCTTGGGTGTTCGATAATATATTCGCTGGAAATTTGCCAAGTTCTGAAACAAATAACGTTGAATTATAAAATAGAACAATAAATTAGCGTTCGCTAGAGGTACAATAAACCGGTCGGTAAGTCACTTTTCTTTTTGGTGATTTTAATGTGGCTGAATAGCGAAACTGCCAAGAGAATGTAAGGCACGCCAGTTTTTACAGTCTACCTCTGTATAAGTACTTATTACATTGTGGCATTAGGGAGGTAAACTACACACGTGGGTGCCGTACAAGGCGACCAATGTTTTCCAGGCTAAATATCAAGTAGTGTCTCCGTAGGCTGGATAATGGGCAGTAGCGTTTTCCATTGTTATATTTATAGCACTGCGATCTCCAACTTGCCTGCCAAGCATGGCCCTGCAGTAGACCATTATGGGTTGTGACGATGATTAGTAAAGTAAAGTAAAGTAGAACACATTCATTACACTCAAACACACAGCACAAAATTCTTAAAATGTAATTAAAAGAATATAATGAAACAGAGATATAAACAAAACAAGAAAAAAAACAGATACTCTAATCTCGTTACTTGTGCCATGTGGAGAGTGCAATGGGGCCACACTCAGCATATGCCACGACAGTTGCCGTGACGCTGGTTTTCAGTGGGCCCCCTATTAGGATTGGGATGGGATTAGGGAGGTGTTCGTGAGACCAGCTACTCACCGAGCCAGTCGGTGAACCCGTCGAGCAGCGCCAAGGCCGCGGCCACGTCCCACACGTACGGCCGCAGCTCCGCCCGCAGCTCCCCGTTGGGCGCGGCGGCGAGCGGCGGGGGAGAGTAGGGGTCGGCTACTCACCGAGCCAGTCGGTGAACCCGTCGAGCAGCGCCAAGGCCGCGGCCACGTCCCACACGTACGGCCGCAGCTCCGCCCGCAGCTCCCCGTTGGGCGCGGCGGCGAGCGGCGGGGGAGAGTAGGGGTCGGCTACTCACCGAGCCAGTCGGTGAACCCGTCGAGCAGCGCCAAGGCCGCGGCCACGTCCCACACGTACGGCCGCAGCTCCGCCCGCAGCTCCCCGTTGGGCGCGGCGGCGAGCGGCGGGGGAGAGTAGGGGTCGGCTACTCACCGAGCCAGTCGGTGAACCCGTCGAGCAGCGCCAAGGCCGCGGCCACGTCCCACACGTACGGCCGCAGCTCCGCCCGCAGCTCCCCGTTGGGCGCGGCGGCGAGCGGCGGGGGAGAGTAGGGGTCGGCTACTCACCGAGCCAGTCGGTGAACCCGTCGAGCAGCGCCAAGGCCGCGGCCACGTCCCACACGTACGGCCGCAGCTCCGCCCGCAGCTCCCCGTTGGGCGCGGCGGCGAGCGGCGGGGGAGAGTAGGGGTCGGCTACTCACCGAGCCAGTCGGTGAACCCGTCGAGCAGCGCCAAGGCCGCGGCCACGTCCCACACGTACGGCCGCAGCTCCGCCCGCAGCTCCCCGTTGGGCGCGGCGGCGAGCGGCGGGGGAGAGTAGGGGTCGGCTACTCACCGAGCCAGTCGGTGAACCCGTCGAGCAGCGCCAAGGCCGCGGCCACGTCCCACACGTACGGCCGCAGCTCCGCCCGCAGCTCCCCGTTGGGCGCGGCGGCGAGCGGCGGGGGAGAGTAGGGGTCGGCTACTCACCGAGCCAGTCGGTGAACCCGTCGAGCAGCGCCAAGGCCGCGGCCACGTCCCACACGTACGGCCGCAGCTCCGCCCGCAGCTCCCCGTTGGGCGCGGCGGTGACCCGGCGCGCCAGCCGACGGGCACGCGCCGACCACCACGCGAAGCGGCCGCGGCGGCGAGTCCATTCACCCGTCTGTAGTGTAAGTCAGAAATTATGGCACAGGCTCAACCCTTTCTTCAAGTCGGCCAAATAGTACGTAAACAGGACTTATCATATTTAACAGGACAGAGCTCTCCATAATTACAATTGCAAAAAGCAACTTTACGTTCATACACTATTGTCTATTTTGCGTTGTCGTAAGCATGTTGTAAGGCGCCGTGAACGGAGCGGGCGAGATAAAGCTGGATTGATGTAAAATTATGGTACTTTTGCGTACCATAATGGAAGTACTATGGTACATGGTACGAACACCTGGGAAATGGTACGTGTACGTGGGTATAGACTCAGATATACGAGCTTTGCCCTCTCCACTCGTTCCCCCCGCTGCAACTCCTGTGTAGCCAGGATCTACAGCGGGGATCACACACAGGTCCTGATTTTGACACTCAGGCGCACCCGAGGACAAGCTAACACTGTCTTGGAACCCACAATAAGTTAAACTCAGATATGCTATAAATATGTTTTTAGCATTTATTAGAGATAAATGAGGCCAGCTGAAGCTAGGATACTCAAAATTGACAGTTTTAGCGGATGGTGTATTTCATTATTGGGCGCCGTGTTACACACGCACACATACACATACACAAATATTACATCGATTTAAGTTCGTGTGAGTGAGTGAATTTTTTGACGATTAGATTGGAGCCATGACTCAAACAATCAAACATGACAGATGGCCGTGTCAGTGAGTACCATGGACCTTGAATGAAAATGAATGAGATGTACGATTGCACAATAGCAAAATTTCAATTCGATCTGAATGAATGGAAATTATTCAGGTGTACGATGACCAAATAGCAAATAAAGAAAAAAGAGATAGGACAAAGAAACCCTCATGAAGGAAGACTTTGTTTCGATGATTTCGGGGGCAACAGCGAGCGTGGACGTCACAGACGTAGGTAACACAAGTGTGTCCTACATAAAGTGTAGTGTAGATTAAGTTTAAAATGTATACTTTTATATTTAGCAATTTGTATTATTTTATTGGATTTCATAAATTTATATTATATCAATGGGCCCTTGTCGCCTGAAATAAGTAAATAGGAAATAAGTAATCAGATTTGAGCAAAGGGGGCAGCCCATTAGGCGACAGAAATTAGTCTCAACTGATTCAGCCAGGGACCAGAAAGCTTAACTACACGCAGGGTATGATGCCAATTTGTTACCGATTCTACTAATGTTATCAAATCGAGAATTTTTCCTAATTCTCTTGCAGGACTTGGCGGCAATATTGTAGGCTCTCTTCTTCCCGCAAGTCACTGGATTTGCGAAGCCGTAAGTCGGCCCAAGCTAGGTATTCTGTCTCTTGTTTTCCACCTAAGTTATAATAATGCATGTACGATACGACAAGGACTGGAACACGTTGCCTACGAGTGTATTCCCTCAGCATTATAATCTAGACACCTTCGAGACTAGAGTGAATAAGTTGCTTCTAAACAAACTTATGCCATCTTCGACCACACCGTCACTTATAGTATAGGTCCTTAGAGACAAAAAATGGCTAAACCTATATTTTTTTTACCAAAGCATAAAACTTTACACAGTTGTTCCTTGGGCCAAAATAAAGCGTTTAACATCGGTAGCCCTCGGGAGCAACCCCTCTGGCGCCGGAAGGGGGTGTTCAAAGTAGCACTCCGCCCGGCTTCATTCTAAAATTTATAACTGCCCATGTTTAGCTTGTAGGTCAAGTGTGTTATCATTTTTGTATAAATCAATAACGTAGACTTCATTCAGAAGGGGGTGGGGGGGGGCAATTGCATTTTTTGCCCCCTGGCTTGGACATCACGTTTAGCTAGTGCACTCCCGCATCGAGCCCCCTTATTGACTGGAAAAATTAAACTCAGCGTCCATTGGTTGAGTATCTTCCCGGTAGTATTTATAAAGGTCGGTAAGGAAGCCCAAATCATGACAGCTCATCGATTTCCATGCCTCGGCACGTGGATATATCCGTGCCGAGTTTCTGCCCCTCAAACAATTCCAACTTATCGTACAAAGGACGTAAATGGCTCTGGCTATCGCTCGTTTATTGGGTGGTAATAAAAATAATCATCTTGGCGTTAATGTTCCGGTTGTGCACTCGCGCACGAGGGCCCGGGGTCCGCCTTGGCCGTGATCCAGGATTTGAAAGGTCAGGTAATTACAGTAGAGCGAGTGCCATCTGACCTCCATGACCCTGCTACCAGGGGAAGCCGACCAGATTGGATCATGGTTACACATCCAGTCGCCTGAATGTGGAGGTTTCATCACGATGTTTTTCCTCACCGTAAGAGCATCGGTCGGAGATTCAACTAATGTACATAACTCAGAAAACTGTCATTGGTACATGGCCGGAGCGGGATTCGAACCCGGGACCTCTGGCTTACGAGTCGTACACTCTAACCGCTCGGCCACCGACGCTCTGATTATTGGGTGGTAACTGTTAAGAAATAGAATACACACACATACACTCAAAAAACATAACCCTACTTCGGTCGTAGTGCTTCGCCAGAATGCGCTCTTCGTTCGGATGTTGCAGAAAAAAGTTGTCGGCGCTCGACGTAAAAAAAATTTTTTCGCTATTTATTGTTAGTAAAGGTACCTCAAAGTTATATTTTTTCAAATCTGCAATAAATGGGCTTTATTACCATATTTTTTGTTTGCAGCAAGAAATACCAGTATAATATATACGGTGACTTAAAGTTAAAAAAATGTGACGATAGTTTTAAATATTGCGTAATTTAAAAAAAACTGCTCAAGATATCGCATTTTTTTATACCAGAATGAATTCTACGTTATTGATTTATACGAAAGTGATACTACACTTGACCTACAAGCTAAACATGGGCAGTTATAAATCTTAGAATGAAGCCGGGCGGAGCGCTTCTTTGAACACCCCCCTCCGGCGCCAGAGGGGGGGCTCCCGAGGGCTACCGATATTAAACGGCTTATTTTGACCCAAGGAACAACTGTACAAAGTTTCATCATTTGGTCAAAAAATATAGGTGTTAAATATGGCTCTAAGAACTATTACTAAGTAATCTAAAAAGATATGGAATTGTAAATTCTGAAATAAATGATGATTATTATTATTATTAATATGCGGTCAAATCCTAGTATTTGCTAAAATGCTATTTTTTAGAAATAGGCTGCTATGAAACCAGCAAAGATGAGTTTTTAGCACAGCAATCTTTAACCCGCCTGTCAAACGTAGCGATAAAATCAATGCCTTCCACTAATATGAAGACTCGTATCCAACAGTGGGTGGTTAATGTGTGATGTGTGTACAAGATTTGAATACATAATATTGCAAAATAACATAAATAACATTCTCCGTACCTCAGACTTGTTCCCCCTCGGCAGCACACTTGGTGCGTGGTTGAGCAGCCAGTTGAAATCGTTAAGCAGCCGAAGTCCGCGCGAGCCGTGCTCGAATGGTAGATAGAAGAGATCGCACAGCAGCATTAGGTCGTCAATCGTTAAAGTGTCGCTGGAGTCGCCCGGTGATCTGGAAGGTTAAGTTTTGTAACATTAGAACATAATAGCGTAAAACCAATCATCTGATTCAAAGAACCAAAAATCCGGCTCGAAGGACCATTAATCCGGCCCGAAGGACCATTAATCCGGCCCGAAGGACCATTAATCCGGCCCGAAGAACCAATAATCCGGCCCGAAGAATCAATAATCCGGCCCGAAGAACCAATAATCCGGCCCGAAGAACCAATAATCCGGCCCCAAGGACCATAAATCCGGCCCCAAGGACCAATAATCCGGCCCCATGGACCAATAATCCGGCCTGAAGGACCAATAATCCGGCCTGAAGGACCAATAATCCGGCCTTGAGGACCAATAATCCGGCCCGTAGGCACAATAGACTTACTGGTCGTTGCCGAGCCTCAAGGGGTCGGGCTCCATCACCATGTCGGCGCTGAGCGGGCTGCCGCCCTCCACTTGCATTGCACCGTTCTGCAACAATATTCAGTAGGATATTATAACCGGATGGTTTTTTTATATCAGTGGGGTAACGAGTAAACGGCTTATCAGATGGTGCATGATTGATCAGCACTACCTAGTGAATCGCGAATGCATTGCCAGCCTTTGACTAAAATGACATGTGAATTGTATTTTGACAAATTAAATATGAATGCACTGTGCATGGATATTTAAGTTGCTTTTATCCCATTTTAACATATTAAAAATAAATTACTTGGTTATATAAATTATCTATGGCATTGTATGTTATTTAATTATGTGTGTTCTTACGTCGACTGACATGCTTCTATTAATTTATAACTAATAAGCTCTAAATTTCGAAATATTAGTATTTAGGTATGTGTACGAATAGGTAGAAATAAGTTGTTATAGCTTTTATTAGTGTTTGGACTCTATGGTATAACATATATTATTTTTTGAGATACGTGTATTCAATGTCGTAAAAGCCTGAAAACACCACTACCGGAAGCTCATTTAAAAACACGTTTGTTAGATACGTAATTATTTATTATTTATGTAAGCGTGGAAAACCGTCTTTTGCCTAGTTATAAAGATCAAAACAAAATATAATTAAAATTTTGTACAGCTGTTATCCCTAAACAAAACAGCTCACCTCACTGACAGGATCGGCCATCAGCACGTCAGTTGCATCCTCGGCCAGCGGCGAAGAGGACACGGGCGTATCTAGAACACAACACATTCATTTTACAATTTACAGTCATGGCTGACAGAAATATACCCAATACTACACTGTCTTCTGTTCAATATTGAGAAGAGTTCCTCATCTCATAATTTGAAAGCAGTATGTTTATTTGTAACTGTTGTAACTCACTCACTTTTAGCTTATTTAGGAGGAAGTAATAATTGACTGTGCTATTCACTCTTGTATAATTCAAGGTATGTGTAAGAAGAATGGATCATTCGAATGCAGTTATGATTATGAAAGTACAGAGAAATTATTTTTTTAAGGGGGGCAATACTGTGTCTCAGTAGCCTGATACTGAATATGTTATTAATAAAATATGAAATTGGACATAATACTTTAACCAAAAACTATATAGTTATAAGGTATTAAAGATCTCTGTCTCTTTCTTGCAAAACGGCCTGTTAAATGTATTTCAAGTGGCGATTGCACGCTGTGACATCACCCAACCAAAATTTATACCCACAAAAATTAACTGAAACCAACTAACCTCCAACACTCATATCACCATTGACCAGCTGTTCGCTGATCACAACCTCCGCATCGTCCACTATGATCTCCGTCGAATCCTTGTCCCTCTTCTCCTCTGTCACACTCTCACTCATTTCCGTCTCGCTTTTCTCCATCTTCTCTGTGTCCATTGATTGGTCCTTAGCTTCCTCTAGAGGTTTCAAGCCCATTATAGGCACGGGTAGGGTCGAAACTGGTATCTCCGTAGGCAAAGATATGTTGGAACTGGCCATTGGTATTATCGGGTTCGGTATCGATTCGTTCAATATGACTTGGGTCGGTGATACCAGCGAGTTCATCACTGGTACCGGAACAGTTGTGAAGGTCTCTATCGGTGATACCTGTGGTGGTGGGAAACATGTAAATATTATGTTTAGTTACGATTTTGTGGCGTGTAGTGTGTATGGGTAACGTGAGCGGCGGTGGCTGAATGGTTAAGGTATCCGATTAGCAAACGACGCTCTTACGGTGAGGGAAAACATCGTGATGAATCCCGCACATTGAATGTGCGGAATCTGTTGAAATGTTTCAACCCATCCTGGTCAGGTTCCCAGGTCAGGTAGCAGGGTCCTGGATATCAGATAGCAGTCACTCCACTGTAATTGCCTGATCTGCCAAATCTTGGATATTGTTGTAGTGACAGTAAAAGTCTAAATTCTATAATTTTGTAATACAAAAACAATATTTCAAAAATATATTTGACGTTACTTTTAGTTTAAATCTTCACTGTCCACTCGATCAAGAGGCCGCCATTTGGAATTGACACAAAGTTTCTCTAACAACCTGTCCGTCTGCCTGTGTCCGTATCTGCGTATTTGTCTCCCTGTGTCTCAACTCACCACCAATCCTTGCGTAGCCCCACTCGTCTGCACAGCGGCGCTAGGCGCGAGCGCTCGCAACTGCGAGTGTGTGACGTTGGGCACGGCGGCCGCCAACTCAGCGGTGCTAGTCGTGCAAGTCGCGCTCGTGCCAGTCAGCAGGGACATGCACGTGTTCACGGAGGGCATGATCGGGATTATCGGCACTGGGGGCACTGGAATACCAATAAATAAATAAATAAATTAAAATAAAAATGTATAAAAAAACTAATACCGTCTAGATTTTGTTCTAGCGTAAACATTATATCAGTCAAAAGACTGCTGGGGCTCTATTTTTGAATCGCTAGCCTCGATTCGAACGGTTATCAATTTTGATTCTAGGCATGAATAAATCAATATATTTTTTTAAATCACATTGGCAACATCGAAAGAGTGCGTTTCAAAAATAGGGAAAATCAGCACACTGTAACAAAGTATCGAATTTAACATGCCTATAATAATAATTGAAAGATAACTAGAGAAGATCTCGGAATTCAACGAGTCTGCAACAAACTGAATATTGACATATTTAATTCTAATTCCAATTGGGTGAAGAGGCATTTAGACTCTGTTGTCTAGTGCATAGGTGTGGTGTTCTCTTTATTACTTGTTAGTAGTTAAGTACCTACTGAAATGTTAATCTTCTAAAGTACTATTATGTTAGGTCATAGCTTCACAAGGCTAGTCGCATCCCATATTAGTTGTTAAATGTGAAAACTTATTGACTTAGTTATTAATTTATTGTCATACATGCTGTTTGTTTTCCAAATAAAATTAAATGAAAAGAGTCTTGTGCTAACGTTAAAACAGTGATCTGACTCACCGGTGATGATGGGCTGCGGCTTGATGACGGGCCCCGACGACGTCTTCGGGATCGCGAACTCGGGCAGCCATTCCGTTATTGCACTCCTGGATATATTTGTTTAGTTTAATATTTATTGCTCTGTTTTTACTGTACATATTATACTGTGTGTAGAACAATATAGAGTTGTATAAAATCATGGCGCAATTTAAGAGGATGAATCAGAAAGTAAACTTTTTGGAAGTAGCTTGGCATTTTTTTAAAAGTGTTTAGCGCTGATTATTTATGAAGATTGTCCATTATTTTCATCAGATCGTTCGCAAGTAATAGTATCAGTTGTCAAAAATACAAAATGATGGACAAGGCCGAGGTACGTGGAGTGATAAAATATGTGTCTAAATACAATGTCCACGAAGGAAATATTTTGGACATTCAACAGTTACTTTTTTGTTGTTGTTTTAGACACGTTTTTACGATTCCAAAATCTACGACATGGCGCCACTGAGACGTGAGTTCTAATGTCAAAATGAAGCCGTGTCATGGGCTGTTTAATTAATTCGTAATTTCACAACAGTTGTTTCTAGCCAATAACACAACAGTATTTTGACAAATTTGGTCGTAGCACCAACCCCTTACGCTAATCGGTGTCGTACAAGGCGACTAATGTTTTCGAGGCAAAAGATCTAAAGTCTCCGTAGTCTGGAAAATGGGCAGCAGCATTTTCCATTGTTATATTTAAACACTGCGATCTCCAACCCGCCTGCCAAGCGTGGAGATTATGGCAATAACCTCCCCTTTCGTGGGAGAGGCCCTAAGTCCTGCAGTGGACTGTTACGGGCTGTGATGATGATTTTGACAAAATACCTTCTTAACAGCGCCATCTGAAATCGCGGTAGCCGTCATTGTTAGAACGTAACTGCAAGGGAGAATCGACCTTGCTGCCTTATAACGTGCAACTGAAATTCAACCTTAGTTTAATACAATAGGGTCGAGTTTACCTGAGCGCCTGTCGATGGTGATAGACGTTCTTGCCGAGTGCGAGCGGTGCGTCGTCGTCGACACCCTGCTCGCTCTCTCGCTCTAGTCGGATGTCCCACGATACCGCCTCCACTGTACAGAGATGGAGTATTCTATTAGAGATACCATCATCATCATCTTAGAGGTAAATCCGAGCTTCTACCATCATCATCATTATCATAGCGGTCAAGCTGGGTTTTTGCCAGGGTCCGCTCTTTTAGTAGCAAAGCACTTCCAGATTCACTGAAAGCATTTTCCTATCAGGAAGACTTGGGGTCCCCAACTCCTAGTGAACCAACCCCAATCCGCGAAGTGACTAATTGTCAAGCAACTCTTTATGATCTGTTAAAACGGATCACTTCTATGAAATTTGTATGAGACTTTGAACTATGACGTCGTTGCAGAAATGCGTCTAATGTGGAAAACATTAGACGCATTTCTACTACTACTTTTTGTGATTGTACTTGATTTAAAAATTATAAAATTTATTAGTTAGTAGAAGCTCTTTAATGATAACCTGGTTTCATAATTTATATTAAATTTAGTCAATTCCCTAATTGAGCCATTTGTAAATTAACCGACTGAGAGCCCAGCTCGCTCTCTCCCTCTAATCGGATACATCCATAACGTCACACCTTATCCTCGTAGTGTTAGACAGAGAACCGTTCCAAGTATTAGAGTAGAATGAACCGAAAATATAGCTTGAGGTGAAACTAATTGTAACATAGGATTATTGCGGCAAATAGTAGATACGCTTTTTTTCTTTTATATATTATACGTTTTATCATTCATCATTTCTTATCATTTTTATCATTTCATTTTATGTTATACGGCGGACAAACAGGCAAGCGGGCCACCTGATGGAAAGTGGTCACCACCGCCTATGGACATCAGCAACACCAGGGGAGTCACTGATGCGTTGCCCGCCTCTGAAGAGACCTCTAATATACATCTTGAACGATCCCATGTCATAGTCCAAAGGAAACACTGTGGCTTGTAATCATCATTCTAAACTACTAAAGGTTGGCGCCGTACTCGCAGTTGGGGCTGAGTAGTACTCACTGTCCTGGGGCGCGAGGCGGCTGCAGGCGGCCCAGCACGCGAGCGTGGCGGCGGCGGGCAGGTTGGCGCCGTACTCGCAGTTGGGGCGGAGTAGTACTCACTGTCCTGGGGCGCGAGGCGGCTGCAGGCGGCCCAGCGCGCGAGCGTGGCGGCGGCGGGCAGGTTGGCGCCGTACTCGCAGTTGGGGCGGAGTAGTACTCACTGTCCTGGGGCGCGAGGCGGCTGCAGGCGGCCCAGCACGCGAGCGTGGCGGCGGCGGGCAGGTTGGCGCCGTACTCGCAGTTGGGGCGGAGTAGTACTCACTGTCCTGGGGCGCGAGGCGGCTGCAGGCGGCCCAGCGCGCGAGCGTGGCGGCGGCGGGCAGGTTGGCGCCGTACTCGCAGTTGGGGCGGAGTAGTACTCACTGTCCTGGGGCGCGAGGCGGCTGCAGGCGGCCCAGCGCGCGAGCGTGGCGGCGGCGGGCAGGTTGGCGCCGTACTCGCAGTTGGGGCGGAGTAGTACTCACTGTCCTGGGGCGCGAGGCGGCTGCAGGCGGCCCAGCGCGCGAGCGTGGCGGCGGCGGGCAGGTTGGCGCCGTACTCGCAGTTGGGGCGGAGTAGTACTCACTGTCCTGGGGCGCGAGGCGGCTGCAGGCGGCCCAGCGCGCGAGCGTGGCGGCGGCGGGCAGGTTGGCGCCGCACTCGCAGTTGGGGCGGAGTAGTACTCACTGTCCTGGGGCGCGAGGCGGCTGCAGGCGGCCCAGCGCGCGAGCGTGGCGGCGGCGGGCAGGTTGGCGCCGTACTCGCAGTTGGGGCGGAGTAGTACTCACTGTCCTGGGGCGCGAGGCGGCTGCAGGCGGCCCAGCGCGCGAGCGTGGCGGCGGCGGGCAGGTTGGCGCCGTACTCGCAGTTGGGGCGGAGTAGTACTCACTGTCCTGGGGCGCGAGGCGGCTGCAGGCGGCCCAGCGCGCGAGCGTGGCGGCGGCGGGCAGGTTGGCGCCGTACTCGCAGTTGGGGTTGGTCAGCACGCCGCGCAGCCGCGGGATCAGCTCCGGCGACCGCCCGCAGTACGGCCCTGGGGGGAGAACAGATCAATTGTCTAAATTATAGTGAAATGCGCATCGAAATTCGTTGCGTGGTTTAGGAGTTAGCGGAAATACATATAGATGGATAGAGCCTGAAAGCGACTCCATTTTATACTAGAGTGAGGGGGCCACGAGACTGCGCCCGGTTGAAAGTAGAACTAAATTTGACTGAACTAAAAGCCAAATAAAAATCAAAAATCGTTTCGTGGCCCTCAGTCTACCTTCCGCCCGCGTGGATTATATCGCTCACGTAGAATAGATAGGGGGATAAAAATTGCATATTTTACTTTAGATAAGTAGGTACAATAACAGACAACAAATTATCATCTTATATATATATAACAGCTTTAGACTGTAAAACATTACAAATTTGATGCCCAATTACAATTGTACACAACATTAAAAGAAACATTGACAAAGGTGATGAAAAAGAAAAACTACGCAACTACTAGTAATATGTCTTATCTGGTTATGAGGAGAGATGTAAGCGCCATCATCTCCTGCCACTGGAATTAAGACGTGGAATTGCTGATTTATCATTGCTTTCTAAAACAATGACGGGTGCTGTAAATTTCCGCTTTTGGGTTACAGTAGAGCTTGTCTAAGCTGAAATGACGCACCCCACTACTTAATTAGTTGATTTCGATGTATGAGTGCAAATATTAATAACGACACTTCATTTGTCGCAACCCAAGTGGTGTAGATCTGATTGAATATTAATTCTGGTGGAAGTTTTTGTAGATATGAAGCTCCCAGTGCTGGGTACTACCACCTAAAATAAGGCAACTAAGAAAAGGTGGCGTGTGAAAGTATGTGTCCTACATAATATAAATTAAATCTTTATTTATGGTTATGCCCAATGAATTATATTTTCTTAAAGCTTCTCACCGCGCATTTGTGCCTATAAAAGTTGTAATGAAAGTTAGAATATATGTATGAACATGTTACTTTGAGGTCATTGCATAAGCACCCCACTTCCTGAACAACTGGAGAAAATGCAAGGCCAATTAAATAAAATCATGGAGCAGTTGCCCTTTGGCACCGTTGGCAGGGAACATTAAAACTATTGTGTCGGAGATTAACAGCCTGAAAGATCCTAAAGGATCCAGTTCCGGGAAGATCCTAAAGGAGGATTTCGTCGCTGCAGCTCGCGAATGTAAAACACTGTCCACGTTCGATGTTCTTGGGGTTGGTGATACTAAGCAGAGGGTGTACGTGAACGACCATCTAACTCCTCAAAACAAACAATTGCTAACAAAGACGAAAACCTTAGCCAAGGACACAAATTAGTAAACCAAATCCTCCATACGTACAAGGCTCTGACGTGGCATACTCGTGATCGAAACATTACGGCGATACGGTTGACTCGCTTTGCGGAAACGAGCGCTCGGAATCAATTCGGGAAAACGAGTGAAATAAGAAAATAAGCCCTAATAAGCCTAATAATAAGGCGGAACTGTCCACATGTGGAACGCGCTTAAGGTACCGAGTTCGAACATGTTATGTACCAATGACTCTTTTAGAAGTTATGTACATGATTTGTCATACGTTTGAGTCTCACCGGCAACTGAATGACCAATTACAACGGCATTTGTATATGTATTGCGTCCATATTTTAAATTTGCTTGTGTGCGTTAATGCGATAGTGGGGCGCGTCATTTCAGCTTAGACGAGCTCTACCACAAGCAAGGCCATCCCGCCATACCGTAAGCTTGAAGCTCAACGTGCCCCTTTGCCACTGTAACCTCAGCGGAGGTTTCGTTAATCTACAATCGTTTGTGGTAGGAAAAATGTATGGGATTTGACATAAGCTAACGTTATCTGACATAAGCTAACGTTATCTGACATAAGCCGTTTGTGGTAGAAATTCTTGGTCCATAGACAATTCACGTACTTTCGGTGTACAAAGGAGGCGGATGATCCTACACAATCAGAGTCAATGTAGATGTTGGTAGAAATAGTCGAACTTCGACCTGTCAATTTTCTACCATACACGCACCACGCAAGCGGAGCTGTCAAAGATGGCTAGACCGGCTGGAGACATACCTTTGTACCACGGGCTTCAGAAATGTTTAATAAATACTCTTCAAGTCTAGATATATCCTGTGATTAACCGACTAGAGTTAAGCAATTGTGTGCTAACATGTTTTTTGCCACTAAATGTATCCTTGACCGAGGTTGACATAATTCAATCTATAATATTTATTTATTTATTTATTTGCCAACAGATTTACACTTTTTGGTACATTAAATATTACATGAAAAATAGTGAACACTTAAATGTAAATCCAATAACAGGCAAACTTACGTTCACAGTAGAATCGATCGGTATCATCAATATCATTCTATTTAAAAGTGTTTCATTGTTCTTTTCTTTCATGGAAGTTGTTATCCATTATTTATGCTGTTCCTGCTATAGGCGAAAACTTGTTAATGGCTCATGATAAACCTTATTATTAAGTATATCATATGTTAATATGATATACTTAATAATAAGGTAAGTAATATTGCTGTAAGTTTTCACCACGCACAAACTTTTGCTTTTATAATATTACTGGAACCATAAACACATACCAAGGAAGATCCTCTTCTGGTCATAATCGTTGGCATGCAGATTGTCCCATATGACGGGCGGCCGGCGCAGCACCTGCGTGATCTCCTCGATGCACTCCGTGGTCAGGGTTTTGGATATCACCTTCGAACCTGGAGAATTACATGTTGAATGTATGGCGGTGTGTGGGTGAGGCATTTTTGATAACATCCTTGTGCAAGAAAACATTATAAGGAGACCATTCACGGCTCACACAAAAACACCTAATGAAAATGCTCCTCAACAAAATTATTGTAGCAATTGTGGCAGTATGCATGTTTCGGAACATTTTTTTATTAGTACAGTTAATCCATACCAAGGTTCCTCAAAGTGGGGTATGGGGATTAGGGATTATGGGGTTTGCTGTCATTGTAACGAAAAGTTTGACAGGGATAGGTGGAGCCATAAGTTTGAGAAACCCTGATCTAAACGACAACCACTAGTTTTGCAAGCTTCAATAACAACTCTTGTAATTGTCGTATAGCGTACCTACTCAGGTAGCTAATGAAAATGTTCAGCATAAAGTGTTCAATCAAACTAATCAGGTACTTTTCATTTTTGGCCGGCCCTCTCCTACATAGTTGCTACCTTTTGGATGAAGTCCTTTGATAAATTTTGTATGATAATGGTTTATTTTGTTAGAACATTTTAAATGTTACACTTGTTATAAATATTAGTAATCTGACGGGACCCTGTTCCAAAGGATTGTTTTTAATTCCTATTATAACGCGCTCTGTATTTGGGAGGGCCTGTCAAGCCGTCAGTCGAATGACAGCTGTCGTCATAAGCCACAGCTGTCAATCTGTATATTGTGTCAGTAGCCTGATGTCTCACACATTGAATACTTTACAAGAAAATATGAAAGTCATACTATAATAATCATCTCGGCATTAATGTCCCGGTCGTTCTATCGCGCACGAGAGCCCGGGGTTCGCCAAGACCATAATCCAGGATTTGGCAGCCCAGATAATTACAGTGGAACGACTGCGATCTGACCTCCGTGACCCATACGAAAGTCATACTACAACGCAGTCATTAAACAGTACATTGACCCAGACTCTCGATAAAAAAAACTTGCTAGTCATGCACATACATCAATAATTTGTATATGGAAATCCCTCGCGCAACAGTAAAACATGCATGGAAGGACCTTGGCCACTACCAAGGTGACATGCGTTAACAACACATAGACGGTACGAGCTATTATTAGCATTATGCTTACGAAGTTTGTGGTAGTGGAATTTTTTATATTGTTTTGTCTGGTGGTTTGTGAGTAACAAACTAAATAATTTATGAATGAGATGTCTGCTCTGCTGCGTACTAGCTTTTGCTGGCGGTTTCATACGCTCAGGACCAGCTGTTGCTATATAGAAAGTTTTGAAACTTGGTACAGTACTCCATTTTGTTACTCTGGGCTCCTAGAGTGTAAAAATAGATTCGGTGTTTCCGTACCGGAGAAGTCCAAGTTGTATGTTTTACACTAGAGCTAATATTTATATATCTCGTGCCTTTGAAATCACACACTGTGCTCAGTAGTTATGCTAAACTATTTCGCTAGTTTGTGAGTGGACTAACGTAGAAATATACGATTTAATTTCGCTCGTACGATTCGAATGTGGAATGAGCTCCCAGCCACAGTGTTTCCTATGGACTATGACATGAGATCGTTCAAGAGGTATAAGAGGTAGTATGCTTGACTGTTTGTCTGCCGTAAAGCATTATAAAAAAAAAGTTTTTTTGTGCGCGCTACATGGTTGTCAGCCTAGTTGCTAACAGGAACAATTCAACCAACAAATCTCTTTCATGTTGAAGACCTTTTGAGTTCTCATTTCATATGCCAATGTCACAGTGCGCATACCATACTTGCCAATCCTACCACAAAACAAACACATCCCACCCACCGGTCCACATGATGTCAATCCTAGGCGAGAGTTTCGTCCCCAGCGTGACCAGATACTCCGAGGTGGCGACGGCGGGCATGGCGCGGGCCGCGCAGTACTGCGTGGGGCACACCAGGAACCGGGGACAGCCCAGGTGCTGGTGGATCTCGTTCGTTATGGAGACCTGGCGATGGAAGACGGCTTATGAGAGTACCTATCGTGGGAATGTGAGTGGGAGAGTCGGCAGAGGGCGCCCGAGAAGGGCATATACTGATCAAATAAATGACCATTCCATTCCATCTTCGGGGTTCCAGGAGTAGGTACCATGCCTATATTGTCTACATTCCACCAATACGCACTCAGCGTTTTTCTAACTCTTTTCTGTTGCGAACGGCAAGGGATTGGAAGTCGCTACCTGCACATGTTCTCCTTGAGCACTACAAATTAGGTCTCTTTTAGACAAGAGTGAATAAGTATTAATCAGACAGATTAACTTAACATCAGATGATATGGCAGTCAAATACTTAACTATTTAAAAAAAAAGTACCCACAACCAGAGTAAATATATGAAAAGTTGTATGAATGTGGAAGGAACAAGAGGTGTGACAGGATCGTAGCTTGTGGCATTCGATAGTCTCTGCCTACCCCTGTGGGGTATGAAGTAGCTGCGAAATTTGCGCTGACAGTAGAAAATAATGGTGTTTGTACAACAATGATCTAGCTGAATATGCTAGAAAATATGTATTTCTGAAAAATTATTTCTTGCCGCTACAGATGGTATTTTTCTTTCTATATGAGGAGCTGGTGAACAAAACGGCATAATTACATGAAATAAAATTATACAGAAATGGTTTCGATGCAAAACTGTATAATTCATCACCACGAACTTTGGAAGTCGTATTCATTGGAAATGAGTTGATTCAGCAGGCTTAAAACCTAATTAAATTAAAAGTAATTACATATATCGTTTTGTTCGCCAGCTCCTCATATATGAATGCCCAATATAATAATACCTACTCGTCTTAGGCGACTTCGACTTCATAGTTCAACGGCATTGCCACAAATTGAGAACGTACGCTTGCAATGCGCCGTGGGCAGTGACGGTTATCATTATGGAGGTTCAGAATTGAATCTTTACACAATGTTACAAATGCAGTTGGTTCTTATTGCAGACTTTCTGCATAGCAGAGTTATGCGGAGAAGATGAAAGACACTTCCATTAATTGATATCACTATAGTCTTTTCGCGTTAAGAAAATAGTGAGTAAAGGTGTTTTCACAGTGGAGTTAAATTCAAACAATTTATATTAAAAATTCAAGATCCCTTTGCTTAGATCAATCAATCCAAAATAACAACAGCCAGTCTTGTATTTGCTGTTTATTCCAACCAACCAGCAAGGTATTTCTTTTTTATTATTTTCTGTTGTCAACTGGTCACTGTGAACTAAGCTTTCTAATTTATTGGGACCCGATTGGTCGAGGGGCGTGGCTAGGCCGGCAGACAACGATGACTCACTATTTTCTTATCGAGATTGAACTATAGGGCTACAATTTAGATTACAATAAGGGATTGCAAAAGATTGAGTTGCAAAGCACCTACTCACCTGGGCATGAGCAAAACTTTGGAAGGTTTGTTTGTCCGCTTCGCTCATCTCTGGCTCGATGTCATCAAACAGTAGTGCGAAACACGTGCAGCCAAACTGAGACACCTGTGTGTAAAGGATTTCCATATTGTTTTAACGCAAACTTTTCATTCAAAGCAATAATTCATATAACAAATAAATAAATATTTATTGGAATGTGTCTAGTCACACTAGTGTACAATAAGAAAACATTTTGTAAATATCATGTCAAATACACCATCCTAATTGGCATGATGAAATCAGCACTGGTGCATGCCGTGCTGTCTACGTTTTCTGCATTGTCTTTATTTCATTTGCAAAAGTCGTAAGTAGTATCTCCCTATATGTCTACACTACTGTAACTGCACTAATTAAAATATATAATACAAACCTGTTCAAGTTTTCGCTTGAGAGCTGTAATCTCTTTCTGGCTACTGTAAGTTATGTCAAGGCCAGGTGAGAGAGCATAACAGAATATCACACCCTGAGCCTTCGCTGCAGATATCAGCGAAGTGAGGTGCTCGGCTTCCTCCACCGTATATAGTTCTCTCCAATAAGCACGATGCTTGTAGTCGTCTTTCGGAGCATAAACATACATATCCATGCCCCATTTTTTGAGCCTGTGTACAAGTAAAATAATATTATTTTTGAATTTTTCTTTTTGGATCTCAGATCACAAAGTGAACTGGTTAAATGATTGCTATGGGCCAAAGCCAAGTAGCAACCATGACAAGTCTAGGTTTAGTTTAGTCATCAGGTTGTACACATTTTCTGACTATTACTTACACACACACACGCACATACACACACATGCACACACATATCCACACACACGCACGCGCGCGTGCACACATACACACACACACACGCACGCGCGCGTGCACACATACACACACTCACACACACCGTTACTCCTCCCACACTCGTTTTTAAGTACATACATTAGTGACATAACTCTATAAGTAAATGTGGTTGTTAAAATTATAGTAATTAAATAGCTTCTACGGCAGAACACTGACATCCAAGATACAGGCTATGGCCTAGTTTGGATCTCAGGGTTTAAAAATAAATTTGTGCAAATAGTCTTCGCAATCTACACTAAGTGAACCCACTGTAACACTGTTTTTTGTACAAATCTTTCCTGAATAAATATATTTTATTTTATTTTTATTTATTATTCGTAGGGTGTTTAATATCACCACCGTTTGTAACTGTATGATCCGTTTAAACTGACTTGTCGTATTTGGTTAAGGAAATTATGTATTTTAATGGATAAAACAAACAATGTCCCTATACTCAGACGTCAGTACCAGTTTATTGACTATGAAAAATTTAATTCAGATCTATCTGACTCTCTAAAAAATGTGAACCTGTCCGGCGATACTGATCTGCTATGGGGGGACACATTATCCGCAATCAACTCTACTCTTAATAGGCATGCTCCTGAAAAGCTAATTAGAAACAAACCTCGAAACAAGCCCTGGATTGATGACAGTGTTATGAGACTAGTCAAAGAGAAAAAAGTTTGTTGGGACAAGTACCGAACATCTAGAAGTGAGGAACAATACTCAAAATATAGAGCGATTAATAACGAATGTGTTGCACTGACAAGGAAACGTCGCAGCATGTATGAGAAAAAACTACTGGACTTTGGGAATAAAGCCTTTTACTCTCACATAAGGCAGTCGATCACATCCAAAGTAGGTATTCCCCCAGCGATAAAAAATCAGAATGGTGACCTAGTTACCAACCCTATTGATATTGCCAATTGTTTTGCGGAGGAGTTTCAAAAAGCATACTCTAGGGAGTCAGTATTACAGCCTCATGCGGATCTGCTTAAAGGGGTGCGAGTAGAGAATAGCCTAAGTGAAATAAATTTCACTGTAGCTGACGTGGAAAAAGCCATATCTGTAATGAATCCGACATCAGCCCCTGGGCCGGATCAAATTCCAAGCTGTATTCTTAAAAACTGTATTAAGACTCTGTCACCGGTATTTTCAGTGCTGATGAATGAATCGTTCCGCAGTGGCTGTGTACCTCAAGACTGGAAGCACGCTATTGTTACGCCAATTTATAAAAAGGGGGACAAAACTCGGTTAGAAAACTTTAGGCCAGTCAGCCTTACAAGTAATCCGGTGAAAGTTATGGAGAGAATAATCAGTGAACGGTTGTCATTATTCCTCAGTCAAGAGTGCATATTATCCACCAAACAACATGGTTTTGTCAAGAAAAGGTCAACTGTTACTAATCTGCTGTCCTGTGTACGTTGGTGGTCAACAGAAATAGATAATAGGAATCCAGTAGATGTCATATACCTGGACTTCCAGCGCGCCTTCGACAGGGTGCCTCACCAGCGGCTGTTGATGAAACTAGATCACTTCGGAATAAGAGGCCCCTTGCTCGCTTGGATTAAAAACTTCCTCAAAGATAGAACGTTCCAAGTACGAATTGGTAGCTCCCTATCCCAGCGAAGGCAGGTATTAAGTGGAGTACCGCAGGGTTCAGTACTCTCAGCTCATCTATTCGGCATCTATATAACGGATCTGATTGAATGCATTGAATCACAATCTGAATTCTTTGCCGATGATGGCAAGTTCTTTGGTAACCCACTCGTCAGCTCTGGGCAGCTACAGCATGACCTCGATCGCATTCAACATTGGACAAAGGATTGGATCATCAGCCTTAATCATTCGAAGTGCAGTGTTCTACACTTGGGTGCAAATAACCCTGGTATGGGGTATTATATAGAGGGGACTACAGTGCAACCAGTTACATCCCAGAAGGACTTGGGTGTCACAGTGACACACAATCTGAAATGGGAGGATCACATATCCAGCATAGTGAAGAAGGCCAACTCATTTGTTTACATGATAAGAAGATCATTCCAAACAATTACAATAGATATGTTCCTCAAAATATACAAGACCTACATAAGACCGCTTCTGGAATATGGATTCTTGGTGTGGAGCCCGTACTTTCGAAAGGACATCAATCTTCTAGAAAGTGTTCAAAGAAGAGCTACTAAAATACCGACTGGCCTACGTCGCAAATCCTATGAAGAAAGACTTCGCATACTGCGCCTCACTACTCTGGAAGAGAGACGGCAGCGCGGTGATCTCATTGAAACATATAAGATTTTATCATACCAGTACAATCTCCCTCACATTCATGAAATGTTTATTACAAAAAAGGGCTGCAAGTCGCACAGAGGTCACGAAATGCAATTAGAACGCGCACCATCCAACACCAATACTGCACATCAATTCTTCTCTAACAGAGTGGTATCAAACTGGAACAAATTACCACAAAATGTTGTGACAGCTGTGTCAGTGAATTCCTTCAAGAACAGACTGGACGAGTGGTTGAAGTCAAACAAACTGTCTCTACTTGATTTAAAGTAACTTTCAACACTGTGTGATATAGACACATCAGCAACAATGCTGCTCGTCTATAACCTAATAAATAAATAAATAAATAATGTGCAGCAGTATTCATTGAAATTCACATTCTATGTGTTTCTTGTATAATTCTCGACATCTATACACAATATACGTAGTGTGATTGATATGGCCAGTCATGATTTTGGGCATTGTTTGTTCACCAAATAAGACAAGCCAGTTTAAACGGATCATATAAATGTGTACCATGGGAAATCAAGCATTAGCAAAGATATGTGTAAATGTGTGGGTATTATGCCAGGCATAGGATTAAAAAACAAACAATTCTAAAAATAATAAAAAAAATTATGCCAGTAGCAGATAACACTATTTTTACTATTGTTACTTTGTGTAGGTTCCGTAATAAGACTAATTTCGGTTTTCAGATCGATGTACTTATTTTATTTCTTGGCTATTGTTGTTTGGATGTTATGTGTGTTGGGGACAGCTGTGTCAAGGGAAGGGAGCGGTTTTTATTAATATTATTTGTTGATGCAGTGGCGGCTTAATATAGGTCATATAATATACCATTATACTATACTATATAATAATATAGTAATAGTACTAGCATCTCTTCGCATGGGTAGTGAAATTAACAAATTATACACCAAAACCTTCCTCATGAAAATATTTGATATTTGAATTACCAAATTGATTAAGCACTGTTATTGGATACAAAATAATTAAAGAAACATACACATAGATTATGTGGCTGTCTGAATTAACAAATTGCATAGTTTTGTAAAAACAGTTGACGTTATGATGTAGCCGTGCCACATGTGCATAGTGCATGCATAGGTATCCTATGGGTCCACAGGATAAAAACTACGTAATATTTTACTTTATAGAGGCCATTACAGTGCAAGTTAATAGTATATCTATAGATTTTAAACTTCATCAGGCCATTACAAAAACTGTCAAGAAACAGTTATTTTTTATGTCAAATAAGGAATTACGCATTAAAATGTGAAGCAAAAAAGCGGCCTTTTCGAAAAAATCAGAGGATTGTAATTTTTACACATTCCGGTTTAAGTTGGTACTCATTTAGTAAACAACACGCAACTTACTTAAGAAATAGGTCCTTCCTTTGCTCTGTAGTCCACGGCCGACCGTAAAAGCCTGCAATAGACGAAGCTAGGTCATTCACTTGTACACAAGTTAGCATTATACATATCTATAGAATAACGATTTGTTGAAGACAACTCTAAGGAACTCTCCAATATAACTTACAACTTACCTTCAACAACACCGCATATGAAGTCTTTGCTCTTAGCGCTCGGCTCGTCTGGAGAGCTTTCAGTCATATTTACAAGCAAATTACAAAAATATTACTGAAAGTAAAAACTGTTCGTAAGATGCAGCAACTTTGGAAGAGCGTATCGTTCGATGTAAACGACAGATAGCCCCACAATCACTTATAAGAAGATGTACGTAACTTTACTAATAAACTATCAAGTTTAGGCCACCGCTTTATCCGTTTTAGACGATTTATAAAAAAATAATTTATCCCCAATATGAAAATATTACAGACGAACTGTGATGTGTCAAACGGTTAGGTATTTTCTAGTGTAATAAATACGTGCTAATCATGACGTTATAGATACTATGGAAATTACCGTACTCTAACCTTGATTTACCAAAAGGATAAACTGTTAGAAAACGAACAATCCACATGAACAACTATACAAGTCTTGTACTGTAACAAAATTGATTTAATATTTATTTAGTTAATACAAATTATCTGTACCTATAAAGTACCTGTTCTAAAATGTGTGTTTTATTGGATTATTAGTGAGTCATATTACAACGTCAAAGAAAGATGTAGCCGGTCTTCTTGAAGAGCGCTATCTCGTTTTAATTTATTGCAGGGCTCACCCTCAGTGTTGCTAGAGTTATCATGCAAAACCTACTACTACCTCAGAAGGAGGTTGATTAGAGACACGATTCTGAAAAATACATTAAAGCGAGACCATTAGATGTATAAAAACATAGATATTTTGCGCTTTCTTCTCAGAAAAGGTGATTCGGTTACTAAATTTAATACTTGAGAATCCTGCTAAGCAATGACATCTAGGTATCTAGTAAGGCTGACGAGAACTTAACTTTTTACTTTTTAAAGTAGCTGTCTGAAAATCCCCCATTGTACAGCCGTAAAATAAACTGCAACAAAAATGATAGATTCTGTAACAACCCCTGAAATGGCTATTGTTATTTTATGTTGAACAAATTGCTTTTTTTTTAATTTATTTATTATACATATAGGTACATATTTGCGTAAAAGATTGAGTGCATGATATTCCAATAAACTAAGGTGTACCACAAGGCAGTATCATAGGATCACTTCTTTTTCCCTCTTAAAATAACGGTAGACATATACACCCGGTTTCTGAAACGCTTGTCAACGCAAAAATTACGTAACAGCTTGTTAAACACTGATTAAATGCAGTTTGGGTTTCTGAAAGGGCCAAATGACGGCTTGTTAACAGCTTGTTAACGTATTGTCAAATTTCCAATTAACGGCTGATTAATGTAATTTTGGGTTTCCGGAAAGCTTTTTCTCATGTTAACTGTATGTTATTGTATTTTGCCTTGCCTTATATGCCTTGTTATTTTAATTGGCGAAAATCGACCAATTAACCGATTGTCAAAAGAAATTATTTCCGATTTTCTTGGTCTAGGTCTTGGTCCTGGCCCTGGTCCAGGTCCTAGTTTTGGTCCAAGGCAAAGTCCAGGTCTAGGGTCCAGGTTCTGGTCCAGGATCATGACCAAAAGTGCAACCTTGATCACAATTTGGGCTTGAACCAGAACCAGGACCTAGACCAGTGCCAGCACATATACCATAAACATTAGCTGGACCAGGACCTGGTCCGGGGCCAGGAAACGGACCAGAACCAGGACCAGGACCTGAACCACGAATGTCAGGGTCCAGGACCTGGACCTGAACTAGGAGCTGGTCCGGGGCCAGGGCTTGAACCTGATCCAGGACCTGGTCCGCAGCCAGGACCTGGACCTGAACTAGAAGCTGGTCCGGGGCCAGGGCCTGAACCTGATCCAGGACCTGGTGCGGGGCCAGGACCTGGACCTGAACCACGAACTGGTCTGGGTTCAGGACCTGGACCTGAACCAGTACCTGGTCCTGGCTTCGGACCAGGTCCTGGTTCAGGTCTAGGTATTGGCCCCAGACCAGGTACTGGGTCCAGGACCTGGACCCGGACCACTTCGTGGTTCAGGTCCAGGTCCTGGCTTCGGACCAGGTCCTAGTTCAGATCCAGGTCCTGGACCCTGACATGTGCGTGGTTCAGGTCCTGGTCCTGGTTCAGGTCCGAGTCCTGGCCCCGAAACAGGTCCTGGTCCAGCTAATGTTTATGGTATATGTGCTGGCACTGGTCTAGGTCCTGGTTCTGGTTCAAGCTCAAATTGTGATCAAGGTTGCAGTTTTGGTCATGATCCTGGACCAGAACCTGGACCCTAGACCTGGACTTTGCCTTGGACCAAAACTAGGACCTGGACCAGGGCTAGGACCAAGACCTAGACCAAGAATATCGGATATAATTTCTTTTGAGAATCGTTTAATTGGTCGATTTTCGCCAATTAAAATAACAAGGCGATAACATACAGTTAACATGAGAAAAAGCTTTCCGGAAACCCAAAATGACATTAATCAGCCGTTAATTGGAGATTTGACAATCCGTTAACAAGCTGTTAACAAACTGTCAGTTGGCCCTTTCAGAAACCCAAACTGCATTTAATCAGTGTTTAACAAGCTGTTACGTAATTTTTGCGTTGACAAGCGTTTCAGAAACCGGGTGATAGACATTGATTTATTGATAAAATAATTTACAGGTCACTTAAATTAATTGCTTCAAAATAACAATCGTGATAGTATCTAATCCAATATTAACAAATGTCATAAAAATAATTATAGCAAGCCATCAATAATTAAATATAAATAATAATAATTCCTCAAGAAGTGATTAGTCATTAATTAAATAAATAATGATATTCATAATGTCAATAATAATATAGCTAACGTTTGTCAATAATAAATTCATAGAAAAAATAATAGTACAAAAAAAAAAGTCATTTAATTACTGATGTACAGCCATGTCACAAGTCTCTATTTAAACACAGTCAATTTAAGGTCCAAAAATTCAGCAAGTGAGTAGAACGCCTGCGTAATGAGCCACTGGTGAAGCTTCTGCCTAAATGTTCCAGAACTCGGAGCTTCTACGACCGATTGTGGGAGCCTGTTATACACAGGCGGCCCCATAATACGAATAGTCTTTGATGATTTTGCCAAAGAGTGCGGTACAGGCAACAGCCGATTTGTATGCCTAATACTATACGAATGACATCCACCCATACACGGATAATGATTTAGGTTTTCCCTTACGTATGTGGCTATCTGAAAAATCAGAAGACACGTCAATGTCATGATACCAAGTTCCACAAAGAGTGGCCTGGCCGGTTCGTCATACGGCACTCGGGCTATTGCTCGGACCGCACGCTTCTGCATCCTAAACACTCGCTCCCACTCTGCCGCGTGGCCCCACAGCTCAACGCCATACTGTAGAAGGGACTGTATTGTTGCAAAGTAACAGGTTCGCACTGGCGGATAGATGCGTATGCGCCGGCGAGTAGGCGGAGACTGGCTGGGCTGGGTGGGATCTAGTTGCGTCTAGGCGGCGGGTGGTGGCTGGGTAGGCTGGGCGGGGTGCGGGGCGAGACGGCGTCCCCTCCCAGCCTGCCCCGCCGCCAGCACCATGGCATAGCGAGGCCGCGGGAACGGGTGGATTGCGCAACGACCAGCAGATGTGCCGTGCTGTTTAATCTACTATACCTACATATTTTTTATTTATTTTTATGTATTTATTTATTGTTATCTAGGTAGTATAACGCCCGTGACGTACCCAAACAATGGGCCCACAGAATACCAGCGCTGTGAGTCGTTTCTTGCGCCTCACAGCACATGCTGAGTGGGTACCATTTGCGCTAGCCGCTGCGGCACCGACAGTGTCATGGGAGACTACATATTGTCTTAATTAAGATATTTTAAATGTTAATGTGTCCTTTGTATGTAATTGTAACTGTTATTGTGTCGTGGTGTGCTATGTGTAATAAATGTATTTTCTTTCTTTCTTTCTTTCTTTCACTGATTCTTGCGGGAGAGTTGAGCTTAGACGGCTCAAAGCAAAACACGCCCCTCCAAGCTTTCCACAGAGCTTATCGATGTGAAAATCCCACGTGAGACTTTGATCAACTCGGAAACCTAGGAATGACATAACCTCAACCTGCTCAATTGCAACTCCGTCGACATTTACAATCAACGGCCGGCGCGTGCGACCTGACAAATCAAATTGTACATATTGAATTTTTGCCAGATTTAATATTAACCCATTTTGCCTAAACCAATCGCCCAACTGATGAGCAACCACGTTGAGTTTTGCTTCCAGGCCTTCTAGGGATACATCTGTAATTACTACCGCCACATCATCAGCAAACATAAAAATGTCTCCCAGCGTTATGGAGGTGGGTAAATCATTTAAAAGCAGCGAGAAAAACAAGTTGGACAGTGACGATCCTTGCGGAACGCCTCTGTCCGCCGACAATCCCTCCGAACGAAGATCGCCGCCCCTCGCAACAACGTACTGTTTCCTGGCTTTCATAAATTGAGCCAGTACAGAGAGCATCGGCCCGTCTATCCCATAGAATTTAAGTTTCGCGGCAAGTACGTCGTGGTCAGCAACGTCAAACGCCTTGGAGAGGTCGCAGCACAACAACGCCACTTGCTGCTTTTGCTCTCGCGCCTGGAGAATTCGACTATGCACTTCTCGGACCAACATTGTTGTGGAATGGCCAGCGCGGTACGCGAACTGCCGATCCGACAATGCCTCTGTATCGTTCAGGAAACGAGTTAGTCTGGACGTAAGTCCATTTTCAAATATTTTTGCGATTGTTGGGATGACTGATATCGGCCGATAGCAGTTTGGATCGCTCTTCTTACCCTTTCCTTTATATAGAGGACACACTTTGATTTCCTTCAAGACATCGGGGTATTTGCCTTCCCGTATAGGTACAGCAGTTAAATAATGTCGCCAGGACTGGCGATATTTGCTCGGCTATTGGAACCAAAGTTTCAATCGAAACCCCATAAATATCACGCGTCGGTTTCCTAGCGACACGTTTATTAATGATTGTATAGACCTCGTAAGGAGTAAAGCTAGTCAGACGAAGAGAGCGATCCGCCTTATGGCGCGCCTCGGCCAGCGTCGCGGTAGCGCGCGGCGCGTCAGCCCGTGGGGCACCACACCGCGAGGAGGACGAGGTAAACTGCTCGTTCATGAAGTTGACAAGCTCTTGAGCTGATGCAAATCCCTCTCCATTTGTTTTCTTAATAACACACGTTAAATCCACACCAACTGTTTGCTTTTTGCACGATTCAATATTGACAACGCGCCACATAGATTTCATAACATTATTACTATCATTAATCATTTTTGTCAAATACTTGGTTCGTTCATTACTTAATAATTTATTATACATGTCATTACATTTATCTAACTTAATTTTAATTTCATTGTTGTGTGGAAATTTTAGTAATATATTGTGCAAGTCAAATATATGGTATTTTAAGTTTTGAATTTCATCCGTTACCCACGTACTATTATTATTTATATTCGGCCGCCGCTTTAAAGGAAAGCAAATATTCATTTTAGCTACTAAAATATTCAGAACGGCACTTGAAAGACTGTCTGCAGACAAATGTCGGCTGTAAACCTGCGCCCAGTCAACGCCAAGCACGGCCTCGCAGAAAGCGGCCCGAGAGGCGCTCTACTGGACGCGCACCAGTCGGGTGGCCGGCGGCAGCTCGCTCGGCGCTACTTGCACGCAGCAACGGACACAGTGGTGGTCGCCCAGGCGACTCACTACGGGAGACGCCTCGATACACGATGTATTCATGTTAGAATACACGTGATCAATTGACGTTGATGAGCCGCCAACCACACGGGTAGGAAAGTCGACCTCGTTGTTAAATTTGTGAACTGATAACGTATCACTCAAGATCTTTCGATCTGGGCTCCTAACTAACCAGTTAATATTCGAATCTCCCACCGAATCTCTCTCTCATGATGCAATCGAGTCCTATTTTACTGATCTCATTAAGAAGGCGTTCTAGTCTTTTAAAAAGAAGTGTTGCTATTCGTCATATTAGAATAAAAACATACAATAACTAATTTATAATTTGTCAGTTGTGTTGCTGATATTTCGAAGTGCATTTCTGTGCTCAACATACACAATTCTACCATTTCGGTAGTCTTTAGTCCATTTCATTTCACTGCATTTCGTTCTGCAACAATACTTCCAGCCGCTTAGTTTTATTATTAAGCGATTGTATATTTTGTAAACATAAAAACAGCTGATCGAGGTTATTGTTTACTGGTAGTGCTCTGTGAGTGCGGGTCGATCTAGATCTGCAATTTAAATTTACCTAGGTACTGGTAGGTAGGTAACACGGCATAACTGAATTTTACTCGGACGAAATCTCAACCTAAAGGTAATTAAAGGTAAGGCAATAAAAAAGTAAACCACTTTGTATAACCCATTTACTTTCATTTTCAACATGTACTTACTATTTGAGTACAATATTTTCCTTAACTAATAGGTGCTTAAATAAGAAACTAGGTTACACTTTGCTTTAGGAATAAATACCTACCCAAACGTAGTTACAATATCCACATTTAATACATAAAAGATCTTTGCTATTATCTTTATCCATATCATATATAAAGGAAATGGTGCTAGCATGGAATAGATTTTGAACGTCTTCAGTTTTTGATGCTTGGATAAAATCCACTTCCAAAGTACAATATGCTCATAAAGTTTTGATTTTTCTTATACATTTTCCTTAAATACTCAATATCTACGTCAGACACGATTGTCGAACGTCCGACGATAATCGTCCGACGACGATAAACATATATACAAATGTGGGTAAATACGATAATCGGGTCAAACATAAGGGTGCCAATATGAGCTCTTTCAACTCCAATCTCTACGGCTGCTTCAGTATCAACCTATTTAGTATCTTCTTCTGTCAAATAATGAGCAGTTTTCCAATAGGTAACTACAGCATTCCTAACCACTCGAAAGATAGCGCTCCGACAATTTTGGTAATTAAAGATCGCTTGAAATAGGTATTTAGCATAGATGATATAAACACGTTATATTGTATTTATCAATAGTTTTCAACAATTTTAGAGGTCTTAATAAATTATTGCTAACAAAACAAACATTAATTTGACCGAGTCAGTTCGTTTCATGGATGCTAAGATCGAGAATGGACGTATACAAACTATTAAAGGTTAAAAATAAATATATGTACTTTTTTATATTTTTTTCAACCTTTTAAAGTTATGTTTATATTAATAGCTTTTATATTTCAAGTTTAGTATTAGTTGGCTGCATGACATCACTGCTACAATCATACAGATTTAAAAAGAAAGTACCACAATTGTGGGAGCGCCATCTATTGTTGCTTTTTTGAACCAAATAACAATACATACTGGAAAACTCGCAATGGGATAAAAGAAAATCCCATTTTTACAAAACAAACTTAGTAGAATTTTGGTTGAGAGTCAGTTTGTAAATTCAGCTCAGAGGTCAGACTCTTTTAACTCTCTTTTTTTCTTCAGCATATGTGTAGCATGAGTCAAAATGGATAACTATACTTAAACACTGTGCCACATATTAGAAATTCTACACTGTGGCGTGGCTTAAGCATTGTTGTTTGTTTGACACGGAGTTTGAGAGCGTCACTTTTGAGGACCATGAATTGATTCCGACATTTCGGACGGATCGTCATTTTTAGTTGTCTTCCGAGGTTTTCGGCAGTAGTAGGTAGAAGATATAAGATGGTGGTATAACCAAGCTGACTCCTCTGTTTATCAAGAGTAGGTATCTATCTATATCAACTATCATATTACCTATGTAGGTACTTACAAAATTAGCGAAAGATTTACTAGGTAAAATACTTTTGCTATAGAAAAATTTCGCAATCATACGATAGGTATAGAACTTGATCTAGATCGATAAATGCCCCTAAATCTCAGCCTTAGGGCTTTTCTATTTGTAAAGTAAATTAAATACAAGTAGAGACACATTTCTAAGTTATACTTTTTGACTAGATCAATACAATACTGATTGCGTAATATTCATGTAATACCTTAATCGAAGTACTTATTTAATAATTACATTCATTTAAAACACATCATTATTTACACTTTTAAAGGTGCTCAGCAAGGCTAGTACAAGTGCTGTCTCGCATACGATAAACGACAAACGCGCGACATAGAAACTGCTATCTTGCTCATCTTAGTATTGAGAGTAGGAAACAAATGCTTTGTCGCGTCGTGAGCTGTGTCGCGGGCACACTTGTCCTAGCCGTGCTGTCCAATATATTTACAATACTAAGTAAATACAACATGACTCCCGCAGCTGGACCTAATCTGCCCAGCTAGAGTTCACGGAGGAGTACATTGTTTCATTATGGAAAATTCACTATTTAGCAATCCATTAGAGATTCGGTGAGAAAAGTGAACAGCCCTTATAATACCTAGAAGTAAGTAGTAGTGCATAGTCCTAGTAGTTTCTGTGTGGACTGTGGACAGACAGACCTACAGACATAGCAAAACTAAAAGGGTTCCTTGTCTTACTACGGAACCCTAAAAACCACTAAGCGTGCATTACGTGACCTCCATTTAGGTACTAATAAAGTATGACAATAATTCGTATTCACCGCATCCCTAATTAAAACCAGCGCGTCGTAATTACACTTTGCGTGACATCGGAACATCACCTAGCTTAGAGAATATCAGTGCCGTGGTCCAGTCTAGTCATGGTCGGTCTAGACTTAAAACGGCAATCAATTTATTTCAATTACACAAAGCAGAATCTTAAGACAGGTCTTACATTCAAGATCTTCTAGTAAACTACGGCGTGCCACAAAGCAGAATCATTAGACCACTCTTCTTATAACCTACGGCGTGCCACAAGGCAGCGTCTTAAGACCTCTCTACCTTTCAATAACGATTAATTTACTGAATATCCTCTTCGGTCTAGAGGTAGAGCGTGGACAGGTCGCACTGAGGCAAGTGTCAGCTGATCACTCCGACAATCAGGTTACTAGTCATGATCGTCCAATAAACTACGGCGTGCCACAAGGCAGCATTTTAGGACCACTATTCATTTCAATAACAAGTAAGTCCAGGAGGTAAAACGTAGTGTGGACTCAATATCCTCTTCCGTCTAGAGGTAGAGCGCAGACAGGCCGCACTGAGGCAAGTGTGAGCCGATCACGCCGCCACTGACTTACTAGTCATGATCTTCCAATAAACTACGGCGTGCCACAAGGCAGCATATTAGGACAACACTTCATTTCAATAACGACTAAGTCCAGGAGGTAAAACGTTGTGTGTACTCAATATCCTCTTCGGTCTAGAGGTAGAGCGTAGACAGGCCGCACTGAGGCAAGTGTCAGCCGATCACGCCGCCAATTGGGTCACTAGTCACGATCGTCCAATAAACTACGGCGTGCCACAAGGCAGCATCTTAGGACCACTCTTACTTTTATGATCTTCCAATAAACTACGGCGTGCCAAAAGGCAGCATCGTAAGACCACTCTTCTTTTCAATAACGATAAAGTCCAGGAGGTTAAACATAGTGTGCACTCAATATCCTCTTCGGTCTAGAAGTAGAGCGTGGACAGGCCGCACTGAGGGAAGTCAGCCGATCACGCAGCCAATCAGGTTACTAGTTATGATCGTCCAATCAACTTCGGCGTGCCACAAGGCAGGATCTTACTTTTATGATCTATTTGACCACTATTCATTTCAATAACGAGTAAGTCCAGGAGGTAAAACGTAGTGTGTACTCAATATCCTCTTCGGTGTAGAGGTCTAGAGGTAGAGCGCGGACAGGCCGCACTGAGGCAAGTGTCAGCCGAGCACGCCGCCCGCCATGTTGCCGTGCACCCGCATGTGGCGGTTCAGGTTGCCGGACTGCGAGAACCTGGTGGTAGGAAAGGTTTTTTTAAATTGATGTATTGGTGAACCCCATAATAAATAAATAATCATCTTGGCGTTAATCTCCCGGTTATGAAGTTATGTTAATGTCAGCAGATCATGTAATTACAGTGGAACGACTGCCATCGGACTTCCGTGGCTCTGCTATCAGGGGAATCTGACCAGATTGGATTATGGGTCCACCATTAGAATGTTGGCTGAAAATAAATGCACATCACCTTGTTCGGTTTCATAAAGCGTCGTCTCTGACGAATATGAGTAAATACGAAGCCAAACTAGCCGACTTGTAGCAGATATTTTTGCGCGTGCTACATGATTATCGACCTGGTTGCCAAGCCAACAGAGTGACCTTTCAACCATCTTTACATCACGTACCTACCAGTAACGTTAGATTATTGCTATGGAGGAGCGATCTCTCCTGTCACAGACAAAATATCCTTGTCTACTGGGTGAGATCCACCCAATGTACCTCTCTATATTGATTTATGAAATAAAATTGATTAATTTATTATTCAACCATCCAATTTTGTTTTGATGAATCAAGGTCACTCCGTTGGCAACAGCGCAGCACGCGCTAGATTTTCTTTCTTTTAATCTTCTTTTGAGCAAATATTCTACTGACCTCAACAAGCAGAGTTTGCACTGGTACGGTTTCTCGCCAGAGTGTATCCGCAGGTGCTTGGTGAGCGTGGAGCTGTCTGAAAACGCTTTCTTGCAGGATCTGCATCTGGTGGTGAAAGGTGGGATGTTACCAACAACTTCGTTACTCGGCGATTCGCGGCCTTCTCACCGCTTAGAGAGGTACCTATGTACGGACATCGAAAAGCTTAACGTTATGTAGTCCTCTCTGGCGTTATACGTGGATGCCACGTTGTTAATTCGCTAACTTTGGTTATGAGCGTAAAAATAAGTACGCGTGCGAAAAGTATGCATAACGTATTTATTATTTACACTAGAAACGTAATAGATACTTACAAGAATTTGCATACTGTGAGTTAAAAAACTTACTCCTTTTTTACACATTTTTTTATTTATTTCAGTGACGTTGCACGGTGATGTAACTGCTAAATTTTATATAATTTGCAGACTGTGAAAAATGGGACACCTCCAACTGTCGCGCCATTTTTGTCTATTTGACGTTGGCATTTTGCAGTCCATTGATCGGACGGTCGGATGATCGGACGGATTGATTGAAAGGTGACTAGGCCAACGCAGCGAGTTTGATGAGAGGGGGCGATGCAAGTAGGTACAGAATAGAAAATTTCATAGGTACGGATATTTCAACGCGCGTAGGAAACGCGTATGTCTGTTTGGCCTTTAATAGACAGTGGCCTAACCGTAGTATAGCATTCATCATTTTATGAAAAAATGAAAGGTGCCTACTTATACCTAGCTAAAGGAAGGACCTAGAAAAAACAAATTCTCACTGATAAGGCCGCTCCCCTGAATGAGTCCGCATATGCGTCGTCACACTCGAGCTCTGGCTAAATCGTCGGTCGCAGATTGGACACCTGTTGAAGAAAAATATGCTTAGGTACTTACATAAAATTATGCTACAATGTTTCTTACGAAAACTTCGAATTTTTGTGAGTGTGGTCTAGAAGAAAGCTCCTTGGAGCTTAGGTATCTATATATTTTTAGCTGTTGCTAACATTCAGTGCTCACTATATATGATAGGTTTCTATGAGGACTTTCTAACATACCTAAGCATACCTATTCGTCGAAAGATCAAATGGCGCATGCATGATAGATATCAGATGGATTTCATTTACAGTCAGTTTAGTCAGTCAGTACATTTAGTTTCAAGATATTCTTTTTTATGCTATTCACTGACAAATGAGCAGATCTGATGGTAAGTGAAAACTGTCGCCCATAACATCTACAATTCATACATTTAAGTTGTAGGTTACAAAAATGCAGGACCGCAGGTGGGTTGTCACTGTGAAGACTAAGATGAAATGCCTCATACCTGTAATTGCGCTGGCTAATAAACCGGAACTATATGTATTACATCATTGGGTCGCTTTGGCCTGATACAAATAAATAAATAAAAGAAATCAATAGAAAATGAAATTGTTGCTTGGCGGCAGAAATAGATAAGGCGGCAGTACTAACCCAGGCGGACTCCTTAGGCTTGACAGAGTCCTACCTGATATAGATTTTTGATTACAATTTTTTTATCGAATACACTCACCGAAACGGCTTCTGTCCTGTATGCGTCCTAACATGCGCTGTCAGGTTAGCAGCCTGCGAGAAGCTCTTGTTGCAATCTCCGCAGCGGTACGGCCGTTCGCCGGAGTGCGTGCGGAGGTGAGTCTTCAGCGTGCTGGGGCGGGCGTAGGTCTTGCCGCAGATGCGACAGAGATTGGGCTTCAGTTCGTCGTCTTCGGAGCACCCGCTTAGGGCTCCAACCTGGGTGACGAGGGTGTGTTAGAGTGAACTGCAATTGCAGGGTTGCGGGTACCGAAACATGATTCGAAAACAGGTCTTATACTGTTAAGGGTCGTGGCTGCCACTAAAGTTTATACTTATAGGTATTTACATGAATGATCCACAATTGGTCGCGTCACTTACAAAGTAAGCACACATCAACATTACACTTTCATTGCACATGTATATGTGCATGTTATATTATCACGGTTAGATGAAAGTGTAGTGAATAACCACGAAAGTCTTACAACCTATATCATATCGATATGCTCAAGTAATTTTACTACTTATAAGAAATTTTTTCCCCTGTATTTAAATTAATTTGTAAAGCAAACAAGCACCGTCGCTTCAAATGAGTCAAATAAATTTTTTATATAATATAATTACGATGCATATTCAGGTGAATGATATTCTCTATATAATTTGGAAGGTGCTCAAATTTTTTAGATACCATTAGAGTGAATAATAAGCCTGCTAGGTCAATACGTAATAGAAAAAGTCTACGTGACTAGGTATAAATGGCCACTTACTTGTACTTTCCCTGCGCTCACGCACGGCGAGTACCCATAGTCCTGCGCATGCATCTGCCCCTGGTGATTCAGTATCGTGTATCCGTTTGCCATATTCGGGTCCTTCGACCCCTCAGCCAAATACAACTTCGAAGGCGACCTCTTCAAGCTCTGCCCCGTGTAACCTTTCTGATTGTACGAGTTCGCTTTTTGTTGGAACAGGGAGTAGTTTGCGTTCGGTTTTTGAGTGTTCTGCAGCTGGAGCGGTTTGAATGTGGATGTCGCAGTGATAAGGGGATCTGATTGGTTGGGAGGCCGGAAATCGGCTGTAAAGGAGTATGTGGCTGAAGGATACGGCGCCGTGTTGATAGAGCTCTGGCTTTGAGGGTACACCACGTTGACTGAGGGCGGTGATGTGTTTTGGTTCCATTGCACCTGTAAAGGCGTTTGATACTTTAGTAATCCTGCAGGCATCCTTGCATGATTGCATCGTAAACGTAATCAACGACACTAATAGACTTATCGTATAATTATGTTCAACATAATGTCGGTAGAAGAAATGAAATAAGTGTATAATTTATAGGTAAAGCATTGGCGTCCGACATGGGACCGTCACCAACTAAAAATTTTGTTCGAAGGCACCAGTATAGTACTTATCAGTGTTAAACCTAACTATTAACAATAATAACTACGTAGGAATATCAAATATGTCATGTCATACAACAGACTCAAATTTCATGTTAGAAAAAGTTTGGCGCCCTACATGGGACCAACTCCTACCACTACTACAGATACAGAAACGGCGTGCTGGTATGAATAGCTGCCACGACTGTTCAAATCTATTATTAGTTATATTCCTGCCTGTATTTTCCCCACCCATACGCCCATAAAGACACTGAAAATAATCAACGATTACATTTGAAGGGTAGAGGATATTGTTAGAAAGGCAAGCCCTTCGGCTTATGGTTTATTTGTTAATTATTATTTTTCGCTACTATTTACTCTTGCACTACTTACTAGTTCTTGTGAAACATTACCTCTTCCCAAAGGTTGTCTGGGAGAGATCGCTTAAAGCGATAAGACCGCCTTTGCGCGCATGTATATTATGCTGTTTTTTGTAAATTGTCTTATAATATGTGTGCAATAAAGAGTTTTTACTTACTTACTTATAAACATTTCTAACAAACTTAAACTAACATACCGACAAGGAATCCATGTCAATCGATATTTCAAGTAAGCAGTATTGATAAATACAGTTTAAAATCTGCTAGCGAATGTGGTCTGGGGGACAGACCTGTATCATTATTTTGAATGGTGGAGAAGAGTGGTGTTGCTGATGCCCATAGACGGCGGTGACCGTTTTCCATCAAGAGCTTGCCTGTTTGTCCGCCGTACAACATAAAAAAAAGAAGAGTGACGCACTGCCATAAAATACTGATGCTTTTGTTCTAAGTTAAAGACATATATCTCCCTATCTGTATTTTCCTAATCTATAACACTAAACCTAATCCATACATACAACAGTTGAATAAATATTATAACGTTGTTTGTTTACTCGGTATGGAAGTTTGGCGCCCACCATGGGACTGACTTCAACCACTAATACTTTGGGCGGGTCTTTGTCGCGCGTGATATATCCCTCCTTACTTTTACCCAATTCGAAGGACTTATCTCGATATCTAGTACGCGACTAGGCCCGTCATGCTACGCTAGGTCTAACTGTATGTAAAATGAATAAAGGAAAAACCTGCGAGCATAGCTGGTCCGGCGGGCAGCCATGCATCGTCATGTTCATGGACACATTCACGCTCATTGTTGGGAATAGCGGCGCGCTGCCGTAGTGCTCGTAGTAGGGATAGCTGCCACCACTGTTCACCATCATCTGTTTGGGGTAGTTGTGAGGTTAGTATTAATTGTATTTAATACCTGTGTTATGTTATTAGAAAATCAAAAAGCTCAAACTTTCACGGACAATTACCACAATATTTTAGTTTGCCCACTCACACTCAGATTCCATTAAATACTTTCATTCATTTATGCGCACACACACAAAGTTACACACACACTTACACACACTCAATAACTTCATTTGCCTGGCATAATATCAAATTTCTTTTCTTTTTATTATGAGTGTTAGCTGTTTCCTTTTTTAATAGTAGGTTATATTTTGTAAACTGAACTAATCATAGAAATTTTGTTGGTTTAAATATTGTGTTCGAGGGGAGGGAAGGTCCAGACCAAAACACATACGGCTATGCCGATTTTGCCTGCCTGTAAATTCGCTTATTTTCTTTTTATAATTTCTTGATTTCTTTACTTCAATCCTTTTTAGTAATTCATAGCTATAACATATTACAAAGATTTTGACTAAGATATTGACAGATAGCGCGTCACTGGTTGCAAACTAGGTACCTAAGTAACGGCTGCGTTTTGGTTGAGTTTTCGGGGTGCCACGGCACGGACGCATATATTAGAAGTAGGACGCTATGTTGTAAACTAATACACAATAAAAGATAAAATTATGATTATAAATTTCCTAAGTTTTAACTACACTGTAAAACTCTAAACCGCAAATACAAAAAAAAACGAGCACATAAATATACGAGTAGGTAAAGGAAGGCTAAGTCAAGTTTTTTAGTTAGAGGTATTTACCTAATATTTATGATCAAGCCCCATACCATTCTGATCTAGTTTATAAAATGAGTCTTTCATGAGTCTATAATAATCTATACTTACTTACACACCTGCTAAAAGATTTGTTTTTTGTTATGCATATTTTATTTGTTTGATCAAACTTAAATTATTTGAGAAAATTCTTCCACTAATAGAATCTACTTTCTTCCCGATTTACATAGAAACCCAAAGAAGTAAAAGAACCTATCGATTGAACGTGGGTGAAACCCGCAGGGGACCACTAGTTGGTGTATAATCGTGTTATAAAAACAGTGTAATCAGATGGTAGGACTCTATCACGTGAGTACCACCGCCTTATCTATGATCTGTTTCGGTTTGAAGGATAAGGTAGCCAGCCCAATCACAGGCGTGGGACAATTCGTCTTAGTCCTCACAGTGACAATACAGCTGCGGTTCCGCATTTTTTTGCCTACAACCTAAATGCATGAGTCGTAGATGTTATGGGCGACAGTTACCGCTTACCATCAGGTTGGCTGTGTGCAATGATTTGCATAATATAAAAAAAAGTTTAAACAATTTTTATGTAACAGGTAGGTATGTACGAGATTTTGTCATAATTGATGTTGTGTTTGCAAACTATTTATTCTTGTATTTACCTATAATACAACTATGACCTGATTATCCAATAAATATACAGGTACTTGTCCTATAGGCAGGTATTAAAAATAACCGCCTGATTTTCAAATTGTTAGAGATTTATCCTGTAACGATTTTATTTAATATTTTAATCACTGTTCACTATTTCATTTTATTCACTATAGTGAACCTTCAAAATTTTTATTTAAAAGTCATGTAATGTTGTCAGCAAGGCAATCCTCTTGGGCCAGCTATTTTCAGCCTTGACATCCATCCATCAATTACAAAACTCGATTCAAAGCTAAACCTATGGTATCTGGACGACGGCACTCTCGGAGGGGACGGTCTTTAACGACCTCCGTTCGAAAAAAAACGAGATAGTCTCGAAGTTTAACTCACTCGCGCCAAATATCAAAATCCAAAACAAGGAATCTCTTTCCGTTTAAGGTGCCCCCATACTTACTGAATCGATTACTCCTTTAGTTGTTTCCCTAAGCAACAAGTTCAACAGCTTTCATGACCGCCTATTAAAGATTCATCCACATATCGCTATCACCATAATCCGTTTTTGTTTATTCGCCCCGAATGCTATATTCATTCTACGCTGTAGTCCCTTGTGGAAATATCCCCATCTTCTTTCATCACTCGACACCGCCATACAAACCACGCTGTCATCCATACTCAATTGCCGTTTTGATTTTCGTTCAAGGACCCAGGCCTCACTGCCCATCCGGTTTGGAGGCCTGGGAATTCGCAAAATTTCAAATTTATATCTACCTTCCTGTCCTCCGTACATGGCACGCACCTTGACAATGAAAATAGTCACTCCGTCCTTATGCGGCGTCGCGGTGTCGTGCCTGTCGGAGGCCAGGAATGCTTGGTCTATCATCTGTAGACCGGTAGGTGTAGGGTAGGTGTAGGGTAGGTGTAGGGTAGGTGTAGGGTAGGTGTAGGGTAGGTGTAGGGTAGGTGTAGGGTAGGTGTAGGGTAGGTGTAGGGTAGGTGTAGGGTAGGTGTAGGGTAGGTGTAGGGTAGGTGTAGGGTAGGTGTAGGGTAGGTGTAGGGTAGGTGTAGGGTAGGTGTAGGGTAGGTGTAGGGTAGGTGTAGGGTTAGAACGCTACGCGAACGAAGTCGCGCCGGGTCCACTAGTTAAATATAAACTTTTCTTTGAAAAACGGTCACCTAAGTTTTAAGGGCCCGACATTTGGCCTCCTAAATTTAGGGGGTCACTTAACACGTTAGGAAACCCTTAAACAATGGTGAAAACGAAATTTATTTTAAGTGGCCCTTAAAATACGTTAAGTGTGACTTAAAATTTAGGGATTGTTGGTGAAATCGGGCATAAGTCAAGTTTTTAAGTTAGAGGTAGGTACCTAATCTTTATGATCAAGCCCCATACCATTCTGATCTAGTTTATAAAACGAGTCTTTCATGAGTCTATAATAATCTATACCTACTTACACGCCTGCTAATAGGTTTGTTTTCTGTTATGCATATTTTATTTGTTTAAACAAACTTAAATTATTTGAGAAAATTCTTTCACTAATAGAATCTACTGTCTTCCCGATTAACATAGAAACCAAAAGAAGAAACAGTACATATCCCTCGAGATAGCAAAGCTTCGGAATGAACGTGGATGAAACCCGCAGGGGACCACTAGTTGGTTTATAATCTACTATATAAAAATAAGTCGGGTTTTCCTTCCTGACGCTATAACTCCAGAACGCACGAACGATTTCCACGGTTTTGCATTCGTTGGAAAGGTCTCGGGCTCCGTGAGGTTTATAGCAAAGAAAATTCTGGAAAAATTTGAAAAGAAAAGCGGGAAAATCGTGTAGGGTAGGTGTAGGGTAGGTGTAGGGTAGGTGTAGGGTAGGTGTAGGGTAGGTGTAGGGTAGGTGTAGGGTAGGTGTAGGGTAGGTGTAGGGTAGGTGTAGGGTAGGTGTAGGGTAGGTGTAGGGTAGGTGTAGGGTAGGTGTAGGGTAGGTGTAGGGTAGGTGTAGGGTAGGTGTAGGGTAGGTGTAGGGTAGGTGTAGGGTAGGTGTAGGGTTGGTGTAGGGTAGGTGTAGGGTTGGTGTAGGGTAGGTGTAGGGTAGGTGTAGGGTAGGTGTAGGGTAGGTGTAGGGTAGGTGTAGGGTTAGAACGCTACGCGAACGAAGTCGCGCCGGGTCCACTAGTCGTGTTATAAAAACACTGTAATCAGATGGTAGGACTCTGTCAAGCCTGAGGAGACCGCCTGGGTGAGTACCACCGCCTTATTTATGATGTGTTTCGGTTTGAAGGATAAGGTAGCCAGCCCAATCACAGGCATGAGACAATTCGTCTTAGTCCTCACAGTGACAATGCAGCTGCGGTTCCGCATTTTTTTGCCTACAACCTAAATGCATGAGTCGTAGATGTTATGGGCTACAGTTACCGCTTACCATCAGGTTGGCTGTGTGCTCGTTTATCATTGCATAGTATAAAAAAAGTTTGAACTATTTTTATGTAACAGGTAGGTAGGTACGAGATTTTGTTATAATTTATGTTGTGTCTGAAAACTATTTATTCTTGTAGGTACCTATAATACAACGATGACCTGATTATCCAATAAATATACAGGTACTTGTCCTATAGGCAGATATTAAAAATAACCGCCTGTATTCACTATTTTATTTTATTTGCTAAAGCAAACCTTCAAAATTATTATTTAAAAGTCATGTAATGTTGTCAGCAAGACGATCCTCTTGGGCCAGCTATTTTCAGCCTTGCCATCCATCCCTCCATCCATCCATCAATTACAAAACTCGATTCAAAGCTAAACCTATATCTGGACGACGCGCGACGGCACTCTCGGAGGGGACGTAGATACAGTCTTTAACGACCTCCGTTCCTTCATCGCCAAATTCAATTCCATTGGTTTAGAACTAAATTTTAATCAATGTGAGCTGTATATCTCAGACTTCAAATCGGAAGAGGAAGAAAACGAGATAGTCTCGAAGTTTAACTCACTCGCGCCAAATATCAAAATCCAAAACAAGGAATCTCTTTCCGTTTTAGGTGCCCCCATACTTACTGAATCGATTTCTCCTTTAGTTGTTTCCCTAAGTAACAAGTTCAACAGCTTTCATGACCGCCTATTAAAGATTCATCCACATATCGCCATCACCATAATCCGTTTTTGTTTATTCGCCCCGAACGCTATATTCATTCTACGCTGTAGTCCCTTGTGGCAATATCCCCATCTTCTTTCATCACTCGACACCACCATACAAACCACGCTGTCATCCATACTCAATTGCCGTTTTGATTTTCGTTCATAGACCCAGGCCTCACTGCCCATCCGGTTTGGAGGCCTGGGAATCAGCAAAATTTCAAATTTATCTCTACCTTCCTGTCCTCCGTACATGGCACGCGCACCTTGACAATGAAAATATTCACTCTGTCCTTATGCGGCATCGAGGTGTCGTGCCTGTCGGAGGCCAGGAATGCTTGGTCTATCATCTGTCCTAACGCCGATCGTCGATAACGATAACGATATCGTCGTGCTGGCGCGTACCTCGGACAACGTATTAGTTTGGCCATTCAACGAGGTAACGCCGCCAGCATTCTGGAAACGCTTCGGCTTGGCAGCGATCTAGAATCCGTTTTTTATATTTTGTGTAAATATTTTTTTGTGTAGAATTTTTATTTTGTTTGGTAGTTTTAAGTTTGTACATATTGTAGTTATCTAAATTACCATCAACATAAGATGATTGTCTTCTGTTACTTATAGTTATAAAATGTTGTTAAGTCACTTTTATTTTATAAAATAAAGAGTACCTCACGTATACCTAGATTAGAAATATCTCACTCACTTCACTATTTGAAAATATACTCACAAATTTCGAGTCAGTGCAGCTTCCACAGTTTAGAGAAGCCAAAGCACCAAATAAATATTCTCATACAAAGCGAAGCCACACTTTTCCATTCAATATTAATTACAACGATTTCATTAGGGCCACCCTCCGTTAACATGTTATAAGTAGGTACTCTATGCTCGGGGTTCGAAATTACCTTTCAAATCTCCCCTTCCTATGTTGGTCTCGGGTTTAATAAGTTCGAGTGAGATGGAGGTATTTTTGAACAGAGCGAGTTATATCCGTCTCTGTCTTAATTGGAACGGTTATACAGGGTTTGCACGAGTAGTGCTGTCAAATATACCTATCGTACAATACTACTGAATTTTTTATTCTGATATACGGTAGGTAGTATGGTTTTAGTGTAGAATAATATGACACGCTATGCAGCCCTTGCAGGCTAAGTGGAAATCTTTGTGGTTGCTGCTTATTTTATAATATTGAGGTCGCACATACACAGGTCCCCCCCTTAGGCTATTCCTAAGGGGTCGTCCTATCACTATCACGTCATAAAAATAGGACGATCTATCTCTCCCATGTGTAATTACATAAGTACGAATAGAGGATTATGAGACAATCACGCGTCATTTTTCGTGCAGCGAAAAATTTAAGTAATTAGTTAATTGGTATTTTTTATTTATTTACTTATTTATTAATGCCTTCACGTTACAACTGGAGCAAGTAAATTTGTGTTGTAAAGCAACCTACCGGTATCGCAGTACCTAAAATAAGATTTCTGGGGCCTTGAAACCGTTCGCATCCACGCGAGAGCTCGCCTTCTAATGCTTGTCTTTTCTATCTCAAGCAAATTACTACGAGTGTGAAAGAGATAGGTAGCGCTCGCGTGGATGTAAGCAGTCTCGAAAATACAGCCTCAATTTTTTTTTTATTAACAATACATGTGATGCTGGGAGAGGCTATTAGTATCCTAATACTATATATTGTATTATCTGTGGAGAAGCGATACACTAGCCAGCGGCGGTAAATAATGCATAAACGCATGACAGATACGACGAATTGTGCATTTTTTACCGCACACCTGTAATAGAGAACGCCCATATCAAAATTATCTGCGTATGTTACGTTTTAATGGAAAAAGACAAATGTAGAGAGTAACAACAATAAGATACAAAAATCCTTATTTGTTGAAACAAGTCCATTTACTTAGATTTCTGTGGAAAACCCACAAGAAGCCAATTTTACCAAACAATAAAAATTTGTACAAACACCCCGTACATCAAACTCCCCACATCTCGCTGCCGCCCTAAAAGAGAGGCTTACCTGTGGGTGTACCGCCTCCGCCGTGCAGTCTCCGTGGACGACGGCATGCTTGAGCGAGAGCAGGACGTCCGCCGCGTCCCCCCCGCCCCGCTCCCGGCATTCCCCCCCGTTGCTCCTGTGGGGCGGAGTCGAGAGTTACAATACAATACAATACAATACAATAATAACGCGGAACCCAGCTACCGACCACCAGAATAAAATGAACTGGCTTCGCTATGGTTGCGCATACGAACTGGAGGCCGTTAAAAAGGTCAAAAGTTTATATGGGGTAGGTTGAGTAAGGTGCTGTCGTGTTTACTTACACCTGTGTGGGTTTGTTTACGGACGGAAATAGACATGGTGCGCAATTGATTTTCTTTCTTCCGTTGTCGAGCGCCGAGATTTGAGATGTAAGACGCTGTGGTTAAATGTTTGTGGAATTGTGTTTGAATATGATTTCGGTCATGTAGCCGTCGTTCGGATCGCAAAACAAAATTTTGTATGGGGAAAGAAATGAATGTCAACAAATTTCACTTTGGCAATCTACTGAGATTGTATGATCTAACTCCATTACATTAAATAACCTCCATAATACCTCCTAATACCTAATATTACAAACTATACATTGTACCTACTAATTATAGACTTAGCTAATTATTATTGTAAAGAATGTTTTTTCGAGAACTTTAAATTGAAATAAATCAAAGAAAAAGGTATTTAGCATTAGTAATACCAGCTTTATTGGAATGATAATTTTATGGCATTTATGTTTGAATATGATATCGGCAATGTAGCTGCAATGTAGCTCTTGTGTAGAGACTTGATATATCTCCAAAGAAAATTTTTCTTTCTCTACACAAGAGACGAGTGACACAATCTTTGGTGTGTTATTAGCGAAATACGGCTGCAATTTTTGCGAAAAGTGTATGAAAATATTATATCAAGATTCGATCATCTACGCACCAGTCACTGCAGCTACATTGCCGAAATCATATCTATATATATAAAAGAAAGTCGTGTTTGTTACAACACTTATAACTCGAGAACGGCTGGTCTATATATATATATATATATATATACATAAAAGAAAGTCGTGTTTGTTACAACACTTATAACTCGAGAACGGCTGGACCGATTGCCATGGTTTTTGATTTGTTGGATTTGTTTCCTTCCCGAATAGCAGAATACATCTTAAAAACAATGAAAACTCGATATGTGTAATGAATACTTAATTTGGTGGTTTTATGCGAGTGCACATTTTAATAACAATGCCGCGTCCTAGAAGATCTAATCTTTCCCAGCAAAGCCGTAATGCAATTAGGCAACGGAATATCGCGAGTCAATTAGTGTAGGGTAGGTGTAGGATAGGTGTAGGGTAGGTGTAGGGTAGGGGTAGGTGTAGGGTAGGTGTAGGGTAGGTGTAGGGTAGGTGTAGGGTAGGTGTAGGGTAGGTGTAGGGTAGGTGTAGGGTAGGTGTAGGGTAGGTGTAGGGTAGGTGTAGGGTAAGTGTACGGTAGGTGTAATGAATACTTAATTTGGTGGTTTTATGCGAGTGCACATTTTAATAACAATGCCGCGTCCTAGAAGATCTAATCTTTCCCAGCAAAGCCGTAATGCAATTAGGCAACGGAATATCGCGAGTCAATTAGTGTAGGGTAGGTGTAGGGTAGGTGTAGGGTAGGGGTAGGTGTAGGGTAGGTGTAGGGTAGGTGTAGGGTAGGTGTAGGGTAGGTGTAGGGTAGGTGTAGGGTAAGTGTACGGTAGGTGTAATGAATACTTAATTTGGTGGTTTTATGCGAGTGCACATTTTAATAACAATGCCGCGTCCTAGAAGATCTAATCTTTCCCAGCAAAGCCGTAATGCAATTAGGCAACTTAATATCGCGAGTCAATTAGTGTAGGGTAGGTGTAGGGTAGGTGTAGGGTAGGTGTAGGGTAGGTGTAGGGTAGGGGTAGGTGTAGGGTAGGTGTAGGGTAGGTGTAGGGTAGGGGTAGGTGTAGGGTAGGTGTAGGGTAGGTGTAGGGTAGGTGTAGGGTAGGTGTAGGGTAAGTGTACGGTAGGTGTACGGTAGGTGTACGGTAGGTGTACGGTAGGTGTACGGTAGGTGTACGGTAGGTGTAGGGTAGGGGTAGGTGTAGGGTAGGTGTAGGGTAGGTGTAGGGTAGGTGTAGGGTAGGTGTAGGGTAGGTGTAGGGTAGGTGTAGGGTAAGTGTACGGTAGGTGTAGGGTAGGTGTAGGGTTAGAACGCTACGCGAACGAAGTCGCGCCGGGTCAGCTAGTTCAAATATAAATGCCATTAAATTATCTTTCCAATAAAGATGGTATTACTGATACTATATAACTTTTTCTTTGATTTATTTCAATTTAAAGTTCTCGAAAAAACATCCTTTACAATAATTTTTAGCTAAGTCTATAATTAGTAGGTACAATGTATAGTTTGCAATATTAGGTATTAGGAGGTATTATGGAGGTTAGGTATGGTATTGAATTAGATATGAATGTAGGTGCATGAGGTCGACTTGAGCAATAAGTCCGTCAATGTCCGTCACAGCAGCATCAGATGATGACACCCTGAAGCGAATACCTGAGTTAGACATGATATCGTAACAAGCATACAATACCTACATGCCAACAATTTTCGAGGACTCAATCGTTAGATCCTGATCCAATGAAAATGGAACACACCTGGGGAGACACTTTCCAACGAAAAAATAAATTTCAAATCGGACCACAAGGTGAACATAGGTACTTACCTACATAAAATGAATACATATAGTCGAAAATAGAGCCTGTTCCTTCTTTTATTTTTGAAATCTAAGTACTATTATGTAACTAAATTCGACGAAGTGAGTGTTTCGATGAAATTACCATTCCATACAGAGGTAAAAAAAATTGGATTAAAAGTTTTCGACGAAACAATTTTAAACGAATAAAAATTCGATGAACAAATAAGTAAGTAAGACCCAGCTCAGAATCCTCTACCTTGCCGATTAACTAACCGATGGGAGGTCTACATAAGCTTATTATCTAGTGGTCGAAGTGCCCGTCCAACGGCCTCCTAGCTACTTTAATCACTCTACAAATAAATAAAAACAAACACAACACGTAAAAACGTTCCACAGCGGCTGCACTTCCTCTTAAACAGAGTGCACCTTACAAATATCCGAGGCCTGCACTTAAAACTCTACGCAGTCCACTACCACCTCTAGACTTAGCTCATAGTCCATTGTAGGACTTAGGCCATAAACTCTACGCTTGGTAAGCGGGTTGGAGATCGCAAGGTTGTAAATATAGAAATGGAAAATGCTGCTGCCCATTTTCCAGCCTACGGAGACTCTAGATCTTTTATCTCGAAAACATTAGTCGCCTTGAACGACACCCACGGTTGTAAAGGGTTGATGCTATTCTACTCTGCCGGATACCACCCGTCCGTCGCCCGATCAATACGAGACCTCAAAACCGCCCGTCGCACTACCATGGTCGCTCGACCGTTGCCAATTAGCAGCAACTTATTGGCGCTGTCCTAATTTAGTAGGCTAATAATAATTATTATTATTAATCACTTATTTCAGACCATACAAATATTATTTTTAACAGTCCATATTATATTGTGTTAGTTAAATTACTTATAATATATTGTTAAAATCATTACATAATTAAACATTCAATTCATAAAACTCATAAAATCATCACAATATCATAATAAAAAATTAATTCAAAAATCACATAAAATATCAAATACGTAAGTAGGCAAATAATTAATAAAAATTAAGTCCCAGATGCAACATGGAGTTTAAGCCAGTGTTGCATCATGAAACAGTCCAGTCTGTTTGCCCACATATTTAAGAGGCTGTTATGGCTCCCCCGGACACGCTGCAGGATTGACGCAACCCTTTTTCGCATGATAGCGTGAAAACCATCCGTCCTTGCTGCCGCAAACATGCCCGATGCACTACAGTACTAACTACTAATAATACATAGTCCTAACACGGTGTGCCGGAGTCAATGTGTAATGTATGCGAAGTGTTACCAATCAAGCAAGCTATAATTTTGACAATTTTCAGCGAGCGAATTCTTCGGGACTGACTCGATGCTTTTATCCGTGCTAAAAGTGGCTACGTATATCAATAATTTTTATTTTTAAATTATTTTTATTTCGCATTACATTTTCAAAGAGTATAATTAAATGACCTCAAAATTTACAAAATTATAGTATATTCAATTCGTAACATTTCGAGTGTACCCTGTAATGTAGGACATCCGCAAATCAGACCACACAAAAAAGTTACAACATAACACTCACTTGTACCCGTTACACGGCGAGAACGGGAACAGCGAGGGCAGCGGGTCGAGCTCGAGCGCGGGCAGCGAGAAGGAGCCCATTTCCTCGGGCCAGTCCGCCTCCGCGAGCGGCGCGCACGCCACCCCCAGCGCGCTCAGCGATCCGCCATCTTGGCAGCACTCCGACTCTGGCTGGGGGGGATGTTTGTCGTTAGGATCCGGTTAAGCGCGCTCCACATGTGGACAGTTCCGCGGGAACACGAGAATGTAGAGGGAGTATTCGTGTAGTCCCGTGCATGTTTGGCATGTCTCGCCTTTTTCATAGACTATGTAGAGATAGTTTATTGTCGTCTCAATTCGATCGATTTTGTATTTATATTTCTAGCGCTTTTTCCCGTAACAGGTTCGGGGTACACTTGACCTTGATCCAGGATATTAGTAGATCAAGTAATTACAGTAGAGAAGCTGCCATCACCTCTGTGACCCCGTTTACAGTAGATTACCGATATTACACCGATGAATCGATAAAATGTCGCGCGTTTTGACACCACCACATCCCTAATAGGCGAGAATGTAGAGGGTCCACCAAAGTCCCGGCAAAAGTTTCGCCGGAAGTTTCGGCGAACATGTGGAGCGCGCTTTATATGTCTACCTAGGCCAGGGATGGGGAAATGGTGGCTTGCGGACTAAGTATGGCTCACGACAAGATTCAATCCGGCCCGCGATTACTTTTTTTTTATGTTATTCGGTAGGCAAACAGGTAAGCGGGCCACCTTCTGGAAAGTGGACACCGCTGCCTATAGACATTAGCAACACAAGTGGTATCGCCAATGCGTTTCCCACCTCTATAACGCATACATATCGTCATCTATATTAAATGGGCCCGCAATAAACAATATTCAAATATTCTCGCTAACAAAAACACGGTTCTCCAATGTATTCCTTTCAGTTATTAGGAGACCTAATCCAAAGTTGACCCGTTATCAAAGCAACTTTGAAGTCAGCAAGGTTTATGCTGCAGAATGCTTCTTCAAAAGTCATCACTAAGGTAAGCTATATGATCGCTCTCAAAATCGCGAAATCTAGGTAATACAACAATTGGTGAAGGCGAATTCGTAAAGGATTGTTTCTGTGAACAAGTATTTTGAAAATGAAAATGAAAAGGTTTATTTGTTTTGCATAAAAAAATACAATATAAATAAATTCGACTATTGTCGACCATCAAATTTCTCTCAAAGACTCTATCTATTATTGTCATCAATGAATCTTCGTCAAAAACAAATTGATCAATAGGACGTTTGACCATTATTTCGAGTACATTTTACGAGTTACTTCAACTGAGTTGAAACCAAATTTAAACGCTTGATATAATGAACAGTCAAAATTTCGTCTATCATTTCCCATCTACATACATCGACCTAGGCATACAAACTGCGCAGCAAGCACTTTTTCACCGCATGCAAGCATACAATACCTACATGCTATCGAACTGTTAAGTCTATTCACACGGGTGGTGCCATATTTGAAACGCACCACTTTTATCGCAAACAGCGTCCGAACAGCGAATGCGCAGCGTCATCCTACCTAGTCAGTCACCGCGTAGAAACCAAACAGCAAACGCGTAGCGTCCTTCTAGTCACCCCGTAGCATCCGCACAGCCAAACGCACTGCAGCCGTCTATAATGAGGCTGTACACCGAATAAAATTGGCATCGCGGTAATTGTGGCGCCACATTTGAAACGCACTACACATTCATCGCTCCCATATATGCTTGCACCACATTTATTGCTCCCATATATTTGAATATATGGGGGCAATAAGTTTGAAAGTTTGTTAGAGGTCACCGCAGCTTATTTAAAGTTGCAAAGGATATATTTATGAGAAATTCGCGAAACCCATTTCGCCTTGTACACGAAGTTACACCAAATTCTACTTTGTATTTGAAACAATGTTATTCGATGGCTACATAAATATTTAATAAAATTCCACTGGCAATTAAAGAACAGCCTATAAACAAATTTAAAAAGGACTTGTATAAATGACTGTTAAGGATTTTTTAGACTTTAAGGTAGCCTAAGGTGCATGTTCATTAACGCTGAACAAGTTTGCATGCCTGTTAATACTGGCTGAACATGTGAGAGCCACTGTGTGATGATTATCTTAACATTGTAACCATGTTTGAAGCAAATAAATATTCTATTCTATTCTATTCTAATGGGAGCACGCACACCAAAGACATATTTGTAGCAGGTGCATTTCGATTGCTTCCGCGCCACACGTTTTCAAGATCGAACGTGTTCGTTTTTATGGCACCACAAGTACCGTGTCGACAACAAATAGCTATCAAAATGAAAGACAACTATTGAATTTTATTAATTTTATTGCGGAGGTTAAAAAATCCTTATTTAAATAGTCATACTTCGTGATACAGCAATCCCCTTGTTGCTGTATCACTGAGTGGTGTTACGGAAAGTTACGGAACTAAACTTTTTTTTATTTCTTTTTTTTATTAACTAGCCAGGCATTTGATTGGCGAAAAATTCAACGATAGGCGTAAGTAGATACTTTCCTACCTACCCAAAAACGCCACAATTACCGCGAAACAAATCGCATATGATCTGGAAAACAATGTGGACCCGGGGCGTATCTACTATTACTTATAGAGCTAACAGAGTCGTAGCTATGGGGTTTATAGATGACGCATGACGCGTAAATATTATTGCGCCACAATTACCGCGATACAAATGTATGCTCCGTGTGTAGCCTAACTAAATGCACGCAACATTTACGACGCTTCGTACCACATTTTACTTTGAATAAAATGTATATGCACACTTGACACACAGTGGTGGCATAGTTTCCCTCGCAGATTTCCTAAAAGACATAATTCCGGTCTTAGGCCAGATAAGTTGCGTAATCCGCTTGTTGCTGTATTCACTGAGTACCTATATGGATTATCTTCGTCTTCGTATAGGATTTATTTTCAATCTCCGCATTAAATTTAAAATCAATATTTAATATTAAATTCAATTTTGATAGCTATTTGTTGTCGACATGATACTGATGATAACGAGCTCCATAAAAACAGAACACGTTCGATCTTGAAAACGTGTGGCGCGGAAGCCGCCTCGCCACAAATTGTACCCGCTACAATTGTGTGTTTCATGTACGTGCTCCCATTCATATATTAAGAGGCAATCAATATGGTGTATTTCAAATGTGATGCCACAATTACCGCGATACAAATCGCATCTGAAAAACAATGAAGAACCGGGGCGTACTGTTGTTCATTGAGCTATTCAACAAAGTCGTAGCTACAGGGCTTATACATGACGGATGGCGCGTAAATATTATTGCGCCAATCTATAAAGGAAAGGCATTTGTGCAAAAGTGCAGCAACTATCGAGGTATCAAACTTATGATCCACACAATGAAGCTTTATGAACCAATTATAGATCAAAGACTTCGCCAGTACGTTCCAGTAGTTAGTAGTTCGATTACCAATACGGCTTCATGCCGGACTGCAGCACGATGTATCCGATCTTTGTCCTCAGAGTCCTTAAGTAGGAACAAACTTCTGTATTTCGCATGTCTCGACCTGCAGAGGGCTTTCGACAATGTCCCAGATAGTCTGGGGGGCTCTTAGAACAAAGTCTGCGCCCGAGCCGTAAATTGGGATTATCTAGGCCATGTACGCCAACACTGAAGTCGTTAAAACTATCGTAGGCAATACTAATCTCTTCCCGATTACTGTAGGTATTCGTTCATTTGGATCCTGTCCTGAGCCCTGACTTGTTTTGTGTTGTGCTTGATGCCCACTCTGTTTAAATTCTGGACACGCCTCCATAGCTTATGAAATACGCTGATGACATCGCGCTGGTGTTTATCATCGCGCAAGTTTAGGCAGAATCTTGAGACCAGGGTAAACACGTGGAACGATTTCTTAGAAAACGCTGGTTTAAAGCTGAACGTCGCCAAAACATGGTTGACTGCAGCACGGCTATTAAAACTATCAGTCAGGGAAGGAAGCTGTCAACAAATACATTCAAATACCTCCGTGCTGCATGAGTCCGGTGATATTAGCCCAAGTCCCGAATCTCTGCGGCTTGGATGTATGTGACTTTAAAATCCCGATCAACCTCAAGTGGTTAATGTACAAAAGCATAAGCGGCCTTAGGCCGGGCGGCAGGTACTTTCGACAGGACAATTCCGATTTTAATGAAATTTTGGGAGTTTGTTCGGGAATAGTGTGGGATGTGTAATTTAATTTTTCGACCTCAAGGAGGGTGGCCGAAAAACTTCGAAATTTTTGTCGTTTTTCAGTTTTTTGCTTATAATGCAAAAACGGTGGCCTATAGCAATAAATGCTCTAACACTAAGGTAATCTCCAAGAGCTAAAATACCATGAAAATATTAACAATTAGTAGTAGATTTTTTAAAAATCTTTCCATAGATATACGATAGCCAAGCTTGCGCTACGTGACAAATCAATACCTAAAGAATTTTACGAACCTCCTAACATTTTGTTGGAAATTCAGAAACAGAATATAAACAAATTTATGCGTGTGAAAATTGATTGGTTTGAGTGTAGTGCCCTTCTTTTGAGACGTTGTCACCAAAGGGTGCAAAAAGTTAATAGCAGAAGCTATAATATTAGCTATAATAATACCTAAATAAAAAAAAATATCTAAAACCCGTTATTTTAATTACAATTTTTTTAAAAGCAAACTCAGGAGATGTAAAGTCCACCAAAGCGATGTAGTATTCAGATAAAATTCACAACGGTGCGGCATAGCGCAAAAAAATGTAACTATTGAGTTGCCGTGCGTGGCTAAATGTAACTATCGAATTATCGGTACAAAACTCCATAGTTAGATTTTGATCCGATCTCTGATTGGTAAAAAACTCCGTAGTTAGATTTTGCTTATAAGCTGCCCGGTGTGCGGCCGGCCTTATGTAGCGCCACAATTACCGCGATATAAATGTATGATCGGTGTGCGCTCTGACGTATGCAAGCAACTTTTACGACGCTTCGTACCACATTTAACTTAGAAACAAATGTATCGTTACTGTGACACTTGACACAGTGGTAGCGTAGCTTAGCTGACAGAATGTCGACATCGCCCGACGATACAGATTTCCTAATGTGACAAATAATGAGAAAAAAGACGTTATTGGGCCCATCCTGTTAATCAAAATTGCACAGATTACGGTAAATTCAAAATTCCGGACTTAGAACAGATAAGTTCTGTAATCCGCCGCAATCCGCTTGTTGCTGTATTCACTGAGTGCATGATTAGATAATTGAGGATATTTTTCAATGGATGTATGGGTTCTTACATAGCCTCCTTCATCTTACAAGCCATGCTCTAGCACGGAACGGCAACGTCGCTGTGAACCGATTTACTCATTGTTTACATGTCAATGTGCGGGAAAATTATGAATTTTATGACGATAAATTAAAAGTATATTGATAAATCTGTAAAATAACGCGTTTGTATGGACCATCTACAAAGGTAAATAAAAGTAAATATATGTATAATTGTGCTAAAATTGAATAAATACGATTTTTGAAAAACAACCCTTGACCATTTCTGTTGTTAGATTTTTACTTATTTAATTAATCAAATTCTGTTTTATAATCGTAATCTTTCTCTAACAGATACAAAGGCGTTGTTGCATTTGAAAAATGCAAGTAAAATGATGAATAAACCTTAAAAATGGGAAAGAATCTGTGCCGATGTTTTGCTTTCCAAAAGATATAATTCTATTAAACAAATGGACTATTGCTATTCCCCAAGCATACTGGAGTCTAAACGAAGGATCTTATGTGTGTAGCAAACATTTTCGCACTGTGAAAGTTATCACGAATACTTTAAACCACGATATTTGATTATCCACGACGATGGAATCGTTGAAAAAGTAGGTAGGTACAATAAGTAAGTAAGTAGTTAGTTTTTATATACTTAGGTACTTAAATAAAACTTTTTAAAATGTATTTTATCTAATATTTAATAAATTGGGTAATATTATGGCTGACAAAGATTATTTTATTTCATAATAGCTTGTGGCCGCGACTGCGTCCACATAAAATTCGACTATAACGTTCCGGACCCGTTCCCGCGGAAATCACAATAAAAATCGGAATAAATTATAGCATATGTGTTATTCGGGGCTATATGCTATGTAACTGCCAAATTTCATTAAAATCCGTTCAGTAGTTTTTGCGTGAAGAAGTAACAAACATCCATTACGTACAAGACGAAACACACATTATTTCGCATTTAAAATATTAGTATAATACAATTGCAAATACGTAGATAGGTAAATAGTACAGGAATCTATCCAATTTCATAATATCGAACTAATGTATATACTTATTTACATACTTCATCACTTAAATAACTAATAACATTAAACGACGATATTTTAAAGTAATTTTGCGCATGGCTTGTAAGATGAAGGAGGCTATGGTTCTTATCGTCATTGCATTAGAGCCAAGTGACAGCGTCATACAAGTCACAGTGCATGTCGGACCACTTGACATAACAGCCCACCCCCTTCGGCCAGTTGGCCTTCGCCTTCCGCCTTACTAGCAGCGCTCCGCCACTGTCTGGGGACACGTTTATTCATCGTCATTGCAAACAGCCGTCTTTTAAATTCCCTGCCGGCACAGGCATTATAATACTATGGTCTTCTGCAATGACTCATTGCAAAAGAAAACAGTGAGCGATGGTGAACTGTCTTCGTGCGAACGGAGATGGTCATATCCGATAAATCGAACTCGGCGATGTAGATCAGGTTCTCAGGGCGACAGATTCTGAGGTAGTCAGTTTCTTATTTAATCGGATTTTGATTATTTCGCTTACCGACGCAAACTCGCTAGCTTGTCAATCTTAGAATAGACCGCCATCTCACCTGGTGGTAAGTGACTTGCAATAAATTGCAATCTTGAATCTTCTGAGTGAGCTTTCTCTATCGTCTACCTATGTTTTGCGTCAAAGCTAATAACAAACAATAAAAAAATTAATATTCCTCAAACTTGGTATGGAAGCGTTCATAACAGGCGAAACAATCACATTAAAGTGATTGATAGTGTTCAAGTGATAAAACTCTACTAAAGTGGTCGGTACCAACCACAACAATGAAATCTAAATAACTTATCTACTTACACAGTTACCATCACAATACCAACATTATTCGGCGTTAGTCCCAAGGTTGGCGCCTTTTATTACAATTTAAAAGTCTACTTCTTACACTATAATTCTCTACATACATATATGAGACAGTTTTGTCATGTACCTTACATAACAAAATTTCGTTATGTAGTTGGCCGTTGAGCGTCGGTAGTCCAGTGGTTTAAGTATCCGACTCGCAAGCCAGAGGTTTCGGGTTCGAATCCCACTGCGGCCATGTACCAATGACTCCTTTCTGAATTATGTTCATCAGTTATGCTAACTGATGCTCTTACGGCGAGGGAAAATATCATGATGAAACCTGCTGCATATTCAGTCGACTGAATGTATAACCGTGATCCAATCTGGTCAGGTTCCACTGGTAGCAGGGTCACAAAGTTCCGACGGCAGTCGCTCCACTGTAATTATATGTTTTGCCAAATCCTGGAGCATGGTCAAGGCGGCCTATGACCCTCGTACGCGAAAGCACAACCGGGTCATTAACGCCAATATTTTTTTTTTATCTCACATAACAAAACTGTTATGTGAAATGCGTAACAAAACTGACGTGTTTACTCACTCCTTAATAGAATATTATTGCGCTAAACCTAAGTATACCTAGCACAATTTATGGGGCTCCTATTCCATACTAAGGAGTTTCTTATACTGTACTATTAAGATAGTGTAGTGAATAACCGCGAAAGTCTTAAAACCTACATGTACTATTATGTGTTTAGATGTACCTATAGGCATAAGCAAATTGTTATTGGACCTCATTTGCTTGACACACATGTAGGTCTAATATAGGTAATTAGTCTTATATTAAGAGTACTCCGCATAATAGGTAAATCAATCCTATTTCGATTCTGATTCTGCATCTTTATGTCAACTCATTTGAAGCTTCTCATCTGTACGCTGCCACTACAGATACGTTTTGAAAGAGCTTTATTAATTCAGCATCAGCTCTCTTTCCCTGAATTTGGGCGGATTTTGCTCGGGTTTTAACAAGACATTCATTGACACCAATTTCGTGTTGTTGTACGTGGGATTACGAAAAGCGGCTCCCCGATTTGTGTTAGATCTTTATTCTTTCTAGAATCTTATTGGGTGAATTTTTGCATAGCGGCAGATAGATATCGCTGATTGCATAATCAGCAAATACGACATACATTTTCCTGACATTAGCAAACAATAAAAAGGCCTATAACAACTAAATTATACATCAAAATATAAACTTCCGAAAATTCGAATTTAAAATCGGAACACTCACTTTCCCACCTTTTTTCCACCGTGACAAACAAAACCACCAACCTGGCAACAGTCGTCAGCGTACTCCGTACCGTCCTGGCACGCGCACGGCTGCAGCGGGTCACAGCACAGCTGTTGGTGCTGCTGGCCGTAGTCTTGGAAGTGAGGGTTGTTCGGCACGTAACAGTCCATGGCCACGCCTCTGCGCGAAGGGGCGGGGCCGGCGCGCTATTTGCGCCGCTTGTAGTCCCGCCGAGGCATAGCTGGAATGCAAAGGTTAAAGATGAGAGAGGCTGGGAATATTTTTGTATAGAGCCTAGGTTAATTACTCTTTTATTTGTTTTTTTTTATTGGCGCGGCCAATCAGAGCGCGGCACGACTTTGCAGATCGATAGAGACCATTACAAACAAATTATTTCAAAGCAAAATCTCCAAGACTCCTTTGAAGTGAAATATCTCGGTTAAACAACGCACTAGGAGATTATGGTATTTGGAAGGGATTGTTTGTAGTTTTGACAAATTCGAAAATAAGTATTCGAATTTAAAAAAGTAAATGAGCAGGTTTGCCAATGGTTCCTTTAGAATACAGATCATTGGTTTTTCGACAGATATCACTGATATATTTTTAAAGAACGTAAATGGATTTCACTCGCATAAAGTTATGAGAAATAATAATAATAAATAAATAATAAATAAACTTTTATTTCAGACTATGGTCCATAATTTGTTAGTATCTAGTGAACAAAAAAAATTAATAATACTTATATCTAATGTTAGTAACAAATGCACACAGTTTACTTATCCTATTTTATATTAAAAATAAGGGGTCTGCCCCCAGTATGGACATCGTTCCAGTGGCCCATTATAGGACACTGAAACCGCTCCGCTATCGGTTGGAGGATAGTGTTGGCGCTCCCCCGTACTCGGCTCAACAGAGACGCGGATCTTTTACGAATGATTGCTTGGAAGCAGTCAATTCGTGCATCCGCCATCATTGTCGAGGCGCTACAATAGCGGGGGAGCCCCAACAGCATCCTCAATGCATTATTATATTGCACTCTCAATGCATTATAACATTTTTTCGTGTACTTAACCCACAGACTGCACGTGTAGAATGTCTGGCAAAAAGCTTTAAATAGGGTTACCTTAACTTCCGGTGTACAGCGTGCAAATCTGCGGGCTAGCATGTTAGCCCGTGCAGCGAGCGCTCTCCTCTCTCTCTGCATGTCCTCGTCATCCACTAGCCTCTCGGTGACCCAGTGCCCCAAATACTTAAATCTGTGCACAGTTGTTAATACAGAGCCTCCCATGGTCACTTGCGGTAAGTGATTAAACTTTTTTGTACCCGATTTGAAAATTAATACCTCACATTTTTTGGGGTTGTATTTGAGGCCATGGGCCACCGCATAGGCTTCGCATATTTCTATCAGCTTCCTAAGAGCACTGATTGAGGGGCTCAGTAGCACCATATCGTCAGCGTAACTGATGTTATTGTAGCATATCCCCCCTACATGACAGCCGACTCCGGTGCCACTGAGCTCCCCAATCAGGTCGTTCATGTAAATGTTGAAGAGTGTCGGAGAGCTGAGACCCCCCTGTCTCACGCCACTCCCCAACCTGTACACGTCCGACTGCGAACCTGCCCATCTAACATAATTCGTTTGGTTGTCGTACCAGTACTTAAGCAACCCAATTATGTCCGTAGGCACATTTGTACTACTCACCAGCTTATACCACATCTTATTGTAATCCACCAGGTCGAATGCTTTAGACAAGTCTAAAAAACATGCAAATACTGGTGTCTTACGATCGGTATAGTACCGGACGGTATGCTTGAGACATAGTATAGCAGACTCGGTTGACAACTCAGCTCTGAAACCGAACTGGTTGTCATGTAATAAAGACAACCATTTAATCTTGGAAGATTAGCTTTTCTCAGTAGTGACTACGTCATAATTCTATAAGCGGTCAATCTCGGCTTCCGCCAGGGTTCGCTCATAAGAAAACGCTTTCACGTATACTGAAATTATCTTTATCTTCACATTAAATCGTCACTTAACTCTGGTCTGTCACCACGGTTTTGATTACTATTAACTCGAAACCAAAGTTTTCGACCTATTATTTAGGTACATACAGACATTCTTACTTACACACCACACACATAATCAAGTTATGATTATAAAGTATCTACAAGTTTGTCTTGAGCCTCCTCCCCACTAGTGGAGGGCTTTGCCATTGGTAAATAGAAAACGCTGATGCCCTTTTTCCAAGAGCTCATTTCATTTCATTTATTGCGTATCACAGTTTTCAAAAGATTTCACAATATTATGTAGTAGGTACTTACATGTGACACTTCGTTAGGGCATTGCAAACAAGAGCTAAGTCTGCCTATGAGATATTAGTCGCCTTGTACGACACTCGTTAAATATTGTATAGGTGCTGGGATAATGTGATTGTGCTTATGGACATTTGTGATGTCAAAATACATCATGTCTATATCGAACTGGCCTAGATTTAAAGTATTGTACTAGGACGCCAACATGTAGTACTAACGGGTAGCAGGAGGGATGTGGTTAGGCATCCCCTGAAACGACCGCCCGAGGCAAATGCCCTTTTTGCCTGTAGTACTAAGCTTCTTTCAGTTGACCGCGTTGAACTTCACCGTCGGGCGGCGAATTGCCGATGACGAAAGTCTTCTTTGATGGTTTGATAATTTGGCTTTGCGGAGAGAAATTGCCTCATTGTGATTATTTTACCTTTTTATCTTTTGTCTTGCTTTAAGAAATAGTCGGGGCCAATACTAGATGCTGCAGAATTTCATCGTAAATTGAAATTCCGCTTGATAGGTTTGCCTATCTTTACTATATAAAAAAATATTTGCTCAGCAGCAAAAGTAGCAAAGACAGTCAGACATAAGCGTTTTGCATCCACTTTTCTTATGCGCACTGCAAAGGACTGGAACTCTCTACCTGAGTCATTGTTCCCCGATACGTATAACCTTTAAATATTAAATATTCAATATTCGTGGACAACTTCACACAGCGCCATCTAGCCCCAAACTAAGCAAAGCTTGTGCTATGGGTGCTAGATAACTGATATACTACTTAAATACTTTTAAATACATACTTATTATACATAGAACACCCAGACCCGTAACAGAAATTAAAATTCATCATTTCACCTTGGGGTCTTCAAATCAAGAGTGAATAGGTATCTTCTAGGCACGCATGCTACATCTTCGACCTCATCGTCGCTTTCCATCAGGTGAGTTGAGGTCAAATGCAAGCTTATTATTAATAAAAAAAAAAAGACATATTTTACTCGTAGAAGCCGTACGGGGATCTCAAAACGAATTTTGTTTATATGTTTTAGAGTGAACTCCTAGTAAAAAAGATTAATAGAAATATTACACGACACATAAGGCTGGATTCGTCAGGTGGTTGGACTCTGTCAAGCCTATCGAGTCCATCTGGGTGAGTATCACAGCCTTATCTATTTCTGCCAAGCAACAATGCTTGAATTGTTGTGTTCCGGTTTGAAGGATAAGGTATCCAAAGCAATTGCAGCCATGAGGCATGTCATACCTGCGGTTCAGAATTTTTGCTGCTTGCAATCAAAATGCATGAATGGTAGATGTAATGGGCGATAGTTACCGCTTACCATCAGGTGGGCTGTCAGCTCGATTGTCACTGCGCATCATAAACAAATTCAGTGCTCGGACAAAGTGATGGTCAGGGCTGACGTTGTCGGTCTGATTAAGCTAACGTATATCTAGAATTAGCTCTGCACTGTAGTTGATCGTTGTCACTGATATAAGTCGATTACCGAAAGTTGGCCCGCTCCATACAAACTCCAAGATCATAATTTCTATATTAACCAATCAAAATCAGAGAAATTCTGTGAACGCGATTTAGAAACCAATTCTATCACATCTATGTGTGTGGTGTGTCATATTTTCGTTAAAATATCTTTTTGTCATATTTTCGTTAAAATATATAGTTTTAAAGTTGCACGGTATTTAATATTTCAATCATCACCACAGCCCGTAACAGTCCACTGCAGGACTTAGGGCCTCTCCCACGAAACGGGAGGTTATTGCCATAATCTCCACGCTTGGCAGGCGGGTTGGAGATCGCAGTGTTAAAATATAACAATGGAAAATGCTGCTGCCCATTTTTCAGACTACGGAAACTCTTGGTCTGTTGCCTCGAAAACATTAGTCGCCTTGTACGACCGCCATGAGTGTAAAGGGTTGATGCTATTCTACTCTGCCGGACACCACACGGCCAGTCTAATATTTCAATATAAGCCTTAAATCCAATCCAACTTTGAAACGACATATTTTAACGAAATCTATCAAACCACAGACATAGATATTGGTTTCAAATTGCGTTTACAAAATTACATTGGCTTTGATTGGTTAATATTGAAATTACGATCAAACTTCATGTGAATGGAGCGCTCCAGCTTTCGCTAATCAACCTGTATTACAGCTAGGTTTGAAACAGTCCAGCCTCACTTTCTGAGCAAAATATAGAGTTTAGCTGCTTGGCTAAACATTTAATCTTAAACCGTTGTGAGCTTGAGAGGCTTGGCGAAACAATTTTACATGAAATGGTTTTAATGGGATTTCATATATTTTTTGTAGATTGGAAGTCTACTCCTTTCCAGCTTTCATATTTAATTTCAGTTTCCCATAACAGTCCACTGCAGGACTTAGGGCCTGTCCCACGAAAGGGTAGGTTGTTGCCATAATCTCGCTTGTTGGAGATCGCCCATTTGCCAGCCTACGGAGACTCCACATATTTTGTCTTGAAAACGTGAATCGCCTTAATCCACGAGTGTAAAGTATTGGTGCTCTTCTACTATGCCGGATACCATACGGCCAAGTGCCCTACACCTATGTTTAATTTTATACACAAACCGGCACCTTCTTTTATGGGGGTTGGAGGATAAACGTTACAGATATTTAAATTTTTTGGTTACCTCTTTGCAAATTCTAGTCGGTACTCCAAATTTCAGCTTTCTTTCACTTCGGGAAATGCCCTAGAGGTTTTGAAGAGCCACTCAGTCTTCAGTCATGAGTCAGTGTCGAAATCAATGTAAGTATTATAAAATAAAGTAAAAATAAAAATGATTATACGTGTTAATATAATCGTAAGTATAAAAGCTAGAAATTTAAATGATAAATTTTAATTTCTGTTACGAGTCTGGGTGTTATTTATGTATAATAAGTATGTAGTATGAAAGCACTTTCCCCAGATACCTAATTTTAAAACATGCGCTGGTCTAACCTAAAAAGTGGTAAAGTGAAGTGAAGTGGTAGTTGAAGTATTTTTTTAATGAGTTTTCCAGTAGGTATTGATAGTTGGTTTAAAAAAGCATCAATAGATGGCGCTCCTACAATTTTGGTAATCTTTTTATAATCTGTATGATGGTGGCAGTGATTTCATGCAGCCAACTAATACTAATGTTAAAAATAAACTATTGTTCACTATGTTTCATTATTATAACAACCTCTAAAATGGTTGAAAACTATTGACAAATACAATATTATCTAATGCAACGTACCGAGTGTTTATATCCTGCTTGTTAAGAACCTATTACAAGCGATTATCAATAACCAAAATTGTCGGGGCGCCATCTAGTGAGTGGTTAGGAATGCTTGAGATACCTATGGATTTTCTGATGCCTAATAAATGATGTCTATGTCAACGTCTACGTTGCTTTTGTTATAAATGTTCTTTCTTTCTTTCTTACGTCTACGCCTACGCCTACGGCTACGGCGACGGCTACAATAATGAAACTCGCTTGTGTCGGTGGAGTAGGTAATCATTATACTGTCTGTCTGTTATCTGGTTGCCTGGAAGAGATCACGCTAGTGATAAGACCGCCCTTTGTACCGCTTTTTATTATGTATTTTACCCCATGTATGTATCTAGTGTGGAAATAAAGAGTATTTGTATTGTATTGTATTGTATTATCGGGTTTGTTACCACGGTTAGTTTTCAACCTACCTTTACACCTGCGCTTTTGATTACCTATAAACCGGCGAAGTCTGGGACCGAATGGAAATAATGCCAAACAAGTATTTATCAGTCTTATCTTAAAACATGGAAATATGCTTCTTCAGATTATCCAGATGTTTGTAATATCATTCTTAAAGTCTAAACATCTGAATCCATTAATGAAGACCATAATACCAGATAATTCGTACTTTTCAGAGGCCGAATTTTTACGAAGGCGCATTCTTTTCTTTTTACTTCCTGATAAGCTTTCTTAAAACATATTTTGTATTGCACTTAAATCCCAACAAATTCGGATTGTCAATGACTGTCATACACACGAAGACTATAGGTCTACGAGTTTCCATACGATTTTCGCTAATAAAAGTCAGATAAAGTTTCAGTGTTATCTACCTAAGATTGGATTTTAAGATACCTTTTAAAAATATTGGTCCCAATCCAATGGGACCATCATTCAATTTAATTGTCATTTAATTTGCGAAGAAGAGTTGTAACCAGTTTGTATCTACAACTCGCGAAAATTAATAATATGCTTTTCTCATGTCGTATTCTTTTTAATTGCACCTTACATCAAACCATGCATCCTCGTTAAGGCCAACAGTTTGTAACATCCATAGGTATGATACATCCATGTCAACAATTATTATATGTCATTTATTTCCTTAGAAGACTACTCTATTTGTCTTTTTACAAGCGTTTATTCGTATGTAAGTTGTCCGTCAAAATTTGCAAACCATTTTTCGACCATTTGTTGGTATCCGATTGAGCTGAAATTTGGTATACCTATGTAACATGGATGACAATGCATTAATATGGTACCATGGAGCTGGTTTGATAATGGAGTTGATAACCCTGATAACCCAATCGTGTTTGGGCTCTTTGGAATGTTTTTGATGACTTGGAACCGCGCGATAAAAGCTTGTTATGAAAAATAATTTTCATTTGAGAACTTTTTTTTTGTAAGTTACTCAACTCTACATTCAAGAGCGTCGGGGGCCGGGCGGTTGAGTATCCGACTCGTAAGAGAGATGTACCGGGTTCGAATCACGCAGCGGCCATGTACCAATGACTCTTTTCTGAGTTATGTACATTAGTTGAATTCTAACCGATGCTCTTACGGTGAGGGACAACATCGTGATGAAACCTGCAAATTCCGGCAACTGAATTTATAACCATGATCCAATCTGGTCAGGTTCCCCTGGTAGCAGGGTCATGGAGGTCAGATGGTAGTCGCTCTATTGTAATTGCCTGATCTGCCAAATCCTGGATCATGGTCAAGGCGGATCCCGGGCCCTCGTCCTCGAGAGCACTACCGGGACATAACGCTAAGATGATTTCTTTTTTTACTCAACTCTACATTCAAATGTAGGTACAGCATGGGCTTGTATTTGACAAAATAATAAAATGCTGAAGCCTAAGTATGATGCAGGATTTTTAGTGTAGGTAGGCTCGTATACCTACATGACGAGAAACTGTGAAACGCGTAAACCTAGTTTAAATAAATAATACAGGTACATTTTTATCGTAAACTATTTACCTACTCTAAATAAAGGATAAAATTAGACAGGTACATATTCCAAAAATGGAAGTAACCTCCTGGTCCTTCGAAACCGGAACAAATTAAATGGAGTTCCTTTATTACCTAAATTTATAGTTAGTAGTTTGTATAGTGCATTCTTAATGGAAGTCTATCGTACGATAGTATTAAAACTGTATATATGATAAATTTACACTTGCGTAAAAAAGTTGTTTTAACCTAAATATGTGTTCATTCCTAAAACACCAATTTGACCATAGATAGCTACTTAGTACCTATATCTACTATTATGTGGGATGTCAATTAATAATTAAATTATTTACTTCGTGTAATCGAAACTCTGTAATGACGTTATGGTTTGCTCCACTGTGTGCTACGTTTGAATGTAGTAGAGTATCAGTTTACTAACCTTAAAACGTATAAAATCCAAAACCACCGTCCAAAATCCCAAGAAAACAGAACAAAACTTGGAAACACATCACAAAATCACTGTTGCACAAAGAAAACAGCCACTACACTAATTGAATTAGGCATATCGACTGCCTGGCTGGCAACACTTTTCGTCGTTGAAAAAGAAAAAAGAAAATTATTTTTTAATTAATTAACATTTTAGGTGTAGAGGACGAGTCGATGCAGCCGGTTGATGGTGACTAAACGGCTATCTATCCAGTGTGCATTCACCACCCGCCCTCGTAATTGGCTGTTTGTATCCAACCCCTCGTGGTGAAAAAAAAACACGACATATTGTGCGCGGGAAAGCGGCTGTCACCGGGTATCGGGTTGGCTTGCTGGACGGCCGCGGAAGCATTGTTTTTGTGGTAAGAAGCGTTTAGCGACATCCGATATGTTTTATTAATTAATCAATTGGTTTAATAGTGGCTGTTGGGCAGCTTTAGGTTGTGTTTGAAGTTTGGGGCGTTAGTTTATATTAAGGAAGGACTTTTGTAATAAGAAGCAAATTGACTAGAATACCTGAGTGGTAACCAGGACTGTCTGCAAAGGGACCTAAAGGTTCTAATTAAAGCTTCGGATGTTATTGATTTTCAATTAAAAAGTTGTTATTTCTACTAGGTAGGTACATACTTACATCGCATACATAATCCAATATCTCCATTTTCTTAACTTATTTATCTATACTTAACGTAGCTAACGTTACGAATAGCCTCTGCCACAGCACCTGTAATAAAATAGGTATATTACATAAAATACAGTAGGAAAGCGGGTTACGTAGATAAAGTTAATATTGTAATGAAAAAGTTAGCGCACCGACGATCTTATCACATATTCAATTTCACACTGTTTCCATTCGAACAATTTCAGCAGTCTATGGTCCTGAAACCATACATCACAGTTTTTACAATCATTCTTTTTATTTTTATTTTTTAGAAATAAAAATTAATAATTGAGCGATTTTCAAAGTCTCTTTACAAAGCCTGTATGCTGCGAATTTTCATACGAATATTAATATTCCAAATTAAAAACTAATTTAAAACATTACTTTTCGATACGGCATTTCCCAAACTATTTTCATTACAGCTGTATCCAAAAATAACTTTTAAATCATTATGCAACACTTCTATTTTTTAAATTTTTATTGGGCGCCGGGTCACGGCGAAACTAAACATAAACTACTATTATGCAACTGTCATATAAAAGGGGGTATTAAAACATGAGTGTCTGTGTATCATACGAGGTGTAGCCGAGTATGATAATAGTTTGACACGAGTGTTTCAATACCTAATTACTTATATGCAATTGAATACACTACTTTATCTACACTCATATTTTGATGTTAAAATATCGTACTTATAATTTTCTCAACTTTGCTGGCTCAACCTAAGCTGCGAGTCAGTTCTGTTGTATCTACGCGTAGAGGATATCAAGCGGCGGGAAATTCACTTTACTACTTTCACATTTATCTATTTATTTGCTTTAAATAAAAAAAAAACATTCTCAAACACAAATTACAACAATTAGAAAAAATATTCTGTTTTACGGGAAAATAATTACACAGAAATATAAACAGGAAAATTAAAATTTTGAATTTGTTAAAGACGTCTAGGTATTCAGCTTACATTTCGCCGTGTCCCGGCACACGCCAAAATTTAAAAAAAAAAGTTTTGCAAAATTATTAAAAAGTTATTTTTCGATACAGCTGTAATGAAAATAGTATGGGAAATGCAATGTATCGAAAACTAATTTTTAAAAATTCTTTAGACTGTCGTGAAAAAAGTGTACCCTTAAACGACTGTTTTCGAATATGTAATTTGAACATTACGATACGAGTGTAGATAAACTACTATTCAAACTCAGAAGAAGTAAGGGATCAAACAAAGTTTAAATAATGTGTTATATTGAAGATTTTGAAACACTTCAATTGAAGGTTGTGCGCTCGTTTGTCATTAACTAGAAACTAAATAGTAGATGTAAAAAAGATAAGAACGGTAAGACCCTACTAAGTATTTAGTGATTTAACCAATCGAGACTCAAAACCCGAGATGTATCAATGAACATTCCCGGGCCATTGCAATCGGCCGTCAAGAGCATCCGTTGATCCAGAAAGTCAGTAACGAATTTTGACTGCACCCGGGCGCGAACATGATATGCGAGACGTTGGATCGCTTCGGCCACCCAGGTAGTCGCGAACACGAGGACACAGAGGTAAAGGGTTTATTGATAGGGATTAGGGCCAAAAAGATTGGGAAGTTAGCTTCACGTGGCACTTTTTTTTTTTTATAAAAAGTTTATTAAATCTTGTGAAATACATTTCAATTTTAGATGTAAAAAACACGTGAAAGGTAAAAATAAAACATATTTTTTGCCTGCGCTAGGATAATATGATACCCATTCGTTAGTCTATGTATGTATAGTTCTTATGTGTATAGCGAGCGTCTGACTTTGCGTAAAAATCGATTGTACTCGTAAGTAGGTACAGTGTCATGAGAACTACATTGAAATTCAGTAGCAAAACTATCCTACAGGTAGATTTTTACGCACATGTAAAATGTGGAATGAGTCCCGACGTCTTTCCTCTGCACTACAACATGGGGTTCTTCGAAAAACATGTCCACAGGTACCACAAAGGCCGGCACAGCGTCCGCTCCCCTTAGGTTGCAGATGTCCTGGACGATGGTGGCCACTTTCCATCAGGTGGACCGACAGTCCGTGTGCATCTCTGGGCAATAAAACAAAAAGGTATGTTAATTCTAAAGTTTTTTTTTTCTAAAGAGGCAACCGAACTTGCTTTATGAGCTTTCATTGCAAGCTACGGTCCGTATTAGGAAAATAGTCAACTCAATTGTAATGTGACATGTTAATATGACTATTGATACTCAATTTTGAGTTGAGTCTCTGTGCGATCGACTCAGCAGTGCTGCTTATGCGCTACGTAAGCTTCGTCCTCTGGTGTCGACCAGCGCGCTGCGGCAAGCGTACTTTGCGCACTTCCATTCGTTGCTATCCTACGGAACGATTCTGTGGGGTGATACCACAGATTCCGGTCGTGTACTCATCCTGCAGAAGCGAGCAGTGAGGATTATAGAGAACGCTTGAGAAAAGTTACTTGTGTGACATTATTATCAAATTTTTAATTCAAATTGAATTAAAAATTTGATAAAATTCAATTATCCAATTTTATTTTAATTTTTCAATTTTGAGTTTTATTTCCATTTATTGTCATTTTTTTTTTTTTTTGTATTTAATAAGGGACATTTAATTTTTTTTTCTATTATATTTGACCATTTGAATAAGTTACCTACGTACCTTACTGGTACTATTATTTTGGAGATTTGACATGCTTTGTATCAGTTTACCTTAGTGTAATTTTATGTATTCGTTTTTTATATTGACATAATATAACATGATATAATAATAATAATAAATAAATTCGTGGACAAATTCACACAGCGCCATCCAGCCCCAAACTAAGCAAAGCTTGTACTATGGGTGCTAGATAACTGATATACTATTTAAATACTTTCAAATACATACTTATTATACATAGAACACCCAGACCCATAACAGAAATTAAAATTCATCGTTTCAATTTCTGCCCGGCCGGGAATCGAACCCGGGACCTCTTGCGTGGCAGACCGGCATGTTGACCATTGAACCACTCACATTATATTATTTTAATTTATTAATTATTTGCTTTCTGGTATGAAAGCAATTATTTATGTAATAATTCTATGCATATAACTCGACTATATTTTTATTGAACTGATGTAATCTAATAAGAATATTAAATTATGTAAGAACATTAAGAGAGAAATAAAACAAATTAAAAAAAAAATCTAAAGGCGACAATTTCAATTTTTTACTAATACTTTTTAATTATTGATGTAAATACTCAATATATATGCATTGTTAGTTAGGACATAATGTATACCTAGATACTGAATTTTGGACAATGTATATAATACTAATAAAGAAATATAAAAATATGAAAAATATGACACCACGGGGTCCTTTGTCGTTTCCGTATCCGAATCCGATTTCCGAGCCATTGTGAATACGGCTACTGGCGCGACTTCGTTCGCGTACACCTACTTTACCCATACCTATGGTTTTTCCTTGCTTACAAACCTTCTACTTGAATCACACTATCTTTAGTTAAAAATCGTTAAAATTAATACCGTTGCATAGTTTCAAAGATCTAAGCGTACATATACCTACACATACATGGGGACAGACGGCGGGAAGCGACTTTGTTCAATACTATGTATAGATATATTATTATATTCGACGGCAGTCGTCTCGTGACCACGGTGGGTGTAACAATACCGAAACGTCGGGAAAACAAATCATAAAGGTACGTCGCGTCCAAGTCCCGTCTAATATAATAATATGTGTAAAGAACGCGAGTTTAGTTTGAAACAAATATGTATAGATACCTACTTAGGTATTATGGCAAACAGTTAATTTTATCTCATAATCATACTGATTACATTTCGTTACATGAGAAGCCTGTAAACATCCGTTAAGTACCCGCGGAATGCGTAAAAACTGAGTATTAAACCTAATAAAATTATCAGGCGTGCGAAAGTGCTTTTTACAAAATTGCACCGAAAGTAACACCGTGTGAAGTCAAGAAGCTTATATTTAAAGTGAAGATTGTCAGCAATGGTGATACGCCTACTATTACTCGAGATTTCTATGCCTTCTAAAATATTGTTTTATATTATTTATTTATTTAACTATTTATTGCACACAATAAAGAAATACACAATTATTATTATTCAATAAAAAAGATAAAAAAAAGTAACGAAAATTTAGAAGATTTTTGTATTAAAAATTTACTACATCGGTATTTTAGGTTAGATACATTACCTAATTCAAAGTTAACTACTATTACTACCAACTTGACCTACTTTTATTGAAATTCTAGAAATAGCATTTTTCTGACCGTGGTAGTTAGTTAATCAACCATTTTCTACAAAACTAAATAGAGGGGTGGTAACTCCACCGCCACTGGAACACATGGAATGGGCTATCATCATCATCATCATATCAGCCGAAAGACGCCCACTGCCGTGATGTGATGATGATTAATTATTCCCCAAAACCTGCGCGTACGCACCCATCGGCAAAATCGGCCCACTTGTCCCACAAATTGGGCGCACTCTGCTATGATAATGGAACATACAATTTGGACTAAGCAAACTTTAGTACGTTTCAATATAAAAATTGAAGACTAACAATTGAGCGCGACAACTTGTCAACAACGACAGTGGTATTTTCATAATGTTTTAAACTATCGCGGTTATTATTACACATTTTAATTTTGCGAAAGCGGGTAGATCGACTTCTGCCGCTTTATCGCTAACCAACATCGTCCGGCTCTCGCAGCTCTCCAGCCGTCCCGTGACCATGATGCATGTAACTGTATAAAAATATCGGGCTACTCGTCAACAAAAGTACGCGGTACAAAACCCTGAACATACCCTTAAAATGAGTGGTATTTACTTCAGTAAGTAGTTTCCGTATTGGTATTGGCGGCATGTTAGTTCCTATTTACACCACATTCAGTATTATCGTTATCGAGTCTAATGGGGAGGCACACTAAAAGCTAATGGCGTCACCAGAGTACCCAAAATCTGCTGATTGGTTTGAGTCAAGTCAAAACTTGACCTATGTGTCATTTTGTCAAGTACCGAATTGCCCAATCAACATATTTAGGGTACCATCGTTGTTGACGCCATTAGTTTTCAGGTTGTCTCCCTATTAGTTTGTCTTTTTCTATTGAAACGTAGGTACCTACCGGTAAAAAACTTAAGTAAAGCCCGTGTTGCATGCGTAAGTGAACTGTCAATCCATATATAAGTGAAGTGTCATTGTATTATATAATTTCAAATTTCAAACCCGTCACTCACACACGCAAGAGGGGCTTTACTTAAGTATTTCACCTATACCTACTTACATTAAACATCCAACTCTAATCTCACTCACTGCTTTGTACTCTCCACCACACTTTAAAGCTCCTTCGCACCGGACCTTGCGCTTACGCAGCCTCGCGGCCCACTGAGCAGCACTGCCGCCCACCCCGGGTGGTCCGCCCCACACGATGGTGGCCATTATGAACCATTATCACTGTAGGATAGCTTAGTCTAGATAGCCTAGTTCAAATTTTCTTAGTATAGGTATGCAGCTATCAATTCACACAGCGCCATCTAGCCCCAAAGTGGGCAAAGCTTGTATTGTATTATGGGTGTTAGGTAACTGATAAACTACTTACATACTTATTTCTTTCTTTCTTTTTAAATACGTACTTATTGTACATACTACACACAGAACCCGTAACAGAAATAAAAATTAATCATTTCAATTTCTGCTCAGCCGGGAATCGTACCCGGATATGTTAACCAACTGAACCACTCAGGTAGTCAGTATAAGTACGGCAGCTATGGATTTCGATTTTCATGTATGAAAAGCTGGGGTAATGAACGTGGAAGAAGCGAGAGAGATTTGTCAGGACCGTCGTAGCAAATGGAACGATGTGGTCGCTCTCTGCTTATCACTGCTGTAAAATTAAAAAGGCGTATGGATTTTTGTTAAAATATCCTTAATGTAGGACCTACTGAGGGAATTTTTATCCTTACATAATTAAGTGATCTAATCAATTGGGAATAGTGTAGGCACCTAATAAAGCTACGCAGTCTATTATTACCTTACCCCCCTTATAGGTACACCACTTAATTAGAAATCTTCAACACGTTTGACGTAATCATCGTCCTAGCGCTTATTCCGACTTCTGCCAGGGTCCGCTTTCGTGCTCATTCTTCTCCACTTCGTCCGGTCTTAGGCATCCTCGCGTCGTAAGCCGTTGGCTCTCGCATCCGACTCAGCGATGTCCATCGATTCTTGGTTCGTCCACGGTATCTCTTCCCTGATACCGGCAGGTCCAGGCACCTTGTTTAGGACTAATTGTTTCCTAAAATTCGACGTACCTATCCCTGAAACTTAAGCATCACGTGTCCAAAACAGCGCCGGCGAGCCTCCTCTATTTTATCTGCGATATCTCTCACGCCAAGGATGCCACGGATGTACTCGTTGCGTACTCGGTCGAATCGCGTGACTCCGCACATCCACCGCAGCATTTTCATTTCGTATTTCGTAAACGCCGGCCATATCTGGCAGCCATAGAGCAACACAGCCGGTCTAGCCATTTTTGACAGCTCCGCTTGCGTGATGCGTGTATAGTAGAAAATTGACAGGTCGAAGTTCGACTATTACTACTAACATTTACATTGACTCTGATTGTGTAGGATCATCCGCCAATCCGGCTCCTTTGTACACCGAAAGTACGTGAATTGTCAAACGGCTTATGTCAGATAACGTTAGCTTATGTCAAATCCCATACATTATTTCTAACACAAACGTTTGTAGATAAACGAAACCTCTTGGCTAAGGCCGCAGGTCTAACTCTTGTGTACAAGCCCCTTGAGTTTGACAAGGTCCCAGATGACTACCGTGAGGTTCCGCCATTTGGCCCCAGCTGCAGACATTCGGGACTTGACTTCGAGGCCGATATCGTTGGACTTGTGCAGCATGGGTAGAATTATATGTACTATCCAATTTTTTATTATTTTCAATCAAGTTTAATCATTTCAGTGACAGATGAATACAAATATATTTTAGCTAAAATAGGTTTAATAAATATCAAATAACTCTAGAATTTTTACACGATAATACTTTCGCTTATTCACCTCAGCGCTGTCACCTGCAGCTCCGGACGCGGTCGGAAGCGGCGAGGAAGTTCGGTGTCCATTGTCGGTGTCGGATGTCGCTGTCGGCAACGAAACGGGACACTGGCCGCTGACGTCATTGGGATTACTGGCTGGTTGTAATTTTGAGGGGTCCGTTCTGTTTTTTAATTAGTTATTGCTATTTGAACTGAAAATCCTACTTACTCACTTTCTGCATTGTCTATTGGTTGACTGGAAGATAAAGCCTTAATGGCTTTAAGTCCGCCAATTGTATTATTGTGCAATAAAGTTGTAAATAAATAAATAAATCATGGATTTATGAATAGTAATCCTGCATGGAAACCTCTAAAGAATTTTGAAAATAAAGACAAGAAAACTCAAGTACGTCTTTTCCATGATACAAAGAAAATGAAAAATAATACATTCTTCACACCTTTTGCTCGACAGTATCAAATTATAGGTATGTCATGTAACATAACGTGTTGTTATAAATATCAAGCAATATGTCACGAAATGTATTGTATGAAACTTCCAATGGATGTAAAGTGATTTGAGTTTGGAACGTAATATTCGTATGAAAACTTTTCTTCTTCATAGTAAAGAGAATTTATTACACAAACGCTATTGCACATACTTGGCTAGACCAGGTTCCAGAACCTTAGACTGTCATAAAAGTGATCCTTAATATTTTAATTCTAACAGTTCCAAATCATTTCCAAATTTTCATATTTACATGAACAGATTGGCACGAAAATGGAAGCGACACTGATTTGACTCCGGAGTGTGTTAAATCAGAAGCTGAAATTGCTTTATTTATTGTCTCCCAGATGATGATGTGAAAAGTAGAGTGTTTGCTTCTGGGGTAAAGCTTGCAGTCTGGGGCGGCTTGCACTCCTCGCTTCACTCAGGTCATTTCAGCCGTATCAATGATACGGGGCCTCCGGGCCACAGGGGCCCCAAACGTGTGTACAATATTCGTTATCCATAATTTCTGTAAAACTCTTCCCTACTTCACGGGCAAAAAAAATATTAAATAGAGAATTTCAGACCAGGGTCGACGGCCTCAGCCAAAATAGCAATTCGAATCAAGTGATCCGTTTTCATTCGCCTTTCGCTTAAGACATAATTAACATTTTTATTGAAAATCAAAACAACTTAGGGCCGTCCACGCGCACTCACCCTACTACACACTACTTCCATGAAATGGTGTAAAATATAGCCAGAGAGCAAGCTACGCCACTGCTCAGGACTCTACATAACTCCCTCGCTTCGCTCATAAGTTAAGTCTAGATCGCACTGGGTCCTTACCTATGAAATTTGCATTTTTTCGTAATTACACATTCACACAGTCGTCAGTTTTTCCTGTTTAACCAGATGTAATTTTATGAAAAGGGTAGTTATCAAACTGAAATGGTATGTATCTACCCATTAGCTTAATTTACAAAGTTTCATCAAAATCGGAATTACCATTTATAAGAAATTGAAACATTTGCTTGTATGAAAATTCCAGCAACCGTCAATTTCGCCATACAAAACGCTAATTTGATTTAATCACGGAAAGGATAAGACCTAATATTAAATTAACCTGCCAATCCAATTGAAAGAAAAACTCATACGGTGAAGGAAAACATCGTGATGAAACCTGCACATTGGATGGTAGCCAGTCACGGAGGTCGGATGGCAGTCGCTCCACTGTAATTATTTGATGTGCCAAATCCTGGATCATAGTCAAGCCGGAGCTGTCGTACCCGAGTATACAACCGGGACATTAACGCCAATTTGATGAATCCAATTGAAAGAAAAATAATTGCACATTTTTTAGATAAGCAGGTCACCAATATCCGAAAAACACAGCAGTTCTCAGCTGATAAAATCATTAATTTCACTCATCACTAAATCATTGCATCAACAATTATTCAGGGTATCTTCCCTCTACCAACATCTATTATACTTACACTTTGTTAAATAAATTTAAACCGTATGGTAAACAGTAGGTAACTGAACCGTGGCTTTGCCATTATTCACTCCATGATGGATCTCACAATTGAATAAGTTAACACCTGTATTTGCCCTGAGGCTTGGCAAGTGCCACGTACCTACTGTTTGATCCAACAATGGACAGGTACAGTTTGTTAGCCATATTTGTACAAGGGGTCGCCAGAGTGAGGGGATGATTTTGATTTCACTTTTTTACAATAACCATCTGAAGACAAATAAAGTAGGATGTTGGCCCTCGTACAATATTATCGAGATAGGTGTACCTATTTATTTGATAAGATTTAACTTTAGATATTGGTAGATAGGTACCTACACTCCTTCTCTATTTATAGCGCCTCTATTTAGGCGCTTTTCTTTGTAAAAAAATAGAGCTAGTCTATACTAGATACTTATACCTACCTTATAGTACCTCAGTTTAGTACCTTAACTATTCCAACTTGTCACATAGGCAAATTAAATTATTAAAACAAATATTATCTCCTTGAATTTAAACGCATTTGCGATAGGTACCACTAATACCTTACCACTTCTGTTTGTCTACAGTGACATAGAAAACCATTATTTAATTATAGCTCATTCTAAATATAATTCCCTCCGCAGAGCAGAACCCATTTGCAAAGACAACAGTAAAATTCATCAGTCCGGTTCCCATTGAAAACAATAACATTTGAAACCGCCGACCGCCCGTTTGTAAAACGATCCGACTCTATCGGAAACGCAAATAAAAGATAGTGAAGTAATTCAATATTTCATTGCGGATTCACAACTTATCCGAGATCCTTCCGAATGATTTACATTTTAATCGCAGAAATGGAGGGAACGTCGACGCGTGGCGTGCGCGTGCCAGTAATCCGCCATTTTTTGGCGGTAAATGGTACTTGCGTGCATTATCTGCTGTAATTATTGTCATTTTACGAGTAATCTCTGATAATTTTATGGTTAAATACATATTTAGACGTGTGAACCATAAATATGTTATAATTATGTTTCCCTTCTCATCTATTCTTTCGAATAAAAATTACTTAAACTTTTTCGTTAAATTCACATACTAAATTCCAAATGTCAAAGTCACTGTGTACTCTTCAATTGGGAATTCTCCAGCAGGATCTGCAAGCCGTGTACAAAATGATCAACACAAGGTCTAATATTGAACCCTGTGGTACACCTCTGTTCATTATGCATGGGTCAGAATAGGTAGAGCTCGTCTAATCTAAAATGACGCGCCCAACTATCGCATTAACGCACACAAGCAAGTTTAAAATATGGACGCAATACATATACAAATGCCGTTGTCATTGTCATTCAGTTGCCGGTGAGATTCAAACGTAAGAGAACGCGTCGTTCATTGGCTCCCACACAGATGAAGTGTCGTTATCAATATTTGCACTCGCACATCGAAATCAACTAACTAAGTAGTGGGGCGCGTCATTTTAGACTAGACGGGCTCGCAGTATTATTTGAGTCCGATATGGCAAAGATAACTGGCGAACGAACCAATTTAGGGTTTTAATTTTGTTGGTAAAACTTTTAGTTGGTAAACGAAGGTGTAAACTTGGTTATATGTGTGGAACAAAGGGATTAGTCATGTAATGTTGAAGTGAATAACTTTTGCAGTACAATGCGTCGCAATTTGACGGATTCGAATTTGTGTTTTCCCTGTAAAGTACATCGACACTTAGTTGAGACGAATCAGCGATTTTTCTCAGTAACGTACGTCGCGATCTTGTAACGTCGAACATTATAGGTCGACAACTTAACTGGTATATCGCCTGCGCAGTGGTGGGGGGCAGAGTGGGTGACGTCATGTGACGTGAGCGCGGGGGTCGGGGCAGGGTGCTGAAGAAACGTTTCTCAGTGCGCTCGCGGACTCCGCACAGCGCAGTTAGTTATTTTGTTACGAACGCTCAGAACAACGCACACGAGGTTAATTTGCCAAGGATAAATCCTGAGATGGAAACTCGAAAATGTTCGATAAAAACATAGTCTAAAAAATTTCCTAGATACAAGATCCCTTTCATGCTCAAGCACATGATCACGTCGCAATTGTGCTATCCGCCCACCCGAAAGGTGTAGGTTACCAAAATGATTCAATGGGCACGCCTCTCTCTAGCAAGATGGACCGACGACCTGGTCGCCGGTACCTGGACGAAAGGCCGCGAGTATGAGCTAGATGCGCAGCACAGGACCGGCCTTTGTGGAGATCTCTGGGGGAGGCCCAACAGTGAAATATATCAATTAAAAAAAAATTGAGTTAAGCCACTTTATGTTACAGACATGCACACATATATGACACAACAGGTCAGGTCAGGTCAGGTGTTAAATCTTCCTCTCCGGCTCTGGAATGAACTCCCTCCCGATCTTAGATTGCTTTTCAGCAAATACTCATTTAAGAAAGCTGTTCGTGAGCATTACCTCAAGAATCTTTAGTGTTGGGGCTCACGAGTTTGTCTCCTCACGTTGGGGAGATATCCCCCTTGTTTGACTGAGCTTCTCGTTTTGTCTCTTCTTTACTCGTTTAGTATTTGTATGGTTATCGATTCTTGCTATATTATCCACTCACTCAAGTTTATTACTAGCTTTATTATATTTAAATTAATTTATTTTCAGTTATCTATCTATTTATCTGTACATTTATCTCTGGTTCAGCTATAATTGCACAAACGGTTCCCCTCCTCCATTTTGTGTAGTACTCTTGCACCGCCTACCTTTTTCTTTACCCTTTATCTCCTGTTGGTTGACTGGTAGATAAGATTATTTTAGCTTTAAGTTCACCTTTGTACTACTTTGTGCATGAAGATTTAATAAATAAATAAAAAACAGGCACTGCCTATAGAAACAAATCTTTACTTTTTTTGCACCGAATTAAAAATCGAGGTTTAGTTTTACAATTTGCATTGGCAAATATTAGGTTCACGTCTCGGAAGAAGTTCGGGTTTAATCTCGTTTGTATTCTTTTTCCGAGCAACGTCATTGAGTGACGTTTCGCGGAAGAAAATGCTCACTGCTCCGCGCCCCGCACCCCCTCGTTTGTCACTGAATAATCACCCTACGAACTACCCCACTTTCCGCAGGCGATATACCAGTTATGTTGTCGACCTATAGGTACCTACATAATTGTAAAATGCGATAATCGAAGCTTACTCCGAACCGATCGCTCATTCTGCTCACCTCCAAGATGCCGTTCCGGAATTCGTCGCACACCACACTAGCGACCCCATTCCTCCCTTCTGCCGATCCGGTGAACACAAGCTTGTACACTTTAGGGAAAAACCGATTCACCAGAGCCTTGCCTATCTGTCAGAGCAGAGAGCAGCAGAGAGCAGAGGGACCACGGGCAGGTAAGGTTAACTTGGCCCCCTACAAAGGTGGAGGAGCCCCATACCCCCCAATCAATCAGGCATTAGAGTTCGAGTCTAATTCGCTTTATAGTGATTTTCGTGAACTAAAATATTATAAAGATAAGTCCCTCGCCCTACTCAAAGGATAGCTTCGATTGAATCAAGGGGTAGGAATAAAACAAGTTCCTCACCCACCGACAACTCAGCCATCTAATTAAAGCTTATCCGCTATAAATATCAATAACGAAAGCTCCCCGTAACCGGCAGCTTCTGAACAAAGCTCCTGCAATGGTGGATGCTTTAATTTTCCTCGTACCGACGAAGCCTTAGAGTGGGAAACCTCACAAAGTCAGATCGATTCGTTCGCCAACGCGTTTACAAGTTTGCCCGCAGCTTTCGTGTGGAAATATTCCTGGCGACCGGGTAACTTCGCTTTTATTACTTGGCAACTCGTAGAAGAATATCGCAATGACCTACTTAAAGTATAAACTACCTGACATAGATAATTTTTATTGTATTTATGAGAACTGTAGGTAGGTATATCAAAGATGTTTTTTCTTTCGAAACAAGAGTGAATAAGTACTTATCATGTATCTCATCGTCTTCTTGGCCCTATGTCCCGGTTGAGCACCCGCGCAGTACGCAATGATCCGGGGTCCGTCGAGGACCAAATATTTGATAATAATTATTACATTATATACCTAACATACATTGTATACCATATACCTAATTACAATTATTGCACAAATAATTAACCTAGAACCGGAGTCTAAATCGTTGAGATACCGTTGATTAGCCTTAAATCTAGACAAGACCCTAATCATGTCCTTAAATATCGCTAGGCAGTCACCGCCTGAAATGAAGGTGCAGGCTTAGACAGGTAGCATCGACTAAACTGTTGAAATTTGAGCTGGATTGTGCTCTTTACATAGGCGTAGGAAGGGGGGGAGCCGGGTGGGCCGTGCCCACCCCAGAATGGTCTGGTGCCCACCCCAGGATGGGGTGCTCACTGGCTGTACATTGGTGATTGACTCGGCTTCATCGGCCACCTCAGGGGCCAGGCCCCCCCCCTGGAAAATAGCCCTAGATACGCTAATGGCTCTTAAATGCGAAAAACACATTGATAGTCTGTGCAGCAGCCTAGGTAGCTACGCGTTAAGGCGGCTAGCGCTCACTGCGCACAGCAGCGTAGTCCGTTCGTGCTACTTCGCGACGGTGCACTCGATGCTGGGCTACGGCACGGAGCTGTGGGTGGGCGCGGCCGACGCGCACCGCGCCTCTGTCATGCAGAAGCGCGCAGTGCGTGCAATCGCGGCCGTCGCGGATGACGTATCTGCTCGCGAATACTTCCGCAAATACAAAACATTGACCCTGCCGTCTATGATTATCCTTCAGACGGCGCTATTTCTGCATCAAATATCGGCTTGTTCGATATTAATGGTAGATCACACAATTACCAAACAAGAAACAATAACAAACTCTGTTCCATACCGCACTAAACCTCCAAGTCGGAAAAAAGTATTTACGTGCTGGGTCCGCTAGTGTACAATAGATTGCCCGATGATGTAAGGAATGCACCTTCTATCGCGTCGTTTAAGTGCTGGTTAAAACAGTGGCAAAATGAATTTTTATTAATTGAAGGACTTTATTCCGTAGTTTGTATTTTTGGTTTATTATCATTATTATATAATTTTATTATTATTATACTAGTTTTAAACAATTATTCTTTTGATATAAGCAACATTATTTTGACATGTATTTGACATTTATACAATGAATGACAATAATTATGAATTTATGCGGTATTGTAACATGTTTTGCATCAATCGTGTATTTATATGTAGGTATAACAATGGTGTATCAATTTTGACATGTACCAATGGTTATCAATAAGTAAACTTAAACTCAAACATGGTCAAGGTGGACCCCGGGCCCTCGTGCGCGAGACCACAACCGGGACATTAACGCCAAGATGATTATTTATTTTTATTTACGGTCAGTACGTGGGTCTCTAAATAAATAAATAATAAATATGCTTGGACAAATTCACACCACGCCATCTAGCCCCAAAGTAAGCAAAGCTTGTGTTATGGGTGTTAGATAACTGATAAACTACTTTTATACTTTTTTTAAATACATACTTATTATACATACCTGCTACACCCAGACCCGTAACAAAAATTAAAATTCATTATTTCAATTTCTGCTCGGCCGGGAATCGAACCCGGGACCTCTGCGTGGCGACCGGCATGTTAACCAACTGAACCACTCAGGTCGTCTAGAGTCTAGACTCCGGTTACCCCTATTAGTTGTGTAGATATTTCTTGGAACACCTTTTTAGCGCTAGGGCCTCATGATCCCAACTTTTTAACCCCAAACTGCGTAAATGGATAGCCCTGACTGACCTATTTAGGGACCTAGGGATCCATATTTACGCCATGGATGCTACTGCGCCAGCGTTATCCGTGGTAGCGCTTATGTAGTTATGTAGGAAGGGGTTAAGGTGTTCATGCAGGTCGCATTCCATACCATAGGCCGCCCTGTGACCAAGTAACGAGCTTCTTGCCGTGGAGCCTCTTTGCATCATTCAATCTGGAGCCAGCCCATTGGATTGTATCTAAATACAGCTCTGTCACATTGAAGATGGGCACGGCGAATGACGTCATTAAGGTTCGCATGGCGGTACAGGCGTCCAGCGCTTTGCTATTCCGACAGGACAGATATAATAACCAAGTACTCTACAGTTTTTGCCGTTTCAGAGAGGGAGGCGGGTCATTGGCTCTATCTACAGAGGCAATGACTTTCTACTAGGTAACTACTTAATTTTCCTAATCGATTAAAATTACTTACTTAAGTAATCACTTCATAGCTTCACTATCATCACTATCTACGTATGTATCCATATATGTATTTATGTACGCTTAGATATTTTAAACTACACAACGGATTGCGGTTTTCAACAATATATAGAGTAATTCAAGAAGAAGGTTTATAGGTAATAAAAAAGGGTTGGTAGGGGTAAAGTAGGTGTACGCAAATGAAGTCGCGCCGAGTCCACTACTATGAGTCTATCTGTCTATCTGTTCGCGATGAACTCAAAAACTATGGAACGGTTTTTCGTGCGGTTTTCACCAATAGACACTCAGAGATAGAGATTCATGAGGAATGTTTAGATGTATAATTAGTTTAGGTTACTACCCGTGCGATGCCGGTCGGTAGTAGTATCTGTTAGCATTCTGTGTCATCACACCGAAAATAGTTGCCTTTAATAAAACACATCAGTAAATTACCCAAGCACATGAAGTGCAAAATCGCTGTGAAAGCCGTGGCGGGAAGTCCTCCTTGTCTATCATCCATTATTGGCAGATTAGATAATTACATCAGGGGAACCGTACCAGATTGGATCTTGGTTACACATTCAGTCGCCTGAATGAGCATGTTTCAGCACTATGTTTTCCCTCACCGTAAGAGCGTCGGTTAGTGTTCAACTAATGCACATAACTCGGAAAACATTAATTGGTACATGGCAACAGTGGGATTCGAACCCGGTACATCTCACTTTGGATCAATCGGATACATTTACCACTAATCCACCGACGCTTATTTTCACATCTAAGTATTTCTCTTTTTTTTATACCACTAAGGTGGCAAACAAGCTTACGGCCTGCCTGATGGTAAACAGTCACCGTAGCCTATGCACGTTTGCAATACCAGGGGCATCACCCACGCGTTGCCGAATCCGTAAAAACCTTTTTACCCCTTTCTTGAAGAACTCCATGTTGTGCTCTCTAGGGAAAACTTCTCCAGGTAGTTCATTCTACAACCTTGTGACTGCAACTGAGTGTGCGGTAAGTATATGGTCGATATTGACATTTCGAGGGTTGCGAGGTCCGGTCGTACACCATTAGACAGTTTCGGTTTCTACAAGAATCTCAGTCGATTTTAGCCGAGAACCGAGATCTCGGCTAGATTTTTAGCTGAGATAGCCGAGACTAAGACCGAGGCCGAAACCTCGGTCAGTCCTTACTTGACACTCTTTCACCACTGGTATTTACACGCAGGTAGGTATTGACTTAGGTAAAATTGGCAGTAGCTCAGTATTTTTGAAAACTTAACTAAAAGATAGCTTCAAACCGCTTGCCAATCGCCAATGGCAACAACTTCTACTTTGTATTGTAGAAACCTCTATGTATTCGGTCCAACTGTGTAAGTAGTACTGTTACGTTACGACTGATGTTGTTGGTGGCTGCAAAAGATATGTAGGATAGATCCTAGTGACATCTGTGTAATTATTAAGACAACATTTACATTTTTAAATTGCTACAAGATGGCGTTGTGTTTAACATAACATTTGATCAATAAATACCTAATGATAATTTATTACGTATGTTCATGGATTGTGTGTATTTAGATCAAACCCGACATAGGTAGTATAAGAAAAAGGGAAAACAAAAATAGACCACGTAGTACAAGGTTCCTTGAAACTTTCTGGTTCAGGTAGGTTTTTCTCCATGAACTTCTAAAACTTAAGAATATTCTCAGCCTACAATATATACTTAAAATTGGCCATCGTTGCTAGCAGGAGACAGGTAGAAGTGAAGAACTACCATTTAATATTTTTATCCCTTCCATGGTATACTTTTTCTACTACAAAATAAACAGTTATTCAAATAGCAACACTCAGAGAAAAATATTTGTCTGTGGCAACACCAAAATTTGTAGTGTCAAATTTTTATTATCGCAAAAATTTCAGTCATATTTTCGTTTTACCATTACGTGATTACAAATCAAATAAAAATACAATATAGACAAACGTTTACAATTACATCGAATCCGTAGTTTCGGCTGTGGTCGCTAAATTGGCTGTGTTGTGACGTAGTTCCGCATAAATGAATAATGTCGTTGAGGTCGAAGGCACTAGCCCTTGTGGAGGTGGTGCTGAGAGTCCCGCCGCTGTGTGTGGTGGATGAGTTCCTCAAAATCAGCCTCGGACTACCCGTGTCCGTGGGCGACGAGGTCTCGATACTCAGCAACCTGACAATGGACCATGTTGATCTATCAGACTCTGAATACTACGACGCGAATTTCTACAATGCCTTCTTCTTCACACTGCTAAAGTTCCTAGTCTGTTGCTTAGGTATGTACCCTCTGTTTACTACACAACTTAGCTGCCATGCAAATGTTTGGCAACACAAACAGCCTTTCATTCTGTATTAAGAAACAGTTCTTTCGAAATCTCGACTAGTGTTTGCTCTGAGCTGTGTTGGTTAAAGTGTCACAATATGTGCAAAACAATTCTTAAAACTATGTCTTAAAAAGTCGTGCACACACTTACTCTATTATGTTTTTATCTACTCACTGAACACTGTTCAGTATCATCACTTGCCTACAATAAAATCAAAGTTTTTACTTAACATCCAATTTGTAAACATAGTCATTCATGACATGTGTTATCTGATCCTGGCTTATTTCATTTAACTGTACTTCAAATTATAATATGATTTTTATAGTGAACTGAACTAGCCTACATCTACAAAATTTCCAAATTATTCAATCAATCAATATACCTAATTTTTTGTAAACGGTCTTATTTAACATTATTCACAGTTTAAACTAGTCAAGAAAATAATTTAAACTACGTCCAACTTCCAATTAACCTATTAATATTCAATCCAATACGTAATCTAACTATAATTATTCATTTGATTAAAAATTTAAATAATTTTTCCCTGAGTCATGTCATTTGCTATTGTAGAAAGAAATATTTGTACCTTGATACAATAAAATGAAACAATGTATTTTTAAGACAATCCAATTTAATACATTGACCTACCTCAATATACTATATGGATACATTTTGGTCGATTCTTTCTGATGTTATGAAATAATGCAATATAAACTGCACAGGCAAAATTGTTAGCAGGTACATTCATATAGACCTTGTGGTGTCCGGCAGAGTAGAATAGCACCAACCCCTTACACTCGTGGGTGTCGTACAAGGCGACTAATGTTTAGAGGAATAAATCAAAGTCTCCGTAGGCTGGAAAATGGGCAGCAGCGTTTTCCATTGTTATATTTATAATACTGCGATCTCCAACCCGCCTGCCAAGCGTGGAGATTACGGCAATAACTTCCCCTTTCGTGGGAGAGGCCCTTAGTCATGCAGTGGACTGTTTATGGGCTGTGATGATGATGACATTCATATATGTATGTGTCATTGAATTTCTTTTAAATGTGAATGAAAACAGAGAGTGAACTGCTTTTTTATACATTAACCTTTAAGCTCTCACCTTGAAAATGCGTTGAAAGTGAAGTTATTTTATATTATTATCATGACTAAATACATAAGTGAAGATTAGTACAAAACCTGTCTTTGAAAGGGTCCAAAATATGCCATCCCATGCCACATGGCAGTCAACTACTCACCACCCTTTTGTTTACTTGTCTGTAATTTACAGCCAACTTTACACCTGCATTGCCCTTTCAATATAATTATTTTATGCCGCATTTACGTAGCATATAACTGTACAATAGCATAGCGTAGCATATAAAATAATTGTGTACATATTTTGATATGCTAGGAAGATATTTTCTCACTAATGCTACCAGCATCAACTGCAAACTTGGTGGGAATATAAGGTAGTACCTATATGGTACTAAAAAATCATAATAAATTAAATCGGAACTGAATCTGAAAATACAGTTACAATTTAAATTTTACTTTTCTTGAGCTATCTATATATTATTTGCTTTTCTAGATTAAGATGCAGCTACAGTTAGCGTGTTAAGTATATTATAAAAATAGTTTTTACTTTTCTGATAAATAAATGTAATCAATCAAATGACGACCTGAGTGGTTCAATAGACAACATGCCTGCCATGCAAAAGGTCCAGGGTTCGATTCCTGGCCGGGCAGAAATTGAAATGATGAATTTTAATTTCTGTTATGGGTCTGGGTGTTCTATGTATAATAAGTATGTATTTAAAAGTATATAAGTAGTTTATGAGTTATCTAGCACCCATAACACAAGCTGTGCTTACTTTGGGGCTAGATGGCGCTGTGTGAATTTGTCCACGATTATTTATTTATTTAAATGTAGTTTTCAAGTAGATATTTATCACACATTAAAAATACATTGGAACTGAATTACTTACAAATCAAACTTAATTAACATTTAAGTTACGTATTGTATTACCAAACTAGATAAAGTGAGATAAGACGTATCCGGTACCTATACTTTATTTTACACTTTACTATTGTGATGTGTCATGATTGTCAAAGAATTGTCATAAGTCATTGTCCATTTTCAGATTACAATCAGTCTAAGGCCAAATTATTATTATTATCTTTAATCACGCAGACAGTTGTTTAACTTGGCATGATTTACATTATGACTATAGTCCATTCGGCGTAAGAAAATAGTGATGACTGCAGGGTTAAGGTGTTTTCATAGTTGAGTAAAAATTCAAACAATTAATATTTCAAAAAATATTCAATTTAATAATAGATAAACATCAATTAATTATCTCAAATAAAAATAGAGTCAATCATATTTTTTCATCACTGTCACAAGAATCTTCATTTGTATTTATTAATTTTAGCAGTTTCATCTTCTAAATTATTTTTTGTCACTGGTCACTACTGCTGCGACCCTATTGGTTGAGGGGCGGTGTTAGGCCAGGGGCAAAAGATGCGTCACTATTTTCTTATCGCGAATGGACTATAGTATAATACTGGATATAGCTAAGTTTGTATGAACAATTTGATACCATAATCCTGTAGGTACTATGCAATATAACCTTAAGTAAAAACATGGGAAACTGAAAATCATAATCAAACAAGAATATGCAAATTTGTTTTTCAAATTTTATTTTTATTTGAAATATACAGGTATTTGACTGCCATCTCACTGTTACGTGCACTCATGTTAAGTGCAGATGCAGTCAACGATGGCGCAATTTAAAGATATAATGAGGGACTAATTTTATTTAAACAACAACACATTACTGAAAACTGAACTAAATAAAACGAATTTAATATGTACCCATATTTTATATGTATTTAATTGCTGTTAAACTGTGAAATGAACGAATAAAATAAATAAATTAAAAATTAAACCGTTGCCATTAGGTAACGTGCCTAAAAATGCAGGCGGCAAGATACAAATGAAAACAAATAAACTGAAGTCTCCGACCAGAAAGAAATTCCTACATTGATCTGTAACTACCTGTCTCTGTTGCTCCCACGTATAATATATTTGCATCACGCTCGCACAATTCAAAGACGCGACTCTGTGCGAGCGTGATGCCAATATATTTACGCGCGATCAGCAGAGATAGGTAGTAATAGGTCAATGTATGAAATTCTTTCAGATCCATGACTTAAACGCTTATTACACATCCCTAAATTCAGAAACAAAAAGCGTGAGTGAAAATCAAAGTGGAATGTATTGCTCATAGAATAAGGTCCATTTTTGTATCACTTATATTAAGTCACGCTTTTTAAAAATCCGAGATACAAAAGTGGACCTTATTTTCTGAGTAACACATTCCACTTTGATTTGCTCTCACGCTTTTTGTTTCTGAATTCAGTTACTGAATTTAGGAATGTGTAATAAGCGCATTAGGCTTACTTAGTGTTACTAAGTCTATAAATCTGATTATTAATCCATCCATTTCTTTTGTGTTTCATACATTTCATAAGTTTTCTATGTTTTAGATGTTACACAATGCAATAGCCCCTTTTCTTCCATAACATATGAAGGTTTGTTCACAAAAAAAATATGTATTTATATTATTAAAATAGCGTAGAGACCACGTTTTTCCGTTTCATGTGATTTGGCAACCTATCTTTTTCTTATTGAATGTGCGATGTTACGTATACTACTAGTGGATCCAACGCGATTTCGTTCGCGTCGCGTCCTACCCCTACCCTATCCTACCCTTACCCTTACCCTACTCCTACCTTATATCTACGCTACACCTATTCACTCGACTTTTACGATGCGTACGACTAAGGAATGGAACGCGTTGCCTGCGAGTGTGTTCCCTGATCACTATAATCTGGATGTCTTCAAGGCTAGAGTGAATAGGGTGTTCCAAGACGGGCATGCTTCATCTACGGTCGCACCGTCACTTACCAACAAGTGGGATGGCGGTCAAATGCCTGTCTTGTCAAAAATTAAATTAAAGAGTTAAAAAAGAACTTTGGAACACCTACTACGCTTATTTTCTTACATCTAAACCTTCCTCTTGAATCTCTTACTGAACACACTATTGCTGAAATCGCATTAAAATTCATTGCGCAGTTTAAAAGATCTGTATATACAGGGTGTTTCATAATACATGTATAAAGCCGAAAGGGTGTTAAAGTATAGCTTGCAAAGAGTACACTGGCGACTTCATATTATCCAGACATTGAATTTTAATTTTTATAAAAAATCTTCGTTTTTAAAGAAAAATAACCATATCGACTACGTTGATGCGCAGCTCTATTTCAAGTTGATGATCCTAGAAGGAGAAGTTTAACCTTTTAAATTAAAATTACAGTATTTTTTTGTACAGAACCCTCAAACCAAAAAATACAAAACGGCTAATTTAGATCTCCTTAATATCCCATTGCGCCTAGTACTATGAACTTGAGTGACCTTTTGCAACTGATTTCTAGAGATGCGGTCTTTCGTTTTCAAAATGTCGATTATCGACATTGAAAAGGTAAAAGTTCGATAGTCATTTTCTCGCTTACTATTCCACGCACGAAAAAAATAATTGTACCTATCGTTTTAATACGTTTAGCACTCCATCCAGTTCACGGCTTTATACATGTATTATGAAACACCCTGTATATGTCGCAGCCGGATGGTTAAATTAGCCAGTTAACTAAACGGCTAGCTTTTTGTGCAATTATTTAGTTGAAAATTTGCCAGTTTCATAAGATTTTAAAGTGATGTTGAAAGAACGATATTGCCTCGAGTTTCCGCAGCTCTTCCACACATTGTTCCAATGCTAACCTACCCACAATAACTTCAAAGTATAATAATAGCTTGCATTAGGTTTCTATTCGGTTAGTTTAAGTTAGCATTATGACAATGAATGGAAGAGCTCCGTAAACTCGAGGCAATATCGTTCATTTGACTTTACTTTCAAAGTTCATGAATTTGGCCAATTTTCAATGAAATAACTGCTTAAATAGCTAGCCGTTTAATTAACCGGCTAATTTAACCATTTGGCTGCGACATATACATAGGGGCAGACGGCGGGAAAGGACTTTGTTTTATACGATGTAATTATAGATATCCTCGTATGTATGCTATAAAAGTAATTCAGTAAAGAAAAATTATTTATCTACACTCATAGCATAATGTTCCAATTACATATTCGAAAACAGTCGTTTAAGGGTAGACATTTTTCACGCCAGACTATAAAAATTTTAAAAAATTACTTTTCGATACAGCATTTCCCATACTATTTTCATTACAGCTGTATCGTAAAATAACTTTTTAATCATTATGCAATTTTTTTATTTTTTGTCGGGCGCCGGGACACGGCGTTATGTAGGCTGAATACTTAGATGTTTTTAACAAATTCAAATTCAAAATTTTAATTTTCCTCTTTATATTCTGTGTAATTATTTTCCCGCTAAACAGAATATTTATTGTAATTGTTGTAATTTGTGTTTGTGAATGTAATTTGTGTTTGTGAATGTTTTTCCTTATTTTAAGCAAATAAATAGATAAATGTGACAATAGTTAAGTGAATTTCCCGCCGCTTGATATCCTCGACGCGTAGATACAACAGAACTGACTCGCTTACTTCCAGCTAAGTTGAGAAAATTATAGGTACGATATTATAACAAAAATATGAGTGTAGATAAAGTAGTGTATGCAACTGCATATAATTAGGTATTAAAACACTCGTGTCAAACTATTATCATACTCGGCTACGCCTCGTATGAGAAACAGACACTCATGTTTTAATACCCCCTTTTATATGACAGTTGCATAAACTACTATTATTATTGACTTTTTCAAACAAAAATCCTCGATTGGCAACCATAATTAGTAAGAGAATGTTAACTATCCCATAGTAGATATGTGATTATGTATGTAGTATTTGCTACCATTCCTTTCATTCAGCTTCTATATTTTGAAAATTTATAAGTTAAATAATGCTTAGGTTATTTGGGGTCGACTTTTGATTGCACTGTCTACTCTATTAAAGTGTTTCCATCCGCAAATTTTACCTGCTTTCAGTAGCTGAGTAAAACTGCCGTACAAATTTAATTTGCATTTTTTCACTTTTGGGTTTACTATATTTTCGGAATCCAGGAAACGAAATCTACTCGAATGAGAGACCCGTTTTTTGATACATACTCTGTTATTTTTGTCAAAATAAAATTTGTTGCAAAAAATAAAAACCTGTTCTGCAAACTCATTTTTCTCAAAACTAGATAAATGCACTCACTGCATTTTAATTTTGTACGGCAGAAAAGATGAAATGTTTTATACCTACACTACACATGGACCTAGTCATACTCTTAAGAACTTGCCCGGATTTTAGACTATGAACCGCACGGCTAGCACAAGTGTGCCCGCGACACAGCGCGCTTCGCGAGTGAGCGTTTGTTTCCTTCTCGCAATACTAGTAATAGTAATTAAGTTTATTAACTTCCAGTAATTTACAATTTTGGCCGTGTGGTGTCCGGCAGAATAGAATAGCACCAACCCCTTACACTCATGGGTGTCGTACAAGGCGACTAATGTTTTCGAGGCAAAAGATCAAGAGTCTCCGTAGTCTGGAAAATGGGCAGCAGCATTTTCTATTGTTATATTTAAACACTGCGATCTCCAACCCGCCAGCTAAGCATGGAGATTATGGCAATAACCTCCCCTTTCGTGGGAGAGGCCGTAAGTCCTGCAGTGGACTGTTACAGGCTGTGACGATTATGATGAATTTACAATTTACAATATAATAAGTTCTTAAATATAACAAATATAGGAGACTGCTTAATGCGCCTATTACACATACCTAAATTCTGATTACACTGTTCTAAATTCAGTTACTAAATTCATTTTCACGAAGTCGGACGTGTTGTGTACGAGAATGGCTGCAGTACTTTTGAATTCCCGCCATTCTGTTTTACTTTTTATTTAGATGTTGCGTTGCACTGGTTGACATTTATATGAAAACTAAACATGATTCTTATAAATATGCGATCATCTTGGCGTTAATGACGCTCTCGAATAATGTTTAGTAATATTTATTTTAAATATGATTTCTCTAAAAAGGTCTAATGTTACAAGATTAAACTCACACAGTTAAATTACCTGGCAAAAATGAGATTCTGAACGTCCATCTGAATTAAGTAAGTTACTAAATGCTATTACACCTTCCTAAATGCGTTTCTAATTAGGCTCCTAAATTCAGAAACCATATGTCCTTCTAAATTTAGCATCCTCACTTGCACAATGCGACTACATTTGACTGAATTCAGTAACTGAATCATTTAGTCTACTGAATTTAGGCATGTGTAATACGCGCATAAGCTAGGCAAATATATTTCAGGTCATCAGGCCCCCACTGTTAGTAACTAAAGTTTGTTTATTTATTTAGCTTACATCGAGATGAAAGGGATTAGCAGTATATGTCGCGCCTTTTCTCGCTTATAGCGCGCGTGAGCACACCTGTGCTAGCCGTGCAGGACAACCATCTTAGCTAAGATACCTACCTGAGTGACAAATGATCAAGTATTATGCTAATGATTGATAAACTTAGGGGCTAGATGGCGCTGTGTGAATTTGTCCAAGCATTAATATGCTTGGATAAATTCACACAGCGCTAAAATGCAATCATTTTTATAGATATTATATCCGTGATAGAACTCTGAACAAAAACTACCGTGTTCTAAGGGTTAGTCGTGAACGTGGAAACGTAAAGACACATTCTAATCAACTGATGTGTCTTTTACAAATGTTTACGTAATTATGAAAAAGGAGTTCCGCCTGCAAGGGGCATGAGTTCATGACCCCCGCGAGAGGGCAATGAGACCGCGAAGAGCGTATGTTTTAATGTAACGTTAATGGGATTTACCGTTTCCTAGCGAACAAGCGTGATTTACGTAGTGAATGAAAATGAATTGAAACCTAGGTATATTCGGTAGAACCGGTCGTCTGGACTGTTGCAAATAATAAAGCCTTTGTAATAATCAGCAAAATAAGGTTTTGTTGAAAGAATTTTATGAAAACATTACGCAACATTATTATTGAAACTATTGCGGTCATTAACACGTATTTTAAAAGTATGATCCGGGTTTCCTTCCTCGTACTTTTGTTTACGAGTAGCCCGATATGTCGACGCAAAAGCAAAGGAAGGAAGGAAACGCAAAGGTCCCTCGTACCGCGTAGAAATTGTTAATTTATGTACTGGTATTAGTATTTGATTAGTAATTAGTATATTATAGTCTGCCTATATTTACATCCTCATATGTATACATATATGGGGTTAAGTTCTTTATAGTTAATTGTTTTTACTCTTAATTGCCTTCACCGCTCATCAAAGGTCTTCTCGGCTTATCAAAGGTTAGCTGGATGAAATCCCGTTGTAGGATAAGCTCGCCTTGGCATTATAAACTGTATTTTTATTTCCTGTAATGTTATAAATTGATGCAATAAAGAGATTACATACATACATACATACAAATCCCGGGCGAAATCCTTTTCTATGTCATACCGTAGGCAAACAGATAATCAACTGTTGGAAAGTGGTCACCGCTGCCTATGGCACATTAGCATCATCAGGGGCTAACGCTAGCGCTCTAAAACCTCGAAACAGGTTTTTACAAAAAGGTAAATTCCCCTCTACTACCAAAGTCACATTCCGCGAATCCTCACCTTATGGAGAACCGCGAATACTCACCGGTGGCAACACAAACTATATCAAATAGTATTGTTTGGTTGTTGTATTCTGTAAAGTAAGGGTACTTCCCCAGCCGGGCGGCTCAAATTCGAACGGGACACCCCGATATGCCTTACCTCTTAAAAATTCTACAAATCTCGGTAAAACAGTTTTTGGTCATGAGATTTTCATGTCAACAATAGTTTCGTATTGTATTTAGATAGGCTGTATTTAGACTTGCTACTGAGCATTGTCATCATCATCATGACTCGGCATTTGACATCGGGGCCGATATCTGCTACTAAGCATTGCATTTGCTTTCTACTAATTGCTATATTATCATAACAAATATTAGCATTGTAATAATTACAATTGCAAGATACCACCTACCTACGAAAGTTGAACGTGGTTTGAAATACCACGTTCAAAGCATTGAAAGTCGTAAGATGTTTTTATTACTTTTTAATTAACTCGTTTACATACCTAATTACGTGAAGTTTTAAAGTTACCTCGAAATTAATAGCATTTGTAATAAACATGGCTCGAAATTGTTTAACAATGCTAGATAATGCACTTCATTTTAATAACGTTGTCAATGGTGTATCAAAATATTAACATCGGCATTTAACAGGCTAGTAATTATATCTATTGAGCGACTGATGAAGTCAGGCTCCTTAGAGTATCTACTACTATAAATGTTAGCTACCTCGTCCTCTTCGCCCGGTTTGAGACATCCTCACATCCTTTTTTATTTTTTACCTGTAGGTTTAGGCACCTGTATCGCTGAGGCTTACGCAACACGTGATCCAACCAGCGCAAGAGACCCTCTTCAACCTTATCCGCGATGTCTCACGCAGGCTGCCTGCCACACACACCTACTCTTCACGGAATCGATCGAGTTGTGTATATAACACCGCACATCCACCTCAGCGTTTTCATTTCGTTGGCGTGGAGTTCGCGAACATCAGCGATTGCGACGCCCACGAAACTTGCTCTCGTAAAATAACTTGTTAAACAAAAATAACCCTAGGCATTTCTAATTTGGTAACGTGCTTTTTTAAATAAGAAACATCGTCAAACCTGTATTCATATTGAAGTGAAATTCGTGTATTTACATTTTGCGGTTCACCGCAGATTTTTTTATTTATTTATTAAAGCTTTATGCACAAAAGTACAGTGGCGGACTTAAAGCTAAAATAGCCTTATCTAACAGTCAACCGGGATATTCTAAGCCTGAGAAAGGTAGGCGGTGCAGGAAAAGAAAGACAAAAAAATACAAAACTACTTGAGTAAAAAGGAGGAGGGACTTATTACACTTATTTATACAGATTCATATCATATCAGAAGTGACGAGCAATCACTGTTAATCCATACTAGATTAAACTAGATACATTATGCAAAGTATAGGAACACTATTACATTAGTCCTATTGAATTGATGTTCCAATCATGGCCGGTTTAATCAAAGTCGTAGCGGTCAGTAACTTAACAACAATAATCCATACATCGCTATAAAGACAGGAAAACAATGCACATTATCGACCAAACTTACAATTCAACATCTACATAGAATTGATAAGTATCTAAATAAAAAATTCAGTTCATAATCACTAGGAGGTCAAAGCCAAACCCGCTTCAAAAAGCTTGGGGTGCTTAATAAAGCCGAAAAGTGCACAAGTTCACACCGAGGCATAGCCTTTTGCTGTCTGTACAAAGCACATATTCGTATGTATTTAATAGAAGTTTATGCAACTGTCATATAAAAGGGGGTATTAAAACATGAGTGTCTGTTTGACACGAGTGTTTTAATACCTAATTATATGCAGTTGCATACACTACTTTATCTACTCATATTTTTATGTTAAAATATCGTACCTATAATTTTCTCAACTAAGCTTCGAGTCAGTTCTGTTGTATCTACGCGTCGAGGATATCAAGCGGCGGGAAATTCACTTAACTATTTTCACATTTATCTATTTATTTGCTTAAAATAAGAAAAAACATTCACAAACACAAATTACAACAATTACTAATAATTCTGGTTAGCGGGAAAATAATTACACAGAATTTAAACAGGAAAATTTAAATTTTGAATTACACAGAATATAAACAGGAAAATTTAAATTTTGAATTTGAATTTGTTAAAGACATCTATGTATTCAGCCTACATTACGCCATGACGCCCGACAAAAAATAAAAAAATAAAAGTGTTGCATAATGATTAAAAAGTTATTTTACGATACAGCTGTAATGAAAATAGTATGGGAATAGCTGTATCAAAAAGTATTTTCTTTTTAAATTTTATAGTCTGGCGTGAAAAAAGTGTACCCTTAAACGACTGTTTTCGAATATGTAATTGGAACATTATGCTATGAGTGTAGATAAACTCTTTATTGCAATTTAAAAATAAATACAGTAATAAGAAAAACCAAACCTTATGGACTACTGCTTCCACCTATGTGCTGGTGCACCCCAATACCAACTCCTTCTACTTGTTCCATCCAACGCCGGGCTATTCGTGTTGTCGATGAGCCTCAACTCACAGATGGTTTAGAACCCTTAGTTTAGAGCCTCTGGAGAAATGTAGGCTCTTTGTCTGTTCTCTACCGTCTATACAACGGGGAATATTCCAAAGAACTGTTTAAGTTGGTGCCACCATCACTTTTCCGCCACCGCTCCCTCCGACGATAGATAGATTTCATCCACACCATCTGCATGCCTGGCATCCAACTAACGTAAGATGTGGAATGAGCTCCCTACCGAAGTCTTTCCTTTTCACAATAACATGGGGTTCTTCAAAAGACATGTCTACCTAGGCAGGTACATTTGGAGGCTAAATAAAATAACATACGTAAAAGAACTCGTATGCACATTTTTTGCTCAATCATGACCTCATTCTGCCTTAGATAATAGGTTAGGATAATAGACTTTTTGTCAATTTACTGAACATTTGACCTCCACCATTTGAAGCGATTGAGACAACTGCTACCACTTACACGTTTTATTGAATAACACTACTCGTATTACAAATGCTAAACGGCCGGTAGGACGCCCCAAACTTCGATACAAGGACAGCGTCAAGCGTGACATGGTCTCATTTAATATTAATTGGAATAGGTGGGAGAGCCTAGCTGTCGACCGCCCTGTTTGGCGGAAGACTATTGCTGACGGCGTGACCATTCACGACAATACCTGGTTTGAAGATCTATCCGAAACGACACCAACGCGCTGACAATCCCTTACCATCCAGGGCGAATGCTCTTGTCTGTTCGCTGTGTGACCAAATCTGTCTTTCCCATGTTGGGCTCTACAGCCATCAGAGAAAGTGCCGTACCATTAACAGTGATGCCGTTTAATTCATATATTATAGATAGCCAAGGTCAATGATAATTATGATAGCGACATTATTTACCCACATTATTATTATTGTTACGTTGAATTTTCACAGGCTTTGTAATATTACCGCTAACCACAGTTCTCAAAGTCAGTTACGTATACAATGCGTTATTACATCGTGAAGAATATAACATTTTTATGCTAGCGATACTAATTAGCTCAAATTAAACACCATGTTAGCTGAGGGTCTTGCCATAATCTCCACGCTTGACAAACGGATTGGAGGTCGTTGTGTTTATAACAAAACCGACTGAATGTCGGAATCTCTCCGACAAAGTTTTACATGTAGGTAGGTACTCCAATATTTCCTAAAGTGCTGAACATATTCTAATGAGACAAAGCTAAGAATCATTTCGATTAAACTGGCTTCAGTAAAAAAGAATCCGCATCGAAATCGGTCCGATGATACCGATCCAAGATATGACGTCATAGATACACACCTACAGACACACACACACACACACACACAGAGATGCATGACAAAGTTATGACACTCCTCTTTTTGCGAGGGGGTTAAAAATGCATACTCAACTTAAAACGCAGCTGGTCCTGGTTCAGTGCTATCGTAATGGATAAGGTAACTTAACTCGGCTTCGTCTGACAGACACCTAATACATAACTAACACAAATTCACAATAATAACTACGTAACTCTTAAGCTTTTAAGAGAGGTAGGGCATAGCGGGGTATCCCGTTCGAATTGGAGCCGCCCGACTGTGGAAGTACCCCCATCTTACAGAATACCGCAGCTAAACAATACTCTTTTAAATAGTGTTGTGTTTCTGCCGGTGAGTAAGGTTTCCAGTGCTCCATTTGCTGCCTGAGCAACATGCTGTAGAAGTAGGCAACGCATTGGCGATACTCTTGGTGTTGCTAATGTCTATAGGCAGTGGTGACCACTTTCCAGCAGGTGGCCCGCTTGCCTGTTTGCCTACTGTATGACATAAAAAAATAACTCTCCCCAAAGTTTACGTAGGATAGATCTCTAAAAGCGATAAGGCCGTCTTAACGTGCAATTGAATCTTTTTTAAATTCTTGTGTACCGACATACACACTTACTCTCGTATCCCATAGGGGTAGGCAGAGACTATCGTCTAATCTACGATCCTGACACACCTGTTTCGCCTCTTCCACATTCATACATATTTTCATGCATGTTTGCCGGTTGCGGGTACTCCTGGGGTCCAAAAAAAACGCCACATCAGCATTTCATATTAATTTGTCACAACGTTATCTGCAGCGTCGCTGTTGTCAACATGGACATGACAATTCAAAGTGGCATCGCTTAGTTCCAGTTTCGGCCACCGGATCAGATAAGTTTGTGCGCGACTGCGATCTGACCTCCGTGACCCTGTTAACAGGGGAACCTGACCACATTGGATCATGGTTTATTTAGTCGCCTGAATGTGCAGGTTTCATCACGATGTTTTCCCTCACCGTAATAGCACCGGTTATTGTTCAACTAATGTATAACTGATCATAAGAATAGAGTCATTCGGCACTGGGATCGAACCCGGTACCTCGGGGTGCAAGTTGAACCCCTTAACCATTGGGCCACCGACGCTCTACTTTTTTATTTAATATATCATAAAAAAATGTATGCCACGGATATTACCTGAATGCGAGATTAAGTAATTCGCTCACTAGATTTCGGTTGCGAAACTTATTGCGTGCGTAACGCATGTGCTACGGACTGACCTTAGAATATATAACTAAAATTCACGTGTAAGACGTGTTCATACTACTTCTGAATGAAGAGGTTCGATATCTGCATATTTTAAAATATTTTTTCAAATGAAGATTTCGTCATGATCCTGTAGTATTGGCCGTGTGGTGTCCGCCAGAGTAGAATAGCACCAACCCCTTACACTCGTGGGTCTTGTACAAGGCGCTAATGTTTTCGGGGCAAGGGTTCTGAAGTCTCCGTAGGCTGGAAATGGGCAGCAGCGTTTTTCCATTGTCATATTTATAACACTGCGATCTCCAACCCGCCTGCCAAGCGTGGAGATTATGGCAATAACTCCCCCTCTCATGGGAGAGGCACTAAGTCCTTCAGTGGACTATTGTGGACCCTGATGATGACTGTAATATTTTGTTAAATAATTCACAAAATCATTGTTTTCTATTCTACTCGGTGATAAACGAACAGACAGTCCATCTGATGGTAAGTGGTAACTGTCGCCCATAACAACTACGATTCAACAAAAATGTTGAACCGCAGGTTCGTCACTGTTCGTTTCTTGCGCCTCACAGCACATGCTGAGTGGCTACCATTTGCGCTAGCCGCTGCGTCACCGACAGTGTCATGGGAGACTACAATATATTGTCTTAATTAAGATATTTTAAATGTTAATGTGTCCGTTGTCTGTTATTGTAACTGTTATTGTGTCGTGGTGTGATATGTGTAATAAATGTATTTTCTTTCTTTCTTTCTTTCTTTCACTGCGTTGTCACTGTGAGGACTCAGATGAAATGCCTCATGCCTGTAATTGCGCTGACTACCTTATCCTTCAAACCGGAACACAACAATGCAAGCATTGTTGCTTGGCGGCAGAACTAGATAAGTCGGTGGTACTCACCCTGACGGACTCCTCAAGCTTGACAGACTCCTAACACCTGATCTACTAACGATTTGATTTACGAACTTCGATGTCTATCTAGCTTGTTTGATGGGCCATAATTTATTATGCACATTAAAATGAGTTTAGCTACATACGTGGCACAACAACATCGAAACATTGTTAAACACAATAAAGTATGCAAATCAGATTAGAGCGTCATCCACTACACTAATGCGACTAAAGAAACTGTTGTCCGATTTTACTGATCACATTATGATGACACTAATCCCATAAATTAACCAGTCGATATAGTACAGTCGCTCGTGGACATTCAAATTACTAAGAAATTACCATTTGGCATCGTGATATTGTTATAGTTCTTCCCATTTTACACAGTAAAACCGGAGTCTTAAAGATCGTAACCCGGCCGGCGTAAGGCCGTAACGTGATAAGTCGAAAATCCACAATTTTGGTAATTAATTACAGTGGAGGCTAACGTTAATAGGCCTCCTGAGCAAACCTGCATCTGCAACAAAATAGCACGGCAGCTGATTAAGCGTTAAGTAACTTCTTCACCGACAAAACGTATCTTAAAATCAAAATCGGCAAAGCAATGGTCTTAAAATAGGTATATGGTTTGCTCAGGGGATCTATTAACGTTTTGTGTAAATTTGAAGCGTAACCTCCAATTTAATTAATTATCGAAGATTTTTTTCAACTTATCACGCTACGACCTTACGACTGTTAAGACTTCGGTTTGGGGAGAAGTTTAACAATATCACTACGCAAAACGATTACTTTTTTGTAATTTGAATGTCCACGGGCGACGGTACACCCACAACATAACGACAACACATATTATGTACCGCCATCGACGGTAAATAATGCACATCGGCTAGTTTCGCCTTAGTATTTACCCACACGACGACATAGTTTTATAAATTTTCCTTACAAACACGTAGCTAACCGTACCATTTTCTCATTTCCAGGATGCATGTCAGCGCTCTGCGTGTTCGTGCTGTACACGAAGCATCTGATAATCGTGTACCTGTACCTCATGTCTGTCGGCATCGTGTTCGTCTCCTACTGGACCAACGTGTCCGCGACCAAGCAGGTGCAGGCGCTCGCCAGCGAGCAGCACTCCTGCCTGCTGGAAGACCTGCTCAACTTGAACATCAAACACTTGCTAGACTTCGAGGGGCCGGGCGTGGTCGTCCTCCAGAACTTTGCGATGCAATTCCTCCTGGCCGTGCTCTTCAGAAACGTGCACCTCGGGCCGCGCAACGGGACCATCCAGAAGCTCCTGCCCCTGAGCTTCATGGCGCCCTCCTTCCTCGCCATGTTGCCGGTCCCGCCCAACCTGCTGCACCACTCCTCGGTGTTCTCGTCGCTGCTGCCGCTGTTCCTCGTCAAATACGTGCTGTGGTCGTCGGCGTACAGCGTGATACAGGTGATCTACGCGGGCTACCAGCACGGGCGGCTGTTCGTCAGCAACTACGGCCTCTCCGCGCTCGTGGAGACCGAGTGGATGCGGCTGAACGTGCCGTGCGTGCTCCGCGTGTTCTGGGTGCTGCGCGTGGCCGAGCACGCCGTGCTGCTGCTCATGGAGCGCTACGAGGAGGACGAGGGCCTCCGGCTGGCCACCGTGCTCACCGTGCACTCCGTCGCCGGGCTGGCCAAGTCGCTGCTCGTCACCGGCTGCGAGACGATCACAGCGGTCCTCGGCATGACGTCCGTGATCTCATTCTTCTGCCACTACATCGGGAACTTCTTCCAGTGGGTCCTGCTCACCGACGAGGAGGAGGACAAGAGCATAGGGACTGTTTCCGCGATACTGTTCTACATCCTCGCGCTCCAGACCGGGCTCACCTCCCTGAACCCGGAGAAGCGGTTCGTGCGTCTGTGTCGCAACTTCTGCTTGCTGTTCACGGCGCTGCTGCACTTCCTGCACAACATCGTGAACCCTATGCTCATGTCCCTGAGCGCGTCGCACAACCCCAGCACGCACCGGCACGCGCGCGCGCTCGCCGTCTGCGCGTTCCTCGTCGTGTTCCCCGTCTCCCTGCTCGCGTATCTCTGGTCGCAGCACGCCGTCTCCACGTGGCTGCTCGCGGTGAGCGCCTTCAGCATAGAGGTGATCGTCAAGGTGGCCGTCAGCCTGATGATCTACTCGCTGTTCCTGATCGACGCCTACCGCAGCACCTTCTGGGAGCAGCTCGACGATTACGTGTACTACATACGCGCGTTCGGCAACACGATCGAGTTCTGCTTCGGCATATTCCTGTTCTTCAACGGCGCGTGGATCCTGCTGTTCGAGTCGGGCGGCGCCATCCGGGCCGTCATGATGTGCATCCACGCGTACTTCAACATTTGGTGCGAGGCGCGCGCCGGCTGGTCCGTGTTCATGAAGCGCCGGACCGCCGTGAACAAGATCAACTCCCTGCGGGAGGCGTCGGCGGCCCAGCTCGACCGACTCGACGACGTCTGCGCCATCTGCTACCAGGAGATGCATTCGGCCAAGATCACGCGCTGCAACCACTTCTTCCACGGGGTCTGCTTGCGCAAGTGGCTCTACGTGCAGGACCGCTGTCCGCTCTGCCACGACATCCTGTACAAGATCGACAGCGACAACAAAGACAGCGGGTCGGAGGCGGGCGCGCCGGAGGAGGCCAACCAGAACCTGCTCATGGAGGACGACCCCGACCTGCTGCTCGGCGAGGGCGTCAGGTGACTGCCGACCGCTGACCACCACGTCCGCTAAAAACATTCGCTAGTGGTATTCTCACCTATTTGTATAGTAAGTTATTGTTTTTTTTTTTATATATGTATAACGTAAATCAGAAATACCTGTGATCGGAGTGTGTTGCAGCTGTGGTCGCGCCGGCGCCCGCGCCGTGGACGTGACGCGAATCCAAATCCCCAAGTGCGGAGTGACACCACAAACAAAAATGTTATAAGGTTCGAAACAACGCTAGATAAATAAATGACAGAGCTATTTGTAAATAGATAAGGTATTTAGAAATAGCTTCTTATATTCGAGAGTAACTTAATGGAAGAAATTATAAAAATAGTAATTTTTCTCATAATAAATTGTAAATAAACTGTTATTTTTAGTAGTCCAGCTTGTTTGTTATTTTGCTTGAGAAATATATTTTCTTACTCATGCTGTACGATGCAATGAAACTTCGCGGAAGTGTTCAACAAATTTATTTTTATATAAAACGAACAATGGCAGTTTTAACATCAATAAATCGATTTAAGTATCTTAATCGACTATGTGACCTTGGATATCAAAAATAGATATCTATGAACATTATGCTCTCAACTTTGACAATAGATTTGTAACGCGATTGATAACTGAACAACATTGCTAAATCTGATTGGGTTTTTGACAATTCTTCGGAAGCAACTTTGATTTAGACCAAGTAAAAGTGACTGTTCAGTTATCGATCGATATTCATTTCTGTACAAGAAGTTTTATTTAAGAATTTATAAAAAAAAAATATTTACACCGTAACATTGTTTAGCAAACAGACCCAACTTTTGATTGTACTGGCAGCTTATACATATAAGTTTATATAAGACTCCTTACTTTTAGGTTTTGCCACAAAAAATAAAAATAATTTTTACTATCTAAACACGAGTATTGTGCGATACAAATCAGAATAGTAACGTTACTAACTGAATGTGATTGTGAACATTGTGAATGAACTCCACTTCTTCTGATCCTTATCGTGGTTCGTCAACCATACTAAATTTCTGTTACTGATTGGGATCAGAAAGAAATACCTTCACCACTGTTGAAACACAGTCAGGATCATCTTGGCGTTAATATCCCGGTTGTGCTTTCGCGCACGAGGGTGCGCCCTGACCATGATTCAGGTTTTTTTATACCACTAAGGTGGCAAAGAAGCTTACGGCCTGCCTGATGGTAAGCAGTCTACCGCAGCCTATGGACGTTTGCAATACCAGGGACATCACCCATGCGTTGCCCACCCCGTAAAAACCTTTCTTGAAGAACTCAATGTTGTACTCTCCAGGTAGTTCATTCCATAACCGTAGTGTGCGTGGGAGAAATATCTTTACCACTGTGTTTGACACTGTCTACTGCTAATAAATGAATTACATGGAGTTTTAAATTGGTCAAACCGTAAACGGTCGCGTGGAATGGCCAGCCCTAGAGAAAGAGACGCAATGAAAGGGTTTGTGACACTTCGGGAGCCATCGGATATATTCGGCGAAGGCCCGATGTACTGAGTGTACCGAACAGTCATGGAAATGCCTCTTCCATCTCATACAGTTACCATTCTTTTATTCTGAGTGTTTTGTATGTATTATGGTTTATACTCTTAGTAAATGTAACAAATTAACCGAGAGGTGACTTGCTATAGCATACTATAAAATTAAGCAGTTTGACGACCTGAGTGGTTCAGTGGTCAACATAAGGTGGCCGGTCTGCCACGCAAGAGGTCCCGGGTTCGATTCACGGCCGGGCAAAAATTGAAATAATGAATTTTAATTTCTGTTACGGGTCTGGGTGTTCTATGTCTAATAAGTATGTATTTAAAGGTATATAAGTAGTCAATCAGTTATCTAGCACTTGTGTGAATTAGATGGCGCTGTGTGAATTTGTCCACGATTATTTATTAATAATTTATTATTATTATTAATTATTAATAATTTAATTTTAAATCGAAAAAAAGCACTTACTTTGGGGCTAGATGGCGCTGTGTGAATTTGTCCACGATTATTTATTAATAATTTATTATTATTATTAATTATTAATAATTTAATTTTAAATCGAAAAAAAGCACAATTCGTCGCTAGATGAATCTTTTTCATTGCTTTATTGTATATAATTAACATATAGAAATCCATTTCGCGGTTATTTTGCTACGTTTACTAACGACCAATTGCACAAACATACATTGAAAACGTCGAATCCTTCTTTAAAATTTGTATGAAAAACGTACCCTGTATAATTTGCTGCGGATTCGGCTGAAATTGTCTAAACAAAATAAAAGAGCGCTTATTCTATTTCTTCGTGCCAATTTCAGCCGTTGGTATGTGGAGTACATTAGGTTGCTTTACGATCGTTTTGCCCTCAATGATGAGAACAAAATTCCATCTTAAAGTTCAATCATTTAAGGTGGCACGATTTTCATATAAATCTTATGTTACTAACCTTTGATCGACTTTTATTCAAGGGTTTGACGTTTATAATGTATGTTTGTGCAATTGGCCGTTAGTAAATATATCTGATTGAGCAACAAAATGGATTTCTGCACTTTATTATTAAAACTGAGCAATGAAAAAGATAAATAATGAAATGACAAAACAACGCCATCTAGTGACGACTTGTGGTTTTTTCGATTTAACCTATTTATTTTGTGTCTTTAACCTATAAAAACCTATTTTACGCACCATTTAATACATTTACTAAGAGTATAAACTATAATATGATTACTAAAATAAAATCTCAAACGAATGAAAGAATGACAAGCGAAATTTAGTATGAGTGTCGAACCACCTTAAGATTCATAGCATGTGGGTACTATGTAGTTGTCGTTGCGTTTTATCAATGTAATAAATTATTAGTCGAGCATTAGGTACTATTTCACATTAAGTTAAACAATTGGAAATAGGCTATTCTGATTTGTATCGCATAATGTTACAGTTACTTCAATCCTCAGTTTATGGACTTGGGTAAGCGACGTTTTTAGTAGTAAATTGAAAACTTAATTGAAACTAGTATAACGGAGTAAAATGACACTGGAAGGCCACCACCACATGCCAGGCCATTTCCACACAATATGACAGAAATTGTTCTGTGGTTATAACGATTTCAGGCGACTGGATGTGTAACCATGGTCCAATCTGGTCAGGTTCCCCTGTTAACAGGGTTATGGAGGTCAGATGGCAGTGGCACTACTGTAATGACCTGCTATTGGCTAACTCAGTTGGAAACATAATTTGACATTAAATAATTCAACACTAGAGCTCGTCTAAGCTGAAATGGCGCGCCCCATTATCACATTAACGCACACAAGCAAATTTAAAATATGGACGCAATACATATACAAATGCCGTTGTAATTGGTCATTCAGTTGCCGGTGAGACTCAAACGTAGGAGCACGCGTCGTTCGATTGGAGCAGTCGACGCTCCCACACAGATGAAGTGTCGTTATTAATATTTGCACTCACACATCGAAATCAACTAATTAAGTAAATAAATAAGTAGTGGTGCGCGTCATTTCAGCTTAGACAAGCTCTACGTCATCTTCGTTGTCCACTGGCTATAGCGTCTACTAAATTAGAGCATTTTTTCTAGAGCTCTTGTACTTGTTACTCTTGTAAGATATAGAATTCAGTTGTCCACTGAGATAGCCAATAGCCTCGCTGATCGGCCAAATCCTGGATCATGGTCAAAGCGGACCCCGGGTCTTCGCGCTCGACAGGACAAGCAGGATATTGTTGCCTAGATGATTGTTATTTCATGTGGAAGTAAAAAAGTCGCTAACTCGCCGGTCAGCATGAGCCTTATTGCCTGAATTTTCCTTGCTACAAGCAATTATATGTAATGGGGCAATAATATATAATAATAATAATATAATGGGGGATTTTCCGACAGCCACTTTAAAAAGTAAAAAGTTTCGTTCGGCGTGCGTCACTAGGTGGCGCTGCTAAGACGGGAATCTTGAATTTGTTAACCGAAGTTACTCGGGAAAGGTGTTTCGTGAAAGGTACTAAGTTTTAGTACCTTTTCTGAGAAGAAAACGGTCTCATTTTTTTTTTTTTTTGAGAATCGTGTCTAGTCAACGCCATTTATTGCAATTATTTGAACTATTTTTTTTATTTTAATCGGTTCTCGGAAACTCTCCCATTGCACTTACAATAAATCTCTAGCTAAAAAAGTCCTCCGTACAAAAACGTCGTTTTTTACGCGGCGGTTTCTTTATGGTTGTATTTAGGATACCCACAATCAGGCCAATTCTGTTTATCCCTACCAATAGAGTAAATCAGCAGAGATAAATGGGAAAGGGGACAAAAAGCGATTTATTAGTTTTGACAAAATTTCCCGTGTAACCAATATATGTATTGCTAAAAGGCTTATTACACTTGGCTTAATTCAATCTAAATTCAGAAGCAAAAATCATGAGAACAAAATCGAAATGGAATGTAAGGCGTGATACAAAAATGGACCTTATTCTATGAGCAATACATTCCACTTTGATCTTGCATTTTGCATCGGACGACTGAATTCAGCATTTAATAAGCCTTTAAAGTTGAATTGAAACTTTTCTAACTCTGAATATCATTGCAAGGGAAAATCGGCCCCGTTGCTGTGACGTGCAACCGGTGCAAATTAGAAAACGATGACCTTCAATTAAGAGCCTAAAGTTGTAGTCATTTTTTTGTAAAGTTGTCTATTGGGTGAATTAACAACGAGGGCGCCACTGTATATCAACTTGTTCACAATTCTCTTAGAGACTGTTAGTTCCGGATTTCACTGGCAGATATAAAAATGATACAGAGTCAATGACGCCTTTTTAACATTCGTTTTCCTAAGTTTCCGAATTCGAATTCGGCGAACCAAGTCTCCCTCGTGATCCCACCAGTGGGACAAACTAGTAATCTTAAGTTAAAATACTTCTAACTAATGAGATTTAAGGAAAAAAAAATATTAAAAAAACTAGTGGGTCCATGAGAAAACAGGGCTCACGCAGACATTTTGGTCTAATCCGAATTCGAAATTCAAAAGCTCGATAATCTAAGTTACCGGACGGCCTAACAAGCAAGCTTCCTAGTTGAATATGAGGTCCTTGTAGTTCTGCAGCATGTAGTAGTTGGAGACGCGGCAGTTGGTGGAGGTGCGCACCACCGTGGTGCGGTCGGCGCGCTCGAAGTTCGCCTTCACTATCTCGTAGTAGCGCCCGTCGCTGGGGAGGGAAAAAAAATATTTGTTTCACAATGTTTCATCATCACAGCCAGTAACAGTCCACTGCAGGACTTAGGGCCTCTCCCTTGAAAGGGGAGGTTATTGCCATAATCTCCATGCTTGGCAGGCGGGTTGGAGATCGCAATGTTTAAATATAACAATGGAAAACGCTGCTGCCCATTTTCCAGCCTACGGAGACTATGGATATTGTCTCGAAAGCATTAGTCGCCTCGTACGACACCCGCGAGTGCAAGGGGTTGGTGCTATTCTACTCTGCCGGACACCAAAGGGCCTTATATCTAATGTCGTTGGAGCCCCCTTTTACGCTTAAAGCCTGTGGTAGGAGACACCGCTCTTCCAATGGTAATTACAGAGATAGGTTTAGTTCGAGTATTTCAAAGTGTAACAAGAAAAACTAAGAAAAAGAAAGGGAAGACAGGTTACATCATCGTTTTCATCAGCCTATACTAGATTTACTACTATACTAGAGGTATATTGGAGGGCTCTTCAGAGGCGGGCAACTCATTGGTAACTCCCCTGGTGTTGCTGATGTCCATAGGCGGCGGTGACCACGCACCATCAGGTGGCCCGCTTGCCTGTTTATCTGCCGTATAACATTAGAGAAATTCTAGTCCACTGCTGGACGGCCTCCCCCGTAGTGCTGGCTTGCCGTGTCAGGCATCTACCTGGCTTTGGATAGCCAGAAGGCATCACTACAAGCCAAGTCGCAGTCTCCACCACTCAAGATTCTGTTTATTTTTACTTGGGGGTGGAGTCGATTCCTGCCAACCAAGTTCCACAAGAAAATTCAAGAGGTCTTTCTGTGAGCTTGGCATGGGCAGTTGTGTCTTCTTCAGGCATGCTCTGCCTGGACGGGTTACGATAATTCTTTTTAAATAGGTATTTAATTGTCATCACACCTGATATTAAGTGTAGATAGTGTAGCCTGCGGTGGCCCTTACCTACCTATTTTAAATAAGGGGTGTAATGAAGGCCTGATAAGAGTTCTGATTTTGATTCCTGGAATGCTCCAGTTGTGTTTATATACCCATATTCAAACTTGACATTATCATAGACAGAGCATTCGTTCAATAGCAGCGCTTCCGCGCATTTTGTCGCCATAACTAGCTAGCTACAAAATCAGCTCGATTTCTTGCCATGCGCGAATCGAGGTTAGTTTTTAATGCTTCTCAGTGGCAAACGAGCAGATAGCTCTGAAAAACTGATTCATTCAGTATTTCAGGCTTTTTGCTAATGTCATTTTATTTTACTGAATAGAATCAATAAGACTTTGTATCCTCTTTCAATGGCATCTCTAACGTATAAAAAACCCATAGGTATAGGTTCGTCTATTCCTGGAGCAATTTAACCAGCGGCCAGCGAAGCAGTACATTTTGTCCTCATCTTCGCTTCCCATCCGGTGTTTGTCAGCGTTTTGCGGTAAGGGGGAGGAACGCGCGTCATCGCTGAATGACATGGCCGATGACGCGCGATGCTGATGTCTAAGCTGCGTGGGGTGAAGCGAATTAAACTATGCTCTCTAGCCAAATCGATGGCAGCAACATTATAAACTACTACGTTCCAGTTTACTGCTACGATCTTTGGTAGGTGTAAACTCGACAACATGAGCAGACTTTGGTCGAAAAGACAGCATCGAATTTCTAAACTAAACTAAACTTTCCTAAATCTAAATATGAGAAGGGTTTTTTCTAATTCTAATAAGATTCCAACGAATTAAGAACCTCCTCCTTTTTTTAAGTCAGTTAAAAATAGCATATGTTTGGTCAGTGCGTTCCACCGCTAGCTTAAAACTGCTTGACCGCAGTGGTTAAAATGCTGCATGATTGGAGAGGAAGGAGATTGAGAAGGAGTTGGAGGAATGTAACTTGTGAGTATGATGTGTTCCTCACCTGAGCACCAAGCACTTGAGCTTGAGACACTTGACGCGCAGAATATCGATGGCCTTCTGGCTCTTGTCGCTGAAGCGCAGGTTCTCCGGGTCCCAGCGCAGCTCCAGCCGCTCCAGCGCCGGGCAGTAGTTCGCTATGCCGTCCATCAGCTGGAAGCGACAGAATATACATACAGTCTGACAAGAACATATATACAGACTGAAAGTTACTGCTATTGCAAAAATAAATTTCTGTCAAACTGCGTACCGGAAAACGCAACGTGGGTAGGCCGACAAGGTGGACCGACGACCTGGTATAAATCGCAGATACCAGCTGGATGCGGAAGGCACAAGACCAGCCTTTATGGAGATATCTGGGGAGTCCTATGCCCAGCAGTGGGCGTCTTTCGTCTGATATGATGAAACTGCGTACTTCTGCTGTCAAGTGACGCCATAAAATTTATCGCAACTATCTTGCCAGGCTGTATGTAACGTCACGCCTTTTCCCGTAGGGATAGGCAGATCGTTCCACTTGCTACGGTCCTAACAAGTCTCGCTTCTTCCCCATTCATCGACCTTTTCATATATGCTCGTCGGATCAGGGTGCTCTTGACCTTTCTTTAAAATATCACCACAACAAGTGTGTTAAGACGCAACTCGGAGCTCTACAGAAGCTAGAAGAATACGGACTCTGACCGAACCCTATTCTAACCGACAGAAAAAGTCGGATAACCCCCGACCAAGTTTACTTAAACTCAAATATTTTCTAAACTACCGAACCGATTTTAATGAAACATTGCTAAGAACTATCTTAACTAATTAAACTGGCTTTCAAATAGAGAAAACCGCATCCAAATCGGTCTATCCATTCGGGAAATACGATGCCACAGACAGATATACTCGTCAAACTTGTAACATCCCTCTTTTTTCGCCGGGGGTTAAAAGAGTAAACCGTCAAGCCTTTTTTTCCTCGAAGGGAAAGATGATAGAAAGTTGCATTCAGTGCAGGCACGCTCTTTCATTCTTTTTATGGTGCTTGTAGTCTTATACACAGTAGAAGTAGCTTGCGTATGTTGAGCACGGTTACATGCTCCGTGAAAAGGTAAAGAACGGGTACCTGCACCATGTACGAGCACCCCAAGATGTGATTAGGTATCTCTGCAATTTCTTTGTTTCCTTTTTATCGCCGCACCTATGCACTTGGCTTAGCGTATACATGATGGGTGGAATTTTATCTATTGTAAGTAGGTATATTATGTCTGTAAAACAATAATATAATCATGGATTTCCCCGACTCACTAAGCTGTAGTTTGATTTGCGAAACTCACATTGCACTAAGTACCTAAAATGTTGTTTACGAAGGAACGAGATGATTAGATATCATTGATAAGTTTAATTGCCAACATACCTGATCAACGTGAATGTTGACGCCTAAACGCTCCTGCGTGCCCATTATAAGGATTCTGGAAAACGAGAAAATAGTACTGTTATATAGTAAGAAGGACAGAGGGGGCATAACGGGGACGCATTCCATAAAGAAAAATGAACAAGAAAAGATGACTATAAAATAAAACTAATCAGTAAACTTTGGTAACTTATTGAACTATCATTTTTGGTTAAGTAATTAATCAAATAATGTTTTTAATTTTACCTGACCCTTATAAAAACCCCATCTTGCCCCAGGGTCGGAACAGTATGCGGAACCCAATGTGGGGCAGTACGGGGTACGTAGCTATTTTACCTCCCCACAAAAATAGGGGAATACCCTTAATTTTTTAATTATTTCTATTATTTGTTGTTATAGTAACCATAGAATACACATATTCTATGAAAATGTCAAGCACCTATCTGTTACGGTTCCAAACATACATGTCAAATCTACAAAGAGCAAATGGCCATTCGCGCAAATGTCTTCCGCACAAAGGCTTACGCGTAAGTGTCCAGTAGGCTAATTACGTGACGCTGTTGCCAACAATTATCTGATTTCAATGATTGAAATTGTTACTTTTGCGATTCCGTATCATCGGTTTCATGGGTTCAGTTGCTAACAGAGTTCCAGTGCCAAAACTAATAAATCCATCATACGTAAACGCAAAAGTAACCATTTCAATCAATATATTAGAGAATTGTTAGCAATAGAGTTACGTAATTAGCCTACTGATGCCATTCAGGATTTATGTAAGGTATACTTCCCCAGTTGGGCGGGTCCAATTCAGATTGAAAAAAGAAAGAAAGACACACACATTATTATATATTTACACATTGCACACCACGACACAATAATCGTCCGTAATTTCGCCCTACCACTCTTAAATTAAATTTACAATATCTGTGCTTAAATGTACTCACTTGGTATTAGTCAGCAGCTGCATAACGCTCTGCCAGAGCTGGTCCGTGATGTGCGGCATCCCGCTCAGCACCAGCCCCCAGAGCTGCGAGCCGTGCCGCGACAGGAACCGGTGCAGCGCCTCGTCCGTCAGGTTGTCCGACGAGTCCACGTCCAACGCTACCAGGTTCCTGGGGGGCGGGGGGGATTGGTAGCTGATTTTTTTATGTCTCCACTTCAATAATTACAAACTGCCACCGTAAGGACATTCAGTCATTGTTGTCTTCAGGCGCGGATCCAGTCCCTAAATTGGGTTGTATGTACGACCACCAAGTGCGAGTCGGATCTCGCGGAAAAGTGTTCAGGGGTTTCCACCTTCATTGATAAAATAAATAATCATCTTGGCGTTAATATCCCGGTTGTGCTCTCGCGCACGAGAGCCTGGAGTCATTATTACGAATCATGAAAATATATCGACAAACACTTATTGCTTAAATCATTATCACAGCCCATAACAGTCCACTGCAGGCCTTAGGGCCTCTCCCAGGAAAGGGGAGTTGCCATAATCTGCACGCTTGACAGGCGGGTTTGAGATCGCAGTGTTGTAAACATAGCAATGTAAAACGCTGCTGCAAATTTTCCGGCCTACGGAGATTCGATCTTTTACCTCGAAAAACATAAGTCGCCTCGTACGACACCCACGAGTGTAAGGGGTTGGTGCTTTTCTACTCTGCCGGACACCCCACGGCCAATTATAAACAATAAGTGTTTTGGCCGTGGTCTTTAATTATCATAACTCTTCAAAATACAGAAGAGTTATAATAAATAAAAGACAGATGAGAAGACTGCGGCCTTATCTCTATTAGGGACCTGTTCCAAAATTTAAAATAGCTATCATGGGTAGGTACTATTCTATATTGACACTATGGCTACCTACCTTGCCCTTCAAACCGGAAGCAGAAACAAGTTTATTTTACAGAATCCTAACCACCTATTTAGCAACTTAGCCGGTAAGAGTCCGGCACTACCTGGGTCCCCTTCCTATGAGTCCATGACGGATTTCCCCTGCCTACCTATTATACAAAATAAAGTAATAGCAACCTAAGTAGGTACTTTATCTGTCTGTAAGTGGGTAGGGCATACTTATCAGCAGATACGACCTTCAAGGGACTACGTGAGTAATGTTGTGTCCGTATTAAGTACTCGAAATCAATGTCTTTGAAAAAGGAAATAATAACTAGCGACTGCACCCGTCGTTACACGTCTCGCGTCGTGAATCACCACCATTAGCGTATCTAGGGCTATTTTCCAGCGGGGGCCTGGCCCCTGAGGTGGCTGATGAAGCCGAGTCAACCACCAATGTACAGTTAGTGAGCACCCCATCCTGCGGTGGGCACCAGATCATTCTGGGGTGGGCACGGCCCACCCGGCTTCCCCCCTTCCTACGCCTATGATCACCACTGATTGTTATTTTTACTTTAGAAGGCTTGCACTTGGCTGAATCCAGTGATTCAAATTAGTAAGTTAGAATCCTCTTAGACAAAGTTTGGTTTCTAACTGACTGAATCATTTAGAAGACTAATTAGAATACTGACTTTTTTTGGAGAATCTGGGGCTGTATTATTTAATTACCCAATATTATTGTTTCCTAATAGTTTAGTTCCCAGTCGCGTTTATTTTCGTTCATGTTTTTCACCATTTATTTATTTATTTTAACTTCATGCGCTGTTACGTACAATGGCGGAATTAAAGCTTTATAGCTTTCTCTACCAGTCAACCGGAGAGTTGATAGAACTATTCACTTCTGTTCCTAATACTTTATTTCCCCGTAGCGTTTTTCCCCATTCGTGACTTTTGCTACACATATTTTTTGTACTCTATTTTTCTTTCGCAGATTTCCTCAGCCGAAATTACCGTGACATGAACGTTCTTAGAGGACGAAGCCACTCACCTGGCGGTACCAGCTTCTATCCACGCCTTCAGTACGGAGTCGTTGAATCCATTAATCTGTCCTGCACTGAGAAACCTAAGGTTCGGGATCCTGGACAGCATGTCGATCAGGCACTCCGTGGAGAGGTCCGTGGCGGTCACATCCAGCTCCTGGACGGAAGACTTCTCCCATTCCACTTGCATCACGTGCTCTGATTGTAGGCCTGTCGGGAGAATGAATGAACATTATTTATTGCTTATAAGTAAGTAAAAACTCTTTATTGCAGACATGTAACAAGACAATAGGTACACAAATATAAAACTACCTCCTTCCTCCCAAATTGCTGCGCCCTACCGGGTCCATATTGTATTTACATTATTATTGTAATAACTTTGTTTAAAGCAAGCGGCCGCCTTGTCACTTAAAGCGATTTCTAATAATGCGATATTTTAGGCGTACCTACACACATCATCACAGCCCGTAACAGTCCACTGCAGGACTTAGGGCGTCTCCCACTAAAGGGGAGGTTATTGCCATAATATCCACGATTGGCAGGCGGGTTGGAGATCGCAGTGTTTAAATATAACAATGGAAAATGCTGCTGCCCATTTTCCAGACTACGGAGACTCTTGATCTTTTGCCTCGAAAACATTAGTCACCTTGTACGACACCCACGAGTGTAAGGGGTTGGTGCTATTCTACTCTGCCGGACACCACACGGCAGACATGTAACAATCTCTCTCCGGCGGTGTCGTTTTACCTACACACGCACGCCCGTATCCCATAAGGGTAGGCAGAGACTACCTATCGTGTGCCACAAGCTACAATCCTGACACACCTCTATCGCCTCTTCCACATTTATACATCTTATCATCTTTTTTACATTGTCTAGCCTAGGATCTGAGCATACTTCATACTAGGGCAGGCTGCCATAATCTCCACATTTGGGACCGCAGTCTCTAGAAAATGCTGCTACCCATGTTGTAGCCTAAGTATGGGAGTGGAAATCTCATTGTTAGAAAACCACAAGGGGTCGTACTTAGTGGGTAAGACCGGGAATAAAAGTAGATCAGATTCATTCCCGTTGTCCCCCAAATGTTATCCCCCGAATGGGGAACAACTGGCATTTTAGTTTCGTTGTCCCCCAAATCCGGATCACCACATGGCAGATAGTCACTCCTGTCATTTGTTGTACTAATTTGAATCATCGAAGTCGAATTCACTCACTGCATCCGTTCATCAGCAGGCATGTTAGGCGACGTGACCGCTGGAACAGCGTCTTCATGGTGGAACCCGTCACCTTGTTGCAGTAGTTCACCGCCAAGCACTCCAGCTGTATAAGAATAGTTACATTTCATTATAAGTATTGATAAATTAGCAGATTCCCGTGGTTTTCACTCGAGTTCGATCGGAATCCTGTTACTTTTCCGTGATTTATCAAAATTAGTTCAGTAGTTTCGGAGTTGACAGACAGGCGCGGCGGAGGACTTTCAGAGCAAAATTTTAGAAATTCAATTGCTATTAGAAAATGTGTAGGCGTTATACCATTACGCTATAGCTACTGTAGATTTCAGCATCATCGTTAAAGTTAAGTAATTTACAACTGTATTCGTTAAACAGTCAGAGGTCCACTGCTCATTCCCATCGCTATTTAACTACAATTTAACCAGGATTAGACAGCGGCGAGGCGAGGCATATAACTTAAGATACTGAGGCAATTAAAAACTAAGATTTGTTGGAACCCGCAACAAACTAATTATGCAGTGATGTAAGGCTTAGGGCTACTGAATGGTTAGGCTTAACAAAGAGGAAAGAAACTCATAGGGAGTTTCTTTCGTCATTGCATACGCACGATAACGTTATTTGGCGATTGCTTGAATTGGCTTGTATCTTCGAAGAAACAAACGCAACTCCAGTGTCCACGGTGTGGCAACCGTCCATCAAAATGATCTTGATCCTCCGTGGACACGGCTTCGTTAGTTCTACGTAAATCCCTCCCGCAAACTACCGAAAGTCTGATTCGGCGACGCTTCCGTCGGCCAGATACATCATCCGATCTATCCTTCAGTCGTAGCGGTATTCCGTCCTACTGAACCAAGGAGAGAGAAGACGAGTGTGTGCACCTGCGTCTGCGCGAACGTTGGTGCACTTTAATATATCCTGAGCACTTGACCGCTTCCGTTTGATAGTCTCTACGCAAGATGCAAGCAATCGACAAATGACAATATCGTAGGTATGACGTACAGCTTCGTGGCCAGTGGCTCTACCGTGATCGCCAGTCGACAACACCTACCTGTATACAGTTAGAGCTGAAGGCGTCAATGTGGGAGTCGTCCACAAAATTGATGCCGTAAAGGTTGATCACGCGCAGGTTCGGCGTCGCCGACTTGAGCTTGTGCACGTTGATCACTTCGTAGATCTCCTCCTCCTCTTCTTCCACCTTCTCGTAGGTGCCTGCAATGTTGTAGGTTCCTGCGCTATGTATTTATGTGGTTTTGTCAAGGGTTAGGGATGACAAAGTAGAGAAAGAGATTAGGGCATACCGGGCGGAATCATCATCATCATATTAGACGCATTTTCGTATCGTTTTTTAATAGCATTGTGTTCCTACCGGTAACTAAGGTCTCATGCGCCCTATTTACTGCCAGAGCAACGTGTCTCTCAGTTTTAGAGGTGGGCAACATATTAATGATGTTTCTGGTGATGCGAATGTCCATTTATAGACCCTTTTCTTCTGCGTACATGTTTGAAGTAAAACGCTCGCGACTATTAACTTTTTAGGTGTTTACTATTCGCGTGCGCGAAAGATCTCCTGTTTCAGCTTGGGGCGCTTGTATGTGGTATGGCCGATTGCGCTGCAGAAACCATTTTCAATCGTTCTCGTTTCGTTTTAACCGGTTGAGTAGTTTAAGGAATATTTTAGTACCTAAGCTTTGTCGGGGGTTTACCTACATATGTCTGTTAAGTTATTATTATTACATATAACTGGCACCAGGTTAGAAGACAAAGCACGCCGTGTTTGCTCATGGCACGTAAAAACAGGTTTAGGTCTCGAGCTGACTCACCGATCAGGTGCAATATCTCCAGCCCGTTGATGAAGTTGTATATCTTCCGCATGAAGCCTTCCATGAAGATGACCTCCGACAGGCAGATGCAGAGGTACCGCAGCTTGGTCGGGAACGCCTGCATCTCAGAGAAGTCGTGGAGCTGCATAGCTGTCGGCAGATAAAGGAGAATTTTGAGGTACATTTATGTGTGAATTAAGAGCATCGATTAGTATTCAACTAACTACTAATTTACGTACATCACTCTGAAAAGAGTCATTTGTACATCAGTGGGATTCGAAACCGGTACCTCTCGCTGCATAATAGATAAGAAATCTGCCGCTTTGACATAGCCGGTTTACACGTACGAAACTCGCTAATAGATGGGGGTGCAGCCAGATAACTCTGCACAGTGCACTCTGTCATTGTTTTGTTGGAAGTTATTTTCGTTGGCTGAGTTCCATTTCAGCTGCCCGCAAAGGTATCTAGTTATCTCGCACTGTAGTACTTTCTATCCTGCCGTAGGTGTGTTTGGACTGCCTTTGGACTATGACATAGAATCGTTCAAAAGATACATTAGAAGTCTCTTTAAATTCGGGAAACGCTTTGATAGCGCCCCTGCTGTTGCTGATGCCCATAGGCGGCGGTAAACACTTCCCATCAGGTGGCCTGCATGCCTGTTTGTCTGCCGTATCACAAAAAAAGGTACATACACCACACGGTGTTCCGACATACCGGTACTGAAATCCAGGAGCATGTGCGTGAGGTTGGGGCACTTGGCAGCCAGCTCGTGCAGCACCGTGTGCGTGATCAGCTCGATAGGCAGCTCGATGTAGCGCAACGACGGCCCGAAGCGGATCGAGATCAGCGCTAGCAGCGATTCTAGAGAACCTGGAACATGGAAAAAATATTATGTGCTTTAGCTCAAAAGGACTTGAATCTAGAGCCATCAAACGAATTATAAAAATAAATTAATTTTGAGTGAATGAAAAAATTGCGCGCGTTAATAATGTTCAGGGTGGTAAGAACAAAATAACCCCACTTGAATGGGAAAAAATCGATTACTACTTATATGTGAATCGTATAGAACATTTTGAATTACTAGGTATACAATAATGTACTGACACGAACAACAATTTATACAGTTGTTACTTTTTTAAGGTTGTTTCTAAAGCAACCTTTACTTAAACATTAACCCCTTATTTGCTTTTGTTTAATAGGAATATTTTGTATTGTATATATAGGTACTCAACATTACTTACCTACATGTAGCCCTGAAATCTCTGGCCTTAAACTGACGTGTGTCCATAAGCGAGTATCATACGCTACCATTTTCCATCTCTTGCAAACTGTGGCCATTCGACATATTTCTCGGTGTGTTAAATATGAAAAAATATTTAATAACACTTTGTCTGGAAGTTTCTCTATAGTCTGAAACAAAATATCAAATTAGTTACGATGAAACACACTAATATTACCTACATTACCCAACTGAATATTTCTGGTAAATATTGAGCACATGGTTATAAAATTATAAATGTCGTTTGTGCCAACAGAAGTTTGGGTATTAATAATGCTTATTATGACACTTCACAAAGTCAACATTACATATACAGAACCAAGCGCTATCAAAACCTTGTCCTTTTAACGGAACTATTTTGGTAACTTTACCGTGTTGGCAAATCGACTACGGATTTGTCCGCCCTCTCCCAAATACACTTGACTGGCTTCTAAAGCCAGCTGACCCCAAACGTCCGTGGGTATATCCATGATTTTACAAAAACTATCACCACTGCACACTAGTTATCAACTTAAACGGTATTTTTTCATGGGCAGCACTGAAAACAGCTTTACGTCAACGCTCTGAACTTTCGGTGGACTGTGGATATGGAACGCTGTAGTTAATTTTGGAATCATCTGGGTGGCGCGGCCGAGAGTGAATATTTTAGTAGACCGCCAAACTCTGATCAATTATTTACTTTTTCTTTGTGAGTAAAAAAGTAGGTACGAATTAAACCTTTTGATATAAAATATTCATTCAGCACAATAAAGTATTCTATTTTACTTGGCTCGCTAAAAGATACTTTTGAATCGTAGTGTAAATTTGGCGCGAAATATAAAAATGTTAAGCTTTTTAATGCTTCACTTTATTATTTAGGAACATGTATTCATTACAGTAAAACCTTTCAACTCAAGCAAGGCAAGACCCCGAGTATTCGTCATGTATCGATCCACATCACATTACTGAATTATCAACGATCTCAAATTAGTTTTGGTATTTGTAGACTTAATTACAGATAATTTAGATGTTTGTCATCGTTTTAGTGTAGGAAAACATTTGTAGACATTAAAATTATGTCATTTTATTATCTTCGCGTAACGTTACTTTATAATACGTAGATTTATATGATGATGATGTCTAAGCTGAGTAAAAACTAGCACTAAACTTCACTAACGGCAGTTCTCAAGGCTTGTGTCTTGAAAGTCCATTTTATCTGAAGTATTCATCATATCAGCCAAAAGACGCCCAATGCTGGGCATAGGCTTCCCCCAGAGAGTTTCACAAAGGCCGGTTCTAACTCTTGTGCCGTCCGCATCTATCTGCGACGTTTACCATGTCTTCGGTCCGTACAGCGAGACGTCCACTTATGATCCGTCTTCCGGTACGTAGTCGCCACTCGAGAACTTTACAGCCATATGGGCAGAATTAGGCAGGGGACTTCTAGTATTATAATTAATATTGTTATTAACTAAATTTGAAAACTAATTTAAAAACGCATTTTAGACCCATTTCATCTATAAATATTTTTAAACTAAGTTCTATTAGACTACCTCCTTAAACTAATATAAATTAATGAATTAATGAAAAAATCCAAGGCCGATAGAGTTGGCATCTGTTGAGGTATTTCCTAGACAACGATGACTCATCCTGTGGTTCGTCTGAAACACGCATTCCCTTGACTGAATTTCTGATATTAGTTTGTTTTCATTTCAGTGGGTACCTACCCATAATGTCTTGTAGATTTTCGCACAAATAATTTATATAGATATTACCTTGTGACTATGTCGACGTTACGATACGATAATATGATGTATACGATTCTATGACACATCATTTATCGAATAGGTACTTCTATAAATAGTAGGTAGGTTCTAACTATGTATTAATTATTTAGAAAATAAGCAGATTATCGACACGTAATCCGTTTCTTTGCAGATCATCATAACAGTCCACTGCAGGATTAAGGGCCTCTACCATGGGAGGGGAGGTTATTGCCATAATCTCACGCTGGGCAGGAGGGTTGGAGAACGTAGTGTTGTAAATATAGAAATGGAAAACGCAGCTGTCCATTTTCCTGCTTACGGAGACGCTAAAACGTTTGCCTCGTAAACATAAGTCGCCTTGTTGTACGACTCATACGAGTGTAAGGGGTTGGTGCTATTCTAGTTCTACTCTGCCAGACACCACTTCGCCACATTCTATGCAGGTAAATATCAACTAGTTAATCTTACATATTTATTCACCAATAACTATTTTGGTTCGCTTGACATTTGCAATGCGTAGATTTATTGGATAGAAACAGCTGCTCGACAACCGTACCAACGAATATTAGAACAGTACCTACCTACACTGTAGGTAATATTCGTCGGTCACTTCTAATGAAAATTCACAAACTATTTATAATTGTTTTAAGCATTCCATCATACGGAGGTTCTAGCCAGTCTAAAGCTAAATAAAAACGAAAATGCATGAATGAGTTGTTGCAACGGCGAACGAAGTGTAAACAGAGATGTAAACTACTTAAGGTCTAAATTTAGAACGACGAATGGTACTCGCTTCATCAGTATTTTATTGCCGAACCAAATGGGCTTAATCATATTGCAGATGTACCTACTCCATGTAATAAATATGTAAAATATGCTTCATTTCAGTTTCATAAATATAAATTTAGCGGATTTCAGCCGCCTTCAATCCGAAACTCTGCTAACATTCGACTATTACACTTTACATATACTTTTCCTGAACGTAAAAGACCCTATGATATTGGAAAGAATGTAGTTTCCTACAAGGGAATGAATTTCCGAAATCGGTTCTGTAGTTCGGAGTTTAACGCGCTCAGAAAAACAGACAGACACGGCGAGATGGCTTTCTTTTAAAATATGTATGTAGGCACCTATGGATAAATATAGATGTGGCTACAGAAAATCATTTGATAAATGATATTTGAAATATGTTCTTGACCTGTCTCTAGCATCATCATCATTAAATTCAGCCATTTGCATTCCAATACTCGTCGCAAGCTCCTCCTCCTTCAGCGTCTTCAAAATCCAGGCAATCTTAATTATGTCGTACCTATTTCTATCGAATCTATCTAGTCCTATCCTTTAGCTGCACCTTCTTCAGTACCATAAATGCATAATCACCAAAAATGTGTGAATGTTTTTTACCATCATATTTTTGATTTCGGTCTGACGAAAGAGTATGACGTAATTACTGTATTTTTAAAATAAGAAACTTTTCATGTAGAGTACCTATATATAAAAGGTAGAGTTCAGAAGAAGTCGTAATTTCTTTTTGCCTGAAATATTTGGAATTAGCAAATACGACGTCTGTTTGAAAGATTCAACGGAACGGATGATGTGGTCGGCTGAAAATATTGTTTCCTCAGTAAACAAACGAACGGATGGCTTTCATTTCAATCTGGTCTTGACACGAACATCTACACAGCATGAAATTGTCATGTTTCAAAATACATAGGTATTACGACATGTCGTGAACATTAATATAATGAGAAAAATCTATTTTCACAATTTTATACCTACATTTTTTTTGTTCCACTAAACATTAATAGATTTCATTGAGGTGCACGAAACTTTTATAAATAAGCATTCCGTTAGTTTTGTTCGAGTTCCTGAGTTTAAGGAAAGTTGCAGTAAGTAGATACCTACATCATACGTCTTCATTCAATAAAATTGTTGACTCTTTTAACATTTGTATAAAGAAAATGACCTAATATAAATTAATTTGACCGCCCTTGACTTTGTAATCTTACTGTATTTACGATCCTGTTAATCTACAATAAAGTCTTTATTATGTGTAATAAATGATACTGTATCTAATACTTATAGTCGCCCTTAAAATATTTACCATAACTAGCTTTTTTCGAAAGCTTGATCCCATGTCATCTCTAGAGATCGCAGCAGCTGCTGAATCAACGTTTAAAATTCCCCACGAATCCATGGTGTTTCACAAATTCACTAAATATATAGACACTTATTTCATTTCTTTATTAAATCATACACTTTTATTTTAAATTAGGTCAGCTTAGAATATTTTGTCGTATGATTTTGACATTCACTTTTAGTAATAATAATAAGATTGACGCGAACTTGCGTTATAACTAAATATTTAAATACACAAGACTTCCGTCATCTGGTCTGTCCGTCCAGCTCATACAATGAATACAAAATGGCATCGAACTAAATTCCCAACACGATTGAGGCACATGTACCTATACGCTGCCGAGTATTTAAATTGGCAAGCCAAAATAAGTACGACATTTCGCTTGCGCTGGGCACTGGGCGAGCACGGCTGCCAAGAAGACTCATGTTGCATTGGTGTCACAGCACATCATTTATAGTGTAGTTAAATAAACGCTTTTACTAATAACGACTTGTTCCCTCCTACCTATACATGAAAAATAACTTTTTCCGTCTGTCTGTTAGGATTCCACGATTTGAATAAAATTTGGCAAGTTCTCGAAGTCACGTATGTGACGCTCGTGGAACACCTGAAGAACCTCCCATGCAATTCCTTGTCCAGACTCCTGACGGTGTAGAGGTCAGCGGTACGCAGCACTGCCGGTTAACGCCTTTGCTCGATAAACAAGAAGAGAAGGGATAGGATTCATCATACATTTAACAACTCTTTGCAAACCACTACTCTCTAATTTCGTTATGAATTAGTTACAGAAGCTGCATATATCACGCTAGGCAAGGTCTATGCACTGAGCAGTCCATGATCGTGACTCTTGCACCACCTCGGATAGTATTACACGTCCTGTGTGTGTTGTGCAGACTTTCCTACCCAGCGCTGATAAACGCCCTGCCTTTATTGGGACCACACAGGTACCTTTTTCAGCACTCCAAAAAAGGCTTCTTCAACAAACTGTATCAGGACCGCCACATAATTATGTCCACACTCTGTCATGCGCTGATAACGATACAATTCAGTTTAAGAGAAGTGTCATACATACCCAGCGTCGGACTAGCCATATAGTCGAAGTGGCATTTGCCAGCCGGGCCTAAGCTTCCGCAGCCCCACATGGGCCTGACTTGCGGGGCTTGCCGCAAGCTAGGCGGTAGTTAGGGCCCGCGCAAGCTAGTGCCCAACTCTTGCGAGCTTAATGTAAACTAGATCAGATAGTTTATTCATACAATTAGAGAAAAAAAAAGGAGAAAGTGCTACTTTTACGATCGCGTTTTTAACAGTTTAGCTGAATACTCCTCTCTACTCTTTTATAAAAACATGTTGATTGGCTAGCTTCATATTTGGTATATTATTGGAATATAATTGAACTGTATTTACGTACCTACCTAATAGTATGTTTCATTGATAATTAATAATTTGTATATTTCATTATTTTCCAATAGCCTCCATCTACAATCTACATATATCCAGTCTCGAGCCCTAGACTTGTGAGGAGCCACCCGGGCCCTGCCGGCCTAGTCCGACACTCTACATATCCGAATACTATCAACCTGGACGACCGCACACTTCTGCAATCCTAACACCCTCGATGGAGCTTCTGAAATCCTTCATTTATCTACTTACTTTTAACAGCTCCGCAAATTTTTGGCCATTTAAGGCAAACACCGTGAGATCGTCGATGTAGATCAGGTTTGAGAGTTTAGAGTTTCTGTGTTGCTTAGAAAACTACTAAGTGGATTGATGGACAGGCAGAATCAAAGTGGACTCATACTAACGCCCTGGAATATACTCTCTCAATCTTTATCCAGTTTTCGCCAACCGACAGACTCAAATTAAGATGTATGTGTACTCCACTGTCCCGTACAGGATCTCAAGAAAATATCGAACTAAATCGTAGATCTTGACAAAATCATCTTGTACAGCTTGTCTCGTGGTTTTCGTGGTACTTTCAAGCATGGGGGACTATCCAACTATACTGCGTCAGTGACTTACAACCGTGTCGATCTCGGCCTCGAGTCAATTTTGCTATACCGCCATCGAATTGCACTTGGATCGCACCAACAGCTCAATCGTAGTTGACTCATTTTTGTATTCTGCTACCAATCAAGGAGCAATCAAACCGATCGAAATCAAAAGTTTTTCATCGATGTTACAATCGTAGCTTAATTCGGTTCTGTGATTAATTGGTATTCTCCTCATATTTTACAAGGGTCTTCATTGCGGACAATTTTATATAGGTACGTAAAATAAAAAAACGGAGAGAAAAATAAATTAAAGCAAATCATACGTGCAACACCAAAGATTCGATTACAACTTTTTTTTTTTTTTTTTTTTATTACTCTACTAGCCAGGCATTTGACCGCCACCTCACCTGGTGGTAAGTGACGATGCGGTCTATGATGGAGCATGCCTGTCTAGGAACAGCCTATTCACTCTAGCCTTGAAGGCATCCAGATTATATTGATCAGGGAACACACTCGCAGGCAACGCATTCCACTCCTTAGCCGTACGCATTATTAAAGTCGAGCCAAAGCGGCTCGTGCGGATAGTTGGAAGATCCACGACATAAGGATGAAGCGCTCGCCCGGATCGCGTCTCCCGATGGCGGAAAGGGGCCGGCGGAATGAGGTCGTGCAACTGCTTCGCACACTCTCCGAAGTGCAACCTGTAGAAAACCGACAAACGCGCAACCCTACGCCGATGCTCGAGGCTCTGCAGCTTAGCCTCAATTAACTGCGGATCACAAATTAGTCTCTTTGCCCGTTTTTCCACCGAATCCAAAGCAGCCAGTTGGTATTTGGCTGATCCATCCCAGAGGTGGCAGCAGTACTCCATGCAAGATCGGACTTGTGCTTGATATAATTGAAGCAACTGCCTTGAAGTGAAGTACCGCTTGACCTTGGAGAGGATTCCAAGTTTTTTTGCAGCAGTCTTGGCTTTTGATTCGATGTACTGTCCAAAGTTGAGATTGGATGATAGCTCAACACCCAGGAGCTGTAGGTTGTCGGAAATTTCCACAGACACATCCCGGAAAGTCGGAGCCAGATGGAATGGACTCCGTTTAGCGGAAAACAAACACGCCTGTGTTTTGGTGGCGTTGAACGACACTAGATTGGCTTCGCCCCAATCGGACACTGCATTGAGAGCCTCGTTCAAGCGACCAACCATGGCCTCTCGACAAGACTGAATATCGCCCCTACTAGCTTTTGCATATGACATATATCTATCCGTTACTGTGCTGTCGTCTGCGTACCCAAAGATACCGGGTCCAAGCAGATTATTAATATGCAGCAGGAAAAGAGTCGCGGACAGAACCGACCCCTGAGGAACTCCCGCGTCGATAGCCTTAAGTTCAGACGTGTAACCGTCTAGAACTACACGGATTGATCGTTCACTCAGAAAATCCGATATCCAGGTGCAAAAGCCAGCAGGAATACCATATGAGGGAAGCTTGCTTAAAAGGGCTGCGTGCCAAACCCTGTCAAAGGCCTTGGAGATATCGAGAGACACAGCAAGGGCCTCGCCATGCCTCTCAATGGCCTCACTCCACATATGAGTAGCATACACCAGAAGGTCCCCAGTTGACCGACCACAGCGGAATCCGTACTGGTGATCGCTGAGGAGATCGTTACCTTCAAGATGCACGAGGAGTTTCTTGTTCAGTGCACGCTCCATAATCTTACAGAGAATGGAGGTAACCGAAATAGGGCGGTAGTTGGCAGGGTCTGCGCGGCTGCCCTTCTTGGGCACGGGCTGCACATTGGCAAGCTTCCATGTCTTCGGTACAATTCCAATCTCCAGTGAGAGGCGATACAGGCGCGTGAGAATAGGAGACAACTCGGGGGCACAACTACGCAGGACTATTGCTGGTATACCATCTGGTCCACTAGCCTTGTTCACGTCTAAACTCCGCAGGATTTTTAAAATCTCTTTCTGATGTATACGCACCTCTGCCATAGTGCAGTCAGCGCGGGGTGAAATAGGTGGAGTTTTACCTGCAGTATCCAAACGTGAATTCGCCGCGAATTGAGAAGCAAGTAAATTTGCTTTCTCTTCCGCAGCATGCGCCAGTGTCCCATCCGGTTTCAGCAATGGTGGTAACGAAGATTGACTAAAGTTCGATTCGACCGCTTTTGCCAAAGACCAAAACGCCTTACTCCCAGGAGGGTAAGAGGCCAGTTTGGTGCCAATCCGACCTATGTGGTCGAAACGAGCCCTGCGTAGCGTCCTTTTGCAAGACTTGGCGGCGAGGTTAAAGGCTTTCTTCAGTTTGCGAGTATCCGGAGACATATGCGCTCGAGCCTCAGCCCAGGCAGAGTATGCCGCTTGCTTCAGCGCTTCAGCGCGACTGCAGTCAGCACTAAACCATGGACGAGACTTGCCATTCATCGCTACGTCAGAATATGGAATGAAGTATTCCATTCCCTGCCGTATAACCGCGGTAACGGCTTCAGCACAACTCGACGGATCGCCCGAAGAGAAGCATGCCTCCCGCCAAGGATAGGACGAAAAAAAGTGACGCATCTCATCCCAATCTGCTGATTTGTATCGCCACACCCGTCGGGGGTTGCATGGGCTTTGCTCGGGTGGGGAATAGACGTATACAGATTTCACCAGACAGTGGTCGGATGTACCCAGTGGTGCGGAAACCGATACTGAGTGCCTGTCCGGATCAGTTGTCAGCAGAAGGTCTAAGCAATTGGCGGAATGGGAGTCGACATCCGGTACCCTCGTGGCGCAGTTTACTAGCTGGGTGAGATCTAGCGACAGAGCTAGTTTACGCACCTCTCTCCCAGCATGATTGGTCACCTGGTATGGGAAAAGCCACTCTTGGTGGTGGGCATTGAAATCCCCCAGAATGACCAGCTGCGCCGCGGGATAACGTTCCCTCGCTTCATCCGCCGCTTCAATGAGATGGTCACATAAACGAGTCGTCTCCTGGACCCCGCTGTGGGATCGATAAACGCAGGCAAACAAGATTTGCACTTGACCGGTATCCACCAGAAGCCACAAAATGGACAAACCAGACCCCTCAAAGCATCTGAGACGCCGAATGCAGATGTCGTCGCGAGCGTACACACATACTCCGGCACTCTAAGTACTCTATTGTGCTTACATACAAGTTTTTGCAGAATTTGTCTCGAGTTGTAATCTACTCGTAAACGAATCACAATAGAATTAGAGGTAATTAAAAATACTGGGATTTGACGCCCAGGACTAATCAGAAGAAGGTCCATGCACCGAGGCTGAGGGAGGCGAGATGGGGGGATATTTATTAGGTAATCTTTTAACTTTTATCATACACTGAACGGGATCTCTAAATAGATACGAAATTAATTAACTAAGGGTATGATTTATCCCGAAATTCTAAGTGATTTCTATGAATGGGATCAGACTATAACCAAATTTCAATGAGGATTTTTTCAGTAGGTATTGTCAATTGGTTTCAAAAAGCATCAATAGATGGCGCTCGTATAATTTTGGTAATTTTTTTCCAAAAGGTTCAACGAAATGTATTTTAATACAAACCTTTCATATTATCTGTGATTTGTATTGCGTCCATTTTTGATCCTAGTGTCCACAAAACGAATTGACTCAGTCAAATTTATGTTTGTTTTGTTTGTAATAATTTATTACAACCTCTAAAATGATTAAAAACTATTGAGAAATACAATATTATCCAATACTACGTACCCAGTGTTTATATCCTTTTGCTAAGAACCTATTTCAAGCCATTATCAATTACCAAAATTGTCGGGACGCCATCTAGGGTGTGGTTAGGAATGCTTTAGATACCTATTGGAAAACTGCTCATTGGTGAAATAAAAATTTTTTATCGCTTTACTTTTATTATCATAAAAGGGTAGTTTATCCATATACATGGCAACATTCTAAGACCGTTCGTTCATTGACAACTCTAGTTCATTCTCATTCGTTGTTCGTCTTTCGTTCATAAGAAACTCGTTCGTTCACGTCATTGTTTTGTTTGTCTGTCGGGCGGTCTGTCGTACTTGTTTTGTTTCAAATTTCTATTGAGAGACGTAAATAAATTACACTGTGGACAAAAGATTTTACGTCCTTTATCATATTCAAGTGCATTATTTAGTGATAACAGCATTGATTGACATTGACGGACGCTCGTACTTTGATTGTGCGGGCAGGCAGCATCTTTTTATCATCACATAAATGTGTGAACATCTCCAGTGTTGATTGCTGAATTAGTTCCTCTCGTGATTCGGTTAGCGGCGGTCGGAATTAAGACAAAATGTGTCGGATGACAACCCTTTATTACGTTTAATAAATCTCGTTAAAAATCTCGGCGGGCTAAGTTTGGACTACGAGTTCTAAATTTAAAAGTAAAATAGAACAATGGCGAGCGCGGGAAGTTTTGTGTTCGCGGAATACGTTCCAGATTATTTATTTACGATCGTGGAAGAATTAGACAATCATCCGTGGCTGTTTGCAGCTTTGGCCTCAATGCTGGTCGGGCTTAGCGGGATCCTGCCGCTCTTCATCATTCCCATAGACGAGACCGCCTCATTCAAAGACGGAGGTATGTTGTTAGCAAACTTATTTTCTAAAATTAGTTTAAAATGCACATGTCATAGTGGGCACACTGCCAAAAGTCCGTTGACATTATCATCAAAAAAATATGATATTATCTTTTTTATATTTTTCAGAATTAACTTAATTAAATTGAAATTGGTTACAGTTGATTTTAAACTAAACAACTTTTTGTACTTAAAATATTTCCATACAGTAAGTAAGTAGTATTTCCTTAATATTTTAGTAATTAATTCTAAAAGGAAGTGCCATTTTATTTGCTATTCTTAATTCTCAATTTCTTGTACTCACCTTGCAAATCACTACTTAGGTATTTAAATTATTCAATATACATTCCTAAACTGTTGTAGTCATTAGTATATGCAAAAATATGATATCATCGAGATTGTAAGTAACAAAAATCTTACTGAATGGTCATTGAATTGTAAAATAATAATTCAAGTAGAGCTCCCCCTTAGTTTCTTATTAGAGTTCGACCTGGGATCCTGTTACTTTTTCAAAGCATGAAGCACCCTAAGGAAGAATATATTTTCCTATTAGTGAAAGAATTTTGAAATCTCAGCTTTGAGGTGAGCCTGATCTTAGCTTATCCGGATTAAAGATAAAACAAACTCTATAAGGGCAAACAACACTTCACAATCTACTTACAAATATAAATTCTAAAAATATAATTTCAACAAACACCCCTCCCGGGTGCCTTTTCTCGATTTTTCTAAGTCTTTTTGAGTTGCACCTTTTGTTATCCTATAACCCAACAATTCCTTGAATACCTGACTTAGTAAATGAAATTCCTAATTAGACAGAGAGGGCGATAGGAGTTGGAAGAACTGTTTGTGTACAGTTTATTGGCTTGCTCCGAGCTTGAGCGACCGTGAGAACCATTGTTATGGTTACCGTAGCTTGATACATGTTTGTTTGGATCGTCAGCTTTCTTGCAATTTCCTTTGAAAGAAAGGTCTGGAAAATGCAATGTTTCTAAAACATATTCTAACATAATTTTTGTATACATTGTATGTATCGTACATACCCCTTGGTACAGTTTTAGCAGAATTCATTTTCAATTTTGTACGGAGTGTCTGATTTTTTTTACGATTCCAGAGTTCATGAGCTAAATGAAAAAGAAGAATAACTTAGAATTGAGTAAAAATTAAGTACACATTGTCATTGTTAGCATGAATTAGATCCTATCTATCTGATAAATAATACACACATGTACTTACATTATGTTAATTGCTAATCATTTGATTGATCATACTTATATGATTATTAAAACAGTGATTAGAAATCAAATTCGTACTTGTTCGCGATTTTCTGATGTCTGATAAGAAATTATAGGCTCAATCTGCTAATTAAATAAATGGTATTTTTAATAAGGTGTCTGAAACAATCCTATACACTGATCACTTAATTAATTAATGGAAAATGCGTTTCTGATAGAAATGTACCTATGCGAGGGAACGTCATACCTACGTCGCACTTTTTTTTTTTTTTTTTTTGCGCCCAACGCAAAGGAAATGGGCAACCTCCGGTATAGCGGTTGGGAGGGAGGAGGTGAACTCTCATGAGTACCAGCCGGCCGGCCGGACTGGTTATGCACGACTCGCCAAAAAGAGACCTAGGCGCATACGTACTAAACACCCCCTGGGAGCACCTGTAGCCATAAGGGCCTTTCAGGTTTCATCGGATGCTACACCCCGTAGGGACGGGGTGCGCAATTTATTCGTATGGCATATAACAAACACGAGAAACAATAATTTACAATTACTTTTGCTATACCAAGCACAGACAGATCCGTTAATAAGGAGTACTGCTCCTACCTGCAGCTACCTATGAGCTGGTGCACCCAAACAACAAATCAATTCATTGGATTCTATCCAAGACCAAGCTATTCGTGTTGTCAAAGAACCCGTGCTTACAGACGATTTGAGAATCTGTGTGTACTCTAGCGTCTACTACGGTAATTTTTCGGACGAACTTTACCACCATCTTTTTCCGTCATCGCATCATTTGACGCGGGAGATTTCATCTACATCATCTGAATGCCTGACATCCAAATGACGTTCGTGCAACGCGAGCTTTTCTACCGCGCACTTGCAAGATATGGATTGAACGTCCCTCCCGAAGTCTTTCCTCTGCTTCAAAAGACATGTCTAGTCTACAAGACACAGCTAGGTACCTCAAAGACTTCGCTCCCCATAGGTTATAGATTACCTAGACGGCGATGACCGCTTTCCTAAGGTGGACAGCCTGTGTGCCTCTCTAGTAAATATATAAAACACGGTCCTGTTTCTGCAGACAGAAAGCACATTGTTCCACTTACTCTTGGCAAACTTCTGCCAATCAAACCAATTCGTACATTCTCGACGATATAATTAGGTTCTCTTTCTTCTATTCATGAATTATTAAATTACTAGCGACTTGCCCCGGTTTCGCACGGGTGTATTTTTTGGTAAATAGACCTTCCGTGAAAATTTTACCGCATAACAGTAAACCGCATCAAAATCCGTTGCGTGGTCGAGACGTGGTAACCGAGTTCATTTTATACCATTTATGAGTAACAATTATGGTAATTCCTTAAAATCAATCGTTTTTGTTTGCGGTTTCGCTTCCACAATACTTCAGTCGATAGTAGGCTGTATTAGCCTAAAAACTATTAGTAAAATCTCGTGTACCCATTGATGTAATCTATAACTGTCCAATTGACCTAAATTGCCACGAAAGCGATGCGTTACGTTACGTCGTCTTTTGACATAGGCACGAGTATGGCATGTCCTATTTTCCAGTTAGTTAACAAACCTTCACGCTTGAAGGTTAACGAAAGTGAACTCTTAACATCAATAGCCCGCAACTGTCTAGTCCACTGCTGGACTTGAGTCTCCACATTAGTTTTATCGTAGTGAAGAAAATATGTTTAGAAACCTCTTTACGAGTTTACACAAAATGTTATGGAGTAGAGATTAAACTCTTCCATCGTGTCTAGTCTCCTATCACTACTTTCAAGCACACCACGTGTGAAAACCATGCGAAAGCAAACTCGAACCATATGGACAATAGTGAAATTGTTTCGCTTCAGTATAATGTAGACTATACAAGTATACAGTAGCGTCTTAGCTTTATCACTCACGTAGCCGATAACGGCTACATCATTGTAGATCGACAACTGACACTTGTACTGTGGACAGATAACAAAGACTATGAGTGGCCACGGTATAGACACTTGTTGCCAACGAGAGTGGACACTACAGATTAATTTGTAACGACTTTACGACGCATAATGTTAACACAGCGTGGGCTCCTTCACACATTCACAGAACGAAAGGGACAATAGAAACGGCTCACCAATCGCTGCTTTCAGGAACATGCGTGACTCGTGTCCTAAGAGCTACCGCTAACGCCTTAACCGAATACTATTATTAAATGAGGTGCAAAAGAAAATGAATGTTCTGTTTGTTGTCAGCTGTATTAGCGGGGGACAGACCTACAAAACAGGTCAGGGCCGAAGGCAACCGGTCTCATCGGCGCACTTCTACCAGGCCGGGCGTTCTTAAAATTTCTATTCAGTTGTTATCAAGCGCTTGCCGGGAAAATAAATGGACGACGACGAATTAATGTGCATCGCCTTACTGCTTTGGCGCGAAAAATGGGAGAGTAAACGGGATGGGGTGGGCTAATAGGTGACATGGGAGAGTGTTTGGATGAGGTGGTATATTGGATAACATGGATGAGTAGACGCGGTGGGATAGTAACTGATGTGGGGGAGTGGTCGGAGTAGGAAATGCAAAGTGGACGAGGTCTCCCTGTGGCCCTAGCACAAGTCTTTCCGCGACAAAGCTTGCGCCGCGAGCGAGCGTTTGTCTCTTCCTCTCAATACCAAGACGAAAGAGATAGCAATACCTATATAGCACTTTTTCTCGCTTATCAGCAACTTGGGCTAGGCCTACTGATTGCTTAATTCAAAACGGCAATTCCTTAGGTAAAGACCGTGTAATGCAACATACGTAGGACAAATAGTCCGGCTAGGTAGGTCCAATTTCGAGAAAGAGGTCAATCGACGAATCCAACTCGGTTGGGCAGCGTTCGGGAAGCTACGCCACATATTTTCGTCCCAATTACCGCAGTGTCTCAAGACGAAGGTCTTTGACCAATGTGTGTTGCCAGTGATGACTTACGGAGCTGAAACGTGGCCACTCACTATGGGCCTTATAAGAAAGCTCACTGTTACCCAAAGGGCAATGGAAAGAGCTATGCTCGGAGTTTCTTTGCGCGATCGAGTCAGAAATGAGGAGATCCGCAAGCGAACCAAGGTCACCGACATAGCTCTAAGGATTGCCAGACTGAAGTGGCAGTGGGCAGGGCACATAGCTCGAAGAACAGATGGCCGATGGGGCAGTTAAGTTCTCGAGTGGCGACCACGTACCGGTAGACGCAGCGTGGGTAGGCCTCCTACAAGGTGGACCGACGACCTGGTAAGGATCGCAGGTACCAGCTGGATGCGGAAAGCACAGGACCGGTCTTTGTGGAGATCTCTGGGGGAGGCCTATGCCCAGCAGTGGGCGTCTTCTGGCTGATGATGATGTGTAATGTGAGGTACAATGCAACAGCATAAGTACATGACCACTTTAAGGGTCGTATTCCTTTGCACTACCGTGCAGTTGTTTAACGTTTTTTATAGCATTCATGAATTAAATTTTTACTTATTAAATGAAGGGACATCCTTTGCATAAGGGACAGCTAATTCTCCCTTCTTTTAGCAAACTGATTTTGGCTAAATATGTACCAAATGCCGTGAATGTCGCTGTAGCGGCAAAGGAAAATTTTCTAGAACTAGTAAAACACTTACGCTCTTGTACTGTACCTACTTAAGTGACAATACCGTGTTTTACGTCCGCTGGGTGATAGTTAACGGTTGCTTAAATAGTTGTTTACGACACGCCCGAGGGAATTATTGGCCAACTGCACTAGGAGTTTCCTCAGTAATTGCAGATCGATTGACCTTGGTTTCTTAAATGACGTGAAATTGAGGTTAGGGGACCTCGAAATCTTTCACCTTACTGCTAGTTTCGATTTAAGTATTGAAAAATCTAGTGGTAGCCCTCGTGCGCGAGAGCACATCCCAATGCCCAATTAATGTCAAGATGGTTGTTTTATTATTAAATCTATTGTTAGGGGTACCGTAGGTTTTGACGTCACAATCGATTGGTCAATGTAATAAAGCTTAACAAGTAATTAGCCATATCAACAAAGATTACAATTGAGTAACAACCAATGAATGTATCTTATTCATATTTTTTTATAGTATTATACATACATCGTCATAATAATGAATGGTATAAAATTACCTTCAACAATGAAAAAACAATTGAATAATTAAATTACAAATAGCAATCATTGGCATGTCCAATAAAGATATGCGAGTTATAATTCATATTAAAAGATAATTGCAATGTCAATAGAATACATAACAATGTCAATTTAAAAATTATGCAATCTTATCAATTACAAACAAACTTATGTTTGTTGACAAAAATGCAGGAAAGCGGATGCGTTGTAACTATGGTGGAGAAATGATGATGGATGATCTGATGATCACAACACTCTAGACAACAATGTAAACATTGTTGCTTGGCAGGAGCAATAGACAAGGACACTCATCAGGCTTGACCTTCCATTTCAATCCGCTCCTATACCTTAGTATTCTCTCTAGTTCTAGAAATTTCTTCAGATTATAATGCGTAAATCCATAAAATTCGATTATTTGGTGACACGTACCGCACATGGTCTTATGGCGGCTAACGTAATGGCAATTTCACGGCTGATCGCGAGTCGCGTGGAAGCAGCTGCGCGGTTGCGATAAGCCCGTATTGGCTGCGAATGCTGCGATGCAGATGGTTCGCTGTCGTGGTAAATGGTAGAAGGTTATTTTTTATTGTGTGTGTATTATGCATTCGGCTTTTTCTAATACCTATGTGCAGATAATACGATCGCTGCGCGTTCGGTCCCTAGTACCTGCGTACTAGTACCTAGTACCCGAGTACTGCGTAACTCGTTCCCTCTTTGCAATAGCGTTTTGTACCAAATATGATATGAATGAAACACTGATTACAATTTGTTTCGACTTATTTTTCAAAGTGTTTTATTTTCTTGTTTAAAAATTTCCGATCGCTTTTTTCTGGCTACTACGAGACCAACTACCGAAGTCCAAAAACTCTTCCGTACAATTTCGTATAGGTGAAATGGAGTTCACCACAACTACGAGTGGTACGCATCCTTGCAGAGCAGTCGAACCCGGCTTCTGTCACGTTCCGCTTTCGTACTCTTTCTCCTCCACTTCGCTCTATGTTTGGCATCCTCATATCATAAGCCGTTGGCTCTCTTACACTCGCTACCACTACGAGTTCAACCAACATTGAAATAGCGAAACAATTGCCGGTCTTCCTTAAATGTTCCATCCATTCGTAAGCTATACGGGATTAAATTATCAGACAATCAATGCTACAGACGGACAGACAGACACAGAAACCTTTTTTTGCATCGTGGCTTATTAAAATAGTGCAAGTTGCCCGCGTACTTGTTACCTACGTAGTATTTTTTTCTATCCATGTTTTGTCTGGTGTTTATATAAAAACCTGTCATGTCACATGATTGTGTCAGAGATCAACAAGACAGATTTGTCTGAAGTGACTTGGCGATCTTTTGTTCATAATATTTTTCTTCTTTCCTTGGTCTTTTTTTTTGGTAATATTTAATGGCCTGGAAACGAAGTCCTTTAAGCGAAATCTTATTTCTTATTTTGGATTTTCTCTTGGATCAAATCTTATTTTGGATATTCTTTCTTCATTCAAGTTCTATTATACCTAATAATCTATTTACAGTTCCCATTTTTATGTAGATTATTTACACTTCGGCACTTTTATCATCATCATCATCATCATCTCGGCGTTAAATCCCGGTTGCGACCCCGCGCTACACGCGGGTGCCCGCCGTAGCGCCGTCCGCCTTCCCGCTATATCTAGCAGTGATGTAAAAGTTACCGATAAAACGATTTCAGGGTATAATCTCCCTATTTACTCTATTGTAGCACATTAAACTTAAATTATATTGATTTTGAGGTTTGTAACACAAAATTTAACATGGAAATACAGCTGTACATAAACGGTAATTCCCCGAGGCATTTTATATTGACCTCTTATTAAACAAGCAAATCTAAGCTGTAATTCGTAGTCACTAAGGATTGAATATTATTGTCATTGGAATGAAGGGGCTTTCCGCAGTTATCTACTTGGAGTGAAATACAAAATTTCAATAAAAAACTACATTAGATTAAAAATACTTAGTATCAGAAATCAGAAATCAGAAATCATTTATTGTGTAACTGTAGTGTACATTGTAGGTGATATTTTATTTATAACAGAACTATAACAGTTTACCCAAATTTGGGTGTACAATAGTATATTATAATATTACAATTTCCATTACTATTAAACTAATAATGTCATAACAATATTTAGATTATGTCAATTCAATTACAAGTAATAATGTCATCATAATATCCAATTATTGTCACAGATTGAAAAATTCACTTAAACTATAAAATTCTCTGTCAATTAACCATGCCTTTAATTTAGTTTTGAATGCGTTGCCATCAAGCATTTTAATGTCGAGAGGCAAACGATTGAAAATTCTTACAGCGGAGACAAAAACACTTTTAAACATTACTGAGCCATTTGACGGGATGCAATAATCATGGCTGTAATTGCTACGTAAGTTGCTGCGATGTGCTGAATTTTTAACAAAATATTCATTATTATTTTTCAAAAATACACATATTTCTAATATGTAAATATCAGTCAATGTTAGTAGATTATTTTTCTTAAATATATTGCGCAGAGATTCCCTTTTATATATATTAAAAATAAATATAGTAAAAGGGTTCAATTTCAATTGACCTTAAAGAAAGGGGATGTCCCTACGGGAAATATTTTTTCTATTTGCGTCGATATATTAATCCAACAGCTTTTCATTTTCCAATGATTCGTCCGATTCGCAAGTCGTATATCGTATTAAATAAAAATTGTTATCAGTACCTAAGCGATCTCCCGATTTTTTCCCGATTTTTAGTTAGTAGCAACACCGATTACATAAATGTCAGTTTTGCAACACTGATATCTAGTCCACTTTGCTCGGTCTTCGGCATCCTTCATAGTGAGTCCGTTGGCACGCATGTCACTCTTAACGACGCCCAGCCATCGCTTCTTGGGCCGGCCTCTCCTTCCCGTGCCTGGTGGGGGCGGCTTGGCCAGACATCTGTTCCCCACATAATTTGCCGGTCTGCGCAAGACGTGGCCATACCATCGAAGGCGACACTCTTGTAGCTTATCTGCGATGTCACGGACACGAAGGCTACCGCGGATGTGGGTGCTCCGCACGCGATCTTTGCGGGAAACCCCACACATCCACCGCAGCATCTTCATTTCCGTGACTCGCAACTCCTGCTTGTGTCGCTCTAGTAGAGGCCAAATCTCGCTGCCGTATAAGAGAACAGGTCTAGTCCCTTCAGTTTCATCGGCATCTTGGGGTCACAAATGACAGCCGTCACCTCCCGCCATTTGGCCCAAGCCGCGGATATTCGGGCTTTGACGTCGCTGTTGATGTCGCCAGTTGCGCTTAGTACCGACCCCAGGTATCTGGCCTGATCCGTTCGTTTGACCTCCTCTTCACCTATGCGGATGGGTAGGGGGTCTGTACTGTTGCAAGCCATGTACTCTGACTTCGCCACATTTTTCTTACACTTCGGCACTTTGATAGCTCTTATTTATAAATTTAAATGATGGATAGTAAAATTTTGGATTTTTAAGAAAATTTAAGCCCTATGACTAACCATAAAACAGGCATAGAATGTAAAGTAGCACGCATAGTAAAACAAAAGTTCATTCGCCGCGCTATTTCGCAATGGTAATTGAGACGGCCCGTGCTATCATATTGATGCCAATTAGCTTGTGATAAGAGTTCGTGCGCTTCGTTTATGGCCAGCGGAACATTAGACTGACCACAACAACTTTCAATGTTGGTTGACTTTTGTATAGCTTTATTTGTATGATTTTAAAAAGTAAGTACATAATAAAAGCGTGTTTCTCTGTAGGTAGACTTATAGTATTGTGTGAAGTTCAATAGATAAATATTATTATTTAAACCTGAGTTTATGCAGAAACTTTATTTTAATCTGTGCCTGAGTTATTCGCTTATTACATTTGGCTGAATTCCGTCGTCTAAATTTGAAACATAAAGCGCGGGAGCAAATCAAAATGGAATGTAATGCTTATAAAATAAGGTCCATTTTTGTATCACGTCTTTTAAAAAAAGGAGCCTCGCGAAACATAATATTAAGCGATACCTGGACCTTATTTTATAAGTAACACATTCCACTTTGACTTGCTCTCACGTATTTTGCTTCTGAATTTAGTCGACTTAATTTAGACTAAATTTATTTTATAAGCGCAGAAAATATTGGTTAAAAATTTAATTTAAATATTTACTTTGCATTGCATATAATTATCCAATACTGACACTTAAAACCAACGCGTGCCACCAACCGTTTACGAATCCACATCCCAGCGAGCGTTTCGCAATCCACGCTTTGCATTACTCTTCCACAAAACCTCGCGGCCGATATCATTTAATCATGACAGCAATGAAAATGAATCGGTTCCAATTGTAGTGTTATTCCGAAGTTGGAGGCTAGATAAGGGCTTTAAATAGTATCTGGACAGGAACGGGCGATAAGTGGTTTGGAGCGCACACGTATTGGCTATCGCGCCGTGATCTCGCGGTTGCCGGGTCAGATTAGACTAGTCTATCTAACTCGTCTGTCTAGGTACTAGGCGGACGACTCTTAGGCAAGCACTAAGTACAGTTTGTAGGAATAGGGTGTATATTATTATGTTGCCGTAAGTGTTACAACTCTTTAGGACCTAGCTGTTTAGGTTTTCAATAGTAGCATTTTGTATTTTTATATTTGATGTATGTCAATACTTTTGTTTGATACTGCTTGGCATTATACATATACATTAAATACACTGTGCTATTTATTTGTATCTTTTCTGCGAAAATATAAGTGTACGACCGTAAAAACCTTTAGTTTACAATATATTTCAGTTAAATATAAGTTTATAAATTGTCGGAAAACAGTGAACTGTTACATTCTACGTCACCGGGCATATTTGGCTGCGCCGCTTTGAAACAACATCACCTAACGAATTTGAACCTAATGTTTATGTGTTTATTTTAAAAATAACGCAATTAGGTAAACGGGGGAATTCCTTTTTATTGTATAGGGAGGCGGACGGACGGTCCACGTGTAGAATTCGTTGTTACTTAGGTATGCGTCACATTGGCTTTTTATATTTTAAGAGGGGAAATCATCGAAAGATACCACGTCCGGGGGAATGACATGGACATGTGGGATTGCCCGAAAATGGACCCTACCCACTAAAATCCCTCTATGTATACACAGCCGCTTTATATCGGAACACCACAGCCGGTCTAGCCATCTTTGACAGCTCCGCTTGCGTGATGCGTGTATGGTAGAAAATTGACAGGTCGAAGTTCGACTATTTCTACCAACATCTACATTGACTCTGATTGTGTAGGATCATCCGCCAATCCGCCTCCTTTGTACACCGAAAGTACGAGCATTGTCTATGGACCAAGAATTTCTACCACAAACAGCTTATGTCAGATAACGTTAGCTTATGTCAAATCCCATACATTTTTTCTACCACAAACGATTGTAGATTAACGAAACCTCTTGGCTAAGGCCGCAGGACCTCTTAGATAGTTTTCGCTGTGGTGACGCTTGACATTGTCATATACACACTCCAATCAGTACGCTGAATACAAGTTAATCTCGGAAAGAGATGTCATTTGTCTGGGCCAATGACCTGTCAATGAGGCTTAGTGTATCGAGGGACCACCCATATTGATACGATAAGGACTTATGTTTATCATTGGATCTTTAATATGAATTAGTCGCTTTCTCCAGCCTGTCAATGGCTCACCCACCACACTCACAACTCAACCCTATAACCGGTAAACGAAGACACGACTTGTTCCACTGCTCTACAGAGCATCCTCAGGAAACTTCGACCGTTTGAACCAAAGTGAAAGAACGCATGTTACCATCGAGGAGACTCGATTCCAGCTGTGAAATATTACGGGCTTTTGTGCCCCAAACTTATCTGACCTGGTGGGCAAAACTGGAACTAAGTGTCACCAGTTTGAAATGTTATTCTGTTTCCAACAACATCGACGCCGTCACCGGGTCGGATAAGTTGGTGGCACTGTAAGATGATGCGATGTGAGGTTTGTTATAATGAGAGTCTACCTGTGCTAAAGTAGCGGGATTATGTACATACCGATGATAAGCCAACCTTTGGCGTCAATGTCAATGCAATCCCACTATTAACGACTGTAATTTTTTTTATACCATAGAGGTGGCAAAGCGTACGGCATGCACCTGATGGTAAGCAGTTAGTTGCCGTAGGCTATAAACGTTTGCTTCCAATACCAGAGGTATCACCAGTGTGATGCCGAAAAATTGCACAAAAATTTGTGCGACTTGACAAATAAGGCTGATGCACCTTTATTATTTATATAGTTTATTGTACACAATAACGGTAACAGATACAAGGAAAATGTATATATGACACAAAAGACACTACTTATTTCTATGAAGAATTTTCTTCCATAAGACCTTCATCACAGCCCATAACAGTCCACTGCAGGACTTAAGGCCTCTCCCACGAAACGCTGCTGCCCATTTTCCAGCCTACGGAGACTAGATCTTTTGCCTCGGAAACATTAGTCGCCTTGTACGACAACGACAAGTGTAAGGGGTTGGTGCTATTCTACTATACCGGACACCACACAGCCAATAAGGCCTTCAGTTAATCTAATTAATGAAGTGCCTTATTTTCACACATACACAAGTTTATTGTTCGACTCCCCCCCCCCCTATACGTATGTTTAATACGAACAAGCTATCGATTAAAACTAAGTCCGAGAAAAATTACGTAAAACTGCTTACAGCCAATGTCACGGCTCAGTGGCAGCAATTGCTGTTTTGTTTACGTTGGGCAATGAATTCTATCCGGACTGTGCAACTGCGCCTGCGACTTCGTTAAGAAGACACGGACTGAAAAGGGATCGCTTTTCTTCCCAATAGTTTAAGCTCCATGCAATTTCTTTGTTGATATTTGGGACGGTTATAGGTACGAATTTTTTGAAATTTTGCCCAGTTACGGGTTTCACGAAAATGTACCCTACTTGTTTATACATAATACTCTTATTGGTAAGGTTGGTTATAAATTATCACTGAAAATGTGGAGGACGAGGAGACCTATGTGCAACAGTAGAATGTTATGGGTTGCAATGATAATAACTTATTTTTCTTTTATGTATGTCTCTTGGCCGTGTGGCCGGCAGAGTAGAATAGCACCAACCCCTTACACTCGTGGGTGTCGTACAAGGCGACTAATGTTTTCGAGGCACAAGATCTAGAGTATCCGTAGGCTGGAAAATGGGCAGCAGCGTTTTCCATTGTTATGTTTATAACACGGCGATCTCCAACCCGTTGGAGAGGCCTGTGATGTGATGTCTCTTTATAGGAGCCATGGAGCCGCATTATTAATGTGACACGGCGGATGTGGCATGTCTAAATGTGATCTAATGATTTGTTTTTTACCTTTAGTCGTATCACCTAACCCAACCAATTTTGCAAGAATTCAGACTGATTTTAGTGTAGGCACTTTGGCCTAACAAGTTTACTTTCGAAGCAAACGAGACGAGATTAGAACACTATCTCCAAAATTATTTCTAAAAAGAAAGGTATTTGTAAACCCAAATAAGATATATTTTCCACTTACAAGTAATCAATCATACTGGTGATATATATAGACGTCAGTGTCAATTTCAGTATGTCTGTCAAACAAAACGAGGCAATGACAAGTGGCAATGTACGAGTACCTTACGACATTGGTCTAAAAGTTCTTTCAACCGAAGAAAGAGCATTTGGCCGATAATTTGCGGGATTAACCTCCCTTGTCAGATTATGGCGACGTAGTCTTATCATTTTGCAAAAGGATTTATCCAGTTCATTGGCCCTTGATCTTGAATCGATAATAGCTATATTGATAATATTGAAGCTTAAGTCTCCTTCTCACATGATCAAAGACAAGCATTCATGACTTTATTTAAAAATTGAAAATTTGAGCTGACATACTCTTATTATAAGTTTTTGAAATAATTTATTCATTTGACATAACTTAATTATATTATTATTTGATGATACATCAATAGAATTATGTGTTAAAATAGTAGAATTTTACATGTTCCTAATTTTCTTTAGTGATTAACTGAAAACTGTATCTGCATTATGTACCTAAATTTATGCACAATAAAATCTTTTATTTACACCACCTGGGGCTCATTCGGTTTGGCAAATTTCACACACTTCCTCTTTAAGGCATTTCGAACAAGATTTTTGTCCGAATCAGAAAATTAACATCAAGCCTTATCAGACCGCGCGCGCGACCCAGGGTTGTTCGTTCGGCGTATCCATCATGTTCAAGTCGAGACTAATTAAATAGTTGATTATGTAAAAAATGTAGTTGATTAAGTTACAAGGGCGCAAGATAATATTTTTAAGGCAATGTCGCTTTCCCTCGGGATCAGAGTACGCCACGCCGCCAGAGGAAAAAATAATTCTGCGACTCTATTATCATCACTCTCTATGAGAATACTAAGTGAAGTCTTACCTCATGATTTATTAGATTAACATTTACTTAAGATTAATTATATATTAGGTATGTTTCACTCTCTGAAGGAGAAGAACTTATCTATCTAAATATCGATCTATTTTTACAAATTTTCGAATTGCTTACAACCTGTGAACAGAGAACGGATGTAGTTCGCATAATTATTTTCTAAAGTTCTGTAGGATAAAAAGGAAACCCTATTCTAAGCCTTCTCTGTCTGTCACAGCCCTGTTCCTTTGAAACCGGGACAGTCAGGTACTTGAAATGTTCACAGAATATGTGTTCTCAAATTAAAAACCCTTTTTTATAACTTTTATCTCTATTATGCTTAGTTTAGGAGTTCCTGTAGCCACCTTTAGTCTCCATCATGAGATAAGCTCGAGGGTGTCATAACATAGCATTGTCAATTGCAGCTCAATCGGAAACCGGGATGTGGGTCAAATTTAACTCGCAATATTTTATTAAGAACACCGGGCAGTTGAAGTTCAATAAAAACTTGTAACTAAAAATTTAACATTCAAGGTGTCGTACAAGGCGACTAATGTTTTCGAGACAAAAGATCTAAGAGTCTCCGTAGGCTGGAAAATGGGCGGCTGTGTTTTCCATTATTATATTTATAAGACTGCGATCTTCAACTCGCCTGCCAAGCATGGAGCTTATGGCAATGACCTTTCCTTTCGTAGGAAAGGCTCGAAGTTCTGGACCGTTATCGGCTGTGATGATGATACAAGAAACATACTTTATCGGCGATTTTCAGAGGTTTTTCTAATTTCTCTATCGTAATAACGCCAATTCTTACAAGCACGAAACTTTGTATGATCATAGTGAAGTAATAAGAAGTTAATTGGCGAAAGATTAGTTCTAGCTGGCGCAATACCTTGATTTATACAACTGCGACGATAACCATAATCGCCTAACTTGTAATCATTAAATTAGTACCCACATCATTAAAATCTTTAGGCATGTTCAGTAGTTTCTATTGAAACCTGTACGTACCTCTGGTGCCAACAATACTCTGATTGCAATGATTGAAATTGTTACTTTTGCGATTACGTATGATCAATTTAATAGTTGCAGTTTATTGCAATGGAACTTTGTTAGCAACTGAACCCATTGAATCAATTCAATTTCAATCTTTGAAATCAAATAATCGTTGACAACAAGGTTACGTAATCCTACTGATAAAGCTAGAAATATTTTGGTGTGATTATTTTCAATCCTGTCCGTTATCATTTTATCATCGCAACTGTTTAAAAAATAGGTTCGAAGGACCATTAAATTTTAAGCACGTTCATTGATAAGCCGTGTAAGCAATTACTTACAAGTGTAATCTCGAGATTACAATACTTGTTGATTTGATACCATTGACAGTCTATAGATGGTATCTACCACTATCATGCGGGAATCACGGTCGATATTGCGACAATAAAACGATCTGACTTACCGTTTTATTGTATTGCTCTTTCGACAGTATTTTTTTTATGACAAACGATAAGCAAACAGGCAAGCGGGCCACCTGATGGGAAGTAGTCACCACTGCCTATAGATATTAGCAACACCAAGAGTATGTGAAGTCCATCAAGCTGTGATAATTTTACGTTACGTGATTTTAAGATTACTGAAAAGATTTTCAATGGAAAGTTTCCGTTTTGATTTATTTCAGTTGTCTCAGTTCTCAATCCTCATTATTTAGAAAAATACAAATAAACTCATCTTCGCGTTAATGTCCCGGTTGTGCTCTCGAGCACGAGAGCCCGGGGTCCGCCTTGTTTATGATCCAGTATCTGACAGATCGGGTAATTCCAGTGGAGCGACTGCCATTTGACCTCCGTGTCCCTTTTACCAGGGGAACCTGACCAGATTGGATCATGGTTACACATTCAGTCGCCTGAATGTGCAGGTTTCATCACGATGTTTTCCCTCACCGTAAGAGCATCGAAACCAGTCGGCACCGACGCTCTAATTAAACATTTAATTAATATGTGCTAAAGAATAAGCTTTAGACAACCAAGATAAGATTTATCCTTTACCTGACCATAGAGTAAATAAATGAGCTGGCATACCTTATCGTCATCAATTCATCCGCCTACCTACTTACTTCTCGTTGTCTACTTAACTCAGTCTTCGACAACATACGTTATCTAATTATCAATGTTAAACCTGACGACCTGAGTGTATCCGTCGGTTAACATCCGGTCTGCCACGCAGAGGTACCGGGTTCGATTCCCAGCCGGGCGGAGATTGAAATATAATATATAATAATAATAATAATATATTTATTTCAGGCTATTAGAACCCATATAAATTATTACAAGCAATAGCTTATTATAAAAATACAAAAATAAAATAAAAAATTTTAGTCAATAGACATGTCAACTTAAAAAAAAAAATAGTTTAAAAATAATTGAAGCTTACAAGAAAAGCTCACAGGTCCCAATTCAGTCACAAACATTATTTCTTGTTTAAATCATGGTGTACGGAAAGCCAATGTCGAAAAATAGAGCAATTCATACTCTCGGACATCGCGATCAAAATACCGTTTTTGGACGAACGAATACGGCTCCAGAAGCCAGCCACACATGAGCGTATAATCGCAAAATAGTCGGGAACCCTGGCCTCGGCAAACATACTCGACGCGAATCTGGGTAGTTTCATTAGAATGCGGAATGCGTTATTATACTGCACTCTAATCGTCCGCAGATTGCGTTTGCTGAAGTTCGCCGGAAGCTGACATGTATAGAGACAATGTGCCCTAAACAACGTCACCTTAACTGACTGACTGCACCTCGCAACCTCGAAATGATGAATTTTAATTTCTGTTATGGGTGTTGTATTATTAGTATGTATTTATAAATATGTTAGTAGTTATTCAGTTTTCTGGCACCCATAACACACTTTGCTTACTTTGGGGCTAGATAGTTACCACCTACCATCAGGTCGGCTCTGCTCGTTTGTCACTGAGTAGCATTAAAAAAAAAAGATAGCGCTGTGTGAATGGTCCAAGCATATTTATTATCTATTAACATCAACACAAACGATTCACAATAATTAGTATTAATTTACAGTAACTAGTTTCCGCCACCACGTTACGATACAGTGATTATCGACATGGCGCGTGCTACAATTTTATGGTTTTGACCTTAACGATAACATACTGCAGTATTTACTTATGATAACATTAAACATTCTCACGTTCACCTTTACCGAGTTGTAAATATTTGCACATGGAATTAAATTCAAAGTAATCCTATAAGGTATTTATGAATATTACTAGGAAATATTTACTTTCCTAATTTAAGTATACAGAATTTCGTAGTATATAAATAAACAAGCGGATTCGGGGCTACTTCGTTGGCGTACACCGACTCTACCCCTACCTACCCATTTTTCTTGCTTACAAATTTAAGCGTACATAGATACACATATACATAGAGATAGATAGCGTGACGCGACTTTGTTTTATACTATGTATAGATAGAAAATGTTTTTTATAGTAAGATATGGCAAAGCAAACAAGTGCATCCCATCTCTTGATCAATTACCGCAGCCTATGAAACTTCATGCTTCGAGAATAACTCCAAGATTTTAGATTTAGATTACCAGTTCATTCCACAACCATACTTAGCCTACCTGGTCCTCTTGGTTATATCTTTGAGTTTATGGATGTACTGTTGTTTATTTTGATAAAGTATAGGAGATAGACAGACCAGGCTCATGTTGAAGTAACTGGCAGGCAACAGTTTTGAGGATAATTATTTATATAATACTGGCGAGATTGAGTACTCTGTTTGCTAGACCTCATCGGCTAAACTACTGTTCTGATGATATTCTGAATCATCATCATGATCTTGGCGTTATGTCCCGGTTGCTCCCTCGCGCGGCACGCGAGTTCGAATGGAGGTGGCTTAAGTTCTGGTGCTACTTTTGGTGGAATCAAGGTCACTTATCAAAGCTAGTCTAAAATAATATTCAAATGTGCAAAAACAACCGTCGGAGTACCCATAAATAGTTGAACAAGTCTTTGTTTAGGTGCAATTTTTTTCCGGTCACAAGGCCAATGACATGATGCGCGCGCGCGGCGCCCAACCTGTCACAAACACACTTTATTTGTTGAGCAATGAACTCGTGTCTTTATCGTGTCATATCAACTTAAGATATTCGTCAATAAGATATCTAGATTGGTTTGTTTGTGTTCAAGATTTTTTCGTTTCAATATTGATTAAAATCGCGAAAATCAGGATTGCATCAGTTCAGCCTTTCAGTAGAGATGTGAAAAGTCTTTACACTCAACACCGACATTGTGAAAGAGCGAATCCAGGAAGTAAATTAAAAAAACTATTAAATTGCGCCATCGGGAAACGCGATCCTGGCGAGCGCTTCATCCTTATGTCGTGGATCTTCCAGCTATCCGCAAGTGCGCCTAAGGAACGGAACACGTTGCCTGCGTTCCCTGATCACTACATACTGGACGCCGTCAAGGCTAGAGTGAATAGGCTGTTCCTAGACAGGCTTGCTTCATCTTCGGCCGCGTCGTCACTTAACACCAGGTGAGACAGCGGTCCAATGCCTGACCAGTCTAATTAAAAAAAACACTACCAAACGGAATATTATTGCACGTATAATCCTAATAATGTATACCTACAAGTGCCTATAATCTGCCAGAAAAATATGAAATAATCCTCTTTAAGTCACAGTCGTGTAATAAACCTGCTTACCGGCTAGGCAATCTACTGTTAGAGAGCTGTTCATGAGTGGTTGAAAGATAAAATGTATTTTAACAATAACTGCGCATTTTATTTCGGCTACACAGAAAACGCGCTATCTTAATTCTGCTTAATACCAGTTCGGCTTCGTTGATCGTCGTCTCTGAGTAAATACGGCCGTAATAGTAATAGTAATTTATGGTCGATACCTGTAATTCCAAGCATTCACTAGGTTTGGCCGTGTGGTGTCCGGCAGAGTAGAATAGCACCAACCCCTTACACTGGGTGTCGTACAAGGCGACTAATGTTTTCGAGACAAGAGATCTAGAGTCTCTATAGACTTGAAAATGGGCAGCATTGTTTCAATTGTTCCATTTATAGTACTGCGATCTCCAACCCGCCTGCCAAGCGTGGAGATTATGGCAATGACCTCCCCTTTCGTGGTCCTCTGCAGTGGACTGTTATGGGCAGTGATGACTAGGGTTGGGCCATCTATCTCGCATTAAATCAGCCATATTTCCTATCTAACACTATCTAGGGCTAGAAAGAGCGAGAACTGGCTTAGGGTTACTGTCACTGGCGAGCCTTGGTAAACATGAATGATATTGATTTCTAATAACTTACCCGACAGAAAGAGTCGGATAACCCCGACCAAGTTTACTTAAACTGAAATATTTTCTTAACTACTGAACCGATTTTAATGAAACAATGCTAATAACCATCTCGATTAAACTGATTTTGGGAAACTGGCTTGGAGAAAACCGCATCCAAATCTGTCCATCCGTGTTTTCTGTATTTACAAACAAACCAGTTGAATCGAGATATTGGCTTTGTTTTATTAAAATGGGTTTAACTACCGATAATCAATATTTGAGTATATTGTATCAGTACTTACGTTATATTATTTAGTTAGTTGACACTTTGTGTTGTGCATTTATGTTGGACCTCCATTATATTATAGATTAAAACACTTTTATACTTATTTAAACATATTTATACCTAAACTTTTAATTAATTGCGACCAGTTTCGGAAATCATCTTCTGGCAAGTGCAGTGTATAAAATGTGTTTCAATGTAAAATTTATTATTTAGGCTTTGTCGAGGGTTCTCCAACATAATACATTGGGTAGGTTATCTGCGGTGTATCATCCCCTTGCGATGTCAACTCGCCTATCAATGCCTTGTGTGCAAGTCCAACAATGGACTGATACTGGCTTTTGTATGATGATGATGATGTCTCACAAGTTCTCTCTTCTGTTCGCAGCAAGCGCAGCGACGCTTCGGATTCTGCTCAGTTTCGCTGTGGGCGGACTGCTCGGTGACGTGTTCCTGCATCTGCTGCCAGAGGCCTGGCACCACGATCTCGCCGCTACAAAAGGTGAGTCGATAGAGCCATGATGGTCCCATTAATTGGGTTGACGACCTGAGTGGTTCAATGGTCAGCCGGTCTGCCACACAAGAGGTCCCGGGTTGGGTTCCCGGTCGGGCACAAATTGAAATGATGAATTTTAATTTCTGTTACGGGTCTGGGTCTTCTATGTATAATAAGTATGTATTTAAGTAAGTAGTATATCAGTTATCTAGCACAAGCTTAGCTTAATTTGGGGCTAGATGGCGCTGTGTGAATTTGTCTACGAATATTTATTTATTGGCCATGTGGTCCGATTGCTTTGTCCTGCTGATCGGACGCAGAAACCGCGGCGGCGTAGTCGTTTTCCATCGCGGAATAATAATGATTTTTTACGAAATTGCTTCGTGCAATTTTCTTCCTCTATGTAAGCTTCTACAGCAACTTGTACAGTACGATTGGCATAGATGCACTGCCCGCGTTTACTGGAGTAGGTACTTCCCGTTAATAACGTCGCGAAATGTTAAAAGTCCCACTTTCTGTAAACATTGCAATCAGATTACTAACGGTGAGGGCACTTGATCACACGAGAGTGAGATAAAAAGTTTCTGACCAATGTTTATACTTACTTTTGTAGAGTGACTCCTTGGAAGTGCATGAACTTCCTCTCAATGCGATGGTCCCATCCGATTATCAAAATCAAATATGACCTATAGTATAACTCGGAAAATGCTTATTGTTGTTCCTTATCCTCCTCGTTTGACGAAAATCCGAGCATAACTTTTAACAGGGAAACAAAAATAAATCATTTTCCACTAGATCTGTAACCTTTCGCACCCTTCTGTGGAACTAGAGAGCTAAGAGCACTCGAAGTAAATCTTTCAGATTAGATAATATTATACACTATTTCTATAAATACAAATGAAGCGGGAAATAAAGAACAATAGCCAATCCTATACGTATTTTATATGTGTCAAAAACTATTAAAAACTCATTACTTACCCCGATCAACAACCTATAAATAAATATCGATCGTAGCCACAATATGCTATTATTTTCATTTTTTTTCCTTAGTCATCGTAATGTTACCGTCTCCATACATTGTTTACCCACGCTTGAAACACAAAACCTACGCACGCACTCCGATTATGAATTTATGATTCACTTGCACGTCTCTTCTGCGACAGGCGACGACGGCATGGCAATCGATAATGGGCTTTACGGTCATTGCAACAGAGTCGTGCTTACCTTACTAATATATTACAGCATTTGGAACACGCAACCTCGACGGCTTATATTAGATCGCAAAGTTATCATTTGCGGTTGCGTCGAGGCGTAGTTCCTTCATTTTGTTTAAGCGTTTTTATTTCATCAACTACAGTTTATGTTTGTCAATGTTAGTTTGCTAGATAACTGGGAAAACAGATGGTGCCATTAGGTGATCAAGTGTGTAAATGTACATTAGAATTAGATGTCAAATTGTTTGTTTGTATTTATTAGATAGCGTATTAACGTGTACATAAGTAATGATTATTACGATCGTAATTTAATTACAATATAATTTGGCTTCTGTCGTGGTAAGGGGAAATCAATTTATTACGGTCTAGTTTAACGTTGCGTAAAATGTGTTAGAACAAGCGTGCGTAATTAGAATAAAACATAATGTAAATTAACTCATTCAGCTCGCTGAGGTCGTTAACGTGACAATGAACTTGCAGGTTGTTTGGAATTTTCCTCAAATTCCTCATCATCCGAGGCGGTGTGGTGTCCGGCAGAGTAGAATATCACCAACACCTTACACTCGTGTGTGTCGTAAAACGCGACTAATGTTTTCGAGGCACAAGATCTAGAGTCTCCGTAGGCTAGAAAATGGGTAGTAGCGTTTTCCATTGTTATGACACTGCGATCTCTAACCCGCCTGCCAAGCGTGGAGATTATGGCAATAACCTCCCGTTTCGAGGAGAGGTCCTAATTCCTGCAGTGGACTGTCATGGTGATAATGATGATGGTGATTCCTCATCATCATATACAACTCTTACTAACAGGCCTCTACATGACCCGTAGGTTTGGTAATATTTGGTAGGAAATTGTCCCAGTTTTATGCGGACCTCGGGCTCTGGCGCCCGAGAGCACTACCTGATGATGATGATGATGGTCCTAAACCAAAACCCGTCCCTCATTTTCTAACTAATGGTTTCATTCCCGATTGCCCCCAATTGTATGTTACTTAATAAAACAGAATTCTGTGACTTTCCGAATTTGTTATGTGATAGTAGTCATTTGGGCTCGCGGTCTGAATGGGATTTAGGCTCTAGACCCTAACTTAGAGTTTCAAAGTAGTTAACTGAGCCCGCGGGCTAAGTTAACCATAAAAAACGTAGACATTATCGATAGTGGTAATTTCAGCCCGCAGGCCGAGTAGGATGTGGGCTGAGTTGACCCCTGAAAGCATTCCCTTTCTAGTAAGCGATTAAATTAAACACGGCATGTGTTTCATGTGTTATATTCGTAATGTTGTTGTAATTGCAGATAGGAAGTGGATCTATTGTTTAATAACTTCATTGCAGTAGCATAATATACCAAAACATTGTAGTTTGTACTGCAAGAAGGATTATCTACTTCCTTGTTGACATTTCCAAGCGCGCTTTCGTATCGAAGAAAAATAAAACACAAATATGTATTTGATACTAGTGAGCCCGGTGCGACTTCGTTCGCGTGGCGTCCTACCCCTACCCTACACTACACTACCCTACACCTACTTTACCCTTACCTCCCCTTTGTTTCTTACTATAAACCTTCCTTTTGAATCACTCTATCCATTGATGAGAACCGCATTAAAATCCGTTGCGTAGTTTAAAAGATCTAAGCGTACGGCGGGAAACGACTTTGTTTTATACTATGTATAAATGTACAAAGTGATAAGCGGCTTTGGTAAGTGATCGTAAGATTACTCTAATCAAACTAACTAACAATCTGTAAAGACTAAGCAATTTCTATTTTTATTTATTTATTTAACCATTTATTGTGCACAAAGAAAGTTACAATAATATGAACATAAAGATAACAATCACAAAAGGTACAGCTTATTTCTAAAAAGAAATGTTTTACAGCAGACCTACCGAAGGGAGAATAGAGAGGCAGATAGGACGTGCAACCAAATACATAATATAATTGAATTACTTGCATAAGTATCTATATATATAGTAAACAAATACTGAATAAATGCCTATAAATATATAATATTATGGATTGCAAGAGGAAAGATAATGCTCTTTCAATCTTTTTAAAAAAATACTGAGTGAGGTACTGTTACGAACAGTATGCGGCAGCGAGTTCCATAGCCTAGCCGCATGAACAGTAAATGAGTTGGAACAGCATAAGGAATGATGAGGGGGAATGGAGAGGAGTGACCTGACGCTAGAACGACAGGGCAGGTTTTGAGAACGGGGAAACTAAACCGGTCACGGATATAGGAAGGAGCACGAGGATTATAAAGGATATTGTAAAGAAGCCAAAGGATATGGATATATCTGCGAAGGCGTTTCGGAAGCCACTTGAGCTGAGACCGAAATTAGGAGATGTGGTCATACTTGCGTAAGCCAAAGATAAAGCGAATGCCAAGATTTTTAGCTGGTGAATTGTTGATTCGAGATATCTCCTGCACTTTTACTTGAGATCATCATCAGAATTGGCCATTAAAGGTCCGCAAAATTATACCCAGGGCCTCCGATGTGTATCTAACTAGGTAGTCTGCTCATAATCATCTTCAACCGTCCGACTACTCCTGGACCACCTGGCTCGGTCTTCGGCATCCTTAGTGGTGAGCTTATGGGCGCGCACATAATTCTTAACGACGTCAAGCCATCGCTTCTTGGGCCGGCCTCTCCTTCCCGTGCCCGGCAGGGGCGGCATCGCCAGACATTTTTTACCCACGTAGTTTACCGGTCTGCGTAAGACGTGTCCATACCATCGTAGGCGGCGTTCTTGCAGCTTATCTGCGATGTCACGGTCGCCAAGGCTACCCCGAATGTGGGCGTTTCGAACGCGACCCTTCCGTGAAATTTCCACACATCCACCGCAGCATCTTCATTTCCGTAACTCGCGAACTTGGTACTCAGTCTACTGTAAGACATTAATCGTCTTGCATACCAAACGGCCCATCCCTTGAAATCTTGAGTAACGCAAAAAATAAATAATTAGCTACTTGTCCGTTACAAGTCACAGGAAGTAGGAAAAGGAAAAGCTCTTGCTTTATTTAGCCAGTGGCACGACAATAAGTTTATCGTTTATTGTGTTGTGTCTTCCTTATAAAATAGATAGACAAAAACAACAATGTAATCTGATTTACTATGTGATTCATGCCGTGGATTCTGTACAAAAAATCTCAACAGATGTTATCGCGCCGTACAGTATACACATATACGCGTCGTATAATTATTATCTAGCTACCTACATAGCGCCGCCGTCTGCTAACTGTAATGTCCAAAGACTTCTTACGTATAAATCATTTGTCATGAGCCATTATCTTTGTTTAAATAACCTAACCGACAGAAAATGTCGGATAACCTCCGCCCAAGTTTACATATACTCAAATATTTTCTAAGCTTCTGGACCGATTTTAATGAAACAAAGCTAAGGACCACCTCAATTAAACTAGCTTTCAATTAGAGAAAACCGCATTCAAATCGGTCCATCTGTTCGGGAGCTACGAAGCCACAGACAGATACACAAAGCCACAGATACCAAACTCAAACTTATAAATCTCTCTAATTTCGTCGGGGATTAAAAACATACAGTTACGGGTTCCAATCAGCTGCTAAAACTGTTCAACCAATATCAGGGTTCCCAGCGGAACCTTGGTCACAATAGTTTTTGTATACTGTGAGTTTTTGGCGGCGGAGGACAAATGAAAAAATAACTTTGGCGGCTAGTAGGGTAGAGTTCTTGAATATCTTCACCGGTAAACATAATATGGCATAGGTGCTGAAAAGTGTATAAATCAGAAAAAACTCTTCTTAGATACACGTGTGGCAAGCGAAGTAACAATAATTCACGAAACCGGTTCTCTTGATCGGAAAATAACGAACCTCTTGCTATATTTAGTACTCATGAATCTATAAATAGCTAATAGCGAATCGTGGGGACCCGTTTCGATTATCTGCACCAGTAACTTTTATTACACTACACCTACGAGTTTAAAGGTATTCTATTTGTGGATGAAAGAGAAAGACTCGACTGTTCTGTGGTTTGCCACTGGTGGTAAATTCTTTTAAAAGGTTACTTCCTAAACCTAATGCTCCTAATGCTTGCATTATATTGCAGCCAGTGAAATAGCAGGCATGAGGCATTTCATCATATACCTCACAGTGACAACGCACCTGCGTTTTTGCAATTTTGTTACCTGCAACCTAAATGTATGAATTGTAGATGTTATGGGCGACAGTTAGCAGTTACCATCAGGTGGGATGTCTGCTCGTTTGTCACTGAATAGAATAAAAAAAAACTTACATGATTACCTGATAGATAATTATCATCGTCTATCAGCCGCAGGACGTCCACTGCTGAACATAAGCCTCCCCACACTTCTTCCACACTGATCGACTCTTTGCCTCTTGCATCCAACGGCTTACGGCCTTCACGATATCGTCCGACCTCAGATACTAGGTCTATATTTTATTTTATTTACTTAAGGAAAATAATACTGGCAGGACAGAGCAAATTATAGGTTTCCACCGATAGAAATTCGATACACTAATATATATTAATGTTATAAAGATAATAAATTTAATCGTTTGTCGGTATGTTTGTGGGTTTGTAATGGATAAACTCAAAAACTACTTAACCGATTTATAAAAAATCTTTCACATATAGAAAGCTACATTATCGGCGGGTAGAGCTCGTCTAGTCTAAAATGACGCGCCCCACTACTTAGTTAGTTGATTTCGATGTGTGAGTGCAAATATTGATAACGACACTTCATCTGTGTGGGAGCCAATGAACGACACGTGCTCCTACGTTTGAATCTCACCGGCAACTGAATGACCAATTACAACGGCATTTGTATATGTATTGCGTCCATATTTTAAACTTGCTTGTGTGCGTTAATGCGATAGTGGGGCGCGTCATTTTAGATTAGACGAGCTCTAACAGGCTATATTCTATCTTCAAAAAATTTGAGATTCCTAGGAAAAGTGTAATAATATAACCCGAGGTGTCAAAATGTTGCATTTTCGCGCATAATTTCAGAACGACTATTTAAGTAATTCTTTTTATGTTGGATTTGTAATTTTCAAAACAAAGTTTGTATGCAAGGAAAAAGGGTAGTTGGGAGTATGGTAGGTGGTTAGGTGTAGGGTAGGGAAGGGTATAGGACACCACGCGAACGAAATACCGCCTGGCCCACTAGTATTATTTAAACAGAATCAATATAATATTGTGATAAATGAGGCACATTGTCATGACACCTGTCGCATCATGTCCTCTGACACATTCGAACTATTTCTATTACCTATTCTACTTATGCAACGCTTTCAAGATCATCATACTTTGTTGTTTTCAATTATAGTAAATTATATCCGTATTATGATTATTGATTGTATAAACTTGGTTACGTGAGCAGGTTAATAAATTTTTATTGATTATTTGTAGGTATTTGTTGATTGTGTAAGGTGCACTGCATGTAATGATTACCGATATCGTTTGTGGTGATGAATGTTCTAAGTTTTCTAGTAGTAATAACAGAATAAATACATTGATAAATCATCGTGGACAAATTCACACAGCGCAAGCAAACTAAGCAATGCTTGTACTGTGGGTGCTAGATAACTGACATACTACTTATATACTTTTAAATACATAATTTCAATTTCTACCCGGCCGGGAATCGAACCCGGGACTTCCTGCGTTGGAGACCACTGAACCACTCAAACCGTTGGAAGTTACTGAAGTCGCAGAGAGACTCGCAAATAACGGTTTGAATGGTAGGACTAATCTCTGAGTGTTATTTCCGTTGCAATTATTCCCGAGTATTCAATTTCCAAAGGGTACCTGGAATAACAATATATTCCCACGTCAGGAATCCCACGGGATAGATTATTGTTCGCAGAGTTCCGACAAAAAGTGATGAAGTGAAGGCTTATACTTCTTTTCGTTTTTCCACATCTATACAAATATAAAACAAAGTCAATTCCCTCCCTACTGACCTTATTAGTGTGTACACTTAGATCTTTTAAACAGCGCAACGGATTTTAATGCGGTTTTCGACAATAGATAGGAGTCAAACGTGCAAGCGGGTCACCGGATAGAAACTGGTCACCGCCGTCTATAGACGCAAGACCCGGGAAACCGCGAATACGTTACAAGCTTTTTTAAAAGGTGTAGGTTCGTTTCTTCAATGTTTCAATGCTGTAACCGTCTGGAATAAGATCTAGAATCTTTAATAACTACTTTAATGTATTTCCTACATCAATGGTCTGGAAATACTACTGCATGAAGCTGCGCTAGTACACGCTGCCAACCCTTGACGTAAAACTCTAGCATATACATATAAGTCTTTGCATAAAACTAAAGGATATCCATTTCAAATTTCAGAAGGCGAACACGTCTCATTAAAATGCGGTCTCTGGTGCCTCTTCGGTATGCTGGTCTTCATTGTGGTGGAGAAACTCTTTGCGGCGGCAGAGGGGGGAGAAGAAGACCAGCCAAAGACCAACGGCCCCATCCAGCAAATAGAGATAGAGGAGATCGAGAAGCTTCTGGAAGTGGAAAGGAAGCAGAGAGGGAAGACGAATGGAGGAGGCATCTGCGGAGGGAACGGCAAAGTGACGGCTAAAGACCTGTACGATACGTGTGTCTTCAATAATAATACTAAAGGTGAGTGATTGTGATGATATGGTTTTATATTTCGTCCTAAACAATGTTTTTAATTAGGTACAATGTTAGCTTATCCAACGACATGGTTATATGTAGGTACTAAGTAGGGTTGCCAACTTTTTTTAGACAATATATAGTGTTTTCGGGTTTAGAAGCCATAAAAATATAGAAGGTAGGGAATTAATAAAAAAAAATAAAGTAGGTTTTTTAAATAAAATGTACGTCTCTATATTATATCTTAAATGTATATTTTCTGCTATTTTAAGCTTCATAGCTGTTTTGTTTTATTTGACTTGAGTTTGAGGTCACGTCATACAAATGTCAAGACTCAAGATCGTTCTGAAATATTCGATTTGCATCAGGAAAAATTTTCTTTTAAGGATCTTTTAGACGCGTTCCGTTTTGTGGTAAGTGGTAATGTTGTGCTAATTAAATATAGTAGTTTCGCCTACTATATTTTAATTTTTAATTTATAGTAGGTAGACTCCTAATATAGTAGGATACTATATTATATAGTAGGGTTGGCAACCCTAGTACTAAGTAGCATTGCCAGATTTTTTATCGGGGAAAGCGGGATTTAGAAACGGTTGAGTAAAAAAGCGGGACGCAAGAAAATCCCTGATCGTAGAGGCGCCGCTATTAATATAACATTAATAACATAGTTGTTTATACCTACGCAGAGAGAAAAACAATTAAATTCATACCGGCTGTCGACTCCAAACATATGTATCTGTTTTGTTTATAAATAAGCTTGGGAGTCAGTGGGTAACTCGCGGTTATCACAACTTGTTGTCTATTTTGCAAGTTCTTATCAACTCTACGTGCTTTGCGGTTGTGGTTTCAAATTGTATGTAATGTGTGTTGCGGCACGCAACTCTGAATAATTGTGTCCGGATTGTTGACATAACAATGTTAAAAAGGTATGGTTTGGAATGAACTACTGTTTTTGTTTATGATAAACGCGCATCCTTAGTCGCCGGCTGTAAAATGTATGCTATATTCGAGGCAATCGGTATGTATACTCGAAAATAAATATAAATCAAAGTCGCTTCCCGCCGTCTGTCGCTATGTATATATCTACGTATGTATCAATGTACGCTTAGATCTTTTAAACCACGCAACGGATGCGGTTTTTAACAATAGATAGAATTATTCAAGCGGGCAAATATTCTTGGGGCAAAGTAGGTCGCGCCCGGTCCACTAATATAGGTAGAATAGGTTCCCCTACCATAAAAACGCGCTTACATTGCGAAAGAATTTTGGTCAAATTTTACATATGTTACATACATTTAACTAACTTTTCTTTTATCTTTTTATTAAATTTTAACCCGAATTATTGAGACGATGACAGTACAATACTGATTTTCATCATGTGGGCTTTCTGTTCATGTAACTGTTCGTTTTTGCAAAAGAAACTGCGGGTCATTAATATTATGCAAATTCTCATGAGCTATGTTATCTCTTGGTTTCCTGACAGTTTTAATTTAATATATATCTCCCTTGGCAGTCTGACGTCACAACACACTCGTGCTCCGTCAGCCAGCTGCCATACTCCTTCGCTCTCTCTTCTTCTCTCCTATCTCTCCTCCATTCTCCTCACGCGGTGCCATGCGTACACACTCTCTCAACCTTGCGAATTCCGCCTCTGCGGACACAAGGTCCGTAAACTAGACCGGCCCCACTTCCTTCCGCTCTAACCCAGCAAGCATGATGCTGCGATCCTGTTCGTACCTCTCGCATTCACAAGCGAAACGAAGCGTCCTTTCTTTTCTTTCTTTTTTCTTTCAAAGTGTTAATAGTAGTATGTCTCCCAGGCGAGGCGGTATGCTGCAGCGCGGTCACCAACGGCGCGACGAAGTGCGGCTCCGCGTCCGGCCGCTGGATGGGCCGCTGCCTGCTCCGCGAGGCGAGGGACAAGGCCGCCACTACCGCCACTAAGGAGAAGCCGGATCGGAAAGATGTGAGTGGCCTGCTATTTTAATGAATTAAATAATATTTTAAATACTAGTTCCACTTTATTATACAAATTTTATTCAGTTGAAACCGGTTTCGAATTACTCATCTTCAGGCACATGGTGATAATATTTGCCCTAGACATCGCCTAAAATTACAGTTGCATTTTCTTTCCTACAGCAAACTTATCTGAGCCGGTGGCCGAAACTGGTACTAAATGTCGCCATTTTGAAATGTCACTTTGTTGTCAACAGCAGCGAGGCTGTCACCGGTTCAGATAAGTGTGTGGCACTACAGTTTAGCAACATTACAATGCAATTTCATAGATAAATCTTGCCTAGAAGTAGAAGTTTGGTGAAACAGACCAATTCGCTAAAGCCATACCCAAAGATAGAGTATCCTAGTTAGGTAATGCTGAATTCGAGATTAGTGAAAACGGGTGTTAGACAAGACATTGACATTATTTATTTTGACATCACAATACTCATAATACTCATAATACATTACTCATTGAGCAAGTTACTTTTCTAAATTTAAATTTAACATATAAAAACCCCTAAAACTCTTACTAGACACAATAACAACCCCTAAAATTCTCTACCCCAGGTTGCCGGCTACCTGAACCTGATGGCGAATTCGATAGACAACTTCACCCACGGCCTGGCAGTGGGGGGCTCCTTCCTGGTGGGATTCAGGGTGGGTCTGCTGACCACGTTCGCGATATTGGTGCATGAGATACCTCATGAGGTGGGCGATTTCGCCATACTGCTGAAGAGTGGCTTTTCGAGGTGGGAGGCGGCTAAGGCTCAGTTGGTAAGTTGGGGTTCTTTTTTTTATATTAAACGGCAAACAAACAGGCAAACGGGCCACCTGATGGGAAGTGATTACCGCCGACAATGGACATCAGCAACATCAGGTGTTTGAGTATGTAGTTGCTAAGAGTTACCAATGCGTCATCCGCCTCTGAAGTGACCTCTATTATAACTCTAAAACGATCCCATGTCATTATTTCCATGTCTTTATTCTTCATTGTACACAAACATGCCATTATAGACCATAATATTGTATTGTCATTTATTCAACATGTATAAGCAAAAATGTAATAAATTTTACCGAAAAATGACTGGCTGATGTGAACGCCGGCTTGTAACCAATAAGAATGGAGAACGTTGTACCACTACTTTACATATATTTCTAAATAAATTATAGAATCTGTAACCCTTACTTACGATATGTCTGTTCTATCCCACAGGCCACAGCCTCAGCTGGGTTGATAGGCGCCATGACAGCTGTCATCTGCAGTGGCGCTCGCAACTCGATAGAAGCCAAGACTTCCTGGATAGCACCCTTCACAGCGGGGGGATTTCTCCACATAGCCCTAGTGACAGTGTTGCCAGATCTCTTAAAAGAGACCGACAAATGGGAATCGCTGAAACATCTGGCAGCCCTGGCCACCGGGATAGGCGTAATGGCCGCCATGACACACTATTTCGGATAGGTTATGTGGGTTGTTGTGATTGGTAGTTTGAGAAGTTTAGTGGAAATGTTGAGAAGAATGGAGTGCCTCTACCATGGACTTTTTGAGTAGTAAGTCTATGGCCTGTTTACATTGATAGATCATCCGAATGTGAAACAATTCCGGTGTAAACTATCAAATTGTGTCACTATGTTACTGCGGTAGAATGGCGCTGTTGAAGCCGCCATCTTAAGTAGCCGCCATTTTGAATCGGATTCGATTTGCACTTCTTGTATGTTAGTTTACGGGAAAATATAAATTAACTTCATGGTTGGATGCATGAAAATTATGTTTATTACTTGTATATATTTGGTCATATTAACATTATTTTCCTATCAGCTGCAGTTAACCTATAGGTAAAATAAAATAAATACACTATTATTTTAACATGCGAAAATAATTCGAGAAAAGGATATTATGGCGTCGAGTAAAGGGTAAAAGGTGGTATTTCTCGTGAACTGGCACAGATTGTTTAGTTAGAGCGTGGAGTTTCTTTTCCGAGATTCTTCGGTCAGGTCATAATTATTGAATTTAAAATATTGCTATGATTGAGTTTAAAAAAAACTAAATAGTGTGGTTCAGTTTGCTTCAATTAAACCAAAGTTAAATGATTTGTTAAAATCGGGCTGGACCTGTACCAAAATAAAAGATAATGCATCATTCTTTTACTGTACTGATGTACTTTAATTGTAAATATGTATATTAATTAATTATTTAGAGTAATAATTAAATAGTAATATAGTCAACATACACATACAAATCATAATCATAAAGTGTAATATGAAACATTAGTATTATGATCTCATAATTACAGCAGTTGTTAATAATAGAGGTTTTAAAATAGGAATATTCGACGAATTGCCCTTATTTTAATAATTAAATAAAATGTACAAAATGCAATCATCTAATCACATATACGCCATTTCTTTTTTAAATATACTTTTAAGTTATTGAAATTTAAAAAAAATGATATTGTGTTGTGCCACAGTTGATGCTATGTTGGAACCAAAAATATCAGTGTTTTCTGGACACATTTCACTTGTCATAAGTAACACTCATAAAATAGTACAAACCTCCACCGTGATAAATAATTATATTTTGTTGTAGTCATTTAATTTTGTATAAATGCTACGAACTGTCATTCCTCGACTCGAATTTCACATCGATGTAATAGGAATAATAATATATCAAGAAATAATAGGTCTTTCCTATGAAATTGCTGTTATGTAATGACAAAAACATTCAACGCAAAATTTTCAATTTCTTGGAAATGGCAGATCAGAATACAATGAAACTTAGTAGGTATAATCAGACAGCTAACCGTTAAGTGTGAGTTTTTGTTACGCCAATTTCAACCGTATTCGGACCAAATTAAGTTGCATTTCGATCGCTTAGCTGTCAATAGGGACATGGGGAATACCGGATCTTGGCCCCCGAGAGAATTCTCCCCTAAAATCGATAGGCGTAGTCTCTCGTCAATCAAAGGTTGCGATGCGACCCAAACTTCCACAGCTTTCCGATGTTCCTATCAGCCAGTAAGGGTGTCAGAACCAAAAACATCAGAAAGTTAGCTACCTTAAGCAATTTTTTTTTGCTGTGGTCAGAACAGACTGACTGAGTAGCGGCGAGGCGGCGATAAATGAGAACTTTATTTGCTTCTGCATACGATAGAAATTGGTTTAGCTATCTAATAATTGTTCAGATATTATCATTCTTAAATACTGAGTGTATTTGTAAATTATAGATAGTAACGTTAGCTAAGTTCAGACCTTTCGTTTTTGAGTAGGACTTATCCTAGACCGAAATTATACTCCAAATTATACTCTATTGAAAATCAACTTTATCAAAAGTAACTAGTAAACTTTACAAGTACATTACTCATCGGTACCTTTGTAATTAGTGATCATGTTATACGTATTATGTACTCAATTCTGTATAGTTTCTGCATTTCATAACTAGATAGTATGTATATAGAATAATTGATAACAAGTTTCAACTGACTGGTTTAGAAAAAAAAAATATAAATCTATTTTTCTGAGAATCTAAAGTTCCCATTCAGGTAAAAGTTATTCAAAACTTTGAGTATTGGATGAAATCCCTTTCGAGTACCCGCATTTGCTAAATGTGTCCCGTCAGGCGTCAGTCTTTTCTTCAGTGGTTTTCCTATTGCATATTATGTTAGCTTCTTTTTACGCCACCTTTATTATTATCGTTGTCATTTCAAATGTTTCGTCTTTTTCTATTGAAACATACTTTACACACTGTTTTTTTCTTCTTGAAGTTCGTTTCATGTAAATTCCGAATCCTGTCACACGATTACAACTTCCATCATGTCATCGCTCAAGCAAGACTTGTTAACCTAGCTTCCTAAAATAGATTAAATTGTTATATTTTATATAATGTAGGTATGTAGTTGTATAAAAAAATACAAATTTGTGATAAAATAATGGCCATTTATGAGTATTCCCCTGTCGTGAATATACGACGATGTCAATATTATTATAAGAAAAAGTGTTATTAGTCAATAAAAAAATGTTTAATTTGAATTGTATTTTTATTTTGCACTTTAATTCTCAAGATACATTTAGGGTTGATCCTCTTACGGTGAGGGAAAACATCGTGATGAAACCTGCACATTCAAGCGACTGAATGTATAACCATGATCCAATCTGGGTAGGTTCCCCTGGTAGTAGGATCACGGAGGTAAGATACTGCCATCTAACCTCCACTGTCATTATAAATCTGCCAAATCCTGAATGATGGTCAAGGCGGACCCCGGGCCCTCCTGCGCGACAGACAACCAGGAGATTAACGTCAAGATGATTATTTTTTTATTTTACATTTAGGATTGACCCTCGTATGTCAGCACAATTATATCATGCTCTATCCTTTTCTATCGCTTCGGTTCGTCAGTTCCTGGAGTGAGATGATAGCGGGAGTGCTTTTGCACGCGGCAGCACTTACTAAATGCGATGGCCGGAGGGAAGCGATGGAATGCTGCTCTGCTGTCGTATACTTTTGGCGCGATGAAGTGCTGTCGTGGTGCTATCGCATTCTACAGCAAGCGATCATACGCAGAAGCACGCTGCAGCACATAGGGCATAAACACGATTCCGTGCTGACTGATGAGGGTAAACCCTTATCCTAATTTCTGTCGGCCGGACCGGTAACTGGCACCTTCGAATTTTCTTGTAATAATGAGCAGTTTTCCAATAGGTATCTAAAGCATTCCTAACCACTCCCTAGATGGCGCCCCGACAATTTTGGTAATTGATAATCGCTTGAAATAGGTTCTTAGCAAAGAAGATATAAAAACTGGGTACGTTGTATTGGATAATATTATATTAATCAATAGTTTTCAACCATTTTAGAGGTTGTAATAAATTATTACAAATAAAATAAACATCAATTTGACTGCGTTAATTCGTTTCATGGACACTAGGATCAAGAATGGACGCAATACAAATATGAAAGGTTTGTATTAAAATACATTTCGTTGAACCTTTTGGTACAAAATTACCAAAATTGTAGGAGCGCATGACTAAGATCTATTGATGCTCTTTGAAACCAATTCACAATACCTACTGGAAACCTCATTGCTGAGACCACAGTTAACCCCTGTTGAATTTTCATGTATGTGACTACACCTTAATGGTTCATAATGTTTATGTAACTTATGAAGCAATAAATAAATAAATATTTTTTTCCAAAATACGTCATTTCGATAAGGAGGACAAGCATATTATATGCGACAAGGATAGCAATGAACGTGAAAGAGAGCGTTACTGTCTTGTCGACGTTCATTATGATCCTCTTCAGCGGGGATGCGAACAAGAAATGCAATAAAACTCAGAAACATATGCATGATTACTTGCATTTATTCCCACCGTATTAACACGAAATATATGGCTATAATACAATGAGAACGCTAAATATAATACACTTCACTTGAATCCTAATTACAATATAACACAGTCCAATTTCGAGTATCGCATTTTCACAATAAATATTTTATATACGACAATGGAAAGAATACACTTAAAAAACACGTACACGTTAAAAAAGAATATGGTTTCTTAAATACAACTGCGGAAAAGGTGTGCTAGGAAAATAATGTACCGTGCGTGTTGCGTGGCTATCGACAAATTCATCAAATACTGTATTTAATTGTTGAAAATTCCTATTGCTAACTCATAGGTCTCACTGTCTCTTACATTTGCTACAAGAGGGCTAGAAAGACTAGACCGAGTAGAAAACTAAACAACGTACTCGATAAATCGTGGAAGCTTCTTTATTTGACACACATATTTTCCTTTTCATTGCGAAGGGGCTGCTGCAAATTGTGTACCTACTTATCTGTGAAACTAACTTGAGATTACGACAACCAAAAGAAGCTTGTCATTTTTTATTGCGCTAAAGGAGTCGAGATTCGCTCAGTTTGGACCGTTTTGAAATCGAAAAGGTAAACAATTTTAAAATACGTCATCGTAAATATTTATAACCTAATTAGAAGAAAGAAAGTAAAGGAAAAAGTCGTAAGTCGAAATCCTCACGCGTACAATCTTAAAATCTACTTGGTGACCGTAGTGTCTGCAGTTAATATACAGATGGCGCTTACATCACGTAGACTTTCTCCACGCGTTTCATGCAGAACACCTCCTTCGTCTTCGGGCATATGATGGTGCCGTGCTCCTTCATCATCTCTTTGAGGGCCTGGGAAAATTGTATATGGTTTAGTGTAGGAAAAAAATCCTGTTGCAAAAATAAATCCGGCACATGGGCCATTTTCATTCAATCGACACATTTTGGAGAGCTTGGAGCTCTTACTGGGAACTTTCTGGGTGCAATCTGAGTATGCACATCTAGAGCATGGATGGAGGAGTCGATTGAAAATGCCGTTTACGTCACCAGGACTTGCGCTGACCAGCAAATTACATATGGAACAAATGTCTGGCCATGCCACCCCCGCTAGATACGGGAAGGAGAAGCCGGCCCAAGAAGCGATGGCTGGACGTCGTTAAGAGTGACATAGGTGCCAACGGACGCACCACGATTAATGACGAAGGCTGAGAAAAGTGGATTAAGAAGAGCAGGAGGGCGGACACCGGGCCTTCGCGTGCCGCGCGGGAACGCAACCGGGATTTAATACCAAGGTGATGATGATGATGAGGCATACGTCATCTTCGGCCGCATCATCATTTACCACCAGCTGAGATGGCGGTCAAATGCCTGGTTAGTTCTTATAAAAACCTGTCCGTTAGGCAGCACCATGGGCTGGTTGTGCTCATCCAGAGTGCTTCCCGACCGCCGGCACACCAATCGCAAGTGCCTTATTTTTAGGGAGTAGGGGCACACACTGTCTACCTTATAAAGCCCTCGCTTAGGTTATCAGCAACCTAAAGAGAGCGTCCAGGATCCATACCTTCTTATCGTAGACCTGTCCATTGGGCAGCACCATAGGCTGGTTGTGCTCATCCAGAGGGCTCCCCGACAGCCGGCACACCAATCGCAAGTGGGAGCCTTAGGGAGTAGCTAAGCATACACGGTCTACCTGACAAAGCGCGGCCTCCCTTGCTTAAGACATCAACAACCTAATGGCAGCGTACAGGGTAGCATCGAGACACACCTTCTCTCCGTAGAAGTGGGAGCCTTAGGGAGTAGCTAAGCATACACGGTCTACCTGGCGAAGCGCGGCCTCCCTTTCTTCAGCCACCAACAACCTAAGGGGCTCCTAAAGAGAACAAACTCGATAACATGTATGATGAAAGTTTCAAGACATACCTTCTCCCCATACACCTGTCCATTGGGCAGCACCATAGGCTGGTTGTGCTCATCCAATGGGCTCCCCGACAGCCGGCACACGAGTCGGGAGTGGCTGCAATGCGCGTGCGGCAAATTGCGGGCCAAAGCGTTCAGCGGCCACGCGCACACCGGGCACGTGGATACTCTGGAGGATTCTACGTAGCACTGAGTGTTTGGGAGTTAAGGAATTGATAGAGAAATGGAAAGTAGTTACAGCGAATGTGGCTTTAAATTATGAAGGAAAATGAGGCGTTTGACGTGTGTATATGTGTGTCTGTGGCATCGCTCCAGTACGGATGGAACGATTTCGATGCTATGTATGTTTGAAAACCAGTGATCATCGCGATGATTCTTAACTTTGTTCCATTAAACCCCAACGAAAAATGAGGCGTGTTCAAGTTTGGCGTGTATCTGTAGCTCTGCGTTTGTGTATATATGTGGCGTCGTAGCTCCCGTACGCAGCGATACGTAACGGATCATCATCATTATCACAGAACAGTCCACTGCAGGACTCATGGCCTGACGCATTTCATCTAAACCTCACAGTGACAATTCACCTGCGGTTTTGCATTTTTCTAAATGATAGGAAACATGAATGAACCGCAGGTGTTATGGGTGACAGTTACAGCTTACTATCAGCTGCTTATGTGTTACTGAGCAGTATAAAATGTTTTCCATTCAAGAATACACGATCAGAGTTACCGGAACATCAATGATGATCAGGGACTACTAGATGGAGCCACTGTATACAGTCGGTGACTACTGTGACAAGCATTACCCAAGATCAATTTTATTTATTCATACATAAATACACCCAATATTGTATGCCCAAGTTTGTTCAGTCAAAAGTGCCCAAGATTTTGTTACCTGGGCAACAGAGTCAACAACAAAGGCAACCTGTCAGTAATTGGCAACAGAGTGTTTAACAAAGTCTGGTGTCCAACCTTTCCCACCTAACCAAGTAAGGCTACCCAACATTGTCCAAAAGTCAGGGGTGCCCAACATTTCCGACCTAATCAAGTCAGGCCTACCCAACATTATCCAACAGTCAACACCCAAAAATTAGGGGCGCCCAACACAATGAGGAGTTTTTCAGTAGGTATTGACAATTAGTTTCAAAAAGCATCAATAGATGGGGCTCCTACAATTTTGGTAAAATCTTTATAATCTGTATGATGGTAGCAGTGATTTCATGCAGCCAACTAATACTAAACTTAAAAATAAAATGTTTATTAATATAACAGTTATTGTTAAAGGTTGACCGAAGTGTAAAAAGAAATATTTATAGAAGTAGGCACTATATTCCATTATTATTACAACCTCTAAAATGGTTGAAAACTACTAACAAATACAATATTATTCAATACAACATACTAGTGTTAATATTCTGTTTGCTAAGAACCTATTTCAAGCGATTATCAATTACCAAAATTGTCGGGACGCCATCTAGTGAGTGGGTAGGAATGCTTTAGATACCTATTGGAAAACTGCTCATTGCTGGGCAAAAAGAATTTTTTTTTTTAATTTTTTTATCCTATTCATTTCACACCTCACATTATATCCATTTCACACCTAACCAAGTCAGGGGTGCCCAATATTTTTCACCTAACCAAGTCAGGGCTGCCCAACATTTTTCAAAAGTCAGGGGTGCCCAACATTTTTCAAGTCTGGGCTGCCCAACATTTTCAACCTAACCAAGTCAGGGCTGCCCAACATTTTCCAAAAGTCAGGGCTGCCCAACATTTTTCAAAAATCAGGGGTGCCCAACCTAAAAATTTTTTTTTTTCAATTTTTTTTTCGTTTTTTTTTCTCTTATTTCGAAAAGGATATGGCGTATTCAGTGCGTGCAGCCCCAGATGCAGCGCGACGGGCAGCGCGGGCGCGGGCGCGGGGTGCAGCAGCCGCGCGTGCTCGCGCCGGAACTGCGCCACCAGCGCCGCCCAGCGGGACTGCTGCAGCAGCGACGCGTACGGCTCCACGTCTGGAGGGGGGACCAGTTTTTTTATCATACGGTAGGCGGCAACGGGCAAGCGTTGCCCACCTCTATAATGCGTTGCTCTGGCAGCAAAAAGGCAAATGCCTCCACGATTCCCCAAATCCCCAACCCATGGAGCACTGGAGACCTTGCTCACCGGCAGAAACACATTACTATAATAAGACCACGCTAAGTCCGAAACGCTTATTAAAAAAAAAACTCTGGCAACTTATTCCAACTCTTTTATCAGTCATAGAATGTCATTCATAAAAGTCATAACAAACAATTTGATTTCTGTAGGATTGTTTATTTTCGTGAGTTATGAAAAATATTATTAAATAATGGGAAAAACAATTAAAAAGGAAGTGCGGAAGATAATTTTAGCGTGATTAATAATTTACTCTGGCACCAACTGTAATATCGCAAAAAAAATCAGACGTTTCATACATTTTGGCAGAATTTGTTTTTAATTTTATATGAAACAGCTGGGCTTTTTCGCGATTGCAGAGTTGGTGCTATAGTAGAAGTTATTTGTTATCACGAGTACATGCATACGGTACCTCTTGGTATCATGAATTTGAAGACATCATATGACTAGAGCCTGCCGAGTAGCTGCAGTACAGTAACTCACATCCTAACTCCAACGTGTCTAACGAGTTACTCGCCCGTGCAAGTTGGTTATTGTAGCTCGCATGCGAGTTACTTGAATTGTTTTTATTTCACTCGCTTGCTCGCCAGAGCGACAATAGCTCGCCAGGGCCAAAAGTGCAAATTGAATTAGAAAGAACTTAACCGATTCCCGGGTTTTGTAAAAATGGCAACCAGTGGCATAACAGTAACTCACCTGTATCCTTCGGGAAAGCCAGCATGCCCATGCAGTGCTGTATGTCCTGCAGCTGACCCTCCTCATACGTGGAGAAATGCTTCTTGGCATAGCGTACCGCTTCCAGCCGCCTGTCCTCGCGGACCAGCTCTATGAACTCCTGGGGGAGAAGGTGGATCGCGTTATGGAGACTTTAAGCGCTTCGTTGATGTGTGGCGTAACACGACTCGACCGAGTACGTAACGAGTACATCCGTGGCAGTCTTGGTGGGAGGGATATCGCGGACAAGATTGAAGAGGCAAGGCTGTGCGGCAAAACGGGAGTGGTACCTCTATATTGCAAACGTACATAGGCTGCGGTAACTGCTTACCATCAGGCAGTCTTCAAGCAAGTTTATTTGCCACATTAGTGGTATAAAAAAAAGGGAGTGTCAAAATGGAGTCAGATCTTGAGGCCTACAACATTGGCAAACACCGAGGCGCGTTGTTAGACCAATTCTCAGGTCGCCCATGGGCTGCGGTATGTGCTTACTAGCAGGCAAGCCGCAAGCTTATTTAATACCTTAATGGTATAAAAAAAGTTATTATTATTTATATTAAGTTAATTTATTTTCATTTCCGTGGATAATACTTGTCGCTGTCGTGCTCTACTTGTCTTTTACTGGGGGGAAATACTCGCGTATTCGACATTAGAATTCAATATTTTGTCTTGCCACAAATATCTACTAAAAAGTCACTGAATCTCTCATCATCATCATCATATCAGCCAGAAGACTGGGCGTCTTTAATAGAAGATTTTAATAGAGAATAAAAGTTGTACTCTCGAGAACAAGGGGCCCAGGGTCCGCCTTGACCATGATCCAGGATTTGGAAAATCAGGGCATTTGTTACATACATTTTTAATAGCGATATTTAGCTAGAAAAATGTCGAATTCGAGATGTCACAGCGCGCGAACGGGCCCCTGTACGTTTGATCGATCGTGATCTCCAATCGACATCACATCCACCCAGCATATTAACGCTGCGGTATAACCGTATCCACTCGGCCACCAATGCTCCCAACTGCGGTACAGCTATCACCAGTATTACCTGTATCCGTATATTGAACTCCATGGTGGAGTTGAGCTTCCGTAGCTTGGAGCGGTGGTCGGCGCACCACGCCAGCGCTCGCCCGCCGCGGCGCTGCCTCAGCCCAGCTTCCACCAGGGCCGCGGTCGTGTATATGTCTGGGGAGGCATATCGTCATCATTAATAAATTTTGACGACCTGTAGCCGTATTCACAATGGCTCGGAAATCGGATTCGGATACGGAATCGACAAAGGACCACGCAAAAGTTCTTAGGAAAACGTGGTTTCAGTTAATTTTGATGAAATTTTAATATGTTATAGAGAGTAGAGTTTCCGTGGAATCTATCGGGATTCTGAATAACAGTTTCCGAATCGATCGACACGGATTCGCCGCTCACGAATTTCGTGTCGAATCGTTCGGAAACGGTTTCGATTCATTGTGAATATGGCTACTGAGGTTCAATGGTTAACAAGCCGGTCTGCCACGCAAGAGGTCCCGGGTTCGATTCCCGGTTACGGGTCTGGATGTTGTGTGTATAATAAGTATGTATTTAAAAGTATTTAAGTAGTATATCAGTTATCTAGCACCCATAGCACTTGCTTAGTTTGGGGCTAGATGGCGTTGTGTGAATTTGTCCACGAATATTTATTTATTAAATAAATCTTTATTGGAACCAAAACAATGTACATTAACCACTAGTGTACGGTTACAACAGCATTAGTTTTCACTGTGTCGCTGTCATTAACGCCCACCTCCATTTCTCAAAGGCATCATCGTTCCAATTGACACATTAATAATACGCCTTATCATCATCATCATCATAACTATAGACACAATTCGTTCTTTTGACGTGCAGCGGAGGAGTTTAATAGATTAGTCGACATTCCCAACCTTGACCTATTCAATACGAAATCTAATATTGTCAAAAACATGTCAACAACATTGTCAAACAACGCAGCGTTGGTTAGATGCGGTTCCCTAAATTGTTTAAGTTTCTTAACTGTATAGGTTGTAGTCCTTTGTCTAGGGGCTGATTTTTCAATCCTCAGATAAAGTTTATCTGCCCGATAAAGTTATACATCCTTTACAATTATGAAGTAATTACGAGTTATTACGCAACAATTTAAGATATGTTTTATCTGAGGATTGAACAATCGGCCCTAAATTAATTACTACGGTGCTTTTTGTAAAACAATCCCACAATTATTTGTTCTCAATTTGTTAACAATCGGAAACATATTGTAAAGGCAAGTCAAGCATCGGTGTTCAATATGTGAAAACATCTAGATATATCTGGAATTGATAATCTAGTGGTAAAGCACTGTTTGTTTTCCTGCAAAAAGAAAACAGAATAGCTATAGCTAGAAGTTGTCGCGGCAATGGTAACTACGCCACGGCACGAACGCAAGCCGGCCTCGACCATCGCCGCGCACAATATGTTTAAGGCCTAGACTAGGATTTCTCAAGACAGGGTACGCGGAACCCTAGGGACTCCCCATTCGACGGTTCACGACAAGATTTACGTTATGCTGGCTGTATGTTATGTGGAATTTAGAGAACGTCATGGAGCACGCAAAACAAAATTATTTAAAAATAAATACTCTAGAACACTCTGTGGTTAGAAGATTCTAGTGACACTGATTAAAAAATATTACTAATGACTTTATTTATTTGTGACAATTACTTTTTAATATATCGGTTTTGATTGATCGATTGAAAATTAATTGACTTTTATCGATTAAAGTTATACTTTATTGAAATATAAATTGAATGAATTTTTAATCCATTGTGAAAACACCTTTACCCTGCTGTCGTCACTATTTTCTTACGGCGAATGGACTATAGACAGGCCAGTTTCGGCTGGATTGTCATTTACCATCAAGTGATATGGCGGCCCAATGATTAAATAATAAAAATAATCATCATCTTGGCATTAATGTTGTGCACTCGCGCACGAGGGCCCGGGGTCCGCCTTGACCATACGATACAGAATTTGGCAGATCAGATAATTACAGTGGAGCGACTGCTCTGACCTCCGTGACCTGTCCAGATTCTTTGTTATTTATTGTACACAAAAAAAATACAATTTAATAGAAGGTAACTTAAGTACAATGGCGAGCTTAACTCAACAGTTGAGTTTTCTACCAGCAAACCTTGGAGTCAAAGAAGCTGTAAGTCAGCATTTAGGCATAGGAAGTGCACACAAGTAAACTAAAAAAAATAATACTATAACCAAATACTTTAATAATGAATACAATAAATATATACGTACTATAACTGTATATTAGTGAGAGAGATAATGCTCTTTTAAATTCCTAAAAGTAGTCAGTGAAGGACTAGCATGGATGTAAGGAGGTATGGAGTTCCATAAACGCGCAGAGTGTACAGTGAAGGAACCGCCGCAGCGGCTTGAGTTGTGGGACGGGATCTTTAGAAGGGATCTGATGGAACGAGTAGGCTTATCCTTGGGCACCAGATACTCAAAGCGCTCACGGAGGTACTGAGGAGCCAAAGGATTTTTAAGTGTATTATACAATGTGCTGAGAATATGCACAACCCTGCGTCGATTACTATGATTTATCTATACTTTGTGGCACCGTAAAGGTTTTTTTACTTTAAACTTTAACTTAACGTTAGCCATTGGACCTCAATTAGGGTTGTATGAATGGCCATCATGCCCACAACGGTGGATCCGCGCTTGAAAGAGTCGTTCGCAGTCGCTTACGAGTCGGAAACCTTAACTAGTCGGCCACCGGCGCTCCGGTTGCCATGATTACAACCTAGCGGCCAAACGCTTTCCCAGTTGTAATGTAAAATCTAACTATACATACCAACATTAGTGAGATCCCTCAGGTCCCTTGCGTCGGCCAGTTTGGCGGCAGAATCGTAGTATCCGTTACGCAGGAAGTAGTCCACCAGCATACGGTCGAGACGCACCTTGCGCCATTGGCTGAGGCTGGTCTGCAATGTAGATAGGATCCATAGATAAAATATAAATATAATATGCGTGGACAATTCACACAGCGTCATCTAGCCCCAATGTAAGCAAAGTATCGACAAAGTTTGACAGAAATGTCAAACTTTGTCGATACTTTGCTTACTTACTTTGCTTGCTTAACGGTTGGGAATCATTCAGTGAATGTGTGAATTCATTTACTTATGAAATTAGGTACGGCGAGGGAATTAATATCACAGGCTAGACAACAACACCGATAATGACGCCGGCACAGAAATTAAAATTCATCATTTCAATTCCGTTGGTGTTGGAGGTCCTAGATCCACGTTGGGTCCCTAAGCCAGCGCAGTAAGTAAGTTTTTCAATTCCTGCTCGACCGGCATACATACCAACAAATGTAACTAGGTCTGTTACGTTATCACTATCACGCCTAAACGGCTGAGCAGATGGCCTAAACCGATATATAGTATTACGTTTTGTTACTCATTATCACTCATCATTATCACAGCCTATAACAGTCCACTGCAGGACTAAGGGCCTCTCCCACGGAAAGGGAGGTAATTGCCATAATCTATACGCTTGGCAGGCGGATTGGAGATCGCAGTGTTGTAATATAACAATGGAAGACGCTGCTGCCCCTTTTCCAGCTTACGGAGACTTTAGATCTTTTGGCTCGAAAAGATTGGTCTCGCCTTGTTCGACACCCACGAGTGTAAGGGGTTGGTGCTATTCCACTCTGCCGGACACCACGCGGCCAATTATACATACATACCTACAAATGTAACTCGGTCTGTTACGCTATCACTATCACGCCTAAAACGCTGACCAGATGGCCTAAACCGCTATATAGTACAGCTATCTCAGTAGACAACTAAATTTGACATAAATAAATCTTACACCACTGTAATTTGGTAGACGCTATAGCCAGTGACTAACGTAGATGACGTAGTGTAGAATTATTTAATGTCAAATTAAGTTGCCAACTGAGTTAGACAATAGCTCCGCAGATTGGATCAAGGTGCAGGTTTCCTTACGATGTTTCCCTCGCCGTAAGTTAATTTCCGTTAATGTTCAACTAATGTAAGAACACAATAATAAAAAAAAAAATAACATTGCTGGGGATCGAACTCGGTACCTCCCGCTTACGAGCCGGAGCCGTTAGCCACCGACTCTTCAAACCAACACAATAGTATTACAGGAATACAATACAAATATACCACTGTCCATCCATGCATATAGGTACAGCGGCATCAAGTTACTGTAATTCAATAACAATGTTTATAAGATGTAACATGTATGAGTTGTGATCTTATATCAATCGAATACCAATACTAATCATTATAAAGGGAGAGATTTGTTTGTTTTTAATCTATCTACCATTTACATGATTTATCAACATGTATATCAAAATAATAACCTAACCGACAGAAAACCCCCCAGCCAAGTACACATATACTCAAGTAAACTGTTGAACCGATTTTAGTGAAACAAAGCTCAGAACCGTCTCAATTAAACTAGATTTCAAAATTCCATTCGGGAGGTACCGATGCCACAGACAGATATACAGAATTTGCCCTATAACAAGAGCAACAAATTTATACGATGACTCTCCGTATTTATGTATAAACGATAACACCCCACTTCTTTCATCCTGGAGCTAATAGGGAGGCACTCACCCTAACTTGCGGCGACACAGGCTCTGCAAGGTTGGCAGCCTGCTCCTTCAGGTGGTCCAGTCGCCGCTTGCAGACCATCGCGGCTGCTAGCTCCTCGGAGAGCGCCTCCGAAGCCTTGCGCTTCATCGCTGTCAGACGCTCCACCTAAAAACAGGAGACATGATACGTAAGACCCTGGGATGAGTGGGTGGTTCCCCAAGAAAGCCAGTCCAGTCTTAAAGTATAAATCTAACTATACATACCAACAGTCAGTTTTAGGAAAGAGATACCTCGGTACAGCGATTTATTAAGTAGTATATGGTTGTTATACATTAATTATGCCTCGAATTGGACAAATTTGGCAGTATTTTAGCGTTGTCGACGAAAATGCTAAAAAAACAGAATGCAACTATTGCAAAAAAGATTTTTCGTATAAATCAACGTTTTCAAATTTGAGACACACCTAAAACAAAAACACATCTACTGAAATAATACATAACTGAAAAACGATTATCGTTATACGGTGGATATATTATATTAGGTTGTTATTTATAACGTTAAAAATAACATAATATTTAATAATAGCATATCGTTCTGTTATGGTATATAAATATAACGGATCCGCGCACCTTTACCATGTACTGTGCCATGTGTGAGATAGGTATAATAAATGTTTTTTTTTATACCCAACACTGCACTAAGTGGAGGAGAAACAGTAACAAACAGTAAATTATTAATACTACCACAGCAATGTTCAATGTACGAGTATTGTGGATGTGTGCACACATTTCATGGATCTTCAATGGATCACAATCTTTCATGTTTCAAGCAATTCAACAAAAATTAATTCTTTCGTTCAACCTGCCTAAGGTAAAAAAGAAGTGGAAAGTTGTTTGCTAGTGTTTCCGCAACAATATTCTGGACAGAGACAATCAAGGGCAGAGTGAACAGGCCATTCCATCTGTGGCTTCACCTTCATTCACCACCAAATAAGATGGCATTTATCAATGCTAAACACTTCGCACTTTCGGCGAAAAAGGAAAAGAAGAGTCATTCAGAGAACAACTTTCGTCATAAAACTCACACGCTGCAATACACTCTTGTAAAAGAGAGAGGTCAGTGAAATTCTAAAAATATTTTGGCATGCTGACAAAAAAGTCAATCACCGATGGATTTCATTCACCTGTAACTATTTACAAACACCCAAATACATACAAAATATTATAATTATTATTATTTGTTGATGCACTAGCAGCTTGAAGCTGATGCGTGCAATTCACTAGCACTCAAAAAGTTAGCCACTTGTTTAAGCGGTCAAGTCTGTTCTCGAAGGCATTGACAGAGGGTACACTTATCACATGTTCTGGTAACTTGTTCCACGCGCTTACCACACGATTCGGCAGAAATGTCACTGGTAAGTAAGTAAATAGTGCACATCGGCTAGTTCGGTTACGTAGAGCGTCGTCGCTGTCGCACGCGTGAGAGAATACGACGCCGAAACTGGCAGATTGTGTTTATTAAATTTACAGGCAGCCAAAAACGTGGTCTACACCCAAAGATTGAAGCTCTGTTGTCTATACTAACGGTCTTATTCATTAAAATATCTTATAGTAGGTTTAAAATGATGATTAGATAAAATACTCATTACTCTCTTAAAACTTAGTTTAAAATTCCTTATTCATAAACATTCCATAGACCTGTAATAACTAAAGGTCTGATAAAATACAGATGGGCATCACCATGTTGTTGCTGTGATGAATTTATAGGCAATGTTTGTGACTAATATAGTTTTATCAGAGGTTTAAAGAAGAGATCTTTCTTCCATAAGTTATGAAGTCCGTAATAAGTGTTTTAGTGCAAATATGCATCTATGAAAAATGATTTTCAAAAAGTATATTTCAAACCTTCTATATCTTTTTATGAGTGAAGCCATAATAATACCATAAAGAGAAAATTTTGTATTTTTGTTTGTAATGAATAAACTCATAAACTGGACCGATTAAAAAAATTCTTTCACCAATAGAATGCTACATTACAATGAGTAACATAGGCTACTTTTGATCCCAGGAAAATAAGGTTTCCGCAGGACAGTTGATTGTTTACAGAGAAAGTCACTGAGTATGGACAGTACATCACAAAACAAGAAGGTTGATTTCCCTTGCAATAATATTCTAGGCTCACCCTAGCTACCTATTTTTGACACAAGATATTTTGTCGAAACTGATAGACCACTTTTTTGGCCGGTTATACATGTGTATGTTCCACCCACCACTCCGCCAAGAAACTGGTCGATTTCGCCAGCGTTGGCGGCGCGCCGCGCGCCGTCCGGGTCTGCCGCGGCGGCCACCTGCCTCGCCTCCACGTCCAAGACACGTTGGGCACCACGGTACTTCTTGTTGAAGACTTCGTACGGCACCTGTAGGGTTGAGGGTGTACTTCAGTGGAAACATACAAATTGACAACTGCTGGGGTAAAGGAGGGTTAGAGGATACCAAAGGGTGCAACTCAAAAAATCTTAGAAAAATCGAGAAAAGGCACCCAGGAGGATTTTTCGTCTTTTTTTCCTCAGCGCCCCCTTTGCTTCACTCCAATCTAACTGAGTTCTTGAGTGGGGATTGCAACTCAACAGGCAGGCAGGTGGAATGACAATTTGCAAAAGGCTGCAGGTGGATGTTGGATGCGGCCAAGTTGAAGACAGTGCTCATTAGGGGAAAATTATTCATAAAATTAATAATATCAGCTCTCTATAGATGACATCTGTGAAGATGGAATTTATTATCTACCTTGAAAATTATAACATTGTTAAATTAAAACTTCATTTCTTACCAAATCTATTTTTGCAAGACAGCAATCTTTGGAGATAGCCTAGTTATTACTATGTGGGAGGCCAAGACCTAGATCTTCACAGAAATAAAAATTGCTTATCTTGTGCTAACAAGAACTTCCACATTGTTACACGTATGTACCTATATGTATGAACCATACCCATACCGATTCGAGCGTTCAGAGTACATATAAGTAATATAAAATGACATAAAAAATGGCTAACATACCTTCAACGTTGCGTGTTCCAAAGACTTTAGCTCATTCATTTTCAACAGCCACTGCGCAATCCAGCTCTTAACAATGGTGCAGCTCACACAGGGTCGCCTCACTCAGCCTATGACACAGTATTCGAGAAGAACCTTCGCTGTTCCCACATGAAAACAAAAGCCAGCTGATTCCAAAGTACGACACACAATAAACAAAGCGTAAACCCCACAACGTAATAATTTTTAAAGGATTTACCCGTACTAAACTGAAATATATTAAACGTTTTACCTAAATTTTGATGCTATTTAGTTGAAATTAAACATGTAAATAACATAAAACGCAATAATACGGATACAAACCTCTCCAAAGTAGCAGCAGGACGTAAGTTGTGTTTAAAATATAAATTCTTGCAAAATCTTTACAAAATATGGGGCACTTATTATTATTATTTCATGGTCATGAAAATTGCTTTTCTATTTTATTTAAATATTTTTCTCTAACTAAATTATTAATAACATCTGTTAACCACAAAAGCGGGTCTACACAGAATAAATACCAAATATAAAAACTAACTACCATCCATCAAAAATACAATAAAGTAATATTTGAACGCACAACACAAATGCGTTTTTTGGCCTAGCGGCTGGCGTGGATGCTAGAAAAAATAAATTCTAGGACCAAGAATTCATTGTTGATTTTAAATTGTCTATGGATAGCTTGTGTCGGGAGAGCTAAGAAACCGAGAAAACCGGGAAAGTCATTTGTCGGGAGTAGGGAACATCTCAAGCTACGGCACTGGGTCGTGCGTCGTGTCTGCGATGTTACTATTTATTGTACGTCCGAAATAGTTAGCGCTGCATAAGCAATTATTGTCAGTGTTTTTAACAATAAAGACTCTATTCTATTCTATACGCGACTTCAGTCGCACCAACTCGCAGCGACTTTTAGCGACGAAACACCGTACAGCATTCGAGCGAATAGTGACGAACGATCCAATCGTTGATATTTTCCTACCTATCACCGAAAAGATTAATCCATTAATTAAATAGAAACATTATTATTAGCCGTGTGGTGCCCGGCAGAGTGGAATAGCGCTAATCCAAATCAAATTTGTGAGTGTCGTACTCACTACAATATTTTCGAGCCAAAATTTAGTCTTCGTAGGCTGTAAAATGGGCAGCAGCGGAAAAGAGTTTCGTGAAAAGATAGTTAGTTTTAGTACCTACCTTTTCTGTTAAGAAAGCGCAAAATGCTTAGGTATATATTTATACATCTAACTGTCTCGTTTAGATTTATTATTAAGAATTCAGTCTAATTAACGCCATCTATTACAATTATTTAAACTTTTTTAATCGGCTCTTATTGATACAGTCCATTTTGTCGCTAGTCCAAAAAGATAGTTGCTGTTACCGAATAAGAAATTATAAATAAATAAATAAACAATAAATTACTAATTTATTAGCACTAAAAATGCCACAACACAACATTAAAATAAAAATGAAAAATATACATATCAACACACCCGTTATGTAGTTTTTATTAAAACGGAATGAAATTGCCGTTGGATTTGACTGCAATAATTGAATAAGCGACCTCAGAGAGCACGAAATTTTTGTCCCATTATATTATTATATGCCTGTCTGCCAACGTTCTCGCTCAAGTCCTAAATCAGGTAAAAGTACTGGTACCGGCAACCCTGTTGGATCAAAACGGAACGAAACGGGCTATGTGGCGTAATATACGACAAAAATATAATGTGTAAACCACGCCTCTTTCTTAGGCGGATACTACACACACGATATTTATCGTGATACGTATCGTGATCCATATCGAGTAATATTTTGGATCGCAAGTCGACCCTACACACACGATAAGAATCGTCGATATTTTCATTAGTCTGTTCATTCTTTCATTCATTTTGATGGCTGAATAGACTAAGTTGCCAATGCCTAGCCTAAAAAAAAGCATTTTTGACGCGTCGCTGGTATATATTTACGATTTTTACGTATTTTTACCAAAATGACTGATAAAGCTAGCGTTGCTATAGTATTAGCATTAGGATTAAAAAGACGCGTGAAGAGAAAAACATGAGAAAAATTATGAGGATGAGGATTTTGTTGACTTTTTATACTTTTATAGTAACTGTCCAGGTCCATAGTGGCCACAGCAGCTTGAAAATAAACACAAACAATAAAAATAAATTTGAAATTACGTTATTTATCTGTCAGTGTGACAGAAATGTCGTGATAAATATCGACTAGATACTAGACGCTCGATATATATCGCACGATACTTGATACGGATCGTAGATTTCTGGATTTTCGGAAATCCTGTGATCCGTATCACGATTCGTGATACTCTAGGCTACACGCTCGATAAATATCGTGATCCTGCGTGAATCACGATATATATCGTGTGTGTAGTATCCGCTTTACCGGTGCGAAAGGACGGTTTTCAACTCTTATGCCTTTAGCTTTCTTACCGGTCATTCTGAACGGAACAAACCAGTTTAGTGTTTAAACTTTAATATTATTTATTTTATTTGCCAACAGATTTACACTTTTTGTTACATATTGAATTTGCACCTTTTTTATTCTAGTTTTACCGGAACGGGTGAAAACCGATAGTAAAAGCCTTTCGAATTTTTATAAATTTATAGAAGTTGTTGACTTAATTTTGATTTGCTAATAAATAACATTTCCAAAGCAACAAGTGCGCAATTTTTTGCATTCATTTATTTTCCAATTATTAATTACATTCGTTATTGGACTGACTACTCTATTACTGTAAAAAATGAACTGTAACTATCCAGTGACCGATTATTGACCTTATCGCTACAAGCGATCTCTTCCAGGCAACCCTTGTCTAGAAAGAGAAAAAGATAAACATAAGTCAGACAAGCAACAAAAATAGCATTGCAAAAATTGCAAAAATAGCAGAGATGACCTGTACGATGTAGTATTCTGTGACAGAATTCGAATGTTGCCAACAATGGGATGGAGTAGAAGGAACGTGACGGAAAAAGAAACTAATATGTCCCGATTGTGAAATTAGAATAATGAAGTTTCGGAAAAAGACCTAGCGCCCTCATTCATGGAACTATGATTATGGTTAAATAAGTCAAAGTTTAACGTAGTAGACATTGTCACAAACTTTGACAGAATAAACCGACTAATTTTTAATGGTGTACAATAACGAAGGCAGCATACTAAAGTTATAGACTACTCAATAGCGTCATGTTATATTTTCTCTATATAGTTTATTATTGCCAGTAAAATAAATTTAGTATGCTCATTTTTCCGCAATATGTCAAAGTAACCCGAAAGTCGTGGTAAATCGCAATTGCAAATGCGACCAACAATTGCTATTCGACCAAATTGGGAATAAGTTAAGTCACGCTTCAGTCATTTTATGATACTTTTAATTTGTCCGGGTTACAAGGCCAAGCAAGAATACCAGCTGCTGTGGTACTGATAAATTATCTTAGTTGTGGGGTATTAGATTTTTATATGGACCCTAAATTTATCTAGTGCTCCATAGAGGTGTTTGTTTACGTACCTACAGATTTGACGCCGTAGTATAAAATGTTAGGAATTGTATACTCTATCTGAAATTTAACTACAATAGTTCTTTCTGGCTGGCACTTTCGAGTTTTTGGTCCAAAATGAATGATATCTTTTGCTCTCTGTTTTGAACACTCATTGTACGTGTCTAAACGCTTTGTACTCATGTCTTTGTTTTAATTAAAAACCGAAGTATAGAGTGCGCGAAGATAACTACGCGCGGTTGAAAATGGAACTAAATTTGATAGTCTAGTAAACGTATTGGCGATACTGTTGGTGTTGCTAATGTCTATAGGCAGTGGTGACTACTTCCTATCAGGTGGCCCGCTTGCCTGTTTGCCTATAGTATGTCATAAAAAAATCACTTGTCATATCCTTTTGATTTTTGATCCTAGCGTGGTACCCCTATATATGTGTTTTTTTTTGTCTAAGGGTTATAGGGTCAAAATAAGAAGAGACTTGGCGGGTCACGTGGTTCGAATTGCGCTGTATACGATTACCTGCGCGAAATCCCCTCCACTGCTATTTGACAAGTCTCTTCTTTCGTGACGCGGGTTATACGCCACACAGCCCGTTTTGTTCCGTTTTGATCCGACAGGGTTGCCGTTACTTGTATGTTTTACCTGATATCGGATAATTTAGGCCTTAAGCGAGTACTTCGATAGACAGGTATATAATCATAGGAGCCATAGTACAAAAATTTCGAGCTAAGGTCGCTCATTTAATGATTTCAGTCAAATCCCTTTTTAATAAGAACCAATGTTCTCTTCATAACATATAGAGAATATTATATTTTCGAGTGTTGATATGAATGTGTTTCTTTTCTGTTGTGGCCTTTCTAGTGATTGGTAATAAATGAGTATTTTATTGTTTAAGTATTTATTTATTTAGAATTTCTAATTGGGTTACGGCAATTTTCTTGTTCTACTGGCGGCAACATGGACTGAATCAATAAGAGATTTTCCGAGAGCTGATTGAAAAAAATAGTTTAAATAGTTGTAATAGATGGCGTTGATTAAACTCGATACTCAAAAATAAAACAAACCGACCGATAGATATACAGGGTGTAAAAAGACCGCTAGCATTAATTGAAACCCCATATTCTACCCATGAAACTGAACAACTTTCCCAAAGAAACATACCCGCGGAAATGACTTCATAATTTCGCTACCTAAAATAAATAATTAATTGCGACGCGCAATGTACAACTTCTGGCGCACGCCTCTCGCTGGCCCACGTGACCAGTGGTCACTGACCCCGCGCGGCGGCCGCTTTGACGTATTCTACCTAACTAGTACGGGGAAAAACCTACTGCACGATGGTGTTTTCCCGTTAGTGGCCGCACAAAGCAAATGAGGTTCTCGTCAAAATAGTACCACCTGGTACCTAACACCTGTTAATCAAAGCAAATAAGGCTCAAAATTTCCTTATTTAAACTTAAATAACTGCCAAACCATAAGTTGCAGACTGTTTTCGATTAGTACTTGCTATCTTCCTAACTTTTGATGGCGCAGACGGTGTCAAAATTTCAACCTTCTGTCTTCAGCTGTTCAGAATTTTAGTACCACATGCTTTTTGTTTAAATTACATTACAAAATTAAGTAGGTACAGATGGCAGCACATCAACCTATTTACCGCCAGTATAACATGAGCTAGCATCACTATGCACACACGTACAAACCGAAGATAACAAGCAAAGCAATGTACCTAGGTACTTACCTACTCCACGTTTCGCGAGCGCCGAATTAGATGCGGCTCAAATTGGCACCATAACACATTAGTATGTTAAAATATTCCTGAGCATCGTAACGATGTCTTTCATTTGCACGAGGCATCACAAAACACACTTGAAAATACTTTTTAAACTTGTGAGAACACAAATCACTTTCGCCGTAACAATGTCGTATTGGTATCGCGTTTGCAACCGAACTGAAGAAAGAAAGAAGGAAGAACAGTCGCGCCGCCGGTGTCGGCAATTTCTTTTGATCCTAGATTCGGTAAAAACCCGCGCGCGCGCATCCTAAGGTTGGTACACACTATCGTGTCGTGACGTGACGCGGTAGAAGCATACCGGTGTCATACATTTACTTTGGTTAAATAACACATTAATGTGAAGTGTCGTATCGTAGCGTGTCTCTATCTCTTTCTCTCTCTCTATCGCTTTCCCATAGTAAATGTATGAAACCGACATACTTTTGACGCATCACGACACTACACGACAAGGTAGTGGCTTTATCACCGCGTCCAAATTTGTATCATTTTTAGGATGAAATGGGGGACAACGGGAATTATCGAAATTTTCACGGTGTAAAATCATTGACATCATATCATCATGATCAGCAAGTATCATTTTTCGTGTTTAGGGCTGTCTCTTTTGAAACGTTATGGGTACTTGACAAATTCCTTGAGTATTACTGTAGCCTATACCGACAAATAATAAAAATAAAGTAAAGTTAAATCTAGGGAACAGAGACGTGTCCGCTCACTGTAGACCTTATAATAAAACTTATTGTCACCCAAAGGGCAATGGAAAGGCCAATGCTCGGAGTCTCATTGTGTGATCGAATCAGGAATGAGGAGATCCACAAGCGAACTAAGGTCACCGACATACCCCGAAGGATTGCCAAGCTTAAGATCTCTGGGGGAGGCCTTTGCCCATCAGTGGACGTCTTCCGGCTGATATGATGATGATGATGATGAAAGTACAAATTAAAGGTGTATCTACAAGCAATGTGATTTATCATAAGTACCTGCCTTCTACGGAACCCTTCATGTGCGACTCCGATTTACGGGCGTATCATATCAGGTATTTCCTAATAGTGTCAACATCGCTTCGATTTGGCTGGAGCCGATCAACCGTCAGTTGCAATGGATACTAATTCGCTATAAATTAAGTTTCTTTCGGATGATCGGGCGAGCCGACTTTGATCGGCCGTGAGACTACGTCAACTTTATTTTATACTACGTCAGTTTCAACTGCAACTAACGGTTGTTCACCCAAATTGGAAATTTAACGGAAATTTTAATTACGGACATTCATTTAGCCGTCCGCCGTATCGTGTCAAAAATCGACCAGATTGATAATAAAATGTCATGATCGTGACGTGCACACGTCGGTATTGGTGCCACGCCATTTGACGGAAATGCGCTACATCAAAATGTTACAATGTAGACCCAGCCTAACACAAAGGCGACGCCGCCATTCGGGGCGAACTACAATTCGTTCGTTCAAGTACCTACGTTCTGAACTGAAGTGAAGTAGGTAAACCTCTTGTTATCTGATTGAGCAATTACAATTAAGGTAGGTATTAAGTCATCGATCAATGACCTGGGTTTAATACTTATTTCTTCTTAAAGTGTGTATCTATTCTCGTGTCGTGCGTGTCTGACAAATGAATACCTACCTAGTTATTTTTTTTTGCCTTAGTCTCCACGGTTCGGTCGTGTGATAGGAATTGGGAATGTTCGTAATACAAACATGTTGGTTTGGTATCCGGTCATCCTGTCAGCTGATGACAAGTGGTAGGTAGGTACTACGTTCAATTCTCATGTTCCTAGTAGGTATTGGACTATCGATCGTGAACTTTACTGCAGATATCGACAGTAGGTAGGTGGTAGGTACTGGGCTCGATTCTCGTATGATGTGAATGTCCGTAAGCAAACGTGTACGTAAGTTAGATAGGTAGACAGCTGATCCTGTGCCTGATCATGCAAGTGCGCGCCACGGGAGATACCTACTACGTTAAATTCTCATGTAATGTGAATGGTCGTCATAAAATCATGTACCTAGGTAGGTAGGACTTTCGATCGTAAACTTTACTGCTGATATCGACGGTAGGTAGGTGCTGGTATAATGTCAATGACCGTAAGCAAACGTCTAGGTAATGTATTAAGGTAGGTATGCGTACCCCTGTCGTGTTGATCTTTACTGAGTGGTAGCATGGCAGTGCTGCTGCCCCATGGGCATGGGCCACGGGCGGCCGGTGGCGGATTGGCGCAGGCACGTCCGCTGTAGGTAGTACCTAGCGCGCGGCACCGAGTAGGTGGAAAGTTAGCGCGCGGCAGCTAGTAGGTAGGTAGTTAGGCGCACGTGTACGGCCGGCCAGCCTGCACGTTATCCATTGCGTGCTTTTACTTAAAGTGCATTTATTTCAACTTAAATTTGATCTTTGAGTGTCTAAATTAATTGTGAACGATTCAGTTATCGATACTTGATATTTTTTAATACAAAAACACAACTTTTTTTTTTAAAGAATCTCGATTTCTGCCTAAAGTATGAGTTTCCGCGGGTATGTTTCTTAGGGAAAGTTGTTCAGTTTCATGGGTAGAATATGAGGTTTCAATTAATGCTAACGGTCTTTTTACACCCTGTATAAATATGCACCTAGACATTTTGCGCTTTCTTCACAGAAAAGGTAGATTCTAAAACTAAGTATCTTTTCACGAAACACCTTACCGTGAAATATCAGTTACCAAATTAAATTAGAATCATATCTAAGCAGTGCTATCTAGCGAAGCACGCCGAACTACTTTTTAAAGTGGCTGTTTGATAATCCCCCATTTTAAGAAAAGGATGAATAGGTACGATGATAGTGCGCCCGTTTTAGTTTATCTTACCGGAACTGATCAAAACGGGGTGTTTGATAGCCGATATAAATGGCATCAGTCAGCATAAAAAGACAAAACTGCCCGTGGTAACAAACCCGATAATATGTGTAGTGAAAGTGTAGTGAATAACCACGAAAGTCTTAAAACCTATAATATTATAATGTTCAGCCGGCTTAATTTATTTCGACGAAGCGCCGGTAAAAAAATTGATATGGCCACATTTTCTGGCTTGGCTGGTACAAACCAAAGACAAGACAAAGCATAAACTCCATGCGTTGTCGGCGCGTCAGCGCGTCACTTTCATTACGCAAATCCGCCATTTTGTACGTCGCTGGCGGTGCTTCGGGGTTTACTTTCTCGGTGCAGTGTTTTTGCCACGAAAAACTTTAAAACTTTCATAAAATTGACTCCGTGAAGTTATTGTGGACATAATTGACCATATTGTGATATAATTATTCGCTTTTAGCTTGTGCTTTCGTGTATTGTGTGTGCCCTATAACTGGAGCGCGTGGCTGTTCAGTCTTTGTTGTTGGATTCCGCATATTTACGGTAAGTTTCCATGTAATATGTCGTAAATAAGTAGGAATTATGTAGTTTGAGAGTCAGGTAATGTTTTTGTTTGCTCGGGCGGCGTCGTGACAGTTTATTTCAAGTGTAAAGTGGTATAGCGTCATGCATGACAGTGGCGGCGCGCACGGTGGTAGCTCAGGGTGGCGGGCGCTAGCGGGCGGCCGCCGACGACACATTCCCGTAGCGACGCCAACGCGTCACTACACCGCCTAAACTAGTATCAGTGCGACTTTGTGGATTTCTGTAGATTAATTCGATACGTAGACATAGCTCTTTGGTGATCTATTCACATTCAGGTTTTTGAGACAAGTTACGCCGGTGACCTATTTCAAAATTGGTTGGAGTAATTCCACTGTGCTGTGTTGTGTGACAAAATTGGCCTTATGTGATATAGTGAATGGTTAATTATTATTGCGAAGGATTTGGCTCCTTTTTCATAATCATATAGGTAAGCCACAATTTTAATAGTATGAAAGATAGTAAGTTCTTTGATTCAGCTATATTGTAAATTATCACACACAAACCTATGAATTTATTATTATTATTTCTGAACAGACAGGCATCTGATATCTCAATTTATGAAATTCTATGAATTTACAAGTAGGTATGAGTAGGTTTACAACTCAAACAATTACTGTAATTTAAATGTGTTTAAATGATGTTTAGTGGCTCTAGCCTTTTTAGAAAATTATTTGCCATACAATGAAATAAATTTAAAAGTTTAAATATAAATATTTTAATTGGTTAATGTTAAATGAACATCAAAATCAAATGAAAACTTCATATGTGTACCACCATCAGTGTAGCTATAGAATTAGACATAGTTTTAATCACTGATTTTTTTAACGCCAGATATAGAAAATGTTATGTTACTAAAACTTTTATTCTAAAAATACATTGATACAAATCTGTTACTTTATAGACAAATAAATATTTATATTTCTAAAATCTAAAAGTTTATGGATAAAAAATTATGATTACTATTATCATACAAGCATGGAAAATACATAATTTAAAGTGATGTAACTACCATGATAGGACAACAAATGAAAAAGGTTGTGATATGAATTGATTGTAGTTGGGTAACGCATCCACAGGTCTATGTGCATACACTGTGATTGTTTAACAAACAAAATAAACTATCTGTAGATGCTACTATGTTATGTCGAGCCCAGTACAATAGAATCTATCTAGACTTTTTAGAATTTCTTATGAGCAGATAGTTTTGGATCTCATTACACCAGAAAAAAGTCAGAATTGTTATATTGATAGTTGAGTCTCCAACGATTATGTCACGGGCACAATCTCTAGTCAACTAAAGGAGTTTCATATCTGATGATTACAGGTTCAAGTTGATGTAGATATGAACTGGAAAATACACACACAGAGCTATAACCATAACCCCTCATTTTGACTTTGCTGTAGTTGGGTAAAAATAGGGTAGGGCCGACCAAAAAGTGGTCTATCAGTTTTGACAATAGATCCCATGTTACCAAAATGTTGCCAAGGGTGAGCTTAGAATAATATTGCAAGTGAAAATCAACCTTCTTGTTTTATGTCATACAACAGAACTTCAATCTTGGTAGACCACATGGCTGCCTTTAAATAACTGACAACTGCAAACAAAAGTGTCTATGGTTAGAAACGAAGTTGTGAAGTCTGACAGTTATAGTTTCACAACATACTACTTGCATTACTAAAGTGTTTACAATACTCAGTTTGTGTGATAAATTTTAGTATGAAGTAGGTGAAGAAGTTAATTGGGTACCAAATTGTATGTTGGGGTAATCCCCAACACCCTAATTGCTATTGCATATTTTATTCACCAATATTGGTGGTTAAGGAATTAATATTCTTCAGTATATCCTTATTGAAGTACCTGCTTTCATTAGGTAGTTCAAACAGTCTGTGTTCCTGCATTATTCTTTTTATAGGAAAAATTGTATTGGAAGATTTTAAACAGACATCAACATCACTCATACAATGCGTTATCTGAATCGCAAATGTGTGCCCATTCGGTTTTTGCCGCCTATAACGACACTGATCTGAAATTCAGATTCGCGCATCACACGTTTTTGTCAGCGGCCGGGGCATCGAGCGTTTCACTAACTTTTCCCAGGCATTTTTCCATGCAACCCGTTGGTTGGCGGCGTTAAAAAATGACATCCATGAACCGAGGATAGTTCTCGGTAAATAGTCTCTGTGTGCGGGCGGCAGGCATCCGGCGAGGCGCGCGTGTGTGCGCGGAGTCGGACCGGCCCCGCGGCCCGTTGATCGGCTATCGATTGAGTCGGTTCGTTAAATACTCGCCCACAATCATCGCTGTACGTTTGTTTGCCTTTGTTTCGGCAAGAAACTCGTTCCCCACATGTCCGCGTTGAGCGCCGATGTGGAGTCAGGAACGCAGATATTAGCGACTTGACCTGGCGGACTAATACCGAATGAGTTGACTTGTGTTTTTACTTTGAAGTATTTCGAAAAGTAGCGCGATTGCGAGACCGATAACCAAGGTTACGTCCGGGAACTGGATGGGTGGGCGTTTCGTACTTTGAGGCTAGCCGTACTTTAGCACCGCAACGAGCTCGCTACTCGTTAGGTGTGCCTTCTAATACCGTTGACGAAGCAAGGTTGACCAAGATGCTCCGCTGGGGACCCTGACACTGGTTAAAGTTAGGGCCCCGTGACAGCCATATTCATACTCTTGTTCATGTTGTACTCTGTAAAGCTAAAATACGTCGTCTTTTTATCTATCTCGGTTAGGAGGAGGGAGGTTGTGTTTTCAGACGAGATCGGAGGAGTATCTTAATTACGTATTCACATCATGTTGTCTCGACAGACGTTCGGAGAATTTCCACTGCATTGCACATCCGACTCCGCGTTATCTCGATAGAGGCCCCATTTAGAATACCGCTCTACAACGTTAGGTTTTTACACGCGGCTGACGCAATTGTAGATACGATAAAGACGTCAAAAGGCATCCGAAAAGTTTAGCATAAAAATACCATTTGTGGATTGGAAGGTATAACTTTATGCGCATAAATTGATGGTGGCGTGTCGGGCCGCGGCGCTCTCGTGTCGCGTCGATTTAATCCCAAATTGGTCTCGTGCGCCGCGCGGCCAGTCCCGGCCTTTCCACCGGCTAGCGAACAGTGACTAATGGGCTTGTTACATTATTTTGACGGGCTCATCAAGATCACCGCCCGCCACAAACAGGCCTATTATTATCAAATTGCAGTTGCTCGATTCAAAACATGGCCCCCGTTGAGCTCTAAAAAGCTAGCAGTACAAAGTGAGCAAAAATTAAAAAAAATATGGTCAAAATTTGTTGCTAATTTGTGGCTAATTAGTTGCCGAATAATCGATTTTGTTGCTCTTGCCGATTTTGGGAAATCGCCAACAATGCTAGCTTCAACATAAGCTGGCATGGACTTTAAGATAAAATCATAAATTAAAAATAACAAAATCACTACTAATTAGTTGCTATAAAACCGAACTAAAAAACAGTACAAAAAAATCTTTATTTTGCAAATAAAATTTTTTATTTGCTTTGCTTGCTTAAATGTCGATTTTTTTATAGAAAAAAAACGAAAAAAATTTGTTGCTCATCTCAGAACTGTTAAGTATCACTTGGAGAACCAGCAACTAAATAGACACCCACAGATCGGGTGTCTATAAAATTGGTGACTAACAAACCGGCCATGCTTGCTTGAATGTCGATTTTTCCGGTGAAAATCAGAGAAATAAATTTGTTGCTCATCTCAGAACTGTTAAGTATCACTCGGAGAACCAGCAACTAAATAGACACCCACAGATCGGGTGTCTAAAAAATTAGTGGCTAACGAACCGGCCATGCTTGCTTGAATGTCGATTTTTCCGGTGAAAATCAGAGAAATGAATTTGTTGCTCATCTCAGAACTGTTAAGTATCACTTGCAGAACCAGCAACTAAATAGACACCTACAGATTGGGTGTCTAAAAAATTGGTGAATAACAAACCGGCCATGCTTGCTTAAAAGTCGATTTTTCCGGTGAAAATCAGAGAAATAAATTTGTTGCTCATCTCAGAACTGTTAAGTATCACTAGCAGAACCAGCAACTGAATAGACACCCTATGATCGGGTGTCTAAAAAATTGGCGACTAATAAACCGGCCATGCTTGCTTGAATGTCGTCGATTAGACACCAATTTTTTAGACACCCGATCATCGGGTGACTATTTAGTTGCTGGTTCTCCGAGTGATACTTAACAGTTCTGAGACGAGAAACAAATTCATTTCTCTGATTTTCACCGAAAAAATCGACATTCAAGCAAGCATGGCCGGTTTGTTAGACACCAATTTTTTTGACACCCGATCATCGGGTGACTATTTAGTTGCTGGTTCTCCGAGTGATACTTAACAGTTCTGAGGCGAGAAACAAATTCATTTCTCTGATTTTCACCGGAAAAATCGACATTCAAGCAAGCATGGCCGGTTTGTTAGACACCAATTTTTTAGACACCCGATCATCGGGTGACTACTTAGTTGCTGGTTCTCCGAGTGATACTTAACAGTTCTGAGACGAGAAACAAATTCATTTCTCTGATTTTCACCGGAAAAATCGACATTCAAGCAAGCATGGCCGGTTTGTTAGTCACCAATTTTATAGACACCCGATCTGTGGGTGTCTATTTAGTTGCTGGTTCTCCAAGTGATACTTAACAGTTCTGAGATGAGCAACAAATTTTTTTCGTTTTTTTTCTATAAAAAAATCGACATTTAAGCAAGCAAAGCAAATAAAAAAATTTTTTACAAAAAAAAAAAATTTTTTGTACTTTTTTTTAGGTCGGTTTTATAGCAACTAATTTGTAGTGATTTTGTATATTTAATTTATGATTTTATCTTAAAGTCCATGCCAGCTTATGTTGAAGCTAGCATTGTTGACGATTTCCCGAAATCGGCAAGAGCAACAAAATCGATTTTTCGGCAAGTAATTAGCCACAAATTAGCAACAAATTTTGACCATATTTTTTTTAATTTTTGCTCACTTTGTACTGCTAGCTTTTTAGAGCTCCCCCGTTGGTCGTATCAGATTCTCAAACATCTAACTCTTAGCGTACACATTGAATCTTGCCATGCTACCGCGCTGCGTTTCGTGCGTCATTGTTTTAATCTGGCTTTGTGGTAATTTCAATAGTTATTGAACAATAGATTTACGTAATGTTAAAGAACTAAATACGCGTATTGATATCGCACGTTTCTACGCCATTTGTGTATTGGTGGGCCGTTGAAAACGCGAGCGATTTTGTACAATAAAACGCGCTCAATGCGATAATCGCGTTGATTAAACAGCATTTTAATAATAACGCTCGAATACGGGCTGCCCGTTATAAGTGTACTCCAAGCTCGTACGCTAGGCATATCTTATTCATTTAATATGTAAGGAGGAGAGGTCGTAATTTTTTATGCGACCGGCACGAGCATTAATTTGTCATCCACCTTGAACTACAAGCGGGCAACGTATCGCCAGAGTAATTTACATTGTGCGTTGAATCATCATACTCGGTCTCGCTACCTATACATTCGCTAGCTTATCTTTATTCATACTTCGTGGTAATCGCCCCTAGTAGCAGGATGTTGAGTTATTTTTCTCCAGTAGAAGTGTAGGTATTTGTTTTCTAGTCACACTCGTAATTTTGCTTCGTCCAGGTAATAAAATAATAATAACCATTAACAACAAAACTGACTTTCTTGATTGGAAAATCGTATTTCCGGTTGTGTTGATTACGCTGTTTTGAATGATATTATCAATACATCATGCATTCGCTATAATGTAACACATTGTTGCGGTTATTATTTCATTTAATACCACAAAACGGATGAAATATCAATTTTGGACGATATTAAATTATAATTTTCGTGCGATCCAATTAATTTTGGTTTGTCCCGCGTTGGAAATGGAATTCATTTTCCGTTCAAATAAACTAGAGGGTTTAACGCGTGAATCACGGTTGGCTCGGTCGTTCAATAACATTATCAAAAGCGAATGGCGATATAATTTGAGTTACGTACAGTTCCATTGTCCCCGGGCGTACGGAGCCCCGGCCGCGCCCGCCCCCTCGACTCCCCCCCGCACACCCCGGCTGACCGACCTATTAAAATTGTAATTACCAACCAGCTTTGTGTATTATTGTTCAAATGATGCCGTATTGATTGCTCCCGGCACGGAACTTGTTTACTCGAAATTAACCGTTTGTTGCGCGATAAAATTGCGGCCATTTGTTTTGTTATCTCTTAAATTCTGCGGTTGAGGAGGTACTTTAATTTTTAATTTGAATTGATGATCTTGTCTGGGTAGATTTGGTTGTGTCGGGCTTATAATCATTTAAGAGCTCTATTTTTTAATCTCGCCTCGAGTCGAATGGTTTTCAATTTTGATTTCTGCCGAGAAAAATACAATATCTTTTAAATTACATCGGCTACCCCGAAAGTGAACGACTCTAAAATTAGAAAAATCAGCGTCATGTATCAAAATATTGAACTTTTCGTGCTCAAAATTCACAATTGAAAAGCGTTCGATGTGAAGCGAATAGTACAAAAACAGAGCTGGTAAATTTTGTTATACATATCCTGTAAGATTAAACATTTAAATTGAATTGTCATCCTAAAGCGTGCCGTAAAGCGGCTAGAGATAACAATAAAGTCCATATAAGTCTGAGGCGACAGATAAAACATCTTAAAACACTGTCGAAGCGACCAGATTGCGCAGCTCTAAAACCCATCGGCACTTTGCAGGAGCACAATAGACAAATGTAATAGCTATTCGTATATTGCCGACAAAGCGATGTCGAACAATGGTTAATGTGATTTTGTGCACAAAGGGTATCTCAAGAGAGCCGCTTTGGGCGAAGCGGGACGGGTATTGCCTCCGAAGGCCCGCAGCAGTGCGAACCGGGGATTTGACCTTCCCCGCTCTCTGATAACCTAGTATTGCTTTGACTATCACATTCCGTTTGTACGTATACTAGAAAGAAGATATGCATTTGTCGTTGTGCGCAACGCCTATATTCTGTTACCGTCTTATTCAATAAAAGTGATTTGACATTTATTAAACCTATTTTAGGAAAATGACAGATAAAGATAAAACATCTTTATCTGTCATTGAAATGATTGAATTTGTTATTAACCTTATTGTAAAATAGGTTAAATAAACGTCAAATGACTTTTATGAGTAAGACAATTAAAAGACACCACCTTATCATTTAATTAACTGTGGTGAATTAAAAATTACTTTCAATTTATTTCATTAGAAATTGATCACGTTGAACGTGTTTAAAGAGTTAATCGATGTCAAATTATATTGTCCAATAAGCTGTTTACGATTACCGATGCAATAAAGTATCTCGTATTGAATACGGCGTAACGGTGAAGCGATTCCGCTGTTTGATAAAATAAATTGGAAACTCGTTATAATTTTAAAATAGAGCGGTGTATTTCGAGCGTTCGCCAATCAGTTGATCGTGGGGGCGGCGGGTGGCGTAACACTAAGGTTATCTAAAAATACTACTTGCGTGTACAATGTATGTACGTACGGGTTTCAACTCGCTCGTTACTCGATTAGGCATTACATTGCTGCGAACAGGGTGAATCAGGGTTCGAAATTATCAAGATAATTATGGGATATTTATCACATCATTATTTCGGGCATCTCGCCCACGGACTGCCGTTTTTTGTTGCAATGCACTTAAACTCTGTCTGAACAGGTTCCTGCATTTTCCTATAGACTAAAGCTTTGTCACAAACTTTTGTCTATACGTAAATCCTTTTCTAAAGTTGACACTTATCGTTCGCTCAGAAGTGGTAAATCGCGATCGCATACGCGTAAAGCGACATTTATTATTATCCAAATAACTATCTAGGTATATTTATCAAGATAATTAGGTATCTTGATATTTATCAAGATAATTATTTATCACTTCGAACCCCGGATTGAAGTTTTAAATGGCAGTTGTCATGGCTTCAATGCAAATATTAGAAATATGTCAAGGTTGGACACAACCTGTGTTTGCAGGTGTACGTGCACATGCCTAAAATAAATTGCAACGAAACGTGCACATACACTAGCTCAAATATTGAACAACGCTGCAATATTTCCAACACTGCGGTAAACACGAGTGAATTATCCATGTGTTCGCTATCGTGCAAGTTTCATAGCCTACATATTTTGCGGCAGGTGCACTGTGTCTATTTCACTATTCATACGTTATTTGCTACTTCCTCGCGCGTTCGTAAATTAAATAGTTGTGCAGTTTGCGGTATTTGTGCTTGTCGAAATATTTTAATGAAGAATGTACGTACATATTTCGTGAATGAGTAAAGAGATTTTTGGTGTTGTTGTTAGCCGGCTGTAGAGCACTGCTAAGTCTGAGAAGTCCGTCTGTATAGGTATCGCCACCGTATCTATATCTCCAGCTAAGGAATGTTTGCAATGTTGGGTTTCGATTTGAGAGTTAAGGCAGCCAGCATAAATACAGCTGTGAGGCAAATAATAATATGCCTCATAATGTTATCACCTTATGCTCCAACCAATGCCTCATAAGCGGGGTAGAGTACGCGAGCAGGTAACTAAGCAATTCCTTCAGAAACTTGTTCAGGATACTTAGGGAGTGAACATACTAAGTCCTCTAAGGTCTAGGAGGTGAGCCAAAGTATTAAGGGAGGTTTAAGTTTCTCTTTTTTGTGTTTTTCGCTAATATCTCCAAAACTGTGCCGTTCTATCAAATGAAAGCTTGCAAAATTCTCTACAACTTTTCGTTACACACTTATTCAAATTCCCAACCATTTACGAGCAACAGTCTCGATTGTGGCGGCAGGTAAAACACCCGTTTCTTAGGGAATTGTATGAGAACTGTAGCATTGCTTAGTTACTCTCTCGCCCACTCTACAAAGAATTGCTTTATTGACTGGGCTATTACTCAGCACAGTGACAATGTACTTTCAAATCTTCATTTGCGTAATAATCCGCGTCATGAAAGAAGAGACTTGTCAAATAGCTAAGTACTAGTAAGTAATACAAGAAAAATTGGGCGAGACAACAAATATGTGTGTGTAAAATTGAAGCACAACTGCCAGTAATGAGTCGGCCTCTAGAGCACCGGACTTCGATTTCCGATTACACACTTGGCAACAGGCATAACCGCCTGCAAATTTTATTGCTTCTCTCGTTCACGTAACGCAATTAACCATCAGTTTGCGCCGCGGCGAGATATCATTAAAATGTTGCTTAATGGTTCATGCGAGCTGTTTTCGCGGAGCCCGCTTCCCCGGCCATGGTTTTTTACGGTTTCCGCCCGTCGTCGGCGAGTAATGAAAGCCGGGGAGATGGGACGGCTAATTGGATTCCGTTTTGTATCGGAAAACGGCCACGTTTCCGACCGGTGTTATTCACCTTTCCAATTCTTTGCTGCGCGCTTTATCGAGCTCGCTTTGTGCACCAGTCGATATTTAACCGCACTATCGGCTGTACCTAACGTTGTGATTGAAATTTCATCTGTCTTTTAGGTTGCGTAATATATTTTTCCATTATAGAAAAGTTTGAAGTAAGCGTTCAAGTTCGGTATCAAAGGAATTGAGAAGTCCAAAACTTATTCTCATTTATTATCACAAAAAACCGATGCTATTATTTAACCTTGCGCGGAAGAAACTCTCAAATAGTCTTTGCCAACTCGCGGGAAAGTTTCCCGTTCCCGAGATTCCAGTCCGGTCTCGTTGGAACTTCGCGAACAAAAAGGGAGTGCCTCGCAGTGCGGCTTCTCGCTTTATATTCCGCGCTTCACCTTTAACGTTATCAATAGCGCCATTACCGAGTGTTTTATAGACAAAAAAGGCGTTACACCGAAAAACAAGTCGGTAAAGTAGCGACGTCGAATTTGATGTAAGCTTGCTGAGTCATGTAAGTGGCGGCGGCGGCGGCGGGGCGGTGCCGGGGAAACCGCTCAACTCAGCCACCTATTGTAGTATTGTGGAGGCACGTTGTTTTTGCCGAGAGTGGTGTGTCAGCGGCAGCGCACGGACTAGGCTTTAAACACACCACGCTTCAAGAGGTTCTCGCTACATTAATATTATACGCGACGCGCACGCTCGCCGAATGGAATACGCCGTTGCGGTGTCGTTCGAATCGAGTACACGTGCTCGCGGTTATTTCTATAACGTACCCTATTATAACAATGTCAATACACTCCTCAAGTTGGATACTGTTCAACCAAACATTCCATTCTCCTAAACGTTGCCTCCGCTCGCCGTATCGGGCCACCGTCAGCTAAAAGCCGAAGCAATGGGGGCGCATTTGAATGGAACTTCAATTTGCGGCGGGATCGTTACAGGAGCGGGGGCGTGACTCTGCGGGGATGCGAGTCGGCGACAAACTGTAAAAGGCAATTACTTAGTCCGCGCAAAGTTTGCGACGAGCGGCGCGCGGGCCGTTTCAGTTTTTATTCTCGCACTGTTCTGTGTCACAATAGCACTTGTTCCGTTTACTTTGTTTATGAAACGGCCGCGATATGCTAATTTTTGCACCTACTCCAGTTTTTATGTTCCGCTAACATCGTGAGGCGGGGGGGTGCTAGCTTTTTGCGCCCGCAAATGTTAGTCCAGAACTTATCGCGGGCACTTTCGTTTTGTTGTAAGCTGTCTAAAGGAATATGAACAAAGCATTAAAAATAAAATTTTAAGTCTAAACAGATAAGATTTACTGTTATCGTTCTAAAAAAAATATTTTACAATCTTTAGAAAGAAAAAAACATTTATTACACATGGACACCACGACAGTTATTTCACAATAACATGAAATAAATAAACCACTTCCTACTATGACAAACGTTACATCAAAGTACCAGCGCCCGTCACATCTAGTCTATCGATCGAGGTCGTAAACTACCAAATCAGTTAACGCTTACAAAGAAAACAATGTCAAAAGGCTATCTAAACCAATGAAAAATGTAAGTAAACATCGCACCGTTAACTAAAAAGACGTTAGTACTGTAACAGATGCTGATATAATTATGTTTATCAAGTTATTACTTATTACCTAATAGCTGTAGCCTGCGGCTTCTTCCGTGTATAATTAGGTTAGAACGTTTCAGACCCGTTGCCGCGGTAACCATATTTAATTCCCAAATTGTAGCCTATGTGCTAATAGCTATATTACTGTCAAATTTCATCAAACTCCGTTAGGTAGTTTTTGCGTGAAGGAGTAACAAACAACCAAACATACAATCATCCTTAACAACTTTCGCATTTATAATATTACTAGGGCTAGTAGGATAACACTGTGTGTAGGAAACTTGGTCGTTCAAATCTGGAGCGTTGGCAACATGTGTCCAATCGATCGAACCTCAGTTATTTTTGTCCTTAAACAGTGGCTATAATACTTTATCTCTTGTAAGGGAACGCTACGAAGCTTGCGTTTGCGTTTACGAGTATAAACGCGCGGCCAGCAGTCTGACCGCGCAAACAGGGACTTGATTCCCGATTCTGCTTACGCATCCGCCCAGCCCCGTTCCATCCCGAGTGGCTGTCGTCGGCAATACTCGGGATCGCTGACTCTGCCGAAACCGCCCCGAACCAAATACGAGGAAATGTTCCACAACTTTCTAATATTACTCGAGCGGCATTTTCATTTTTGACCATAAATTCTCATTAATGAAAATCTTAGGGCGCCTGATGGGGTTTTAAAAGGTGCTTCAGACGATTTATACCGGTTAATTTGCCCAGTTAGCGGTTGGCACACGCCAACAGGTTTTGGAGTTTACACGCCGCTTGTTATTTATTGCATCGTCTTATCTAAGTGTAGGACTGCTTTATAATATTATGCTCGAGGTACTTGGTGGTAAATTTTCCTGTTGACATACTTAGTTAAACTCGATGGGAATTCTTATGGTATGTTCCTTACACGTGTAGATGTGTTAATAATCAACTCAAAATTTAATTAGACGTATAAGAATATAAAGTCTCATTTCAACCAAATCTTAAAACTGGGTATGTACCTGTCAAATTGAAACTACCTTGTTCGTATTTACTTTACTGTTTTCAATGTAAGTTTGAAGCAGTTCCCAACCGGAGGTATTTCACGAAACTGAACAAACAGTGAACGAGTCGACGGAAACCTCAAGTTGGAACGTAGCGAGAGAGCTATACGTCTTCCCGAGCGTGAAAATGTGTCATACCAGTTTTAGTGGAAGTCAAAACATTTTTGTGTAGTATGGTAGCTAGTAGCGGCGAGAAATGTTGGCTCGAATGCCGCATCGATTGAATAACGCGCTGTCCAATTTGTTACTTTTATTGGATTAGTCGGCTGCGACCGCCGATACATAAAGCATGCCCACTGAGCCCATAAACTCTGCTAATTAATGTTGAATTCGTGTGTTTTTATCCTCGTTGTAATTGACAAAGACGGGGGAGGCGCGCTGGCCACCTGGCGTTTGTAACCTGTTTTTGCCGGGCTCGCGAGCGGGAATTCCACAAGGTTCCCGCTGCTGACGCAACTTGCGATGATGCCTTTTGCTTCTTGTACGGCCAATTTTATAAAAGAAACGTAGATGGGTATATAAAATGTCTATCTGTACTGTAGCTTGTAATGTATACGAGTTATTTTGGTAAAAATATTCCCATTATAACTTGAAATGGTGTGCTTTCATGAGATTCGCAAAATAATAGATCAAACATCAAGAGAAATCACAATTCTCGTGCTCAGTAAATACACAGACGTTTCATAATATTCTGACGGCACGCTATAAATACTTAGCATTCGCTGTGTTTTAAATCGATTTTGTTACTCGGTTGATAGTCAATTATGATTCTATGCGCTGAGTAGGTATGATGCAACTCGTGCGCGTGAGTCAGTGCGGAGGCATTCGTGCTGACACCGCCGTCGGCAGGTACAGTGGACGTTTCGCGGTGCATAGTTCGAAACGCGATGTAACATAAAACAATGCGGCGTAAAATGTATTGACTTGCAATATCGCAACGTGCCGTTTATAGTTCGTGGATTCGTGGAACGTTTCATGCTGACTCGTCATCGTCACCCGGAAAGTGCATGCTCAACGTTCGCTAGCGCACCTTTGCAATTATCAGTATATGGTCACAGCTACGTGGCTCAAAGCCACGAAGCGGTCTCGATAAATCGTTACCCTAGCCGGTCCCGGGGGACCGTTCGTAGGGCGATCCCCAAAGTGCCCGTATTTTCGGCGGCCGCTTCTTGCTCATTCTATATTAATCGTTACAGCAAAGTCCCGGCGACGCGGCTAGGTCGTAGTTAAGTTACGTAGACAAGGACGGCGACCTTGGCCCCCCTCCGCCCCCGCCCGCCCCCTCGACCCACCCCCGGGCTGAGATGTGAGCTGACTTTTGAGAATACTCCTTTGACTGTAGCTAACACCGTCTCTGCTATAGAATATACGACGCTCCCAAGGCTTCGAATTCGCTGATTTATCGATAGTGTCACCCTGAACCCTTGTCTTCCGTTTGATATTGCTGCCTAGCTAGCTTGAATAATATGCTCCGCTATTGAATGAATACAGTACTCAACTACAACTATAGCAGAATATTTTGTAAGGTTTTGCCTTTTAAGCGAACTTGAAACAAGGGTAATTGAAGGTCGGGTCAAAACTTTCCCAGGCAGTCCTTTAAAGATGTACGAGTTTTCGTTGAAACATTGTAATTCTAACTGAGGATATGAATTAGAAGGTTGAAATGTGACTTTCGTACAATAGTTTACCTTTTAACATTAGAAAGTTTATATTAATGATGGCATTGTTATTGTTACAGGTACGCATTTCATTAATTTGAGTGGACAACCTACGGCGTATGCCCCACGGGAAAGTGAGTCATTGACGGCTTTCATTCTAATGAAGATTGCTCGGTCGGTACATTTTTCTACGAGCGGTTATCATTGTAAACATTCTATATATCATATTGCGTTATTTTTAGCTTCATATTTTTAGCAGAAATTACGGTTATATATTCAAAAGTCCATTGAACTTGTAAATGTATAGTAATATATAGGGGGCATATCTGGGAAAGTTAGCTAGTTTCTACTCTAGATAAGCAATATACCTCTAAAACGAGATATAGATGGGTTACCGCCCAACCTAAACTATATTTTGACGTAGGCACGACGGATGTCTGAGTCAAGTACCTGTCTACAAGGTCGACTAAACTCCACTTACACATACTAATGGAACATAACGACCGGAAACGCACAAGATACTCGCTTCGTGGATCCGACACCAGTTTTGATACAGACGAGAATTTGTATATTTATGTTTCCCCTATAAATATTTCCTACAAAAGTATAGGTACCTAACTGCTGAGTTGTTAAATTGTTGAGTTAAGTGTAAGCTCCTCGTTTCAGATATGAATTGCTTACTTATCGTTGTACAAGAAAATATGCCAACGCCAGCAGGCCGGGTAGCACGATATAAGAGTAAATTAATGCAAAACAGCGTAATACTCGAAGGCAACTTTGAACGTTTGAACTAAATAAGCGTTTAAAGTATTTAGCTCGTGTTCGCTTCGTATTTTGCATTAGAGGGTGTTTATATGCATTAGAATGTTTGAATCTTTACTTTTAAACTGGAGCCACTCGCGTGGTGCTCTCGTGTTCACTTCCCACAATAACAGACTGTATCGTGCATGATCACACGCCAGCGTTCGCTGCGCGTCGCTCCGCGTTGCGTCTCGGAGCGAATCGTTATCTAGTTTGTACAGGATGTCTAGTCTATTATTATTAGTGGTAGGTATTATTGCTAGGAGGAAAACGTGTCTCGAAATAACTCGATTGTAACACGCCGGCTGCGAGTCGTCGCCCGCCATTATACGCTTTTTGCGACGTGCGAGCGGCCGCGGCACAACAGACCTGACGGATGGCGCTTTTCTGTCGCTCCGTTCGCTGTTTTTGTCATGCGGCTCGCCGGTCTGCCGTGCGATTAGCCATTTTTGGGCGACCACTCTAATTTCCGGAGTGTAGCCGCAATGCTGTTTCGAAATAATCACTGCCATTTCCACTTTGACGTTGCCCCACTCGTATTTAAGTCGTACGAGTATACCGCCTGCCGGTGCCCATTTAGATTGCAGTGCTGTCGGTGTACCGGTGGCGCGCTAAATCACGTTGTTCCTCCACTTTATAGCTGAACGCTTTGCCTATTCATATTCCGCGCGAGATGACAGCGTTCAGCACTCGAGTCGAGCCAATTTAGAGAACTGGTACGGTGCCGCGCGGCCGCTCGCACCGCCTCGCCCCGTAATGGTTGTCTTGTGAGAAGTTTCCGCTCGTTTATGTTTGCAAATCGATTGTTGCCGCTTTTATAGTTTGCACGTGTATGGGTACTGGTCGCGCCGGTCAAACCGTAACTGCGCTTTAATTTCTGTTAGTTGTCGTTACGCGTAGCCGTTCCACTTCCATTGTGCTGTAGGCGGTAGTTATCCGAAAACGGGCTACGATAGTGGTAATTGGAGCCAGGGTAGTACTTCAATTAGGGCGATTAGAAACGTTGCGGCCGCCGCCGCCGCCAAATTGGATTAGAGTCGCCGCGCACCTGTCGCGGAGCGGGATGGCTCCGCGGTGCGCCCGCGGCGTGCGACCGCGTATCACCTTCACCTGCCGCGGCGAATAGTAACGGGCTTTATCAATTACGTGTTGCGCAATTGCCGCCGCTAATAACACGTGTTATCTCGGCATTCGAGAATGTTCGCGTCCGCGTGGCGCGATGCGCCGGCGCGCCGCGTGCCCGCAATGAGTAACCGCCGCGCCCCGCCCGCGCCCGCGCCGCGCCGCCGCCTCCGCGGACAGTTTCGCGAGCCATCGCCGCACCGCGCGGCGCGCCTGCACACACGACGTGCACCAATCGTAAATTCCGTTTTCGCCCGCGCGGGCGTGAAAGGCGACCGCCGCCGCCGCTCGCCCCGGCGGTGCATTCACCGCGCTCGCCGTATCGAATTTATCGCGAGATCGATACTCATACACCCGCCGACGCGCTCGCCGCATGTAACCACGCCACACACACAGCGGGCCCGCCGGCAGCACACTTACCTGCGGCCGACGTCACCACACGTGGCGCGGCGGGTGCGCGTGTGTGCGCGCCGCACGCTCGCATGAGATTCAGCGATTACGCCACCTCGCTACGTACGTACGGCGCTCGGCTAACGCGCGCCGGCTAGGTAATAATAATAATTAACCGCCTCATTATTGTTATTCCGCGGCGACGGCGCGCGGCGCGCGGCGCCCGCTGTCACCGCGCCGCGGCCAGATAACCGCGGGAGAGGCGCGGGCCCGCTGCCGCGCCATTGTCACCATTAAACTATTGTCTTCGCGAAGCCCCTCGGTGCCGACTGCCGCCACTATGTTTGTACCCCACTCCAGATTGTAGTGTCTGCCTATGACCGGATTGTTTGGATACGGCCGCGCCGTTCTATCAGCTTCGTTTGCCGAGTAAACTCCGATTGTATAGTAAACAATGGCTCCGTTCCCGCTCAATAATGCACGCAATGCGAATTCGGACCGATCGGACGCCCGTTATTTCTGGGTTTATTGTGAGAGTGTCCTTGAACACACGATATCTTACTTACCCGGTAACATTACACGAGTGACGTAAAGAAAGTAATGTTTCACCGGCGCGCCGCTCTTGCCGGTCGCCGAATTTAGTCGAGCGTCTCGGTTTTTGATGTCGCCGGAATTGATGTCGGGATTAATTTGGATCGGAAAGAGCGGCCAGTTAATTAAACTTCTGGTTTCGCTCGCCGTTTGATGTTTGTTGCCAACCAATTATGGGGTGGATTTACGTTTTATGGCCGCGTTTTTTCGTCTGACTCAACTCGGCGCCGGATGATTGTTTTATTTGTTCTTAATACCGAGCTGTACCTATATGAGGTAGGTAGTATCGGTGTTCTTTAGAATGAGTATACTTTCTGGCTTCTGCTTATAATAATGTCATAAAATAAATAGATATGGACACTTGATTTGCATACTTTTATTGAGTCATATCTGTATCTGGTATCATTGCTTGAAGTCTGTTTCTAACATGCTTTTTATCGAATTGTTGTTATCGTTAATACTCATAATGGTCGTGTATGCGTTACGAGTTACTACCCACGTACAGATAATGGAAATACAAGTTAGTCAGTATGATTTATATTAATAGTTTCAACGTAAACTATAAATAATTATTAAACTGATTGTTATAGGTACCTACACGACACGGTAAATGAATCGGCTAATTAAAACCACATAAACTTTTTGAGAAGACAATGAAATTTTCCATTTACGAGAGGAAAGCAATAATAAAGTTCCAACTTTTGTTCCTAAACTGGAATCTGAAAAACGGCCAATGGCTAATGACATCCCCGAGTCGAGCTGACTTGACCGATGGGGAACCCATAAATTGGATGCTGGGGTAAAAAAGACCGGCACGTACGCAATTTATGGTTAGGTAGGTACCCACACTCCTAACCCCTGTGATAGTGTGTGTGACGCAGTGACCGAGTGCGTCAGTTTGTGAATAAACACGCTGGTATTGACGCATGGAAAAGGGGATTTGGCGACGCGAGATGTGTATGCGAGATTTTAACTTTATCTCGCCGGTTTCCAGCGATTGCGTTAGGATGTTTGTTTGATTTGTATGTATGGCCTTGCGTGTATATGCAAATTTTACCTGAGTAACATTTTATTTCTAAATATTGATGGATAGGGAGGCCTTTGCCCTGCAGTGGGACAGACGTGGCTATAATAAATAAATAACATTTTATTGTAATTATTGCAGAGCCTGTACTTGACTGTGACTTACACGGTCGCCTAGCCGCGTGGTACTCCTAATCAATCAATAAATCGGATATCATCATTATCCTTTATTATGAAGTATGAGCATCCAAGAAGTGTGTGGCAAGAACCGCCCCAAAAACACATATCTTTTACGGTCCTTTGAGCCGGATTTGAAACAGCGACCTGGGACTCCCATAGATTTGGATTAATGGAGTTAAGAAGCCCATAATAAAAAATAAACACAATTTAATTCGGTTAGGTTTGTGTTGTGACAAAGCGCAGAGGAGGCCTGCGGGGCTCTGTCGACTTTTCTCTTAGAAATAAGTAGCAGGGCGAATATTAAACGAGACATTACAATTCGAAGTAGGCGCCCCGCGCAAAAATGGCAACGAAGATTCACTTGTCCATACTTCATGCTTCGTCCTCGACATTGGTAGAGCTCGTCTAATTTAAAATGACGCGCCCCACTATCGCATTAACGCACACAAGCAAGTTTAAAATATGGACGCAATACATATAAAAATGCCGTTGTAATTGGCCATTCAGTTGCCGGTGAGATTCAAACGTCGGAGCACGCGTCGTTCATTGGCTCCCACACAGATGAAGTGTCGTTATCAATATTTGCACTCACACATCGAAATCAACTAACTAAGTAGTGGGGCGCGTCATTTTAGACTAGACGAGCTCTACCTGGAAATAAGACTTATTCACACATGTACACGTAGTTACGCATAGGTGCCACCACTAGTCTTATTTCCAGGTACCACTCTCTTCGGACGAAGCATTCGTATAATAATTATGATAGAACTTCACTTAGTAAGTTCGTTTAATCAATAATTCTCAAACACACTCAAGCACCAAAAATACTTGCAGCAAGGCTTTTTACAATACAGAGAGGCAAACATTTGTTTATGAAACTTTTTGGGAAAATAAAACGTTTGTGCTTAAAGTTTACTCTTTTATAGAATAGATGAATAAAGAATGTTAGAAGCTTATCTAACATTCTTTGTCAAAGAATCGTTTGTCAAACATCAGTGAAACCAGTCTGATACCGCTATACCTACACTGCAGCTATTTCCCATACCAATAAATCCAAGGCCAATGGTCCATACTGTCGGGACTTGGGTCTAAAACTCTAAATCGCTCCGATCAATGCGCTCAGATATTTATACGCTCGCCATCCAGGGTAATGTGACCCTTTACCACTGCGCGATGTACAAGTATTTATTTAGATTTAGATTTGGAAGACATAGATTTAGAAGACAGAAAACCTGCTTGCTATTCTATTAGGAAAGGAGTGGTACTGTAGGCTGATTACGTAACTCTGTTGCTAACAATTCCCTGATTTCAATGATTGAAATTGTTACTTTTGCGATTACGTATGATCGATTTAATAGTTTCAGTTTTAACTATTAATAGTTTCAGTTTGAGAGCGTCGGTGGCCGAACGGTTATAGTATACGACTCGTAAGCCAGAGGTCCCGGTTTCGAATCCCGCTCCGGCCATGTACCAATGACTGTTTTCTGAGTTATGTACATTAGTTGAATACTAACCGATGCTCTTACGGTGAGGGAAAACATCATGATGAAACCTGCACATTCAGGCGACTGGATGTGTAACCATGATTCAATCTGGTCAGTTTCCCTTGTTAGCAGGGTCATGGAGGTCAGACGGCAGTCGCTCCACTGTAATTACCTGACCTGCCAAATCCTGGATCATGGTCAAGGCGGACCCCGGGCCCTCGTGCGCGAGAGCACAACCGGGACATTAACGCCAAGATGATGATGATGATTTAATAGTTTTAGTTTATTGCAATGGACAACGTTAGTCGTTATTCTTCATAGGTACAAAATGTTGAAGCAGATTCTAGCGCATAGCGGATCTTCTTGAACACGCCACGTAGCACTCGTCAACTCGTCACTCGTCTTATGTAATGTTCGTGATAGATAATAAATTGATACACTTATCCACCACAAAATATTTTCAACGGGCTGTAAAAAATGTTATCTGATATCATAGTGGCTTCACCAATGTTTGTTGTTACAATTAAACAATGTAACACGTATACACATTCATAACTTTAAATCGACTTATCATGGGTGAACGGCCAACATGTCACTGTGTGTTTCCCTCCTTCTTTCCTACCTCCTCTTCTTTGACGATTGAAAAAGATATTTAATGTCCTACTCAATAAAGAAATCTTGATTTGATTTGAACAGTATAAAGCCCGTGATAAGACTTCAGGATCACCCAAGCACGAATCGCCACTTTAAAAATCGTAACTGGGCACATTTCCACTATAAACTTTGTTTAAAAGTTAACAAGAACCAATCTCGATAACTTTCCTTTCACATAATAGTTTTAACAGGCTGCAACGTTGTCCGTAAAAATGAAATATCGATGACCAATGTCAAGATAATATCATATAAGTTTCTGGCACAATGGCAATATACAATAATAACACCGCATTGTTTATAGAGTGCACTGTGGATGTGAATAAACGTTTTTCCATTCATATAATTGGTTGACGTGAAAAACCGAGTTTGAAAGGCGTAATCGCCGATAACGGGCGCTTGCGAGGCAATTACGAGTACGTCGGCGTGTAAGAACGCTAGCGCAACCAGTTCCGCCTAAACCTAAACACCAGCAACGCCATAATCACGTGGCAACTGAAAACTGCTGGGACTGCTGGAAAATGCGGCGTAATGTTCGCCTCGCCGAACCTTTTGTGTGCCTATTTGTGAAGGGTAAAGATGTTTTGTCGAAAATTTTAATGTCGGCTTCTAAGGCGATCGTTTTTTATGTTACCTAATTAATTGAGCCTATATTTCTCTAGCTTTTGTATCCTCATTAAGTATTAGATAAGCTATAAAAATAATCGTAAAGTATTTATTCATATTTGGATCGGTAGAATTTTGTAGATTTTTATGGGATATAAACTTTAAAAAATGTTAATTTTTCATATTTTTCTTTACAGTGCATACCTACTATTTTCGTTTATAACTTGTGATTTAAGTTTTCATACAAACAAATAAATAAATAAACTGCCACATTGATAACATTAGTAGGTATAAAGGTAGGTAAAAAGACTATTGTAAGTCCACGTATTGTTTAAAAAGAAAGCAACGTTAAGAGGTCGGTTCAACGAATATTCGGCTCTCACAAAATTACGAATACCAATTGGCGGTGAGTCGGTCTCGAGTTCTCGACCTATGCCACTATACAGGCACTTTCTTATTACTAGCCTCGCTAAGCTGTTACTGAGCAGCGCCTTGCGCTAGGTCAAAGTTCATTAGATTATTTATCGGCGCTCAACGGATCCGGTTTGCATGATTCCATATGCGTATCCTACGGTATATGCTGGCTAGGCTATTACAGATTAGACCTGTGTTGGTGTCGCTCGTTTAGATTACAACAGGATTTGATACGTCACGTCATAAAAAAGCTTTAAATAGCACACTATTTTGAACGGTAAATGTAGAAGTTATGTCTTATCAAGTATTGATCGATTTTTTTTATGCTACTCTGTCACAAATGAGCAGTAAGCCCATCTAATGGAATACGATAGGAGACTATCGCTCGTGTAGGCGAATATTTCCGGCACCGGAATGTTCAGACGTTCATTAAGTCCACTTCCCTGAACGTTGCTATATTCCTCAGGCCCGATGTATTCTTAACATCTACGCTTCATGCACTTAGGGTTCATGTTTTATTGAACGCAGCTCAGCCAATCGACCAGACCTCATGAAATATCTGGAATTCCGTGCACATTTCTTGTTCCGGTTAATTACAAGTTGAACAACTCGTATCGGTTGCGTGTGCGTTAGTTCAACGGCGCTGTTATGTGCACCGAAGACAGTGCATGGGGCTATACACTTCATCGTTTGCTTTCCCTATGTCTAATGCATTAGGGGTTAGTTTCGAATGGCTAGTGTGTCAGTCGTTGTGCTGCCGGACCGGTTGGCCGCAGCGGCAGCGTCGCCATAAATTTTATACGAGCATTCGCTGCCCGCGCACCCCGGGTACATGGCTGGCGGACGTGTAATAGTACCGAGAATAGTTGGGAATATTCGACGCTTGGTTACGCCTCGGCTCGCCTCGCCTCTCTCTCTCTATTTCATAAAGTGTGCTACTACCTCCCTTCGCGATCGCTCGTCCGAGTTCCGACCTCATTCTGTATTCATGTCACTGTCTAGTTGTATCGACATTTTTTGACGCCCGACGAAATAAGAGGGGTGTTATAAGATTGACGCATGTATCTGTCTGTGGTATTGTAGCTCCCGCACGGATAGGCCGATTTGAATGTGGTTTTCTCTAATTGAGATCCAGTTTAATCGAATTGGTTCTTAGCTATGTTTCATTAAAATCGGTCCAGTAGTTAAGTAAAGTTGGTCGGGGGTTATCCGACTTTTTCTGTCGGTTAGGTTAGGTGTAGATATTCTTCTATCCTATCGGTAAAAATATGCTTGAAGCTCGTCTAGAGGTACAGGGTGTAACAAAAACCTTGTCCGATCCGAAAGGGACGTACGGCTGTCCTAATCACACGTGGCTCATTTATGACCCCCATTATCTGAAAAGACAGTACCTTCGCTCACCAATGATTCCCGTGGCCCGAACAGAAAGATTTGAGTTTTCGTGTGGCGTTGAACGTGCTAATAAAATCTTAAATCATCGATATTTTGCAGGAGACCTGTATTTACGTTAGATGGAATATTAATCACTTCTAGTCGAACCGAGTTTTAAAGCCATCGTCTGAAGTTATCTTCTGAATTTCAAATTGTGATGAATTGCGTCTGGCGCATTTTGCGATTTAAATAATTTATTTCTTTAACGACTTTTGCGAGACTCTGCTTTATTACTAGACATGAAACTCTTGATTTGCTTTGTACGCGAATTTAAATAAACTGCTGGACGAAAAGAATGGTATAACGGAAAACCGCATTGGTAGTATGCGGCAATTAAACTTCACGGCAGTTGCGTTAGTACATTCCATTGTAATTGTGACTTGAACCAACGCCGGGTAGTTAACCTATGGCTTCTTGGGGCATCTGCACTTTAGACATGGCGAAATGCGAACGGCGGCCTATGGAACTTTCTACGTTCTACGTTCAAACTAATCGCCATGCGCCAGTTGTACTATATCTAGAGGGAATTACTTCGAAATTTTTGATACCTGTTTCGTTATCTATAGGTTTATTACCTAGATACAACTGAAGACTTTCTGATACTTGGAAATATTAAATGCGATAAGAGTTATTTCCAAACCGATATATAGTAATGTACTCACCACAAAACATGCCTTAAAAGGCATTGTGAAGTACCAGCACGTTCCCACACGTCGCGGACCGCGCGCGTCAAGATAGCACAATTATAAAACTAGTTGGCCATAGTTCAAAGAGCGGGCGCCGCCCCATCCAGTGCCAAGTGCAATATTTTTAGCGCAGTCAAAGTGACGGCGCAAATTTTTCGCTTCGACGCACTTTATTCCCGTCCCGTGTGCGCGGCGAGATGTTGATTGATAGCCTCGTGGTGTGGTCACGCGATACCCTATCGTGGCCATCTCGATGCCTAAAAAAGCGTGCGCCAAAATTGGGCGACCAAAATATGGCGACGTTAATCGGCGGCGGGTCTAGATCGAGTTACACCCGCGTCCAAAAAGAATGTGAAAAGCTCGTAAAGTTTCGGCCTATTCAACGCGTAATGAATTAGAAATACTGTTAATAATAAATGAACACATGAGATGAACGCTATTGAGGTGCTTTTTATTGATGTTGTTAAAGAAATTCAGCGTGTACCAGGAATCATATATCCGCCGCGAGAGTATATTTGATATTGACCAGCCATTATGTCTTTATTTGCGCGCGGCTACGGCTAAACTTGCGTCGTTTATGGAAGTTGCTGGAAACTGCATTAAACTTGTATCCCCATAAAACGGCGTCTCTCGTGCAATTCCTGAAACACAGCCACTTAATGCCTCTTGCACTTCTGGGAAGCTAGACACTATGATAAATGGCCGATTTCAATCAGGCGGGGCTTGTCTCGCCCTGAGACTCTGAGACAAGACTGAAATTGAATCCGGGGACAGTTCCATGGCAAATGCTGACCGAACACCAGAACTGATTCCGAGAATACGCGCTGCTCGAAGAGACACAGCTCCTAATCTCTTAATGCTAAATCGATACCTGAGCGAATTCAACTTTAATGAGTTTTTTTTTTGTTTAAGTAAGCCGTCGAACCAGTCGTTGCAATGAATTATTATTATCACGGAATGTATGTCTGACGTATTTCGTCGCATTGATAAGACAAAAAATTTAGTGGTATTATTATTCAGACTGATATAGGTATAGATAACTAAAGGAACGAAGCCAGGCGCTTCGTTCTTTTATTATCTATACATAGTATGAAACAAAGTTGGAATAACCAATAACAAAGAAATAAAATTGCTCGACTTGCGCATTTTCGATTCTAGAGAAAGTTACACAGGCAGGAGAGAAATTAGACTTTTTACAAACTGCAATAGTTTCAATTCAAATATCATTATCTCATTATTTATTTATACTTATTAGCATATAGTATACGTAAAAACTGTTGTAATTCGGACCTAAATAATGGGATATTTGCAACGATTTACCACATATGCTTTAATGGTTTGCGATAATGATATTACCATACAAGGCAAAACATAATATCGTACAAGTTTTAGTTGCCGCCGTGTTGCAAAAAATACATTTAGAAAAGCTCTCCTAGATCATCTAGGTAGGTCATCTAACAAAACTTGATCCCTTGGGCAGTTTAGCCCAGTACGACATCTCACCACCCATGATGGCCCCGATCCGTCGGCATAACCGAAACTTGGCGTTTTCTCGGGAGGGTACCGCGTTCCGCGACCTCGCCGAAGGCCATGCCCGATGCCCGCGCGGTCCTTATTGATTTTTTATGCGCATTGTCCGGCCATTCGGTGCGTCCCCGCACCACCCGCCCCCTCCCACCAACGCGGCGACAAACTCGCAATTAAACCTCCACAAACGACGACGCAGTTGGTGGCAAACTATCTCGCGTACACTCTGCGCGGAGCACGACCATTAGTTGATAGTTCTTGCGAGCTATGTAAGCAAGCCATTCGCGAGCGCGAAACTTTGGCGTTGGCGCGTAGCGGAGGGGACAATTTTATAATAGGAGTTGAACTACCGAGCGAGTCACCTGATGGAAACTGGTCACCGTTGCCCATAGACTCCTGGGTAGTAGCGCAGATAACCTTTAAGATATATGTAGAATAGTTTCTTGAAAGTTTATGCGAATCCACTACGCTGGTCGTGACGGGTCATCTCGTTAGCGTTGATATGAGGACCAATGGGTCAGGTTATCGATCGATTGATTTGTTTTTAAATATAGCGGTTAACGCTTTAAAAGCCGGTATTCGATATTTATGATATTTAATGTGATAGATGTACGGTGAGGGGATTCAGAATAGCTGATAAATCCGATAAAAAATTTACCGCTGCTATATCGAACTTACTTAATCTTAGCCATCCATTTTGCAACGAAGTAACTGCTGACGATGTTTCTAGGAATTCGCGTGATAGCATGCGTGCATTTTATTTACTTCGCTCGTGTATTGACAATAAGATAACGCGCAAGAGACTTCGATAAGGGCTTATGTTCTGTGTTATCTATCACGGTTAGTTGATGGAAATCGTAATGAAATAAATAATTATGTACGTGGAATATTTGTTCTTGTTGACGTTCGTGGACAGTAACTAAAAGTGATGACTGGTAATTTCCGTTTAATCGGTGCTTGTTAATAGGTTATAAATAGCGTGTGATGTTTTGTTTACGACATTAGGGAAATACGAGGTGGTACCTAAATTAGGTTAGGTCAATTATGACAGATCTAGTATTGGGCGTTGGTTCACCGCAGCCTCTTAAATTCGACTTATTTATTTACTACTTATAAAATATTGTTTTTGTACTTTTCCTAATATTGTGTGACTCAACGCCTTATACCAAATTCAAATGTCTTTCAAATTCAGACATTCCATGTCTATACGAACACGTCACTCACACACGCAAGAGGGGCATTACTTAAGTTTTTACATATCAGCAGCCCTGAAATCTGCTTTCAGCCATGTTTTATAAAGCAAAACCGGTGTCACAAATAGGGCAAATATAAAAACATTTTTTAAAAAAGGGAGGTTTTTTACAAAAAATATAAGGTAATTTCTGTAGCAGGGACTACAAACAAATAAAATAGAAACGAAGTTTGATATTTTCCGCCCCGAGTCGGGGACAAACAAATAATTCTCTTTGTCGTTTGTTTCAGGCCGTGGTGACGTCACGCTTTGGACAACAACTGTAAGTTGACTTTTATTTTATCCTCGACAATTTCATTACCTATTGTGCTTTGAGAATACAGTCTCAACGATGGCACCGGAACTAAAATGCTGCGCGTAAGTAATGTCTTTACCCTCAAGGGTACAGCTCAAGGTTCAAGCAGAAATTTGTGGCACACGAGTGTTTTGCTTCCAATTTTCTCTCGCAAAACGCGGTGCATGTTACCCAGAAACACTGTCTCATACCTACCTACATACACGAGGCTTTCGCGTCGCGCCGTTGCCGCGGGCGGTCCGTCTTTGTTCCGATGAGTTATGCCCGTCTCGCGGCGGGCCGCTAGATAAGCGCTAACCGCGCCACAAATCATCAGTCGCACAGTCGCCAACTCGGTACGTACTCGGCAAGAACGAGTCGGCCCCCTCCCCCCCGCCCTCGGGCGTCCCGCTGGCGTCTTCGCCGCTAATTCCCGGTAGGGGTGTCGACGGAATTGTCGCCGGATTGGACGATCGAATCGTAACGGGTAGCGAGTTCTGTGTTTCCAAACTTTTGATCAATGTAGGTACATGGCTGCATCTTTACTTCTTCTAGTCTTGCCACAAGGTCTCGAACATAGCTCAGATTAATGTAACCTATTGATGCATTAAGTACGTATTTAATTTTTTAAGGATCCTCTTGCTCATCATATGTGTCAGTCTCCGCTTATGCCAGATTATTTCTTCTCCACTTCGCCTGGTCCCTCGACATGCTCGCGTTTGTAAGCCGTTTGACTCTCGCATTCGACCCAGCAATGTCAAACCATGAATCCATCGCTTCTTGGGCCGCCCTCGGGACATTTTCTCGATACCAGCGAATCATCTTTGATATGAGCCGATATCGTCGCCAAACCGCATCGCCACACCCCTACACCGCCGCTTCTAATTCCCACCCCGAATCGGCACATCCACCCGGTGCCGCGTAAGCGATACTCGCTCCAGCGCCACCCTGACGTAGGCGCGACAATCGCCCGCGCGTTCCCCGCACGATCATTAAACGTACATATCTGTTAATAATAATTGCGATTGTCTGGCCGTACGTGCGCGTCGATTTATGCTGCAAGCGGGCGGTGGCCGGCGGGGGGCGCGGGCGGACCAACTACACGGTTCTGTCTGTATTCATAACATACGTGGTAACGGCCTTTGAATGGGACGCTATTGTGTCTTAATTTAAGACCGCAGTTATCACAAACATGTATTAGGTAGGTAGCTATATCATACGTTTTGATATAATCGTTTCTTAAGTAGAGGTATTTACCATTGAAGCCTCATTTGTTGCAACGATCAAGATAACAGTAGGGAATCAATAGGTAATATAGTAAGCAATAAAACCCGGCCAAGGCCTCGCGAAAAGGGTTCCGTACCGTCGCACAAGACTAGTTTTATTGTGTACAATGGACGGACGGACGAACCCTCCTTAGGATCGGCTTTGCTTACTTTTTTATTATTTGCCGTGGGAGAGGGCGGCGTCGGAGGGGAAATATTGTATACCTATCAAAGGATTAGTATTGGCGACAGAGCTGGTGTCCCTCGATGCCTTTTAGATTACAGCGGTCCCAAAAGCAACGCATTTGTCGACACTTAGTTCGGTGAGTCACTAACTTGTTGGCATCACTCCCACAACACAAGACGCGACCTGACCCATTTGTATTTAAGGCTCGAGCCGCGGATCTTAGTCAGAATTTCACTTAAATTAGGAACAGTAATATGACTATGTTTTGTTGAACATTGCAACGTGACAAGGAATATCTCTGCGGCTAGCCCTAGCACAGTGCGTGATCTGCTTCTGTGTATGGGTGGCGTGACTATTAGAGGGGTTATTTCAGTTATTTTATTATTTATTATGCGAAACAAACCTGAACACGCCGACATGATAATTGACTAGAATTTTTAATGAACTTACAGAATGTTACTTTGGTGACCTTCGTTTGAGTTGTCTGAGATAACAAAACGTCGTGTCTGCGTGTGAGTTATAATGTTATGTAAACCCGTGCACATCCGTGACTGTGAATGCTTTCAACTACGGCTACATCGTCTACTAACTGTTGTTAGCCATAAAATATTGTTATGCATCCCCGCTCGCGGATTTGCTCTAATCTCGGCCGTACATATACGCATTTGTCGTACTCGATGTAGTTTATCGCCACACAACAGAGCTGAGTAAATACCGAATGTCACATTGTAGCGTTAATAACGTAACATTGTAAGGCCTGCCTCCATACCCGGCGGGTATGAGTAACGCGGCTCCGCCACTAAATCTGAATGGTAACAAAATCGTAAATGACAAAGTCTGACGCTTATAGCGCAAGAATGTTGATTGCGCTGCCAGTGTTGTGTGATGTAATGCAATCGTGGCTGGGCTGGTGTCCTTAATGTGAAATATGGCATGAATTTATCCTAATGGGCACAGAGGTTATTGCATACATATGAATGCCTGCGTAAATGCAAAAGCTCGATAATGCCTTTAATTTGAAGTCGTTATTTGAATCCATACTGTATTTAAATTTAAAAATATTGTATTTAAATATCGAGGTAAAAACAATACTAACCGTGGTAACAAACCCGATAATTTGTGTAGTGAAAGTGCATACTGTATTTGTTTATGAAATCGGTCAGAAATCAATTGCATTTATCGCAAGTTCTAGTAACATCCAGTTAGAGTCATAATCGATAACATTTAACAAAATGTTCGCTAGACATAAAACTCGTGCTGATTAATTGCGTCGATTTGCATTCTGAATTATTATGCTAAGTCAAGCGAAGTCGACGAATACAGTTCATTTTTATAACTCTGTTCCTCGTAATCGTTACACCCAAGGTGGTTTAAACTTAACGTCCAGTTGCACAAACGTAGATACATTAAAACGTCAAAAATCTTATTAAAACGTCATTAAAAAGCTGTATAAAATTCTACCGACAATTTGTACGGAAATCGAACCATTTTGACAGAAAAATTGTGGAAGTAAACTCAGGTTTGGTGGCAAGTTTGACAATCCGTCCCCATTCGTCTCTCAGCCGAATGCCGCCTGTTATGCACAAGTTTACTTGTGCGTCTGCTGAGAGCTCTCGGGCTCTCTACTTCTTAAACAGACACTACCACTAGCGAATAAATTTCAGTATATATAATATCTACTCCGTAATAAAGAAATGATCGACCGTTGAGGAGCGTCGGCGGCCGACGAATCTGATCTGCTAAATCCTGGATCATGGTCAAGGCGTACCCTGGGCCCTCGCAGAACGCTAAAATGATCATTATTTATGTAATGATCGACCGTGGCCACGTTTGAAACGTCGCAGCGATTCAGGATCGGCGGGGGTCCCCGCACAGGCGGCTCTCACGACCGGTCGCTACGTGATCTCCGGCCACGGACTCAGACTTGTTAATAAGCCACACTCGTAACGCACACATGCTGCATAGAACATACGAGAGTAAGTACGCCGCTGGGCGCCAATGAGAAAGGCAGTCGAGGAAGCTATGGCGCCATCGACAGTTTTTGCTGTGACCACTAGCTAGCCGCGCTAAAGCTGTACTAAGCTAACGACATTGTTTTTGCACTAGTGCTACCGATACGTACCGATAGAAGAGAAATATCGCAAATGAATTTTATGTACAAATAAGAGACTGTTATTCGTGCACAAAACATTCATTTCGTGTTCATTCAATTGACATTTCATTTTATATTATTATATTAGACGGGACTTGCACGCGACATACCTTTTCTATTTCACATTTCATTTTGTCGCCTTTGTTTTAGCAGAACCCTTTTCCAATCCACTTTCAGTATAGCGGACGTTGGCGTCCGCGTCTACTGCAAATAAGCATCGAGTCTCCCATCGCTCAAACGAAACGCGAATTCGATCGTTCAAACTTCAATATACAATTTCGGAGAACTGATAAATAAGTGAAATGATAAACCCACACCCACAACGCTAACAATAACAATTAGAGTGAAAAATAAAAGAAACAGTCGCCGTAACGTAGAGACAGACATTGTAATTATTTTCCTCGCCGACAAAATGAGATGTAAAATATCTCACGTGCCCTTGTTATTTTAGATGTAACCCAAAGTGAACGTTTGTCAGAATTAATTATCCGTTTTGTTCCTTCCTCAATTATTATTGTGATACGCCGTATCTACGAATGGCGCGTATATTTTAGAGTCGGTTTTGAAATAAATATTGTGAAAACGTGATCCAATCTATACATAGTATAAAACAAAGTCGCTTCCCGCCGTCCGTCTGTTTCTATGTACGCTTAGATCTTTTAAACTACGCAACAGAGTTTAATGCGGTTAACAATAGATAAGAGTGATCCAAGAGAAAGGTTTAGGGTAGGTAGGGAAAGTAGGTGTACGCGAATGAAGTCGCGCCGGGTCCACTAGTCATAAATAAGTAAGATAACATAAACATATCACAATTGACACACAAACAATTCTTACTAATTGTCGTAATAAATCCGATCGATTACCACCACCTAACCTAGTGAAGATAACGTTTATTGACGTAGTAAACAGACTTAGTTTTATACTAATTTAGACGAGCTTTATTTACAGATTGTTTCATTTTCCCAGTAGTGGTCGAGCTACGTAAAAAAAAACCGCAAATCGATGTACAGGATAGCCGTTTGGTACACGGGTACTTTAGGTTAAAACAATCATTTTGACCGGTAGTTCCTAAAAATATTCCCAGGGGGGGGGCCAGTAATATTGACATTAATTTTTACTATGGGAATCGAATTTTTTTTTTTCGGAATCCTTTCGTGTTTGGTATCAAATGAAAGGGCATCATAAGCCGGTTCTAAAAATATACTACACCAATAACTTTCAGCCACCTGTTTTCTTAAAATCCAAGAAATATTTTCAAAACATACCAAGTTTGGACTCCTCCAGGTAGGAGACGGATTAGTAAATTTTTATAAAATATACGCCAAATTACTCTTAATATGCCCATATCCAAAGACAAAAAGGCGATTTAAAAAATATTTTAATTTACTAATTTTAAAATATTTTTTTCTTTATTAAAAAGTTGAGATTTAGTATTTTTTGAATCATATCGAACTGTACTGCACTTTACTATTGTTAATCTATGTTAAATTGATATTAATACGCTTCCCCCCCCCCCCCCCCCCCCTTCTCCTCCTGCACCTGAGAGGATTTTACAGTGGACAACGAAATTATTAATAGGACTATGGCTCGCGAAATCAAATTCGCTTAGGTGCGGAGGGAGAGAGGAAAGGGGGAGGGGGAGATAGAAACCGTAAGAGCATTATTTTACATAGATAATAGCATAAAACACAATAATAATAGTACAGTACAGTAGAGTTCGATAAGTTTAAAAAAATACTAAATCTCAACTTTTTAATAAAGAAAAAAAATTTTTAAAATTAGTAAATTAAAATATTTTTTAAATCGCCTTTTTGTCGTTGGATATGGGTATATTTAGAGACATTTGGCGTATGTTATACAAAAATTTACTAATCCGTCTCCTACCTGGAGGAGTCCAAACTTGGTATGTTTTGAAAATATTTCGTGGATTTTTAGAAAACAGGTGGCAGAATGGTATTGGTGTAGTATATTTTTAGAACCGGCTCATGATGCCCTTTCATTTGATACCAAACACGATAGGAATCTGAGAAAAAAAAATTCAAATCCCATATAAAAAATTAATATCGATATTACTGCTCCCCCCCTGGGAATATTTTTAGGAACTACCGGTCAAAATGATTGTTTAAACCTAAAGTACTCGTATACCAAACGGCTATCCTGTACATCGATTTGCGGTTTTTTGCCAATATTTGCTGTGTACACCGTCCACTACAGTGAACTGAGTAAAGTAAGGCACAAACCGGATCGCGGCCGCGCCCTCGTCAATATCGGCCATTCTCGTATTCCTGTCGTTTTTAGCGCTACAAGGGATTTTTCGGTTCGCATTTCGGCGGGTGACCGTCCTTTTATCTATGCGAGCCATTGTGAATACTTGATGGAGGGTCGTATTCGGTGTTTTGATGGACAACTCGAATCTGTTTTGCGGAATAGGTATTTCGTTTGTGAATGTCTTGGGAATGTATGAAATGGGTACCTACTAGCTTGAGTACGATCATGTTTTGAATGGACATGGTGGTTGGAGTAATTTTGCTTACAATCATCACCGTAATTTGAGCCGCAAGACGCCCACAGCTCAAGCTTTACAACCGTTCAACTATATGCGTCCTGAATCCTTTGTGCTTAATATGAACATTTCTAGAGCAGTTCACATAGCACATAAAGCAAAGCTTGGTATATAAAGATTAGTGTTTATTTTAGCTTATGTACTATCGTGAACTATCTGATGACAGGCTACAAGGGCGGGATGGGTTGCTCGCGCGTCGCTTAGCACTAGGTATCGTATTTCGGCACCCTCTACTCTGCAAGTCCTGTATGTTTCCTACACAATACTTAATCTAGCTAGATCAATAGCATTTCCCATTCCAAGTGCCTTCGCGAGAGAGACTGCGTAAACATCCCGTGACATTTATCGTCCCACTTCCTACGCGATCTCATTCGTATTTAGGCGCCAGTAGTGGTGATATTGGATCATGTATTATTATCGTAGCTACATCCAAATACCTAATAATAAACTCTCCTGCCACTTGACAAATATCAAACGATGTTTCTGTGTCAAGCAAGAGGGCAGGTATTGAAATAAATTGGTCGGGGACACTCGTCACGGGCCCTCGAGTGTTGAGGAAATGGAATACTTTGACTGGTTCGCTGTTTGGCTCTCTTGTTTCGAGTGGGGTCCCCACCCTCCGCGGTATCAATAGCGGGAACATCGGTCGCGGTCCGTGTTGTGGGGTAGGTGAAGGGAATTGTGCTCTGTAACGGGATGCTTGAAAGAAAACTGTAGTGAACAACGGAGCCTAACAAAAAAGAAATAATTTTACTATTAGCTCATGTTGAGGGGATTAATGACGTCGTAACGAGGAGAAGACATGTTGAGGGTTTAGTCGCGCTCTTGGGAGTGAGAGCGCAAAAATGTCTTAAATAACAATCTCAGTGGGCCTCCCAGAAGGTGAACCGACGACCTGGTAAAGATCGCAGGTACCAGGTGGATGCGAAAGGCACAGGACCTGACTTTATGGAGATATCTAGGGGAGGCTTATGCCCGGCTATACCCAGCAGTGGGCGTCTTTCGGCTGCTATGATGATGCAACGAACTCAGTGAGTGTATCTATTTAACACCAAGTCAAATAGCATCCCAACTAGACGGAACAACAATAATAAATTGGTCGCCCAGTTTCGTGTCAACACTGCCGCTGGCGTCGCTACCGGGTAGTAACTGGTGGAATCAATTAAAAACTATCTCGACGCGCGAACTTGTCTGGCTCAGCGTAATTTATACCACACGGAGATGAGAACCATGTGCCTTCTATGGCGGTGTAAGCGATAATTTTGCACGGACGATTGGAAATGACTTTAGTGGTGGTGGGTTCTCACGTACTGTAACTAAGTGGGTTGCGTTTAAAATAGCTTTTCACACGGCTCACATTGCCATATACTCACAAAAGGTGGGCATTGCCCACAATTTATTGGTTAACGACCGCTGTACGTACACTCTTTCCTATATCCAAATATAAAGCATTCTTATTTGCTTGCGTTTCAAACGTAAATGTGCGTCCGATTCGATTTTAAACTATCGAATTTTACTCATTTCGACCGTTTTGCTTACGGGTTCACCCTCGCGTAATCCCGAACACACCATACGACACGACACACACCACGACGAGGAAGCGTGGCGGATCATTTCACTGCGATGATCGTCACGCACACTCGGCCGCACAAGCGTCCGGAGCGGTTCTCGCAATCTGGAAAGCAGCGGGCGCTAATTGCACGGTGGCGCGCGGGCAGTTAGTCCTCTCCTGCCGTGGCTATAGGGTTGCCATATTTGACTGCATAAGTGTCGGGATAAGAATACAAGAACCAAACATTCGTGACCTTAACCCGTGACCTGTAGGGGCGGGAAAGACCTAAAAATATTTTTATTTTTTCGTTGCGAATGTTTTTTTCACTTGCCCAACTAGACAATATCTTACTAATAGTAAAGATACGTGTTCTTGATAAACTAAAATGTTTAAAAGAATATTTTTTTTATACCACAAAGGTCTCAAACAAGCTTACGGCCTTCTTTTTTTATTCGTATGGCATTTAAAACCGTATAATAATGTGATTATCAAAACATCACTGATTAATTTTCTCCTTCTAATTCTGTATCCAGTGCGTAATTTTTAAGGGTGAACAGTGGCCTTCTTTTATTAGTGGTCATTCTATTCACGAAATCCGTGCCAGTAAAGCTTAGAAACGCCACAAGACATCCGATTCCTGGCCAATCCCTGCCATCTAGCAGCCCTAAGGCGCGCTCGGTCGCGCGGGCGGCGAGGCGGCCCCTCGTGTCGGTGTGAATGACCCCCACTGAGACACCGGCTATGCAAATATCTCTCTTGGCCGTTGCGCGTGTATGCGACTACGCGCTGTAAGGAGCGTTTGTTGCTTTGCCTTGCCTTTACGACGCCCCGTTTGGCGGGTTTAGATCGATTGTGTGTTTTGTTGATCGATTCTGTTGAATATCTCTTTACTGTACGCGTAATGTACACAGAACCGTTTTTTGTAGTGTGTGAGCGTGTCGTCGGAATTTTTCTTTCATCGTGGGGTTCCATAATTATTGTTTTTTACTATTCAGTGGCAAACTAGCAGTTCTAATGATAGGAAAATATAGCTGGTCGGCGTGTAGACGTATATACTGAAGGTCTGTTAATGGTGCTAACCCAGACTTTATGAGAAAAAGGCACCCGTTTAAAAGCAAACGCGTTGTTTTAACAAAAACCCTCACAAACATCTTTCCTCGGGCTCTAGTTAAAATAGTTGTGGTTCCAAGTCTAAATAGTTGCAGTTCGCTTCCTCCGCGTGCGCTGTATCGTAATAACCGCGCTAACCTAAAACTGTTCGCCGCACACTCCGGCCAATGTGAATGACCGTGTTGCCGCGAAAACTGCCGATGCCACGATGCAAATGACGTCGCGAGCGCCGACCGCGCATACTGATGCGGCGGCCGCGAGCCGGCTATTGTTTTTTCGGGTCAACAGCTACATGCGAGATCGCAACGGTGTGCGGCCGATGGAAAAGCGACGGCGGCTCTCCCGAAAGTTGGGCTCGAACTTTCGGTTTTCGGGCCGGCGAGAGACGTTTTCATTGTTTGTTGATTCGAAAGTTTTTGAAATAGACGCGGGTACATTAGACAGCATATTATTATGTTTTCGATCAATAATAGCGTTTTATTATGTAGCCACATTTCTTACCTTTATAAATTTCTAACTAGTGATACCATCTGAACCGATACCGTAATAAAAGAGTGATATCTCGAAAGCGACGAGGCTTGGTACTAATTTACAGCGGGAACCACTGCAGCAAGATCTGATATGAGCACCATGGAACACTGCGTTTAACTATTTTTATCACGGAAGTTTACCTTCGTCGTCGTAGGTAGCCACGTTACATACTTTCCGCTAGCATACTTGCTCTCTTCAATCTACTTATATTACGTGACTTCTACACATCGTATAAAACGAAGCCGCTTCTTGCCGCCTGTCTTTTATGCTTAGATCTTCTAAACGACGCAACGGATTTTAATACGGTTTTCAACAATAGTTACGAGTGATTCAAGAGGAAGGCTTATAAGCAAGAAATAAGTGTAAGATTTAAAGTAGGTAACGCGAACGTAATCGCGCTGGGATAACTAATTTATCATAAACTAGAGTCCGATGTAGATTTGTTTGATTAGTTGCTGCGAATTCGGTAGGTACAAATAGAAATAAAAAGATTTTCTTGAGTCGAGTCAAATCATGACATCAGGCGTTCTAGACTGCAAGGTGGGGCGTTAGTTCCGCCATTGTTGCCGCCAGTTTTCCTGCCTCATTGTTGTTGCCCGTCCACGGCGAAACTAAAAGGCTTTTGTGCGCACGCGCAAACTAGACGCTCAATGTCATTGACCATCACTACGCCTTATTTTTATGTTCTTCCATCAATGCACAGACTCGTATTACGTTCAATTTATGGTTCAGATTTCGGATGTAGCCGGCCATTTACTGGTAGCGGAGTCGCTACAGCCGCCTATAAGGCGCCTCCGAATCGAGCGAGATTTCCTTGTCTCGGGACAAATCGCAACCTGTGGCCCCACAATCTAGTTTAAAAATCACCATTTTTTATTCATCGTCGTGCGTGAATGACGCAATTTGGTTGAATGAACGCGTACTGGACTTCGGATTGCTAACATTATCGCGCTATTTGGAGAGTCCACACTACGCGCGGCAATGAGGTGATATTAATAAATCGGCCGCCATAAGTTACCATTGGATCGTACGTCCTAACCACATCCATCCTAACGTTCGAGGATGTACTTCTACACCCTAATAAATAACGTATCATTAAAATTCTGTGTCTGATCATCTTGAAATGAAACGTCCTAGTGACCTAATATTTTGCATAGTACAAAGAAGTCCTCCTTGCCTGGACTAAACTGCCTTAATGTATGCATCTATATTCTATTTTTCTTTAGGTAAATCTTGAACAGCACGAATATCCGAAAATGGCGAAAATGTATCTGTTGCTAACAGAATCAACGTTGCTTTGTTCGCTTGTTTCCAAGAAATTTGCGTAGGTGGCCACTGTAAGACATTCTACCAAAATGTATCTTGCATATTAATTTGGTTCTCAGAAGCGAGCGCGGCTATGTAGGACAGCGTACATGTGACATCAATCAAACGTTCCAAGTATTACATTATTCGTTCCAAATATGGCAATAAGTGTCTAGATCGCATGTTTTATTCGTTGTTCTGAGAAATTTTGCTATTAATGTGTATGTCGGAGATCGATCGTCGTATTGGACGTTCCGTTTTGACACGTCTCCTTCTCTCCAAGTTGAAGAGACACGGCGCTTTGGCACAACGCAAATCTAAGCTAACCGAATTGAAACCTGAATATCCTCTGCGCTTTCAGACCAGAGGCTTTCACACTGACTCACATAACCTAGACGAATTGAAATTTGCGTACTAAACGATAAGTTCGGGCAGATCTCGATCTGTCCAATTCGACGATTGGCTTACGTCATAATAGCACAACACTAAATAAAGCAACAAAAAATGCTTCCCACTTCTATCCCGTACTCCTACCGGCTATTCCGTCATTCGTACGTAAACATATCAACGTTAGAACGTTATCACCCGAACGCACATCAAGTGTCGCTCAAACTCATCACGTATCAAGTCTGGCCTACGCAATTGCGACCCCGCGGCTCTGTGTCGCAACACGGCGGGAAAGCGAACCGATCCGCTTTCATTTGCTTTCTCGTGTGACTGACTGGCTGCCGGCGCTGCTGTCTGCGCGTGCGCACGGACTGGGCTACAGTAGAGCCGCTACGCGTAATTGCATCGGCCGGATGAGTTGACTCACTTGTTCCTGACCGTTGCTCAGGGGTTTTGGTCCAGGGGTTTTAGAGGTCATCGCGAGCCTTCTTACTGCGCACGTGCAAAATGTGGAATGAGCTCCTTTCCTTTGCACTATGACATGGGGTTCTTCAAAAGCCATATATGTCTATAGGTACCTCAAAGGCCGGCACCGCATTCGCTCCCTTTAGGTTGCAGTCCTGGACGACGATAACCGCTTACTATACTTATAACGACGATAACCGACTTATAGGCAGCAGTGACCACTTTCTATCAGGGTACAGGTAGGCAAACGCCTACCGCTTTGACTTAAAAAGTGTGCTGGTGTGCAGCGCAACGCGCAACTCCGTTTTCATGGTATTGAACTGTCGAACAAAGGTTTGACAGGGGATAACCAGGACGCGTCATTTTTCTTTGAACCCCTGTGCAGGTACTAACTAGCCTTCTGTTTGGTCGACTGTGCTATTTTTTATGTTCATTTGTAGTAAGATAAGATAGAAAAAGGAACAGGTGCTCGCAGATAGAAACACTTACAAGACAATTACGAGTCTACGTATAATTAAAATGGGGATATAGGTGCCGAACGCGCTCTCAGATACAACGCGCGCGCTTTGAATCGACGAGTCATCTTGCCGCGCTATGCGCCATTATGCTTTGAGTTAACTCATAAGAGTTACTGTGTTGGCAAAAGAAAGGCAAACTTACCCATCTCTAGACGGCGTCTCTGTCTGCCAGTGCGCATGGCAACAGCGCGATCGCGTAGCCACGTACCACGATTATGATTCGGGCATGACTGCCGAACGATTGATTGGATGCGTAAGAGAAAGTAGGCTGTAGGCTCGAAAGTGGACGGCTTGGCGATAAGTCATCGTAACTCTGAATAATTTTCTGTGAAATATCAACATTATAGGCTTGCGGCTTGTGTATTATAAGTTTGATTTGTTGATAGTTGCGTCTATTTTACTACGAAAGTTTTTGTTTCGCCACATTGTATCTGGTCGAGGGAAGGTGGGCGGTTATTATGATTAGTCAGTATACAAAGTGAGGTTACTTGTATTAACCTTGATTATGTTTTAACATGTAGGTACAAGGGTCCCGCCAGGGTTTCTCACGGATGTTCTCGGGATTTCTCTATTATAATGTGCATGTATTACAGGCACATATACACCGTCTGGAAAAAATTCTCTAAATTGTAGTGCAAACCGCATCAAAATCCGTTGCGTGGTTTAGGAGGTGCAGATGTACAGACAGACAAGCTTTATTTTATACTTTGCACCGCTAATATCTGTTCGGATCTAGAGCGGCGGATTATGAAGGACTATCTGTATCAGCGATTCAACACTTTGTATACATTTATCATAAAGAAGATTTACGGTTTAAGTCTCTGATTGAGCACGAAGCAAAGGCTCATTGTAAACTGCAGCATCGCCAAACGGCTAACGGTAGCGTTCACAACTTTCGCAAGACCGACCGACGCACCTTTCTCTGTACCGTTCGTTTAACCTGGCAACTAATCATCCATCTCTAGACTACGGTGCGGTGCAACAAACTATCGCAGCTCGCGAGCACGTATAACTGTGGGTGTATAGAGCGCTATCACATTCAAGTATTCGACGTTGGGACTTGAGGCACGTACTTTCTTGTGTGCGCCAACCCGTGACCCCGGTGTGCTCTCCAAGCGCTGAATAAGATGCGAACTCAGCACCTACGCTGTATCCACCGACCTAGTATACAGTCGACAATGTTTAAAATCAACTTGTAACTTTGTCGATCTGAGTGGTTCAGTTGGTCTGCCATGCAGAGCTCCCAGGTTCGATTCCAGCCGAGGAGAAATTGATACGATGAAGTTTATTTCTGTTACAGGTCTGGGTGTAGTATGTATAATAGGTTTGTCTTTAAAAACAAGTATATGAGAAGTTTATCAGTTGTTTAACACCCATAACACAAGCCTTGCTTACTTCTACGAAGTTCTATTAATAAGATTTAATTATTGTATTGTGATTTAACTGGCTTATCAGATAAAGACTTATTATTATTATTACTTTAGGGTTAGATGGCGCTATATGAATTGTCCAAGCATATTCATTATTATTATCAACTAAGTAACAAACAATGTAAGTCAGAAACGAAACGGCATACTCGTTAGTCACGTTTGTGACACACAAAATTGTATCAGAAAAGTGAAATAAACACCATTACACGATAAAACCGTCCCCATGTACAGCGTACGCGCTTTATCATTGCCCGCTCTATTATTACTATTACATTAACGATGTTTATCGCGATCGGTGCGAGCGTTTCCGTATCACGTGCCGCCCGCGTGCCGTGGGACATGCGAAATCGATTATGCTAATACGTGGAACTGTCTAAACGGAACGCGGCGTCGCGTCTGCGATATTCGTGTTTCGTGCTGTGCGCACAATTTTGTGCTGATGCCGCCCGCGCCGGCCCTTGTGACGGCGACTGGCTTGGGTTTTGCTCTGTGCCCTTTTCAGTACGTCGTAATGGAGGTAGTGGACCGGAAAAGGATATGCGTCGGGATGTTTCATGAGGTCGCATAAAGTTTTGAACGTTGTCTCTAGGTTCTAATAGTTTAGGTTTCGCCGAACTGTAAAACCTCGACACCTGCCACCAAAGGCTAGAGTGAGTAAGCATTTCTAGGAAAAAGATGACCACACGGCTAGATGGCGGTGTAATGCCTCGCTATTATTACCACAATTGCAAACCGGTGCATTATTGGACAAAAAAAACCGAAATGATACTTCTTCTAGTATAAGACATGACTAAAGCTGAACATAACAGCCATCTAAAAACCCGGTCTTTGACTAGAAGAATTTGAATGCTTGTAAATTTTCGAAACTACTCGCCAGTGCTGTAATACATAACTACACAGTCTCGCGAACGCCGCTCCGAACCGAATTGAACCACACAATACCCCGGCCGGATTACGGCCACTTTCCACACATTACTCTTTCCCGCTGGATAGCTGTCGGGGCTGTTACATAGCGCCGTGTCTGCTATAATTCGCGCGCCGACGCAGCGCTCGCTCCGCTGCTTCCGCTTGCTTTGCGGAATGCGGGCTGACGCCTGACGCTGACTCGGCGCGAATGCTGGCTACATGCTGCATTTGTGTGGGCTTGTGTGCCGTCTGTTTTACTGTTACGAGTGCGTTTTTATTTGTGTGTTCGGTTCTTTTTTACTTTGTTACTAGGCAGATAGTTGACCGCGATCTCAGCTGGATGGTAAGCGATGCGACCAAGGTGAAGCGTTCTTGTAAGATGCTTCTGACTGTGGTATGAAGAATAGTTATTCGGGCCAGATTCTAGTGTATGTACTGAATTTTGACCCTCTCGGGCACCTTGAACGACTTTGTTACAACATAAATGATTGCATACGAGTTCTATTGCGCTATCTATATTATTATCACTAGCTATCTGTATCATACACACCTGTTTTACCTCTTCATCGTTCATTTCCTGACCTTGTTGGAGATCATTGATTTGATCTTCAACGTCCTTCTAGTCGCTCTCTGCCGACCTTTGTATTCACATTTAATTCTTTCGTAAGTTATCTCTCAGCCATCTTCTGCACAGGCACCGACTGTATCCTGTATTTGTACAATAGTGTTCATTCATTCATATCGTTGTAACAAATCCATTCTAGGAAACTGTATCCAAATCAGTTAAGACATTTTGGAGATAATTGACAACATTTCAAATCACACACACAGCTTCTCACCCCAAACATAGACATATATTGTACCATCTCCGTTCCGTGGTAAAAAGAAAGACACAGTTTCTCCGTTATCATCATTAAATTGTTTGCCTCGCGGAATGCTAGCTGACTCGACGTTTTAAATGCCGCCTTTGGATACACTTCGATATTCTTGTGTGCCGTTTGCTATGCGGTCACAGTGCCTCGCTTGTTAGCTATCTGGAATATTGATTTTCATTTTATACTACCTATAGGGTTGTTGTACGTAGATGCAAGTCTTATGTTGTCTCCATTATTCAACGCCAGTGTATATTTCCTGTAGACTCTTTAGGCGAAACTGTCCAATACTGCCCAAGGTTAAACTAGAGAGGATTTTCCTTAGATAGCGTGTATTCATTTCTGAATGTCGCTGCATCCAATAGGCAAACTTGCAATACCTACTTTTGTCGTAGTACAATAATGAGTGTTCAGGCGTTGCGGGCCGGTTTGTAGTTTATACACACTTTTTTTTTGCACAAATCTCTCATGCCGCTTGTGACATACGCGCATATACAGATACTGTATTGATAACATTGTTACAGGTCATTTATACAGTACAGAACATGTTCGAATTGTACCTACTATACCAATTGCCTCGCGGGATGTGCGCTGACTCGACGGGAATAATGCCACCTTTGGCTACTCTTTTGTGCGCTTGTGTACCGCCGTCTTTTATATGGCTACAGTGCTCGGTTCTGAGCTATCTGGAATTTATATTCCCGCTAGATTTCAATTTAGGTACGGCTGCGGGGTTACTATTGTCTCGCGTCTTGTATGTTGTAAAAAGGGGTACACACTGTTCTTCTGTTGTAATAATTGAATTGTTTGTCATTAGCATTGTGTGTGTGTATATCTATCAGTCACATTGAGTGGGTATTTATAATTCACTTTTACACAGACATAGACGTATCTTTATTTGGTCCAATAATACATCCAAAAAACTAACAAGTAACAGTTTTGAGTTTCTCGATTAATGTATGAGGAAAGTGATGCGGTATTTGTCATGCTGATTTTAGTATACTCTGCCGCAGGTTTTTACACCAACTCAAGCTTAGCGCCAATTCAATAAACTTCTGCATATTGCTTGAATATTTGAAATGTTATTAATATTTTTATTAGTCAGATTAATATTTATCTCTGACGCGGCTATTGAATTAAAGGGTTCCCCCTCGTACGATGATGAGAGCTGCAAATCATGTCATTCAAGTCGCGCTCGCCGCGATCACGTCAAACCCGCTAAATATAGCGTATTCATACGCACGCCATTACAATGTTGATTATAAAAACGACGGTCGCATTGCGCCGTGAGAAACACACCTCCAAGACAAAAGGTTCACAGATGTGTCATTAGGGCCCTCTTTGTGCGCGGTAATGTCGGCGATTACAGCCGCCACCAACTGAAATGTCAGACGTACAAAGGTCCCACAATATCGTACACGTATTTCCAGAGACGGTAATAATGGCACGGGACGGTCGTGATTACCGCGAATACGTAGAGTGCGGGTATCGGGTTTAGAAGTACTTCGCGTTTTGAAGCGAGGTGCGATGGCACCTATTATGAATATAAATACAAAAGAATCATCTTGGCGTTAATGTCCCGGTTGTGCTCTCGCGCACGAGGGCCCGGGGTTCGCCTTGACCATGGTCCAGGATTTGGCAGGTAATTACAGAGCGATTGCACTCTGAACTCCTTGGCCCTGAGAATAGGGGAACATGACCAGATTGGATCACGGTTACAGTGAATGTGCAGGTTTCATCACGATGTTTTCCCTCACCGTAAGAGAATCGGTTAGTATTCAACTAATGTACATGTCGCAGCCGGATGGTTAAATTAGCCGGTTATTTAAATGGCTAGCTTTTTAAGCAGTTATTTAATTGAATATTTGCCGAATTCATGAACTTTGAAATTTACGTCTATTGAACGATATTGCCCCGAGTTTACGAAGCTCCTCCATGCATTGTCACAACATTAACCTAACCCAACCGAATTAAAACCTAATGCAAACTATTATTATTGTTTGAGATTATTGTGATTAAGTTAGCATTGTGACAATATTTGGAGAAGCTCCGTAAAGTCGGGTCAATTTCTTTCTTTAAAAATTCTTGAAATCGGCAAATTTTCAATTAAATAATAGCATAAGAAGCTAGCCGTTTCATTAACTGGTTAATTTAACCATCCGGCTGCGACAACTCAGAAAGAGTCTTTGGTACGTGACGGCAGGAGGATTCGAACCCGGTACCTCTCGCATTGCGAGTCATATATCGTAACCACTATGCAACCGACGCTCCCTGAAGCAAAATGCCTTCAATGGCGGTACAAATGTTTTTGTGTAAATAACATTTTCATTCAACAGGCAATGATGAATAATGAAAGCAAAACCTGTCCCATTTGATTGATAAAAATATCGTATCATATATATCGTAATGGTACACTGTTTTCCTGTTCTTACGCTTGTGCTCTGTACAACAGTAGTCCCACAATAGCGCATCTAGACCCGGTAATATAATAAATTATTCGACGGGACGGTAAGATTAGCTCGAATACTAGGAAGTACAGTATCGTGCCGATTTTGGCACGCGTATATACTTGAATATCTTAACGGTCTGCACGCAAGGTGTCTTTTCACGTGAATGTTTGGATGCAAATTACATTAATGTTTAACTGTAGGTAAGGTAATGTAATGTATAATTTACTAAGGAAATAAACCTGTCGCATTTTATTGATAAAATGATTGATTTTGCGCTTTTGTTGTATACCAGAAGCCAAGTATAGATAGTGTAGAAGGCACTTACTCATTAGCCGATGAAATGTCTTCCGTGCTATCTTATATGTAAATCTCGCTTCAATAAGAAACTATGCATTATCTTTATTATGTTTATGTTCAAAATACCCTTTTAGTAGTTTGTTCTTGCTGCTAACAAGCCATAAGAGCAACAAAACGTGTGATAAATGAGGGCATTAACTTTCCTTGTGTCGTACGTCCATTAGCGAAGTATTCAAACGCGGTCAGCAGTAGTATTACCATGCTAATGTGTTTGCATAATGTACACGGCACTGCATATAATAATTTTAATATTAAGACTTTACACTTGCGGCGTTGGTGTAGGCACGTTCGCATTGAATCAACCTGACAAGGCGGTATATTTAATATCACCAATCGATCACTCCGGGCGTGTAATTCGAACGATCGGCCCGTTTAACTGTTGTTTAGTTTTAATCATCTCTCGCTTCACGGTCGATTTGGAGCTTTCCCCGAGACGAGAAAAAAAGCGTGCATTGATTGCCCGTCCCGGGCGCAGTGCTGAGCCGACAATGACGTTTTTTGGGCCCGTCCCCCGTTTCTATTCGGTGCCAGCGAGGCCCCTTTGTGGCGTGAATCGCCGAATGCGCTGGTTTTGTTTGGCTCGTCCGGGCTGTGGCTTGGCGTGATGCAAAAAAGCATCGCGCACTGCCGGCTTCCGAAACGGTGAGCACGCCCGTTGCACGCGCCGACCGGGATTATCCAATGGCCGATGAAATTTTGCCGCCATTGCTGGTAGCCTGGCTAGTACTGAAGCAAACGTGCGATTATTTCAAACGATTTCGATTATTTCACCGTTTTCAGCCGTCGCTTTAGCTTCGTCGGAACACAATGTTTGCTCAGAAAACTAAACTCGCGACTCTTGCCCATGCCCCATGGCCGTGATGTGGGTAGAGACATGTTTTATTAAGAATGTGTACTGTTATCTATGTGGAAAGAGAAGATAATGACAAAAGAGACAATATTTAGCGTTGAGACCTCGCGACCACTCTCAACTGTAATAACTGTTAAACTTGATTTGACAGTTGATAAAGCGTTGATTGACGTTTCAGTATACGATTTTTTAATGAGTGGCGTTTATGTAAGACTCAATTTGAGATCCCGTTAAATGAAAGACATTTCGACTTTAGGAGCTGTTCAAAAGTTTAAGTAGCCGTTAATTTGAGAGACGTTTCAGTATTCGGCTGTAATATTCCTAGGAGCAGTTTCATTACCCTCATTCATATACCAGACCAGACCGTGAACAACAGTTTCAGCAGTCAATCGGATAAGTCTAACAGTGGACAGTTACTGGAGATTGGAGATATTGTCATTGACACCATGGGTCTACAAAATCGAATGTTTTGTTGGTATGTAATATGCCTGACTTCGTATATCTAAAACACAATATAAGTACTACTGCACTACATACCAATATGTGGCAGGTTCCTATACAAGCCCGGTGAGCATTAGACTGCAGTCGAGTCCTCCACAGCGCTCAAGTAAGTACTAAAGGGTTAAGTGGAGCGTGTGTCGCACACGTGGTGGCTCCGGCGTGCATCGATCGAGAAAGTTCGCCGCCCCCGCGCCACGCCACCTGTCTGTCTGACGCTCGCATGTTGACCCCAATACTCTTGTTTCCAGCCGGGAATAGGGTATGCAAGGGTGGTAGGACTCTGTCAAGTCTGAGGATTCCGCCTGGGTCGGTACCACAGCCTCTTATTTCTGCCAACAAGCAACAATTACAGGCAGTTCATCTTAGTCCCCACAGTGACATCGCACCTGTGGTTCTGCATATCTAACAGCGTGCAACGAAAAGCTGCATGTCTGTCTGTCGCTCGCACGCTGACCCCATTCCTCTTATCTCCATCCAGGAATTGGGTGTGCGTAATGGAAACACTAGATATTTGCTATCACGAAAGGCGTCAGAGTCGACTGACTGACTGTTATGACGTCATTTTAGCGCGCTTAATTGGTTTGCCCGTCGAAGCTTCTCGAAAGAAAATATGTTAAAGTTGTGCGGTAGTCTTTCCTGATTAGATTAGAATAGTAATTTATTCTTGAACTGTGCACAATAAGTTGTTACGTGTCAAATTATGAGTTTCATCAGTAGAGACAATTTGTATCTGTGGATTTTATAAATATGCGTAATGTTCACTATTGCGTAATGTATTTCTACTGGGATCGGAAAGAAATGTGTCTCGTTCTTTTTAGTTTGGATCATACATTAGTGTGGTGGATTTCCCTGTGGCGTAGTTGTTTCTGGATCACAACGATATATCGCAATGCTAAAATGTATCTCATCTCTATGAGATTTTAAGGGTTATTGTAAAATCCCTGTTGATTTGGATTTCGATTGACTCAATTTGATTTTTTGATTGATTCGATTTGATTGAGTGCCACATTATAAGACTATAACAGCTCCTTGTAAATAACGTCACACGGCAGTTAATATTAATATATTACAATGCCAAATAGAGTGAGTGACCGTTGTGAAAACCAGTCAAGTGGAAGGTTGCCATGACTTGTAAACAGGCTACAAGAGCTCGTCAGCGAAGTCGCGTCTCGTGTAGATGTTAACAATAATAAATTGTGCGATGACGTAGCGATGCGATGTGACGAATGCGCCGACTTTCAGCGAGCGATTCAAAGAATTTACCGAAATAAAGTCTACACAATGTGTTTTCAACTGTTCGAGAATTCGACTCGGCTGTAGGTTGCGTGTGCTATTGTAATGCTGTATCTGTCTCTTGGGGTTATTCGTTTATTATGTGGCGTACTTTTATAATAAACTTTGGGTTTACTTCAAAAGTGTTTCTTTGTCATTCATCTTTATAAAAGATTTTGATCAGTCTAGGGCCTCAAAACCCATTCGGAAAATGGATCTGCCACTGGAACATATCTTATTATAGGTGTCATTTCTAGTTCATTGATTGATTCGATATTTAGATAAGAACATACTCAACAAATTCTTTCTGTGCTTTTTCAAAATGTAATCTTAACTTTGTGTATTTTTGTGATTTTACCTAATAAGATTAACTCTCATCCCCTCGTAAGAAAAAATAAGACATGGTCGACCCCCTCCCCCTCTTAAATCGTTTTAAGTAATAAATGAATGGTCCCCATGATAAACTGTGCAATTAATAACTAATTTTACTATAAATTGTGTAGTTATCACTACACATAACATTAACCTGAAATGGGTTTTATATAAATTACTAATAATATCAGTCGACTCAACAATACCTATAACAAAATGAAGCAACAATTCTCTACGCGAGCCAGTTTGCCGCGGTGGGAACCCCAAATTTTTTGCCGGCAACCGTCCGAATCCGACTTCACCGCTGGTGCCTATTGCGGGCGTACTTTTTGCCAGTTATTGATCTGTCAAACGACACTTGCGTCTTGAAAAGCTCAGTTCGGAGAGTAATGAGGCGCTGAGTGGCCGAGTCGGTGCCGCGGCGTCGGAGATGCGTCCCCCACCAGGGCAGGGAGGGGGGGTGGGGAGCGCTGGACGGCGTCCGGCCGGGGTCGACGCCCCCGCCGCGTCCCCGCGTCCCCGCGCGAGCGATCGAAGAACGCCCGCGCCGCGCTCTGCTCTGTCCCACTTACACGACAAATTATTTGTGCTCCACCGACTGACTGCCGCCCGCGCGCTCGGCCTACCATGCCTTGCCTGCCTACATGTGCGGCGTACCTGATAGGTGCGATGACAAGTTTTTATTAACGGCCTCGTTGCGCGTAACGGTGCTTTGGCGTCTTTTGAAAGCGCATTGTTTGCCTCCCATTTGGGCATTACAACGATCGTGTAATTGACTTTTACCATATTCTTTGTTATTAATGGCGTTTTAACACGATCGATAACGCGAAGCTTTCGAGTTGAATTGTCGATTCTTCTTATTGCGTGCCCGAATATGGTACTGATTTAACCATAATCGAAGCCGAGATGTAAGCGGTTAACGGGATTTTACAACGCTCTCGCATCCCATTTTATGAGAAGAACATACTCGTAAGTCAAACGAATCGCTATACAATATACTCAGGTACACTTAAGCGGCACGAGTAATTTGGTCGGCTTCCTTGGGACTTGGCATATTAATATCTTTGTACTTGGCTAAACGACCTCTCGTAATCGCTCGTGGGGTACGTACATCGCGCAACTGTTTAATTACGAAAGCGCTATGGGACGTTTCCTCAACCCTTCGTAAATTGACTTCGTTTCGTGTGGAACGAACCCGACTGTGCGATTACCGTGCGTTTAAACATGTTTCGATGGATATCACAAATTACGTCGTATTACAATTAAAAACGTTAAAAGATTACAATGAGTTCTTGAAAGATGCAATGACGATGGAGAACGATGATGATGATGAATCACCCATAAAGCATGTAAGCTGTAAATTTCTCACACTGATAGATTAGATCATGACCTAGAATTACACATTGGGTTCCTTTCGTACCATGCGAAGCCAAATTTTACCCAAAACCAACAAGTATGTTATTGTTAAACTCCTAGCAATGGCCGACTACACCTCACCAACAAGAAGATTTGCAAACTTCGCCCCCTGATACGGATAGATAGTTGTTTATGTACGTCAGCGCTTCACCACCGGTGCGCTGCTGTTTGTTATTTAGAAGTTGGCCCGCGCCCGCGCCCTGTTGTCTGCCGCGTGATATGATAATGGGAGTCGGCGATGCGGTCAGCGCTTCGAGCGCTAGATATATCTAGACTACTGCGGCAGCGCATCAACTTGGGCCATTTGCATCTTCAACTAGGTGGGACTATTACCTACACCGTATACCCATTATCTGTCTCGTCGATGACTTCGAACGAGTTGAACTTGGTTACAGCGGAGACGTGTGGGAAGTAGTGGAAGCTGTATTTACAGTACAGTGGCCCTAGCACAAGTGTGTCCGCGACAAAGCTCGCACCGCGAGAGAGCGTTTGTCTCTTTCTCTCAATACTAAGACGAAAGAGATAACAATACCTATGTCGCGCCTTTTCTCGCTTATCGCGCGCGAGAGCAACTTGTGCTAGGTCTACAGGAGCCTAATTCTCGGGATGTGACATCTCGAATTAGACATTTTTTCTGGCCACATATCCTTTAATAATGACATTGAAATGTCTATTGCAGCCAACAAATATTTTCTCAACTATATTCGATAGTCGTATATTGTCGGAGATCAATTTCAGTGACGTTTTAATAAATTTTTTGGCTAGAGAAAATGACGGGTTTGAGATTTTACAGCGCGAGAATCGCTAGCCAGTTAGTTAGTTTCCAGACAATCCTTTGTGAATAAGTGTCAAACATTCGGGATGGCTTACTGGGCGAATATATAATGTAAGTTTGAGTTTAGTTAGTCGGTTGTAGGAGAGGTGAGTATATTGAAAATACCATTGACGTTGTCTCGAGCCACTGGGTATTTGATTCATTACTGAATGAGTGGTGGGTGACGTAGCTGTGAGAATCGTTGAGCATTAAATGTAATTAATGCTTGTATTGTAATAAATGGCTTTATCCGTGCCTTTAGTATTACGTCGACTGACGTATGACGACACTTGAGTGCTGCTAAACAATAAACTCATACAACAATATAATACACACACAACATCATCACGCGTTGCACCTATAAATATGAAACAACGACACCAGTGTAAATGAAGCTAGCGAATTAGATACTCCTCGTTACACACAACTGGTGCACGGTGTACTGGAGTGCTTACAATATAAGTTGCAGTCGCTACAGAAGTTGGGCGCAAGTTACGTCGTCAACGGCGCGCGGCCCCCGGCACAAGACCTGGAAACTAATCCCTCAGACGCCTAGATGCCTAGACTTTCAGGCTGCCTGTGTGCTCTGGAAAGGTGCTGTACTCGGGGATTATGTTACGTGAAATGTGAATGTCGCACGCAAAGACAAGGAAGCCAATAAGTGACTTCCTACGCCCCTACGAGCGTTTGACAATGCGCCGAGTCGGGTAATAGCGACAGGTGTATAAATACATAGCGATAGGCGCAGGTACAATTAGAACAGGTTTACACAAAGTTTAATTAAATCTCGGGCGTTTGAGTGTCGCGGCGAAAACATAACTGTGGCTATTTGCAAACTTTTGATGATTCGACGTGTTTCGAATAAAACAAACTTTGTTGCAGAAAACTCTGTGGTTGCGGATTAAATTAAAAAACATTTCGCCGCGTAAAGTTGAGAGTTGTTAAAATTGCTCGGCCCGGGCGGTCGGCCAGACAGATAGATGTATAGACGCGGCGCTGGATACCGACAGGAGTCAGCGGGGACAGAACTTAGTTGCAAAAGATTTAATGGAAGTTAGACTCTCTTTGTCTAAGTTTGGCACAGTCGTCTGGCCGCGCTGTGCTCATAACTTTCACACTCCAGGGCTGCCAAGGCAAGGACCGCCGAGAACAATAACGGCAATAATCAATGGCCACAGTTCGTTTATAATTTTCATGAAGTTTCATAAATGATTCATTTATGCGTACTGCTGTGAAACTGTGAAATATGTACAGTTTATGCTAAGGTGCTTAATATTGTAAATTTAAAAACCAAAGATTTCCAACTTAGGTACATGTTCGTGCTAGTTCAAGTTTGACACTATACAATCCATATACCCTGCCCTGTGTTGTATTGGCAATACAGTTTTAACAAAAGACACAGCAAATAGCACAGTTTTAAGATACACAGACTTTATAGCGCGGAAATTGCGTGCCTATCACATTTATCACCATAATCTTCCGAACGGTTAGTCCCGGTTTCTGCCAGGGTCCGCTTTCCGACACATTTCCGACATATTGATCATGTTCAATATACCGAAAGTCGGGTGTAAATCGCTGCGGGCGCCGACCGGCAGCCCTGCCCATAGAATGTATCCTAGGGGTTAGTCAAAAGAGAAGTTTTATTGCTCGTGAATTTCATTATAAGTTGGGGCGCGGGCCGCTGCCGCCTCTCTTAATGTCTCTAAACGAGGATTGTTGTCTAATTTGCACGAATTATGGCGGACCCGGCGCTGGGGACGTGCAATGGGAATTGCATTTTAACTCTTCTTATTATATTCGTTTTATTAACCGTGAGCGTCTAGGTTCAACGGATCAATGATAATCTTAAACATAAATAAAAAAAGTTATATGATAGACTATAAACGTCTTCAAATCATTTATTGGGGAAAAACCGTGCCAAGAGACGAGCCGTGTTTCCATCCGACCGTTCACCGTAAATAATACATATATGTTCATTTACAACGAATGTGTGTTTTTGTAGGCAGACTTAGTGACATAGTGTTTGGACGTAATTAAGTCTTAATAAATAATGGAGTTTGGAGATGGCAGCTATTTAACTGTGACGAAGTTTACATAGCTTTGACAATTCGTCATCACTACTTATAATTAAGTGTGTGTACCGTCTACGATGTTTACACATAAATTACCTCAATCCATGTGACTATTATTAGGCAGTGACCCACCGCCTCAGCACCAACCTCACAGTAACTTCTGACAAACAAAACGTTAAGAATCGTCTAGGTGTTTTGCCACCATAATCTGCGCTGCGCAGCGTAAAATGCGCTGTAGTGCTCTACAATAGTAGTGTCAGTGAGATTACGCCACGTCACAAGTTACCCGTTGGCCCGGAGGAGAAAGTTTACTCGGGCGAGTTTGTTCTGTTCCTGCGTCCCCCCCTCTGCCCCCCGGTCTGCGCAGTTCGCAAGTTCGGCGAGTCAGCGCGCTGCACAGCCTTACTGGATATGCCATATTGGGGTTTAAACTTCGCAATGGAGTTATGTGTGTAATAACAGAGTTATGTTCCCGCTTTTATTTGCTCATACGCAGTGTGGTGAGCGCGAGCTGCGGGCCGGAATGAGGAATGCGGACGCGCGGATTACATGTGTACGGAGTACCCAACTTTGTCTTGCCCTCGATTATTTCACTTAGTTTATAGTCTCACGTATGCTAACTTGCTTTGCTAAATACTTTAAAATATTTTATTTATATTTTTCCTAATTAAGGATGACAAACAGCGTACAATATTACTTGCAATGTATGAGAATAAGTTACACGTTAGCCAGTGAAGTTTGAACAGAATAATTTTATGAAAGTGGTGTAATATAAACTATTTTAAACTAATGATAAAACAGTATAAATGTTCAAACCAATTCATTTCCATTCTGATCGATGACACCTACTGACTAACATTAGTCTCTATTATTAATTTTAATCTGTTACCTACTTACTAATATTACCCTTTACTAAAGCTTTATATCCACCATATTTCATATGAGACAAATCAATTTCAATTATTTGAATGTCGTTTCGCAAAATGACGTATCCATGGCGCGTGTATGACGCTGGTCGGAGCAGTCTCTCAACTTGAAGTAGTTGCAACTCGAGACGGGGACCGAGCAGGGAATTATGTTATCGCTGCATGCAGGCTGCATGGCCCCAACTGCTTTCTTGCAATGCAGGAAGTTATTACCGGATTTCTTGCCTTTTGACTGGACAGTTTTGTAGTACCTACCGAAACTCATGCCGTCTGCAACGTTACAGATTTTAAGCAATAACCATTCTACATTGCTCAACGAACGATATTATTACACAGATATAAATCGATCCCAAAACTAATAGGCGAGTGAACTAGTTGTTTCAGAAGTAATATATAAAATAGCTGGGGATATAAAGCCGTATACGAACACGAGGGGGGATTAACTTTTCGCTGTATTCTCATGCTTTGCTTTCGCCAGACTTACTGCCCTCCTATTGTATTTCGAGGGGTAACTTATCACTGTGGGAGCTGCGAATACTGACCTTATTAGGACTGCATAAAGTGCTAGCGTTACCTGTATTTTGGCAACGGAGAGCTAGGGCCATCGCCAGGCGGTCAAGTGGATTATTCACCAAACAACGCGGGGGCAAGGCAGCAAACAAAGGGGCAAACGTGGCAGGTGTCGATCGCGCTTACCGGCTGACTGCTACATGTATTGTATGTATGTACTTATACCGGATAACTTCCCCACTTAGTGAACTTTCCTCGTAACATAATTTAAAATTTTACCTTGTCGGCGAGAGTCGGTCGTTGAATATGTTAACTTGTGCGAAAGGATTCTCTGTTAGGGCTATCTTATTTGTATTCCATAATCTACCAGCGAAGACTTGTAATTGGCTTTCTGTTTCGTAAGAATATTAATATTATGTTGTAAGATAGCGGCTGGAATTCCAAAAATGGCTAGTTTTGTCGAGTGCGCCCCACACAAACTTAGTTTAATCATATTTTCAATATTACGCCATAAAAGCTAATGGCATTTTATAGACGTGATCCAGAAACCAATAACTCTGCTTGTGGTTCAACAAATATTTGTTAAAATATATCGTTTCAAAGTCCTACGGAATTTAAAATATGGAAATCTTAAATTCACACCCCACTTAGCACAATGATCTTGTAATTGAAGCGAGCACTTATCACTGATTAGACTACTCGTACATTTAGACTGGATGGATATTTCAGGACTTCATTGCACTGATACACTATACTTCTTACATGTAGTGGTTTATATGATTATAGCAGGTTGTTGACCCTCGCGTGAGCATCTACATATAAAAGGGGTCAGGTATTAAGTAACTCGGAATTCATATACTGTACTCCTTGTTAGGTATGGTTCCTGTTTTATTGTAGGTCAGTACCTGCCCTACAGTACAGTAGACAGACTTGTCTTATTTGGTTACGGAAATTATGTATTTTAATGGAAAATTTTAAATTCACATTCTATGTGTTTCTTATATAATTTAAGACACCTAAACACAATATACGAAGCATGATTTATACGGCAACTCGTGATTTTGGGTATGGTTTGTTCACCAAATAAGACAAGCCAGTCTGGATAGATCATAGTGCCATTTTCTACGATCCTGACACTTTTGTCGATATAAGCTCCGCTTAGCCCCTGTGGTATATGGACGTGAGTGCATATGTATATACAGTTATTGGAATGTAGCAATAAATAATCATTTGCACACACAGAAACCACGACATCGCCCAGCAAAAACATGCGACGCCGACGTCGCACCGAGCGCGCCTAAGCAAGACGCATTGCGGAATTATCCTCGAGACGTGTTAAGTCCTACACACGTCGTCCATTACTCCGTCTGTATGTACGTGCGTGCTCGCAATTTATCTCGCCCCCCCGACCCCCCGGGATTATACTGTGGCGACGCCGGCGTACAGACGGCAATACCGGTGGTTTTGAAAGCACATAGACTGCAATGTTCAGTTACTGACTTCATATATTTCAATGGGTGCTGATAGAGACTGGCAGGTCGCATTTGATCGTGCAGTGTGGAAGAATCGGAAGGAGAATTATGCCCAGCAGACGAGACGAGTATTATGTTGTGCGTCTTACAGGTGGTGGCACGACCGGTGGTGACCGTTAATGCGCCAAAGTAAAAAATAAGGTATCGTGCCAAGTGTCGTGGGAGCCAATCAGCGCATCGGACGCATGTGACTGAAGTCAGAGACGTGTCAGAAAAATAAACTGCACAGTTAAAATTTTACGGAAGACAGTTTTAGTAAGACGCATCAGGACGCTGACTGTACACGGTAGCGCAAGTTAACTACAAGCAGTTCAATTTAAACTCTTGCAACGACAGTCATAAGCACGGTCCGAAGTGCAAACTGGATTACTTGATACTGGCTTGTATACGTTGGCTACGTACGCAGCAGACTAGGTATAGGGCGCGGCGGCCTCGGGCGTGAGTCTCGAGAGGGTCCTTCAGCGGTGTTGCTTACCGAAAAACCGTCAGCTCATTTTGTATACGAGAAAGTGTCGCTGATATGCGACGTGACGGCCGTATTTCAGGTAATCGTTGGAAGAAAATTTAGCACAATGTTATGTTGTTGCACAATGTTCACTACTGGTCCACTCACTATGAAAGGCCAGATTTAAATTTCACCTTTATAGGTATTGCAAATCTTGGTCTGTGCTAATTGATTCAGCTCTACCAAGAAGCTGATCTTGTCACTCCACTTAATCGCAGCGATAGCCGTTGGGCGACATCGACGCTACGCTAGCTTAACGCTGCGCCATCCTAATTAGATCGAGACGGATGATAAATACCTTATTGCTGTACATTAACCAACGAGTCGGCGCGACGCAGAAACTGGTCAGGGGCAGTGTAAGTGAAGCAAAAAACCGATGCAAAACATGTTCCCAACTCATTAGACGATCGATCGTGGGAAACGCGAGGGATTGCGGCCGGGCGGCGGCGGCGGCGCGGGGCGGTGTGTTTGTATGTCGCAAACTGACAGTGCCGAGCACGTATCCGGCTCGCAATGGTAGTCAACGCCGCATAGACACTGGATTTGCTGCATATTACAACAATGTGCGACGGACGTGCGGACGTGGAATAATTTCTAAGCCGCGTTACCTTGTCCGCTAATACACAAACGCTCCACATATAGGCAACCCTAGCCGATGCCATTGTCTGGGATAACGCCTTGCACACGCCGGCTTGCGGTTAGACAATGCAACATCTCGGGTGTCGTATGTCGCGAAGAAATGACGATTTCTCGAGTACGCGCCACGCTTCGCTAACGTTGCGGCGTTGATACTAAATACAACGGAAAACAGCGGGCGAGTCAAACTGAATCACAATACTAGAGAAATTAGATTGATAATCCGATCAGATCCCCTCTTTTATTGCCTCGCCCAAGCCGCCGTAAGCTATCGTTTGCGATAGATAGCCCCGTACAAATGCGGGCTTGCGGTTGACAAAGCCCCTTCTCTTATTTCACCGGTGAAAGGGGTCATTCGGTGTCAGTCTGCTTCACGGGCAGTGGGGACGGATTAAAGGTGACTATGACTAATACCCCGATATATGGCGGTAGATTAGATACCGGTATGATAATAAAATCATACATTCTTGTAACTTCATAAACGGTTTATTCGTGATCTAATACTTGCACTGGGACCAGGATTAAACAATAATTACGACAACAATTATTCCAATCAGTTACCTCGATCGCAGAGCGTCACAGTAATCCGTTAGTTAATGCTCAGTTTCTAATCCCCATCAAAGTATTGCCGCCGTCCGTCGGCCATTCCATTTCTCACGCGCCGCCCGCTCTGGGGACAAAAGGCGGGCGATGCCATCGCGCCATTATCATCTCCGTTTATCTTTTAATTGTAATAGGATCGGAGTTTCATTAACGTTCACCGCTGGCAGCCGAGCACGCGAGGAGTGCTCTTGGCTCGGATATGCTGGGGGGCGAGACGATCAATTGTTTGTCAGAGGCTCGGAGCAGCTAGCCGGGTGCTTCTGGTTTGTCGATGGAATTTTAACTCCTATTGTAGTAGCTATTCATTGATTTTGAGTCTTCGTATGAGTGTTTTCTGGCGGTTGTAAGTCTCATTTACTTGCAATTGAGTTGAATTGACGTGGCGTCACTTCTTGTTATTCTTAAATGTCATATGTTTCGTCCTGCCTGCTGTGTAACATGCTAGCGGTAGTAAACAAACACGGCTTAAAAGTAGAACTATGTACACAATAAAGTACACACTTTTAACATTCTAAATTACACTTCGCCGTATTCTAGGCTAAGTTTCTGCCGGCGCGGGCGCGGCCGGATACGATCAATGGCCCTTTCAATTAAAAGTTTCCCCTCCGCCGCCGGTGACCGGCGCGCGGTCTGTTTTTTCTTTATTTCCTCCCGGCGCTTCTCTTTCTAAGTATAGAGTTGGTATGTAGGGCAAGTTCAGTGGGTAGCCTATCAACGTGGCCCCCTAAACTCGACGTGCGTGAACATTTGTAGTTGCGGATTTCAATCTTCATAATTCGCTCCCCAGCTTCGGGAACGGATGATTTTGTTCAACCGATATGATTTGATGTATCTTATAGGCACGCATGCTACATCTTCGATCTCATTGTCGCTTTCCATCAAGTGAATCGAGGTCAAATGCAAGATTATTGGCAATAAATAAGTAAAAAGAAGTATGAGTGTACGTAGACGTTGACCCAATTGTGACCCTTTCGATTGGAAACGTCATACGTAACAATATTTATCTTGGTCGCAGTTAGACAATAATGTGGTAATAAACAAACGTCAGGGATTTTGTTATTGTCCATGAATATTCGCACGCGAAAACAAACAAGTTTACGAGCGAAGCGAAACCGTACATCATAATATTGAAAATAAGAAGTTGTTGTGGATACGCTTGATTAATGGGTTGGGTAAGTTTTATCAATGTAGGGTTTATTTATGTCATACCTACAGGCTGGATAACCTATATAGTACGAGAGTGGGTAATTGATAGCTTATCACAGTATGTAATGTACGGAATGTTATAGCATGCGCTCAACTGTATAGAAGCATACCTTTTCTATACATAGAGCATAAGAAAGTCGCTTGGTGCCGTCTGTCCCTATGTATCTACGGATGTATCTATGTACGCTTTTTAAACTACGCAACGATTTTAATATGGTTTTCAACAATAGAGTGATTTCAGATGAAGGTTTATAAGCAAGGAAAAATGGGTAGGTAGGGGTTTACCCCTCGGGTCGTGTCGAGTCCACTAATTTATAATAAAGAGACGCAAATAGGCTAGCAGGTCATCTAGAAAATCTATCAACGCCTATAACAGCCCTCTAGGTCGGTACTTTGAATGCTGGAACGTGAGTTAACAAATTTTCTGTTACTAATGTAGCTATTATGGCTGCCTGTTTCGATATAATATTTATACAAGTGTAGCAGCGTCGATATCGGTCGCGGCTTACGTAACGCCGACTCATAACTTTGTACAAGTTGGTTCAAATGTAAACAAAGTGTAACTCGCAAATCAGTAGTAAACGCTGTATTCACGAGCGGCGAGGCGCCGCGTTTTATGTACTGTGTTACGTCGCTTTTGAGTTTTGATGAAGTTCATGTACGTACAGGTGGTTTAGTTTGATAGTAGGATTTGGTGTGAATGCACATTCGTACCAAATCCTACTATATGGCAACCCCTTACCATCTAGGGCACACGCTCATGTCTGATCCTTGTGTGACCGAATTTGTTGGCCTCTACAGCCATCAGAGAATGTGTCGTACGCTTAACAGTGATGCTGTTTCAATAATCTAGATTTATACATCTCAGTGATGAGGATCTGGCTGCAGTCATTTGTAAACTTGACCAGGAAATTGCTTTATCCCGAAAAGGTTGAAGTTCAATACCAGATCATAATGTAACGAGGTCGATTTTCCCTTGCAATGATAGTACTTTAATTAACTATAAAGATAGTATTTAACCTTATCGACATTTTCAGTACTGGGAAATTGTGTCAAAACTAATAAAGCACTGTCTTGGCCTGATGGTAAGCAGTTACCGGGGCCTATGAGAGCTTGCAATATCAGAGATGTCATGATATTGTATGAACTTGCTCCGCTTGTCATTTTATAATAATAAGCGACTGACAGAGATGATGCAACATCGAGAAACCGCAACGCGCTCTGTTCAGCTAACTACCGGCACAAGAACACAAGACGATTATGTACGGCAGCGTTTTATTACACTCCTACACTGCTAGAGTGCACTAGCAGCAATTACCTCTACTTTGTTACCTGCGTAGTCGTTCCGAAATTTTATTACATGACACATTAATCCTCGCCGGCGTGACCGAGGGAATACTAATTCCGCCCCCGGGCTGGGTCTGGACGTCGCCTTCGCCACCCCAAGGCGCTGCCAGGTAGCCAGTAAAACAACAACGTTGCTCGCGCGCCGCTTTTATGAACCGTAAAATATTACGCGCTCTCTCGCCGCCGCCGTGCAGTAAAAATAATCCGCTTCCTTCCCAACGCGAATTGCATCGTGCGCGCGGGTTGCGCAACCGATTGTGTTGCTATACGACGACATTGTACCCTATGTGGTGTGTGTGGCTGGTGATGGTTTAGCTAGCAATGCGCTGTCGGCGTTAGATCACAGCAAGAGAGCGTAACAGTTCACTGTTGAGTTAGCCTCTTCCATATTAGTGTGTTTATTCTAATCCCAATGTTTATATCTTTGCCGGACGTTTTCCATTGAAAACACTGGAAAACATTAAATAGACGACACTGCTGGCCATTTCCTTGTTGAGGTCCTAGCTGGGATGCCTTGAGACACGTGAATATACGAGTATAGACGTGGTTGGTGCCCATATTCTGCTCTGCCGGACACCACACAGTCAAATTGTCTGCACCAAATGGATCGTAACAATTAAACACAAGCACGTGCCAGCGAATTGGCGCGACGTCGGCCGATATCTGAGCTCGGGTCGCGAGAAACGCAACCGTGACATAATTTCGTTCTTTGAGCCCTCGCTTTTTCGAACAACCGGCGCTACAAAGGCGCTTTGTAAGGCGAAAGTTGGCGGCGTTTTAAACTTTAAATGGCTTCTTTGGCACGCTCTCCGCTCTACGTTCGTTTCTGTTCTAGCCGTCTTATTGGATTTTGTTTTTTTTAAATTCTTTGTGTGTTTTATATGAAGTGAAATTGCGCGCCGATTAGCTTTTTTCTCGTCTCAAGTTATGACTTTTGTCGGGTTTCTCGTTTCGTCGAAACCAGTGAAAACAGCGTGCGAATAAATAAAGCATTACGTTACTTAAAACGTTATGGTATATTACGTTTCTTTGTGGGTCGTGTTATGGCACAAGTATATCCGTTGCCTCGTCGATCTATTCCTGGGGTTGAAAGGCCTCTTGAATTTCCACGAGGTAGGAATACTTTGTAAGAACATGAGTGCTGCCCAAATGGTACTCTCCACCCCCACGTGAAATACACGTTTAATGCCCTACTGAATACCTATTTAATCTAACAGTCCGTTTGCCATTGTTCCAGGTGCGACCCGTAGCCGTGCCGTGGCCGTGGCCGGTGTGTTAGTGACGTGACGTGTGTGTGCGTCAGTGCAGTGTGTCAGTGTCAGTGGCCGGTTGTCGGGTGGTGCGCGGGCGCGGCGCGTGCGGCGTCCGACCGTGGCGCACGGTCCACTCGATGCGGGTGCGCCAATGGAGCGGTGATCGCGGACTGACTACGTCACTACAGCAGCGCTGGTGAGTACGACATGCGCACATGACGGCTAGTCTTTGCCCGTAGTGATAGGTCTTGACTAGCTTCTCGCTTCTACCGCGTTCATCGACCTTTTCATACATGCTGGTGGGGGTAGGGATGAGAAGTTAAAAATGGGACGAGTGAGGATGACTAACTCGTCCGGAGGGGTACAAACAGATGGTTAATCATGGTATTTAGAAGGCTCTCATACGAAATAGAGAGTTCGAAATAATAAAACGATAGCGAAGCACCTATCGGGCCATCAACTCGATCCCCCAGTAGCACGACAAGGACCACAGTCTGTTCCCCGTTATTTGAAACTTTGGACGGTTACTCTCCCATTGACTCAATTGGAACTCCCACAATGTTGTACTTTGTATGCCCTCGACTCAATTAATCGGTTGAGAGCCAATCAATTGTTAACATAGAAAAGTTTGTTTCTGGATCTAAAAATCACACGTTAAGCCCGTTCTCAATTTGAATTTTTTGACGGTTCTTTCTCTGGGATGGAGGAATTATATTTAGAAAATAGTTCTTTTTTAATCGACGCAGTGACAAACGAGCAGACAGCCCACCTGACGGGAAGCGGTAACTGTAGACTAGCCCATAACATCTACGATTTATGCATATATAAGGTTGCAAGCTACAAAAATGCATCCAAAATGCGTTGTCACTGTGGGTGTGTGCGTTGTCTACGATAAAATTTCTCATGCCTGTAATTGCGCTGGCTACCTTTCGAACCGGAAGATAACAATGCTAGCATTGTTTCTTGGCTGCAGAAATAAAGAAAGCGGTGATACTCACCCAGGTGGACTTCTCAGGCTTGTCAGGTAGCCCCCCAGATAAAATAGGGCACTATACTGGTCGTTAGGATGAGGATTCTGTCACGACTAAGGACTCAGCTAGTACGAAAGCTGGCTAATTTTGGCACTGCAGCTGTGCATCTTTTTTATTTCTGTCGCCAAGCGACAATGCTTGCGTTGTTCTAATCCGAGTTGAAAAATTCTCTTAAAGAGATACGAGTATGTTCTCCATTGTAACAACTGAAGTTTGTGACAGTATGTGTGATACCACGTGCCGCGTGGGGGTGCAACTGGGACAGAGCAAGATTATAGGATAATAATGAGAATTAAGGAAGGTCAGTGCAGTTACAGACAGTCAGTCAGACAGGTCAGTGAGTAATGTTAGTTGTTTGCAATGACCTAACAGGGTGTCACATGTAAGTACTACATAATATTGTGAAGTCTTTTTGAAAACTGTGATATGCAATAAATGAAATGCAATGAAATAGTTTACCCGGTTAGCCCTCACAGTGACTGCAATGTTGGTTCTGCATGTTTGATCGAATACTAGATGTTATGTTCAGCTGTTGCCGCTTCCCGGCAGATGGGCTTTCTGCTCGTTTTTCACTGGGATAGCATCACGGACATAAAACATGGAACATCTTTCCCTCAATTTTCCTTGACTTGCAATGATGACACGCCGCTTCGTTCGTTCGCTTGGATAAGTTTTGGTATTTTCCGGAAGAAATATATATATATTGTTAAGTAACCTGTATCGCTGTGGAATAGTGTTCCTTCTCATTAGTGATAGAATTTTTGAAACCGGACGAGTAATTTTTAATATTAATTATCTTATATCCAAATTGACAAATTTTACCTCAGTTATATTGGTGTAGAATAGAATAACCTTAATTACGTCAAAGACGCTACATTACAATAAAGAGAATTGATATTAAAAGGCAGTACATCGATAACACAACAATATAATTTATAGTTTCATGCCTAATATGTATAACTCACAGTCCCCAATGTTAGTCAATGTCTCGACGGCCAGCGTTAAAGGGACCAATTCCGCATAATGCTGTGCTGTGAGTCACGAAACACATCTCACACAGCGCTGGTTTTCTGTTTGTTTAGGTGTCCATGCCACTAGCTGATAAGACTACACAATTTCACAATAATTACAAAGTAACATCACATTTTTATATCCGACAGGCGGTGATATAATTAACGTATTGCATTTCCATAATAAACGAAAAGAAAAATGGCGTCCGCGGCGCGGCGTCACGCGGCGCCGGCCCGCGTTCCCGGGAGACCGTGAATCACCAATACATTACGATTCTTTAGTTAAATTTACATATTCGATGAAATTGACTGCTAATATTGTAATGAGGTTAACTCGGTGCATTTGTAACTTCAGATGTTGGAGGTATGTAGCTGAATAAAATACGGACGCCATTTTTCGGTAAAAGTGCGGAATACTTGCACACTCGCATAAATACACCTCACACAAGCCCTGTGGCTTACAATTCGCCGCCATTTCGTTTGATTTGGTACCGCGTTGTCACGCAACTGACAGTGTCAAAGCACGCACACACATAAATGGGCGCCCATTTTTACTCTTCACGATGTCTAAAAATTACTAATTCTCGAAATGTTAAATTCTGTAAATGACGGATTCTTTTACTAGACTCGAGGATTGAATTTAACTTAAATGAAGTTCAAGAAAAGAAGACAGGTTTTACAGAGTATAATGCTGTGGTTTGTAAAGCCCTGTAGAGTACAGCGGCTGAGAATGCTCGAGAGGGTTTAGTGAACAGCGGGTACCCTGTTGGTTGCCTGAAAGGTCGTATTCGTAACGTAATCTATTTAGGCAATCTCCAAGTCACTCCTCCACTCTAGGTGGCGAGGTATCTTTCGAAGATTTAATTAAACCTCTTATTCAACCGAATTTTTAAAAGCATAGGAATTAAATTTAAAACATTTTTCAAATTTTATGCTTCACAACGTCGTGTTCATGTTGTACTCTCTGTACATAAACTTAGTACACCTGTTTGCCTGTTCGTGTCATTGTACAATCAATAATCTGAGCCGATAAGAACTGAAATATTCATCGTATCTACATTAAATGGTAGGTACAAAGTGCGTCGTTGCGCGCGTCATTTTACCGAACTTCGACTTTGTTTTTCGATTTGTACTGAATATTCGGTCGTCTATGTTGTTCGTTTGTTCCTCATTCGCCGCCCCTTTCCGACATCGGGAGACGCGATCCGGGCGAGCGCGTTATCCTTATGTTGTGGAACAATAATGCACGTTAAGTAATATGTTAAACGAAGTTGTCTGTATTCCTTGTCGTGGTAACCTATAATTAAGGCTGCACTTAGAAAGAGAAAATATTTTAGCTATAAGACGCTATAACTTTGTTAGTGTAAGTCTTGTTGGTTGTCCTAAATAAATAAATAATAAACTTCCAGCTGGAGCGGATAGCTATCCCCGCACGAGCCGCTTTAGTTCAATCTTTATAATGCGTATGTACGGTCAAGAAATCTAGATGCCTTCAAAGCTAAAGTGAATAGACTGTTCCTGGACAGGCATGCTCCATCATCGGTCGCGTCGTCAGTTACTACCAGGTGAGGTGGCGGTCAAAGGTCTTGGCTAGGCCAATTATAAAAAAAAATTGTATTTGGGGCGTCACTATCGTACCGATTACGTACCGTCGACTAGGAAATTACCCTCTTCTTGTTATGATCAAGTTACCGCTGAAACTAAGAAACAATAAAAAAATTACGTGTCAGAAATTGGCGCTTAAGCCAAGCGTTCCATTAAATTTTTGTCTCTTTAGTATGTCTACCTAAGATCCGTAAGGATGATGATGGTTACACTCGAGAACATAAATATGTACCTAAATTATAAGAATAATATTTTATGTACAATTTGTGTTGGCGTGGAGATTTATCTAATCAATAATAAATGAGAGATAAAGCGTATCAAAGTTTCGAAGTGGGGGCTCGTGACGTCCCTTCTGTAAAATTTGACCTTAGGCGTGACGTCACGCAACATTTCAACAAAAGAAAAAATAAGTCCAATTATTTTTATTGAATGAATGTGTATAACATTATCGTTGCCTTTATAACAAAGAATAACTTATGCGACCGATAATATCACACAAATCAACGATTATAAGAAAAGTAAAAAGTCCCTTGCAAGAATAAGGCTATTGACTTCTGGATTTAATGGTTATAGACTTAAAAAAAATTAAATCATGACATATTTTACGAAAAGTACCATGTTGGGCGCCAAACCAAAGGTTAAATGTATTTTTTATGTCAAGTCCTCACATAGCAACGCCAGGATTATTATTTTTGTTTATTATGATTAAGGTTGCCTCGCCTACCTCTAAAACCCCGAGACACGTTGCTCTCTGGCAGCGAAATAAATAAAACGCAGGCGATGTTTATTATAAAGTAAATTACCTGACGGATTAAAAATTTTTCAAAGTTTTCAGTCATTATTCCCTATTGAATTGACTGAAAGCAACGATAAGGAGTTACACGTTACTAAACTCATAATAACAAAATTGAAACGACGGCTGTATGAAAAACTAGCAGATCCCGCTGTTTTCATCCGCGTTCAGCCCTAAACACTGCTCTGCATATTCGACTATTCCGTGGGATTCTGTTACTTTTCCGGAACATACAGTAGGCCCTAACCTACCCTATGACACCTGGGAAGAAAAGATTCATATTTAGAGATGGGCCCACTAACCGGCTACAGAAAGATCGACAAGTCGGCCAAGCCGATCGTTGTTTTAGGCGAAGATCGGATGGCATCTGTAATCCAGTAGGTGCAAGTAAAATCCTACATTGTTCTACCTGCTACAGTCATGACAAATTGCTGTCCCGTTTTCCACATTCATCAACCTTTTTCATACACGTTAATCGGTTTAGGGTACCTACTCTCTGACCTTTCGTTAAATGTCCTCGATTATTCGTGGAATGTACAGCTAGGGCTTCCTCTTCCAAATCACACATCTAGCTGAATGCTTCAGCTTAAAAGCTTAGCGGTTATATCCTCTATATTACGAATAATCCTCTTAGCCGACTTCTTCTCTCTTCAACCAGTTGATATTTGGCTGGTCCATCTCAATCGAAGGTGGCAGCAGTACTCCGTACAAGAAATAAGTAAAGAAAAGAGCCAGTTAGTCGGCTGTTTTGGCCGAATTGTGGACTTTCCCGACTAATCATCTCTACTTCCTTTACTGAACAAATTTTCGTAATCGGTTCGGTAGTTCCGTATATTAGCAGGTTCGAACATAATAAGTTTTAGCTTTAGAAATTAGTGTACATACCTAGATACTATGCTTTATTCTTACAACGTTCATTCGGGTCGGTTAATGGACAAAGACAAGTGTTGAAGCGAGTTAAATAATTATTAAAATTCCTTACTTCATTGTTGAGTTTGTACCTACTAAGATATCTTCAACGTTTACGCAGTTACGCACGCATCCCACAGTGGTCGGCATCAGAGACTAATACCACAAGCCACAATCTTGAGAGACCTGTTTTGCTTCTTCCTTCCATATTCAATGAAACCCCTTTTAAAAGGACAAATAATGCGTGTATATAATTTAATGTATAAAATGGGCTAGCATAAATCTAGACTTCCCTAGCGTCATAGTAAACAAAATGGCGAATCGGCACGCTCGTGGCCTGTCATCGCCATAGAAATGAAAGGGTCTGTCCGCTTTGCTTCCGCCGGTTGAGGGTACCTACTCTTTATGACGGTTACGGGCGTTTATGAGACTTACGGCCAGTTTCCCATACGTTAATCTATTGTTAATCAATCATCAATTAAAATTTGCCATCCTTATCTATGGTGAGTTGTAGACAGAGATGTAAAGAGTTTTAATTGATGATTAACATTGACAAGCATTTCAGAAACAAGGCACTACATTATTAAATTTTATGTTAATTCTAGCTGATAGTTAAGTAAAACGGCGGGAGGAGGCCCGGCCCAGTGTGAAGTGTTGTTTTAACTAGCCAGGCATTTGACCACCATCTCACCTGGTGGTAAGTGACGATGCGGCCGAAGATGGAGCATGTCTCGGAATTGCCTTGAAGGCGTCTAGATTATAATAATCAGGGAACACACTCGCAGGCAACGCGTTCCATTCCTCAACCGTACGCATTACAAACTAACCAGCCATCGTGACCAAAATGTCTCTCTGCCACTGGAATCGACCAACTTTTGAGCCGTAACTCTCAACTGTAATTAGGTTTGCACATCCCGGCCGCTGTTACGCTTTCGCCCCCCGCGCTTCACTGTGCGGGATATTGGTGAGATGAAGCCGGATAGAGGTTATTTCGGGTGGGCGTGCGCGTTAGTGTTCATTAGCTGAATAGTGGATTGATTTTATTGATCCGGAATTTGTGGCTGTCGCGCGGAGTCGTACAGATTGTAAGGTCCTGCGGTTTTTGTGTCATACGGAGGTGAACATAAAACCTAATGTATGTGGAATTAAAAGTAATTATTTATGGATGTATCATGATGTTAATTATTTGATACTCAAGAAAACACCATATGAGTTTATTAAGATATTTGACTTATATCAAATATTTAACACTTTGTGTTGTCACTTCATGATGGAACTCCATTATTATGAATTAAATCACTTATTGTACACTAGTTCCACTTTATTATATAATTTTTATTAAATTGCAACCGGTTTCGAATTACTCATCTTCAGGCAATTACTTTAAATAATAATATTTACTTTATATAATAAAGTGGAACTAGTGTACAATAAGTGATTTAATTCATGACTTATATCAAACAAAAGGCGTTAGGAATAATGCAGAGACAGCTAGGAGGTTGCGATTTGCGAGTGGCTCCAAACAGACACGCTCCAAATAGGCTGCATTAGGATACCACACTGATGAAGATCACTTCATCATTCTGGAATTTAGGGTCGCTGAATTATGTCTTGATTATACGTTATCCGCTCAAACAGAAAATAGGTAGGTATCTACTCATTGTATTAAACGTTTGACACACGGATATAGTGGAATGTTGGAGCTCGATACTGATTCCATGCTGTAGAAATTTATAGAAAACTATAGAATTTTCTAATTAACGAAAAATTTTGAAATGAAAAGTGTAAAATGTATCATTTGTATAGGTGGAGGAAGTATTGTATTGTATGCTCCCCTAATACGTCTCCAACCAAAGGCGCTTATTGTGCGCGGCTAATGGAGAACGTGCTAAACATTTTGTTTAACATTATATTTTATCCTGTTACTTTGCCATTATTACGACAAACCGTCTGCAAACACTGAACACTCGCGATATGTTAGCACCGATGACGACATACATACACATACATAAAGCTCACGCCTGTGTCCCACAGGTGGGGTAGGCAGAGACTATGGACCGCCACTTTGCTCTGTCCTGACACAACTCCCTAGCCTCGCATATATCCACAACTCTCTCATACATCTCCTTTTATTGTTGCCACTTCGACGCCAGCTTTTTTGAGAACGTTACAGAGCTGATCAGTGACCGATGACGAGCGTATCGTAATTTAGACTTGTTGCCGTTTCGTGAGTGTGAATATGATTTTTGCACACAATCTGTGCGTAGGGATGACTCATTGCTTGTGTTACGAACGGTTTGCGGTTGAGAGATCTAGAAGCTATCTACTATTTTTATTAGTTGCTAGTAGTAACAGAAATGTTTTCATGTTTCTTCGCACAAAAGTGAAAAGATGACGTGTTTACTATTCGCGGCTAGATTGAATGAATAAATTTTAACTGGGTAAGGTATAGGTTGTGTAGACATTAGCCCGAATATATTATTAGATATGATAATACTTGACAACATACATTGTATGCACGTGATTAACACACAAATTGCACAACAATAAATGTTTTGATTGAAGTGGCAATTATCTTAAAATATTGTTAACGTTCAATATAGAGCCATGGTAATATTTAATTGAAAGACCTAACATAAATTATGAGCACTTTGTAAAAATTTCAAAAGTTCTTTCACAAATAGGAAGCTACATACCGTATTCACGTGAGTCGTTGGGTACTTTTGGTCACCAAACAAACAATAATAGGATTCCGCAAGCTAGTTGAATGTTGTATGTATCACTTTCAGTCACAAATGTTCAAACAGATCACGAGTGAAAGTAATGTGCCATGGACCACCTCCTCTCATGCTGAAAACTTGCACAATAGGGGATTTGTTCGAGGCCAGTCCGAATGTTGTATGCGTCGTCGAATATTGGACGAACAAGGTATAAGAGGAGTTAAGTCGATCGAATCGATTAAGAAAAGTAATGTGCATGTTTTCAGTGAATGATAAATAAGTCATTCTCATGAGGTAGCTGTACATGTTGTGTTGTTTTTCTTTATGTCAATATTGTTATTGTGCATAATAAACTGTTAAATAAGTTATTGCATCGAACTTGATGCTTATTACATTTAGATCTGTCTGACCTAAGACATTAGATTTAGATTTTAATGCCTGATTTTATGGGTCGTGTTGGATTTTTAATTGATCCGTCGCTCTTTCTGTTTGAATGCTATTGTTTCCATTTTACAAGCTTGTGAAAAATTAAATTAGTTTTCATAAAGAGAAAGATATTTATAGAGCGTGTACAAGTTACATCTAATAGACACCATAATTTTGTGTTATAATTAAATATCATTTCATCCTCAGTACATAATTGGGGAATAAAAATGCAAACATAATACATTGCCCTTCGTTTTTATAATTCAAGTTCTTGCTGGGACAAGACTGTTAACCTACCTACGTGGCAGATAATGGATAGATAAATAATGTCGTTTATCTAACTTATATCTAACTAGCAGCCGCCCCGGCTTCGCTCGGGTACCACTACGGTTACACGGGTATATAGCCTATGTCACCCGGGGATAGTGTAGCTTCCCAACGGTGAAAGAATTTTTGAAATCGGTCCAGTAGTTTCGAAGCCAATACAAACAAACAAACAAAAAATTAAACCTTTCCCCTTCATAATATTAGTATAGACTTAAAAAACATCGTAGTGCTTATAACAAGTAATTGTAATATTCCTATCGGTAGATAGATAAATAATATCTAACATTTATTTCCCATAAGTAATATCTAATATTTACCCCAAACATCACAGTATTTCTTAACCATATTTAGTTTCCGTAGGTACGTAGGCGTATCATGTCCCTGGAATACAAACAATCTCAACCCATGTCAGAGAGGAGAAAATAATACCGACCATTTGGCTCCCGATAATTACGTATATCGAAGTAGCGTATTACGCAGGCGGCCTGGTATCGGCGGCGCGCCCTTGAGAGACCTTGGCCTACTCGGACGCCCGCTTCGTCCTTCGTGACTCTTGTTTACGAGCCTATTGAATGGTGGATTCAGGCTTCTGATACGCATTTACTCTCTGCTAATAACATCAGAAACCGACACAAAACACACAAGTGTGACAGTGTCAAGGTCGCGTTACGAAACGACTCGTTAGCGAATTAATGAAATTTATTTATTCAAACTACAGACTCGTTGTGTTAGTATTTCTTTGCCTAAATGTTAGGGAAATTTCAGTTGAATGAAACAAAGAAAGCACTTATAACTTAGTTGTTTGTCGCAACATGCAATAGTGTGGCATTTACGAGCGGTCTGCGTTTATTTGACATGTAACAACTTATTGTACACAGTTCAACAATAAAAATGTATTCTATTCTATCAGTTCTATGTTGTCTGTTATTATGTTACCATAGGTTCAATCAATCGATACTAACATTTTAAGGTGTATTTTAATTAGTCTGAGTAAACCTCTATCTTAATTAGTATTCACGAATATATTTTAATAGTCATGACAAAAGTCACAACAACAATGCCTTTCGTTTACGGGAATCGTGCAAAACAACTTTATACCGCAGCCGCAGACCGGAAGGGAAACCCCACAGACCAGAAAATAGGAAGTCCCAATACATCCGCCATGAATGGAGACTATGACAGAATTGTGACCACTTCCGTCACATATCTATATAATACGCAGAGTTAAATATTTCATACCAAATGTTGCTAGTAGATAAGAGCAGGGTTTTGTAAATTATTACGAGTTGACGGAAGTGAGAGTAAAATATTCCGACTTTGTTACTCACGACTCTTATCAGTAAGGGGAACTCCCTGAACGCGCAAGCTCTGGCAGTAGAAACTGACGAGTTATGTTTTTGCTCTAGGTAAAATATGCGGCACAAGAACCACCACAGCAAGACAACATCGACTCTAATGACATTGTGAGTAGATTGTATTACATTATAGGTGAATTAACTACTTGCATAACATGCAGATTGTGTGTTGCCACTGTCACTAATACAGTAGGTACGCTGATTTCCATTCTGATTAGCTGTCTGGATTGTCTCTGGATACGTGCAAGATGGCTGCAACTGGATGTTTGAAAATTAGATTTATATTTAATGGGATGTTTTTCAAGATACTTTATAGTTTTTCTCTCTAATGTGTTGTTTTTGATAAAAACACTAACAACAGTAGCATTTTTAGATCTGTTCAATTGCCAGGTTAGTATTTAGGTTGAATAGTGTTATCCTTTTGGGAATTTTCGTAGTATTTCTAAGCCGTAAACCAGTTTTATATGTAACTAAAATAGATTATTAGGTCTGCTCTTGTAAAACTAGTTACTCTGTCAATCGTTCGTGTTTCTGTTCAATAAATAAAAACAATATCTAAGCTAATAATAATGAAGCACTCCGTAATTGTAGTAGTCCTTTCCTTTAATCAAAGTAATTAATTAGACGGCGCAACTTTCTCAAAACAAAGTTTGAACTCGCGCAGAGAAATTCATTTCATTTTAGATTAATTTGAAACTTTGCTCGAAAATCAATTCTTTGCGAAGATTAACTGTTTATTCTATGCCCTATTATGTAATTTCTTAAGGTTGTCAAATATTTCCGGATTATCGGGCTCCTTGAGTTACCAAAATAATAAAACCAGCACTGCTAGTACAAGTGTGCCCGTGATACATCTCGCGCGCGAGGGCATTTGTTTCCTTCTCTCAATGTTAAGATTAACGAGATAGTAGTATCTATGTCGCGGCTTTCAAATGCGCCGACAAAATCGATCTGCGGTGCGGCCGTCGCCAGTCGTATCGCCGTCGCCTCGGTAGAGCGGCCTCGTCTATTAATTTCAGTTTTTAAAAATTTAATTTGATCTGGGAGTCTTAAAAGGCTTCATTAGCGTCTCATATTCTTATTCATATTATAGTGCCATAAATTTATCTGATCCGATGGATTAAACTGTAACTATGTGACGCCACTTTGAATTGTCATATCTATGTCAACAACAGCGAGGCTGCAGATAAGTTTGTGACAAATTAATATGAATCATATTATGAAACACTAATGCGGCCTTTTAGACCCTTGCCCATATTAAGATGGTACTCCAATTTGTGTGCTCCCATCTCCAGCTGTAACGATCCGAGTGTTATTGACACGCGAAACTGTGTGTTTACTTTATGTTGTTGTTGTTGTTGCAGGTGACGCGCTGCGGAGCGGTGGTTAAAGCGGCTCTGCCGCTTTAAATGGACAAACGCAAAATGCTGCCAAAGAGAGCGCGTATGGATAGCATGCGGGGGCCCATCGCCAACGGCCCCCTGCAGTCGAGGTGAGTTATCGTACCAACTTTCATATATATCCTACTGTCTACCATTATCATCATCGTCCTAGCGTTTATCCCGGCCTCTGCCAGGGTCCGCTTTCCTACTCATTCTCCTCCACTTCGCCCGGTCCGCGGCATCCTCGCGTCGTAGGCCGTTCGCTCTCGACGACTCACACGACGATACATCCAACTGTCTATTTCGTCGAATATATTGCTTTCCTTTAAAAGTTTTTTGCATAGCGTACGAACAAAAGTAGATGGAGAATTTCATTAAAAGGGGCGAAAGGGACTTACGAAAATGGGACCTTTTGCTATCAAGGGACATTTTGAGAAAGGGACATTAGGGGTATGTAGCGAGCGTTGTAGTAATATGCGTCGATCCGTATTACACTTTTCGTCTTACGCTGTGATTATTCATTCAACACCATATTGACGGAGCTCCGCTGCGCAGAGCTCCTTAATGCCATGTAATGTGGCAAATTCGGCAAATTGACTTCGCCGCAATCCTGTACGTGTAAAGGTGCCCTGATTCAAAATTCATTAGCTACATCTACGACGTCGCGTCCTGACAGACAGCCATCGTCTGCCATACCGTGCCGGCGTAGCGCTGTATCTATCATCACAGCCCGTAACAGTCCACTGCAGGACTTTGGGCCTCTCCCACGAAAGGGGAGGTTATTGCCATAATCTCCACGCTTGGCAGGCGGGTTGGAGATCGCAGTGTTTAAATATAACAATGGAAAATGCTGCTGCCCATTATCCAGACTACGGAGACCCTTGATCTTTTGCCTCGAAAACATTAGTCGCCTTGTACGACACCCATGAGCGTAAGGGGTTGGTGCTATTCTACTCTGCCGGTCACCACACGGCCACTGTATCTATATGCCGTTCTAATTTGCAATCAGGAACTCTTGAATAGTGGGCGCGCGCCCGCTTCAATTACCGTACCCTTTAATTTGAATTCTCGCCGAGCGCCTTGCCCTGTTGGCTATCTTAAATGCCATTTCTGGGACAGTTTAGTTAAGAGACAAGAGATTACTTTTTCTTGCTTTTCGAGTAGGTGCCTATTAATAATCTAAGCTATAGCGCGCTGTAACTGTAAGCAACAGTAGACATATTATAACATAACATACAATATTTTATCATAATTATATTAGAACTAGCTTTTACCCGCGACTTCGTCCGCGTAGAATTCCGTTTTGCATTCCTGAGCCTTCCACCGGGTACCAAATTACATCCCGGGATAAATTATGTATAGCCTATGTGCTATTCTTTATTATTAGCAACATTACTGCCAAATTTTATCAAAATCTTTTTAGTAGTTATTGCATAAAGGAGTAACAAACAACCACCCTTACAAACTTTTGCGTTCGCTTTACCAATTTATAATACGGTATAAGTAGGATTGTACCTATACAGCGTATGTACAGTATAATTTCATTTATTTATGCGTGCAAGTGCTCTAACACTACTAAATGAGCGATTCATTAATATAAGCACAGTAGCCGGCAGCGGAGCCCCTTACGCTGCGAGTTAGTTCACCAAGAGCGTCGGGTTCACCCAACTTATTCTTTCACGCGCTAATCCTATTTGGTTTCCATCAAAACTTGCCCGAAGGGGTTGCGCCCACCCCCCGCCGCGCCCGGCCGCCCGGGCCTCTTTGTTTGCCGCCAAATCTGTTTTCGTCTGCTCCCCGGGAAAGTTTCGGGCGAAATTTGTGAAAACTCGCCGACGCCCCGCGCGCCCCAGCCTCGCGAGCCTCCCCGAATTACTTTCCCGTTTCGCCGCGGAAACTTTCGCCCCGGCAATAATAATAACTCTACCTCTGCGCCGGCGATGACGAAAAGTTCGAAGTATTTGTTTAATCCTACGCTTGCCGCGCCTTAATTGTACGAGGGTGGATGCGACGCATCAAATTGCATATCTGGCGTGTTCGAGTGCAGTTACTGTTATATACGCGATAGATATTCGGTGACTCGTCGAATATCGACATTGTCTCCCATTAAACGACTCGTTAAAGTGTCCACCCTAATCCGGCGATTAACCCAGTCTCGCTCTACAGCGGGCAGCAAGGGGGCGGCCCCCCCCGGCGGCCACTCGGTGTATTTGGTTTGTAAATTAATTTGGCCCTATCGACTGGGGCTATTGTCTCGGCCAGCCGCCAATGCGCGCCAGTCGGCCCGCGTCGCACCCACACAAACGCGACAGTAATTCGCTGTCCAAACTGATTTCACTTGGTCCGAAATCAAATTGCCTATTCGGAGAATTATTGAATATGAAATTTGTTGCGGGCTGGTGGAAATGGGGCATTGTGCTTTGTTTAGGTAGGTTAGGTTGGCTTGGCAACGATTTGTGGCGGCTATGTGGCTTAATGTCGGTTAACAAGTGGGCTGGCTATATTGTTACACAGGAACTGCCAAATATTAGGTCACCATTAACACGGTACTAAAGATACGCCTAAGATTGTGAGGAAGTCTGTACATCAGTGTAGTGGGCCATTTAACCCCGACGAATAAAGAGTGGTGTTATGAATTTGACGTGTGTCTGTCTTGGCATCGTACGTCCCGAATGGATGGACCGATTTCGATGCGGTATTCTTTATTGGAAAGGCGGTTTAATCGAGATGATTCTGTTTCATTCAAATTAGTGCAGTAGTTTCGAAAATCTTTTAAGTAGGTATATGTAAACATGGTCGGGCGCTTTCCGACGTTTTTCTGTCGGTTCAGTTATAGACTGATGTTAATGTTTTTCGACCATCGCAATTCACTCGACTTAGGCCTCCCCCAAGGCGCGTCACTGCCAGCAATCTTGCGCAGTGAACGTGTGTCACACTATAATTATTTAAAAAATAATTATAGTGTGACACTGCTCATTCAACACCTCTTCATATGGCTAACTTAACCGACAGAAAAAGTCGTATAACCGTAAAGTATACATTGTACTTCAATATTTCCTAAACTACAGAACGGATTTTATTTAAAACACAGCTAAAAACAATCTCGATCAAACTAGCTTTCAAACAAAGAAAACGGCATCGAAAGCGGTCTTCGATTCGGGTGCAATAATACCTCAGACAGACACACAGAGCTACAAATACACACGTCAAACTTACAACACGCCTCATTATCTGAAAATCCACCAACAGCTAACATAGACGACCCGGCTCGCCGCCCGCCAGCCGACGATCCCGCAGCCGTCCCGGATCGCGTTACAGCCCCGGGGCGCGGCCGTGTAGTGCTAACGAGCGGGCCCGGTAACGAGCAGTCCGGCTCTGTGGCGGCGCGGCGGCGCACATTAATTATCGACACTACACTACGCGGCGGTGTATGTGTGTATGTGCGGAGCTGTCGTGTCCACTGAGGACTAGTCTGCTGATTTTATGTAACTCGGATGCTATTGATGGTCGTCATCATAATGATTCGAGCGATGAATCTCGGCTTCTGCCAGGCTTGTGCCCCATCTACGGTATCCTCACGTCGTAAGTCGTTGGCTCTTGCGTCCGACTTAGCGATGTCATAGACATCAGATCTCGCGCCCGGATCGCCGCCCACCAAAAGCCAACACTTATCTTAAAGGTTGGCAACACATTCTTGACCCCATTGGTGTTGCGCATGTCCATGGGCGTTGGTAATCATTTACGATCAGGTGACTCTCTATTATATATATAAAAAAACTAATAGTTACGTAAATGGACCTGTTAATCTTGGTTACGCATAATTCGGTTCAGTTATAGATAAACGCAAAGTAAACAAAACGGCAACTCCAATAGAGTTAGCCTAACGATAGCTTAATATAGACAGTAAACATTACGTAACAATTGTATTATTAATGGACCAGTTTTATAAATATATAATTCACCAAATCTGCTAGAACAAATAAAATAATAACATATTCGATGCAATCGTGTCCTAACGAATTGTTTTAATCATGACATGTCAGCATGTCACTCAACAGAGCCCTCATCACCTTGACCGGGTACCATCTGTTCAGTATAACGATATTGGTATGATAATACGTTACCAACTGTTGGTGATTGTACAAAATATGGCTTTTTTATTTACATACCTTTGTAAAGGAGTGGGTAGAGCTAGTATTCAATTTCAGTTTCATGTTATTTGTGTTCAAGGTGTTCATGACGTCTACGAATATGTACAATGTTTTGAAACTGTCGTGGTAATAGTAATAATATTCAATACTGATTTGGTAACAGTATCAAAGTATTTTTTAAAGTAGGTAAGGTACTCTTATTGCCTCTACCGCTCGCCTAAGCTCCTTTCGGCTTGTCTAAGGTTAGCTGGAAGAAAACCCGTTGTGGGATAAGTTCGCCTTTGCTTTGTACGTGTTTCCTTTTGAAATGTACTATGTTGTTGCAATAAAGAGGTTACATGCATACATTTATTTATTTATTGCGATATCACTAATAATAGCTACAGTGCGTTACATTGTGTTTTATATACATAGGTATAGATATTAAATTATTAGTGACACATCTTACGTTGATAGTATTATATTCTGTTGTCAACCGCGTATTACGCGTCTCTTTTATAAATAGACACACGCATAGCAAGTTTACGTCACAATCGTGCAAAATACATAATGTATCACATCCACACGAGAATTTGCGATTATTTACCGTCCAGTTACTATCGAAACCTGCCGCATTTGTACAGAACCATTTTGTATTCGCTCGTTCGCATTGGGGCTACTGGATAAAACTAATTTGTAAACTAAGATTAATACAAATATTTTGTAGATATGTTCATAATTATGGATGTTACGAATGACTAACTAATTAACTTATCTGATAATAACGTTTAATATGTGTATTTTGGATACCAATGCAGGTTAAATTGACAATATCGGACAGGCCGTAAACTTGCCACCTTAATGATATAAAAAAATATCAAAACGTTTCAAGCAACTGTTATTGTATTGTTGTCAGTCGTACCAGGTTATATATCATTTGTAAATTAGATATAGGAAACTATTGGTCTATATAACTATATTTTTGAATTCGTAAAACTTGTTAATGACTGTTTGTTTCTAAGTAATGAAAAAAAAACTATATGTTCTAAAGTACGACTAACGAAAGTGCAAACGAATGCGCGCGGCGTTAACACCACGCATAAAGCTGAGTGCGCAAAGCTGCGCGCGCGCATTGCAGCCTTGGCTCGCTATGCGGTCACCGACACGCGGCCACGCATAATGGCTACTGTGACATTTATCTATCTATAGTACACGCTCTACAGTTCTTCTTAGAGAGTGCCATGGCCTGACAGACGTCGCCAATATGTCGTAATATTCGTAATAACAAATGTTAATTGTTATTAGTAGAAGGGAAAATACTATTTTCTATTTACTTTCTCTTTTTTTTTTGAAAAAAGATAAGAAAAGAAAGCCGTGTACTATGATTAACTGGGTCTACCTACACTTAAATAAATATAAATTAATAATGATCAATAATTAAATTTCCTTAGCATCATTTCTTTCAGCGAAAAGATTATTCTGATAGAGATGCATTTTTTACAGTCGGATAGTTTTTTTAATCAGTTTTAATTATCATCTGAGTGGTCAATCTGAGTGAGACTTTCGTGAGAGGAACGCACGAAACGTAACAGTCACAGGAAGGCAATGCAGCCAAACTATATGGGAGGCTTGGAAGAAGCTTTTGTATGCCCGACAGTTGACATGCATAACTAAGTTGTTATAGTATTATTATAAGTTACTAAATAGTCTCAACTATCCTCCTTAGATACACCGTGTTAGTAACATAATGTTTGTTGGGGTTTTCCCGCGCACGAGTGTTATTTCATTCTCACGTTCTCGTAAACTTTATTAATATACATTGTCGGTTAGTTATGCAACACATCCTTCAACCACATCGTAATTTGTCCTCATTTATTTACACAATAGGATTTATATAGTTAGGTTTAATTGTTACACATAGTGTTTAATTGATGGTGTTTACTTAGTGGGCCTGGCGTGAATTTGTTCGCGTGGCGTCCTGCCCACTCTACACTATATTTACCTTACACCTTCACTATACACCTACCCTATACCTAACCTAACCTTTTTTCTTGCATACAAACCTTGTTCTGAAAATTACAAACCCAACAAAAAAGAATTAGATATATGTATATCTGCAGTCGTTCTGAAATTATGCGCGAACGTGCAACATTGTGATACCGTGAGTTATATTATTGCAATTTTCCTAGGGATCTGTATGCTACTCGCTGATATCCATTATAAACACACAAACAATCAAATCTTTCTAGTATAGATGTGAAAATGTCTTCTTCATCAATCACCTGTCCTTATCCCACTATGTGAGATCGGCACAATATCTCTTTCTTTCATTCGTCATCTCGACACCTAATCCTTTCACCCGCATGTTGTCATTCAAACAGTCTCGCATCAATATTTTTTAGGTCATTTTAATGTGTTAAAATCTACAAGACCTAGACGAGTTCTCTTCAAAATACGCCTTTGTTTTAAAATTTAATGACGCTCGCTTTGGAGTACGTTCTACGCGTAGTATCCCATAGTAGCGCTTACATAATTTAATAATATACCGAGCGCTGTAGACCGTACCAAAATGTATATTTAATGGACGGCAGTATCACGTTGCAACAACGGTAGCCACGCTAAATTACTACACTGAACCGCTCAGTCACAATGCCACGTAATGACGAGGAGTTAAAATTGCCGAGCAGGTAGCAGCTTGTAGGTGCCGTGTGGTGTTCGGCAGAGTAGAATAGCACCAACCCCTTTACACTCGCGGGTGTCGTACGTGGCGACTAATGTGTTCGAGGCACAATATCTAGACTTGTTTTAAACGGAACTCGCTTTCTTTACACATGTTATTATAGTAAAAGAGACTCATACGAACACTCATTTTTTTGTGACCACGGTGGGTGGTGTAACCCTACCGAATGTCGGGAAAACAAATCGAAAAGGTACGTCGCGTGTAGCGTTTAGTACAATAATAAAATATCTAGAGTTTCCGTAGACTGGGAAATAGGTAGCAGCGTTTTCCATTGGTATATTTATAACACTGATCTTATCCGCCTGCCAAGCGTGAAGATTATGGCAATAACCTACCATTTTTAGGGAGACGCCTTAAGTCCTGCAGTGGACTGTTATGGGCTGTGAGGTAAGAAGGTAGCAGTTTGATTTGGTTGTGAACATGATACTTAAATTGGACACCGGTTGTCCCGATCTCATTTGATTGAACATTGAGGACCAAATTTATGTTAACACGAGCCTTCTTTCTCGGTGGAAATTAATAATGACTAAATAAAGTCATGTGACGTAGTTAGTTATAGTTACGTTATTGTGTTGTTTTAATTCAGTTGATTTATATTGCTAACGCAGATAATGTTAATTTAACTAAGCTCTCTTCATCTACATATTACAACAAAGGAATAGTGATTAAAATGATTAGATCTTTATTTATTATGTACTTGTGGACATGGCGCGAATTCGTTCCTACCCTTTTTTTTCTTGCTTACAAACCTTCCTCTTGAATCACTCTTATCTATTGTATATATACATGGGGACAGACGGCGGGAATTGACTTTGTTTTATATAGCTGTATGTACACTATTATAAATCGATTTGATCCATCAGGCTGAAATATACACATTTTTATAGGTACCTAAAAGTTAATAGTGAGCATTTCCTCTTTGTATTAATACCTAAACATAACAAATAAACAATTAAATTTTGTTTTATAGTGCTGTGTTGTTGTTGGTGTTTTAACATTATTAACCATGTATATTTGTTTCATTCCAGGCCCCTCGTGGCCCTACTGGACGGGCGCGATTGCACTGTGGAGATGCCGATCCTGAAGGATGTAGCGACTGTGGCCTTTTGCGACGCACAATCCACTTCGGAGATACACGAGAAGGTAATATACTCAAGCTATATCTTGAAGGTGGACTGTCCACTTTTAATTAACACCATAAACCAAAATTCCGGCACTGCCGTTAGGCAATATTTTTCACGAACTTTTTCTTGATTTTCTTATCTCTTATTGTAGTTTAAATACAATGTAATGCGCTATTTTCTTTAGGCATTATGTGCTCGGATATCGGAAAAGCTGAATAGCCGATTTGCAAAATATAAGTTTCTTATAATAGTTTCTCTTAATGAGAATCGTACCACGAAAGCTTAAAGAAATATCTCCAAGTAGACAGTCGCCGCGAACAACGGTACTCAGTTATTATTCAACGCGCCCCAGTGTCCTCGACAGATATTCATACATAACAATGTACTATATCCCCCCAATGGGGCAGAGGGCGTCTACCTACAAGTGCGTCACCGGATCAAGCGATCTTGGCCTTCACGCTCCGAGCAACAAGGCGAATGAATACCCTTTCATACGATAAATGTGCATACCTACCTAGGTATATTTATAGGGATAAGTACGGGGTACGTAGGAAAACGTGTTGTGCTCATTTTATTATACCTGTGAGATGTGTACCGGATGCTCAGTTGCGGGAGTTGTTTGATTATTGAATTGGGATATTATTGTTTGTTACTTATAGTCTATAGATAGTTCTGACTGTTTAATGGTTTTTTTTTGTATTATGTTATTATTTATCATGCCTCACACTTTGAGTAGAACTCTGTAAAAGGAACCTTATGTTTTTACTGGTTTTAGCTTGATCTGTACCTCAGAAATGAAAAAAAAAACTAATTACAAAAATAATATTTTGTTTATTATATGTAATTATTATTAATTTATTAAGAGTGTACTCCTGAAGTAGGCTCAAGTTCAGCAGCATATTTTTTTTATAACCGGGAGGCCAATGTTCATGCGGGTCACCTGGAAAGTGATCAGCGCCGTCTATTGACACAGGCAACACCCGGGGGAGTCGTGAATGCGTCGCCGGCCTACGTTGTTTTTAGGCCTATTGAACGAACGACATCACCCAAAATGTACCAAAAATGTAGAAAGTGCCGCACAAAATCTGAAAAGTAATTATAGAGAGAGAACACTTCATTCTTATAATTTACGTTATCGCAAGTAAAATCTCAGTCATACTACACTATCACTTAAAGCTTAAAAATGTAGATTAGCTAGATTTTCAAGTTTCAAGAAAAACTCTAGTGGTTGTCGTATAGCTTAACTGTCCTAATAAATAATTCAGAAAAATGCATATGTCGAAATTGCTACCCTAATTTTGTTAGCCGACATTTTGAAATTTGCATACTTTTTGTATGGGCCGTGAATGGTTTCCTTTTGAACAAAAGGGCACGCCCGGCAAGATACGAGACATCGAAGGTGAAGTCCTCACGCACACGCAAGCTGTATCAGACAGGGGGCGTGACGTCATACCAATTGCCGTCGTCGCACACGTCTTACCCTCTAACCGCGATTGATGTTTCACATTAAACGCATATAGCCGATAAATAGGGCGCTTCTGAACTTGAGCCTCCTCCGTATTAATGGAGAGGGTTTGGTACATAGGTACATTATCGTATCGCGAAATAGGCCAAATGCTTATTGGAAATGTCAGGCATAACGCGACTTAGGCACAATGTGTTTTTGCACGCGGATAAAAGGGCGAACGCATTATCAATAGAAAACCGAACTAATCAGCAGTTTATTGCACCCTATTACCCTACGGATAGTAGTAGCTCCCGGATGAATGGACCGAATTCGATGCGGTTTTCGTTATTGAAAATATATGCTAAACGGTCAGGATCCGGTCGGGTCCGCCTTGACCATGATCTAGGATTCGGTAGGTCAGGTAATTACAGGGGAGCGACTGCCATCTAACCTCCATGACCCTGCTACCAGGGGAACCTGGCCAGTTTGGATCATGGTTACACATCCAGTCGCCTGAATGTGCAGGTTTCATCACGATGTTTTCCCCACCGTAAGAGCATCGGTTAGTATTCAACTAATGTACATAACTCAGAAAACAGTCATTGGTACATGGCCGAAGCGGGATTAAAACCCGGGACCTCTGGCTTACGAGTTGCATACTCTAACCGCTCGGCCACCGACGCTCTCCAGCTGTGTCAACAATGTTACATGGTAAACATTGTATACATAAGTATTGTTTCTAAGTGCTACTCTGATAACAGGCAACCACTACTTGCACAATTATGAATCTTTAATAATAATTTAGTAGTCCACTTATTTAACTTAATTGATAAATCAATGATTCGATTACATTAACACTGAACCAATCCACTCCGCAGGTGCTGAACGAAGCAGTGGGCGCCCTGATGTGGCACACCATCATCCTGACCAAGGAGGACCTGGAGAAGTTCAAGGCGCTGCGGATCATCGTGCGCATCGGCTCCGGCGTCGACAACATCGACGTCAAGGCCGCCGGCGAGCTGGGTACGGAACCATTTTTATTTTACACTAGGCTAGCCCTGCATGGCTAGTACACTTGTGCACGTGAGAGAGACAAGGCAAAGACATACTGCTATCTCTTTCATCTTAGCATTGAGAGAATAAAACAGACAGTGTCGCACGGCTAGCAGAAATGTGCGCGCGAGAGCGACAAGCGAGAAGAGGCGCGACATAGATACTGCTATCTCTTTCATCTTGGTATTGAGAGAAAGCAATAAAGACTCTCTCGCGGCCCGAGCTATGTCGCGGGCACACTTGTGCTAGCCGCGCAGGGGCCTAATTATGTCGTTGTGACATCTCGAATTCGACATTTTTTCTAGCCACATATTATATTAATAATGACATTTAAATGTCTATTGCAGCCAAAAAATCTTTTCTGAACTAACTTCGACAGTCATATATTATTATATTAGACGGGACTTGCACGCGGCGTACCTTTTCGATTTGTTTTCCCGACGTTTCGGTGGGGTCACACCCACCGTGGTCACGAGAAGACTGCAGTGGAGAGGTGACAGCTGCGGTGCAGTCGTATATTGTCGAAGATCAACTCAGTGACGTTTTAATTAGTTTTTTGGCTAGATATTGTGTCAATGTCGAATTTGAGATGACACAGCAGGAGAATCGCCTGCTTCTGGGGCCTTGGTCTCGTCGCAGAGCAGGAGAATCGCCTGCTTCTGGGGCCTTGGTCTCGTCGCAGCGCGTTTGTGAGACCGATGGCCAAAGTTAAGCACACGTTACTGTGTTGCCCGCAGGCGTGGTGCCGATGTGCTGTAGATATGATGTGCATTTGTGCCCCCGGCGGCATATAAGCAAAATCTGACTATGGAGTTTTTGACCAATCAGAGATCGGATCAAAACTGCGTAGTTTTTTTGCTTGTATGCCACCCGGCGCCTCCTTGGCGCGTGGATGATGGAATGAGCTTGTCTAGACCATTAACCACTCTGGCCTTGAAGCTCAAATAGTACTGTTCGGGGAACACATTGGCAGGGAAAGCGTTCCATTGCTTTACGTATTACAAGAAAAGTCGACAATACAATTATCCTGTTGTGTTACACATGATGAATCTGATATGAATTAATATTGAAATATTATTTGAATTTTATATGTAACCGCTTCCATTCTTATAGATCAGGAATGGCCTGAAGAGGTCGAATGCGAAGGCGATTTAATTAGTCCGCGAGAGTTAATGAAAATAAGAATATTGAATAATCATATTATTTTAAAATAGGACAGCCAACATTTTAAACTAAATTATTGTGCCAATAAAGCCCACTCCTAAGTAGTCAATCCCGGATTATCTTCTCTTACTCTTTCTCTTCTCCACCTCGTCCGGTCTACGCAACACATGATCAATCAACAATAAACTGCAGTCGATCGCAAGAAATATTTTTTCCCGTATCTATTTTAGTAGTCCTCACAGGTCCAAAGTTTGGCCATACCTGTTATAGTGGTAACATGCACTTCAATTTTTCATTGTTATAAGGTTTTCTGTAGGCTAATTACGTAACTCTGTTGCCAATAATTCTCTGATTTCAATTATTGTAATTGTTGTTTTTACGATTACGTATGATCGATTTCATTGTTTCAGTTTATTGCAATGGAACTTTGTTAGCAACTGAACCTATGAAATCGGTGACACGTAATCGCAAAAGTAACAATTTCTATATGAAATCAGAAAATTGTTGGCAACAGGGTTACGTAAGCCTACTGGGGGGCGATTCTCGCTCTTTCGACATTGGAATTCGACATTTTCTCAAGCCACAGACAGATATCTGTTAAAAAGTCACAGATTAGATTTTCGCTAATTCTTTATTGTCGAAGTTATTTTAAATTACATTTTTAATGGAGATATTTAGCTAGAAAAAATATCAAATGCGACATGTTACAATGCGAGAATTAGGCCCCTGGTCCCTTGCTAAACATGTCTTGTAAGACTTACTGTAACCCTGTCGCTTGTCCACTTCCAGGCATCGCGGTATGCAACGTGCCCGGCTACGGCGTGGAGGAGGTCGCGGACACGACCCTGTGCCTCATACTGAACCTCTACCGGCGGACGTACTGGCTCGCCAACATGGTACGCGACGGGAAGAAGTTCACAGGTGCGATGGTGTTTTGGAATTGTTTCACAAGTTTGTTTATCTTTATGAATTAAATCACCTTTTGTACATTAGTTCGACTTTAATGTACAAATATTATTAAATTGCAACCGGTTTCGAATTACTCATCTTCAGGCAAGTAGTTCGATACCGGTTGCATTTGAATAAAATTTGTATAATAAAGTGGAAGTATTGTACAACAGGTGATTTAATTCATAATAATAGAGGTCCACCATGAAGTCACAACACAGTGTTAAATATTTTGTTTATCTTTGTATCGTATTTCTTGTGCCGTAAGGCAACATGGTGGACAGTAAAATCTTGTAACTGTAGCATTTTTGTTAACACCTGTAATTCATAACGTCTGTGAGACGAACACGTCCGTGGCTGTCTTGGCGTGAGAGACGTTGCTGCTTAAGCCCCAGTAAGATACTTGAGAAATGGGTGCCCAAGCCTGCCCTGCCGGTAGGGTCGAACAAATAAAAGGCTACACGGGGGCTGTGCCAGAACGCGTCATTTTTCTTTTATCCCCTGTGTGTTCTGTTTGTTCGACTGTACGACACGACAGCCAACGGCTGCTGTATCCACCTCGCCCGGTCTTGGGCCAGCTTACGTCTAAACGTAAGCATTATTCCCAAGACCCCGGGATAGACCGCTCGTATTATGTAGGCTGTATATTCTGGAGTTTTTTGTCACGACATCTGTAATAACCGTCCTGTCTTCCATCCGCAGGTCCTGAACAGGTCCGCGAGGCGGCGGCGGGCTGCGCGCGCATCCGCGGCGACACGCTGGGCATCGTGGGGCTCGGCCGCATCGGCTCGGCGGTCGCGCTGCGAGCCAAGGCGTTCGGCTTCAACGTCATCTTCTACGACCCCTACCTGCCGGACGGCATCGAGAAGTCGCTGGGCCTAACGAGGGTCTACACGCTTCAGGTACGGCCGATACGCTGGCTGTATGCCCAGCTAGGCATCCGCGTTGCCTCGGAGGCTTTTGCTTTAAGCGCCACAAGGCGGTCAGCTACAATGTCATCTGAATTACGTCATTATTATCATCATCACAGTCCAGCAATAATATACTGCAAGACTTAGGGCCTCTCCCACGAAAGGGTAGGTTATTACCATAATCTTAACGCTTGGCAGGCGGGTTGGAGATCGCAATGTTGCAAATATAAAAATAGTATACGCTGCTGCCCTTTTCCAGCCTACCTATGGCGACTCTTAGAAGTTTTATTACAATATTAGTCGCCTTGTACGACACCCACCAGTGTAGGGGATTATACTCTACAGGGCAACACACGGCCAATTTGATTTACGTACAAATGACCAAATTAGGATCCAAGTGCGAAAAATGGGAGCCCATAAATCTAACCCTAAACGTCATCTGATAAGCTATTGTCCTATCTTTGGCATGGAGAAGTCGCAGGGCCTAAAAATGGTGTACCTACTACCTATTAAACTGTGAGTCCCTTTGAATGCTGAGTAGAATTTCGCCATGAGGCGACATGCAGCCTGCAGCGTGCGACCAAATTCAATTATGATTATGGTCATAGGCAATCAATCAGTCAGCACGTAAAACAATTTTTATTTGGTTTTGTCGTTTCAAGTGCATATTATATGCTAATGAAAGTATTTGTGTTGTTTCAGGACCTACTATTCCAGAGTGATTGCGTTTCATTGCATTGCAGCCTAAACGAACACAACCACCACTTAATCAATGAGTTCACTATCAAACAGATGCGCCCAGGTATGTACCTAGTAATCCTCTTTGTATAACATTATGCGCCCTTTTCCAAGATTCAATCTATCTTTACACGTCTAACATTATAATAGCTCTTTCCCGACATTTTAGCTGCGTTTTACTTTCTGTATTTGCTGTTTCTGTGTTAGGCCGCTTATTAGGATAAGTGTGTTCAAACACTAGGGTGTTTACTATTTTACACCCCACAATATTCATTCTTCGCCCCTTTTCTATGGAAAATACCGGGACCAAAGTAAATAACGGTGTACTTAATTTCTCGTTAGAAATCTGATTTGTAGTTTCGGTGCTCAACTCCTACACTACATTAAAACTGCAAAGTTTACTTCAAGGTTCCGTCTACATAGCTGCCTATCAAAATTTGCTTATCATACTGGAACTTTTAAGAGAGGTAGGGCATAGCGGGGTATCTCGTTCGAATTGGATTCGCCCGACTGGGGAAGTACCTCCACCTTACAGAATATCGCAGCTAAATAATACTCTTTTAAATAGTATTGTGTTTCTGCCGGTGAGTAAGGTTTCCAGTGCTCCATGGGGTGGGGATTTGGGGAACCGTGGCTTTGGCAGTGGAGTGGCATTTGCTTTTTGCTGCCAGAGCAACGTGTTATAGAGGTGGGCAACGCATTAGCGATACTCTTGGTGTTGCTAATGTCTATAGGCAGTGGTGACCACTTTCCATCAGGTGGCCCGCTTGCCTGTTTGCCTACCGTATGACATAAAAAAAACAAAAAAAAAAAAAACTGCCGCAGCACTATCACTCTGGCAAGTCTGGGGAGTCGATTCAATGTACCAATGCTTGCGTTGTTTGTTTGTCTGTCCGATTTGGATAATAAAGATATTCAGCCTAATTACACGCTTATCAAACTGGAACAAAGGGGGTGCACCATTGCTTTTTTCCCTTCCCATCACTCTGATTTAATTTAATTTAATTTTTCTTTATTAAGAGAACGATCAGATCAGTAATGTTCTCAAAAAAGCTGGGGTCCGAAGTCGTAAGAATAATAGGAGATGTATGAAAAGAGTTGTGGATATATGCGAGGCTAGAGAGTTGTGTCACGACAGAGCAAAGTGGCGGTCCAACCCCATCCACCTGTGGGACACAGGCGTGAGCGTTATATACGAGTATGTATGTATTAAGGAAAACAAACAGCTCACAATATCACTTGCAATATAAGAGAACAATTCACACGTTAGCCAGTAACTTTACGAAAGCGAATAAACTATTAACTACTATTCTGTCCCCGTTCCAGGCGCGTTCCTGGTGAACACGGCCCGCGGCGGGCTGGTGGACGACGAGGGGCTGGCGGCGGCGCTGAAGCAGGGCCGCATCCGCGCCGCCGCGCTCGACGTGCACGAGAACGAGCCCTTCAACGTGTTCCAGGTACGCAGGGCTGGGGACTAGGCCACTGCCGGATATAGGGCTCCCCCATCATCATCATATGAGCCGAAAGACGCCTCTGCTGGGCATAGGCCTTGAGAATGAGCCCTTGAACGTGTTCCAGATACGGCCCAAGCTATGGGAAGGTCTGGGGACAAGGTCACTGGAGGCTTCCCCCGCTGAGAGCTTAATGTCGTACTCCTGCAACCGCCCGTAAATAGTCGCTCCACCTGGCTAGAATGCACCCTACACTATGCTTACAGGCGCGTAGCCTCTGTAGCCATGCCACTGCCCCGCTGGCAAGTGGAGTCGATTCGAATGGGTACCACCGCCCCATTTATGTATCATTCCATTCGTCAGGCTGATTTCAGGCTGATGACGACAACAAATAATAATAATATTCGGAGGTGAAATTCGAGATTAAAAGTAACCAAATTTCCACTAAAAAATAAACCCAAGGGATGGATAATATAAAATCATTGAAATATCGTTAAAAAATATAACATTCAAAATTTAATAAAACCGCATGAATATTAAAAAAAGAAACACTATTTTAATCCACCCTTGGGTTTATTTTTTATAAACCCAATTTGTTTACACTTTTGATCTTGAATTACATCTTCGACTTTAGTCATGTTAGGCTTCAGCTGAAAATCAGCGTCGCAGCATCGGCTGTGGCATTATACTGAGCTGGAACCGTTTCGGCATTTTATTACTCAGTGTACATTTAATGTAAGACAACAATGTAAATGTCGAACAAATGATTATCCTATTCTATAAAATAATAAATAATCATCTTGGTGTTAATGTCCCGGTTGTGCTCTCACGCACGACGGCCCGGGGTCCGCCTTGACCACGATTCAGGATTTAGCAATCGGGTAATTACAGTGGAGCGACTACCATCTGACCAGATTGGATCATGGTTACAAATTTAGTTGCCTGAATTTGCAGGTTTCATCACGATGTTATCCCTCACCGTAAGAGCATCGGATAGAGTTCAACTAATGTACATAACCTCAGAAAAGGGTCAATGTTACATGGCCGCAGCGGGATTCGAACCCGGTACCTCTCGTTTACGAGTTGGATACTCAACCGCCCGGCCGCTGACGCTCATTATATTATTATTCTACTTTATATGAAATGAAGCCATTGTCGTACTCCCCAGGGCCCGTTGAAGGACGCGCCGAACGTGCTGTGCACGCCGCACGCGGCGTTCTACTCGGACGCGTCGGCGCAGGAGCTGCGCGAGATGGCCGCCTCCGAGATCCGCCGCGCCATCGTCGGCCGGATCCCCGACTGCCTAAGGAACTGCGTCAACAAGGTAACACCACCCACCACCCTCCACCGGGCACTTAATTTTTTAGTTTTGCGCCTACCGCTAAGTATATATGGCACCCGCTGGACTTACGAGGGTTGGAGATCACTTATGTGTATCAGCCGGCCGGCCGCGCTGGACTTGCAAGAGAGACCTAGGCGCCTACCAGCTAAACTCTGCCTTTGGGAGTACCTATAGCCGGGAAGGCGTTTTAGGTTTCATCGAATGCGACACCCCATAGGAACGGGGTGCGCACAAACGACCGATCACCATAATCCGGTTACTTATTTATTTATAAAACTTTATGCACTAAAACTTTACGGACTTAAAGCTAAAGTAGCCTTAGGAAAAACCTGATCGAAAATCGGTTATGGGGCCCCATAGTTGGCTAGCATAAGTGTGCTCTCGCTTGTAGTAAGCGAAAAAAGACGTGACATAGATGTTGCTATCTCGGTCATCTTAGTATTGAGAAAAGGAAATAAAGGCTCGCGGCGCGAGCTATGTCGCGGGCACACTCGTGCTAGCTGTGCAGGGGCCAAGTCGAACATGCAAGGTTGCTGGTAGACAGACGAGGCTCTAACGAATAAAATCGGTTTAGTAGCTATCTATGGATTATTTTATTTATTTGGACCGACCAAGCCTGACCTAAATGCTTAGCTCATGCGTCGCACTCTTTGAGATCCGGTTTGGTCGATCCATTAATTTGTCTGGCTATATCCTTATTTCTTTTAACATATATAATAGAGTTCAATCAACCCTACAGAGTGTCTCACGAAATATTGATAAGCAAACGCAATAGACGTAGTAACAAGCAATCCTTTCCCCCCAGGACTACTTCCTGACGGGCTCGGGCCCCGTGCTGGCGCCGCCGCCCGTGCCGCTGCCGCAGCCGCAGCCGCCGCCCAGCACCTACAGCGAAGGTAGCGACGACACCCACGCCACACACTACTAACACCCACCAATACCTACCACTACCAACACCCACCAGCAAGACCCACCACCGACACTCACCACCAATACATACCACCAACACCCGCCACCAATACCCATAATCAACACCCACCACCGACACACACCGCCGACACTCGCCACCGACACCCGCCACCGACACCCGCTACCGACACCCGCCACCAACATCCATAATCAACACCCACCGCCGACACCCGCCACCAACACACACCACCATACACAACGCCGTCATCATCAAATTATACTAGATCACTACTGGCGTCAAGTCCGTTTTAATTTAGTCAACATCGATTGAATTGTAATTGGATCGCAAACGCAGGTCACTGGCAGTTTTACGCGTTTTTGATATTCTGCTCCAATTAAAACTGCTGTTGAGCTGCTATTTCAATCCAATTACTGTTTTAATTGAGCCAAGTAAATTAGTAGACTCAAAGACTCTGGACAGACGGCCATTGCACTTGCAGCCGCTCGCAAATCGTCACTCACATCTGGCCGGAGGGCGTCTCACAATACCCTTGTTGAGTCACATCACACAACACATGTAAAAGTGCATTGTTATACTTGAGCTTCGATCATTGGATGCTTACAGCAAAAGTAAATTTCTGGACTTGTGCCCCACATTTGTAAACTTGTTGTTGTGCCTCCGTTATTTTATTTGCAATAAACTCTTTTTTTATTGTCGGTGTTGAGTTTTACGGCACGCATAAAAACTCACCCGACTCTTCTAAATCCTTGGTAAATTAGCTTCGTGTGACCGTGCTCGAGCTAAAAATCGCCAAGCGAATTGTAGCCGCTGTAAAACTTAATTTTATAGTGGCTACAATTCGATTTAGCGATAAATAGCTACGTGTGACCGGACAGTAAGTAACCCCTCTGGTATTCCGTTGCAGGCATGAACGGCGGCTACTACGGCTCCGGGTCGGTGGGCGTGGGCGCGGTGGGCGTGGGCGCGGCGGTGGGCGTGGGCGTGGGCGTGGGCGCGTCGGGCGCGCAGCCCGCGCACTCCACCACGGCCGCGCACGACGCCGCGCCGCCGCCGCCCGCGCCGCCCGCGCAGCCGCAGCCGCCCATCACGTTGGTGAGCGATCTTATATACTTACTATATACCACATATCACTTATCCACTCAAGCGTCCGGGGCTCAAGCGTACCTAATCTCACACGTCCGCGCGCTAAATAGTAACGCTACCCGGCCGCGCCTTTTCGAGAAATACACATATGAAAAATTTCTTGTAGAGCCAATATAGTGTTCTCTGTACTATAATGGATTAATAATTTAATACAGAGCCATCTATTAACATTTTGTAAAACAAATGACAGCTGTCAAACTGTCGACAGGTAACAAACTGACTTTGGGACTGTAGTTCCCTTGGACGGTTGAAAAGTATTTTTTCTGGTACTATGCTTCCCGTGGACGTGTGAGTGGCTACATACCATATACCACATAATAGTCGTTTGTATCTCGAAGTTTAGTTATGCACTCACGTAAATACATACAGTGCGATCGTACCCACATACTTACTCACCACATAATACATTGTCGGTGGTTTCTAGAAAGGGCGAAAGCGCCATTTCTATATTACAGTAGAGCAGATTTTTAGATTCAAAGGCAGTTTAAATGATTGTTCTTTTTCTTTTTAACGTCTTTTGTGTTTATAGCAAAGGGTAATTTTAGTTGTTGTTTACGGAATAATATTTTCGCTACCAATTGTCAGTATAAGAAAATAGCTTAAATATAAAAACTTTTCTGCAAAAAATGCCATATTCGCCCTTTCTATAAACCACTGACGAGATAGAACATACCACATATTCTTCGCACATTTGTATCTCGAATTTCAGTTACGCACTCACATAATACGTACGTGGCGACATAATGTCACACCATATACTATCATATCATAATCGTCATATCACTTGCCCATAAGGCTATAACCGTACTGACTGGTGGCTTGCTTAGCTCTAAAATCTAGTCGCCTAGGGCGTAGCCACAGAAAACGAATAGTAGAGAATTTAGCCACTAGACATTAGACACCACCAATTTTCAAAACTACACAAGTTATTTATGCTGATCTCATTAATTTTCTCAGGCTAATGTCTAGTGGCTAAATTCTCTACTATTCGTTTTCTGTGCTTTGCTTCTTTCATATTTATTTTTATAAATACTGTTAACCCGTGTAATTTTCCCTGGATATTTGTCCTTTTAAATTGTACAAGAATGTCTTTGCCTCACCAAATTTTATCGAATTCTGTGTATACCCTGCATTATCATTCTTCTGTCCAATTCTTCAGTCAAAACCAGCACCACACTACCCACATTACTAACCTAATTTATGAAACTTATTAACCTAACCTAATATCTCTTTGCAGCCAATAAACACGTCGGACCCGGCCAACCACCAGCTCACCAAGCAGGAGAGTTCGGACGTGCACTAACGGGCGCGCCGTACGTTGCAGTACCGCCGCCGCGCCGCCGCACCCGATGCGATACAAACGAAGCATTGGATTGCAAACAATAGTTTTATCCGCGCCGCGACACTATGCTAAGTACCTAGTAAGCTGGAGACGAGGCACCGACGTTTGCATTCTGGTGGCGGCGACGCGTGTAGCCGCGACACCCGCGGTGAATGTAGGGAGTCGGGAAGACGCTAGGTGGCGCTGTTTGGATGCGAGGTGCGGGGTCAACATATTTTGTAACGCATGTAAGGCGAAATCGTAGTAAAACAACGATGGTCGCTATAATTTGAAAAGTATGGCAAAGTGACAGTTTAAAATCTACTTAAATTTTCATTATCAATGCTTGCATTCTATTTTGACACACCGCGGACGTTGCGTCTCAGTGGCGGCATCTAGCGACTTGCACTGACGCAGTAGACTTCATACGCGGGTGGCAACGTACCGGGGGCGAGGCGCCGGCGCGGGCACCGGCCACGACTGAACTACGCTGTGGCGTTAGCTATAGAGTTAGGAGCTTCTATTCGCTTGGTGGGACGTCGGGCCAAGGTGCCTTCGCCGCGCCTCGCATCCCGCCTCTGTATATAACGTCATAATACGCCGCCGACATTTCGCTAGGACGCACGGTAAATGCATGTGGGTATCGATAGGGACGTGTTTAGTTGATTGTGTATGTCGGACTACGAGTGATGTTATGTGTTGTATGTTATTATTATAATGTGATTTCCATTATGGAATGGTTCTTTAATATTTTTAGCGATTCGAAAGCGTTTTATTATGTGACATTATTACTACAGAGTTCACTACCTTTTTTGCAATTTTAATGTACGACCATACATTGACATTATTGAATAAAATGTAAAATAATTATAAGCAATTATAATTATTGTGACTGTTGTAAAATAAAAGAGATAAAATATTGAAAAGGTAAATAAATAGGTTGAATAAATTGAATATAGTATAAATATTATGTGTATTTACTTAAAAAATAGTGACCGCGTACACGGAGACGCCACAATGCAAACGTCGCGCGCGACCGAGAAAACGATAAATAAATAAATAAAAAAGTATAACATTGCGCGAATAGTTGATTCAGTGTTTGTAATTCGGTAAGTTGGGACAGCTAATATGTGTATGAACATATAGGTCTGTTGTGTATATTGCGTGACAATCGCGGGCCGATAAGTGTCGTGTACGAGTGAAGTAGGTGTATGGGAGCGAGTTGCGTTCGGCCCCGGCCAGCTAGGCGAGGCGGCTCGGAGGATCCCTAGCGCGCCCGGGGCGAGAGACCACCAGAATGTTGCAATGTATCGAGTCAAGCGTAGGTCCAAGCGGCACCCCGCGCCCGCGTAGGCAGGCCGTGCGAAGGCGTCGCCGCCACATCAGACGGCCTCTGCCCTCGGCGAAAGCCCAGACATGTGACCGTTCATTCGTTAAGGCCAACATGTGACTGTTCATTTGTTACTTCGATTCCGTTTGGTGTGTGATTCTCGATGTGAAATATCCGTGTGTTAAGCTTAGGCCCTGGAGACTGCGGCGGCCACCGGCCCGGTCCGGCGGCAGGTAGCGAGTGGACAGTCGCAGTCGGGCCGACTCGGGCCGAGCCGCATTTGTTCGCATTTGACTCCCCTCCCGCCCCGTGAGCCGGCCCCCACATGCATTCGAACTGTTATTTTATAAGTATCAAACAAAGGACTGTAGAATACTATCATCACACTATAAGAAAAAAAAAAGAAAAACAGGTCTCTTTTTTATTTTTTGAAATGTACAAAATCATGCTTTCATTTGATTTATAATTTTTTTTTCTAAATAGAGTTTAAGTGACGAATTTGTACATGAAGGAGCGCCAAGTCAAACTCTCAATAGCGGGGCAGACCCCACGCCTGATTCCGAAATCGTGAGAATTGGTATTTAAAATTAGTATTTACTTACAGTTTAGTTTAATGACAAAAACAATGTGTATATTTTATGAGAAAGTGAAAAGTTCTTAAATAAAACTATTGTTTTCGGATTAATTACTTTGGGTGTTTTATTTTTTAAGTCATCTTTCCCCTCTACATGGCATCTACCAGTGGCACATGATTAGACATGATTGCACAAACATAACAAAAATCTCGTAAAAGAATTCAACACAAAGTTAACAAGTCACGAATTAACGTAATATTTAAATAACATATTTTACTAGAGATCGTGATTAAATGTTTAACAGCATTTATATTTATTTTTAACATTAATAAAACAATTATTTCAGCTGTTGTCATAATAAATTAACGATAACATGCAACTATCAGCTATAACTCGAAATATAAATAACATCAGAAATAGTTTCATTTTCTGTAAAAACAGCACTATGGAATAGATTATTGATTCCAATAAAAATGCACAGGTACAAAAGTTATTTACGGCATTACCTGAAAATCTTTCAAAAGCCCCCTAAAATTGTTTTCTGACTTCATATTTCTTGAAAGGAATGCGGCAACAGTTGTTCTTTAAGAGCCGTAAATGTCTTATTACCATGATAAAGGATAAGGAGCCATGGCCATAGGTGCTGGATTCGCAGACATTAGTCTTCTACACAAAAATTACTATAAAATTGTATAATTTTTTGACATACATTTCAGTCTCGTACATATTTATTGGGTTTATTACAGTGTTAGTGCTTTGTACCCATAGATTGACCCTTTCAGTCTCATACGTATTCCTTGGGTTACAGCGTTATTCGAGTTTTGTACCCCTAGATCAATTTGACCCCCATAAAAATCATCACGACACCCATACGTGATAAACAACCACGGTAGGTCGCTCGCACATTCACGTTTGATTTATTCTGTATAGTAAAATAAATACAAAATAAACATCAGCCGAATATCGTGACAGCACGGCCAACCCATACCTACTTACATAACTTACAGCTTCCTTTTCTACTATAGACATTTCGCCCGGCCATAAACGCCATATGCCTAGGAACAGTCAACTCCTCTGGTAGTCTGGTAACTCCTCTCCTCTCCTGAAGGTATCCAGAAGTACACTGTCGCATCGCAGGCAAGCATTCTATTCCTCTAAAGTTAAGCCAGCACTATGGCTGAAGGCGACGCCGGCGTGGGGGACGGTATCTTCAATCGCCTGGCTTCGTCCGCGTCCAAGGCTCGCTTCATGTCGTAGTACTTGTTCTTGAAGGAGTTCAGCTCGTCGGTGGAGCGGTCCAGCTCGTGGCGGAGATCGGTGACTTGCCGCTCGCGCATTTGTAGCTCTGGATGGGAGGAATGTGGTAGAGAGTGTTAAAATTATTATCTTTTCTCAGGCGTTTGGGCCCTCGCAGTTAAAAATTCTATTGTAAATAATTTTTCTTCGACTGTTCTAAAAACTTTTTTAACAGCGGGCCCCAACGCCTGAGGTAAAATATTAATTTTAATGCATCGGTCTTGGCCCGCGGGCCGAAACGCCTGAACACTCCTGTTAGTGACTTACAAGATAAAGTAGTAGCAAGTAGCTAAGTACTTATTTATTCTATAGTACATACTTACTTTCTTATAAGCGTATGCTACTTAAATTTGTTCGGAATTGCCAGTTACGTATTATTATACCTAATCTCGATTAAATAGTTACTTACTCATAGAAAATTCCTACCTAACATCAGACTTCTAAACATCCTTTTCATCCCACCAGACCAAAACGGACGATTTTGGTCTTATTTACACACGCTCGCAGGATTTAGCGACTTTTTACGAACCAAAAGCACCCTTTTCGTGGGAGAGGTTGAAAGATAAGCCATATCAAATTTGCCCAGCAATAAATACACAAAAAAATATTGTAACTAGAAACGATTGCCTCACCAGCGACGAGGCATTTCAGTTTGCTGGTGCGTTGCGTGAGCGCGCGCTGCGTGCGATTCAGTGTTTGCTGCGAACAAAACGTTAAATGATTAATAAGACTAAGGGCGCCGTAGCCGAGGTTATCCTACGTCATCGAGTTCAAGAAAAATTCCACTTTGTAGCCATAGGCGTACGAAGGGGGGTGGTGGGGGGGCGTGCCTACCCCAGAATGGGGTACTCACTGGCTGTACATTGGCGATTGACTTGGCTTTATCGGCCACTTCAGGGGCCAGCCCCCCCAGGGTCTGTCCTTGGACAGCCTGGCCAAAAACAAATTTTTTTTGTGACCTAAACTGTCAGACCTTTTGTAGTAATAATACTTACATATCTTCTTGTGTGGGTTTTATAACAAAAAACCGGGATGCCTCCCATCCTCTTTTCAGGCACATTATAGTGACAAAAGAGAAAAGTGACAAGAAAAGAGAAACGAGTCTGTTACGATATTGCCACCGGCAGGCATGGGCTATTTATGAGTAATCGGACATCCTATGGTGGGTCATCATCTCATCTTAGCTTTCAATACCAGCTTCTACCAGGGCTCGCCTTCCTACTCTTCTACCTACCTTCCCGGTCTTGTTACCCTCCACTGTTCTTGACGCCACCGTTATAAGGTCGTCGGTCCATAGTACCCAGTGTATATTCACCTGTATCTCCGGACTGGGCTGCAAAGCCAGCATGTCTTTCACGGCGCCGTACAGATTCTTTGTCTCCTTCAGCTCACGATCCTTCATCACCAACATTTCGCTCTGCCGAAGCACCTTCCTGTGCGACAGTTGAACAGGGTTTGAAGTGAACGCGAGTATATTTTGCCTGGCGATTTTTTAATGCATTTGAAGCAGCCCATATCAGCTTTTCGCTTTTATTTTTAGCTACTTGCTTTTCTCAGGGACAGCTGTACGTTTCATAAATTTATTTTTTTGTCAATAGTCTACCTCCGCCTACTTTTATGGCAACGATAATAGTTATTATGGGATACGGACATGAGTATAGATATATATTTTGTGTCGATTATCCACCGAAATAATATCTACAATAGGTAGGTGCTCAATACAAAATGTACCAATGACTATTAGATGGCCATTAAATAGTCAGTCATATAATTACGCTTACAACCTAACCGAGGTTCTTAATTGAAATTTCTAATAAATCCTACTACTAATTAGATCGAGATTCAATCGTTTGATACAATTGATGGCACGGGAAAAGCGATTGCCTGCATTACGCAGGCCAGTTAAAAACTGTAGGTATTGTTTTATAATAAACTAGTGGACCCGGCGCGACTTCGTTCACGTATACCTACCCACCCTCTACCCATTTTTCTTACTTATAAACCTTCCTCTTGAATCACTCTATCTATTAAAAACAACCGCATCAAAATCCGTTGCGTAGTTTCAAAGATTTAAGCATACAAAGGGACATAGGGACAGAGAAAGCGACTTTGTTTTATACTATGTAGTGATAGCACGAGCTTCAGACATGCTAGGTTCGCAAAATAAGTTACAAAATCGGTAAGGTAATAATGAATTTATCTCCTCTTGTATAAGTATCTTTAGCAATGAATGGTTCAACTCTATTATAGGTACCTATCTTCCTAAACGGTCGCGTATGACCCAATTCGACACTGAGCAACTTTGTCACAATAATCTTGTATCATACCTACATACAAGTACAGCTACGACAAATAGTTATTTCATTTGATGGCCATCACACCTGATGCTACGTGTAGATGTAGCCTGAGCATCGGAAGCCAGGCGGTTTTTTTATTTTTATTTTATGTTACTCAGCAGACAAACAGGTAGGATACTCAACAGCCACTGTTGAGTATACGACTCGCAAGCTAGCGGCACCGGGTATGAATCCCGCAGCGGCCATGTACCAATGACTCTTCTGAGTTATGTACCAGCTTAGATGCTCTTACGGTGAGGGAAAACATCGTGATGAAATCTGCAATTTCAGGCAACTGAATTTGTAACCATGATCTAATCTGGGTTCCCCTGGTAGCAGTGTCACGGAGGTCAGATGGTAGTCGCTCCACTGTTATTATCTGATCGCCAAATCCTGAATCATGGTCAAGGCGGACCCCGGGCCCACGTGCTCGAGAGCACAAACAGGATATTAACGGCAAGATGATGATGATTGTTTTATAATAATTAGCACGTGCTTCAGACATGCTACGCAAATTAAGTTACAAAATCAGATATCTAGGTAAATAATCATGAATTTATCGCGTCTTTAACAATGGTTGACTCTATGATAGATACCTATCTTCCTGAACGGTCGTGGTAACTAACTAAATCATGTATTTCGATACTGAGCCACTTTGTCACAATAAACGTCCGTTTTACAAACGACTGTCGGTGGTCTAGCGGTATCGATATCAGACTCGCAAGCGAGAGGTACAGGGTTCGAATCCCACTTCCGCCACGTACCAATGACTCTTTTCTGAGTTAGGTACGTTAGTTGAATACTATCCGATGCTCTTACGGTGAAGGAAAACATCGTGATGAAACCTACACATTTAGTACGAATGTGGAATCATTATCCAATCCCGTCGGGTTCCACTGGTAGCACTGGTAGCAGGGTCACGGCGCTCAGATGGCAGTCGCTCCACTGTAATTACCTGATCTACCAAATTCTGGATCATGGTCAAGGCGGACCCTAGGCCCTTCTACGCGAGAGCGCAACCGGGACATTAACGATGATTATTTTATTTAAACATACTGCTACGTCAAATAGTTATTTCATTTGATTGCCATTTCGGCCGAACGACATCCCCAGACTTCTGCCAGGGGACCCCCTAAACTCGAATGCTATCGCTGATGACTGAGTCATAAAGCTATCGCAAAAGTTAGGAGTTGCAGCCCGTTTTGCTATCCTACACTTATCTCCTCCACTTGGTCCCTAGTTTACTAGAGATCTATGGACAGCTGGCGCAATCTGCGTGTGTAGGCGCAATTCACTAGAGCCGTCACGCAGTCTATGCCATGACAATTGAAAATTGTTTGTTTGTCCAATTAGTATCTTCACAGAACAATCGCGAGAGCACCTAGCCAAAGGTGCATCGGTAATTAATTGAAATTCTGATTGAAAATTGAATGGAATATTCTTGTGCAGTTACTTTAATATCCGCAGTCCAATCGATACCTTGAGCACAATACCACGAACTACTTCTCAATGGTATGGAATCAAGATTTACTTGAAACACGAACACGAAACATTGCCCGTGTGGTGTCCGGCAGACTAGAATAGCACCAACCCCTTACACTCGTGGGTGTCGTACAAGAGATCAAGAGTCTCCGTAGGCTAGAAAATGGGCAGCTCTTTCCATTGTTATATTTATAACACTGCGATCTCCATCTCGCCTGCCAAGCGTGGAGATTATGGCAACTACCTTCCCTTTCGTGGGAGAGTCCTAAAGTCCTGCTGTGGCTGTTGTGCGCTATGATGATGATGATGATGTCGAACACAAAAACGTAGTTGGGGCAACAGTAAAAGCATAGGATTAATACTCTGTACTGTACCTAAACTAGAGTAATTGTCGCAGTATGTAATGAAGATAATGATAATCTTGGTTGGCGTCAATACCCCGGTTGTGCTCTCGCGCGCGAAGGCACCTGTTGTTACTGCTTATTTTCGTAAAAAAAAAGTCACCTGAAAGCCATTTTTCGTTTGGGTCGCGGGCGGGATTTCGACCATTCGCGGGCCGGAGATGGCCTGCAGGCCGTAGTTTGCACATCCCTGATCTAGGACGTCATTTGCCTCGAAAAAAGCAGCTTACTTCTGGGTGAGCCGCAGATTCTGCGTGAGGTGTGCCTACGCTCTCGGGGTCGGTGCCCTGCAGCTTCCGCCAGCGGTGCACTGCTGGCTAGTCTAATTAAAGAAATGATCGCGACGTGTAGTGATAACTACTACCTAGGACGTAATTAGCCTTACTTCTGCGTGAGCCTCAGCTTCTGCGTGAGGTGCACGCTCTCCGGGTCGGTGCCCTGCAGCTGTTCTTCGAGCTACGTGCCCTGCCCACTGCCACTACCACCTAGGACCTTACTTCTGCGTGAGCCTCAGCTTCTGCGTGAGGTGCACGCTCTCCGGGTCGGTGCCCTGCAGCTGTTCTTCGAGCTACGTGCCCTGCCCACTGCCACTACCACCTAGGACCTTACTTCTGCGTGAGCCTCAGCTTCTGCGTGAGGTGCACGCTCTCCGGGTCGGTGCCCTGCAGCTGTTCTTCGAGCTACGTGCCCTGCCCACTGCCACTACCACCTAGGACCTTACTTCTGCGTGAGCCTCAGCTTCTGCGTGAGGTGCACGCTCTCCGGGTCGGTGCCCTGCAGCTGTTCTTCGAGCTACGTGCCCTGCCCACTGCCACTACCACCTAGGACCTTACTTCTGCGTGAGCCTCAGCTTCTGCGTGAGGTGCACGCTCTCCGGGTCGGTGCCCTGCAGCTGTTCTTCGAGCTACGTGCCCTGCCCACTGCCACTACCACCTAGGACCTTACTTCTGCGTGAGCCTCAGCTTCTGCGTGAGGTGCACGCTCTCCGGGTCGGTGCCCTGCAGCTGTTCTTCGAGCTACGTGCCCTGCCCACTGCCACTACCACCTAGGACCTTACTTCTGCGTGAGCCTCAGCTTCTGCGTGAGGTGCACGCTCTCCGGGTCGGTGCCCTGCAGCTGTTCTTCGAGCTACGTGCCCTGCCCACTGCCACTACCACCTAGGACCTTACTTCTGCGTGAGCCTCAGCTTCTGCGTGAGGTGCACGCTCTCCGGGTCGGTGCCCTGCAGCTGTTCTTCGAGCTACGTGCCCTGCCCACTGCCACTACCACCTAGGACCTTACTTCTGCGTGAGCCTCAGCTTCTGCGTGAGGTGCACGCTCTCCGGGTCGGTGCCCTGCAGCTGTTCTTCGAGCTACGTGCCCTGCCCACTGCCACTACCACCTAGGACCTTACTTCTGCGTGAGCCTCAGCTTCTGCGTGAGGTGCACGCTCTCCGGGTCGGTGCCCTGCAGCTGTTCTTCGAGCTACGTGCCCTGCCCACTGCCACTACCACCTAGGACCTTACTTCTGCGTGAGCCTCAGCTTCTGCGTGAGGTGCACGCTCTCCGGGTCGGTGCCCTGCAGCTGTTCTTCGAGCTACGTGCCCTGCCCACTGCCACTACCACCTAGGACCTTACTTCTGCGTGAGCCTCAGCTTCTGCGTGAGGTGCACGCTCTCCGGGTCGGTGCCCTGCAGCTGTTCTTCGAGCTACGTGCCCTGCCCACTGCCACTACCACCTAGGACCTTACTTCTGCGTGAGCCTCAGCTTCTGCGTGAGGTGCACGCTCTCCGGGTCGGTGCCCTGCAGCTTCCGCCAGCGGTGCACGTTGAGCGGCGTCTCCAGCGCCTCCTCCAGCGCGCGCACGCGCAGCCGCTCGCGGCCCAGCTCGCGCTCCAGGTTGAACACCTGGACGATGTGATGATTGCCATCAATCAGTCAGACAACACTGACATGTGTATAATAGAGACATGGTTAGAATGAATGAATGGAATGATTTGATATTATTGTATTTGATTAATTGTCAGTATTGAATTGAATTTTTTGACATTGTTATCATAGCTATTGATTATGGTAAATTGAATACCTACCTCATCTACTAAAAATTGTATTAAATTCTGAAATAAATGATTATTTATTTATTTATTAATACGACATTAGGGCATTCAAGGAAGGAGCCTATGGCCTACTTCTCGGAGACAACGTATTCGCCGGCGAAACTGATCAGACATAGGCTTCCCCGAGGGCGCGTCACTGTTAGCGTCTCCACAGCAGTCCACAGAGCGGTACTCGTCTTCAAGCCACCGTCCGAAACCTTCATAACAGATAATTACTTTATCACTACATGCATTATACTAGTTCTTAAAGTTATGTGGTTTTTACACCACGAAAACAGAGTGGTGTTATGAGTTTGTGACGTATGTGTCTTTTGTTCGGTGTATGGGTGTCTGTCAGTGTCGTCATAATTCCGGAAGGTGGATCGATTTCGATGCGGTTTTATTTGTTCGAGGCAATTTAATCGAGATGGCTCTTACATTTCGGCACTTGATCGGAGGTTATCCAACGTTTCTCTGTCGGCTATGTTATTATTAACCAACCTGTAGGACCCTAACATCACCTTGCGTGCCCCCAGTCGAGTGTGTTCGCGAAAGGTTTTTTAAGACTTTGTTCACCCTCTTCCGCATTGCACCTTTAGCGAGGTACCGCAGAAATCAAGTCTAAAACCTCCCCAAAATTACCGATGCGTGTACGCACCTCCAATCTCAAGTCCGTCATGTTCTCGATCCCTTTTGAGAGCAGATTCTTCTCCTTACGCAGCCTGATGATCTCGAGCCGCAGAAGCCTGATGTCTTCCACGCGCTGCTCGTACTGCCGCTCACCTGTCGGTCACAGAATCATCTAAACGGCGGGTATTTTGAATTACCCACGACTCATTCGCGCTACTGCGAATTCCTTTTAGTCAGGTTGTGTAGGACCCACCAGTCATTCTGAGTAGGTATTTTGACCACAACACCCGGTTGAACGCAATGAAATCTTAGACTGCTGAAACTTTTATTGATCCGATTAAATACTTAATAGGTATTTCTACCTTGATGTTAAGTGCAGATGCAGTCTACGGTAACATTTATAGTTTTTTTTTTATGTTATACGGCAGACAAACAGGCAAGCGGGCCACCTGATGGAAAGTGGTCACTGCCGCCTATGGACATCAGCAACACCAGGGGAGTCATCAATCCGTTGCCCGCCTCTAAAGATACCTCTTATATACCTCTTGAACGATCCCATGTCATAGTCCAAAAGAAACACTGTGGATTGGAGCTCATTCCACATAGTCCTCTGTATTACGTCCTATGTACCTACCTTTTTAAAAACAGGTACCTACCTACCTGTACCTACTCAATTGAGAGCGAATATGTCGCGCGAAAAGCGCGCAAACTTAAACCGGGCGCTGTCCTAATTGGCAACGGTCGTGCGACCATGGTCGTACGACGGACGTCGGCCGACCAATAGGAGACCGTACGACCATGGTCGCACGACCGTTGTCAATTAGGACACCGATCCGCAGGTTTGCGTATCCAGTCCCTGCCAGCCCTTTCGCGCATATCGTTGCCCTATCCAGCCACAGACGTACCTAACCCAATCGTGGTCTCCACTCTAAAACACGTCTACCCCATCGGCCGTTCTATGGCAAATTTGACCAGTTTACTGACATTTTATTTTCATGAAATTCGTCTCTGACCAATGACCCCTTTCCGGATCATTGTCATCGGATCAGAAAAACACTGAGCATTGCTCGCTCCATCGCACATCTTTGTTCGACACCAGGTACAATGTATATTAATTATCTATCGGCAAAGTTGCTCGAGTACTTTTCCTTCATTAGTGTAGGTACCTACTTATAAATTTTGTAAACAAGGCCATCGACTTAGATTGCAAGCAGATAATCTGCGTTGTGTAAATTTAACACAAACAAGTTGCACTTACAAAGTTGGCAACAAACAATACATAGGCACAGTACTGTACAAGGGCATAAGTGCTCGACCACCTTAAGAATTATATTCCTGTGCAGTTGTTAAAAGGTTCTTATAGCAGTTATGAATTAAATTTAAACTATATAATATTATGAATAATAATATATACAATATACACATACATATGATCTGCCAAATCCTGGATCATGGTCAAGGAGGACTCTGAGTCCTCAAGCGCGAGAACACAACCAGGACATTAACGACAAGTTGATGATATGAATTTGCTACTAGCGAGGACCTGTAATTGACTTATTGATTCTAATATATTAAATATTTAACACTTTGTGTTGTCACTTCATGATGGAACTCCATCCCTCCCTCCCTGAAGATGAGTAATTCGAAACCGGTTGTAATTTAATAAAATTGTATAATAAAGTGGAACTAGTGTACAAAAAGTGATTTAATTTCTAATATATTACTTATTATGTTTTATATAGCTGTTGGTACTCCAATAAATAAATAAATAAATGAAATATACACTGAGGATTAAAAACTGGTTCTTTTGGCCTAGGACCATCTTTTAGCAAACTAATTTCTTTTTTCAATTCAAATGCCTTATAATGTTGCTGTTGCTGCAAAGGAAAATGTTCTTGAAGTAGTAATGCACTTGTGCTCTTGTTCTGTACCTATGTACTTATCTAAATCTTTAACTTCCTTACGCTGCTGCCATTTCCTACATAAACGTTTCTATATGAATGAATGAAGACTTCCGACAAGTTTTCGCTAAAATCTTTGTTGATAGTTGACAGTTGACGGCAGACCAATATAGGTAAGTAGGTACGTATGAACATATATTTCAGACAGACAGATAGTCGAATCGAAGGTCGATGCCACTGAATTACGCTCGAGGCATAGCAAAAGCTCCGCTGACCTTGTCATATTACGTATTCAATTATTTTAAGGTTGTAAAGACATGTAAGTTTTGTTTACATAATAATTTATTTGCCAATTTAAAGTAAAAGGCATGTTTACACTAGTTTGTCTGTTTATGTTTAGTTTGTCCATAACAAGAAATAGGTACCTTTTTGACAGCTTACATAGAATACACCAGACCATTGTATCAGTATGTCCACTGTATCAGTCAGTATGTCCACTGCATCAGAATGTCGGGGTAGGGTAGAGTAAGGGTAATTATACAGCTGGTCTGAGCTTACACAAAATCTGTTCATTGAAGGACAGACGTCTGGTGGCAGACTTGAAATTCCTATATGACGGGTCTTGAAATTCCTATGTAACTATTGTCACGGGTATTACTGCGCGCGCGCCGCTGGGGCCGCTGGCCGCGGCTCCTCGCCCACCGCCGCGCAGCAGTTATGCCTTAGGTTCTCCAATCAATAGGGCCATAGACCCGTACGAGAGGCACGTCTCCGGTACTCTCGATATTTTCCATCTCAGTCGTGTGCAATTTTCAAATGGTGTTCTCCAGTTTTTCCAGTCGCAGTGAAGGATCTTACACACACAAACACACATACGCATACAGAGTCAGTGGGAGAAGAACAAATATATAATCTACCTATGTGTATGTAGGCTTCTTTTTCTCTTTTGTCATTGGGTTATCATACTGCTAGATGGTTTGACACTCAAAATTTTAAATCGCATTTTTGTTATTGGCACTGCAACTTTGAATTGTATAGTTATAACTATTTTTCATTGCTGTAAAACTGTATGGAAATAAATAAATACTTATATATACTCTACACGTAATTAAAATTCATAATTTCAATTTCTGCACGCCTGGAAATCGAATCCGCGACCTCTGCGTGGCAGACCGGCATGTTAACCAACTGAACCATTCAGGTCGTCACTCATCACTCATCTGGGGCCTAATTCTCGCGCTACGACATCTCGAACTCGATATTTTTTAAAGCCACATATCTCCATTAATAATAACATTGAAATGTCTATTGCAGCCAAAAAATATTTTCTCAACTATCTTCGACTGTCAATATACGACAGTCGTAGATCAATTTCAGTAACATTTTTCTCACTCGTACGATTCGGATGTGGAATGAGTTCCCAGCCACAGTGTTTCCTTTGGACTATGACATGGGATCGTTCAAGAGGTATATTTGAGGTCTCGTCAGAGGCGGGCAACGCATTGGTGACTCCCCTGGTGTTGCTGATGTCCATAGGCGGCGGTGACCACTTTCCATCAGGTTGCCCGCTTGCCTGTTTGATTGTCGTACCACATAAAAAAATACAGTTTTTTCGTTAGCGAAAATGTCGAATTACTGATGTCACAGCATAGCCGTACCGTTAGTCCACAATCCTTACAAGTCGCCACATGTAATAATGACGCAATAAACGATTTTCTATTCTCCACTCCATCCACTCCACTTTCCATCAGGTGGCCTGCATGCCTGTTCGTCTGCCGGATAACAAAAAAACTTTCTATCCTTACCCCTATGTAACGTAATCTCCAGTATGCGTATCTTCTCATACAGCAGCGATATCTCGTCGTTGCGTCGCACCAGTTGTGCGCCGACCACGTCGCGTTCGTTCATCAGACCCTCGAGCTCCTTCACCAACTTCTGGCGGGCCGCGTCGCCCTCCTACGGAAGGACTGGGCTTAGAGTATGACTATCGGCTGTAGTTAATGAGCAAGCGAAAAGAATCAACTCAAGTTGAAGATACCAAAGGGTACCGTAGGCATGTACTTGTGATAACAAACAACTCTTACTATGGCACCAACTCTGAGACCGCAAAAACATATGGCAGAATTCGTTTTTAATTAGCAGTTTACCAGCAGGTTTTTTTTTTATGACATACGATAGGCAAACAGGCAAGCGGGCCACCTGATGGGAAGTAGTCACCACTGCCTATAGACATTAGCAACACCAAGAGTATCGCTAATGCGTTGCCCACCTCTATAACACGTTGCTCTGGCAGCAAAAAGCAAATGCCACTCCACTGCCAAAGCCAAGGTTCCCCAAATCCCCACCCCATGGAGCACTGGAAACCTTACTCACCGGCAGCAACACAATACTATTTAAAAGAGTATTATTTAGCTGCGATATTCTGTAAGGTGGAGGTACTTCCCCAGTCGGGCGGCTCCAATTCGAACGAGATACCCCGCTATGCCCTACCTCTCTTATTGTCAGTTGATTTCAAAAAGCATCAATAGCTCCCACAATTTTGGTACTTCTTTTTTAAATCTGTATGATTGTGGCAGTGATGTCATGCAGCCAACTAATATTAACTTAAAAATAAAAAGTTTATTAATATTAGTATAGCTTTTATTTATTTATTATTTATTTATTGGCACTATGTTTCATTTTAATACTCTTTCCTAAGTACCTATTTCAAGCGATCTTCAATTACCAAAATTGTTGGGGCGCCATCTAGCGAGTGATTAGGAATGCATTAGATTCCTATTGAAAAACTTCTCATTATGTATGAAATAGCTGATTCTCTTTCGCGAATTCAGAGTTGAACTTAGACTATACTTGCCTGCACGATCCGGTTGAGCCGAGCCTCCTCCTGCCTCAGGGCTGCGATGTCGGCGCGCGCTTCGGAGAGCTTCACGTGCCCCACCTGAATGGTGGATGAAAAAAGCAGACACATTCAAAAATATTTAAAGACTTCATAGTTAAGTAACCATTCATTTTTTACCGCTGAGTACAACATTGAGACGCCGCTCCTGTCACTTGGTAGACAGATATCAAATTGTACTAATTTGTAATTGGGTACTGTAGCATGTGTGCTCACCAATTCAGCCTAGAGATGTTTCGATCCCCAGTATGACCAAATCTAACCGAAGCGCACTCACACCAGATGAGTGCGAGCACCCAAGCCAGCTGACCCAAGAGCCGATACCTACGTCCTGCTAAACGTACCCGAATGCTAGCTCGCCTAATCCCAAATAAAGCTTACACCTATTCGCTCAATCTGTTTTACTTACTAAAGCCCCGCCCTGACTGTCAAAACGACAACACATCCTAAAAGCCTACATATTCTAGAGCCCGACCTTACCGAAGTTGCTATAGTACTAAGCCCTACGGCACTGTAGGGGCTGACAAACCACTTTAGCTTCTACGATTTTCAAACTCTCGAATGGGCACAGAATATCCATACTGGTATGGGTCCAAATATTTATGGTGAAAAGGTGACTGACTGAATGCACAATTCAAACATCTCTAACATAAGAGGTTTACATAATGTTACATTACATATGTAATCTGTTTCCCACATGAATAAACGGGGCTAATAAACATTGCATGGACAACGAAAGTGAATAATAATTGTTCATCATCATAACAGCCCATAACAGTCAACTGCACGACTTAGGGCCTCTCCCACAAAAGGGGAGGTTATTGCCATAATCTCCACGCTTGGCAGGCGGGTTGGAGATCGCAGTGTTATAAATATAACAAAGGAAAACGCTGCTACCCATTTTCCAACCCACGGAGACTCTAGATCCTTTGCCTCGAAAAAATTAGTCGCCTTGTACGACACCCACGAGTGTAAGGGGTTGGTGTTACTCTACTCTGCCGGACACCACACGGCGAATACACCATTTTAGGGTTGATGGGGATTTATAGATTGTGGATTTGAAGAGGATGAGGATGGGTGTATTGTTTATTTTATACAAATAAATTAGGAAAATACTAACCGGTAACAAATTAAATGAAAAAATAGTTATTAGGTTTAGTATTTATAAACTAGATACCATCTAAAGTGGCGACTGTGAAATGCTTAATATTAGCCTATTCAATTCCTCATAAATAACAAGGATGTGGATGAGAAAGATAAATTTTTCAATTCAACTTTTGGGAAAGCGTAAGAGGATGAGGAATTTCAAAATATGAGGAACTTCCGCACTATGAGGATGAGGAAAAGGAGTCCTCATCAACTCTACACCATACTCATGATTGATCTGGCAAAATCTTGTGTACCAATATTCTTTCAACTCTTCATGCCCTTACCTGGATGTCCATTCGAAGAGACTCGCACTTCTTCGTGCACTTGGCCAGTAACCCTTCGCAGCTTCTCAGGCCGGTCTCCTTTCCGGTGATGTCCTCCTTCAGCTGCTCAATCTGATATGCCAGCATCTGCGTAGGAGAAGGGAGAAATCAAGCATTTTTCATCTTATTCTTGGACCGTACAGTAATCAAAGACAGTCTACGTGATGGAAAGCGTTAACTGTCGCCCAAAACACGGTTCACGCACTTAGTTTTCGTGTAAAAAACGCAGAACTATGTCGGACATCGAGTTTCTGATTGAGGTCCGATCACATACATTTATAGTAATATTATAAAGAGAAAATATTTGTATTTATGTATTTTGTTTGTTATGTTAAAAATCAGATAGGAAGCTACGTTATTTTCGAGTGACATAGGCTAGTTTTTATCCCGAAAAAAGAATAAGAATTTCAAGAAACATTTGATCTAAAAACTTTCAAAATTATGAGAATTTCGAAATATTAGCATTCTGACTTTTGTGCCAGGTGGATCCAAATGCATCTGAAACCGTCATTATCCATGCCATAATATGGTATGCCTCGGTATAGAGGCAACCCATATCATGTGGTGGTGTTCGTTTTTCCTTTGTAAGCATTTTTGTCCTATCGGTCAAGATGTCGAAGGCTACTTCAGTGCCACCCTAAGAAAATAAAGATAGAATGTGCGAATTATTAATTGATGACATGCGTGCGGAAGAAGTGAGTATCCATTTGACGAGTGATTTCAATGGAAGAAAGAGATATATTGTGATGATGAAGACATCACTGACATCGTCGAGTTTGATGCGAGAGTCAATGGATTACGACGCGAGGATGCCCAAGACCGGGCGAAATGGAAGAAAATGGTCGGAAAGAGGACACTGGCAGAAGCCGGGACTGACTGCTCAGATGATGATGACGACCATAGTCAACAAAACGTCACCTTCAACTTCTGCTTCAAGTCCATGATCTCGTCGAGCGCCTCCGTGTAGTTCTTATGCAGCATGTTCCGCTCGGAGCGCGTGAAGTCGAGAGCGGCGGTCAGCTTGCGGTTGTTTATGTTCTCTTCGCGTAGTGCCTTCTTCAGGTCCACTATATCCGCTACGCGCATGCGTACCTCGTCTAGGAGAGATTGAAGAATAAGAATAAGGCGTTGACCTAATTGGCAGCGGTCTTTTTTGTTTGTTTAGTAGGTAGGCAGGGAAAATCCGTCATGGACACCTGAGAAGGGGACTGAGGTAGTGCCGGACTCTTACCGGCTAAAACCCCTACTTGCCCTCGAAAGCCTCTGGTGAAGCCAGAGTCTTTCAGTTCATTTTACCACCGAATTCGCAGCGGTTGTGCGACCATGGTCGTACGACGGATGTCGCCCGACCAATAGAAGACCTCAAAACCACCCGTCGTACGACCGTTCCCAATGAGGACAGCGCCTTAGTCTAACAATGAGAGTGGGAGGAACCAATGTGGGTGCGATTAGTTAAAATACGTCACGCTAGATGTCGTGTCTGTAAGATCAAATAAGTAAAGAAACTCGGAGGAAAGAGGAGAGGGCATAATGTCAAAGCACGTGACATACCTTTTGATATAGGTACAAAATGGCCGACGGAGGTGCCTAAAAAGAACGTATGAACTAGAATCACTAGTAATATTATGTGATATGGTGTTACTCCTTACACCGTAAGGAGTTGCTTTCATAATTGGAAAGACCTTAACGCGAGGTTCGACAAATCACGCTAGATGTCGCTGGGTGTCTGTTAAGGGCTTGGTATTCAATTTGTCTAAGGTCTTCTTCAGTACAGAGGGTTTAAAAAGGCCACATTAGCGTTTCGTATTATGATTCATATCAGAGTGCCACAAACTTATCTAATCCGGTGGCCAATACTGGAACTAAATGGCGCCATTTTGAATGTAATGTCAACGTCAACAACAGCGACGCTGACGACGTTTGTTACAAATTAATATGAATCATATTATGAATCGCTAATGTGGCCCTTTTAGACACCCAGGTCCTGGTCCTCTATGTCATTGCATCTCGTCTGCAAGTGGGAGGTACCGTGGGTTCTACAAGTAACGGTCCAATTAGTATATAGTCAGCGACATCTAGCGTAACGTAGAGACGTTACGCTAGATGTCGCTGACGCTGGAACAGAACACTGAACTAAACGCATTGCAGAGCATTGCAACGCCTCTCCCAAATCCTCACATGTATGTATATAAAAATATTTTTTTTACTGATCTTTCTTTCTACGTATGTATGGCATGCGGGCCACCTAATGGAAAGTGGTCACCGCCGCCTATGGACATAAGCAACACCAGGGGCGCTACCAATGCGTTGTCCGCTCGATAAATGATTATCAAAGAAGCAAAAACGGTGTGTCAGGAATGACAGGATCGTAGCATATAGTACTCTATGGTTTCTGTCTATCGCCATAGTAAAATTATGCTACCGCTGTGGGATGCGTGGAAGTGGTATAAAACTTGGGGCCTAATTATAATTACTTTGCTGAAAATAACAAAACTATGCTAAGAGGAACACCTACCCGTTACTTCATCGATTTTATCGTTCAGAGCAATAGTCTCTTCCAGCATCCTGCAAACAACAATTAGGCAGGTAAGTAGGTAGCCCGTAAAAATTATGTCTCTTTCCATCCTTCGACACTCTCGACATTCTTATTTTATTTTATTTACTTAAGGAAAACCAACAGTAATGATTACAATATAATATAATGCCTGACTGAATATTAAAGCCTGACCAGGAATCTAATATATTCCAAGGATCCTATTTTTTGAACCACTCGCCTAAAGTTGAACGGTTGCCAATTTCGATTTAAGGCATATATATCTTAATATTTTGAAGCATGCCGCTGATTTTCCCTATTTTTGAACCGTTCGCTTTCGGCGTTGTCAATGAATATTTAAAAATCAAAATTGAAGACATTTCTACTCGAGACATGCGGTTCAAAAATAGAGAACCTGGTGGTATGACAGCAACAGTAGCTGCCCTTGACAGCTATCATAATATGATACCGAGTTCTAAAAAAATTCCGAAATATGACAGCGGCACCTCATATATTCCTAATCAGACCTTATCTATCTTTATCCCACTGCGGCCATGTACCAATGACTCTTTTCTGAACTATGTACATTAGTAGAATTCTAACCGATAGTCTTACGGTGAGGGAAAACAGCGTGATGAAACCTGCAAATTCAGGAAACTGAATTTGTAACCAAGATCCAATCTGGTCAGGTTCCCCTGGTAGCAGGGTCACGGAGGTCAGATGGTTGTCGCTCCACTGTAAATACCTAATCGCCAAATCCTGGATCATGGTCAAGGCGGACCCTGGCCCTCGTGTTCGAGAGCACAACCGGGACCTTAACGCCAAGATGAGGCTTTACCTGTCTTTATCCTTCTCGAGTTGTCGTATGATGAGACGCTGCTTGGTGATCTGCTTGGAGTTCATCTCCAATTCGTGGTCCTGTTGCTTCCTGTGATTCTCCTGGAGCTGCATCATCTCCAGATTCTCTTGGGCATCGTCTGCGTGGGTGATTGATTGTTTGGATTAGCTGTTCTTACCGTACCTTATATAATGTAGATAATATTTATATGGACTGTTTCTATGTAGCTATCGTCTCGTCTTTGACTGTAAGGGCTCCGTAGTTTATCCTACTGTCATCGAGTACAAGCCAGGAACATTAAACTCACAAAAGAGTGACTTCAATGTGGCTGAAACTAGACTTTTACTTCTAGCTAGAGCCCAGAGAGCTTCTAGAGTACAAGGCAATATGTAAGTACTATCGCCACGAATAATCGAAGAGAGGGTCACAAATAATTTTAAAGGTGCCAACTTGTGCACGTTTTGTGTGTCTCCTAAACCTCACTATCGTTGCAAAGTTTAATTTTTCTTGTACTCGATGACGTAGGACGATCCTACGACGCCCTCACATTCAATCTACTGTGCGTAAATCCATGTCGGGATGGGACGTTTCTGTTGTCCGAATCCGGTAATTTGGCCCAAGCTGCAGATATACAGGATCATTGCAGATATCTCTAGACTCCTGCAGCATGAATTATTTGAATTTAACTGTTGCCATTGCGTCACCGACGCCTGTTTAGCCATAGTTTATTTATTGTGTGGCCGCTGTTTGATACTCTTTAGTATTAACACTGATCATCTTGGCGTTAATATCCTAGTATGCATACATGGTGGCACTGCATTTTTTTTCTTTCTTTATTACGTAGTGAGGCACACAGACGGACGGTCCACCTGATGGTAAGCGGCCACTATTATCCAGGTCCTCTGCAACCTAACAGGAGCGGGTGTGGTGCCGGCCTTTGACGTACCAGCAGAAGTGCCTTTTGAAGAACCCCATGCATGCATATATGGGGATCAAAGTCAGTACCTTCCGCTTACGAGTCGGTCCCCCCCAGTTACTAGCAAGCGTAAGTAAGCGTGCGTATCACCCATGATTAGGTATGACGCGGTCCGTATGACCGAGAGGTCGATGGGACCCTGGGTGGACCCCACTTACTTTGTATCATCTGCATCTGCTTGTTCAGTATCTCCTTCTCTCGGTGCGCGTTCTCCACGATGCGTTTGTTGGCCTCCGCTTCCTTCTTGTTGAGGATGATCTCGCGCTCCATCACCGAGAACTGCTGCCGGAGCTGGTCGCTGCAATGGGGGACCGGTAGTCGTATTCACAATGGCTCGGAAATCGGATTCTGATACGGAATCGAAAAAGGACCCCGCAAAAGTTCTTAGAAAAATGTGTTTTTAGTTAATTTTGATGAAATTTCCATATGTTATAGAGAGTAGAGTTTCCGTGGAATTTATCGGGATTCTGAATAACACTTTTCGAATCGATCGACACGGATTCGCCGCTCACGAATTTCGTGTCGAATCGTTCGGAAACGATTTCGAATCATTGTGAATAAGGCTACCGGTCTCCGAGTGTTATGGACAACGCCATCTAGTGGCGATCGTGTGAACGATAATGTTTTTTTTATGCTACTCGTGACAAACGAAGAAATATGGCTAAATTGCCTGCGGGATTATTCCCTGATCAATATAATCTGAATGCCTTTAAGACTGGAGTGAATAGGCTGTTCGAAGACGGGCATGCTCCATCTGCGGCCGCATCGTCACTGTGAGGACTAGGATGAAATGCGTCATGCCTGTAATTTTGTTACTTAATAAACTCATACTTAGATGTCGCTAGGCGATATAGATTCTAATACTATTCATCATCATTGTCATCACAGCCCATTGCAGTCACAGTTACCGTCATAGGGCCTCTCCTACGAAAGAGGAGGTTATTTCCATAATCTCTACTCTACGTAGTGTTATAAATATAACAATGGAAAACCCTGCTGCTCATTTTCCATCCTACGAAGACTCTAGAAAATTGCCTCGAAAACATTAGTCGCCTTGTACGACATCCACGAGTGTAAGGGGTTGGTGCCTTTCTACTCTGCCGGACACCGCACGGCCAATCTCAATCTCATATTATTGTGTGTATTATTTTCACACATTACGAATTAACAACGTCAAGTTAACACCGTGCAAGTTATTTCTCCTGATCCCATTTAATCCACGCAGAAACTATTAGTTTCCAAGAGTGGTAGAGCAAAGCGGGATATCCCGTTGGAAATGGAGTTATCCAACTGAGGAAATACCTCCACTTTACAGAACACTGCAGCCTAACAGCCAGTGGAGTGGCCTAGCAGTTGCTTTGGGGCCCTATTTTTGAAACCGCTCGCATACCCTTCCTATCTCTTTCATACTCGTGGTAAGATGCTAGATATAGAAAAGACAAGCATTACTAGTAGACTACCTATCTCTATTACACTTGTGTTAACTTCCTAGAGACAGAAGAGACAGGCATTAGAGGAAGGCAAGCATTCGCGTGGATGCAAGCGGGTCAAAAATCAGGCTTCCGAGCAACTCTAGATTTTAGAAGTGGGAAACGGATAGGTGACACCCCTGATGTTGCTAATGACTATTGGCAGCAGCGACCCCTTTCTGTCAGGAGCCCGCTTACCTATTTGTCTACCGATTGACATAAAAAATTAGACTCTAAATCAATAGTGCAAAAAATGGAATTCGTAAGTATCATCATTGTAGTGTGTGTACACCTCACCCCGCCTTAGGTTATATATAAGTAAGAGTAAGAATATGTTATTGGTTTTCTGTTATTTACGAATATTTGATATAAAAGTTTAAAGAGCTGTTGATTCTATGACCAATAAAAAATAGTATGTAAGTAATATGTAAGTAAAATAATAGTAATAGTGTGTAAGTAAGTGTGTGTACACCCCTCACCCCGCCTTAGGTTATATATAGAGTAAGAGTAAGAATATGTTATTGGTTTTCTGTTATTTACGAATATTTGATGTAAAAGTTTCAAGAGCTGTTGATTCTATGACCAATAAAAAATAGTATGTAAGTAATTATGTAAGTAAAATAATAGTAATAGTGTGTAAGTAAGTGTGTGTACACCCCTCACCCCGCCTTAGGTTATATATAGAGTAAGAGTAAGAATATGTTATTGGTTTTCTGTTATTTACGAATATTTGATGTAAAAGTTTAAAGAGCTGTTGATTCTATGACCAATAAAAAAATAGTATAAGTCATTTGGTAATAAGAGCGAATATACAACTTAATCCCATCCGTTGCGTATAATTTCGCCACACATCGCATCAAAGTTATAGTCAACCAAGATTGGCTGCATGCACCAAGACACTGACCAAAACTTGTTTTGTTTCTCATTTAGCCTTGCCTCACATCGCTTTCCAATGTAGATCTATTGAAGTATTCTTGTCCAGTGGCCCTATTTTTGAACCGCTCGACTCGATTCGAAAGGTTGTCAATTTTGTTTTTCGGCATGAAAATATCAATATTTTGAACTGTTCACTATTGGTGTTGCCCATGTAATAAAAAAAATATTTAATTCAAGAGGCTAGCGTTTCAAAAATAGAGCCGAAGGTTGAAAACTGGATCATGAGCACCAATTATAATTTTTAAAATAAATAATATGTAGGCAGGAAATCATTAAGAACGTGAATTATCTAGATTCTAGCTGATTAAAATGTGTATGCCTAAACCTATATGTGACTCTGCACAGTGCTACGACAAAATGTAGAAACCCAATTAAATCGATTCTGTAGTTCAAGAAATATTTGAGTTACTAAGGCATTGTCGTATATTTTCCGACATTCGTCGTTGAGTTAGGTTCTATAGTTACCGTTCCCCGACGACGGTCCCTTTGGAGTGCTCCATTAGCTGTAGTTTCTTTGCAAGCTGAACGACCTGCTTGTGGTATTTGGCTATCTCCAACTTCTGGTCTCTCGTCACGAGGTACAGGTTCTGGATGAACAGGTACCAGTGTTAATGTTTTGTCATTTATAATTTTAATAGGTACCACTGCGTTAGTGTGGTAATCAATCGTACGGACCGCCTGGTGGTAAGCAGTTATCATCGCCTACGGATGTTTGCAATAACAGGTGTAAGTTTTGTATCATCGCACCGCTCGCCACCGACAGGGAGGGTTCATCCTCACCTCAAATTGGTCGCGAGTTGTGCGGTTCCAACGGAACTTCTCCCACGTACACTAAGGTTGTGGAATGAACTACCTGGAGAGTTTTTCCCTGGAGAGTATAACATGGAGATCTTCAAGAAAGGAGTAAATAGGTTTTTACGGGGTCGTCATTGCGTGGGCGATGCCTCCGGTATTGCAAACGTCCATAGGCTGCGGTGACTGCTTACCATCAGACAGGCCGTAAGCTTATTTGACACCTCAGCGGTATAAAAAAAACCCCTATGAGAATAATTTCGGCGGGAAACCCACCTCAGTCAGCTGTCAAGCTCACCTTTGTCTCCTTGGTCTGGTTCACGAGGTCCGTGACGCACTTGTCGTGTTCCACTTGTAGCTTGTCCAGTTTGATCCGCAACGCGGAGGCGCGCTGCACCGCCGACTCCTGCTCCTGTTTGCTGAAGTCCAGCTTGTGGGTGAGCTCCTTTACTGTCTTGTCGCGACGCTCGATGGTTTTTTCCGCCTTCGAGAGCTGGGGAGGGGGGTAGGGGTCAATAATGTGGGCATAGGCGTAGGAAGAGGGGGGGGGGGCGGGTGGGCCGTGCCCACCCCAGAATGGTCTGGTGCCCAGGATCGGGTGCTCACTGACTTTACATTGGCGATTGACTCGGCTTCTTCGGCCATGTCAGGGGCCAGGCCCCCCCTGGAAAATAGCCCTAGATACGCTAATGAATGTGGGGAGCACAAATGTGCACGAGAAACGGCACGATATTATCACGATATTAAAGGCATAGATACTGCTATCTGCACGGCTAGCACAAGTGTCCCCGCTACACAGCTCGCGCCGCAAGATGGCGTTTGTGTCCTTCTCCCAATACTAAGATAAAAAGAATCTTCAGTAAAAATAATTGACATTCCCGGCTCATAATGAACCACCACCGCTACTAGCTAGCCACACACCTCGCGCAAGAACCTACTTTGGAATCAGTTGTTACAAGATACTACAATAGCTTAAGATGAATAAATATACTATACGAGTACAATAGCAGTATCTATGCCACGCCTTTCTGCATATTGCGTGCAAGAGCACACTTACTAGCCATACTGTTTCATCGTAGTATTGAGAGAAGGCAATAAACGCTCACGATATGTAAGAAACAAAGAAAGAAAAGACATTTATTACACATAGCACATCACGACACAATAATAGTTACAATTACAGACAACGGACACATTAACATTTAAAATATCTTAATTAAGACAATATGTAGTCTCCCACTCAGCATGTGCTGTGAGGCGCAAGAAACGACTCACAGCGCTGGTATTCTGTGGGCCCATTGTTTGGGTACGTCACGGGCGTTATACTACCTAAATAAAATTAATATATAAATACATAACAATAAATAAAAAATATGTAGGTATGTCGTGCGCACACTTGTGGTAGCCGTAAACATCTCAAAATCGTCATTTTATCTAGCCAAAAAACCGTATTAAAACGTCTCTGAAATTGATCTTCGGCAATATGCGAATACCGTAGATAGTTGTGTCAATATTTTTTGGCTGACATTACAATGTCATAATTAATGGAGATATGTGGCTAGAAAGAATGTCGAATTCAAGATGACACAGCGCGAGAATTAGGTCCCTGGGTGGCTTTGGTCTTCTGAGCTAACCTCGTGAAAGCAAACTTGAACTACATTGAATGCGTAAAAAATCAGAATAATACGATAAACGCTACCTACACAATGCGTTCATGAACTTGTCAAGTATTATTGTGCGAAGGTTTCGGAATCGGAAGTGAGAGACACGTGTCGTTTGGAGGCTAAGGGAGCGGACGTTGTTTTGTTTGGGAAAGCATCGAGGTGACAATGTAAAATAATTGTTTTTGTGATTCACATAGTAGAATCGAGTACAAAATTTACAAAGCTCGCAGCCATAGCCCAGTAGGGTAGGGTAGGGTAGCCATAGACATCATCAATTACATTATACCTCTTAACAGTAGTTTATGCAACTGTCATATAATACCTAATTATATGCAGTTGCATACACTACTTTATCTACACTCATATTTTCATGTTAAAATTTCGTACCTATAATTTTCTCATCTTTGCTGGAAGTAAGTTGCGAGTCAGTTCTGTTCATCTACGCGTCGAGGAGATATCAAGCGGCGAGAAATTCACTTCACTACTTTCACATTTATCTATTTATTTGCTTCAAACAAGAAAAAACATTCACAAACACAAATTACAACAATTATAAAAAATATTCTGGGAAATAATGGGGAAAATAATGACCCATGAGTGTGTTCCCTGATCATTATAATCTAGACGCCTTCAAGGGCAGAGTGAATAGGATGCTCCTAGACACGCATCCTCAATCATCAGCCGCATCGTCACTTACCACCAGGTGAGTCGACGGTCAAATGCCTGGCTAGTCAAATAATAAAAATAAAAGTATATAAACGCCACTCACCTTCTCGCTGAGAGTGGAGATGGAGTTGCCGCGGACCTCCAGCTCGCAGGCCAGGTTCGAGGTCTCCAGCTGCAGGTGGTCCACCAGCCGCTGGGTGCGCACCGACTGGTTCTCCGCTTCCTGCCAACGAGAAAGATATGCTTTGATGTCACATCATATACCTACATATGATCTGTCCAGGCTGACTTGTCTTATTTGGTGAACAAACAATGCCTAAAATCACGACTTGCAGTATCAATCACGCTACCTACGTACGCTGTGTAGTGTTGTCTTAAACTATATAAGAAACATTTAGAATGTCAATTTAAATTAATACTGTTGCAAATTATTCATTTAAATATAAAATTTCCATAACCAAATAAGACAAGTCAGTCTGGACAGATTTAACATAAATAAAGTCACGATTTTTTCAAGTTGGGGTAGGCGGAGACCATATCGTTCCACTTGTGACGGTGACGGCAGATCACATTAGATTAATAGCCCTTAACAGCCCATTGCTGGACTTGAAAGTTTTCCACATTAAGTGAAGGGCTTTTAATGCCCTTAATGCCGATAATACCCATAATGCCCTAGATTTATAATAATCTCCATGCTTCACAGGCGGGTTGGAGTTCGTTGTATTAAAAACGCTTAGCAGAAAATGCTGCTGCCCATTTTATGGTTTAAGGAGATGTTATGATGTATAACAGGAGAGTTTGTCTCTATGGCATTAGTCGCTATTTACGACGCTCATCTTGGTTGGTGCTATATGCTACTTACCAGTGACCACATGGCACATCAGTGACATAAGGAACGTAAATTCTTGGCCGTCTGGCCAAGAGACACGAGCCTGCACGAGGCTGTTCACTTCTGCAGGTGTAGCCATGACGCCAATAAGGGATTCGATTACGATCGCATTATTTTGTTCTCTAGGTTCGGCCAGCTTCGGAGCGTTGCATTACTATTCGCTTTGTAGACATAGACATAATTTATTTTGACATCACAATACTCATAATACAAAACTCATTGAGCAAGTTACATTTGTATATCTAAATTTAACATAAGTATATAGGTATATTTAAAACCTATTCAAATAAAGCGATTCGAATATGGAGTAATACGATGTCAAAAAGGGCCCGGACTCAGCATTAGCTGCAGCAGAATGATGCAGCGCTGGTTTTCAGCCGGACCTTAACGGTGTGGAGACCTGCACGAAGCACACAACTAGCAAGTTATATATTAAAACAATAATCCTTTGTGATCCTATGTCATTTAGCGATCACTTAGGTCAGTTTTCTATCGCCCATGTCAAATCATATTTCTTTCTATTCTTCAGTCTCGATGACTCGCTGGTTCGCCTCGCGAGCTTTCGTTTCATAAGCTACCACCGAGAGCGTCTACTACCATAAGAGAACCTCACCTCTAGCTGCTCCTCCTGCTTGTTGATGGTCTCCTCGGCGACCGCCACCCGGTGCTCCATCTCCTCCTGGTAGTTGATCGCGTTCTCGAGCCGCAACCGGGTGCCGTCCAGCTCCAGTTGCAGCTTAGCTTTCTCCTTCTCAAACTTCTCCTTCTCTTTCACGGCCGACGTCGCGCCCCTGGTGGGAGTGGGATGGTAAGACGCCTCAAAGTTCAAGGAACACAGCAACGAAAACATTGACCGTTGTTGCTACGACTGGTGAGTGATACGACTTTTTGGTTTACAACTACTGGTGATAGAGCCTTGTCAGTAGAAGCTTCCTGTTTTGGGTAATATCGTCTTATATATATTTCGTAACATATTGCCTGCGTTATGTTCCGATTTGAAGGATAAGATAGCCAGTGAAAAGTGTAAACTCAGGAGGCATCACAGCTTGATGGTGAACAACGGGCAAAGAAAGAGTTATTGTTATGGTGTTTAAACTCAAGTGGCTACCATTGTGCTGAGCTGTGGAGGAATAATGAACTTGAGCTATTTACATTTAACACAATTGCATGAAACAACATAGGTCTGCTAAAAATAACATTATAGATCAGTGGTGACACCCACTTGCGAATCGTTGGCTACAATTACTACTTACTTTCCAACAGTTTGCTCGTTTATCATGGCGATGTCTCTTCATAGTCTTCATGCCATATTTCCATATTGGTTATTTTTGCTGTTTTATTTATTGCGGTATCACTATTATAAAATGAAATTAGTATCAATATGAATACTCACTCATCGTCGCCCGCCCGTTTCCTGGCGTCGAGCTCCTTCTCCAGCCTAGCCGCGGTCCGCTTTAGCGTCTCCAGGCTCTCCACGCTCATCAGCTCGCGGGCGTGCATCGCGTCCGCCAGGGCGCGCGCCTCGTCTTCACGCGAGAGTGTTCAGACGTCAAACGACATGAGTTAGGCACAGAATATCTAAACTAACCTCTAGGGTTCAGCAAATACATACGATCCAAAATCCGGAATTCGGACCAAATATACGAACTTAGAACTCGGTACTCTAAACACGAACGCCAAACGTCAGAAAACGGCGCGTGCTCAAAACGGCATCCCCACAAATTTTTACATTATTTCATTTTTAACAAGTTCCGACTAAAATCAGCGCTGCAGCACTTGCTGTAGCTTACGGTGAGCTGGCGTCTTTTTTTTGCCATCGCATTGGTCCATGATTTATTGTACTTGTGTGTTTGTTTTAGTTTAGCATTGAACTTTTCAAAAAATTACCTTTGATATGTGTAAGCGCTTATGGATTTTTGTGATGTCAAAATAAATCATGTGTATGTATATGATTACGCTATTTGAAAACATCTACGTTACTCGGAAGTTCAAAATTTCGAGATATGACATCCGAAATGGTGTGTATCCCGTCTGGCCGTATGTACCTTCATGCCGGAAAAACTCCCCCGTCTCGTATACGGCTAGGATGTTGATAATGATATGATCTTACCAATATCGCCGTTCAGTTTTGCGATTGTCTTGTTGGCCTCACGTATTTCCTGCTGATAGTCCGCTACCGTGGCGTCAAACTTCCTCATTTTTGCCTGGATAAATAAATAGTAAAATAATTTAGGACCTAGGTATTTATATCATCATCATCATCGGATTTGAGGCCTCCTGCATATCAGTGGGATACTTTTCTCTTAATGGGTTTCGGGGTCTCATTACCTAGAAAACATCATAACAGCACACTGTCTATATTTAGGGCGTGAGTTTCCCCTACATTAGTGGAGCGTTTTAAGTTTCACGCTTGGCAAACGGGTTCAAGACCACAGTGCTGAAAAACATAATGTTGTCAATTTCTGGCTCTACGTAGGTCTTAAGTCTGCCTGCTTCTAAGACACTAGTCTTCGCCTTGTACGACACCTAAGAATTTCAGGATTATATTATATTTACTAGGCAAGAGGCGTGAATTATTCAGCTTAGAACTGCTACTACAAATTGTAATCTGTTTTATCCGCACATAGATAGCGCTGACCGTCCTACATCGCGCTAGAGAAGTATGCCAACTTCCGTGGCATACTCGTATATACGACTTCCGACGATCAACTGTCCCCTGATCATAACACCAGGCCAGGTGGGTAATTACCCTTTTTCACCTTCTCCATCTTCGCTTGCCAAACATTGGCGGCTACCTTATCTCTATACCGCCAAGCGACTATAAAAAGTTACAGATGGCGTTACCTGAACAACATCCATCTCGGCCATGAGGGTGGCATATCTCTCTTTATTTGCGTGGTATGTGTCGTACAGTTTCGTATAGACATCGCAGTACATTTTCATGCCCTCCGCCTCCCGTAGTAGTTCCAGCACCTGAACAGAGAAAAATCGACTTAGCGCGAAGTAAATAAGAGATTAAATATACACTTCTTATTAATGGAGGGACAAATTCACGCAGCGATGGGACTCTGGCGCTCCATCTCAAACCATGGCGCATCTAATCTCTTGTCCTCTTTGTCCTGGTACCTGTACTAGGGAGTTGTTCCTGGCGACTGATAATGCCGTTGCTGTGGTCGACTACTGGGCAAGCCAGATCTGAAGGTTTTCGGAAATTGACTCGACGAAGAAGAAGAAGACTTGGATATAATTTTTTATTGTAAGTTATTATTGTTAATTTACAAAAGTACCATACCCAGAACTCGAAAACCGATGGAACTGGTCAAAGAGAAGTAGGAAGGCGCACCCCGGGATTGCGTGCGAGAGCACAACCGGGACTGACGTCAACCAAGATGCTGTTGATGATAATGATGATTGAAGCCTATAGTCGCTAAGTAGCCTTCAACTGAATTTGTTTCACTGTGTGGTGACCGTACGAACCAGTTCCTGTCACTAGTGCATTTAGGTAGGTAAGACACTTTTCTTAGGAAACGGAAATATGTACTTTGCTAGCATATGGCAATATATGTACAACTATACTATACCTACAACTTATCTCTTATCTCGTACGGCTAAGGAGTGGAATGCGTTGCCTGCGAGTGTGTTCCCTGATCAATATAATCTGGATGCCTTCAAGGCTAGAGTGAATAGGCTGTTCCTAGACAGGCATGCTCCATCATCGACCGCATCGTCACTTACCACCAGGTGAGGTGGCGGTCAAATGCCTGGCTAGTAAAGTAATAAAAAAAAAATCTTCAACCAATTATCGTTATCCTGACATAGTACAAAGTAAAAGCGCTTTCCGCGTCTATCTGTCTCTCTGTCGGTATTGGTGCTAACTCCTAAACCACACTACGGATTTTGATGCGGCTTTCATTATCATTTAGAGAATGTATCAATTATATGTGTCATATTATAATAGAGAAACTCGGAGAAAACCTAAGCTATACAAGGTAAGCTCAACAAAAACGTTGCCATTGGAAATTATGAATGGAACATGACATAAACATATCAAATGTAATCGGATTGTTTGTTACATCATGGTCAGCATTTCAAATGACATACTTATTCATTTATTACTAGCTTTTGCCCGCGACTTCGTCCGCGTGTAAGTCGTTTTTATGGCAGTTTTACATCAGGTGTTTTAGTTTCCAAAATCATCATATCCAAAATGATATCCTATATGCCCAGAATTAATAGCTACACAATAACAAAAGTTTCATTCAGATCCGTCCAGTAGTTCCGGAGATTATCCGGAGAGATCCATAAAGTTTCGAGAACCGAAACGTACGCCAGAACATGACGCTATGAAGGCTCAGGACCACTCTCTCTCTTCTACATGGGTACCATCATCTTCTAGTGGTGTCCACGCAAAGGTTCGAAGGAACGTTTCTAGCTCTTACTATTCGGATGTGGACTGAGTTTCTAGCCACACTCTTTCCTTTGGTCTATGAGATGGGATCGTTGAAGAGGTATATCAGAGTTATCTTTAGAGGCGGACAAAGCATTGGTAGCGCTCCTGGTGTTGATGATGTCCAAAGGCGGCGGTGACCACTTTCCATCAGATGGCCCGCTTGCCTGTTTGTCTGCCACATTACATAAAAAAACACCTAAATCTATTTTTGCCAGGGCACGGCCAAAATGATAGCTGAAATACAGGACGTCCTGTAATATACAGCCTTATACAGGACAGTCTGCACCTATTGTAAGTAATAATAATAATAATTAATTTGCCAAAATTGCAAACTTACAAAGTATTATGGTACAATTATAACAGTCTTTAAGTTCACACAGATCTCAAGTTAATCAAAATACAATGCATTGTGTTCATATTAGGGCGAATTCCCTGACTCCTGCACTAGGATGACCTGTATTGCAGGGGACAGTCATTCCTCAATTTAGAATTTGGTTATGTTTCCAGCCATGAGCGGTCCTCTGAAACTTTTTACTTATAAGGTTACATCTATCGTAAATAGGAATATGTGCGTGTGTGTGTGCGCGTGTGCGTGTGTGTGTGTGTGTGTGTGTGTGTGTGTGTGTGTGTGTGTGTGTGTGTGTGTGTGTGTGTGTGTGTGTGTGTGTGTGTGTGTGTGTGTGTGCGTGTGTGCGTGTGCGTGTGTATTTGTGTGTATGGGAGTTATGTTTTCAAACACATAAGTTATTTATTGACCAAATTGATGTTGCCTACTCTAGTAGGGTCTCTGTATCATTGTAATTTATGGTTAGTAGGACTAGTACTAGTTACGCAACTCGGTAAATCTCGCAAATTGATTTCAAAGCCATAAAAATGACAAGAATCCATTATAGACTGGGAGAGTTCCGTAGGTTATCCTACGTCATCGAGTTCAAGAAAAATTCAACTTTGTAGTGATAGTATTAGTAGTGATGAAGATTTTAATTTCTGTTACGGGTCTAGGTGTTCTATGTATAATAAGTATGTATTTAAAAAAGCATATAAGTAGTTTATCAGTTATCTAGCACCCATAACACAAGCTTTGCTTACTTTGGGGCTAGATGGCGCTGTGTGAATTAGTCCACGATTATTTATTTATTTATTTATAGTAGACGTTTAGGACACCCACAAAACGTTGGTCTGCCCTTGCGCAGCCTGGCACAAAAAATTGTTTTTAGTGGTACATACTTCGACTTTTCGTAACGATACGTTTGTATCACCGTTTTGTGGGTTACCAAAACATCTACTATCACAAGAAGGTGGACCTTTTCTTGTCCTCATTGACGTAGGACAACCTACAGCGCCCTCGCAGTCAACTACATTGTCATTGAAAATCTATTAATATACTTGACAGGTTATGTGGGCACATCTATCACACGCAATCGTATCGCCAGTTTACATCATGTTCGGTATTTCGATCGGACAGGTAAAGGCCTTTGTGTAGTTATAATACCACCAACTTAACTGTTCTGTAGACTAAATCAGGACTATTAGACGCCATTTTAGTAAGCGTCTCACCTATCTAGCGCCGCTAGTGGTTGTTGATATATAAGGTGGTGGCTACGCCAGTTTATAGCAAAGTTCGTTATCGGATATGGATTTTAGTTGGTGTTGTACTTTTACATTAATTTAGTCACCTTCCACCAGGTGACTTGTTTGCTTCTCTCTGTTATAAACAAAGAAGTTAGCAAGTAACCAGATAGTAGCATAGGCGGCGGTGACCACTTTCCTTCCTGTTTTTTCAGCAGTATAACATAAACAATTGTTCGACTGCGCTGCCACCGATAAAGGGTCTACCAATTATTTTGTTCTCATACTGGATTTATGTAATTCCTGTGAAACAGGTGGCTAATCGAGAGGGCCGACGTCTTACGAAATGGGTGTGCTGAAGACTAGGCGAAATGAAGCAGGAAGAGCAGCGGACCGTTGATGATAATGGCTGGATGTACTAATGTAATGTCCATATCTAGAACCTAAAACTTAAGTATAAAAATTATTAAAATCAAGTATTAACGATAAGCTCGGAATGAGTGCACGAATAAGTTGGGCCGGGTCGGAAAATCACGTCCAAGAAAACAGTCGATTGACCCGAGGCTAATTGACGAGAGAGATAACCTTGTAAGCGCGACACTCAAGTTCAAATCCCACTCCAACGAGTTTCAGTAATTACCATTGTCACTACAGATAGAGCACGAGGACACAATAAGACTCTAAACCTCGTCACCACAATAATTGACTGTAAATTTTCACATATTAGGTTCCTTAAGAGTGAGGTGACCAAGGTTTTTCGCTGGGTATGCTGGTACCGATGCCTGCTGACTCCGGTGGAGTCTCGGGAGCCGATTGGCGCCCCATGACGGTACTATACATATAATATAACTTACGATGTTTACCAAAAGGCAACTCTTACTTGCCATAGTATTGGTGTAAGCATAATAAATAAGACCCACTATGCGCGTGCCTCAAAAGAGCAACATGCCTCATCTGCTTTCGAGACGGTGTCATTAACACTGCGACACCACAGCTTTGAACACTGAGAACTGAGAGCACTTAGTGAACTGAGAGAACTAAGTGAATTATGAGAGTTAGTGGCCCACCTGTAGATAAGTGATCACAGCCGTCCATAGACACTTGCACCGCCAGGACCCCAGGAGGGTCTCGAATCGAGATTCCCGCCTAGGATGTCTTGAATGCCTTTCTAGCTCTTGAGAAAGGTGTAGGCTGTGGGTGTAGGCTCGTGTCCTGAAGGCCAAAATATCGACTGGAGTCAGGAATGTTAACCTACCTTATCATATTCTTTCTCAGCCTCAGCAGTCTCAGACCCGAAGGCCATTGCGCTCGCGAACATATCATCATCAGAGTCCTCAGGTTCCGCAGCCGCCATGTTGATTAAAACTCACAAATAACACTCGAAAAAAGCAAAAAAGGATAAGCAAAAAGCTGTAACAAATAATGTAAATTCGGACTTGGACTGTTTGTAGCGTTGCGCGGCGACCACGTTGCCGGGATGGCGTTTAGCAGCAAGGAGATTGTTGCGTGGTTACGGGGCTCTTTAGACCATAGAGTTTTATATCCGGTATGGTTTGTACTCCTTACTGAGTTACAGCGCTACAAACTTATCTGTTCTGTAGACAAAATTAGAACTATATACGCCATTTAGTAAATGGTATTCCATTAGCCTGACTAGCGCCGTGGTTTACTAAGTAGATAGTTGGTGACACTGTACCAACCCACCCAGAAGGAAAAAAAATAAATTCAAGAGGACTGGAGGCCCCACCACGATCTTAGCACGATGCAAATAGGTACGATGATTGACAGATTGAATCTACTCGTGGGCCGATGGATAATTTCAATAATTTGCTTTTTATTTGCATTTGAAATTTATACCACCGACTTTATTCACTATTATAGGTAGCAAGGACCAATATCTAGGTAGTTACAGAAGGAAGTCTAAACCTACCTATATTTGTAAATTGCATGTACAAATAACTGTTTCATTTGCGTTAGAACTGATTTATTAATTAATTATTTTGTATCCCTAACGTTGGTTTGAAACACAAAGAATACACATGCCATTTAATTTTATTTCCTCTATTAGTTTTCCGGTATGTAATATCTATACGTTTATAGAATTCCGGTTATTTATATTAATACTAACGTACCTATAGTATTGTATTGTAACAATTAATTAATTGTATCTACAAAAGCGGTACATCGTTTCGATTCCAAAAGCAAGTAAGCAAAAACTCTTAATTGCACACATATTGTAAGAAAATATACAAGAATCAGCGTAATATACACGCCCGCAAAGGCTGCCATATCGCTGATTCACTTAGCAAAGCAAATTTATTTTTTGTTAATGACAATCCTCTTCATCATTCAAAAGCCCTTTACAGTCCATTGTTGGACTTGAGTCTCCTTCACAATAAAGAAAGGTTTTGCCATAGTCTCCACTCTTGGCAGGCTTAGAGATAACAGTGTTAAAAACATAACCATAAATGTTGCTGTCCACTCTGGTCCCCGTTGGCGTGCCTCGAAGCCATTCAATCATTTTAATTTCTTATCGCATTGCGACCTCTGCATTACAGACCGGCATGTTAACCAAATGAACCACTTAGGTCGTCTGCCTGCATGTAGTCTAGCTGCCTTTAAAATCGGCCCTGACACAGTGTCGTAAGTTGATTGGCAAATGGGTTGCTTTACACCCTTATTCAGAGGTGGTGAGAAGGTGAGTGGTTGATATTCTAAGAGGCAACTAATATCAACCTCTCACTTTCATCACGCCGCTTGTCAAATGGCATGATAAAAATAGGCTTTTCAGGCCAAACTGACCGTGTGTGGTGAGAAATTTTGGAAGGACCTCATGCCACTAAACGGTGTGTGGGGTAAAATCTGCGGGATCGAGACTAAAATGGGCGGGAACAAGTCTATTTGATCATGCCACATGACAGTGAGTGGCAGGCATTATGAGGTCTCACAGTGACAATACTTGGGTGGCGATCAGCATTATCCGTCCGTCAACAAACGACCAATCATAGAGTCGTATTGAACGCAGTGAGTTTTAGCAAAGAGCCGCTGTGAGATGTGTTATCCAAAGCCATGGAAATCCATGGCTTTGGATAACTATACCTTACTTTATACAGATAAAAATCCTTGTCCAAAGATTACTTTGCATAGTAACGCTTCTTTATTTAGACCTTTGACTTACATTAGATAAGTATTGTTTATCTGACAACAGGAAGTCGATTGGAGTACCTATCAATTGAGTTAAATTAAGTACTTGGACTATTCTTCAAATCTTCAAATGAAATAAATGTCAGACAAATGCGATCAAGCCCTTACAAGGCTTACTTCGCATAGTAACGTTACTTCATTTAGACCTTTGACTTAAATTAGACAAGTATTGTTTATCTACCTAACACGACACGGCCAAAATTATTCCAGCACGTCGAAAATTGGAGGTTCTATCAATTGAGTTAAATTACTCTAACTACTCATCAAATGTCTAAATGAAATAAATGTCCGACAATTGCTATCTATCCATGGGAGGAGCTGAATACTATCGTCAAATACGGTTCTAGGTTGAATACTGCAGATAGACTCTGTCTAAGTAAAGCGACTTGTTATTTTAAAGATTGATTGAAATCAACTAGTAAGTAACCTGCTTTTGAATAATGAAGCCTTCCATCTTTTAGTGACTATCTTGTTGTATAAGTGACATACAAGTAACATCGAGTACAAGAAAAATTCCACTTTGTAGTGATAGTAGACGTCTAGGAGACCCACAAAACGATGGTCTGCCCGAGAACAACCTGGCGTTGGACAATCTACGTCACCCTCAAGTCTTACTTTTTAATTTTTTTATTTTTTCCTTGTAGAATAGCTACAAACACACACATACATTTTAGACAAATTTGGAGTCTAGTAAAATAACACATTAGTTGGTGGTAAGTAATTCACATCGGATGGGATGCTCTTACGGTGAGGAAAAACATCGTGATGAAACCTGCACATTTAGGCGACTGAATGTGTAACCATGATCCAATCTGGTCAGGTTTCCCTGGTAGCAGGGTCATGGAGGTCAGATGGCAGTCGCTCCACTGTAATTACCTGACCTGCCAAATCCTGGATCATGGTCAAGGCGGACCCCGGGCCCTCGTGCGCTAGAGCACAACCGGGACATTAACGCCAAGATGATTTTCTTTAATCACACGCGTTGGATAATAGACTTTAAATATAGAACAATGTAGAGCCAATGTAAACAGAGTGGTGGAACTGGTGGAGACCGTAATTGAGTGATTAAGTTTACTGCGGGCAATAGGCATGGTCCGAGGGGGTTTATAATTGCCTGACGAAATGAGGAAGTAGCCAGTTGGCACAGCAATCACGCCACGAGGGTTATGAGGGCCTCTTTAATGTACCCGCAAAATAGAAACGTTCACGAACACAATTTTTTTATTTTTTTTTACAATAGCCAGTCAATTGACCGCCATTTCACCTGAATTATTTAGACTTAAAAATGGTGGTAAGTGATCATGCGGCCGAATCTAGAAGGCTCTTTGTGTTATTTAGATATAAAATTATAAATATTTTGCCGGGAAAAAGGCGAGACGGTATGTATTGGATCCTTACCTACGATCTTGGCGTTTTTCTTTCGCAATTACATATTACCTAAATCTTTGAATATGTTAAATTGCACATAACATTAAACTTAATTATTGATTTCGAAAATAGTGTATGTTTAGATGCCAGTGAGCCCCTATAACGAACATATTTACTTAAGTTTTTATGAGGATTTGAACAAACTCCTTTTCATTTGTTGTCAGTTTTGTGTCTTTAACCAAATGTAATTAAAAAAAAGGGTAGTTATCAAAATGAAATGGTATCCACCAGTTAGCATAATGTTGTCTAATTATACCTACAGAGTTTCATCGTAACGGGATTGGCAATTACCAAGAAATCGAAAAATTTGATTGTATGAGAATTGCAAAGTTCGTCATTTTCGCCATATAAAATGCTAATTTCATAGTTAAAGAACAAATATTTATAAGTAGGTTTCATTAAATAGGGTTGTAAAACTATTAAAGTCTATTTAGATAAACAATCGGACCTGTTATAAGAGGATCGGATATTGCTGCCAGTGCAGGCCAAATCCTTCCGTTATCGCCCGGCATCGCTCTGAGCGAATCAAGAGAGGCTTTATCTCTGTATATTCGAATTTACATGGATTCAAATAGGTGAAAGTCAAGGTATTATTAATATTCTACATTAATACCCCACTTATATATCCCAGGATGAATCTATATATTTTATTTATTTATCGTATGGCATACAGCAGCACAAAAATACAGAAAAAAACAATTAAACAGTAAGATCTCATGCTTTCAGGTTATTGAGAGCATCGCTCGAGATTAACTTGAAGTCTTCGAGTGGGCCTTTGTATGCTGTTATGGGCAAAGAGATTGGAAAGTTAGCTACCTTCTTGGGAGTCTGCAGCATGAAGATAGCTAACTTTCCAATCTTTTTGGTTATGGGGCACTCTAGCTAGCATATAACAGTTAATAAAATGGAAATATTAAATCCAAAGTGGTGTGGGTATCCACTTCCATACCACTTCTTGTAATTTTCGTTCATAACCTAAGGTTTCCGATACGCATAAGTACCTATAATCCTAAATTATTTTCTGTAGTTTTCATAACATAAAAATCAAATCTCTAAATTAATAGTGGTTTATTTACCTTGTAAGATTGGATGTTTGGGTCCCGCCTTACCATCGTTGTAAAATAATTTTCCTTATTATGAATTTATATTTTATGTGTCTGTGCCGTGAGTATTATTTATGTATTTTATGGGCTGACCCGGCTAATTGGCATCCAATTTGAAATTAAATGATTCTTTTGACTTTTTATTTTATTTTATTTGTAGTAAAAAACAGTCAGACATCGTACATAAGTTATTGTTATGACAAAATCCCAATTTATTTATTTTATTTTATTATATTTGGAGTAAAAAACAATAACACAGTCCGATGGTACCGATAATAATGTACACAATAAAGTTACTTACTGTGCAACCAGCACCTTTATCTATTATATCGCTTCTATGTATGTCTTGATGCCGACAGCTTGATCTTATCTTCCAAACGTATGCGGAATTTAAAGTTTAAGGAATGGGGCAGAGAGAAGTTGGTGCATCGTATCACGTGGTAAAACAGTTGGGGGTTACAGAATGTCCCATAGAGGAGCATTGGGATCCTTAGCGTCCAGATTTCCGAACGAACAACGTCCGAACAAAGCCGAATTTAGATATTACTTTGACGTGACGTGAGGTGCTGGATGGTCTGAACCTTTGCCAGACGGCAATAAAAACAATAACAGCACTGAAGATCTAGGCACCAAGGATAACAATACTCTTCAAGATGGTAAGCGGTGTGTGCAGGAGCCGTGCAGCCGCAATGGATAGAGCTATTTTTAAATATAAAGTAGGTATTATTATATTAGACGGGACTTACACGCGACGTACCTTTTCGATATGTTTTCACGACGTTTCGGTGGGGTCATACCCACCGTAGTCACGAGAAGACTGCCGTGGAGAGGTGACAGCTGCGATGATGTGCTGGTAGAAAGAATCCTACCCTCACAGAACTGCCAGTTGTTGATTCGGAACTAATATTATCCCGTCCCGTCTAAAGTATGTGTAAAGAACCGGAGTTTAGGTTGAAACAAATATAACGTAGGTATTAAATATTATTATTGATACTTATAACGTTTTTATCTTAGAAGGAAACTAGGTACTTTGCGTACATCCGGAGAACCAGCGGAGCATAATACCAATTATTTATATATTAACTGGAATAACGGTTGATGCATTGTGAATAGTTAAATACGTATCTTTATAATATAATTCGTAGTATGAAATAAACCGCTTTTCGTTGAGCGTCGGTGGCCGAGTGGTTACAGTATCCGACTCGCCAGCGATAGGTACCGGGTTCGAATCTCACTTTGGCCATCAGTTTAATACTAACCGATGCTGTTATGGTGAAGGAAAACGTCGTTATGAAACCTGCATATTCAGGCAACTGTATGTGTAACCATGATCCAATCTGGTCAGGTTCCATTGCTACGGGTCACGGTGGGCAGATGGCAGTCGCTCCACTGTAATTACCTGACCTGCCAAATCCTGGATCATGGTCAAGGCGAATCCCGGGCCCTCGTGCGTGAGAGCATAACGCGCCATTACATCACCGCTAAGATAATAATTTATACTAAAGAATAAGAATACTTTTTATACTCAGTCAGTAATTTATACTAGATTGAACTACCTAAAGAGGTTTTCCCTGGAGAGTACAACATGGAGTTCTTCAAGAAAGGGGTGAAAAGGTTTTTACGGGGTCGGCAACGCGTGGGTGATGCCCCTGGTATTGCAAACGGCCATAGGCTGCGGTGACTGCTTACCATCAGGCGGGCGTAAGCTTGTTTGCCACCTTAGTGGTATAAAAAAGTAATAGCTACAACATTGCTGTTAACAATTTTGCATTTTCTTAATCTATGTTTATCTGTGAGAATCTGTAATTGGCTTTCTGACACTTAAATTTTCTTTTTAACTGAATATATAAATAAATAAACAATTGTTAGGCACAAATTAAAAATTACTATTAACAATAGACGACTATTATTAGGTGCCAATTGACATTTTAATAGTCAGCAATTAACTGTCCTTAAAGCTGTCAGAAAAATCATGAAAGGCTTCATTAACATTTTATCCTTAAGCAAAACTACGCTTTCTAAACGCCAGTTTAGTCTACAATCATTCAATTATATCTTAAGGTACACATAAAAAATATACACCTACATCTAAAATGCCAAAAATATACACTAATACATATAAGAACTAGATATAAATTCTTATTTAATTGTGGTGTTTCCTAATTGGCTAATCGATGTTATGCTATTGTATATTTTCTTTGTTGCATGCTGTGAGACATCCAAATAAAATAAAATAAAATATATATACAATAAAATAAACAAATATCTCAATATATACAATCTAAAAGTGTATGAAGTTAAAATCAATGTTATATTCTGGCAAAAAATTAAAGATTATAATGTAACAGAAGACTTGCTTACGACATGAGCTCCCAGCCACAGTGTTTCCTTTGGACATGGGATCGCTCAAGAGATATATTAGAGGCAGTTTCAGAGGCGAGCAACGTATTGGTGACTCCCCTGGTGTTGCTGATGACCATATGGTGCGGTGACTACTTTCTATAAGGTGGCCCGCTTGCCTGTTTGTCTGCCGTATAACATAAAAAAATACATTATATAAAAATACCCACTCAACACATTACTATCAAAATAACTTATTAAGTATCTAATTAAAAATAAAAGTTTTTGATGATCATATAACACTCCCAGTGTGCTCCACCTTCCTTATAAGGAAAACGTGTAATATTGCTTTGTGGGATTTTTGACAAAGTGGGAAAAATTTAATAAATGGAATCTTCCAACCTGACGCAGGATACTTGAACTGGGATATAGGAATATATTTTCCACAGCGACATCTATCTCCAACGGCAAAGTTTATGTTAACTACATATAACTACGAGTACGTATACTTTTAAATACATACTTATTATACAAACTAGCTGGCCCGCTTCGTTGGCGTGTTGAGCTACCCCTACCCTACACTACCTTACCCTACCCTACCCTACTCTACTCTACCCTACTCTACCCTACTTTTACTCTACTCTACCGTACACCTACCTACCTTTTTTTTTCTTACAAACCTTACACTGACTGTCACAAACATAACAAAAAGAATGAGTTAAAATCGGTGCAGGTGTTTTGAAATTATGCGCGAGCATGGCACATTTTGATACCTTGGGATATATTGCATACTCGCTGATAATGTAGGAAGCTTTCTATAGGTGAAATAATTTTTTAAAGTACTTTTTGAGTTTATCCATTACCAACAAAAAACCAAATTTGTCTCTTTTTAATATTTATACTATATACCATTACATTATGTATTATACATGTAACGCCCAGACCCGAAACAGAAATTCAAATTTATCATTTCAATTTCTGCTCGGCTGGGAATCGAATTTCTTGCGTGATATCAGGCCATCTGAGTGGTCCAGTGGTTATCATAACTGTTCACTTAACACAGACGTGTATTTCCTCTCACGAAATATGTATTTTAAAATGCAAATTCCCTCACCTCACACGCGAATGCTAACAAAGCAAAATCCTTTTTCTTCCTCATACTTTCCGAGTACACTTTGTCATAAGAATTGTCGTTAACAGTTTAGTATTTGGATTGATGACGTCAGAGTTGTGACGGTTGAACGGTACATACCCGACTCCGTCTGGGTTGCGTGCTAGCTTTCAGAACAGTATCTCGAGTAGTTTGTTTATTTATGCTAATTCTCTGTCAAGGCCTTACCTAGAATTCTATAATACGTAAATCGTAGATTAAAAAATATGACGTAATTATTGTGATCCAATTCGTTTTAGAACACGGAAGTTGCGCCATTTTGTGTAAGAGGCTTTTAAGAACTCTGATTGTTCGTATTACACACACACACACACATTACATTTATTGTTTAAATTAAATTGTCTATGAGTCTGTAGTTACTTGAATCAATGAATAAAGTATCTAATATTAAGTACTCTATGATTTTTAAAGCCTATTCTATTTCCACATTCTACTTGCTACAGTCACAAACCCCTCTGGCGTCTTCTACCTACAATTATCAACCTTTTCATGCATGCTGTTTAGTTCCTAGACGGATGTTTTGGCACGTGGCCGAAATCAGAACTAACGCCGCCATCTTGTAAAACGTCACCTTAGACAGCTGACAACTACGGCCTCATCTAAGTGCCAAAAGATCCTTGTAGGTCTCCAATCGATTTGACCTTGATACTTCTCACATAGGTAGGGGTAGAATCTAGGGTGGAATAGACTAGGTATAGGGTAGCAGTAGGCCACCATGCGAACTAAGTCGCCCGGGACATCAAGTAGGTAACAAATTATGTATCACATATGTTGTTCTATGCGCCTGGACCTAGACCTTTAGCGTCATTGTACTTGGTCAACCGCATTTCTCATCTAACCGCGATTCGCGACCTTGAAACATTTTCTTACTAGCTTTTGTTCGCGGATTCGCTGCTTTGACCTATACTCTCCCATGGAAGTGGGACAAAAGCCGAGCGGAAACATGATCGAATTGGTACATGGTCGCAGTGATGCTGATGATGATTATCTTGAGTGGAGACCACGAGAATCGCGCCTCAGAAAGTGCAGTGTAGGACGCTCTCCGGCCGAATGGATTGAAGATTTGCGAAAGGCTGCAGGTGAATGCTGGATGCGGCCAAGGACAGGCTGGTGCTCTGCGGCGAGGTCTAATTCTAAAAGTGGACTAGTATATAGGTTGATATGACGAAAAATGACGGACGAACCGAAGTCACCTTCCGAATTTCCATTGCTGTAATTGAGCCAATTTGTAGAGCACAGACTGTGGTGCGTTTAAACGATCGGTTGACCGAATTTAATTGCAGTCACCGACTAGGTAATATAAGTACTCCTGCTCGTCACCTTAGGCGCTGTCCTTTATGGCACCCTTCGTGCGGACATGGTCGTGCGACAGGCGGTTTTAAGGTCCGTAGAACGACCATTGCCAATTAGGACAGCGTCTAAGATGCTATTCAAAGACACCGTCGACATTTAATCTTTCACTTAATAAAAAATCAGCAATGTGCTCCGACTTGGACGAAGACGACCTTACCCCAAAACCTTGGGCTGCAATTATAGAAGGTAAGATCATTTTATGCTATTATAAGTACAAACAAACAATCAGACTTTCACCTTACGCTATAGAATAACAATGACTGTGGAGGAAAACGAAAACATTGTGGTTGGAGAAATTCATCGATGAATGCGTAGTTCTACCCGCATCTTTGGCTTTCCCGGAATTCCGACAGTGAGTGTGCGATGCGGGGTACGTACTCCACGACAGCAATGACCCTGAACCTGACCTGAATGGCAGTTGTTTGCGTAGATAGTTGGATGTGACCAATGGCTTTTGTGTTTAAGACACAAGTTTTCCCTGGAGAGTACAACATAGAGTACTTCAAGAAAGGGCTGAAAGGTTTTTAAGGGGTCGGCAATGCGTGGGTGACGCCCCTGGTATTGCAAACGTCCATAGGCTGCGGTGACTGCTTACCATCAGGCAGGCCGTAGGCTTGTTTGTAATCTTTGTAGTATATAAAAAAGCCGTCAGTCAAAATATAGGTAGTCCGGGTACCTATTTATTGACGTTATCGGTATAGATTGTAAACAAAATATAAAATCATTGCCCGAAGATGAGTAATTCGAAACCGGTTGCAATTTAATAAAATTTGTATAATAAAGTGGAACTGGTGTACAAAAAGTGATTTAATTCATAATAATGGAGTTCCGCCACGAAGTGTGTTAAATATTTAAGAAATAATAAAGTCCAATTTTACTTAATTATTTAATATATCCAAAAAAATTACAGTATCAACTTCTAATTTCATTTATTTTGGCATTCTGTGATTATATTGTCAGAGTTGACAGAGTAGATTTTTTAAAATTTATATTTATTTCTCAGGTTCATCTAAGGTCTCTATACTGACGGCAATTACAAAATCTATGCTCTGGGTCAAAATTAAATTTTCGATTTGGGACTTCTTTCAAAGAATCTCACTTATAAAATAAATACGATAGAAGTTATGACTAATATGGTTCTTGACCCGGGCACTTTGAATTTATTCTTCTATTGTCTTATGCGAATATTTTGGACGTAGAGCGTCGTATAAGCTCGGGTGACAACTGTCGATAGTAGTTATCAATGCGCCAGAAGGTCATAGAAGCATGAATTGTAGATATTTCTTTAAATCTCAGTTAAATACACGTCGTAATTGAAATGCATTAAAAAATAAAAAAATGAGAGCAGTGCAGTGGGACAGCCAATTGACCCAGACTGCATAGAGTCGTGCGGACCAAAACAAGACTGGCCTAAATCTTTGACAGCTGAAACCTTGGTGGTGCAAACAGTGCTTTTTTAATTTAGTCTTGAAATCCAGTGTGACCTGCTGCCATTTGTTACAGTTACCGTAATTAAAAATATAGGTACCTACGAGCAATTTGAGATTTGACTTGTGAAGTCATTAGCCAATTTTTATGACCTGGGTGGTTCAGGTGGTTAACACAGAGGTCCTGAGTTTGATTCCCGGCCGAGAAATAGAAATGATGAATTTTAATATCTGTTGCGGGTCTAGGTGCTGTATGTATAATAAGTATGAATTTAAAATATATATAAGTAGTATATTATATATCGACGACGTAGTACCAATACCGCCTAAATTTCATTTTGGCGAATTTTATTTTTTAATGTCAATCGACGCAGAATGCAATTTCGCACGTGCTGTCAAGACCCCTAAGTTTGATATTAGATTTTTCGTAACTTGAAACACTAATAGAATAAGCTTTCAAAAAAAAAACTTCTATAAAAAATAAAAATGTGAGAAATTTTTTTCGTTTCTTGTAAAGTTGTAATTTTTTAGTTAGGAGATGTTGGTACTTCGTGGTCGATATTCTGGCACCCATAACACAAGCCTTGCTTACTTTGCGGCTAGATGGCGCTGTGTGAAATGTCCAAGCATATTTATTTATTGTGTTTCTTCTCACCACTCTAGTCACAGAATTCTAATACTTATAGAATGATCTCGTAAATGACCAGTCGTCGTAAATGGCCTACACATACTTGTTACACCTATCTGAGGCAAATTAGGTACTAGCAAAGCTTTTGAGGTAGGTACAAGCAATTTTGAGACGGAGGAAAAGAAGAGATCAGCTTTCGGAGTCACCAATATATGTGTAAAACCCATAGAAGTAGAACCAGTGGTTGTGAACGAAAGTTTTCAACAAGTGTGCCTTTAGGTTTAGGTTTAGGTTAATGGGCTCCTTTTTCCGCACTTGAACTCAAACTTGGTCCGCCTGTGTAAGGTGCGCCTTATTTGTGAATCATGACTCACGGTACCCAGGAGAGTAAAGTTTTTTTTTTTTAAATATACGGCAGACAAATCGGCAAGCGGGCCACCTAATGGAAAGTGGTCACCGCCGCCTATGGACATCAGCAACACCAGGGGAGTCACTAATGCGTTACCCGCCTCTGAAGAGACCTCTAATATACCTCTTTTTTTATTAGGTGAGGCCTACGTATTATAGACTGATGATAATGTCGACCTACCTAGTTGTAAGCCTTTTAATCCACGTAATATTTAGTTCTTAGACTCGATCTTCAACGTCAACACAATGGCTATCAGATTTAGACGACAATCTACGTCCACGTTCCCCGCCTGCCGAAATGTGGGTAGGTGAGTACCTATAACTTTCAAGATAGCATCACGTACTAACATATTAAGAAAGAAGTGAGAAATTTATTTCGGGATATGTCGTCTTTGTTCGCGTATTTTCTTTTCAAGATGTCTTTTATCTTTTTCGTCGCTTTTATGTTTTCTTTTCCCCATAATAACGAACTTCTTCGTCGAGTCAATTTTTGAAAACCCTATTTATTTACTTATTAACTAGATATGGATTGCCCAGTAGTCGGCCACGGCAACGGCATTATCTGTGGCCAGGGACAGTTCCTCCCTTGTGCAGGACAAGAGGACAAGAGAGCAGATGCTCCATGGTTTGGGATGGAGCTCCACAGTCGCATCGCAGCTGTGTCTGGTCGATGAAGCTCCACTAAGCCAGAGAGTCATTACAGCGGCCAACCTGCGTCCGTAAACGGTTAAGTGACTTCCAAGTTGGCCACTGCAGCTCGTGTCCTGGTGGCAGGACCTAAAAAGGCATTGTACGTACCGAAACAAGAAAAATTAGTATTAACTGCTGCCGTGGTTTATTACCGATGTTGCACACGAAAAACTAAATGAAGTAAAACGTCAAGAACGCTCGTAGGTTAGTGACCGAGGAACGAGTGAACTTTTGAATGACAAAAACTTATATTTTGTAGATTTTGAAATGTGTGATGATGCAGCGGAACAGGAAACAGACTACATAATTCATAATGTTTATTTTATCTTCACGTAGGTTTTCAATTTATAATAAAAATATATATACCTAGTAATGTACCTAGAACCTGTGTGAAAGACTGGTGTCTGCAGTAGGTTTATACCTGAATTACAGATTATCAGGCCATCAATCCGTTGGAGTGTAACCAGTACACGAATAACTTATGGGTAAATCTTGAGGATGTAACAACGAAGTATCATCATCATCATCATCATCTTGGCGGTATGTCCCAGTTGCGCCCCAGCGCGGCAGGCAGGGCACAAGTATAATACTATACTAATTACCAAGAGAAACAATTTGATTGTGTGTTTGTTTGTAGTGGAAAATTCAAAAACAACTTAACCGATATACAAATTTAATAACCAATAGAAAGCTACATTATCAGCGAGTAACATAGGCTATCGTTTTCCTAAAAATTCAATATAGTCCCCATGCGAACAGGTCCGGGACGCAGTAACCGAATTCTACGCGGAAAAAGCTATAGAAACAATCTCCCAATACATACTTCTGCAATACCAACATAACTTGAACGTTAGGATTACCCACACGCTTAAAAAGAACAGGTTGAAGCACGCGTCGAGTGATTCAGATCAGGGGAAAGACCGACAGCGGATCGCGAGGCAATGTTAAATGTCTATAGGTATAATAAATGCGCAATTCATATGTGCGCTGCGGGTGTGCTAAGGTTTTTGTGCGCCGCAGCCGTCGTGCGACAAATAACATTAACTAGGTAGTTGTCTTTTTGTCGACATACGTAGGTAGGTACGCATGTTGACAAAAAGAGGGCAAATTAGTAAAAACCTATTCGGTGTTTTATAAAAAAATAATCATCTTAGCGTTTATGGCCCGGTTGCGTTCTCGCGCACGTGGGCCCAGGGTTCGTCTTGTTAATGATCGAGGATTTTGCAGATCAAGTAATTATAGTAGAGCGACTGCCATCTGACCTCCGTGACCCTGCTACAGGGGAACCTGACGAGATTGGATCATAGATTGGAGATTTAGTCGCCGGCCTCTAAAGAATACAAAACAAAGGAGCGGTAAAAATTACGTTGAGCGATATGTCGTTAGAATAAAATATGTCTTACATTCTACAAGGTTTGCTATGGCGGCAAGTCTCGATCGCTGGGGAAAAAGTTATTATCAAATAAAATGAAACTTCATATTGGATCGGACAATCTAGACAACCTAAGTAAGCGATATGTTAAGCGATAAAACTGTGGCGTATGCATACAGCGATGCTCTCGCTATTCGGCCATCTTACCCCTTACAATGTTTAGGTAGGTATAGTTAGTTAACGAAGTTATATAAACCGTTGGTCATATTCTGCTGCCCCTGCCATACGTGGGAAATAGGTGCCAGCCTGCTATCAAATCAGAGGTCCAGAGGGAGGCCCCGGAAAGAAAGGCCAGGCTAGGACGTGAGGATGGTGCATACCAGACGAAGAGGAGGAGAAAGAGTAGAAAAGCAGATCCTGACAGAAGCAATTGCCACAGCTTTACAGCAGTTAAATGCAAATAAAATTTAATTACATAATGGTTGAAATACCATTATGATGGATAGACGAAGTTAAAAATCTGCATAATCTGCTTGTGAAGCACACAAGCAAATTGCCGTTGATATAGATTTCATACTATGCTGAGCATCTTTATTTACTTAGAGCTTTACATTTAAGGAAGAGTCGACAATGGTTTGGGATATTTATTGCTCGGACCCCTTATCTGTCTAGCTAAGCCTCGCATTCGACATAAAAATCTCCCGAAGGGTCGTAATGTTGCCTACATACAGCGGCCGGCACTCTGAAGTTATCATTTCCATTACAATTTCCCGCCAACTCCTTATGAAATATTTTCTTTTCTTCTGGAGTAGATACGGGCTATTATGCGAGTGGCGCGTGCCGCTAGGACGAACCAATTTAATTGGCCAACGTCCTTATAAATTGGTTTACTTCGCGCGAGGCATGGCAGTATGCGCTTGACGCCCTCAGACAGAGGTTCGCGTCGTTAAAAAGTAAACAGATTAATTTTCGCGCGTGTTTTCTGTGCGTATTTTTATTGTGAATTCTGCGTTCTGTTATAAGTGGATTTTTGTGTATTTGTTCCTGTATCGTGCGAATAGAAGTTTTTGTAAGTACTTTTAAATATTTTTTGGAAGTTTTTAAACAAATTTAATAAATACTTACGTAGGTAATAATTGAATTGGCCTACCTACTTTTATATTTATTCATTTCGGTAGATTTCAAATAAATTTGAACTTCAGATAAGTCGTAGGTTATATATCTATTTACTTCATTAAGTACTGCATGTAAGTATACTTAATTCTTATGTATCTACTATATATTAATTTACTATATAGAAATTTATTGAAAAACAAAACACTTCTCCACCTAATGAAAACTTGCGCTAACATAGAGTTAATTAGTATCTCTACATTAATATGTAGAGTTAATAATTAAGTCAACGTTATCTATTACTTAACGCTTGCCACTAAGGCAAACGTGCCAAATATGCATCTAATTGACGTTTTCACTAAACTTAGGAATCGCCTAAATTCCGCCTTAACTGTTCTTAGCCAATCAGCAACGTCCAAATTGAGATAAGAAAGAACTTAGCCGGTTCCTAAGTTTTGTGAAACAGCAATGAACCTATACCACCCACATTGCAATCACATATTTGATACCTGACTACCTACTTACTTCGTAAATGTTATCCTATGTTACCCAAGTTTGTAAAGATGGGTGTTGGCGTTGGATGCTTTGGATACAATACAATTCAATACAAAATACGTTTATTTCCCTCAAAAAAGGCCACATAATATTATAAGATGGGATGTTTGTTACACTGTCTCACAAATACTATTCCGATTTTGATGAAATTTTGTAGTGCTGTATGTAGTCTATAGCCCAGAATGAAACATCGTCGGCTATAATTTAGCCCGAAATTTAATATGGTTACCGCGGGAAATGAGCCCGAATTGACAAAAGCAAGAGGTACAAAAATTAGAAATAGAAATAGTAAGTTTTTTTTCATTAAAGACACCACGACACAACAATGCAAGAAATATCAAGTAAAAAGAAAAAAAATTAAGTGATGTTAATCAACTTCAAAATCGTGTTCCTACCCAACCTTAATTATACTTAACAAAAAATACATCTCGAATGTTACCTAAAGCAAGAATATAGTTCTAAAATTAAAAAAAAAAATATCAGACAATGTCCATATTTGAGTTAGTAAAAAACATTCATGACTTACAAACTACATTAGTAAATCAAATTTATTACTGAAATTAATGTCAAATTTTAAATTAAATCACCTATACAAAATAAAATATAAATATATAATTTCCTAGATCATATTTTAAGCCACTCTTTAAAAAAAGGTCAGAATTTAAAAATTAAAATATTTATTTCCACTAAACACTTAAATTGAGTACACTTTTTCGGTAGACTGCACTAAGATAATATATTTAATAAAAGGCGTTTCTCTAATGAGGTTATTTAAATGCAGCATGCGCCGGTTCATCGAACCAAAGAGTTTACAACCAAAAAGCGTACCGGAGACCTGTTCAGAATGATCTGCCTTATGTGGGTCAAGAGTCTCTCTGTTGTGAGGCTGCTTGTTGTTATACCAATGTACTTATTTAGCACTTGCTGTAGCTAATAATGCTGATCTGGGGTCTTTTTTGGCATCGCATTGGACCATGATTGATTGTATTTGTATCTTTGTAACTACTTTGTTTTTGTTTTAGTATTGAAGTGTTCTAAAATTTCCTTAATATGTAAACGCTTATGGATTTTTGTGATGTCAAAATATATCATGTCTATGTCTATGTGTGTGCGATTGTATTTTACCGAGTCGTAGTTAGCCGAATGCTGCCAAAAATATCAACTCTAAAAAAGGTCGCTTGTATATTTCGCCCTGTTTTGAGGAATTTGCATTCGGAGTGGCTTGAAAACTTGTACAGGTAAAAAATTAATTAATGATCGCCGTGTTGTTGTTACACGATCGAATATAGGTACCTACCAGTGACAAAATTCCGCATTTAAAACGCCCACTGGGTACGACAAGGATAATAAACAAAATTCCCGCAAAAATATTTGCAAAAAAGCGAAAGAAATGAAAATAGGTTTCAGAAAATTAAACGCCACACTTTTTTATGCAACTATTTTCAAACAGAGAATGTCCAGAAAACAGATATTACAAAAAAAAAATATTTAAATATAGTAATATTTATAGGTAAATATAGAGAAATTGCACCCGTGCGAAGCTTGTAAATTCTAAAGTAGTTCTAAATAAGTACTTATTCGAAAAACATAACCATTCTGTCGTGGGTAAAAAGAGGTGAGTAATAAGGCAGGGAAATTTGCCAGTCACAAAGCCATTCCATGGTTGTAACGTATAATCGGGTAATATAAACAATTTTACGCTACAGGAAAATCAAATAAGAATATTAAACAATAATTGGTTATTAAATTAAACATTAAAAATACCGGTATTCGAGACGATATTACAAATCAAACAAGAAATAACGTATTATTTTTACATAGTCAAGACCTAAACCAATAATATTAGAACAAAATATTGTTAGAGGCAAAGTTAATAAGGTGTATGCCGCCATTGACCCAGTGAACAAAAAATACAGATAAAGAACCTTGGACGTAAGAACCGTTGTTTAGATGCTTGTAATTGTCGACACTAAAATACTTTATTGATTTGCCAATGCCATTTTAACTAAAAACGATAAAATATGTGCGATCCTTACTGGGTATTCAAGTTAGTATTTTACATGACTCTTACACCTGTTACATATTTAAAACTCGATACCAGTCTTAAACATCTTTGAGAAAGATATTTAACGGTTTTTTGTATGAAGTTTTTAGTTTAAGTATCAGCTTAAATTCGCAGCAAGCAGTTTAAGAAATTTGATGCAAGCCGCCCTTAATGCAATCTATTTTGTGGCACCGTTCTTGCCGTTCCGCCGAAGCCCGTGCCAAGACAAGCAAAAAGAAGGGAGCAAAAAAGAAAATTTCTCGAAGTGTATTGTCAAACTTTCAGACCTATACCTTCGGTCTGGCTGGTCATACGTAGCAGACTTTTAAAACACACAAAGCACATTAAAATAAATAGATAAATAAATATTCGTGGACAAATTCACACAGCGCCATCTAGCCCCAAACTAAGCAAAGCTTGTGCTATGGGTGCTAGATAACTGATATACTACTTAAATACTTTTAAATACATACTTATTATACATAGAACACCCAGACCCGTAACAGAAATTAAAATTCATCATTTCAATTTCTGCCCGGCCGGGAAACGTACCCGGGACCTCTTGCGTGGCATGTTGACCATTGAACCACTTAGGTTGTCATTTATTTGTCTAGCATTTCTATTTTGGATTTTATTAGCACCTAAATTACGTGGATTTCGACACTGACTTACTGATTTCTTACCATAACCTCTAGGGTACTTCCCGAAGTTATAGGAAGCCGAAATTTGGTATGCAGGCTAGGATTTGTACACAAATGACAAGATAATTAATAAATCTTTAACTACTACCCTTCAACTCCCACAAGACAGGGTGCAAGTCTATTAGAAAAATTAAACGTGTAGAGCTCTTCCCGAAGTTCTAAAAAGCTTGAAGTTTGATATATAATTAGGATTTACTAACAAGTATTTAGAAGATGGCGCAGGATAGGGAGAGGTGGCGATTTCTAGTGTCGGAGGCCAAGATGCTAGTATACAGGCTAGAAAGAAGTAGGCATTCATACTACAAAAATATATATCCCACCAATAACAATTCATATAAAATGAGTTAACCAAACTCATATTTGTTTCACTGTGAAAAAGTTATCAGATCTCATGAACCAGCAAGCCCCTAACTCTACAAACCCTGAAAAAACATTTGGTCAATAAAATCAGCTTGGCCGATTCATAGAACTATTGCATGACATATTTGGCTGGATTCAATCCTCAACTTGCTGAACCAATTTAACATGAAATGTTTCTGGTAGTATCCTAATATACTTTAGTTTTTCACGCGACATAACACCGATTTTTAATTTCTACTAGAGCTCGTCTAGTCTAAAATGACGCGCCCCACTACTTAGTTAGTTGATTTCGATGTGTGAGTGCAAATATTGATAACGACACTTCATCTGTGTGGGAGCCAATGAACGACGCGTGCTCCTACGTTTGAATCTTACCGGCAACTGAATGACCAATTACAACGGCATTTGTATATGTATTGCGTCCATATTTTAAACTTGCTTGTGTGCGTTAATGCGATAGTGGGGCGCGTCATTTTAGATTAGACGAGCTCTACTTCAATATTTATTTTGAACACGCAATATTCCCGTCAAAGACAATACCAGTTCTGGGTATTTATTTACTACCATATAATGACTTTAATATATATTACGTAGGTCAGTCGAGCACTAGAATAGGTAGGCTCTTTTTTGTTTTTAGGAAGGGTTATCGTTCCGACAGTGTAGCTGGGGCTTTAGTAGGGTAAGGTTAAGGTGTGCTCTACACCTACTACTTACCTACCAACTGTACTTAACATATGAGGAAAACTTGACGATGGTGGTGTCATGTTAATGAATGCATAATAGCTTTGGCTTTACTACCAACATTTGATTGGCTCTAAAATTAATAAAAAAGAATCTTGGCGTTAATATCCTCGAGAACGAGGGCCCGGGGTCCGCCTTGACCATGACCCACGATTTGGCAATCAGGTAATTACAGTGGAGCAACTACCATCTGACCTCCGTCACCCTGCTACCAGGGGAACCTGACCAGATTGGATCATGGTTACAAATTCAGTTGCCTGAATTTGCAGGTTTAATCACGATGTTTTCCCACACCGTAAGAGCATCGGTTAGTATTCAACTAATGTACATAACTCAGAAAAAAGTCATTGGTAGGTCAGTCGTAGGTAGGTAAGTCGTTGGTTGGGCCGCAGCGGGATTCGAACCCGGTACCTTTCGCTTACGAGTTGGATAATCGACCGCTCTGGGCTCTATAATTAATATATAGGTTAATAAAAAATTATTTGCTACATATTATTGTGCCATAAAGATAGCTGGGTTAAATTTCCTATAATTATAGGACATATCTAAAGTTCGGATTATTTACCTAGGCCGCAAATAACTATTTTTAAGGCGAGAAGATTCTTCCGCCAGCTTTTAACTTTAAATCAGAAATAAGGTGGGTATTTTCTTATATAATAAGTGGGACTAAGCTTTTTAGAGTACCTACTATATGAAATACTTATATCTACAGTGTAGGTCTAAAACAAGGGCAAAAAATTAAAATATATAAGTAAGTCCACGTGGTTTTAATTTAATAAAATGTATTATTATTTTCAAACAAAAATAATCAAGCCCGCAATGTACTGCATACCGTCGTGTCCTGTCGGTATACTTGGTACCAAGACATCTAGCGACAATTTCGCGATGACGAAATTCATTGATTATGGATTGTAACTTTAAATTAACATTTCTGTGATATTAAGCACTTTGCAGCATTAGGATCTGGTCAAGGTAACTTCAGATAAACTGAGGAGGCCGCGTTTAAATTTTTTGCCCCTGTTACAAGCCCACCCTGAATATAGTAGGTATTTATGTAGGGTACCTCGACACACTAAGACAAGCTCTATATACGACCTTAAACAATTTGACAACTCAATTTTACTGATCATTTTGTCGATGTTAGATAAAATCAAAATGTTGTTAGGTTATAATTAATTTGTCAACTAAATGGACACCTCGAAAATGTTGACATCGACCTTAACGGACCTTATCAAACGAATTATTTAGAGCAGTAGTTTTAGATGTATTTAACCGCAGAGCTGGCTTGTTCCTCGGTCTGAGAATAAGCATTGCTATTCAACGAGGAAACGCCTCCAGGTTTCTGGTCACATTTCCGGAGGGCAGCTGTGTGTGTGGACCCCATAGAACACCATGAAAGTAGTGTGTGGCCGAATTTTAAATTTTGAATGCTTATGAATAGTGCTTTTTCATGTTGGTTTTTTCGTCTCCTTTCATTTGAAATAGCCTTGCTTCTTGTTTGTAATAATTGAACTGTTGTTTGATATTTGAATTATTAATTCAGTACCTATATGTATATAGGGATGTTATGGATATGCAATTTCGGATCTGCATTCGGATATAGCAATAATATTACAGTGGTTTCAGATACGGATATGATATTATTTCGGATTATCCGTAACTTTCGGATAATTCCGGTTACATAGCGGGATATCGTTATAAATTTCATTATGCAGAAGTATAAATTATTGTATTGTAGACATTGTATTCGATTTGATTAAGTTTCTACTATGCGCAGGTGTTCTTTTCATAGGTTACGGAAAAATGTTATAATCCTCATCTTGGCGTTAATGTCCCTTCTGTGCTCTAGCGCACGAGGGCCCGGGGTCCGCCTTGACCCCGATCCAGGATTTGGCAGATCAGATAATTACAGTGGATGTACAGAAATATGAAATATGTTATAATGACGGTTAAACAACATTTAGGTCATATTATTCTACATTATTCTAACAAGGCGGGAAGGCAGGAACGCGGACCTTGGGCCCTCGCGTGCCGCGCGCAGGCGCGACCGTGACATAACGCCAAGTTGATGAGGTGATGATTCTCGTCATATTCTGAATGGACCTTGTCAAGGCACAACAATACAAATCAACTTTAAATGAATAAAAGCCTTGAAGGTTTTTGTTATTAATGGCGTAAGAGGATGAAGCGAGAAAAAAACATAGAATTGTTCTCTCATTTCCGAAACATAATGAATTGTAGGTAGTATAAGGATTTTTCTGTGTGATTGAACAATTTTCAAATCGTTTTTAAAATCCTAATTTATTTAAATAATAAGAAAAAAAATTATTTTAAAAAATTACAACGCCTTCAAATAGTGTGTGCCTTAAATGTACGCGAACGAAGTCGCACTGAGTCCACTAGTTGGACTCAGTGCGACTTCGTTCGCGTACACCTTCTTTACATCTACCTACCCTTTTTCCTTAATATAAACATTCCTCTTGAATCACCCTATATATTAATGAAAACCGCATTAAAATCCGTTGCGTAGTTTAAAATATCTAAGCGTACATAGATACATAGGGAGAGACTGCTGGAAAGGCTTTGTTTTATATTATGTTTAGAAGTAGACACAAAAACTATAAGATTTTGGGATACTTACTTACGATCTTGAATTGCAGTGGTCTGTATACATTTCCACGGTCAAAGCACCGTTGTTAAGTATGATAAGGAAATTTAGCAAACAATTTCTTTTTATACCACTAAGGTGGCAAACAAGCTTGCGGCCTGCCTGATGGTAATTAGTCACCGCACCCTATGGACGTTTGCCAGGGGCATCACCCACGCGTTGCCGATCCCGTAAAAACCAATTAACCCCTTTCTTGAAGAACTCCATGTTGTACTCAATTACAATTATAAAATAATAGCAAATAAACAGACAGTGCATTTAATTAGTAGATTATACTGACGTAACATACATTACGCTATTTACTTACCTTATACTGGCCGCTGTTATAATTTGTAACGTGACGATATTATCGTGGACGTCCACGATATAGGGCAGAGGTGTCTTCTGTCGGTGTCGGTACACACGAGTCTTCTGCTGCTCCTTAATCTGCGGAGGCAGGTACGGGCCTATGGGGCTTACCCTGTGCCCGGGAGTCTTAGAGAGGAGGCATGAAGGGGACATTATTTAATATGACAGGAGTGTTACGTTTTAGGTGCGAATGGCTGTGCGTTGCTACAGATCAAAAATATTGTCGTCTCGAGACGTTTGGCCTTATTTTACCGATTATTTCACTTATCTCTTTCAATTCTTGTCCCTTTCATGCTACTTCTCCCCTATATCGTGGATATATACGATAATATCGTCACGATACCAATTATAAAAGCACCCATTGTCTGGTAAGGCAATGTCCTATTACTGTCAAATCATTGCTGTAATTAGTATACCGTACTTCACAATAAATAGCGGTTTCCCAGCAGGACCACTTTGTAATCTGTCAGTTCACAAGGCTTTTTATCTTGGCAACCTGAATGGTTCAGTTGGTTAACATGCCACGGTCCCGGATTCGATTCCCGGCGAGCAGAAATTTAAAATATTAATTATAACTTCTAGGGGTAAGTAATCTATCTGTTATCTAGCATCCATAAGACAAGTTTTGCTTACTTTGGGGCTAGATTGCGCTGTGTCCAAGCATTTATTATTATTTTCTATCAGTTACGGTTTCTGGTCCTCTACTAAGCCGAAATAGACCAAATCGGTAGATTACTACTTCCATGATGATAGCACAATAACTTTCAGAAAAAAAAACGATAATCCGTAAACTAACTAATGTAGGTAAAATAATAAAGTCTGAATACGGAACCTTACAACACTGAGTCCATCTTTTTTACTGCGGATCATTTCATGCAAGACCGGTTTGGCGGTCATACTTTTGACTCGCCGACAATTTGGTAGGCTTTAAACTAGTAACAGACGTTCCGTTTTGGCTGGAGCCGACCAACCGTGAGTTGCAGTAGATACTAATCCTATTAAGAATAAAGGCACGTTTGGGTGCGGGGGACGTAATCGGCCGTCAGACCAAGGTCGGCTCGCTCGCGCATCCGAATTGATCCAGAAGCGACTTTATTTTGTAAGTACATCCACGCCCCGGAACGATCAAAAGACGAAATGGGAAGGAAAGGAAAGTTACCGCCGCTTCCTAGGTGAATCCACAGAGCTAATCATCATCATCACAGCCCATTAAAGTCCACTGCAGGACTTAGGGCCTCTCCCACTAAAGGGGAGGTTATTGCCATAATCTCCACGCTTGGCTCCACAGAACTAATGTTAATTTATTTTTTAAATGTCTTTTTTACTATAACGTAACTTACTAACTTTAAAGTAGATAAATATCTGTAAAGAACCGCAGTTCAGTATCATGGACTTTTGTCTTTTACATATTCATATAGGTTTGACATAATTTGTATTTTATAGTGACTTTAATTTGATTTAATGGTAAATTCTGCATATCTTTTTTCACCTTATTATAAAAGTGTACACATTGACCCATAAATGATTTGTGGACTTTGGTTAGACGACAAGCACTTGTTATAAACTTATCTTTATTTCTAGTATTAATATTATGAATATCACTGTTTTTTCATAAACAAGTGCATATTTTTATGAAGATAGATGTTACATTATAATAAATCTAGATTAAGATTAATGAACATAGATTACGTTCTCATATATGTATTTTGACAGCATTGTCATAAGGTCAATATTCTTGAATTATCTCTTAGTGAAGTTCTAGGTCTCAATAGGTAAATCGCGCGAATCTTCTGTAGTACAAATACATTGTGGCAGCTGGCAGCGTATTCGCATTCGTCATAACACTGGGGAATAACTAAAGTAAACTAATCTTGCTGTAGCCTCATCAGAAATACCTCGTATCTTCTTTACAGCATATGTTGCAGAACGTAGCCATTTCGCCTTTTTATCAATGTGAGGACCAGATTGTAGTCTGTTATTTAGACTAAAGCCTAAAAATACTGTGGAATCAACAAATTCTAAATTTCATTTGGGAAAGAGAATTTAAACATTTTGTCTTTTTGCCATTAACCGTAAACCATTTTACCACTTCTGATATAGCTTTGTTCACTTCGTCATATTATGTTAATTATTGTCTTTTAACACTAAAGATGACAAAAACTTTCGAGAGTATATTTTATAAAGTACGGTCATCCTAAATCATTTACATGAAAAGGAAACAATAACGAGCCTAGAATTGACACCTGTGGGACTCTCATAGAGACAACAGACCCTGGAGATCTCTGTCTGTTTATATCAACCTTCTGAATTCTCTGACTTAAATATGACCTTAACGAGTTTAGAGCTAAGCCCTAAGCCATTTACTTCCTAAGCACTTCTATAATGTTGCAATTTCCTTGGATAAATCACAGAAAACCCCTAAGGCATCACGTGATTCCTCCTAGGCCCCGAAGACATGTTCAATTAGTTGAACGACAACGAATTGTTTATGATGCAATAGATTATTTCCATAAAAAATGATTTTAGTTGGTTTAATATGATTTTCTCAAATATTTTACTTAAAGCCGGTAACACCGAAACTGGTCTAAAATTCGTTGGATCTGTTGTGCTACCTGTTTTAAACATGGAATAAGTTTACTATGCTTCATCAGATCAGGAAATTCGGAATTTTCAACACATTTATTAAATATATTCGCTAAGTGAACCGCAATAACATCAATTACAGAGCTAATAATTTTAAATTGACATACCTGATGGTATGGTATGATGTCGGTTATCAAAATTCATTGAAAGTAACTTTCTTAGTTGCATTCTAACCGAAGCTCTTACGGTGAGGGAAAACATCGTGATGAATTCAGGCGATGTGTAAGCATGATCCAATCTGGTCAAGTTCCCCTGGTAGCAGGGTCACGGAGGTCAGATAGCAGTCGCTCCACTGTAAGTATCTGATCTGCCAAATCCTAGATCATTGTCTAGGCGAGTAACCGGGACATTAACCCCAAGATGATTATTTATTTTACATGAAAACTGTTCTAAACTTTTCTATTTCGTTAAAATGCGTTACCGCTGTCAGTTTGACCGCTTACAAATTCGTTCTGACCGAGAGATCAATGTCCGCTGTTGCTAATCCATTTGGCACGGACTATAGTGCGTGAGCAGTCGTATAATATGGTACTGTGGCTGTGGCTACCTCGGACAGCATTTCTTCCGATTCGGATCGAATGCAGTGCGTAAGCACTCTTATTCGCTGTTGTACTTGGCAACAGTTTCCAATTACGACAGCGCCTTAGTTGAAGTCTTAGTTAAGTTTAGATTACTCTTAGATTATTGTTAGGTAAACAAGTTTCTACCTGGTTCTTAATACAAGTTCTTAGCTAGATTTTTTCCACGACTTCGTACAGATCTCTATAAAGAAAATAAAATAGTAATAGACCTAAATTAATTATAAACTAAAATTGATTCCGAATGAATTATTCATTAGTTGTTCTTCAATCATTCCAAAACTAATTTTAACCGCCATTCTATTTAATTAACACTAATGCCTAGCCGATAATTTAAATTTCTTGTTCACAGACACTTTATTAACTGTTTCTTAAGAAAAGTTATAATTAATTAAGTATGATTTGCTTATTGATTACGTTCAAGTCTAAACGATGGCTCGCGACGTTAATCAGTCAGTAATAAGTTTAAAACAAATAATGTAATAAGTACAGAAAAATCCAAATTAAAATTTCTTTATTGAGTAAGACAATAAATATCTCCATCAATCGTCAAAAGGAGGGGGTAGAAAAGTAGGAAGGAAACACAGAGCACACCCACCCCATGCCGACAACGGCCTAACCGTGCCCGACAATACCAGACAAAGCCCATCCGACAAAGCTAGGCCAAGCCCGACATATATTCTAAATGTATATTATAGTAAAGACTACCTAAAACTACAGCAAGAGTAAGCCAATCCACCAAGGCAGCACCCGTTCACGAGGGTAACGCAGTGCCGAGCCATCGACCAATTCAACCATATTTGAGAGAAAAGAGCGACCCGGCCCCCATGTCACCGCCAGACTATTAAACGAGCTTGCGTTACACATGCTGCATGTAACAGGTAGCCGCTCACAAACTGCCCTACCCCTACCCTGCTCCTATCCTTACCCCTACCCCTACTCTACCTACCACTACCCTACCACAGCCATATACATCATCAAATCATCTTCTTGGCGTTAATGTCCCGGTTGTGCTCTCGCGCACGAAGGCCCGGGGTCCGCCTTGACCATGATCCAGGATTTGGCAGGTCAGGTAATTACAGTGGAGCGACTGCCATCTGACCACCATGACCCTGCTACCTCTGGCTTACGAGTCGGATACTTTAACCGCTCGGCCACCGACGCTATTCGTCATATACGTCATCTAATCATCATCATCACAGCCCGTAACAGTCCACTGCAGGACTTAGGGCCTCTCCCACGAAAGGGGAGGTTATTGCCATAATCTCCACACTTGGCAGGCGGGTTGGAGATCGCAGTGTTTAAATATAACAATGGAAAATGCTGCTGCCCATTTTCCAGACTACGGAGACTCTTGATCTTTTGCCTCGAAAACATTAGTCGCTTGTTCGGTACCCACGAGTGTAAGGGGTTGGTGCTATTCTACTATGCCGGACACCACACGGCCACGTCATCTAATACTTTATATTAAAATCTCTATAAATCACTATATTCTAATTGCAATTGCTAACTTTAATAAGGGCTTCATCTATATTTTTTTCAAACAAAAACAAAATTTAGGTAGGTAAGAATTAAAAAGGTATATTATACAAAGATGAGATCAGAAGGAAGATAAGTTGTTTGTAAGTTGATATCGAATCATCGTGCAGATTTAAAATAATCCTTTACCTCAATATTTTGAAGGACAATCGGTGCCCCGCTGGTTTTTTGGCTACCTTCTCAATATTACCTACTTCAATAAAATATAATTTGTTATATTTGTTATTAGCAAACTTTAAAAAAAGACAATAATAGTAAGAGGCCCGACGGAATAACATGTCTGATTGCACTAGACATTAGGCGACGCTTGAATATCCTGAGACTGGCTACAGTGTCCGGCAGAGAAGAATAGTACCAACCCCTTACACTCGTAGGTGTCGTACAAGGCGACTAATGTTTTCGAGGCAATCGATCTAGAGTCTCTATAGACTGCAAAATGGACAGCAGCGTTTTCCATTGTTATATTTATAACACTGCAATCTCCAACCCGCCTGCCGAGCGTGGAGATTATGGCAATAACCTTCCCTTTCGTGGGAGGGGCCTTAGGTTCTGCAGTGGACTGGTATGGACTGGGATGATGACTAAGCAACAATAAGTTACTCTGGCGATGCAAATATAAGCTAAAAAATAAAGAGAGGAAATCAATAAAAGAAAAGCAAAAAGAAAGCTTGTCGCGGGGAAAAGTTAGTCAAACATACTAACCTAATTGCCAGCCATTGTTCATTAAGAAACGATAATCTCCAGTACCGCGGTTGCGTGCCAATGACTTCTTAATAAGCGTTCAAAATAAAATTACTTACCCGAATCGTGTGATGGGTCGTGGCCGTGAAATTCGGGTCAGGGATGTCCGGTTTTGTGACAGTAACTATTTACCTTAATATTATACTTATAATAAATATTACCTTAACTAGCCATAGTTAAGGTTGCGGTGCTCAAGTTCGACTAACCTCAAAATACGGAACGGTTCAAATCCAGTTCTCGGTCTCTGCGTGCGTTATTTAGCTTTAGTTGTCGATCTCGCTCTTGCAAGCAAGCTGTCAAATAAACGGTTGTCCCCAGCGAAATCACCAACGATATTAAAACCAATAACAGATGCTCCGATTTGGCTGGAACCTACCAACCGTCAGTTGCAGTCGATAATAATCCTTACGATGTACAAAAGAAGTAGTCGGACGTCAGACCACGTCCCTCGTACCCAAACGCGACTTTCTTTTATACTCCGTAAGGATTAGTATTAATTGCAACTGACGGTTGGTCGGCTCCAGCCAAAACGGAACGTCTGTTACTAGTTCTAATATGGTTGGGAGAAATGGATTGAGTGTTCGGCATCACGTGTGTGATACTGTTACTGCTTACGTTCCTTAATCATAGGGTGCGTTAACTTATCATCTGGATAGCGGGTTATGTGCCACATGTAGTTATGTATACTAGAGGGAGAAAGAGAGTGAGAGAGAGACACTAATATGGTAGAGACACAGAAAAGGTTCTATAGTAGGTGCCAAATAGGTTGGCCATAGAGGACGTTGACCTCTCGTTTGGGCAACTACAGCTATTGCTAATCTTCTTCCTTCTTCTTGCGCTTCCTATGTGTTCACTCCTTCGAAACGTAGTGGCGTGCAGTGCAGCTAACTCAATGTATGACCAAATTTTAAATACAGAATTTTAACGAAAATATGCTGTACTACAGTATTACCCCTTGGATGATGATGTTGATGCTGATGAACAGTGTTAATTCAAACAATGTCCACACAATTTTATTTCATTTCCTGATTGATATGTCGTTCTTCAACCACGCCACGCCTTTTTCCCGTAAGGTAGACCACACTCGTCAACTTGCCGTCCTGACAAATATCTCTCGTCCATTCATGTTTACCGTTTATTGTACCTAAAATAAAGTAAATAATCTCAAAGTTGAGTAGCTGTTTTACATTACTTTGGAGACGAAGAATCCGAAGGCCAGACATCTGATTCAAGGTACATCAAGTTCAATAACAATACCGTTCATTCTTCATTGGCTACAGCAAAGTTGTGTTACAGACTGGGCTGCGAAACCAGATTTATTTTAATCAGATTTTTTTTTATCTGTATTTTTAAATGTTAAATTCGCAGTTTTACACGTTTGAAATAAATCACGAAATGTTATTTTGGCAAACGGGTAAACGGGTTTAGGGTTCTGCATACAAAGCGAGCCGACTATACCACATAATATGTACTATACGCGGTATCTATCAGGTGGTAGGACTCTGTCAAGCCTCAGGAGTCCGAATGGGTGAGTACCACCGCCGTATCTATTTCTACCGCCAAGCAACCATGCATGCTTTTAGTGTTCCGGTTTGGAGGATAAGGTATCCAGCGCAATTAAAGGCATGAGAGGCATTTCATCTTAGTCCCCACAGTGACAACGCACCTGCGGTTCTGCATTTTTGTTGCTGTCACCTAAATGTATGAATCGTAGATGTTATGGGCGACAGTTACCGCTTACCATCAGGTAGTCTGTCTTCTCGTTTGTCAGTGCGTAGTATAAAACGAAGTAGATGCTCTAACGGTGAGGAAACACATCGTAAGGAAACTTGCACATTCAGGCGACTGAATTTGTAAACATGATCCAATCTGGTTAGGATCTCCTATTAAAAGGATCACTAAGGTTAGGCAGTCGTGGGCTAACGCAAGGTCGAAATTCCACTAGATGGCGGCACTGGCGAGTAAGGTCCGTTGTCAAAATACGTCGCGCTATTGGTCAGAATCCACGTTGACAGTTGGATATCAGCCAATAGAACGGCGTTATTTTGACAGTGACAAGACCATACTCGACTGTGCCGTCCACTTCATCATCATCTTGGCGTTAATGTCCTTGTGCTCTCGCGCACGAAGGCCCGGGGTTCATCTTGACCATTATCCAGGAATGTGCAGATCAGGTAATTACAGTGGAGCGACTGCCATCTGACCTCCGTGACCCTGCTACCAGGGGAGCCTGATCAGATTAGATTATGGTTACACATTCAGTCGCCGTAATATGCAGGTTTCATCACGATGTTTTCCCTTACCGTAAGAGTAACGGTTAGTGTTCAACTAATGTACAACTCACAAAAAAGTCATTTATACATGGCCGCAGCGGGATTCGAACCCGCTACCTCTCGCTTACGAGTTGGATACCCTAGCCTCTCGGCCACCGACGCTCTCTACGGTGCTGCCCACTCGTGAGCACAAAAACGGGTGCCCTCGTGGGATCATGGTCAAGGCGGACCAGGCCCTCGTACCGGGTTATTTACGCTAATATGATTATAGGTACTAATATGTGCTAATACTAAAGTAAAGTAGGTATAATCGATTACTATGCCACTGCCTTCTATCTGTCTTTCTCCATCCATACCTTTTATCTCATGAGGCATTGCATTATTTGAAATTAAGGAAATACCACGGTTATTTCCCATAATAATTTGAAAAAGTTATTTGCTTTGAAGTAATGTTTTTGTCCTGGATTTTGTTCCAAAAAGCTTAGTTTTAATAAAATAAACTCTTTTGTGATTTAATTTTGTTTATTTTGTGGTGGTACGGAACCCCTTGTGTGAACATCTTACGCACGTGATTGATTTCCATAATAACAGGTTTAGCACGTGCGATATTTGACAGTTTCTTTATTTAATTCAATTTGGCGTAGAAATCCAGTTTGAGCTGTGGGGACCAGGTGCACATTCATTATATATATTTTTTAATGTTATCCGGCAGACAAACAGGCATGCGGGCCACCTGATGGAAAGTAATCACCGCCGCCTATGGACATCAGCAACACTAGGGGAGTCACCAATCCAAAGTCCAAAGGAAACACTGTGACTAGGAGCTCATTCCACATCCGAATCGTACGAGCGAGAAACGTTCTTTCAAACCTTCGCGTGGTGACCAACAGAGGGTCTACGTAGTGGCGATGAGAACCCAGCCCACGGCGGGTGGTGCGATGGCGGAATGACCAGATCAAAAAGTTCCTCGGAACACTCCCCATTGTACAGCCGGTAGAACACACACAGGGAGCCAAAGTCCCTTCGGTTAGCCAGTGGTTCTAACTTGCTTGTTTGTATGGGATCATATAAGGATTATATAAGGAATCATCTAAGCGCCTGGTCGAAATTACGCATGACCAGAAGGCTGGCCTCTTCTTGGGTCAGCGTATAAGTCTCGCTATCCAACGGGGCAACGCAGCCAGCCTTCTGGTTACGTTTGCAAGTTCGGGGGAAATGGGTCAACTATTTTATCTGTAGGTTAGTTATAAGGGTTTTTTGGCTAGGTTGTATTTTAAATTCGTTGTATTATAACTTTAAGGTGCTGTTTCATAAACTAAGTTCGTTAAATTGGACTTGTTAAATAATAAATTTAAATTGCTGTTTGGTATTGCTACCAATAAAACAACTAGTTGAATGATAATTGAGACCGGTCAATTAAAGGAGCATAAAATACCTAAGTAGGTACCTATCTACTATGTAATTTATGGGGCCGACATAAAAGTTTATTGCTTTAACCCCGATACTTACAATTATACCCTTTATTATTATGCACTGTATAAATAGGAAAATAAATGACCGTTTACATAGTTTTATTATTGGACGTAAACAAATATTCAAGTGGTTTCTAACAAGATTAGTCAAACAACACGACAGGCAATATTTAAGATAATACTTATAGCTTAAAATAAATACACGGAGTAAATATACAGAGGTACAATATATTTGCGTGTCACTTCCTATTTGACGAAATATGAGAATCAATGTTATACATGTAATGTGAGTAGAGCTCGTCTAATCTAAAATGACGCGCCCCACTATCGCATTACCGCACACAAGCAAGTTTAAAATATGGACGCAATACATATACAAATGCCGTTGTAATTGGTCATTCAGTTGCCGGTAAGATTCAAACGTAGCAACACGAGTCGTTCATTGGCTCCCACACAGATGAAGTGTCGTTATCAATATTTGCACTCACACATCGAAATCAACTAACTAAGTAGTGGGGCGCGTCATCTTAGACTAGACGAGCTCTACCATATTTACAACAAACAAAGAATTAAATTGAATGAAAAGTATGACGACCTAAATGGTTGGATTGGTTAACAGCCGATCTGCCACGCAGAGGTCCCGGGTTCGATACCCCGCCGAGCAGTAATTGAAATGACGAATTTTAATTTCTGTTACGGGTCTTTGTGTTATATATGTCGCAGCCATCTGGTTAAATTAGCCATTTAATTAGAAGGCTAGTCCGTTAATTAAACGCCGGCATTCAATCGAATGGCTAAATGACAACTAGCCAAGTAGTTGAATGTAACGTGCAGCTACTTGGCTGAACGTTATTTAGCCGTTTTGTTAATAGAATATATATGTTTGGTTTGAGTGATTATTCGTAAATTATATAACTTTACTTAAGATAAAAAATACGAATTAATAAATATAATTTTTATTTAGAAACGAAAATATTAGTGGCAACAAATTCAATTAGTAATTGCATTGCGAGTACCTTTAAAATTTATAGTATTTACCACAATAATAACTTTAAACTTATTAACTATTTGCAACAATGTAGTATAGGAAGAATGCACTTTCTTATTTTATAATATTAAATATAAAATGGCACGAAACATTCTAAGACATTTGTTTCTAATTGTAAGTATTTTCAGAAAATGAACAAATTAAATTATCCTTATTCTTACTTAAAAACATCTAGGTACCACACTTTAAATTTAGTTCTGTCTGACGCCATATTTGTTTTAATGACTACCAGTGCTGCAGTGGATAAAGTTTTAACTAAATTTAAATCACCTGCCTGATTTCACGTCAGCCGTCTTTAAAGGGCTGGCTTACACATATTACGCCTCATACACACACACACACGCACACGCACACACACACACACACACTCTGTGCTCTAGACTCTGTTGGAGTTTCCAGAGAGTTTACTTCAACTTTCAGAGCAAAGAGTTTGGAATGTTAGCGACCTTGAATGAATGATGGTTAGAAGGTCGCTAGTATTCCAAACTCTTTGTTTCAGAGCTATACTTAGTAATTTTTTCAGCTATTGTACTTTGGAGGTTGTGCGAATTTGGAATGGCTATGTCAATTAGTTGTGCTGTGTTGTTTGTTTTATCAATTATGGTGATATCTGGTCTGTTATAATGAACTGTTCTGTCAGTGAGGATGGCCCTATCAAAATAAGAGTTTATGAGTGGAATTTTATAGTGCAGTCTCTAGATTATATTTATAGTAAGGTGTCGGCGGCTGTGTAATTAATCGGTATTTTATTGTAAGTTGCTGGTGATTAATTTTAGCTATCTGATCGTGTCTGTGATTGTAGTCTGTTTGTACAATTGATTTACAGGCTATGTGTTGTATTGTTTCAGGTGAGCTATTACATCTTCGGCACGTGTTTGATGGTATACTTCTGATAATATGTTTTTGATAGTTGCGTGTCTCAATAACTTGGCCTTGGATGGCTAGCATAACCCTCGGTCTCTGGGAAGAGCTCCCCACGTCTGAGCCATTCGTTCGATGCTACCTTATCGACGTTTGGTTGGTTCAGATCGTGGAGGTGTCTCCCATATTTTTTATTTAGATATTTTATTATTTATTTATTTATTTAACTGTTTTTTGTACACAATAATGTACACAATTATTATTATTATAAGGATGAAGCGCTAGCCCGGATCGCGTCTCCCGATGGTGAACAGGGGCCGGCGGAATGTGGTCGTGCAGCTGCTTCCGAAGGTGGTTTCTTGGCTAAAGGTTGCTGAAGCCGAAGCGAAGCTTCGGTACGGAAACTACATTTTAGTTACTTTTTCGTTTTCAATTGCTTTACTCCGCTGGCTCAACTACCTAAAGTACCTACAATTGGTAGGTTACCTGTAGCCTATCTGTACGTAAAAACCGATAGTTTTCTTAATTCTTTTTAATATGACAATTGCGACAAAAATCAAGTAGGTACCTGTTGTAATGCTGAATCATTAAAATCCTTCAATAATTTGTCTCTAAGTAGGTAGAAAAAAAACTCTACGTATATTAAGTAATCTAATAATCACTTACCTAAAGCGTTTAGCAACCTTACGTACTGTATTAGCTTCTAGTGGGCGTAACCGTAGTTTCAAGTCAAATTAAAGATAATAAATTATTAAACTTTGAAACTTATGTGGGGCTTAGTACATTATTTGAACTGTGCGGTTCCAATGGAACTTTTTTCCACGCACACTAAGGTTGTGGAATGAACTACCTGGAGAGGTTTTCTCTGGAGAGTACAACATGGGGTTCTTCAAGAAAGGGGTAAAAAGGTTTTTATGGGGTCTGCAACGTGTGGGTGATGCCCCTGGTATTGCAAACGTCCATAGGCTGCGGTGACTGCTTACCATCAGGCAGGCCGTAGGCTTGTTTGCCACCTTAGTGGCAAAAAAAGATTGCGTGCGATAAATCATGATTTTTACATAGGTCAACGATTAAACGATTAAACTTGCACCAAATGTTTAAACTCCTTTAAGAATGATAATAAGTATCATCATTATCTTGACCGTTAATGTCCCGGTTGTGCTCTCGCGCACGAGGGCGCGGGGTCCGCCTTGACCATGATCCAGGATCTGGCAGGTCTGTTAATTACAGTGGAGCCACTGCCATCTGACCTCTATGATCCTGCTACCAGGGGAACCTGATCAGATTGGATCATGGTTACACATCCAGTCGCCTGAATGTGCAGGTTTCATAGCGATGTTTTCCCTCACCGCAAGAGCATCGGTTAGTATTCAACTAATGTACATAACTCAGAAAACAGTCAGTAGTACATGGTCGGAGCGGGATTCGAACCCGGGACCCAGCTTACGAATCGGATTTTCTAACCGCTCGGCCACCGACGCTCGAATAAGAATAAGAATAAGGACGTTTATTGCCACAAGACACCACGACACTACAAAAAATAAACAATGTTAAAAATAATGAAACAAAAAAAGAAGGAACGTAGGTAGCAATGTCGTGGCGGCCAGTGCGAAAGGATCCCACTCAGCTTGTCCTGTGAATCGCGAGGCGTCTTACAGCGCTAGTTTTCTGTGAGCCCTAGGCCCGGGGCCCCGGGGCCTTACAATTTATTGCATGAAGTTTTATGTTCAAGTATCAATTTAAATGCGTTTGAGAATTTGGTGCAAGCCGTCCTAATAGTTGCGCGACTTATTTTAAATAGTACAGTAAAGCATTGCTATCCAACGAGGCAACGCAGCTTTCTGGGCACCATTCTGCGAGACGACGGTGTGGATGACTTATTTAATATATAATATTTTAGTATTAGTGTTTAATTTTATTTCTAATTGTAAATAATTTGTCTCCCTGCTTTGTCGGAAAATAGAAAAGCATTATAAATTGAATTTGATGATGATTTATGTATGTATGTATGTAATATCTTTATTGCACCAATTGCTTCAAGTTCTACTAAATCACGACAGCAGATAGTCTATGTTGGATCACTAATAAGTAAAATATGCAGTTAATAAATTTCATGGTGACCGTAATCATTAATATTCATTACTTAATCTATTTTTAACCTGTGAATTTATAATTAGTATTACTAATTATAGCTCAATGGCTTACCAAACATGTTGAGAGCAAATTTTTTTCGTTGCTGTCGTTTCTACAAATTATGTACCTACGGACGTCATTATCTATTTGGTTTATCTGATGTATGGTCGTGTTCATTAGTGCATGACCACCTAAAATTCGTATTCCTGTGCAGCAGTTTGTTACAGCAATTGTAGTTTATTAAATAGAAAATCCTGCAGTTTAAGAATGAGTTATTGGTGCTGAAGAAACAGCTAATAGGCCTTCTTTTAGCCAATTCCATTTGTTTAACAATGCGTCTAATATCCTGCATGTGGCAGTAGCAACACATTTCTTTTTTCTAAAAGCCCACCCATGTCGTCATGAACGCGTACTGTACATACAGATTTTTATTTTGTTTTATAAGGTAAGTCAACAGTATTAAATTTACAGTATTGAGAATAATTAAAGTTACATAAAATAAACGATGTAGATATTGATTAAAACCATTAAAGTAATATTCGGGTGAAAACTTTGGCCCTGGTGCGAGAAAGTTCTTTAAAGAACTTTTGAAAAGAATTATCGACGTCACTGGTGACCAGAGAGCCTCGTTCCTCTCGCAAGGGATTAGTATCGCTATCCAAGGGTCCCATTTGGGGTATCATTGCACTGTAAATACACAAGGAGGTCCGACGACCTGGTAAAGATCGCTGGTACCAGCTGGATGCGGAAGGCACAGGACCGGCCTTTGTGGAGATCTCTGGGGGAGCGGCTGATAGATGTGGATCTGATAGTGGATCTTTCGGCTGATATGATGATGATGATGACTGTAAATACTCACGATCTATAAATGATTTACTAGTATTAAATGCAGTATCTATAGGTATGGTAGAACATGAGTCGGAAAAGTACAGATAGAATGCAGCACCTCCAGAACACATTTTACATACATTGCATTACATTGTAGTTCACGTAAAAATATTCTAGCTCGGTATAAGTGATGTGAGTGACCAGCATTGATTGTTTTCATGGGAAATAAAATAGGCTTGCATTTGACTTTATCTCTCCTTATGAGTGAATCTCAACTTTAGATCGCCTTTCAACTCTCAAGTCTCAACTTTAGTTCTTCGTTAACTAAATCCACTTCGTCGAATATTTTTTAAACCCCGACGAAAAAAACGGGCGTTATAAGTTTGGAGTATCTGTCTCTATGTATGCTTGTCTGTGGCATCGTATCCCACGAACGGATGGACAGATTTCAACACGGATTTCTTTCTTTGAAACCCAGTTTAACCAAGACCTCCCTTAGCTTGTTTCATTAAAATCGGTTTAGAACTTTAGGATATATTTGAGTATATAGTTGTCGATCGTTTATGACTGCACTTCGGTTAGCAGGCGCAGGCGCACATTAGAGTTTACGCAACGGCGCCAAGGTCGAACGCTCGCTGCAACGTTAATCGCGGTATTGGGAAACAACTGAGCATAACACCTTGGTTTTGACCGCTCCAAATCTGCACCTGCCTTTAATTGAAGGGAAGGAGGAAGTGGAAGGCTTACCGGAAAAGGGCATTGCGAGAGTTTGCTTGTTAGCTTGTTATTTTAGTTGATCGATTATGGTACTTGTCTACCTATTCTTATACTACAGTTATACGAGTAGTGTTTGTTTGCCCTTGTCAGATGCAACGGCGGAAGGAATAGACAATATTTTTCTATCAGTCATTTTAAATCGTCCTCCAGTGTATCCCCGCGAGGCATGGTGTCCAGTAGGCTGGCAACATTTCTCCTTAGTTATTCTAAGGCTCGAGGATCAACCTCTGAGCGAAACAGTTGCCAGCCCTGCGGTCTCCAGTTACCTCACAGAGACACCTGGAGAAATCCTTTATAAAGGTTTTGGCCGCAGGACCCCAAGAGCCCATTGTCTCAAAGCAAATGGGTGTGAAAATGGAGTTGTCTCCGAGGTTCTGGTATCGGCTTTTCTGTTTTCCGCGTTTGTGGAAGCAGTACCAACATGACTGGCAATAGACATTGAAGAGTATTAACGTCAAGCCCTATGCTCAGCTGTGGGCGTCTGCCGGCTGATATGGTTAACAAATGTGTCTGAGGAATCTCTCGTGCTGCTTCTTTTCAGATACCTGCTGACTTATGCGCTTATCCTGTATTTTGAAAAATTATGATTAACAGTTTTGGAACCACTAAACCTTGCTACTTCCCTTGGGGTCTCCTTCTTGACCTTTCATTGCGCTGTCTGTTGTACGCTGTAATTCAAGAAACTTTTTAACTACTGAAACTCTCATCTCTGATATGAGAATATTGCTTTTGAGAATACCTTTCATGTTTATTATAGATGGATATAGAAGTACCAGGGCATTCTCCGCAACTCGCAACAACGTGCATTAATGAATGAAGGTTGTTGCTACGCGCTGATATAACAGACGTAGGTAAATACAAGTTATGCAAGTCTTTACAATACTATTTTTGTAACTGCAATGCCACTGATTAGATCAGCCAGATTGTTTGATTTCCAATGCCATACTTATTCAGGGTATCACGGTATAAACCTCCCTCAACATTATCTCAGCGATATTCTTCGCATTGAAACAATGCAAAACAAAAAATATCATCATGGGGTTAATGTCGCGGCTGTGCTCTAGTGCACAATGGGCCCGGGATCCACCCCGACAATGATCCAGGATTCTGGTAATATAGGTGGAGCGATTGCCACCTGACCTCCGTGACCCTGCTACCAGGGGAACCTGACCAGATTGGATCATGGATACACCTTCAGTAGCCTGAATGTGCAAGTTCCATCACAATGTTTTCACTCGGTTTTAGTATCGGTTAGTGTTCAACTAAGTACATAACTCAGAAAAGAGTCATTGGCACATGGCGGCTGTGGGATAAGAACCTGGTAGTTCTCGCTTGCGAGTCCGATACTTTTACCACCAGACCACCGACGCTCTTAAGGTTGTCAAACTAATCAAACTGCAAAAATTTACCCTTTAGCTTACATCTAATCCAAGCTGTGTCTTAGCTGTTGCCGACGTTACATTTAACATTTTATTTATGGTTGTCGTTTGGAAATAACAACATATTTTTATCAAATAATTAAGTAATTGATAATTAACGTATACAACAACACCTTTACCACTAGGTCACCGACACATCGAAATTGTTTTGCAGACAGACAGACACGCAGATTCACAGATATAAAGATATACATGCTATCGTCGTTTTTTACGTGGGGTATTAAAGTACGATTATTATAGTACTCTGTGGTCAAAGGAAGGAAAGGAAGGTTATTTTAAAGTATGTAGGTGTTGGTGCAGTGCATTACCGTTGTGTTTTGTTTTATTTTGAAGTTAAATTCGGGGTCGGCTGTGCGAGTAATGACCTTACATTAGGGTTCCGCAAAAAATATTGTTAATAATTTTTTTTACTGAATTTGGAGATATTAGGTTAATTTTTTTGAGACTTAGGGCAGCTTGCTTCAAATTCTTAAACGTATTTAAGTTGATACTTAAACAAAAACACAACCGTATTTAAGAATTTGGTGCAAGCCAGGCTTAATGTGCGTACTTTGAGTATTTTATCTGTCTAAAAAAGTAGAATAAGAAATAAAACTTTCATAAGTAAGCTTAGTTTTTTAGATAATAAACCAAGCGATATTTGGTTACACAATATTATTGAAACAATGTACCTAAACCATAGACAATATGTTATCATTTTCACACACCGTTGCCTACCTAACGTAGGCAACGATGCGTAAAATACGGCTATCAAACAAACTATTTTGCCGCGTGTCCCTTCCACAAGAACTAATGACATAGAAGAGAGATAAAAACTAATCTGTTATATTCCATCGATCTTTGTCATAGGTCACATAGAACAGTCTCATCTATACATAGTATAAAACAAAGTCGCTTCCCGCCGTCTGTCCCTATGTATCTATGTACTCTTTTTTTGCGCCTAACGCAAAGGAAATAGGCACCCTCCGGTATAGCGGTTGGGAGGGAGGAGGTGAACTCTCATGAGTACCAGCCGGCCGGCCGGACTGGTTATGCACGACTCGCCAAAAAAGGGACCTAGGCGCATACGTACTAAACACCCCTTGGGAGCACCTGTAGCCGGAAGGGCTTTTCAGGTTTCATCAGATGCGACACCCCGTAGGGACGGGGTGCGCTCAACGTCACGTTACGGAGCATACGCTGGAGAAATGATTGCGATTGGGGGCCTACGGGGGCCGCTGAAACGGAGGAGAGGAGATGGAGGAGGATTAGGGCGCTCGACAGTTTGTCTATGTACGCTTAGATTCTTTAAACTATGCAACAGATTTTAATGCGAGTTTCAACAATGGATAGAGTGATTCAAGAGGAAGGTTTATAGGTAAGAGAAAAAAGGGTAGGTAGGGGTAAATTATGTGTTAGGTAGGTTGGGCAGGGTAGGGGTACGACGCCACGCGAACGACGCCTTGCTGTACGCGTGAGGGAGAATAAATCGTTTTTCGATTGATTCTACTTCACTCGTTGTTTAACAAGTTGATAGTCTGCGACGTAACTAGTTTGCGAGTTATATAGAATGCGAAATAGGCGGTTTGCTAAGTGGGCTGATAGCGTAGTAGACACCTAGAGAAGTGGTTATAATGAGAAATGGGCTATTTGACAGTAGACCAGTTCGGCTTGCAGAAGTTGCTCGCGCGCGATAAGTGGGAAAAAGCGCGTCATAGTTACTGCTATCTCTTTCATCTTAGTATTGAGAGAAAGAAACAAACGCCTTGTCGCGGCGCGAGCTGTGTCGCGGGCACATTTGTGATCTTCTTATCGTTTAAATAATCAATAGGGTAAGTATAACATTATTTATTTATTATTGCAACCAACCGAGCAACGCGAATGGCACTGTCTGAGACACTTGTGATAGCCATGCTAGTGCACTGAATGGGTCGCGCTAGGTCCACTAGTTATAATCTAACTAGAGAACAAAATCAGAAACTAAGTTGGATACTGAAATTTGCTTGTCTGTTCACGGCCTATCAAAAAAATGTTTTTAATATAGCCTAGTTTTATGGGAATAACTGTTTCCCATAGCACAGGATTTTCCTAGTTTGGGAAGCAGGGACTCCACTATAGACTAATTACAACCAATATTGAATTGTATAAAAAAAAAATTAAAATTTTCGATCATAATGTGTAGTACCTGTTATGTCAATCTATTTTTGGTAGTATCCTGATGTAAATAAATAAAGATTATTATTAATATTATTATTAAAAAAAAAACCTAAATAAAAACCACTATAATAGTGTCTCGTTAGTGTGCATTTTCCCGTGAAGGCTAATAAGCCGAATGAACGTGGTGACCGCAATGCGCGCCGCTCCATTAGCCTTAGCGCTACCAGGTGTCAGGTCAATGCGATAAAATCTAATAAAACTTTTGATTGAGTTATTTTAGGTTTGAAATTGTGAGCGAGCTGAGTCGATTTTATAGTTATAGGCTGCTGGTTATATGTTGATGTTGATTAAATTGTCAATGATGTTTAAAAATTTAGTGTTTATTATTAGGGATATTTAGTTTTTATTTATTTATGTATTTACTCTTTATTGTACATTTACAGGATAGTAAATACAGACACAGTAAGATTACAATGTACAAGGGCGGCCTTTTGAATTCGCGAAATACATGAACACAAGTTTCCCCAATTGCAAAATGTTCTTATTTTATATTAGTTATAGTATCCAAGATAAGCACATAGTAGATACTAGATAATTATCCGGAGCAACAGATTGGAACCTAAACGATTTTATAGCTCTATCTAAGCGGCCATTTTGGTCAGAGGCTACAAACGTTGTCTATAAGTCTAGGCTAGAAATAAAACGCAAGCGTCAACCAACAATTATCAGAGAAGCGTGCCATCTTGTGCCATTAACATAACCTTATTCCCACAGTCAATAGTCTCTTGTTAATTGAGGTTAATGACATTTTTAGGGTTCCGCACGAAAACGGGTTTTCAAACTAATCAAACTGCTAAAAGTGACCTTTAACTTACGTCTAATCTAAGCTGTATTTTAGCTATAGTCATTGCTGCGGCTGGCGCCAAATAACGACTACTAAGTCTTACGGTGGCTTGCACCAACTTCTTAAACATATTAAAGCTGATACTTGTCCGCGGCCAGTTCAAACGCTGTTTGTGTCGCCGAATACTAGGCGAATAATGTGTAAGTCAGAGTTTAGTTCATCGACTCGATAAGAAGCTGATACTTAAACAAAAAACTTCATAAAAAAAAACGTTGAACGTCAATCTTAAACGCGTTTAAGAATTTGGCTTATGTTGCTTTTATACTTTTATTATTTTAAGCCAAAATAATTTCTTGTACCGAATATGCGAATGTTCGGTGTTTTTAGCCGATATTCGGTCGAATGCCGAAGTTCGGTTCAAGCCGCCGAAATTCGGTTAAATCGAATGTTAAACTAAATTCGGCCCATCCCTAGCTATTAGTCGTTGCTGCTCCGACGCCAAATATCGCGACTTAGCTCTGCACTGATTATTAGAACTTGGTAGTGGGAAAAAATCCCAGTAGTTCTGTTTACTGTCCCCTATGATGTGAGGTTTGCGAATACGTTTTTCCATCTCCAGAATGTAGCTCATTCTTCAGATTCCATGCTCCTGAACCGGTATCAGAATCTTTTGAAGAATTTTAGCGTCCATACCTGCCAGAAGCTACGAGATCGACTGTTAGCCTTATACTACCATTTAATAAATGTAGTCGCTTTTTCTTATTTACTTCTGCTTACTGAAGTGACTGAGTTTATATTGCGGCAGTTTCTATTCTGACAAAATATGATAAAATCACAAAGTTTTTTTTTTCTCTTTTTTTATACCGCCAAGGTGGCAATTTTTAAGGTGCTATATGGTACGGAACCCTATGTCTGCCAGTTAGTCTTCAACCTTTTCTAATTATTAACGTATCTTGATTCAAGCAGAATTATGTACGACACAGCAATCTATTTTCTTGCGCATGCCTTCCTTCAAGACGCGGTTTAATTTAAAATAGTTTTTCTTTTAGGTATCCGATCAGTTGACCATTTAATCAACAACAATATATCATCAACTGCCCATTGAATTAGCATTAGCAATGCCAGTCTTCTTTACTTTGAAATCGACTCTTCACTAAGTTCTACAATTTCAAATCTAAAATAACTCTTCTGACACCTGTAGACGAAGGCTTTGCAGTAGCTCGTGCGCTGCGGTCACCGCATTCATTCGGTTGATTAGACTTCACAGTAATTTTATTTATTCGACTAACCAGGCATTTGATCGCCATCTCACCTGATGGTAAGTGACGATGCGGCCGATGATGGAGCATACCTGTCTAGGAACAGCCAATTCACTCTAGCCGTAAAGGCGTCCAGATTATAACGATCAAGGAAAATTCGTAGGGAACGGTACCATTGAAATATTATCTCTAGTGATAAAGTTCGTAGACTAAGCCTAGGCTAAAGTTAGAAAGTTTGGCTTTGATGTTAGTACCTATCCTGCAACAAAATTGCAAAATAGCACCTTACGACTTTACAAAGTAAGTTGGTAATACCTAATTTTTACCGGTATCTCACCGGGGTAAGCCCTCGGTGCATGCGTCGCCCCCTACCTGGATAAGCTCGCTTAACATTCCCTTTGTTTTCCGTTAGATTTTTGACTTTTAAAAGAGATTAATAAACGTAATCCTAGTTCAATAAAAACATTTTCATTTTTTATTTTCATTTTCATTATGGTTGGAGACAAAATACGTTTATTGTATGTCTGCCATTAATGGCACGCTTCTTGCAATTTGCGTTAAAAAAGGTAATTAGCTCGGTTTACAATCTAACTATGTTAATTACCCAATAAACAATACTTATATGTATAGAGGGGATTATCTACTTTTAAATCAGTACCTAAATCGGTTATTTAGAAGCGTCGGTGGCCGAGTGATTAAGGTATCCGACTCGAAGGTAAGTAAGTAAGGTATCTGCTCTTACGGTGACGGAAAACAGCGTGATGAAACCTGCACATTGAGGCGACGGAATGTGTAACCATGATCCAATCTGTAGCCGTATTTACAATGATTCGAAACCGTTTCGAATTTCAGACCACGAAATTCGAGACCTACGAATCCGTGTCGATCAATTCAAAGACTGTTATTCAGAATCCCGATAGATTCCACGGAAACTTTACTCTCTATAACATATGAAAATTTCATCAAAATTAACTGAAACCACATTTTCCTAAGAATTTTTGCGGGGTCCTTTGTCGATTCCGTATCCGAATCCGATTTCCGAACCATTGTGAATAGGGCTACAGGTCAGGTTTCCCTGGTAGTAGTAAGGAGGTTAGTAATTATTCTGTCAAATCCTGAATCATGGTCAAGGCGGACCCCGAGCCCGTGCGCGAGAGCACAACCGGGAAATTAACGCCAAGATGATTATTTTATTTATTCCTTTTATTTATTTCTTTCTTTCAATAAAAACAATTACGAATTCAGACTTCCTAAATTGATTATTTTTCCACCGATATTTCGCGGCAGAGAATTTCGTCTTAACGAGGCAGCCTATCGAATCAACAGTGACCTTACCGAAAATAAAAAAAGGCGAAAACGGAAAAAAATTCAAGCAACGAAGCGGAATAAAACACAAGTCTGTACTAATTAAAGTTAACTGTTCCATTCAAAAACTGCTTGCAAGGTCTTCGCCTTTAAATATAATTGCAAAAACTATATGATTCCTAACTTTAACTCGACTACATCCGTGTCAGTTCGTTTTTTGCTGTGAAGGAGTAAAGGTCACTGAAACATAATTATAATTATTTATAGACTATTTAATAAAAGACAAGTTAAGTGCCAGTGGCTGATTAAGTAGTCTACACGACTGGATTTGCATTCTGTAATTGCATTGCAAAGCTCGTTTGTTGTATAATTATTTGCGCCCATATAAGGGGGTAAAATGTTTCTACACCTAATGTAGTTTTCTCTCCTTTTTTTTATTTTTTTTATTTTATACGATAGGCAAACGCAAGCGGGCCACCTGATGGAAAGTGGTCACCACTGCCTATAGACATTAGCAACACCGAGACTATCGCCAATGCGTTGCCCACCTCTATAACACGTTACTCTGGCAGCAAAAAGGCAAATATCTCTCCACTGCCAAAGCCACGGTTCCCCAAATTCCCACCCCATGGAGCTCTGGAAACCCTACTCACCGGCAGAAACACAATCCTATTTAAAAGAGTATTGTTTAGCTGCGGTATTCTGTAAGGTGGAGGTACTTCTTCAGTCGGGCGGCTCCAATTCGAACGGGATACCCCGCTATGCCCTACCTCTCTTCTGAGTTTTATCAGTAAGGTACCTCCAGTACAGATCGAATGTTTAATGCGCTCCCAGCCACTATGTTTCCTTTGGACTATGACATGGAATCGTTCAAGATCGATATTAGGTCGCTCAGAGGCGGGCAACGCACTGGTAACACCCCTGGTGTTGCTGATGTCCATAGGCGGCGGTGACAACTTTTCATCAGGTGTCCGTCCATCATACCCATTTGTCTGCTGTATCATAAAGACATAAATGAGTCAATTAAGGATAACCTTTGATGGAAACGCTAAAATGTGAGAGGTCCCCATTTAACCCTGATTTTATCAACTATGCAATTTTTGAAGTATACATAAAAATATGCTAATTACAGCATTATTTGGCAACTTGTTTAGAATGTCACTTGTAATTTAATTGCAATGCAATAAAATTTGTTGACATTGCACGGGAAGAGATTGCATTTGCGCGTACCATTTACATAATTTGTGGTATGTTTGTGTTTCCTAGTTACTACATACAGAGTAAAAGATCAGGAACAAACTACATTTTTGTTTCAATAAACAAATGTTGGTGGAATTACTTGTTTTAAGTGATGCAGCCAACACGTCCGTTGCATCATAACGTGCACTTTAGTAAACCGCTTAAAATATATGTAGACAAAAATCTTTTGTTTAATTATACCTACTAGGGTACATGTAAGACGACCTATGATCTGTCCAGACTGACTTGTCTTATTTGGTAAAGGAGAATATGCATTTAAATGGATAATGTGCAGCAGTATTCGTTGAAATTCACATTCTATGTGTTTCTTGTATAATTCAAGACAATCTATACACAATCTCTTCTATACATATTCTATTTTCATCTTCAAGAAACGTGTAAAAGAGCACTACCTTTCTCTATCTGTCTGATATATGTAGGTATGTATGTGTATATGTATTTGTTTTCAATGTAGGTTTATAGGTATGTATTTATTTATGTATTGTATGAGTTAAGCATCATTATTTTGTTTTTGCTACTGTGCACGTCTTTACTGCATTTAATTGTCACGATCTCTCTGCTGTAGGCCTGCTGGAAGAAATTTCTTTATAGAAATAAGTTGGCCTGTTGTGTCTGATATATGATGTAATAAACGTAGCGTGATTGATACGGCAAGTCGTGATTTTGGGCATTGTTTGTTCACCAAATAAGACAAGTCAGTTTAAACAGATCATAGATGAACCTAAGACCGTGCTAGGTTGTGGGTAGAAAATGTGTTTTCTTCTGGTCGTTACTGGTGTTTCTGATATATGGAACCATCCGCTGATTTACTAGCTACAAAATGGCCATGATAACTAGATCATCATCATCTCACCTCGTATACCTCGTTGGACTACGGAGAGTTTGGAATTGTGATTGAGGAACCATTCGATGAGTTCTTTTCAAAAGAAGTAGAGCTCGTCTAATTTAAAATGACGCGCCCCACTATCGCATTACGCACACAAGCAAGTTTAAAATATGGACGCAATACATATACAAATGCCGTTGTAATTGGTCATTCAGTTGCCGGTAAGATTCAAACGTCGGAGCACGCGCCGTTCATTGGCTCCCACCCAGATGAAGTGTCGTTATTAATATTTGCACTCACACATCGAAATCAACTAACTAAGTAGTGGGGCGCGTCATCTTAGACTAGACGAGCTCTACCTACCTGTGTGTTACTAGATAATGAATCACCACCAACAACAACCTATAACAGTCTACTGGAGGACTAGATCCTTCTCCACATTGATCATCGTGCACATCCTATAACAGTCAAGCACTGGCTTGACTCAATGTGACCAGATTTAAATTGTACATTATACCAGCTATTAGATGCCTTCAAGGCTAGAGTGAATAGGTTGTTCCAAGACGGGCATGCTTCATCATCGGGAGCATCGTCACTTACCAACAGGTGATATGGCGGTCTAATGCCTATATTGTCTAAAAAAATCGCTCAAATTCTGCTAAAGTTTACTAATTTTTTTTCTTTTTTATTTATGTTGGCCCCTAAGATGTCCACTAAATTTACTAAAAGGTTGAAGATTGTAAAAAGAATTCGTACATTATTTATGAATGGTAGAATTTTTTTAACATTTCTTAGCGCAACTACCCGACACTGCGCGACACAATCAGCTAGCTAGACTCCAAATTGGAGATCTGATTCTAAGCTGCTAAAATCACAGAATTCTGTAAAATCTGGGCACAGTGACTTGAGCCTCCTTCTAACCAAAACTCCAGAAATAGGTATAATAACATCATAGTCGCCATCTAGCTGTATCTCTTCGTCATAACCTACAGACACCTTGGAACCGGAACAAAACTTGCAATTACAAACCCGTCACCTGTGCCGGAACAAAATCTTTTGCAATTACACAGCCACTTCCAGATGCAATCAAATGCCGTCACATTGATGGCTCCTAATGGGAAGACGTATGAGCGGACGTTTTAAGTGCCCCAATCAGTCCCGGGGTCACTGAATTACGTCTAATTGTGCAGTGATTTGTGCAATTGTTCTATTATTATGTACCCAGGTCGCAGAATTGATGGCAATGGGGCGGAAAGTTCTCGAGTGGCGTCCATGTCCCGTCAACGGTGTGGGAGGGTCGAGATCGAAGGGAGACCTTGTCAAGGTTGTAGAGGGCCGAGCGGTGTGGCAGGCGGGGTGGGGGGAAGGGGCTATATGGGGGGGGGGGCTGAAATGATATGATGTTAGAGGTAGTCGCTTTCCCATTGGGTAGACCGTTTTTATAGTTAGATTAGCCAGGCATTCGACCAGATTTGAATCTTCGGTGGCAGACCAGCTGAGATCCTCATAGTTGTAAGCCAGAAACTGTAAGAAGTAATTTTTGTTTTACGTTTTCCTGACAAGTACTTTTTCTTGAGATCTGAATAAATGCCTTTCTATTCTATTCTAGATCTCCTCCACTGAGATTTGAGTCCCACAAAGTGATTGACCCTATTAACTGTTGACCCCATTGACCTATTATTTCTTACTAAAAAAATTGCCGTGCACATTTCAAAGATTTTCAAACACAGTTATATCAGATATAACAAAAAGACATTCCTTCCGTTACCAATCGTAGCAAAGGTACCTATAGAGTTTTTCGAAACCTATTACAATGCACCGATTTATATTTGACCCAAACACAAAAAGTTTTAGTTGTAAACAAATCGTACTACCTAGTACGCACTATACTGTCTACATACAAACACCTTCTATTGCGCATGTGAACAAACTACGTCCAAGCTTTGCTACGGTGCCACCAACATATCTCTTCAGTAGACAAAATCAGAACTCAGACACTATTGTACTAAAACGACCGTATGAAACGCCCACTCCTTCACCACTGGCGCCGCCGTGAACTGAACAGATCACCTTGTCGCATGGTACCTCAACAGCATATAAAGCTACATTAATCCAGTATAAGATGAGCTCGCGTCTCTATAGACGCTAATAGCAACGTTAGCTTTTTTTATACTGGAATTAAGGTCGATTTGTTATTTTCTGTACCCAGGATTACGTGACCGAGTTCACAGATTAAATAATGACCGTCGTGTCGTAGAACCACGATGTGATGGACGTTTAAATTAACTGAGGACCCTTAGAGTGTACCTAGGGCGTTCGCTGCGTAGAGCGACGGTCCGGAGCGATAATAATCCATTGCGTGTTCAGTACGCGGCGCGCGCGACATAATGCTTGAAAGGCCAGCAATAACGGCACATGGACTGGATACCCGCGCCAAGTAGCGCCCTAAAAGCCGAGATTCAGTTAGGTACAGTCGCACAAATAGAAATCGCGGACGAACAAAGGAAAATTACGTGTTGTTGTATACCTGTGTATTTAACGAAATTTCCATAAAACTCTAGACTTCGTACATTTGACGGAGGTAGCGGACCCTGAGCCCTCGCGTACCGCGCGGGAACGCAACCGGGATATAACGCCAAGATGATGAATGATGATGGAGTTTGAGTCAGGAGTTACTTAAACTAAATACGATTTAAACTCTACCTAGAGCTTTATATTATTAGCTTAAACTCAACTTTCAAATCTAATTTTACAATCCCTTGGGTACTGTCCTAATTGGCAACGATTGTGCGACCCAATCGACCTAGAACAAAATCCCAAAGCCGCAACCTTAAACTAACCCTACCTTCTAAATAATAAACCCTACAATCTATTACAGAGAGGAGCCATGGGATCCCTGCCCAGAACCTCGGTGTTGATGGGAGAGCGGGTGCACGTCCCCACTGCACCTCTGCCGCGACATCTCACACACTCGTCTGATGACGTCACTGCGCTGGTGTACTGCGGTAAGTAAATAAATAAATAATAAAATAAATATGCTTAGACAAATCCACACAGCGCCATCTAGCCACAGAGTAAGCAAAGGTTGTGTTGTGAGTGTTAGATAATTGATAAACTACTTATATACTATTTTTAATATATAGTTACTTACGATACATACTACTCTCCGACCCGTAACAGAAGTAAAATTCATTTCAATTTCTGCTCGGTCGGGAATCGTATCGGGACCTCTGCGTGGCAGACTAATGTTAATCAACTGAATCACTCAGGTCGTCAAACAGTCTTTTGAATATGTTTTTTTTACAACTTTCGATGGATGCCACGATGTTACAAACAGACAAACAAGTAAACAAGTCGAACACACCCCTTACACGAGCTTGACTTTTGCCTTTGAAACTTTTAAGTCAGGTATCCAGGTAATGGTCTCCCTTTACCGCACTTTTACTCTTAAGAGCAACTTAAGTTGTTCCTTTGTACGTAAGTATTCAAATGACGTCAAAATTTAGCTAGCCCAGTTTCCACTATTTAGATGTTTGCAGGCTTCTCAACGTAACTTTATTCCCAGTGAGGCCTTATGCGCTTATTACACATTCCTAAATTCAGTGACTGAATTCAGAAACAAAAAGCGTGAGAGCAAATAAAAGTGGAATGTATTGCTCATTGAATAAGGTCCATTTTTGTATCTCGGATTTTTGAAAAGTGGAGCGACGCGTGACTTAATATAAGTGATACAAAAATGGACCTTATTCTATGAGCAATCTGAATTCAGTCACTGAATTTAGGAATGTGTAATAAGCACATAGTTCTAGCGCTCGACGAGCGCGTTTGACGTTAGCGCTCGGCCAGCGAGCCTAGGCCCTATTTTTGGACCGCATCGTTGAAATCGTCTCGCGGCAAATAATTTGCAATTTTGATTTCCGGCATCAAATATACAATATTTCCACATCATGTGAAGCGACCGGTTCAAAAATCGGGCCCCTCGCGTGAGTACCTTTTCGGCGATGTCGCCTACGAGTGATCGGACAACAATGCTCGGACGTGAACTTGCAAACAACAAAACGCTTAATAATTAAATTATCTAATACCTTGTCATTGCCGTCACGAAATCACTTATCTAACAAAGCCCACACTGTTCATTGTACTGTCAGCATTAAAAGTAGCGGAACAGACTCTTTAGAATGACCATAACAAACGGATAAAAAAGAACTTTAAGTGATAGAGTCCTTGTCAGTTATCGTACCACAAAAGGAAGAAAAAGTTCTCAAATAAAAATAATGTAAAAATGGCAATTTAGTTACAAGCTTTTGATTCCACTTCACATGTAGGTATGTCCTGGAATTCTAAATTCGGTTAGGTTAGGTTTGTGTAGTGACAACTAGATGAAGCCTCAACCCAGACCAGTGCTGAATTGCCTTTTTTTTTATTTTTTTTTATTTATTATTTCTCAATGCATAATGACAATTTTAATACCTCGAGTCCAAGCATGTGCCCAAAAACCGTATAAGCCAAATGGTATTTGAACATAGCAGCCCAAATAGGCCAGGGCCTGTGCTAGGGCTAACTATTCCATTAAGACGTAATTAGATGTCAGTTGGTCTGACAGTTGCCTTAGAATGTAACAGTTCACTATTTTTCCACAGTTCGTAATCTAACGTACTCTGTATAAGCTTTAGATTATAAACGAACTGTTTTTCCAATCTCGGTGACAAATACCTGTATTAAATACCGACGAGGCCAGATATTTTGGTGCATGTTGCTGATTTTCCTTATTATCGTACTCTTTCGGTGTTGCCAAAGTGATTTCAACCTACTGAATTTTTAATGCCAAAAATCGAAATTGAAAACCGTTCGAATCGAGGCGAGCTATTAATAAATAGAGTCCCTGTACAGTTTATCTACCTCTGAAGCTCACTGTACAACACTCGAGGTTGAAGTCTGACTTTGGCAGTGACACGCCGAAAACGAGTCGTACCAAGGTCGCTCGAGCCTCCACCAGTCTTGTTAGCGTAGTATTGTTGAAATTAACCAGGTCAAATCAAGTGTAACGACCTTTATTATTATATGCACTAGGTCGCTAATTAGTTACCGTTAGTTAGTTTAGTTTTTTTTTTCTTTTTCATTGGAATATCCAGTTTGACCGCCACCTCACCTGGTGGTAAGTGACGATGCGGCTGTTGATCGACCATGCCTGTCTAGGAACAGTCTATTAACTATTAGTTTTGTAGACCTGAGTAGTTGAGTTGGTTGACATGCTGGTTTGCATGCAGAGGTTCGATTCCCGACCGAGCAGATATTGGACTGATGAATTTTAATTTTTTACGTCTGGGTGTTATATGTATAATAACTATGTATTTAAAAAGTATCTGAGTAGTTTACCTATCAGTTATCCAGTACCCATAACACAAGCTTTGCTTACTTCGCTTGTGCTTGGATAATTCACACAGCGCCATCTAACCTCAAAGTAAGAAAGAGGTGCTAGATAACTGATAAACTACATACTTTTAAATACCTACATACTTATTATACATACGAGTATAACACCTAGACCCGTAACAGAAATTAAAATTCATCATTTAGATTTCTGCTCGGGCGGGAATCGAACCTTTGCGTGTACCTATATTAACCATGAGATATTAACCAACTGAACCACTCAGGGCGTAAGTCAGGAGCTACAACTCTGGTGTCTCCAATGTGAAAAACCTAACCCCAATTAGTTAGAAATAGACGTAGCAATAATTAGAAATTTCAAAGTTACATTTATTTGCTTCTGTTTTTGATCCTGATTGTACTCCAGCTTTCTCTACAAGCTACAAGACCGATAAATCCATAACCATATATACTTTCAACCAATTGAAGATCAAAACGAGGGTATTAATATTCTGTGACGAAGGTCCACCGTCTGCCGATGACGGCTCCTTGCATATTTCGGTCATTGAAAAAGTCGGAGTAATGACCCTCTGGAAAAACTTGTCTGATTTAAAAATAAACATAAACGCAACGCATTGGCGATACTCTTGGCGTTGCTAATGTCTATAGGCAGTGGTGACCACTTTCCATCAGGTGGCCCGCTTGCCTGCTTGCCTACCGTATGACATAAAATAATAAATAAATAAATAAACAAGTACTTAAATGGCAAGAGATCGAGAGGACGGTCACAGACTAGATTGGTCGATCAGTTGATGCTTACGCATTGGATTCGATCCGAATCTGAGAAAATACTGTACGAGGTAGCCATAGATTGACATTCGTAAGTGTTGTAGATTAAACTGAATAAAAAACTGATTTGCTTCTCAAATTTGATTGATTTGTTTGTCAAATCTGATGGTGCGTCCAGACGCTTGCGTTCAAAGCGACACTTAACGAGCACAAGCATGTTAACAGGCTCTTTGCGCATGCGCTCGTGCCCCTGCTCGCGCTTTCCGACGATCGAATTGGCCCGCGTAGTGCACGGGCTGCGTGCCGGGCAGCACGACGTGCGTCTGAACGCACCATTAGAAGAACGCATAGCGCATGTCTGACAGACGCTGGTGGGATCAGGGATCGGGACATAGATTTATGAGAGACAAGTTAAAACTATGTTTTCCGTGAGGACATCCCGCAGAATCCCTAATCCAGAATATCCCTAGTGAATTTTAATTTCCACTTTGTCATCTGTGAATAGTTGTTACTTCATCATCATATTATCTCTATGGCCACTGGCCATAGAACTACACCCGCGACGAAGCAAATTGATTCACCCAATATTTTTATGTAAACGCTAATACATTTATGGATTTATAAATCAGTCTTTAACGTCATAAATACCTAATCTACGTAATACCTATTAGGTACCTCTATATTTAATTAATTTCATAAACACGATCGCTTTAAACCGGACAATATCTTTTCAAAACAGCTGCCAAAGAAAAAATATTGTTTACGTTAATTTATCGCAATTAATGCAACTATTATCGTAATCGGTTATGGCTAGACTAGTTAATTGTAAACTTTAACAAAAAAGAATCCTTGACATTCTTGTTATTAGAAAAACATAATAGATAGCGACTGAGAGTTATACATCCGTATACGACATAAAACTTTGTGATTTGAAATTGGCTAAAATCTGTCCAGTCTGACTTGTCTTATTTGGTTATGAAAATAATGTATTTAAATGGATAATTTTTAACAGTATTACTTGCACTTGACATTCTATGTGTTCACATTCACAATCTAAAAAATCGAATAAAAATGTAATACACAATGTACGTAGCGTGATTGATACGACAAATTGTGATTTTGGACATTGTTTGTTCACCAAAAAAGACAGGTCAGTCTGGACAGATCATACGTAGGCTACGACAGGCAACGTAGCTCACCGAACAATGGTTCATAGGGACGAAAAGTTTCTTGAGCTTGAGTGGCGACCACGTACCGGCAAGCGGTCCTCAGCAGGGTGGACGGATCACCTTGTGAGGGCCGTAGTGAGTCGTAGGTGGCATTCAGTCGGTCAGTATCGAGGCCTTGGACTTCTTGCAACGGAATAGAGATGTTGTTATTTTTTTTATTGCTTAGGAAGTCACTATGAGGCACACGATCAGACACTCCACCTGATGGAAAGTAATCACCGTTCAAGACATCTGCCTCTGCAACCTAGGAGAGCGGTTGCTGCGTCAGCCTTTAAGATATTGACATGATTTTTTAAGAATCTCGAATTGTAGTGTAAAGAAAATACTTCGGTAAGGAGATCATTCAGAAAAAAGTTAGATTTCATGCATCCAGATGATGCGTAATGGAGCATCGGTGGCCGTGTGGTTAAAGTTACCTTAACCACTGGTTTATCTAATCTGCTCAAACCTGGAACATGGTCAAGGCGGAGCCCGGGCCCTCGTGCACGAGAACACAACCGGGACATTAACGCCAAGATGATGATGATGATTGAGATTATGTGGATAAAAATAATAATAACGAAATCTTTTCAATCCCACAGATGAGAATCAAACAAACAGAGTGAGCTACGGCGAGCTCCAGGCGCGCTCCAATGCCCTCAGCAAGGTTATCGCGGAGAGGGCGCGCGTGCGCGGCGCAAACCGTGATGGCGACTTCGTGGTAGCCATCTGCATGCAGCCTACACACAAGTAAGTAATATCGTTACAGCTATCATCATCATCATCACCTGTGCATTGGCCGTGTGGTATCCGGTTGGCCGTGTGTGGAAAAAAGGTGCCGATATCAGAACATACTTCCCGAAGTCAAGTCAACTTTGCCTGGGGCAAAGTGGAGAAGAAGGAGCATGGAAACGGGGCTGGTACCGGGATTGACCGCGCGGATGATGATAACCCGCAGCCCACTGTAGTACTTAAGGCCTCCCCCGCGAAAGGGGAGGTTATTGCCATAATCTCCACTCTTGGCAGGCGGGCTGGAGATCGCAGTGTTGTAAATATAGAAATGGAAACGCTGCGGCCCATTTTCCAGCCTACGGAGACTCTAGATCTTTTGCCTCGAAAACATTAGCCTTGTACGACACCTACGAGTGTAAAAGGTTATGATGTGATGACTAAAACATAGAGAAATATCTAAGAGAACCAATTTCTTTTCCAGAACGATAGTCACCCTGCTAGCCACATGGAAGGCCGGGGCGGCATACGTGCCGATGGACCCCACATTCCCTCAAGCGAGGATCACACACATCTTGAAGGACGCTGAGCCAGCCCTCATACTTTATGATGAGACAGGTAAGTGCAGGGTCCAAAACCTAGGGCTTAGTGCGACGACGTGATTGTGTAATTAAATGCATAGTAGATGTTGTGATCAATCGTTACCATTTAAAAAGGGGTAGGCTGTTGGCCATAAATTTATCAAAAATATTAATCGACAATTATAATTTTAGTTATCAGTGTTTAATAATGAATATTTTCATTTTTAATTAATTATTTGACATGGATTTATTATTAATTTGACATTGTTTGACATATAATATATGATTCTTTACGTATTTTATATAATTAAATATTGATATATAATTTATATTACCAAATCAATGTGGTGATCCGACATACGCTTGACCACAAGAATGTCTCCTAATTTTTTCCATCACGTAGCTGATTATGGAATACGGGATACGTGGGAATATAGATAAAAAAAATACACATATGCTACCGTCTATTTTGGATTTGTGAGGATACAGTTTATATTAACCGAATTACTCAGTTTTTTTATATCTTTGCTTACGATATAAATTCCGAACATTTCCAGCATTGTTCCCGATGAAATTGTGTCCTTCTTTCAAGAAAAAATATTTAGGAACTAATAATAATAGTTCTTGCAAATAGAGGAAAACACCATCACCTCACCAGGCGTCGACCTTACCTAGAGTAGCACATACTTGGCTTTGGCCCGTAGGTGCTACTTAAATACCAGCTTAGGCTGAGAAAGTTTAAAACTAAACTTACGTAAATAATAATAATAATATCTTTATTTCAGACTAACAAATCCATAGAGTTTTAGTAATAATAAACGACTAAAAATAGTAACGACGATATAGTATAGTGTCGTATCGATACCCGTGCCATGAGAAGTCGTGCAACGGGGGTCACCTTAGCACAAGCTATGGCTGTTGCCATTTCGCTGGTTTTCAGTATTATAAGTTAATATTAAATAGTATTATCATTACCACATCTAACGTCTGCAATCTCTTACAGCCAAACCCTCGATGTTCGACGGCAGCGGAGTACCAGCTCTGTCTTTCGAGAAGCTGGCTCACGAAGCCCGTACAGTTTCTCCCAAAGAGCCTACTGACACTGAACGCTTGGCCCCGCTCACATCTGAGACGGTAGCCATCGTGTTGTACACCAGCGGTAGCACTGGAGTGCCTAAAGGTAAGTTTAAAATACTATAGTGGCTTCTTACTTCTTTTCATACACACATACATACATAAAGCTCACGCCTGTGTCCTACAGGTGGGCAGAGACTACGGACCGCCACTTTGCTCTGTCCTGACACAACTTCCTAGCCTCGCAAATATCTACAACTCCTTTCATACATCTCCTTTTATTCTTGCCACTTCGGATCCCAACTTCTTTTCCCCATCATCATAATCCTAGCGTTTATCCCAGCTCATAGCGGGTCTGCTTTCCAACTTTTCTTTTTCCACTTCGACCGGTCTTCAGCATTCTCCCGTCGTAAGCCATTGGCTCTCATCTTGTATCAGACTCGGCGATAGCAATAGATCGAATCGATGTATCTCTTTCCTGATACCAGCAGGTTTAGACACCTGTTTCCCACGTATTTCTGGGGCTTACGCAGCACGTAACCAAACCAGCGCTAGAGAGCCTCCTCAGTCTTGTCCGCGATTTCTCTCACGCCAAGGCAGCCACGGATGTACTCGTTCCGTACTCGATCGAGTCGTTGTTATGCTACATCTCCAATATTGCTTCTTATATCTTTTATGAGTTCATAATTTGTTGTGAGTTCTACGACGTAAAAGATGCTTCTGATGACACAACTGCCGGAAATTATACAATAAGTTTATTTATTTACCAATGCACCAATTAGAACCAGAATATAACCTTGTGGGAATACCACAAACAGAAAAACACGATATTGTTTACTTTTATGAGTCAAAACAAATATTCTGGCAGGAAATACCGAAGATTTAAGAATTGTTAAAGTAATAAGTACCTACTTATATTTATTAGGAATTCATAGTCTCTGTGATAATGTGTTAGAAGTTACCGGAGGGTATTCACGTCTTTCGGCGCTTCTTGACACCGCTCTCTAGAAAACCGATCCGGGCGAACGCTTCGTCTGAATGGAACGCGTTGCCTGTGACTGTGTTCCCTGATAATTATAATCTGGCCTTCAAGGCTAGAGTGAATAGGCTGTTCCCAGACAGGCATGCTCTTCTTTGGCCGCATCGTAACTTACCATCAGGTGACATGGCGGTCAGTTTCCAGACAGCGGTTAGAGATTGGTTTCTATAAAAAGATCCGAAAATGCAATAGAAAAATAGTATATAACTTCAGGGACCACTAGACGTCCAAGTTCCGGCCGGTCAATTTTAGGTTGTTGCGTTGTCATGAAAGTGGAAAGATTCATATTATTGTTAATATTGTAGACGAATTAACTAGAACCACCGGCGACGGGTGCTGCCGCAGCTGAGAACGCCAAGCGGCGCAAATATGCTAGTCTCAGTGGCGATTACATATTTGCGCCATTTGGCGTTGAAACACTTGGGCCGTGGGGACCAGGCGCACATTCCTTATTTCGGGAGTTGTCTAAGCGCCTGGTCCAAATTACAAATCACCAGAAGGCTGGCCTCTTTTTGGGTCAGCGTTTAAGCCTCGCTATTCAGCGGGGCAACGCGGCCAGTCTTCTGGGGACTTTTCCAAATTCGGGGGACCTGGGTCATGTTTTTTATCTTTAGTTTAGTTAGAATTAAGGTTGGTGTTAGAGTAAGATTTTTTTTTTAATAATAATTGTAAATTGTAATTTGAACTGTAAATATATTAACTAGAAGTATTTCATATATAAGTATTGTTTTTTATTATTTGGAAAGCGACGATGAGGTCGAAGATGTAGCATGCGTGCCTAGAAGATACCTATTCGCTCTTGATTTAAAGACACCAATGTTATACTTATCGTTTGTAGGAAAGCTGAGGTCCGAAGTGGCAAGAATAAAAGGAGATGTATTATTACGCAATTATTTTCATACATCTCTGAGCAAAGTGGCGGTCTATAGTCTCGGTCTACCCCACCTGTGGGACAAAGCCGTGAGCTTTATGTGTGTATGTACGATGTGCATTATTTATCGGCTCGTACTAGATACACCTAGATAACCCATCTAAAACTTTAAAATCCCATTTCAGGCGTCCGACTCGACTACTCCGCCATCTGCAACCGCCTCTGGTGGCAATTCAAGACCTTCCCATTCGCCGATTCAGAGACCCACTGCGTCTCCAAGACCGCTCTGACCTTCGTAGACTCGGTGGCTGAGATCTGGGGCCCCCTACTCCACGGCAGGACCCTGGTCATCCTGTCAAAAGAGAGCACAAGGGACCCTGAGAAACTTGTCAGGGTGCTGGCTGAGAATCAGGTATGAATAGAAATCGTGTGTTGTATGTGTTATATGGGTAGAAATTGATGACATTGTTCACTGTATTAAAATGTCCACATTAAAATATCTACTTTACCAAAATGGCCTCTCTACAGAAATGTTCACTCTTTCGAAAAGTCCACTCTATCGAAATGACTGTTGTCCTGTAGGTAGTGGCACCTACAAGTGAAAGGAAAGAAAATAAATATTTCTAATTTGATAACAAATTGTAGACATGCTATAGTTTTAGGTTCTACAGAATCGCCTTCAGTTGTGGGAATAATTATTACAGCCTATAAGTCTGGTAACCAGTCAATACAGTAGATTTTCAGAGACCACTCAGACCCAAACAAAAAAAATACATGGTTACCCAAAAATGTTGTATTATGTTGGCAGGAAACAACATAATTCAATAAGCACCCATAAAAAATTCTACTGACCAAATCACGTTTTTGTTTCAGATCCAACGCCTGGTCTTAGTCCCAACCCTACTCCGGTCGATCCTCATGTATTTATCCCTGAACCCATCAGAGAGGCCTCTCACACACCTCAAGCTATGGGTCTGTTCCGGTGAAACCCTGAGCAAGGACCTAGCTTCACAGTTCTTCCAGTACTTTGGAGACCATAACGGGTACAAGCTGGCAGATTTCTACGGGAGCACAGAAGTTATGGGGGATGTGACTTACTACGTTCTGGAACACTCTGAGCAGCTGGACTTGCATCCTACCATTCCTATCGGTGAGTGTTGTAATTTATTGAGTTGATCAAAAGTCGAAGTCACAAAAAGCTTCTTAAAATCACCTGTCTGTCTGTGAATTTGTCTGTCGTTTTCATCGCTTCCTGTTAAGCGTAGATGACGTGGTATCTACCCCGTCAGAGCGTTGGTAAGCGACGGACGTGTTAGGCGATAGAACCGAATTCGATAAACAGTGCCGCCACGTAGCAAACACTTTTTCTGAGTTACGTACATTACATGAAGACTAACCAATGCTCTTACGGTGAGGGACAACTTCGTGATGGACAACCATGAGGTGACACATTCAATCGCCTGAATCTGTAACCATGCATGCTGTAACCAGAGTCACGGAGGTCAGACGGTAGTCAGTCTGCTATAAATACCTGATGTCCCAAATCCTGGATAATGATATGGGCGGACTCCAGGACCTTGCGCTCCAGAGCACAACCGGTATATTGACGCCAAGATGAGATGAGATGTGGCGCACCGTCAAATGAGGATTTGGACCCCCTTTTTCCAAAATCCGAAAGGTTATATAGAATTTAGTCCCTTGTGTATGAGTAAGGCAAGCTAAATTGAACAAGCCCTGTTCCCTCCAAAAGCTTATTAGTCTAGTCTAGTCTCTCCGAATAATCGCAGACTACCCGGGGGGCCCTATTTAGACTTAGCCCTGTGATCCTTTAGTTCCTCGAACTCTACTCTTGGACTACATTGGCTGCTGTTTCCTGAGCCTTCACCAGCGGCTATCAGTAGCCTCCGATTCTGAGGAGTAGTTTTTCAAATCTAGTTACTATGCCTCCTGTCAATAACGACTCATCCATCCCCCAGGCATGCCTCTCCACAATTGCGCAGTATACCTCCTGGACCCATCCATGCAGCCAGCCCACTCCGGGACTCCTGGCGAAGTGTGGGTGGCTGGAGCCAACCTGGCTCGCGGCTACGTGGGCGGACAGGCCCCGGAGAAGTTCCTGGATAACCCGCATGCACAGCATCCAGGTGAGAATTAGGTTTTTTTACCACTAAGGTGGCAAATAAGGTTGAAAGGATGATGACGATGATGCAGACCTTTGGATTTGACAATAAATAATGACTTGTAAACATTTTTACCAATAACATGTATATGTCTATGTCAGTGCAGGAGTGCAGAGAGGACAATAAGATTTTGACTTACTTTTTATACTTTCGTGTTATAAACATAGACATGGGAGGGGGGGGGGGGTGTTCTGTGCCCACCCCAGAATGGTCTGGTGCCCACCCCAGGATGTACCGATACGAAATTCTGGGCTGGACACATAAAAAACTTCACAAAAAATAAATACAAGGATACAACCGAGGAATCCACAAACTTTTTTTTGCAAAGGAGTGTAGGTATTATATTGTATAGTGGTGGACTAAAAGCTCGACTCTTGGTTGGTTGCCTGACTTTCGCTCTTTTTAGCTTGTATCGCATTTGTTAAACAAAAATCGAATTCTGAAAGGAGGACACTTAGCCCTTTCAAATGACAACCACATTTCATTACAATTAAATTACAATGAAAGCTAGATTAAGTTATTTTTCCAAAATCGGGTAACAAATTAAGAGACATTTTTCCAGTCCACCAGTGTATAAAATAGTCAAAAGTATCCAGATCGTGGGACCCTTCGCCTCAACGGACTCCCCAACTCCTGATACAGTTTTTTTATGCTGATTTGAACACCGCGAACCCCGCACAGTCTCTGTAGCGAACGGCATAAAGTCATATGGTGGCTCCAACAGTATTTGCCCTGTTTGAGGCTCGCCGTCAGTAGCGTAGCGTAGAGTGATATCAGCGGTGCCCGTGCCAGGCGCGGATCCAGGGTGGGGGAGGGCAATGGGTGCAATTGCCCCCTCCTTGAGCCCCGACTCTGACTCACAATCACCCACGGTTTTATGAGCCAAAAGGCCAAAAATTCCAAGCTCGCTGCGTTCACTCAATTATTTTATTAATCACTCTAGCTTTTTAGAACCGCTAACTCACACCAACTTGTACCACTTAAAATGAAAAAAATTTCGAGCTCGCTTCGCTCGCTTATTCATAACTTTCAGATACTTTTCTCATCATTCACCTAGCTCGTTGCGGTCACTCATTCAATGATTTCCTTAACTTACTATTGTGTGGATCACCCGTTGCTGTTGAGATGAAATACTTATGTCTAAAATACCTCAGGTTTTTATAACCCAAAATGTCACAAATTTCAAGCTCACTCCGCTCGCTCATTCTTTCATTTATTATCACCCCAGCGCTTAAGACCTGAAAAAGCAAAATTGTCGAGTTCGCTCCGGTGGCTCATTTATTGATCACCTGGAATCAATTGGAAATTTTTTGTTTACTCAGGGCACTCGCTCAAGGTGACCTATAATTTTGACTTTTGCCTCCCCCTAAATCAAATCCTAGATCTGCGCCTGGCCCAGGCACAAGATTTACCGGTTCAGGATTAAGTTTTGGATCATGCAGGGCAGAGCTCGCTCCTTTATTAATTTGTTTCTTTTATTATGTTCGCCTGAGGCGAATTCATTATGTTCTTTTAGACAAAATTCGAAAAATTTCGAGCAGACCTCGCTGGCAATTTTTTAAGATAATTACACTACCTGCGCCGCGTCGGTTACATATTATAAAATCAAAACTTTATTGAGCAAATTTTAAAAAGACTATAAATGAATGATCAAATTTTAAAATAATAAATAGTCATTTGATTAAAAGTTCTACTGACCAAAAAAAGAATTTATCAATTAATTGGTTCTTGAACTAACGAAACACAAACGACGTTTTTGATAGATTCGATTTTGTGACAAATAAATTTATAATTGATCTAGATTTATATCCGGCGACTTCTGGATCATGAATCATACTCTCTAACCATTAGATTAAGGAAGAGAAATAAAATACTGCGGAGGAAATAATTTGTGATATTTTTTTTTTTTTTTTTTTTTTATGTCATACGTTAGGCAAACAGGCAAGCGGGCCACCTGATGGAAAGTGGTCACCACTGCCTATAGACATTAGCAACACCAAGAGTATCGCTAATGCGTTGCCCACCTCTATAACACGTTGCTCTGGCAGCAAAAAGCAAATGCCACTCCACTGCCAAAGCCACGGTTCCCCAAATCCCCACCCCATGGAGCACTGGAAACCTTAATTTGATAGAATAGAAATAATTTGATAAGGGATGATTTGGTACTTTAAAACATCGAAGAACTTTTGGTCAGTCGTCCATTTGATGAAACATACATTTGGATTATAAACTTTGCTCGCTACGCTCGCTCAGGTCTTTTGAGAAAAATATCCGAATAATTTTGGTTTCGCTACATTTTTTAAATCGTATAAGTACACCTCTCCAAACATTGTGAGTTCGTTAATTCATTAGTTTGTGTTTCACCAGTTCTTATGAGCCAAGATTGAAACAATTTCAAACTCGCTACACTTTTAAAACATTCACATCGCCCACACCGCTTATCAAATCAGATTATAAGAACCAACATATCAAAAATTTAAAAAGAATCACAGAACTCGACTATGTCATGCGACAACTGAAAACTGACGCTTAACTTGAAAACTGGATCTGCGCTGGGTGGCTTTAATTGTGCTGATTCGTGCTCACTGACTGTACATTGGCGATCGACTCGGCTTCATCGGCCACCTTAGGGGCCAGGCCTTCCCTGGAAAATAGGCCTAGATACGCCAATGGTTATAAAGATAGTGATGGTTGGATGACGATGAAGAGAATGACGACGATACTCAAACTCAAACTCAAATACGTTTATTCAGTTTAGGTTTTCATAAACACTTATGAACGTCATAATTATAATATAAAATGAATGCTAGGCACCACGGCACCATCGAGCGGACAACGGTTTCTTGGCTAGTATGTAGGGCCATATAAAAAAGGAAACAAATAATAGACTCCGCGGCCAAAGATTTTATTCTTTGTCCGCGACACTGTGACATTGACAGACACGTAATGTCATTTGATATGTCACCCCGCCACCGAGCGCATTGTTGATGCCGCTCGCCTGTAATGTGATTAACCAATACAATTTTCTCTGAAAAACTCACTATTTACTAAATATGATAAAAATGATGATGATCATGATGACGATGATGACGATGATGCTCCCAGTGTCGCGGTGTCGAATGACTCAATCAGATGGCGATGCCCTTAGCGTTCGGGCGGCTGTACCGCACGGGCGACTTCGGCGCGGTGTCGAAGGGCGCGCTGACGTTCGCGGGGCGCGCCGACGCGCAGGTGAAGGTGCGCGGCCACCGGGTCGACCTGCTGGAGGTGGAGCGCGCCGTCGCGGCCGTGGGGGGCGTGGAGAAAGGTTCGTGCTGGTTTTTTGTTGCTTGGTTATATTTGATTTGCGGTTGTTTTTAGGATTCCCAGAATTTGGAAGGACAGTCTAGTAAAATCTTTTTGGAGGGTGAATGACACAGAAGAAAAATCCATTCTATATTCCAAAGGTCTAAGTTCTATATTTCATAATTATAAAGTGTCAAAATACAAATAAAGAGAGGCCAACGAGCAAGCGGGTCACCTTTTAGTTCCAGAAACTAGGCCACTAACAGGCATGCCCTGTGGCAGCAACCCTCTCTGCAGTGCCATAACTTATTTGACCCGGGCCTGGTCGGAATTGTAATTTTGTCGTCAACAACAGCGACGCCGTTACCAGGTCAGATAAGTTTGTGGCACTGTAAAGGTCTTGGTTGGGGTTAATAACCGCTATCTCTAATCCATATGGCATCTACTATAGGCAGCTACCACCCTAATTATTTATTCCAAGCTCTTCCCATTCTTCTAATAACAGTAAACATAATGTTTGTTTTTGTGGATGTTATATATGTTTGTAACAATTACTTGTAACTTGCTGTTGGTGTTCTGAATAAAGTAAAATAAAATAAAATAAAATAAATTGATTGATTTGATGTGATTTCCCCACCAGCGGTGGTCCTCTGCTACGGCGTAGAGACCGGCAACCCTGAGATCTTGGCCTTCGTCACGATCGCGGCGGCCGCGCGGATGGCCGCCAGCCATGTGGAAGCCGCTTTGAAGGACTCCCTCACCCATTATATGATGCCTCAAGTATGTGTGAAGGAAATTTACTTAGATATCTACTTACAAAATATCTGTACTCTACCATGTCTCTCTCTATAGGCCTGCTGAAAGAGATTACTTCTTAGAAATAAGTAGTGCCTGTTGTGTCTTTAATTTTGTAATTTCTGTATACTATATATTGTGTGCAATAAATTGTTATGTAAATACATAGATATTTACATAACCATAACACGTTGACATCTGCTGACATCGCGCCGCAAACTACACGATGGGGCCAAATTGAAAACGGGTGGACAAAATTCATACAGAACTGACATTTCAGGGTTGAATTGAGGTTTTTGCCCCATCATGCAGTGCGCCGCGCGGCAAGCTGCACAGTGGGACATTTCGCCACCTATCAATGTACTTGCATACAAACTGCTCGGCGTGCTACAAGTTTTGCCACATCGTGCAGTACGCCGCGCGGCGCACCTCTTCAATGTGTCTCAGCGCTAACACTGAAATATTTTGTTGCAGGTAATTGTGATCGAGAGCTTCCCTCTGCTGGTGAATGGCAAAATAGACAGGCAGTCCTTGTTGAAGATGTATGAGAACACAAATAACAACGGTAAGTTCTGTCAAGTTTTTATATTTCTAATGAATTCTTTCGCGCCAAATACATACATTGTTTTGTCGTGTCAGGTATTCTATTTAATAAAAATTAAAATTTCTACGTATATTATGTTTGCAATTACTGATTTGGAGCAATTTAACCATTAGAGGGCAAATCAGCACGATTTTGTTCCAACACTTGTCGCAGATTTGCGGCGGGGGAGTGGTAAGCGTTGCTGTATCCCGCTAATGTTGCTAAATGTTAGTGGCCTATACCTGATTAACACAAAGTGCGAAAAAACCCGTTGCATAATATACTAGAAATGAGTGCGAGATTATTAATTCCCATTTTTTAATTCGAATGTGCAATTAAAATTGTTAGTAAACAGAATTTTTCGATACTCACTTTTTTATGTCATACCGTAGCATTAGCCAGGGGTATCGCCAATGCGTAGCCCACCTTTAACACGTTGCTCTGGCAGCAAAAAGGCTTCAAGGCAACTTCCAAAGCCACGGTTCTCCAAATCCTCACCACATGGAGCACATACTTCTCGTCTGTCAAAGCCACGGTTCCCCAAATCATGGAGATCACTGAAGGTCTTATTCACCGGCAGGAACACTATACTACTTAAAATAGTATTGTTTGGCTGCGGTGTTCTGTAAGGTGGAGTTACTTCCCCAGTCAGGCGTCTCCAATTCGAACGGGATACCCCATAATGCCCTACCTCTCTTAAAATAAATAAATGTCTTCTTCCCCCTCCCCTTCAGACGACGCCACCATCCCCCTCGACATAGACTACTCTGGGGTCCAGCCGGAGGAGCTGGTGGCCGCGAAGGCGCTGTTCGAGACGGTGGGCGCGGTGCTGGGGCGCAGCGCCCGCGGCGCGCTGTCGCTGCGCTCGGGCTTCTACGAGCTGGGCGGGAACTCTCTGAACTCCATCTTCGTTATCACGCAGCTGAAGGACCTGGGGTTCTATATTAGTGAGTGCTTTTTTTATGCAGTACTATAGTCCAATGTTCTTGCAACGCTTAACACTGAAACAAGTGGAGGCGCATCGCATCATTTTATCAGATGGTAGGACTCTGTGAAGCCTGAGGAGTCATCCTGGGTAAGTACAACCGCTTTATCTATTCCTGCCGCCAATCATCAATGCTTGCGTTGTTGTTTTCCGGTTTGATGGATAGGGTAGTCGGCAAAATTACAGGCATGAAGAATTTTATCTTTGTTCTCACTGTGACAACGCATCTGCGTTTCCGCTAGGCCACCAACCCTCTAGTTACGACGACTCGATCTACCTATCTACTCCCAAAACGAGTGTAATCCTCATCATCATCATGATCAGATCTCCACGGCTGCCGGTCCTGTGCCTGCCTTATCCGGCTGGTACCTGCGATCTTTCGTCGGTCCACCTTGTGAGAGGCCTACCCACGCTGCATCTCGAGAACTTTACTGCCCCATCGGCCATCTGTTCTTCGAGCTATGTGCCCTACCCACTGCCACTTTAACCTGACAATCCTTAGAGCTACGTCTCAGCCTCGCTTCTTTCTTGTAACTTGCAGAAGTGAGCGACTTCCTGTACGCGTCGAACCTGGGCGAGGTATTATCGCGGCTGTCGACGGCGCCGCCCGCCGCAGACTGCAAGGAACAGTTCACGGCCGAGCCAATGAGAGACGAGCACAGGGATAGGGTTATTGAGTAAGTATTTAGATATTCAGAACTTGTGAACCTAGTTTACCATTACCCACCTAATTTTTCTTGCATTTTGTATCACTTTATGTATTGTTGAAAACCGCATTAAAATCTTTTGCGTAGTTTGAAAATCTAAGCGTACATTGAAATATACTTAGATACATAGAGACAGACGGCGGGAAGCGACTGGTGCGATGGAAGCGATGGTCCAGGATTTGGCAGATGAAGTAATTACAATGGAACGACTGCAGACTGGCCAGACTGACCAGATAAGATCATAGTTACACTCTTGTCTGAATGTGCTGGTTTCCATTTTTCATTTGATTTCTATTACACTTGCGCGATATAACGTGTAGTCCACGCGGGCGTACTCGCGGACAGAAAGCTAGTCATCAATTAATGGAATCTATGAATCCTCAAGCGACGACCACGACCACTCCGCCAAGACCGACCACCTAAGAAGATACTTAGCAGCCTATTAAACCCAATGGGGTCTTAGTAAAATCAGGCTCTAACCTTCCACCCTCCCACCTACAGGATGACAGTCTCCTCCTTCTATGAGAAAGCGGAACTGGAGCAGTTCTTGAAGCACGAGATCGCGCCGCGCGACTACGCCGACGCCCTCGGCGCCTGCTGGGAAGCCCTGTTGGCTGCAAGGCTGAGTGTCGTGCTTACTGATGGTAAGGATTGTTTTCCTAACGTATTGTTTACATGATTTTTCAATGGCCTCGGTGGATGCGGAGATAGCACAAAGTAAAGTGTGAAAGGGGTTGGTGGAAACCTGTGTTCAGCTGTAATCCAGATGATGACAATGATGAGGTGACGATTATGAATCATGAATTCCAAGACCCAAGGTCCAAGGTTTTTCGGCCACTGCTATTAGATAATTAGACTGCGATTGATTTACCTGTACAGTAATAAAAATTACGTTATTGAATGCTCAAATCGATTTATATCATCACTGCCCTTCACAGTTCACTGCAGGACCTCTCCCACGTAAATTTAGAGGTTATTGCTATAATCTCCATGCTTGGCAGGCGGGTTGGGGATCGCAGTATTGTGAATATAACAATGGAAAACGTTGCTGCCCATTTTCCAGCTAACGGAGGCTCTAAAATTCAAGCCTCAAAACATTAGTTATCCTTCAAACCGGAACACAACAATGCAAGCAGAAATAGATAAGGCGACTAAAATATAGTCTGTCTAAACACCCATAATTTCATTTCTATGTACCTTCCACAGCATCAGGCGAGCCCGTAGCAGTGGCTTTGAACTTTGACGCTCGCGACGAGCCAGAGTTAAAGCTAGCCGGGGGTCTGGACAAGATCATGACCTTCCTTGAATTCGTGGAGTCCCAGGTCAGGGATACGCTGCTGCCGCCGGGGAAAGGTTAGTTGGGACCGGCTTCTAGACTAAATCTATAATTTCTTCTATGGCGTACTACAGGTAGCTATATCACGAGAAGGATAAAATGCGATGTGATTAATGCCCTGCTCCAAAAAGGGCAGGTCAGGTCGTAATAAATGTTTGAAAATATCTTATTTCGATTAGTTTGATTTTTATATCGAACAAGACGTGCATTTGACCACCATCTCACCTGTTGGTAAGTGACGATGCGGCCGATGATGGAGCATGCCTGCATGCATGTATGAATGTGGAAGAGACGAAAGAGGTGTGTCAGGATCGTAGACTGTAACATTCTGTAGTTTTCTTATCCCTGTGTTATAAACAATAAAAAAAAATTACATTATCACCCCCAGGCGCAGTTCTCCACGGCTTCATGATGTCGACAGCATCTTCCCTAGCCGCCAGAGACAACGTGGCCGCCATCAGGGCCTTGGAACACGCCACCATGCGGGTGGCGAGGCAACGCGGGTTCAAGGGCGTGTTTACTACTAATACTAGTCCGCTTACACAGGTAAATACATACATACATATATAGATATACTCTTTATTGCACACAAAATTCCAATAAAGAAAATTTAACAGGTCTATTTAAGCATACATCGGTATATATTGCCCGTAGGGGTATGCAGAAGCCATATCGTTCCACTGCTACTGTCATACCAAACAGGTTAGATATTATACCATCCGTGGGCGTAGCGAAGGGGGTCATTTTACACCAACTGCGCCGCGTGATCGATCCGGATTTTAATAGCAACAATACAAAAAATTCAGAAAATATGAATTTGGTTACTTAAATTAGGACTACCCCATCTTTTACGATCGAAATTTATGCAAAGTTAGACTACCCTCAAAATACGCGACGGTCAAATCCAGTTCACAGATTCTGCATGCGTTGTCTAAGTTTTGTTATCGGTAAGTCTATAAGTAGACCGCCTGCCCAGAAGTATGACTCACGCAAAACGTTGGAATACTAGTCTGCTTACGCAGTTGGGTTGATATAATATACCGTCACGAGGTGCCAATCTGTTCTCAAGAATGTTCAACCAGTCTCAGGGTCCCCAGCGGGAGAACTTGGTTAAACTCGCCGTGCCAACGATAGGTCCACACCTAACAAGTCGCGAACTTGTTGCGGTGCTGAAGTTTGACTCAGAAACGGTCACCCATCCCACCCAGACTTTGCCTATATCTACATTGACAGTCTCTTCTTTGAATTTGGATACCGTTTTGGACGAGGTTGAGAGAAGGTCAACCTGGTTCACCACACTGCCGTGTCTTTGAGCAATTGCATCCGTTCGCGTTGGCGCATATATATGTTAAATAGATCGGTTTTAGACAAGTAATAGTGTTTTTAAGTATTATTTAAATACATTTTAAATCAGACTGTATATGTATATTTGCATAGCATTTTTTACGCTGTACACAAAATAATATCTATACTTCCAACCGACACTATTCACTTGCTGTGTACAGTAACCTACCCTTCTCTTACAGCAACTCGGTACCCACGTGCTTGGCTTCCAAACCCTTCTCGACTACCAAATCAACCAATACATCGACCAGAATGGAGAGAGAGTGTTTGGAGCGGCGCCTGATGATATGAGGGTCATCGTGTGCTGGAAACCTGTAGAGGCATAGTCATGACCCACTACTTGACCCACGAATGATCTTGCCTTAACCCAAGAACCCATCACCAGAAGTCCTGACCCACGAATGATCTTGCCTTAACCCAAGAACCCATCACCTGAAGTCCTGACCCACGAATGATCTTGCCTTAAGCCAAGGAAGTTGTAGGTAAAGCTGGAATCGAGGCTTCGAACATTTGATTGATTCGTGACCCTGAGTAACCTTTGGACCTTTTCGTTTCCTACCCGTCTCTTGCAAAAACTAGTAACAGATATGATATTAAGGCTGGAGCGGACAACTGTCAGTTGCAGTGTAAAATATTTACAACAATGAGTAACAATGAGACGCAAGGGTTTTTAGAAATGTTAAAGTCTTACTTGGCTTCAGTTTTTGCCTATAATTTCCTGGCCCTAACCTATAGTTGTCGAGATGTAAGAAGCCCATTCTGACAGGTCTCACCATTTCCTTGTCCACTACATCAGTCTTATTTTCTGTAATGCGCGTGAGAACTGTCGTAATGGGCTGCTTATTATCGATAACTTTAATTTCTTGTTATACCACGAATCTCAGCTCGTATTTTTAATGTATATAATTTATATAATATATTTGTAACGATATTTTAACGATACTTTAGTCTATACTTAGGTTCTTGTCTTTATTGACTTTATTGACTACGGTTCTGAAATTGTTTATTTTATATCTTACTGTATTATTTGACGGTAAGCTTAATTACGTTGGAGCATTCCATTGATGGCATTATTTGAAATTGTGATTCATTTTAAAGTATTAGGTTTATTCAATTAAAGTTATTAAGAGGCTCCTTAAAACGAATTTAAAATAATTTTGACATTTAATTTGAATATATTTAGAGATGTAAGTTGATTCAAATGTAACCAAGTGATATTGCATGTTTAGTTCCTTATTTTATGTTACAGTTATTGCTGTAAGGATTATTGTGGCGATATTCATTAATTTGGCGCCCAACTAGAGACCAATTATTTGGAAACAGAAAATAAGTCTATAAAAAGGATGGAATAATATGCGAAAAGGTTTAAAAGTGTTTAATATTGTTAATTATACCAGTGATTTACTCGAAAGTGTAGAGTAATAGAAAGTGAAAAGTCCCTGTTTGGGCGCCAAACCAATAAACTGTTTTAGTTCAGTTAAGACTACGTCTAAGCAAGAGTTGTGATTTTTAGTAGATAGCTGTTTATAAGCACGAGTTGTAACTATTATGATAGTTCCAATTACCGTAATACGGATGCAGTAAATAATGGAAATCTTTAATGAGACATTTCGTTCCTGTGATATACATGCGACAAAAATTGTGAATTATTGCAGAATCATTTACGATAATGAACACTGCCTAGCAGTAAACATACAAAACAATACATAAATGTATCTAATATAGTCGAGTTATTATTTAATGTAAGATTGTAGAAATAAGATTATTTATTATAATGTTTACTCGTAAATATTAAAAACAGTTTTATAAATACAGCTGTTTTTTTCTGATGTACTTACCTACTTACCTGATGGTTTTGCTTTTTTTTTAATATGAACCTTTTCAGGTAGCAGTCTACATTACAGCTAAATGAAATAGCACGCCACGCCCTTAACATTCCACTGCAGGACTTAAGGGCCTCTCCCACGAAAGGGGAGGTTTTTGCCTTAATCTCCACGCTTGGCAGATTGGAGATCGAAGTGTCATAAATATAACAATGGAAAACGATGCTGCCCGTTTTCCAGCGTACGTAGACTGTAGATCTTTTGCCTTGAAAACGTTAGTCGCCTTGTACGACACCCACGAGTGTAAGGGGTTGGTGCTATTCTACTCTGTCGGACACCACACGACCAACCGTTATTATGACATAATTAACACATCTATAATATTAGGTAGTGAAGAAAACAACGTCAAATTGTCATAGCCTCGGAACATCTTACCAGATGGGCTATTGGCAACTGATCTCAGTGGACAACTGAATTTCACATATAGTAATCTCACACTACTCTAATTTATGGTAGAGAGCCAGTGGCCAACATAGATGACGTAGTGTAGAATTGTCTAATGTCAAATTCAGTTGCCAACTAAGTTAGACAATAACCCCTGACTGAGACTAGACTAGACTAGAGGGCAGACTGAGAAAGGGGAAATGATAGCAATTCAATTAAACAATAACAACAATACATTTTAATAGATTAGTGATTATATTTAATTATTGCTTACATTCGCAACATACTCGTACATTATAACCTTAGCCGATACACACTCTAAAACTGACTATAAATATTGTTTAAATTTGTTATTATCACGTTAATACAATTACAGACCATAATTTAGCCAAAATATTTGCTAAATCTTAGTGTGATGTATATAAATCTATTTGATATCATGCAAATAGAAGCTTATAGAGGGTATTCTATATTTGAGTTTTTATTTCAACAACTACCCTCAAATTATTTAAACGAGAGTATAATAGTAGAGGTATTTCGATTCGTAAAAGATAGTTATCTTTTATATTCTCGCTTATTAATTAAATAAGTATTTTAGGAATGTAAGCCTTAACTTATTGCTGTCAATGCTACCTATCTTGATTAGATGAAACAAACAGCTTTATACATTGGCGACTTTAACCGAAATCGTTATACAAAACAACTGGCATAATTTTTATTAGTGATTACAATGCTATCATATGCCTTCACGGTTAGTCCATGATTAGTAAGTTTGGAGTTCGGGTTACAGTAAAGCTTCTCCAATAATTAACCTACTATGGCAACGTGTTAACGCTGAATAAATCAGAAGCTGTCAACTACTCGGTCAACGCTTAGCAAAACCACGTTTTCACAGGTGGCTTCCCATCCACTGAGACCTCATGTCAAATGGAACCCACTATGCCTCCCAAGCCGTATTTTGCTAGCTCCGGTACCGCGATATCGTCCAAATCCGGTTTGATCGAGACGTAGCCGCTGCCGTCCGCTTTCATCGTGACATAGCCAGGCTGTTCCGGTTTTATTGCGACATAGTCCTCTGTCCCGTCAGCCATATCGATTATTGGGTCTTTCAAAATAGGCTCAAATTCAGAACTGGCTATGTTAGCTTCATTCAGGAGTTTTAAGGACTCTTCTAAAGCAAGGTGTCCTCTGTGTTCTGGAGTATGGCCGCTAGTGGATGGAGTGTTCCTATCGGTGTTATTGGACTTCCTATGATGCAAGGTGGTAGCAGAGCCAATGTAGGGAGGTGGTTGTGGCCGGTTGTAGTTCGCTGCGAGATTGGTCGAGGACTTGGGGCTGTATGGACGTACCAGACTGTTGTTCGGGCTGGAAAAATGAGGAAGCACTGATATTACTTCATAAGGACAGGGCCGAGACGCGACGAAATGGCACCAGCGCACTGGGGCTAAAATATCACTTTAGGACCAACGACGAATGAGTCAGTATCAGTAGGACACTGATAATGGTAATCCTTCGGTATGGCTTCGGCCAAAAAAATCACTTTCGGCGAAACCTCTGGCTTCGGCAACCGAAGGTTTCTTGCAAACGTCATCATTTAATAAATAATGTTATAATATACATTATTTCGAAACGTTTTTATTTTGGACAAATAAATTGCAAGGTAATTTTTTTATCATCTGTACATCAACTGGTATAGATGATTTGAACTTATACAGTCAATCCGACCTTCGACCGAAGGTTGTGGCGACAGCTAATTAATCGGCTTCGGGTACGGCTTCGGCCAGTAATTAACCTTCGGTTAGACACTAGGCAGCGTTGACTACTATCCATCAGGTGGCCCGCTATCCTGGTTGACTACTGAAAGTCATAAATAATATAATAGGGTAGGGTTACTTATATTTACCTAGGTCCGCCGCTGTTCGCATTAGTGTGGTCTGCAGGTTGACTGTGGGGCACGCTGGGGCGGCATAGCTCGACGCGGCCGGACTTGTGAGCTCTGTGGGTACAGATAAAGATGTCATAGCGCAAGGGTATTCGCGATTTCAAAATTAATTGATCCATCATTTTACTGCAGTTCTTTCCGTCCAATGGGGCAGTATTTTGACAACTGTACTTCTCAGTAACGCCATCAGGGGCCCTATTTTTGAAACCACTGTGGTGGGAAACTACGCGAGCGCTCGCGTTATAATGCTTGTCTTTTCTCTCTAGGTACTTACCACGAGTGTAAAACAGATAGGTAGCGCACGCGAGCGCTCGCGTGGCGCGTGGATGCGAGCGGTTTCAAAAATAGGGTCGTAGGTGGCGTAACTGAGAAGTACGGTTGTCAAATACTGCCGTGCTATTGGACGAAAAGAACTGCTGTAATATGATTGATCGATTCTAGCCAATGACAGGGCTTCACTTTGAGGTCAGACCTCCCTAGTGGGAGCTGTTAATGCAAAATTATGTTATTATCTTTCAGCCACCTGTTTCATTGAGATCCTCACACAAATTATTTCAATAAATACTGAGAAAATTAAATTGGATTTTTTCTTACAAAAAAATTATGATGTCATAACTTTTCTCTAGGCGCCTGTAGGCTCTAGGTGCTATCAAGCCACCTGTCAGTGACAATATCCTCCATCGCAACGATGCCATACAACAACGAAACATTAAATCGTAGGTCTAGCAGGTATTTCTTAGTTGATATTAAACCAATAAAATACAACAGTAGGTAGGTAAGTACGAAAACAACAACACAAAAGAAGTTAATAATAAAAAAAAAATGATGAAGGACATGCTTTAGTTAGCACGACTTATTAGGTAGTTAAGTTATTAATAGATACAAAAGGACCCTTGCTATGATGGGTACATGGTGAATACATAAATGATTGGTTAGTTAGTTTTTGTGTAGTTAGTTAGTTTTTGTTTAGGTGAATAAAATATTTAGGTTATTATAGTGAAATTTCAGTGGCAAACCTTCTATTTTTATAATCAATGCAAATATGAAATATGTTTTCTATGAAACTCTCTGAGACTGGATCTCTTCTGAAAAAAATAAAAGAAAAAACAATAAACGTGGATGCCAAAAAGAAATGAAAACTGAAAAATTGTCACAACCTTGGGTCATCAATTAAAGTCTTATCCGTTACTCCGTTGGGAATTTAAATCTAATCTACCTCCTTGCATGGCCTCCCATTGGACCGCCGATGGGAATAAATCGACATTTAAAATACCAAAAACCAAACTACCAACGTAGGGGGAGCAAAATTAATTGACTGATGCAGAAACTTGCGTTTGTCGATCTTATTCAGGTTGCATTTCGGAAATGTGTGCAAAGCAGTCGCACGACCTCATTCCGTCGGACCCTTTCCGCCATCGGGAAATGCGATCCGGGCGACACCGCTTTGTTTCAAAATTTATAAAGCGTAACGGCTAAGCAATGGAACACGTTGCCCTGTGAGTGTTCCCTGATTATAATCTGGACGCCTTCAAGGCTAGAGTGAATAGGCTGTTCCTAGACGGCATGCTCCATCTTCGCCCGTTTCGTTACATACCACCGGGTGAGATTTCGGTCAAATGCCTGGTCAGTTTTTATAAAAAATTCAAATATTTAAACCCCCAGTACTCACATGGCAGCGTAATGGAAACAAAGCACAGCAGTCAGTGCGGCAATGGACAGCAACAGCAGCAGCAACGGCACTGCTAGCGTCGCTGTCAATTGCTTCGTGTAGCTTCTGGACGGCAATGCGTGGATGCTGGGAGCTGTCCAGGTGTCTCGAGGATCCAACGCCTTGACGGACTTGGCTGTCTTGCTGGTGTTCGGTAATTCTGTGAGGTATTCTAAGTGCTCGGTCGTTCGTTCCTTGTAGATTGTGTTGTACTGTAATGGAAGATGATCACGTTCATTATGTTTTAAACTATCACGGTTATTTTAAAGGTATGTTCCGGGTTTTCTCCCCGTAAACAACCCGGTAGGAAACCCGAAGCATACCTTTAAAACCTTCATAGGTGTGACGATTATTACGTGTACGAGCTTTATAGATATGCTATACCTAATGTAAAGCAGTTATATACAAATAAAAAGACGTGTTAAGAAAATATAGCTACACGCCCAACTATGCCAATGCCAACTGCACCAGTCGACCAGAGCGGAAATTCTCCTGTAGCCTCTTCTGTCAGGAGTCAGTTGTCAGGTTAGCTGCATAATCATAACCTAGGCAAAACAATTTATAATTCCAGTCCAGTGTTTCAGTACAACCATCGACGGCCGCCCGCTTGTATTCCCGATGGCAGCTCGAGGCTTTGAACTCAGTTAGACGCAAGTCAGTCATCAATCAGTCGTTACTCTATTATCATACAGTCACTCGTCACCTCTGCCCAGGGTCTTATCGACCTCTTGGTCATACGGACCGCGTCAGTCCTAATCATGGGTGCTGCGCACGATTACTTACCCGTGGCTCTTTAGCCGTGCGCACTTCATGACATCCACAAATCCAGGTGTTCCATATGCATACTCCCTTAGCAGGCTGACGTCACAACACACAAACTCCTCCTCCGTCGGCCGACAGAGCAAGGGTCGACAGTTACTCGTCAGTCAAAAGTCACACTATTGTCGACAGTCACTCGTCAATCTAAGTCATCAGACAATCGATAGTCGGTCGACTTCAGTCTCCATTTACAACATACCATAATCATCATCTTGACCAAGCCACTAGTAATCTTACCAGCTCGAAACTGCACCAATCCAACGTCATCCCAGCATCCCGGAAGAGCCTCTCAACGGTGGTCCGCTTATACTCCCGAGGGCAGGCTGGCAGTCTGGAGAGAGGGCGGACCTCCTCCCGTAGCCTCTTCAGCTCAGTTGAGAAGGGGACAGCACTACCTAGGCGGATTACTAGCCTGGAAGAGCATAATTAGAATATTCATAATAAGTTTGCCAGCGTTCATTTTTGGTTATGGTTGCGTTTTCTTAAGAATCGCCCTAGTGGCAAAGCAGTGTTTTGGTCTTGGTTGCGTTTTCTATAGAACTGCCCTAGTAGCAAAGCAGTATCGTATCGTATCGTATAAAGTGGGATCGTTCAAGAGGTATATTAGAGGTCTCTTCAGAGGCGGGCAACGCATCAGTGACTCCCCTGGTGTTGCTGATGTCCATGGGCGGCGGTGACCACTTTCAATCAGGTGGCCCGCTTGCCTGTTTGTCTGCCGTATAACATAAAAAAAAAGTATTTTGGTCTTGATTGCGTTTTCTATAGAACTTCCCTAGTGACAAAACAATATTTTGGTCTTGTTTGCGTTTTCTTTAGAACCTTCATAGTGACAAAGCAGACAGCTCATTTGATGGAGAGAAATAGACATAGACATATATGTATGTATCTTTATTTAGTCCAATAACACTTTAAAAAACTTAAATGATAAAAGGATAAATTTTAAATGATTCATCATCATATCAGCCGCAAGGCGTCCATACTGAACTTAGGCGTCTGGCTACCCCTACGTATGATGGTGACGTAAAGTATTTAGGTATGATAAAATCCTCCCTCCTCCTCCTCGAAAAGGGAGATTATATATGATCAAACGAACTTCGCGAAGTTCGATCGATATTATATGAGTCGCTTCATTCGAAGATATAAGATAATTCACAACGTAGTCCCTTTAGCCTACAAGGTAGCTTCGCACGTTTATTTAAAGTAAAATCGATTTGTTTTCAATCGATCATTTTTTTCGATCCTACGTATCGATACAACCAGCCGCCATTTTTACGTCATTCTTTTTAGAGATACTATGCGAAACTTCCCCACGCCTGGGAATATGGGCGGGCGGGTGTTATATCTTCGAATGAAGCGACTCATATAATATCGATCGAACTTCGCGAAGTTCGTTTGATCATATATTATATTTCGTCGCTTCATTCTTCAGATATAAGATAATTCACAACGTAGATGTTTGGAGAGGGAAGTTTTGCAAATTTTAAACAAAATATTAATTATTCATACATTTTAAACAATGTGTTAATGATACGGTATCAACCGTAAATTAAACATATTACATAATTGACTCTGTGGTTAATTCATTATTAAGTAAGGAAACGGGTTTAACAAATCGGCCGACATCATCGATTGGCCTGTAGCCGTATTCACAATGGCTCGGAAATCGGATTCGGATACGGAATCGACAAAGAACCCCGCAAAAGTTCTTAGGAAAATGTTTCAGTTACTTTTTATGTAACTTTCATATGTTATAGAGAGTAGAGTTTCCGTGGAATCTATCGGGATTCAGAATAACAGTTTTCGAACACGGATTCGCCGCTCACGAATTTCGTGTCGAATCGTTCGGAAACGGTTTCGAATCATTGTGAATACGGCTACTGATATAATATCTGGCGAAAACGCGATGAGCTGGTCCATGCGGCCAGCGCATTGCGGGCGCTCCGCTGCGGAGACGCCGCCGGCCCCAGCGCCGGACATCGGACGCCGGTCACACTGAGCCACAGCACATGGACCCATGGCACACTGCTCTCTGTCATCACCCTGCCAATCCATTGGCTAATGGTTTGTCCGTGACTTGTTTATGGTGTGGATTGCACGACAGAAAGAGATACTTAGTATGTGCCAGTACTGAGATGCTCGATTCTAATCAGATACTCCTCGAGTGTGATGGAAGGGGTTATGCGTAAATTAGGTACGAAAGAGCCTAGCGATACTAGCGACCTGACCCAAATGTTGTAACTAATTATGATTTTAATGCTATTTGAGGTGGTATTAATATTATCATCCTTAAAAGTGATAGCGTTTGTACCCTGTGTGTGTGTGGTACACAGGGCCAGTAATATTCCTTAACTTTTTATTATGTTTTAGTACTTTTTATTATATTCTGGTTAACTTTTTATTATGTTTTATTTATTCGGACGGGATCGAATTTGAAATGTTATCCAATACACTCTCGTGGATTCCAAGTGACAGTATACCTAGGCAAGCTTGGATTGAATTTAAAAGCTCCTTTTAGTGATCGTTTAATTCGAACATCCTAACTGGGACCAAAATGGGATACGGAGCTGAACGATGATTGTTCAAAGTGTCATACGAAGCATTCGTATTAAAACAATTACCTAAAATGTTATTACAAATTCGTTAGAATCTTTATTTGGATCAGTATTATTCTGCAATCAAAATTGCAAATCGAGAGAAGTGCGGCAAGTGAGAATGCATGAGATTAATCGCATTTACTGCGATAGCCTCCGAGTCCTGTCTGCCGGATAAATAGCGCTTATAGTCGGTATTGACGCGAGACATGAAATCGGTAATCTACCGATACCTCAATCATAGTCTGTCTAACAGTGTGGACTATCTATCGGTAAGCCGAGTCAGAGAGTTTCCACTCTATGTCCTTTACTCTCTTGAGTCCTCGTCAACCTTAATATCACATAACGAAATATGCCGCGCTAGATTCTGAAGATCATGAAGGTATTAAATACTTCCTTGACAATTTACATAGCTGATAGCTGTGGTGTTATCTACTCGTACCAATATAGCACAATTATTATCGTATGATGCAACATTTTTAGGTTTAGTTTATCCAGTTAATGGGATACTTGAGTTCACATTGCTTCCAACACCCGTTGACCCAATCGTCGCCATAGACGGTTCCCCAGTCAGCACGAGAGGCATAAGTGAAGTTCTCGTTTACATAATGAAGTCCTGAGGGACAATAAAGGGCCAATGTTTTGCGCCCATCAATTAAGATCCTCAAAGAACGTAGAACGGGGGGATATTTATGTTAAAGTTTAAGTAGCTATTATATTTTTAAATACATAATAACAATAGATAATAATTTTTGTGTGCAATCAGCTGTATTGTAGCGCTGGACAAGCTGCTACTGACAGCGCAATAAGTTGAGCGAACTTATATTGTTCAACGGGGAAGAGACGAAAATATATACACTGATTGTGCTATAATGTCGCTTTTCTCCAGTTAAAAAAAAAATTTAGTGAAATTTTCAAAATTAAAACATATAAACACTAGAATTTTACACATATTTTTAGGTTGCAAGTTGCATTTGTTAACGTTGACTATGAATCCGAGACATTGAAGTAATCTGGGCCTCGTTAACATTGCTTAGACATTCCTCGAAGTCATTGCCAATGCAAATGATATCGTCTAAGTATAGCACGGATTTTGAGCCTTGAGACCTTAGAAGGTGAAGACCTTAGTCATCACTTTAGTAAACCCTCGCGGGGCAACCGAGATACTAATACGGTAAGGCTGAAAAGTTGTAAATTCTGCCATCGAATTAAAGCTTTTATGATTCACAATTTTAAATTTATCATATTTAAAAATGTATTTCTTTGAATTTATTTTGAAATGGTTCTGTGGTCCGATATACGTGGTCGGTATAAATTTATTTGTGATTTTAGATTTATGGTGAATCTTTTTTCCCATTCGGTTTAGGTGCCGGGAATATTTTAGATAAAAATTGATTAGGTATGTGGGGCTGCCGCCTGCCCAATGCAAGGTGTTCGGCTGAACACTCTAAAATCGCACCCAAATCTACTAAGATTTTAATGGACTAGGGGACTCCTTCTTTTTGTCAGGAGCAAAAGGTTTGGTATTGGTCAGGAGACAGAATACTTGTCTATACCAGGGGCAACATAGATATTGTGCCACGGACTTATAGAATGGGACTTCTAAACCGTCCCGAATCAATGCCAACAATTATTTATAAAATAATTGTATGCGAGCAACGTGGCGCACCTGAGTCACTTAGGTGACTATGTAGGCGCGGCTGCGGCGGCCGGCGGCTTCCGTGGCGCGGGGAGGCTGCTTGGACGACGCTCGCTGCGGATGCCCGGTGATGGCCGGCGCGGGGGGAGCCGCCCATTTCCCGGGCTCGCGTGGCCGAGCAAGGGGTATGTCGGTGGAGCCAATTCGCACACAGTACTTCCGAATAGCGTTTCGTTTCGGTGAGTGTTACGGACGACATTCAAGAACGCCTTACCGTTCGAGTCCATAAAATAAAGATCGCAAGAGTATGCGGCGGGCGTCACTCAGATATTTGACGGCGATGAATATGGTATTCTCCTCGTTGGAGTACGTGTTGCGGCGCGGATGGCCGCAACGAAGGCGCCGAGTCGCCGCCGCGCCGTCGCCGCCGCGCCGTCGCCGCTTTCTTGTCGCCGCCGCGGGCGCTCTCGGTTATCGAGCCTAAACTTTATTATTACGAAATTTTATTTTGTAGCCTGGGGTAACTTTATGTTTTCCGGCACTAAATAACTCTTAAGGATCTTTTCCTTGTAAGGGAGTCACAATAGACTCATATTGTTATGTATTTTGTTCCCGTGCTCGGGTCCGTTGTGGATATTGGCTTCGAGGGCCCGCACCAGCTGTGGGTCTAACTGCGCGGGCGCATCGGACGGCACCGACGAAGGCTCTTTCGCTACTCTAGCGGCGACGGCGACCTGGGGCAGGTCTGTTGACGCCTCAGTAGCAAGTAATACCTCTCATTAATTGCATTCGGAGGTGTGTCGATGTCTAAAACCGCAGACAAATTCATATTATGTCCGTTTTAGAACAAACGAGTTTACGAACGAGTGGTCGATTACACCCCCTACTTTACTAGTAGGTACTTAATGCCCCACTGTTTAAAGTATTATTCTCATCGTTCATCGAGTGTTCATAATATATTAATCAACTAAAAACCATTCCGAAGATAAAACCACGGATATGTGAAGAATGTGGGTATATCCACAAAATAAATCCGCACCGCCGATTCTCGATCGACGGTGGCGGGTAGGTAGATGTCATAGACCTCTAAATGATTCTTGATCATCAGCAGGTTGAGACACTTGGGATTATTGCACATTGCCTTCGTGATGGTTCACGACCAACCTCCAGGCTCTGTGTCGATACCGTCGTGTTGGTTCTCGACCAACATCCAGGTGAATATGCACATTGCCTTCGTGATGGTTCACGACCAACCTCCAGGCTTTGTGTCGATACCGTCGTGTTGGTTCTCGACCAACATCCAGGTGAATATGCACATTGCCTTCGTGATGGTTCACGACCAACCTCCAGGCTCTGTGTCGATACCGTCGTGTTGGTTCTCGACCAACATCCAGGTGTATAATTTTACCGTCGCGTTGATTCTCGACCAACCCCCAGGTTTTACATTGAAACACTCGATGCATAAATTACACGTATCACATTAAGCGAAAATCGCGTAAAATAGAAACTTACTTAGTTTTAATCGGATTCTAAAGTATCTAAAAACCTCGATCATCACCAGGTTGAGAAACTAGATTATTGCATATTGCCTTTGTGATGATTCACGACCAACCCCCAGGCGGTGTATGCGTAGTTATTTGATATCGTCGTGTTGATTCTCGACCAACCTCCAGATGAAATTTTAATTATATTCTTCATTTTTTATTGTATATACATTAAAGCTAAATCACCGTCGTGTTGACTCACGGCCAACCCCCAGGTTTTGTATTAATACACTCAATGCATAAATTATAAAAGTAACTACATTCGGCGAAAATATTGTAGGTACTTACATGAATTTTTATCGGAATCTGAAGTGGAATCCGAGAATATCGCCACTTTGTGACATCGTAGGTTTTTTGCTTTTTCTTTTAAAATACCGAATCTTGTTTCGGCGCTGCGTTTCTACTTTTGAAATAAAATTTTAACAATTTGTTGTGCACCACGTGTGCACGATGTGCTCGCTACCTCGCACGAAAAAGGAATGACGTAAAAATGGCGGCTGGCTGTATCGATACGTAGGATCGACAAAATGATCGATTGAAAACAAATCGATTTTACTTTAAATAAACGTGCGAAGCTACCTTGTAGGCTAAAGGGACTACGTTGTGAATTATCTTATATCTGAAGAATGAAGCGACGAAATATAATTGCTATAATCTCCACGCCTGGTAGGCGGGTTGGAGATCGTAGGGTTATAAATATAACAATGGAAAAAGCTGCTGCCCATTTTCTATCTTTTGCCTCAAAAACAATAGTCGATTTGTACGACACCCACAAGTGTAAGGGGTTGTAGCTATTCTACTCTACCGGACACCACACGGCCAGCCGCCGGCCGCCGGGGGATGATAAAATGCGATGTAATAAATACCTTGCTGGATGCTACCGATTATTAGTAGTACCTACCTACAATACATACCCTGCTCTAAATGACCTGCTCAAAAAAGGGCAGGTCAGGCCGGTGTAAATGTATGTAAAGATATATTAATGCGGAAGACGCAAAATAGGTGTGTCAGGATCGTAGCTTGTGACATTCGACAGTCCCTATCCCTGTGGCATACGGGCCTGGGTGTGTATCATCATCATTATATCAACCGAAGGAAACATACTGCTGGGCATAGGCCTCCAACAGAGATCTCCACAAACACCGGTCCTGTGCCTTCCGCATCCAGTTGGTAACTGCGATCTTTACCAGGTCGTCGGTCCACCTTGTGGGAGGCCTACCCACGTTGCGTCTTCCGGTACGTGGTCGCCACTCGAGAACTTTACTTTAACTTTACCCAATCGGCCATCTGTTCCTGTGTGTATGTAATACATACCCTTCCCCATCGCTGGGCTTCAAAGGCAGTCGCGCGCCCATGTCGATGGCCGAAGCGAGGAATGTCGGGTACAAGTCATGGCTGCTCTCAGTCCACAGCTTCGTGCGCAATATGTCTTCGAGGCTCGCCATTCTGGGAACAGAATTCAAGAATAGTCACAAGCCCGACTTTACAAACTGTGGTACTCCTGTATTTTATGCAATAACTAGCGGACCCAGCGCAACGTCGTTCGCGTGGCGTCCATCCTACCCGTACGCTTGCCCTACACGTACTATATATACCCCTATGTTCCCTTTTTTTCTTGCCTATAAACCTTCTTTATTCTATCTATTGAAGAAAACCGCATTAAAATCCGTTGCGTAGTTTACAAGATCTAAGCGTAGGTACATAGATACAGACAATAAATAAATAAATAGAAAGAGACTGCGGGAAGCGACTTTGTTATGATGAAGCGATATATGTATACGATGTGTAGAAGAGTTTAAATACCAGACAGACAGATAAACCGACAGACGGGCTTGTCAAAACTTGTTTTACTGCGGAACCCTAAAAAAATGTTCACCAAACATAAGCTTCAGAAACAGTTTTTCGGGATAATTTTGAATATCGTACAGAAAGTATCAGCTCTATCGATGAGTAAGAGGTTTAACTGGAAATCTTAAAGAAGAGTCTGAAAATGTTCGGCTAACAACACGCAAGTGCCTGCCTCTAGTATTGCATACGCTCTACGCTACAGACTTTCGGGTATACCTTATATTATCTATTATTACTAGAGCGTTACCTATAGGTAATGCACTAAGACTTTACACAGTATCTGAAGTTCATAATACCTACCTATTTGAATCGGTAGAGGTTTTTAGAAAATTGCGAGAGCCAACTGCTTACGACGCGAGGATACCGAAGATCGGGCGAAGTGAAGCAGAATGAGTAGGAAAGCGGACCATGGCAGAGGTCGGGAATAGCGCTAGGACGTTGATAATGATGATGATGAGGTTTCTAGAAAACTATTTACTAGAAAGTCTTAGGCGCTGTTCTAATTGGCACCGGTCGTGCGACCATGGTCGTACAACGGACGTCGCCCGACCAATAGAAGACATCACAACCGCCCGTCGCACGACCATCGACCGTTGCCAATTAAGACAGCGCCTTATAGTACAGAGTAGTACCTACCTAATACTGATGGAACTCTATACCTAGTCTGACGAAATAGGTAGGTGGGTACCTAGGTATATCCACTTGTTTAACTCGCTTTTATTAGCTTCACTTGTGAGTAGATTGTTTACACAGTTCTGATCTGAATGTAGAATTGTTTACAAATTTAATGTAAACGAATGGAGGATGTCGATTTTAACCTACTTTCAGTTATTGTATCGATTTGAAGCTTTGCAAGGATGAATTAAGGAAGGACAGTTATGGGTGACAGTTACCGCTTACCATTAGGTGGGCTGTCTGTTCGTTTGTCACTGGGTAGAATAAAAAAAAAACCTAGAATTCCATTTACTTTGACAAGGTTCCGGCCCCATTCTGATTGCGCAATATGGGTTATAGAAAATGATAATCATATTGACGTCAATATCTCGGCTGTGATATGAACCTATTGCGTAGCTACATCAGATCAGACGGATAGTAAGTACCTACATCCTAATTTCTCTTTATGTTTAGAATTGTTGCAGATACTCGAATAGGAACTTATTTAATTATGTATAACTGCAATTGGGTTCACTTTTAATTAAATTTATTTTTATTTTATTTGATTATTTTAAGTATACTAGAAATTGTATTTAATTTCAAAATTTAAAATGTGTATGTTTTGCCTGAAACATTAATATTGGTTTATTGATTTTAATTACCTGTGCTGGTCGAGCATATCTTCCACATTGAGGTTGTCAATCTTCACCTCCACCTCAAAGCGTGCCATATTCTGCTTGGGCTGGATCTGCAGAGAGAGTAGCACCCGTCGTGTCTCGTAGTCCTGGCGGTTTAGCCCTACCACTTCCAGCTGGAATAGAATATAACACATATTTAGGATATAATAGATATTGCGATGGATTGACATCGCAGAGTCTGATGTGAGAGCTAATGGCATACGACGCGAGGATGCCCAAGACCGGGCGAAATGGAGGAAAATGAGCCGGAAGGCGGATTCTGGCAGGCGCCGGACTGACAGCTCGGATGATGATGATGAAAAGATATTTATGCTATGAAATGGGCTGTTGAATGAAAATTATTCTACGAAATTAATGCAGCTGTTGAAATTATAGTCAGATTATCTTGGTTACAGCACAGTACAGTTGGTACAGGTTATAAAAATTAAGCAGTATTCTCAGTTTGTGTACCAGGTTGAATCCTCACTCCTCCTTACCACAGTTAAGTAGGTCAACTGTAGGTACCTAGGTAGGAATAATCTCAATATTGAGATCATACTTTTGGTCCTTCGAACCAGATGGATGGCAATCAATATTCTAATGTTGTCTTTATAGTTAATAAAGTAAGAAGCTGCAGCAATAAAATTATATTTATTTTACTAATAAAAAGAAACAAACCGTTATGGGCTGCTTGGTGCCGCGCGGGGGCGTTCCGAAAATAAATCCGGAGTGATGGCGTCCGCTGTAAATATAACGTAGCCATGGCGGCAACTCGGGCCGGCCGCGCAAGGCTGCATGAAAGCTGTATTGCTGGTCATATTCTAAAAAGTTTAAAAAATTTGAAAATTAAAAAATACAGGGGCGCACATAGTTGTTATTTTATTAGGGAAGAAATAATTGAATTAAGTTTTACTTCAAGGTAATTAAGTAAAATTGCTATATTCTTATGAATTTATTGAGATACGTTGGTATATCTATTCTTATTCACCTATACTACGGGTGACAAACCTTGATAGGTCCAATTAAACAGATTTGGACTTATTGGTATAGAAAACATTTCGGTCTCCACTGCATTGTGAATGTGGGAATTTTCAGCGACACTCAAGCTCACGATAATTAGAACAGTGCACAGGAAACCAGTAGTCTTCATATTGAAACTGAAACACAAGAATTTAGACACATTCAAAAATCCACAATCTAACCGATCCACTCTAAATCTTTGCATCAATGTTTATTAATAAAAAAGGAACACGCCTACTTCGGTCAAGCGGAAAATTTAAAAATAAATCCTTACCTACCTTAACCCATGTACAATGTAAGCATGTGTTTAATGAAAAAGGCGACCTACTTCACTAGAATAGAAACAATGCAATCGATTTCTATTTACAATGGACACAGGAGTTTAGGTATAAGCACAGAACATCTACCTGAGTCTCGCACATGTGCAGTGGTTTTCCACAGAGATGTATTCCGTAGGGTGTGCGTCCCACATTTTCACTTTTAGTGAGATGAATGCAATGTCCTTGAGATATTACTTTGCTAAGAAAAAAATATCAGGCGTAGAAAACTTACCATGTCAACTTTTGGATAAAACTATATCATTTTATTAGTAGCTGTTCTTAGATCCTAGAGACAGACAAACCTACACCACAAACATATCCGAGGATACCTACTTTCCAAATATGTAAAATTAACAATCAGATGTCCTTATTGAATGTTCAACCCATGTTCCAGTCATAGGTACTACTTAGGTAATAGTAAAAATATAGATACCTACTTACCTAGTTTAAAGTTGGTGTGACTTGATATACCTAGCTATTACAACCGTTAAATAAAACTACACTAAAATAGGTTTTATTACTATTTGTTTACCTACTTCAGAGTGTTACAAAATATATTTCAATAAAAATATTTACACACGCAAGCGATTCATTATATTTCATGTTTCTCTTCCTCATTTATTTTTATTAATGTCGCTAACGATAAAAATAATCAAGTACGGCCCTGAAAATGGGGCGTGACGTACATCACGAACCGACGTCATTGCTTATAATACGACTAAAATGAAAAGTTTCATTATTGCGTTCCATTTCACAGACTATTTTGAAGGAAAATCAATTTACAGTTGATATTATACAGTTAATTATGATTAATGAAGGCTATCAAACGCATATAGAATTACTAGGCCATTTTTTAGACATAAGTTCAATTAAGTAAATATACTGCTTTCAAAATAATTTAAACACGACATGCACAAGAGTGCCCTTTCTATTTAGCCGCATTATTGTTTACGGCACGGAAGCGGGTGTGAAAAAAAAAAATGTCATTCATCCATCCATCCATTCGATTCGCAAATGTCAAACGGGCAGGGCTAGGCATCGGGGCCGATTTAGCGATTATTGTATAAAATCGCTTTTTACTAGGGAAAACACCATTGTAAACCATAATAATGTTATCAATGGTGATTGTAGATAACGCGTGCGCGCGCCAAATACGTTTATTAGCTAAATAGCGTTGTCTGGACAACGTTTAACCTCCCTGATTTGAACGAAAGTGTCTCCAAAAAATATCACGGTTCGGGATCATGTTGAAGTTCAAAAAGATGGGCTCAGACAAGGTGCCGCTGCTCCTCATCACGGCCAACGTGGGATCCATCTTCGAAGATGTAAGTCTTCATTATACATTATCAATGGTCTAATTCGCGAGGTGAGAACACAGCTAATTACCTGAACCTACCTGTCATTAGTCGCCTAATTTAATTAACGAGTCTTTTAAAGCAGTGATACGTTCGACATCGTAATTTTTGCACAAGCTCTTTTTTCAGATGTTTTCTTTTTATAAAACCAGCCATTATTATGTCAAGTTCAGAACACAAAAAGCTGCTAAGACTTTTTACACTTTGCCCTCTTTGCCACATCCATAATAGGTTTGACCCTCACTAAAGTCAAGAGAGTATACCTAGGTAAACCATTACTTGTATTGTAGGTAGAATTGGATTTTCTGAATATTTTCCAGAAAATAAAGACTATTTTTATATACCTATAGGCATTGGTTGGGCCTATATAAAATTATTCAAGTCCCTAATATACTCTTCAACACCAGCTGAAATGGTGGCCAAATTATTGGTTTTTTCTTTAAAAATATCCAGCACTAGGACTCTGTCAACGCTGAGGATTCAGTCTGAATGGGGACCACCTCTTTATCTATTTCTTCCGCCAGCCAAGCAACAATGTTTACATTATTAAGATCGGCCAGAACGATCACAGGCAGAAGGCTCATCATTTTAGGTGCCACTTTGCCACTTTGAGCCTTAAATGGCTCAAAGTGGCAATGCACCCAGCACACATATATGCGTATCTGTCTCTGAGCAGTATAAACATTGTGCACAAACTTTCTTATCTTTTCCATACTTAAAATATACATTATATTTTGGATCATTTTATTATGAAAAAAATTGATATTTGTAGAAACAAATTAAATGTCAATAAGCAGATTTGGCTCAACTTTTATAATGCATATGACTAAGGGATGGAACACGTTGATTGCGAGTGTGTTCCCTGATTATTATAATCTGGCCTCCTTCAAGGCTAAAATAAATGCTGCTCTTAGACAGCCATGCTCCATCTTAAGCCGCAATGTCACTTACCACCAGGTGAGATTATGGTCAAATGTTGGCTAGTTGTATTAAAAAAAAATTACTGACTTTATATTGTCGACGACCTGAGTGGTTCAGTTAGTTAACATGCCGGTCGCCACGCCGAGGTCCCAGGTTCGATTCCCAGCTGAGCAGAAATTGAAATGATGAATTTTAATTTCCGTTACGGGTCTGGGTAAAGTTTGTATAAGTTTGTATTTTTAAAAAGTATTTCAGTAGTTTATCAGTTATCTAACACCCATAACACAAGCTTTGTGTACTTTGGGACTAGAGGGCGCTGTGTGAATTTGTTCGAGCACATTTACATTATTTAAACAATATTTAAAATCAAAATTCAAGTGGTTTAGGTATATATTTTGCATTAACATGACTAGTAAGTAAGTAGGTAGTAATATTTCATATTAAACATTATTGCAATATAGGTATTGTTTGTGAAACAGATTTTTGTTATCAACGCTAAACAAAATCCTGCTGTTATGATATAATTTGGGCTTCATTAGGAATTGCTGATAACACATTATAATATTAGGTTAACAACACTAATAATTCATTTGCATATTTTGTAAATACTAGGTATACTTGTTACTAGCCAGGACCTGGCAGGAATTGGCTTATTGGTTCTAAGATCATATTTATTATGTTTTATATAGCTGTTGGTATTCCAATAGTAAAATAAATAAATATCTACACATATTCTACACCTACAAATCTCTTTGTTCATCCATCAAGTAAATTTTTAATGTCCACAGTCTGCTGTTCAAGTATTATGTAAGCAGATTTTGGCCAATCTCTTCTCCCCCCCCCCTCGTAAGCAAAAATAAAACTAGTAACAGACGTTCCATTTGGGCTGGAGCCGTCCAACCGTCAGTTGCAGTTGATACTAATCCTTACGCAGTATAAAATAAAGTCGCTTTTGGGTGCGGAGGACGTGGTCGAAAGTCCGACCAAGGTCGGCTCGCCCGCGCATCCGAATTAATCCAAAAGCGACTTTATTTTGTATGTCGTAAGGATTAGTATCGATTGCAACTGACGGTTGGTCGGGTTCAGCCAAATCGGAGCGTCTGTTACTAGTTTTAGCATAGCTCTTACGACATCTTTTAAAACCCCCACCCCATGTCAAAAAAAAGCAAAGCGAAGACCCCACCACCATTCTTACTTACATAATATCTCTTTTCATCTTGTCTGTATCAGTCTGCTGCTAAGCATGGGGCCTCCCAATGAGCAATATTATGCTATGTCCTTGGCTTGGCGCTTTCAAACTTTATCATAGACATACCCATAGACATTGATCTATTGATAAAATTGTCACTCCATCTATGAGGCGATTTTTGACTCTTAAAAATATCCTAACTCTAGGATAGGGGCGGAGTAGATAGGGGTAGTGTGGGGGCATCATGCGAAGTCACGCCGGGCCAGCTAGCAATGAGTAAAATTAAAATTACTTCAGTTGGGTTCTGGCGTATTTCTGGATTACCACAATCTAAAAAGAGTGTGGCTATGTTTCAGAGGAGAGGGGCGTTCCCAGGTTTTCTTTCATACAATTTGTATGTGGTCAAACTGACACACCGTTTTTTGTTAGTCTTTAGACGAACGGGTTTGAATTTGTCCTTACTTGTGGTAGTCTACCGTTTGTACTTGTTCCACTGATGGCCGACAGTGACAACTGATAACCAGCTAATCTCGGCAACTGTCTAGCTGCCTCCTACATCAGCCCTGCCGCAGTATCGTATGTAGGTATTCGGCGAATGATAGACGCCTTTAATGAGTAGTCGGATCGCCCCGTTCTGTTATCACGTCGTCATGTCATATTATATGAACTGATGACGTCACTAAAAGCCATGGATCGTAAACCGCCGCGCCTGCAGAGCTGCCTTTCGGAAATAGACATTTTCATACATTTTAGGCTGTTCATAGTTTGTCTCAATGATTTAGCTAATGTACGCTTTCTTTTTTTCGATTCACTGAAGATCTAGTAAGCCAGTCTATCAAGTACCGGCTAGTTAGGTAAATGTCGCCTTTCCGCCGTCTGTCCCTATGTATCTATGTTTTCAACAATAGATAGAATGATTCAAGAGGAAGTTTATAAGCAAGAAAAGATAATAACTAAGGGTAAAGTAGGTGTAGGCGAACGAAGTCGGGCCGGGTTCACTAGTTTCATATAATAATAACCGAACCGACCGCAAACGTCTGAAAACACCGATCAAGTATATACTCAAATATTTCCAAAGCTACTAAACCGATTGTAATGAAATAAAGCTAAGAACCATGTCGATTAAGCTGGCTTCCAAATAAAGGAAACAGCATCGAAATCGGTCCTTCCTTTCAGGAGCTACGAAGCCACACCAGATATAGACCTACACAGAGCCACCAGATATACACGTCGAATTTATAACACTCCTCTTTAATTTCGTCGAGGGTTAAAATGCAGAATCGCAGATGCATTGTCACAGCTAGGATTAAGCTGTATGCAATTTCACTGGCCAGAACACAGCACATGTATTTGCACAGCCAACACAACAATACAAGCATTGTTGCTTGGCGGCGGAACTCTTATCTACGTAGAATGTAAACAAACCCTTAACACGGGGATGTAGAAAAAGATGACAAATTATGTTGAAGCCTCCGGGGACCAGAAAAGAAAAAGTAGGCTGTAGCGTTTTCTGTTTTTACAAGCTTTTATTGAACTTGGATTGTTCGTATATAAGTTGTCCGTCTTTGCGAACAATTTTTCGACCATTTGTTGATATACGATTGAGCTGAAATTTTGTAACTTGGATGACGAGACCCTACTAATATGGTACCATGGAGCAAATCTAACCCGATCGTGTTTGGGCTCTTTGGAATGGTCTGGATGAGTAGATACTGGATACCGCGCGATAAAAGATATTTTTCAAATTGAATTATTTTGAAAATTTTGAAATTACCTAATACTGAGTGAGATGTCGCATCATTAAATGTGCTAAATGTCTAATGCTCAATTATGATATCAACAAAATAAATATAGCTTATTGGCTGATCGTAAATGGATGGAAGAAAGAAGAATAAAATAATATTAAATTGAGAACTTCTTGTATAATACTGAGATCTGTAAACCCCTTGCCATGCGCGGCCACTACGTTTCTGTCTGGTGTCTAGCTACGCTAGTGTCTAGATAGTAGATACTACTCGCTAACGTGAGATTACTCTTCATTATCCCACATGTGAAAAATAGTAGTTTTTTTCCTATGATAGGGTGTGTGTGGTGTCAGGCAGAGTAGAATATATATCACCAACCCCTTACACTCGTGGGTGTCGTACAAGGCTAGTCGCCTAGTTGTGTTACCGAGGCCAATGGTCTAGAGTCTCCGTAGGCTGGTAAATGGGCAGCAGCTTTTTCCATTGTTATATTTGTAACACTGCACCCTCCAACCCGCCTGCCAAGCGCGGAGATTATTGCAATAACCTCCCCTTTCGTGGGAGAGGCCCTACGTCCTACAGTGGACTGTTATAGGCTGTGATGATGATGATAGGGTTCCATTTTGGCGTTAATCTGCCGGTTGTGCTCTCGTGCGCGAGGGCCCGGGTCGGTTTTGACCTTTATTCAGGATTTGGCAGATCACGTTATTACAGTGGAGCGACTGCTACCTGAACCGTGACCCTGTTAATATGGAAACCTGACGAGATGGGATCATGGTTACACATTCAGTTTGTGCGGGTTTCATCACGATATTTTCCCTCGCCGTAATAGCATCGGTTAGCGTTCGATGTACATAACTCGGAAAGAGTCATTGGTACATGGTAGCACTGGGGTTTGAATCTGCTACCTCTCGCTCATGAGTCGGTCTCCTTAACCACTAGGCCACCGCCCGATTGACTGCGGTGATTGCTTACTATTAATACAATTTGTCATCATGTACGTACGTATCTACGTAGGCAAGGCACTTAAACCTGTTAAACGCAATAATATCCTAGAAGACAATCAAGAAAATCGAAGCTCATCATGAAAACGAGACCATTATATACTCGACTGCAGTACTTGATTAAATATTTTATTATAATTATAGACAGAGTTGCTTGAGCTAGAAATGGGGATATTATACTTATCTATCCAGCTTCACAAGTGTGCCCGCGACACAGTTCGTGCCGCGAGTGAGCATATGTTTCCTTTTCTCAATACTGAGATAATAAATAAATAAATAAAATATAAATATTCATGGACAAATTCACACAGCGCCATCTAGCCCCAAACTAAGCAAAGCTTGTGCTATGGGTGCTAGATAAATGATAAACTACTTAAATACTTTTTAAATACATACTTATTATACATAGAACACCCAGACCCGAAAAAGATATTAAAATTCATCATTTCAATTTCTGCCCGGCCGGGAATCGAACCCGGACCTCTTGCGTGGCAGACTGGCATGTTGACCACTGAACGACTCAGGTCGTCAATGATAGAGATAGCAGTATCTATGTTCGCGCCTTTTCTCGCTTATCGCGCGCGAGAACAACTTATGCTAGCCGTACAAATCGATTCCGCTGCGAGTGGGACAAACAAATCATTGTTTTCCAACGTGAAGTATTTGTCCCTTTTTCTAAAACAACTAACAGACTGGCTGGAGTCGACCAACCGTCAGTTGCAATCGATACTAATCCTTACGCAGTATAAAATGAAGTCGCTTTTAGCTGCGGGGGACGTGGCCGGACGTCCGTACAATCCAAAAGCGACTTTATTTTGTACAATGTAAGGATTAGTATCGACTGCAACGGACAGTTCGTCATCAATCGCTGCGTCTGTTACTAGTTTAACGGTGTGACCAAGATGCGAATGCGGCGTCCCACAAAAGAATATTCGCATTTGGTATAATTGTGTCACCGATGACATAATTAAACCTTTGTACCCGTGAAGTAAACAGTTATTATCAAACTATGTATTTGCTTCCATAATTGTCTTCCCTATAATAGGACTCTAGCAACGCATTCATATGAAGTCTACGCAATCAATGGAATTCTACATAGGCTATTATATTGCATCAAATAGCACTTTATGTTTGTTAGTGAGTGATATTGATAGATCGTACATGACCACACATTCATCAATTTGCACTGGAGTTAATGTTGTTTTTCAACGACCTCTACACACTTCTATAAAAACATAACGTTTTTATTTGAATCTAGAATTATCATTTTGGTTAATACGCAAGAGGCCCCTGGTATTGCAAACGTTCATAGGCTGCGGTGACTGCTTTCCATCAGGCAGGCCGTTAGCTTGTTTGCCACCTTAGTGGTATAAAAATAAAAGGCCGGAAAAGCAACCTCTAGCAAACTACTGAACGCGTTTTGATGAAACGTCAAATTTACAACTACAACGATTTAACCACCTTTCGTCAAGAACACATCGAAATCAAGTGAACCCCTTGCACCCCGCTTCCTGAGCCTCACTTAAATACCTATTACACAGAGATGTAGTCATAAATAAAAATGACATACTTATTGCGTTCTGCATCGTCTGAGAGACACCCGCCCATGCACCTGTATTTTCACCTGATCGTTCTAACACATGGAGCACGGTAACTAGTGGAGAAAGCTAGAGCAGAGACTGCAGTTAACCAGCATATATTATTTTTAGTACCTATGCGCAAACCTTTTTGCCTATTGGAATGATCTTACGTATGATGACTTCTGCGTCGGTCAATATTATATTCTCATCCAGCGACGCCGCTCGTCGGTGTTGATCATAATGATGAGAGTGTAAAACAAAACCTACCGGTTCTCTCTCCATTGGTAACTTGTGCTCCGTGTTCTAACTCAAACAAAACACCGCTATCATACGAGTAACTACTTGGCGGCAAAAATTCGCCAATATCACTATGATATTGCTCGTCCAGTCATGCCAACACTGCATTATGCTGGGCCATGACCTTTTAAGCGCTATATAGCGCTTAACAGGCTTAACTTATTTAAGTTGTGGTGGCAAAGAGGGGAGGGGGTAAAGTGACGTAACGGCCTAACAGCACTTTCGCGCCCGACTGATGCCATCGCACCCTTTGCTCCACTTCCGGAGAAATTTCTACTATATAGTCTGTAGGTAGGTACTATTGAACTTTGTGTTCAAGGCAGACTTCATAAAAATGGGGTTGCAAATTCAATGCAGTTGAGGCCAGCACTTTTATTCATAGATTGTGATAGATTTTTAACGATGTGCTTGAAACGGGGCTGGGTTATAACAAGTTAACTTTTATGATGGGTTGTTTATTTGTGTAAATAAACAATCTTGCAAACTCAATTACTCTACAAAATGTGTCAATTGGCTACAGTGATCGTACTCTGCAGCATCTATTTAAATTATTAGAATGCCTTGACTTCAATATTAATCTACAACCGTCCCAAGCATTGAGATTGAGATCATGGCAGTCTTCCACAACTGTGAATAATTACTGCTGGATGTGATGTCCAGCAGTTGAAATTTTGATTCGGCATGAAATTTGCCCCTAAATAATGTGCAGATTCCTCAAGCTAAAGAAGCCTTGGACTTTATTTAGACAGTCGTCTCACATGGAAAATACCAGTCGTTCTATGTAGTCCTCATTACGAGTGATGTGGCCGAAAACCTATATGGTGCCATATTATATAATTATTGGCTGCTAGTTGCTAATCTTCATCGATATTTACTTATTGTTTCAGCCGACAGTGATGCTCCCAATATGGACCGCGGAGTTCCTGCAGGCGGTCTCCCGAATGGATCCGAAGTTCATAGCGCTCCATCTTCAAGAAGTTGGCGGGAAAGCGTACGAGAAGTCGATGCAATACGTGAAGGACTTCGTGCAGAGACTGTGCGAGTGCCCGGAGTTGCGGTTGTATGACAAGATTAGGATCTATTTGGACGAGGACTTCAGTGCTCCTGAGAAGTTTACCGTGAGCCCAGTGTCATTTTTAATAACAATCGGTCTATGGAAAAGAGACAAGATTATCTAATTGATGGAATGTGGATGGATTGCACACCATCTGGGTGAACTTGCTTTACTTTTCATTAGTAACAATCTTTTGATCGATTCTAGATTGATATTTTGCATGATAATGCAGCAGGTCTATCTGGGAACGAACTACTAAATTAGTAAGGAGTACGAAAATAAATTAAAACAGATATTGTCAATAAACGTACTTTAAAGGTTTTTACGGGGTCGGCAACGCGTAGGTGATGCCCCTGGTATTACAAACGTGCATAGGCTGCGGTGACTGCTTACCATCAGGCAGGCCGTAAGCTTGTTTGCCACCTAAGTGGTATAAAAAAAACTTTACGAACCATGTCACCCCCAGGCTCTAGGCAACATGTACTTCGCGCATTCCTCGCTGACCGACCTCAAGATCTGGGACTGGGAGCAGAAGGCGTACGTGGAGGCCACCGGGAAGGAGGTCCATAGCGGGAACATAGAGAAGGTCACCACCAAAGAGAAGGCCAAGTTTCCGCAGCATTTCTTTCCTGAGGTGAGGAACTGGTATTTTGGCGTACGGGCCTGGTAACAGCTAGTAAGCATACTTACTAGCATACTGGCGAACTACCGCCATTGACACCTTTGACAGATTTCATATTATTCTTGCGAGGCTATTGGCTATCTCAGTGGACAACTGAATTTGACATAAAATAATATTACACTACTCTAATTTCGTAGTCAGTGGCCTACGTAGATGACGTGGTTATGAATTATCTAATGTCAAATTCAGTTGGCTATCTCAGTGGACAATTGAATTTGACATAAAATAATCTTACACTAATCTAATTTCGTAGACGCTATAGCCAGTGGCCTACGTAGATGACGTGGTTTTGAATTATCTAATGTCAAATTCAGTTGGCTATCTCAGTGGACAACTGAATTTGACATAAAATAATCTTACACTACTCTAATTTCGTAGACGCTATAGCCAGTGGCCTACGTAGATGACGTGGTTATGAATTATCTAATGTCAAATTCAGTTGGCTATCTCAGTGGACAACTGAATTTGACATAAAATAATCGTACACTACTCTAATTTCGTAGACGCTATAGCCAGTGGCCTACGTAGATGACGTGGTTATAAATTGTCTAATGTCAAATTCAGTTGGCTATCTCAGTGGACAACTGAATTTGACATAAAATAATCTTACACTAATCTAATTTGGTAGACGCTGTAGTCAGTGGCCTACGTAGATGACGTAGCTTTGAATGATTTAATGTCAAATTCAGTTGGCTATCTCAGTGGACACCTGAATTAAAAAACTACTCTAATTTGGTAGACATTTTGGGCCAGTGGCCCACTGTATCAAATTCACAATGTCAAATTCAGTTTCCAACTGAGTTAGACAATAGCCCCGCTGGTCAGGCTTCAGTAAATATTTGCACCGCAATGAACGGGCTCGGTTTCTAATGCCGTTGGCAAAGCGAGGTTGACCAAGGTCTTCCGCTTTGGACCCTAAAACAAGTTGAACAGTTTAAGGCTTTGTGACGTTATATATTTATCTATACTAACGCCTATATCTTGGAAAACGGCCCTTAAGAGGACGACCCAGAAAACATTCACTGATCAGATCAGTAATATTCTCAAAAAAGCTGGGGTGCCATCCGAAGTGCCAAGAATAAAAGGAGATGTATGAAAAGATTTGTGGATATTTGCGAGGCTAGGGAGTTGGGTCAGGACAGGTAAAGTGGCGGTCCATAGTCTCTGCCTACCTCACCTGTGGCCCTAGCACAAGTGTGCCGCGACAAAGCTCGCGCCGCGAAAGAGCGTTTGTCTCTTTCTCTCAATACTAAGACGAAAGAGATAGCAATACTTATGTCGCGCTTTTTCTCGCTTATCGCGCGCGAGAGCAACTTGTGCTAGGCTACTGTGGTGTGGGGCACAGGCGTGAGCTTTATTATGTATGTATTATTATGTGGAGCAAAAATGGTAGTAGTCGCTAGCGCGTTCTAAAATCCCTACAGCGCCATCTAGTATTCATCACAGATACCTTCTTCCAGTGCAAGTGGTCGCGCAAAGGCTACCTGCGCACGCGCTGGCTGGTCCGCGGCACTGCGATCGAGTTCGTCAACATCCACCTGTTCCACGACGCGTCAAATCTGCTAGCCAAGGAGCCCTTCCCCTCAGTTGGTATACTTTGCTCACCCTGTTTCTCTACCGCTTTTTTATAAAAAACCACTGTCAAATCAATCCAGAAAGACAAAACAATACCACTATTTGCTAGACTACGGAAATGGTGGTCCAAGAGTAAGTTTCCGGCTTATAATTTAAGTTTGATTCATATCTTAATTATTTATCCTTTCTATTAGTATAATGTACCCCCAATTTGCGTTCTGATATTTTCCGAGTAATGGGCATGATGACTTAAGTTTCTATCGTTTAATTTAATAGCGTTTTAGCAAATAGAAAAGTAAAATTAGTTTTTTAATATCTTCAAAAATAAGCAAGATCTGTACGTTTGAAATTCCTAATTAGACAGAGAGGGCGATACTGAACCTTATTTTTTGAGGTTGAGTATCGCCGTTTAGAATACACGTGAACGCCGTTTTGCGAGAACGAATCACAATAACGGAGGTTTTCCCACCGATTTAAATTTCGTTTTCAGTTTTTGTTATAGTTTTAAAACCATTGCTATAATGGAGACAATGCAGCGCCATCTAGTATTGGATATGCGTAAGAGTGCGTTGCCTCCCATATTGCATGCCAAATTCTAGTAAAGTGTGAGTAGCGAGTAGAGCTCGTCTAGTCTAAGATGACGAGCCCCACTAATTAGTTAGTTGATTTCGATGTGTGAGTGCAAATATTAATAACGACACTTCATCTGTGTGGGAGACAATGAACGGCGCGTGCTCCGACGTTTGAATCTCACCGGCAACTGAATGACCAATTACAACGGCATTTGTATATGTATTGCGTCCATATTTTAAACTTGCTTGTGTGCGTTAATGCGATAGTGGGGCGCGTCATTTTAAATTAGACGAGCTCTACCTATCTTATCATTGTAACATCTTTTTTGGTACCACATTTCAAACTACCTGCAGAGGTTTTCCCTGGAGAGTACAACATCAAGAAAGGGGTGGAAAGGTTTTTACGGGGTCGGCAACGTGTGGGTGACACCCCTGGTATTGCAAACGTCCATGGGCTGCAGTGACTGCTTACCATCAGGCGGGCCGTAAGCTTGTTTACCAATTCATTTATTTGTAAAAATAGGTAATACATAAGTTATCATAATTATATTTCGTCGCTTCATTCTTCAGATATAAGATAATTCACAACGTAGTCCCTTTAGCCTACAAGGTAGCTTCGCACGTTTATTTAAAGTAAAATCGATTTGTTTCAATCGATCATTTTTTTTCGATCTTACGTATCGATACAGCCAGCCGCCATTTTTACGTCATTCCTTTTTCGTGCGAGGTAGCGAGCACATCGTGCACACGTGGTGCACAAAAAATTGTTAAAATTTTATTTCAAAAGTAGAAACGCAGCGCCGAAAACAAGATTCGGTATTTTAAAAGAAAAAGCAAAAACCCTACGATGTCACAAAGTGGCGATATTCTCGGATTCCACTTCAGATTCCGATAAAAATTCATGTAAGTACCTACAATATTTTCGCCGAATGTAGTTACTTTTATAATTTATGCATTGAGTGTATTAATACAAAACCGGGGGGTTGGCCGTGAGTCAACACGACGGTGATTTAGCTTTAATGTATATACAATAAAAAATGAAGAATATAATTAAAATTTCATCTGGAGGTTGGTCGAGAATCAACACGACGATATCAAATAACTACGCATACACCGCCTGGGGGTTGGTCGTGAATCATCACAAAGGCAATATGCAATAATCTAGTTTCTCAACCTGGTGATGATCGAGGTTTTTAGATACTTTAGATTCCGATTAAAACTAAGTAAGTTTCTATTTTACGCGATTTTCGCTTAATGTGATACGTGTAATTTATGCATCGAGTGTTTCAATGTAAAACCTGGGGGTTGGCCGTGAGTCAACACGATGGTAAAAACCTGGACGTTGGTCGAGAATCAACGCGACGGTAAAATTATACACCTGGATGTTGGTCGAGAACCAACACGACGGTATCGACACAAAGCCCGGAGGTTGGTCGTGAACCATCACGAAGGCAATGTGCATATTCACCTGGATGTTGGTCGAGAACCAACACGACGGTATCGACACAGAGCCTGGAGGTTGGTCGTGAACCATCACGAAGGCAATGTGCAATAATCCCAAGTGTCTCAACCTGCTGATGATCAAGAATCATTTAGAGGTCTATGACATCTACCTACCCGCCACCGTCGATCGAGAATCGGCAGTGCGGATTTATTTTGTGGATATACCCACATTCTTCACATATCCATGGTTTTATCTTCGGAATGGTTTTTAGTTGATCGGGGATCAATACAAACACCTTAATATATTATGAACACTCGATGAACGATGAGAATAATACTTTAAACAGTGGGGCATTAAGTACCTACTAGTAAAGTAGGGGTGTAATCGACCACTCGTTCGTAAACTCGTTTGTTCTAAAACGGACATAACATGAATTTGTCTGCGGTTTTAGACATCGACACACCTCCGAATGCAATTACTGAAAGGTATTACTTGCTACTGAGGCGTCAACAGACCTGCCCCAGGTCGCCGTCGCCGCTAGAGTAGCGAAAGAGCCTTCGTCGGTGCCGTCCGATGCGCCCGCGCACAGTTAGACCCACAGCTGGTGCGGGCCCTCGAAGCCAATATCCACAACGAACCCGAGCACGGGAACAAAATACATAACAATATGAGTCTATTGTGACTCCCTTACGAGGAAAATATCCTTAAGAGTTATTTAGTGCCGGAAAACATAAAGTTACCCCAGGCTCCAAAATAAAATTTCGTAATAATAAAGTTTAGGCTCGATAACCGAGAGCGCCTAATGTTCTGGTTATGATCCGCGCCCGCGGCCGCGACACGAAAGCGGCGACGGCGCGGCAGCAACTCGGCGCCTTCGTTGCGGTCATCCGCTCCGCAACACGTACTCCAACGAGGAGAATACCATATTCATCGCCGTCAAATATCTGAGTGACGCCTGCCGCATACTCTTGCGATCTTTATTTTATGGACTCGAAATCGAGAATAAAACTGATAATAATAACGCCTAACGATCCGTCGTCGTCGATGTCGTCCGGAACACTCACCGAAACGAAACGCTATTCGGAAGTACTGTGTGCGAATTGGCTCCATCGACATACCCCTTGCTCGGCCACGCGAGCCCTGGGAAATGGGCGGCGCGCGGGCATCCGCAGCGAGCGTCGGCCAAGCAGCCTCCCCGCGCCGCGGAAGCCGCCGGCCGCCGCAGCCGCGCCTACACCTAAGTGACTCAGGTGCGCCACGTTGGTCGCGGACAATTATTTTATAATTAATTGTTGGCATTGATTCGGGACGGCTTAGAAGTCCCATTCTATAAGTCCGTGGCACAATATCTATGTTGCCCCTGGTATAGACAAGTATTCTGTCTCCTGACCAATACCAAACTTTTTGCTCCTGACAAAAAGAAGGAGTCCCCTAGTCCATTAAAATGTTAGTAGATTTGGGTGCGATTTTAGAGTGTTCAGCCGAACACCTTGCATTGGGCAGGCGGCAGCCCCACATACATAATCTATTTTTATCTAAAATATTCCCGGCACCTAAACCGAATGGGAAAAAAGATTCACCATAAATCTAAAATCACAAATAAATTTATACCGACCACGTATATCGGACCACAGAACCATTTCAAAATAAATTCCAAGAAACACATTTTTAAATATGATAAATTTAAAATTGTGAACCATAAAAGCTTTAATTCGATGGCAGAATTTACAAATTTTCAGGCTTACTGTATTAGTACCTCGGTTGCCCCGCGAGGGTTTACTAAAGTGACGACTAAGGTCTTCACCTTCTTAAGGTCTCAAGGCTCAAAATCCGTGCTATACTTAGACGATATCATTTGCATTGGCAATGACTTCGAGAAATGTCTAAGCAATGTTAACGAGGCCCAGATTACTTCAATGTCTGGGATTCATAGTCAACGTTAACAAAAGCAACTTGCAACCTAAAAATATGTGTAAAATTCTAGTGTTTATATGTTTAATTTTGAGAATTTCATTTAATTTTTTTTTAACTGGAGAAACGCGACATTATAGCACAATCAGTGTATATATTTTCGTCTCTTCCCCGTTGCACAATATAAGTTCGCTCAACTTATTGCGCTGTCAGTAGCAGCTTGTCCAGCGCTACAATACAGCTGATTGCACACAAAAACTTTGGAGACCAATTTTTATCTATTGTTAAAAAGTATTTAAAAATATAATAGCTACTTAAACATTAGCATAAATATTCCCTCGTTCTACGTTCTTTGAGGATCTTAATTGATGGGCGCAAAACATTGGCCCTTTATTGTCCCTCAGGACTTCATTATGTAAACGAGAACCTCACTTATGGCTTTCGTACTGACTGGGGAACCGTCTATGGCGACGATTGGGTCAACGGGTGTTGGAAGCAATGTGAACTCAAGTATCCCATTAACTGGATTTACTAAACCTAAAAATTTTGCATCATACGATAATAATTGTTCTATACGAGTAGATAACACCACAGCTATCAGCTATGTAAATTGTCAAGGAAGTATTGAATACCTTCATGCAAAGAATCTAGCGCGGCATATTTCGTTATGTGATATTAAGGTTGACGAGGACTCAAGAGAGTAAAGGACATAGAGTGGAAACTCTCTGAATCGGTTTACCGATAGATAGTCCACACTGTTAGAGAGACTATGATTGAGGTATCGGTAGATTACCGATTTCATGTCTCGCGTCAATGCCGACTGTGAGCGCTATTTATCCTGCAAACAGGACTCGGAGGCTATCGCAGTAGATGCGATTAATCTCATGCATTCTCACTTGCCGCACTTCTCTCGATTTGCAATTTTGATTGCAGAATATTACTGATCCATATGAAGATTCTAACGAATTTGTGATAACATTTTAAGTAATTGTTTTAATACGAATGCTTCGTATGACACTTTGAACAATCATCGTTCAGCTCCGTATCCCATTTTGGTCTCAGTTAGGATGTTCGAATTAAACGATCACTAAAAGGAGCTTTCAAATTCAATCCAAGTTTGCCTAGGTATACTGCCACTTGGAATCCACGAGAGTGTATTGGATAACATTTCAAATTCGGTCCCGTCCGAATAAAGATAATAAAAAGTTAACCAGAACATTAGGAATATTACTGACCCTGTGTACCGCACACACACAGGGTACAAACGCTATCACTTTTAAGGATGATAATATTAATACCACCTCAAATAGCATTAAAATCATAATTAGTTACAACATTAGGGTCAGGTCGCTAGTATCCAGGGCTCTTTCGTACCTAATTTACGCATAACCCCTTCCATCACACTCGAGGAGTATCTGATTAGAATCGAGCAACTCAGTACTGGCACATACTAAGGTATCTCTTTCTGTCGTGCAAACCACACCATAAACAAGTCACGGACAAACCATTTGCCAATGGATTGGCAGGGTGATGACAGATAACAGTGTGTCATGGGTACATGTGCTGTGGCTCGGTGTGCCCGGCGCCCGGTGGCCGGCGCTGGGGCGGCACCAGCACATCGCGTTTTCGCCAGATATTATATCAGGCCGATCGCTGATGTTGGCCGATTTTTTAAACCTGTTTGCTTTCTTAATAATGAATTAACCAGTGTCCATTATGTAATATGTTTAATTTACGGTTGATACCGTATAATTAATACATTGTTTAAAATGTATGAATAATTAATATTTTGTTTAAAATTTGCAAAACTTCCCTCTCCAAACATCTACGTTGTGAATTATCTTATATCTGAAGAATGAAGCGACGAAATATAATATATGATCAAACGAACTTCGCGAAGTTCGATCGATATTATATGAGTCGCTTCATTCGAAGATATAACACCCGCCCGCCCATATTCCCAGGCGTGGGGAAGTTTCGCATAGTATCTCTAAAAAGAATGACGTAAAAATGGCGGCTGGCTGTATCGATACGTAAGATCGAAAAAAAATGATCGATTGAAACAAATCGATTTTACTTTAAATAAACGTGCGAAGCTACCTTGTAGGCTAAAGGGACTACGTTGTGAATTATCTTATATCTTCGAATGAAGCGACTCATATAATATCGATCGAACTTCGCGAAGTTCGTTTGATCATATATAATTGAGTTGTCCTCTACTTTTGCCCCAAGGGAGCATACAAATATTAGATTTTAAATTATATAATATGTCAAACAATTATTAAACAATGAAATATCAAATTTATAATACAAAATGTAAAAAAAATTGTAAATATAAAAAAGGGTATTAAAACATGAGTGTATGAGGGTATTAATACCTAGTTATATGCAGTTGTATACACTACTTTATCTACACTCATATTTTCATGTTAAAATATCGTACCCATAATTTTCTCAACTTTGCTGGAAGTAAGCTACGAGTCAGTTCTGTTACATACGCGTCGAGGATATCAAGCGGCGGGAAATTCACTTCACTACTTTAGGATTTATCTGTTTATTTAATTCAAACAGGAAAAAGCATTCACAAACACAAATTTCAACAATTTAGAAAAATATTTTGTTTAGCGGGAAAATAATTCCAAACATACACCATCACAAACATAAACAGGAAAGTTTTGCATTTGGTAAAGACTTATTTAGGCATTCAGCCGACATTTTGCCGCGCACAGTGCGTGACAAAAAATTAAAATATATAGCTTGACCGCGACAGAGGTGACCTGTCAATTGTGGCGCTAGTTCTGCGTTTTATGTAGCAACACCGGAAGGATGTAGTATTCTGTGACTAAATTCAAATGTCGCCAACAATGGGACATGTATAAGACGGTACGTGACGGAAAAATAAACTAACATGTCCCGTTTGTGATATTAGATTAATGATGTTTCGGAAAAGGCCTAGCGCCATCCTTCATGGAATTATTATTCTTGTCAAATATGTCAACATTTGACGTAGCAGACATTGGCGCCTAAGTTAGACAGTATAAACCGTCAAATTTTAAATGGTGTACAATAACGAAGGCGGCTTAGTAAGGTTATATACTACTCAATAGCGTCAAGTTATATTTCCTCTATATTGTTTATTATTGCCATTTAGTGTGCTCATTTTTCCGCAATGTGTCAAAGTAACCTGAAGTCGTGGTACCCCTATAAGTGTTCCATAATGATTAAAATAGTAGTTTATGCAACTGGCATATAAAAGGGGGTATTAAAACATGAGTGTCTGTTTACCATACGAGGCGTCGCCGAGTATGATAATAGTTGGACACGAGTGTTTTAATACCTAATTATATGCAGTTGCATACACAACTTTATCTACACTCATATTTTTATGTCAAAATATCGTACCTATAATTTTCTCAACTTTGATGGAAGTAAGCTGCGAGTCAGTTCTGTTGTATCTACGCGTCGAGGACATCAAGCGGCGGGAAATTCACTTTACTGCTTTCAAATTCATCTATTTATTTGCTTAAAAAAAGAAAATTCGTTTACAAACACAAATTACAACAATTAGAAAAAATATTCTGTTTAGCGGGAAAATACTTATACAGAAATATAAATAGGAAAATTAAAAATTTTGAATTTGTTAAAGACATCTAGGTATTCAGCCTACATTTCGCCGTGTCCCGGCGCCCGACAAAAATTTAAAAAATAAAAGTTTTGCATAATGATTAAAAAGTTATTTTTCGATTATGAAAATAGTATGGGAAATGCTGTATAGAAAAGTAAGTTTTTAAAATATTATAGACTGGCGTGAAATAAGTTTACCCTTAAACGACTATTTTCGAATATGTAATTGGATCGATACGCTATGAGTAGATAAAGTAATTATTTAAAATTTTATGTACATATCGTTAAAAAAAATGTATTCTTAAACGACTGTTTTTGAATATGTAATTTGAACATTACGTTATGAGTGTAGATAAAGTTATTTTAAGTTTTTTCCATGATTTTCTACCTTCACTTGTTCGTGAAATCGCAGCCTCACTTGTAGCATTTCCATTTGCCAAATTTGAATTGGACATATTATCATGAGATACATGGCGCAAAAGTGCTTGCGATGTTGCGAGCTACCCGGCAGGCTGGACCGCCGGGTACCCGGAAAACCCATTACCCCGAACATCTCTAGTAGAGCTTGTCTAAGCTGAAATGACGCGCCCCACTACTTACTTAGTTGATTTCGATGTGTGAGTGCAAATATTAATAACGACACTTCATCTGTGTGGGAGCGTCGACTGCTCCAATCGAACGACGCGTGCCTACGTTTGAGTCTCACCGGCAACTGAATGACCAATTACAACGGCATTTGTATTGCGTCCATATTTTAAATTTGATTGTGTGCGTTAATGCGATAGTGGGGCGCGTCATTTCAGCTTAGACATGCTCTATAGTGGAATAAAAGTTTTTTTTTTGTAGCAATGGATCATTCGTTCATTCACTCATCCCCTCCCTTAGGTGTACTGCCGCAGCCGACGGCGCGCCTTGCGACACACGCTGCGGCGGCTGGCGGCGGACGCGCACGCCGCGCCCTACTTCATCTTCGGGGACTTCAACTTCCGCAGCGACACTGACGGCGTCGTGCAGGTGGGTGGGACCACACACACACACACACACACATACATTATATAGTTACATACATACACACACCCGCATGCCCATATACTGTGGGCAGACCATCTAGTGCCGCAGACAAAAATATTGGAAAGATGTCCGCTCACACGAGTCTGCTAATTTACTTACCACAATTGAATTTTATTTGGACCGCAATAGCAGTTCAACAGCAGTTTTAATTGTAGCTAAATATCAAAACTTCGTAAAACTGTCATTAAGCTGCGATTGCGATTCAATTATAATTCAATCGGGCTATCAGTAACAGCAGCAGAATACTACCATGCCCCCTCCAGTGAGGCATCACTGCACTGCGGGACATATACGTTGTGTGGTTGATCTATACGTTGTAGTGTGTTATTTATTTTATTTATTTGTATCAGGCTACAGAGCCCATAGATATAATACATATAACTTATAAAAACAATAAACAATACATTATAGCCAAACAAAATAATATAACCTATACAACAATACCACTTATAAAATTAACAATAGACTAATAGATAATATAATAATTTTCAAAACTAAATTCTAACACTAGTTGTAGTGTGTTATATATCGACGTGATATTTTGGACTCTATAATCTGCTAACTAAACTGCTGCTGCCATTCTCGTTAAGAAAATAGTGTGAAAAGGTTCCACAAATACTCAAAAAACAAATATAAAAAAAATGTTACGTTTATTAATGGATAAATATCAACTTAATTGTATCACATTAAAAAATGAAATCAGGGATATCCCATGGATATCCCTTTGCTTAGCAGCCAGTTTTGTATTCGTTGTTTATTCCAACTGGCGAGATATTCATTTTTATTATTTACAGTTGTCAACTGTGAATTTAGCTTTCTGCTTTGTTGCGTCTCGATTGATCGAGGGGCGGGGCTAGGCCGGCGGATACCGATGACACACTATTTTTTTATCGCGAATGAAATATAATTTAGCGGTAAAAATAATATTGGCCGTGTGGTGTCCGGCGGAGTAGAATACCAACCCCATACACTCGTGGGGGTCGTACAAGGCGACTAATGTTTTCGAGGCAAAAGATGTAGAGTCTCCGTAGGCTGGAAAATGGATTTTCCATAGTTATATTTATAACACTGCGATCTCTGCGAGAATTTACGGCAATAACCTCCCCTTTCGTGGGAGAGGCCCTAACTCTTGCAGTGGACTGTTATGGGTTATGATGATGAATGAAATATACTGGCATAATACGTTATGATATAACTAAATATCCCCTCTCCCTCACCAGAAACTGACAGAAGACCAGAACGCGTCCCGCCTCCAGAACGGCGCCACCGTGGACTCCTGCAAGCTGGTGTACAAGACCAAGGAGGGCGACGTGATCCTCACCATAGGGAAGAAGGAGTTCGCACACGCTGAACACCAGAAGGTGTTCCGAGAGCCGTGGGTAAGTGTTGGCTTTTTTTATGTAATACGGTAGATAAACAGGCAAGCGAGCCACCTGATGGAAAGTGCTCACCGCCGCCTGTGGACTTCAGCAACACCAGGGGCGCTACCAATGCGTTGCCCGCCTCTGAGGAGACCTCTAATGTACCTCTTGAACGAATCCATGGCATAGTCCAAAGGAAACATTGTGTATCTGAATGGTACGAGCGAAAACTTTCGAAACCACTAGAGGGGAGCCTAGATATTGATTTAGTTTATAAAATAGGGTGATTTTTCGAATTTTACCGATATGAGGAGTTTTCCAGTAAGTAATGTCAGTTGGTTTCAAAAAGCATCAATAGATGGCGCTCCTACAATTTTGGTAATCTTTTTTAAATCTGTATGATGGTGGCAGTGATTTAATGCAGCTAACTAATACTAAACTTAAAAATAAAATGTTTATTAATATAAACAAACCTGTTAAAGGTTGAACTTACTGTATAAAGAAATATTTATATAAGTTGGCACTATGTTCCATTATTATTACAACCTCTAAAATGGTTTAAAACTATTGATAAATACAATATTATCCAATACAACGTACCCAGTGTTTATATCTTCTTTGCTAAGAACCTATTTCAACCGATTATCAATTACCAAAATTGTCGGGGCGCCATCTAGTGAGTGGTTAAGAATGCTTTAGATACCTATTGGAAAACTCCTCATTGCAGCTGAAGACTGACACGTGGCACTAGTTCTACACGAAATAAATGAGCTCAATAAAAAGAGGAAGTAGTTTTCCTCTTATAATAATTTATGGTCACCCTACTTTAAACATTTATTCTTCTTTTGAGGAATAACAGTGTTGACCAGCCAACAAATTGCAAATTTTTCGAATGAGGTTTTAATATCTTCTTGTTGAAGTTCGTGACACCCATGGAACGTAATGTAGGGTGACAAATTAGGATAATTTTTTTTTATTACATACGGTAGGCAAACAGGCAAGCGGGCCACCTGATGGAAAAAAAATATTATTTGAGTTAAGTAGCGGTGTGGAGTCCGGCAGAGTAGAATAGCACCAACCCCTTACACTCGTGGGTGTCGTACAAGGCGACTAATGTTTTCGAGGCAAAAGATCTAAGCGCCTCCGTAGACTGGACTTATAACACTGCGATCTCCAACCCGCCTGCCAAGCGTGGAGATTATGGCAATAACCTCCCTTTTTGTGGGAGAGGCCCTAAGTCCTGCAGTGGACTGTTATGGGCTGTGATGTGATGATGAAGTAGCGGTGCCAGTAATTGTTAATATTTCGTTTCGTAAAGGACTCGTCCTTTGGGCATAAGGAACAGCTAATGCTTCCTCCTTTTAGCAAACTGACTTTATCTAAAGATGCACCAAATACCGTGAATGTTGCTGTAGCCGCAAAAGAAAATTTTCTTGAAGTCGTAATGCACTTATACTCTTGCATTGAACTTATACTGTTTTTTTTTTGCCAACAAAACCGTTCCAACAAACCTGATCAGATCAGTAATGTTCTCAAAAAAGCTGGGGTCCGAAGTGGCAAGAATAAAAGCAGATGTATGAACAGAGTTGCGAATATATGCGAGGCTAGGGAGTTGTGTCAGGACAGAGCAAAGTGGCGGTTCATAGTTTTAAGTGTCCAATTTTTTTTCGGTAACAACAGATTTTCTTATTTGTATTCTAAAGTCTATCAGCGAAGACCAGTAATTGGCTTTCTTTCTCGTAATATTGTTAATATTATGTTGCTGGATAACTGTTGGTCTTCCAAATAAAATAAAAAATAGTCTGCCTACCTTACCTGTGGTATACAGGCGTGAGCTTTATGTATGTATGTTATAACATATAATAACTCCATCTCTTTCCAGCTGCAACGTTTCGACCGCGAGCTGGAAGCGCTGCGGCCGCACCTGTACGAGTTCCCGGTCAAGTTCCCGCCCACCTACCCCTTCGAGGAGGACGTGGCTCAGCCCACCAACTATATGAAGACCAGGTCAGTGCTTGGATTGTGTGTTCCGGTTGCTAGGAGAATTTTTTATTTAAAAAAGAAATAGTCATGGACAAATTCACACAGCGCCATCTAGCCCCAAAGTAAGCATAGCTTGTGTTATGGGTGCTAGATAACTGATAAACTACTTATATTCTTTTTTTTTAATAAATACTTACATTACCCGTAACAGAAATTAAAATTCATCATTTCAATTTCTGGCATCTCAAAATTTTCCGGCCGGGAATCGAACCCGGGACCTCTTGCGTGGCAGACCGGCATGTTGACCACTGAACCACTCAGGTCGTCAATATTTGGACTAGCCAGGCATTTGACCGCCACCTCACCTGGTGGTAAGTGACGATGAGGTCGATGATGGAGCATGCCTGTCTAGGAACAGCCTATTCTCTCTGGCCTTGAAGGCGTCTGTATATAATAATCAGGGAACACACTAGAGGTGGGTCATTGACGGCTTTGGCGTTAACGAAATTTAACCGATTATTATTAATGATCAACTAGTTGAAAAAGCAGTTAACGTTATTAACTGGTTGGTTCAACTGAATACATACATTGCAGTAATAGAAATGTACCATTCTAAGTAGTCGATTAAGTACGCCAACCCGCTAAACAATTTTAATGTAGTCATTTATTCGTTTCAAAAATTGATTTTGTTTGTTTGAGTAAGTAATCTTTACTGATAATTTAGGCAAAATTAAATCTGACTGTCATTGTTTCTGTACCCGTGAACCAGTGCTTATTGATTTTAATTTATAGTGTCTATTAATTTTAATTCATAAGAATATTGTATTAGGTTAGATATTAATTACTGTAATTAGGTTTACCCGTGTAATTAATTCTGTAAATAAATAAATAAGAGTGAATCTAGCTAATGGAATAAACTTCGCCCGCGCGCAATGCTCAACCGACTTCGTTAAACTTCGTCACAAATCGTTATTCATTCGTCTCGTTTCGAAAAACAGGTTGATGCATTCAACTAGTTTGTCAGTTAACAGAAAGCAGTTAATAAGTTAACATTAGAAAAGCAGTTAAAAAAACACGTTGATTCAATGCCCACTCCTAGAACACACTCGCGGGTAATGCGTTGCATACATTACCCATACGCATTGTAAAGGTTGGAACTAAAGCGGTTCGTGCGGATAGCTGGAGGATCCACGACATAAGGATGAAGCGCTCGCCCGGATCGCGGTTACAAAATTCAAGTATTAAGGAAAGGAAGTTACTCGGAAAAGTGTTTCGCGAAAATATACTTAGTTTTAGTACCTTATCTAAAAAAGCGCAAAATATTTACATTTTTATATATCAAACGGCAGTGGGGTGTCCGGCAGAGTAGAATAGCACCAACCCCTTACACTCGTGGGTGTCGTACAAGGCGACTAATGCTTTCAAGGCAAAAATCAAGAGTCTCCGTAGTCTGGAAAATGGGCAGCAGCATTTTCCATTATTATATTTAAACACTGCGATCTCCAACCCGCCTGTCAAGCGTGGAGATCATGGCAATAACCTCCCCTTTCGTGGGAGATGCGCCAGTGGACTGTTACGGGCTGTGATGATGATACCTAACGGTCTCATATTGAAGTCTGTGATGATGATATAAATGTCTTTGACAACAGGTGTCCATCTTGGTGCGACCGAGTGCTGGCTTCTCAGGCGGCCAGGCTGCTCGTGGCCGACCCTGCAAGACATGAGCCGCGCATGCACGCCTCGCGGTAAGCACTGCCCACACACACACACACACACACACATACATTCATACATGTCATACATACATACATTCATCTTATGCTATGTCCCAGGTGTCTTACCGCGTACCTTTGTTGACGAGTAGCCCGATATTTCGACGCAGTTGCATGAATCATGGTCACGGGACGACGAGACGAGTTTAAAACATTACATACATTGTCCGGTTTTGTGCGAAGAATGTACATTGCTGGTAATGTAATTCGGTTATTTACGAGTAACAAGGAATACAAAAATGTACAGGTGACTAAATATTTTTGAAATAATCAGCAAAAACACAAAACCAACAAAAACTGAACTAACTGAAACAAGGCTAATCTAAACTTATTTAAACTAATGAGGCGTTTTCCAATAGGTATCTAAAGCATTCTTTACCACTCACTAGATGGCCCGACAGTTTTGGTTATTCACAATCGTTTGAAAAAGGTTCTTAGCAAAGGGGATATAAACACTGGGTACGTTGTATTGGATAATATTATATTTATCAATAGTTTTCAACCATTTTAGAGGTTGTAATAAAATGGAACATAGTGCCTATTTATAGAAACATGTCTTTGTACATTTCGTTCAACCTTTAAAAGTTATGTATATATTAATAAATATTTTATTTTTAGGTTTAGTATTAGATGGCTGCATGATATCACTGCCAAATTCATACAGATTTTTAAAAAAGTACCAGAATTGTAGGAGCGCCATCTATTTATGCTTTTTGAAAGCAACTGACAATACCTACTGGAAAACTCCTCATTGCAGGATGGCTTTAAATTAATTCTTGATACCAAGGAGTTTGGCAGAATTTAATTTACTATATACTTAAATATAAAGGAGCTTCGGTGGCCGAGTGGTTAATGTATCCGACTCGTAAGCGAGAGGCACCGAGATCGAATCAAACTGCTGCCATGTACCAATGATTATTTTCTGTGTTATGTACATTAGTTGCTCCTACGGTGCTCTTACGGTGAGGGAAAACATCGTGATGAAACCTGCACATTCAGGCGACTGAATGTTAACCATGATCCAATCTGCGGGGCTATTGGCTAACTCAGTTGACAACTGTATTTGACACTAGATAATTCTACACCACGTCATCTACGTTGAAAACTGGCAATAGCGTCTACCAAATTAGAGTAGTGTCAGATTTTTTTATGTCAAATTCAGTTGTCCACTGAGATAGCCCTCAGGTCAGGTTCCCCTGGTAGGGTCACGGAGGTCAAGTCGCAGTTGGTCCATTGTAATTACCTGATCTGCCAAATGTTGGATCATGGTCACGGCGGACTCCGCGCCCTTGCTCGCGAGAGCACAACCGGGACATTAACGCCAAGATGATTACCTAGAACCAAGAATCAAATATGACACAGCCATGGCAAAGGTACCATGGACCTTGAATGGAAATGAATGAGGTAAACGATGGTTTTTTAAATATAGTAGAACTGGTCTACCCAAAAAGTGTTTAATTAACAACTATAACATATATTATTTATACTTATTGATATTTGGAGTGTATTAGTAATAAGTACTGTGAAGCCGTAAATTTATGGTAAATAAATAAATAAATAAATGAATATATATCTTTTGCTTCCCCAGCAAATCCGTGACGGACTCTACGGACAGCAGCGGGCGGGTGTCGTCGTCGGACAGCAGCCCCGCGCGCTCCGCCTCGCCCGCTACCACCAACCATCAGGTGAGGCCGGGTTACCATCATAAGATACATATTATCATTTTAAATATGATTTATTTATATAACAACTAACATAAAAATGAAATATATACAATAATAAAAAATTTACTGAAATGAAAAAATTTTGGCCGTGCGTACCAAAGATGCTGGCAGCATTACCTCTCTGAATAGCAATGCTTATTCTTTGCGCGAAGTTACGGCCAGCTCTTCATTCACTTGCCTCTCATTCAAGATCTCAGTGCAAAGAGAGGGCCCCGGGGCCCCACGGACCCAAGGTCTCCACATCTACTTCAATTTTCTACAAACATAGGGGACTTTTTTTTATTAGGCTAGCCAGGCATTTGACCGCCATCTCAGCTGATGGTAACTGACGATGCGGCCGAAGATGGAGCATGCCTGTCTTGGAACAGCCTATTCACTCTAGCCTTGAAGGCGTCCAGATTATAGTGATCAGGGAACACACTCGTAGGCAACGTTCTTTGTTCAGAACGACGAGAACAAGTGTGGTCTCGCGCGCGACAAGCGAGAAAGGGCGCGACATTGATACTGCTATCTTATTCAAAATTAGTATTGAGAGATAGAAAAAAACGTCGCGGGCAAACTTGTGCTAGCCGTGTTATGCGAAGTTTTTATCGTCTCTCAGGTACAAAATAGAAATAAACCAGAACGATCACGTTTATGAATGTGTAGTGTATAACATATATCCGCAAACTATGGAACACCTCGTTTCATGCTCGGCGTGTTCTAAAACTTGTACAATGGAGGACTTGTTCGAGGCCAGTTCAAACGCTGTATGCGTCGCCGGGCACATTAACACTGGGCAAATTAACACGTTCACGGTTTAAGTGAAAATTAGACTTCGACCCCTCACGTGCAAAATACTTTTTTTAGATGGTAGACGTGTTGGTATTTATATACATTGACATATTAAGGAATAGTAAACGTTTTCTGAAACTCCCTATTCCGAATTTTAAATTTTTCCTCAGGGTCCCTTATATGGTGCACGCACGTGTTATATAGGGTGTATAGAGTGTACAGATCTCAGGTGTGAATTTAAGTATTTAGAAGATATTAATGATGGTGGTCTAGTATTTTATCGAAAACTAAGGGTGGAAAGCTTAATGAAATAAAAATAGGGCACATTAGTTAAATATAAATAGCTTTATTCAGGAAAGGAATAGCATATTTAAACACATATTATATCAAATTAGATAAGTTATTATATTATAGGATAGGCAATCATAGCAAACAAAGTTACATGGGAAATATAACAATATATTCTGAACATAATAAAACATAGCAAAACACATATTTATCCCTAAAAATGGGACAATAGTATTACGTATGATTAAATCAATAACCGATTATATAGATAAATAAAACTAATACAAAATATAAAGCAACAATAAAACAATGCAAGTTTGTACTTAACTCTGTGCCGGGTCTGGAGCGAAAAGCCCCTCCCAGTCTCGCGACTGTGTTTATATAGCCAACATTTGAACGGAAATCGACTACATTTCAACCAATGACAGCACGTTAAATAATTCTAATTAACTATGAAATATTGTGCAAAAATACAAACCAAAAACATAAAAATAGCTCTTAAAACTATTTTTAATAATTATAAGATAAATTACATGTTAAGAAACCTAAATTTTAGTTAATTAGTACTGAATGTACTTCAAGATTTAACATCGTTGAGGAATATCTTAGGTTCGTTCAGAAATGTTAATATATTTATTAGGCAATGTTATTTATTATTAATTACGATAGTTTTACAATCAAATAACAATTAAAAATACTCTATGATACCATATAATATAACACACGCATGAGTTCCTCAAGTACTGCCGTAATCTATAATGTTTAGACGGTAGTTTCATATTTTTATCAAATACGAGTCTGTTATTGGCGAAACGTTAGTACGACACTATTCCGCCGATTCTGACGACTAAATTGCCGCCAAACAAAATGATTGTATGACCATTTTGAAATGGAAGGATCAGAGAGACGTGTATGTTTTATCAACATGTCATGACCATCAAATGGCTATGTCAACTGGTTTCCGACCAATTATGAAACCAAAAACTGTATTAGAATACAATCGTGGCAAGAAAGGTATTGATTTGGTCGACGAAAATAAAAGTTTGGTTTATTTTATTTTAGACAACCTGGTAACATACTTTAAAATGATTGCCCGGTACTGACATATTATTTTTCACCATTTCATAGCCTATGCGTGTAACCTTAATTTTATGCTTAAAATCACACGTGCAAGAATAAGCAAGCCTATTACTTCTCAAGGGCTCGTGACCCATATGTGATGCACCCACGTATCATTTATACCTCAGAGTGCCCCATATGTGGGTCACACACAGGGAATGTGTTAAGTGTAATTTAGAGTTTAGTCCATCGACTCGATAAGAAGAAGAATGGAAAATCTACATTGTTCTTTTATGAAGTGTAACTGAACTTCAACCATTTATCGCCTACAAACATACTTTACTCCTAGTTTAAAAGAAATATCTCTCCCCACAGTCGAGTCCCAACAAAGTACTGGAGAAGAAAAGCAGCGTATTGGACATCGACGCTCTGTCCGTGCCCGGACTCGGGACCGCCCGCAAGAGTATCGCCGACCCTACCAGCTTGCAACATGCCATCAATGCCAGGTACACAGACACACATACACATAAAGTCACCAGGATATTGCCTTACCTATTATAAGGACACGGGTTTTTGCTGAGCGCCATCTCGTGTTCCACCGAGGAAGTCTGGCGTGGGGCCACCGTACTAACTACCTGTCATCGTGGCACTTCACTCATTGTCATACGTTTCATTCAATCATTCTTAAGATCTAGTTCATTCTTAAGTCACTTCGCTCCTGACCGCTGATATTGTAACTTGTTGCATATCTAGTACCTAATAAAAGTTATTTATTTAAACCAATAACATCGTTTCTTCTGAGTTCCCTTTTACTATGAAATGTCGTTTTTTGGAGCATACACGTACACATTAGCTCAATATTTGGATGCGCGGTGTTCGGCAGAGTAGAATAGCACCAACCCCTTACACTCGTGGGTGTCGTACAAGGCGACTAATGTTTTCGAGGCAAAAGATCTAGAGTCTCCGTAGGCTGGAGAATGGGCTGCAGCTTTTTCCATTGTTATATTTATGACACTGCAATCTCCAATTCATATGCCAAGCGTGGAGATTATGGAAATAACCTCCCCTTTTGTGGGAGAGGCCGTAAGTCGTGCAGTTTACTCTTATGGGCTGTATGATAATTGGATCGATAGATGTCGCTACATACTAATCGTTGCCCGGCCGTAGGGTGGGCGGGTTGTCGTTCCTTATTGTTTAGCTTCCCTAATGGAGCGATAGATGTCGCTACGCACTGATCGGTGGCCGGTCGTAGGGTTAAGCTTCCCTATCAGATCGATAGATGTCACAACATACAGGTTGTATCCTGATGTAAATAAATAAAGATTATTATTATATTATACTAATCTGTACCCGGTCTTAGGGTGGGAGGCTCAGCGTCCCTCCCACAGGAGTCTCGTCCGCAACCAGTCGAAGGGCTCGGCGGCGGGCGCGGGGGAGCCCGACCGCCGGTTACTATTCAACTAATGTTGAACAACTAACTAATGTTAAAGAGCTTTGGTTCAGTGGGATTCGAATCCGTTACCCGGTACGGTCGCTTGCGAGTCGGATACCATTACTACTAGGCCACCGACACTTATAAGCGGTCATCCCTGTATCTAAGCTACATCGTTTAGGCTAATCCTTGGGCATCCATGGGAGTGCTCGATATGACAGGTTGTTTTGGGACCCGCCTCCAGCTATAGTGGTGTTTTAACATGACAATATCAATGTTTAATCCTCGGAAAGTTAAACGCGATTGGATGCTAACCAGTCCGAAGCTGGCAGCCACGATGATAATGACGAAGACCTTAACCGATTCCTGGGATACAGGGTGGGAGAGTCAGCGTCCCCCCCGCGGCGGCGGCTGGTCCGCAACCAGTCGGAGGGCTCGGCGGCGGGCGCGGATATCTTTACGATTAAGCTACCGACGCTCCTAATAGTCGCAGCCCTATATCTAGGCATCTAGCCTTAGTTTTAGTTCAGAGCTTTAGGCTAATCCTTGGGCACCCATGGGAGTGCTCGACATGACAGGTTGTTTTGAGGCCAGCCTCCAGTTATAGTGGTGTTTTGACATATGACGCTGGTTTGATAATGTCAATCCCTCGGAAAGTTAAACGCGAATGGATGCTAACCAGTCCGAACCTGGAGCCACGATGATGGTGGGCGGGTCGGCGTCCCTTATTGTGTACCTTCCCTATTGTATCGATAGATGTCACAACATAGTAATCTGTATCCGGTCGTAGGGTGGGAGACTCAGCGTCCCCCCCGCGGCGGCGGCTGGTCCGCAACCAGTCGGAGGGCTCCGCGGCGGCGGGGGCGGGCGCGGGGGAGCCCGAGCGCCGCCCCGAGCGCCGCCGAATCGACTACGGGGTTATTGGCGCTGATAAGTGCATGGGGGACCATAAGGTGAGTCGAATATCTATATATAGTCTGTATGGTGATTGTAACTTCTATAACGAATCTCAAATGTACATTGCCTACTAGATTTTTGCTTTCCGACCTCCACTATATCCATGTAAATGGTTGTCTGGAAGAGATCGCTATTGGCGATAAGACCGCCCTTGTACTTGTCATAATCTTACAGAATCTGTGATAATTATACTGTTAATGTACAATAAAGTGTTAAATGAATAAATAATATGCAGTAGACGAAGATAATATTATAATACGGCCTCATGCCTCATAGTCGGTGCTCAATTTTTCAATTGCTCGCTTCGAATCGAACGGTTTTCAATTTTCAATATTTTGATATAGATATAACGCTGATTTCCCCTACTTTTGAACCGTATCTTTCGGTTTGTAAATTGTTCATGCCGAAATAAAAATTGAAAACCGTTTGAATCGAGGCCAGCTATTCAAAAATAGAGAGCCCCTGGTCCCAATTCCCAAACTCGTCACGCTTTGTCTTTGTGTCTTTGGTGTTATTTCCAAATCGTCCCGTTCTCATCTGGTCCCATTTCTAAATTGTCCATTCAGTACGTCGCGTTCCCGTTGATTGAACGATCTAGGAACGGGACGATTATAGCAATTTAGAGAATGTATGCAAGTTTAGAAATGGGACATAGCAAAATGGTGAATAAAACAGCAAAAATTTCGATACAATAAATGGTGCGTTTTAAATTAGCATAGCTTAAGTAGACAATTTGGGATACATGCCACTTTAGTAATAAATTATGTAATGCCTGTAACAGTAGTTTTTAGATTATAAACTAATACCTGCCTAACTTTCAGCCGGTGTACCTGCGCGTGATGCTGCAATGCGAACGAGGTACCGCCCGCGAGCCCGACTCCGCCCTCACCCGCCGCCACACACACCCACACACCCGCACACACACCCACACACCGACCACGCACACACCGAACACACCAGACCGACTCAAACGCACCCGAACAGGATCCCTCAACGCTATGCTCATCCCCGACGTTGAGATCACCACAGCTGACTATACTAGCTATGACGATATATTTGTCAACGATATCGATGCTACCCTATTGTCTGTCAGACAATGTCTAGATCCGTATACCCCTGAGAGCATAGACTCTCATTCGCCTAATGTCGAACGAAACTCGAACGGTTCCGATGATTTAGCCACGGAAATTACCGACATTTTGGGGCCAGAAATCGATATGAAAAACAACGTTAAGTTGACTAGAGACCGGAGTGTATCACCGACACAATTGAAGTGTCGACTAGAGTTGCTTATAGATCAGGATAAAGTGACGGAGCTAGAAAGACTGAACAGTAGGGAATCTTGCAAATCTGAGGGTAGTAAGAAAAGTGGTCTGTGTTGCCTAGCGCTGAAATGCTACGGTTTCTGTCGGAGGCGTGCGAGGAAAGTCAAGTGCTAGCGTTAACTTTGTGTGCACCGTAAGCTTTAGTATTTGTCTGTGTTTTGCACCAAATATTCGTGTGCTGTTTGTTTTCAATTGACTATGTAAATTGACTAAATATTTAGTGTAAACTATTCTATTTTTTTGTATTGGCACACTGTATTTACTTCCTTCGCCGATGGATCTTCGAAATTGAGAATGTGTTATTATTCTTACAATAACGACTTGACTGGTATTTATAACGTATTTCTTTAGAAGACTTGATTATACTTCTCTCAGTTTCGAAGTTCCAAGCGTTGTATAACCAAAATGTAGTAGCACTTAATTTTAAATTGACTTTTAACCATTATTGTGGTTTATTTTGAAAACTTAATCATTTGGTAAATACTTTACCAAGACGTTACTCCAGTTTGACACTGCAAGAATGCATTTGCAAAGATCTGATCTGATCTGTATTTTTTTTTTGCATGGATGTATTTTATTCAGTGTTATATAACATTTTGAATGCATGTGTGTTACTGACACGTAATAATAATCTACAATGCAATTATGTAATGTGCCTAAATCAGAATGTAAACTTTATATTTTACTAGTTTGTTGCTTTCCTTTCTTTTTGGAACTAGTCCCTGAACAGATAAATGAAGAAATATTTCCCTTTAAACATATACTAGTAGAGCTCGTCTAGTCTAAAATGACGCGCCCCACTACTTAGTTAGTTGATTTCGATGAGTGAGTGCAAATATTAATAACGACACTTCATCTGTGTGGGAGCGTCGACTGAACGACGCGAGCTCCTACGTTGGTGTCTCACCGGCAACTGAATGACCAATTACAACGGCATTTGTGTATGTATTGCGTCCATATTTTAAACTTGCTTGTGTGCGTTAATGCGATAGTGGGGCGCGTCATTTTAGATTAGACGAGCTCTACCTACATTTTAAAAGTATGTCCCGGGTTTTGTCCCGTACCTTTGTTGACGAGTAGGAAAGATACGCGGTAGGAAACCCGAAACATACCTTCAAAATGTGTGATAATAACCGCGATAGTTTAACACATTATGTTACTAGTACCTACTTTTAAAACTACGTATTGACATTACTAGTTTTTGTTAAAAAGTCTATACCAAATCGTTTAAAACTATTATTATCTAGTCTAAAACTGCTCAAGTGCAATCATATGAAATTATTCTTCATTTTTTATAATTTCCTGCCCACACTGTGTCATTGAAGTGTGACGGATAGATCTTATATGTTAGTGTATGTACGTATTAATAGGTAAAAGTAAGCTAATTATTTTTTAAGATAATGAACAATGCTGAATTCATATCCTACACTACAATATTCTTAACTCGAACGTGACCTCTATCTAAGGATTGAGACCATAATTTTTCATCTGCAGTAAATAATGTGACCTGAGCTCTTTTAGTAGGACCAAAACAGAACTGCCCTGCTTAGAACGAGACAGCGCTATACGTGTCACATAAGCTTGTCTCGTTCTAAACAGGGCAGTTCTGTTTAGGTTCTGCTATAAGAGCTCATGGTAAGCCTCCTGACGTAATTCTGGTTTAATAATTTCTATAAAAAAGTCATTTTGCAATGAAATTGGCAGTATTGGTTAAAAAAAGATTCTTGATGAAATTGTCTATTTTTTGTTTTAAATAAAACATGGGAACCTGGTTCCATCTTTAAAAAGATGTGATCGTTGCAAAGCATAAGACGGTAGGGTATTACTATTGTATTTTAAGACTGGTCATTATTCATAATATTAGTTAATTTTTACTGCAATTTTATTATTAAAATTTTACTATTAACTTCGCACATTGTATGGTCAATAACTTGTTTAGTTTGTATTGTGCTGAAGGCAGTTGCACTATTTTTTTACTGTGTGGTTTTTAATTATTTTAGTAGATTTAAAGCAGATATCTACAGAGGCTCTACCTACATGTACCTCTTCATTACGGTATATTTTAAATAACAAATAAATTAGCTTGGACACCGCCACATAGCCCCAAAGTAAGCAAAGCTTGTATTATGGGTGCGAGACAACTGATAAAACTACTTATACACATTTAAATAAATACATACTTATTCATATATTACCCAGACCCGTAACAGAAATTAAATTTCTGCTCGGCCGGGAATCGAACCCCAGACCTCTGCGTGGCATGTTAACCGCTTAACTACAGAGGTCGTCAATATTTTAATTTACAGACGCAGTTTCATCGCAATTTCAATTTGACTCATAGCTAATTTGTAATATAAACCCAACAGTGTATTTTTAAATTCTATAGCTAATGAAATTATTGTGGCATTATGATTTTCGTCCGTTTCAACCTCGATTACTATACATGGTGTATCTTGAAAACCGCTACAAATTTAAAGGGAAACTAATGATTCGAGTCGGAATAAACTAAATTAATTTTTACAACGCCAAGAGCCATTGAAAAGAACAGCTTCTCAAAAATTCACATAGATGGCGCGCTCTAACGACTCAAACATTATCATAATCTTCTCAAACATTATTAGAGTCTGTAGGAAATAGTTCGTGGTATAACATAATATCTCTAGCTAACAAATTTATATTATTGTTAAACGTATCTAGTATATTTGTATACTGACTCTTATCATGTAGAATATCGTCGTATCGTAACATCAACCGGATTAATATCTTAACTATCTAATATATGTATTAAAATATGCTTGATTAAATAGGGTATTCAGAACATAATAATTTAATCGTATGGTAAGTTTTGGTCTATGATCTAGTTCAGTATTAAATTCAAATAAATCTGTGATAACCTCAAAAGTACTTGGAGTAATTGGACTAATCAGTCATTAACATTAATGTATTCAATCAACTCTTTGGAAATTAAAAATTAAATCTATGTAAAATAAAATTTAGTAAACTATAAAAATAATCATCGTGGCGTCAATATACCGGTTGTGCTCTCGCACACGAGGGCCCGGGGTCCGCCTTGACCATGATCCAGGTTTTGGCAGATCAGGTAATTACAGTGGAGCGACTGTCATCTGACCTTCGTGACCCTGCTACCAGCGGAGACTGACCAGATAGGATCATGGTTACACATTCAGTCGCCTGAATGTACAGGTAAAGTAAAATTAGTTTATAGACGAATTAAACATGAACGTAACTATGACTGTTTATTCACTGCCGCCGCATGCCGCGAAAAGAATGAGACTGGGATTTAAAAGGCATAATAAAATATAAATATAGATAAATATCAATACCATACAGCCAAAAGATGATAATGTTGTTAGTTGTTAGAGCGTGCCATCTGTGGGAATTTGTAGGAAGCGAGCCTTGAAAACGGCTCATTAGCACGTAAGTCCGAAAGCGCTAAGGAAAGACTGTAGCAATTCCTTCTCATAATGATACTTCTTATCGACGAATATTGTAGTAATGTTCTATCGGGTAGCCTGAGGAGTCCGCCTGGGTGAGTACCACTGCCTTATCTACTCCTGCCGCCAAGCAACAATGCTGGCATTGTTGTGTTCCGGTTTAAAGGATGAGGACGTCAGCGCAATAGGTATAGGCATGACATGAGGCATTTCGTCTCACGATGCCAACGCACATGCGGTTCTGCATATTTCTTACATGAATCGAATCGTGAGTAGTTTGTAAATGTACATTAATATTATGAAGAGGAAAGATTTGATTGTTAGTCGGTTTGTTTATTTGTAATGGATATAACTCGAAAAATATTAAACCGATTTTAAAAATTATTTCACATATAGAAAGCTACATTATCAGCGAATAACATAGCCTATATTTTATCTCCATAAAATTAGTGTTCAAAAGGAAAATTGAAATAATATAACCCAAGGTATCCATGTTCGCGTGTAGTCTTTTTTTGGGTTTGTAATTGTCAGGGCAAGGTTCGTATGAAAGAAAAAAGGGTAAATAGGGGTAGGGTAAAGTATGATAGGGTAGGGATGGAAAGCCACGCGAACGAAGTCGCGCCGGGCCCACTTGTGCGTCGATAAGAAGCCAACATTATAACTGCTATTACTATTGCATTATTATTGCTGTTATTGTGTTGTGAAAGAAAGAAAATATTTATTACAAAGGAAGCCACGACATGATAGTTTACATTTAACACCAAAAAAACGGTATATAAACCACGGAGACAATTATAAGGTTCCCAGTGGCATTTTTCGTGGGCATCCAGCGTAAATGGACCCGATGTTTGCTTGGATGATGCTAACTTTCCCCATTTTTAAACCGTACTCTTTCGGTGTTGGCAATGTGATTTAAAAAATATTGAGATTTTCATGCCGAAAATCAAAATTGAAAGCCGTTAGAATCGAGGCGAACGATTAAAAAATAGAACCCCATACCCTTAATTTGTGGAACGTCAAGATACACCATAATATAGAAATTAATATAACCTAACGTGCAATTGCCTGAATTAATTCACTAAACCACAGTGTGTTGTGGTGCTTGTCTATTTATAATTTACATGGAATAAAATGTTTCCATTTTAAATGTGTACTTTTGTTTTTATTTTACCTTTTGTTCGCAATTTAAAACTGATTTGGAACGGTTTGTTTTTCTTTTGTTTTGCGTTCCTGTGACTCCTGTTTATTAATTCTTTTGTTTTCAGTTATTTTCCGTTTGTTGTTGTTTTTTGCTAGATTGTTATTAGTAAGTATGTTTTTTTTTAATTTTCGCTTAATACTTAGTTGCTTAAAGCTTGTACTGTATTGTGCTTTTAGATTTGCTGCTAAATATTTACCGAATAATAATGATGTGCCAAAGTAGATTTGTTGTGATCGGAATGAAGGTGATTAAACATATTTACTTCATACACTTTAATAGTTTAAAGCTCTTAAGTATGATACTGTTGAGGTTAATATAAGATGATTTAAATTTATTTACCACCAAAGTCATCACGATACAAACCCGCCACGTAAAAAGAGCTCTGGACCACGAGAAGATACATTTTGCCAGTCGTGGATAGGTTTTATATCTACACTCGCCCACTCAATAATTTTCTCCATATACGTTCATTCACACATTTGTGGGCATATTCTTGCGCAGTGACATCTCGAATTCGACACTTTTTCTGGGCACGAATCTCCATTAAATAAATAAAATAATCATTTACCTACTTCAGAATTACAGTTTACTTCAGAATATTAATTACTTCATATTTGGCCTGAATTATTTCTACAGAGGCGGATTTTATTTCGTGGAAAAAAGGTGTAAATTGTCATAGCTTTTAGGCCATTCTGGACTATTTCGCTTATTTTGACGCTGACTGTACCAAGTGTATCTCGCTCCTGCAAGTACCTGAACTGCACGAGTGAATTGGTACACAGCCGTGTGTAGTCCAGAGCTCTTTACGTGGACTGTGCATTCAAATTAACACTTAAAATTCCAACAGGAAACGTCCGACAAGAATGCCATACGGAATCACCCAAGCACATGAACAAAACTGAGGAAAACGAACTCCACGCTGAGACCACAGAATCGCCCGCTTCTCGATACATCCACTTCAGCGCAGACAGCCCTAACGTCATCTTCAAGGAAACGGATATTTAGATGACGTTTAAATGTAACGGCGAGCGAACGAGGAAGATTTGGCGCCATCGACCAATAAGATAAAAGGACAAGATGGCGGCGTTGGTTAACCAAAGAAACTTGCTAGTTAAGTTTCTAGCACCGGTATCGCAGGGATTTTTTATTCGTCTGGTTTCTTTAACATAGCAAAAAGCACGCTATTTGTTCTACATATATTTCTAAACAATTCACTTTACAATATCTCCCACTGTCATTGTTTTAGAACGTCAGTCTTTTTATTCCGTGTTCAAGCACAGGGCAAAGAAACATACTATTTGTTTTAGAACCTCGGTCCTAAAATAGGTACAATATTTTTTATACCAATAAAGGGAGGCAAACGAGCAAGTTTCTAGGGAAGGGAACATATATGTAGGTACACAATCTATAGTGCTCCACCCGCACTACGGCTTAACAACTGTGAGATGGACGGACATGTGATTTACTATTATTATTATACGAGGTGACTTTACATTCATTCATGATACCACAGGGATATGAATGTGCTCGTGGTAACAACTTTTACTATGGCGCTAACTTTGAAATCGCGAAATAATAATCAGTCGTTTCATACATTTTGTCAGAATTTGTTTTCCATTTTGTGTGAAACACCTGTTTTTTTTCGCGTTTTTAGCGCTGGTGCCATAGTAACAGTTGTTTGTAATCATGAGCATATCCCTTGGTATTGGGAATTAATTTAAAGTCAGCCTAAAATCTATAATAACTCTCTACCTATGATGATTAAAATATATGATGTTTTAATCTAATCGAGTCTCATCTGTTTCATGAAATAAAGTCCATGAAAAGTTTTCTTTAGCCTCAGTACTTGGCTGTAATGTTCCGCTGATTTCTTTCTTGAATCGGACTGTAGTATGTACAGTCGCCTGCAGAGAATCGCATCACATGCGATCATAGGCGTAGGAAGGGGGGGAGCCGGGTGGGCCGTGCCCTCCCCAAAAAGGTCTGTTGCCTACCCCAGGATGGGGTACTCACTGGCTGTACATTGGCGATTGACTGGGCTTCATCGGCCACCTCAGGGGCTAGACCCCCCCTAGAAAATAGCGCTAGATACGCTAATGCATGCGATTAATGGTATCTATGCCAGACGGGCCCGACTTTTGTGCAGGAGACTGCTGATAGATACAGCGTGTAAAATTTAGATTCTCTCATCTTCTGTTTGCAATTGAAAATTGAAAATCTTTGTGCAGCATATTTAGGGTTATTGGTTTGCTACATACCTATCGTTATTTCACTATTTGTTTCACCAATATTTACGATATAAACTTACTTGTAATTTTAATATAGACAAAAAGAAATAAATATTAGTTTTAAAAGCTATCGAATCGTGTAGAATCTCACCATGACCATAACCTACCAAGCCAAGTAAAATATTTCAAAGGAATTTTTGTCCTTATTCAGAAGAGTCACACTTCAGCTATCTTAGTAATCTCTAGTTTTATTTTTAATTTATCAAAATGTGTGGTTTTGCTCATGTCCTCAGTTCAATTAACGGCTCAATATAATAAATACAGCGGTGTAGAGAATACATATTTTATGTAATTTGTTCTTTCGAACTTCAGACCCTGTAATTGGAAAATAATGGTTTATTAATGAGAAGTACAGTCAGCAAGTGACAAAATGTACAGCCAGAAAGCTAAGCTTCTTTTTTGTAGTCTAGATTAAACACTTTTTACCACCCATGTGGTATAAAAACACATTCCAACTTGTCATTTTAAGGTTGTAGTTTAAGACATGAACTATTAGAGTCATTTATTTGTTCTTCGTGTTACTGTGTAGGTATACTCATTAAATAACTGTCATAATAATCTATATCTAGTCTTTTTAAATCTCAACTAAGTACTTAAGAATTATCTTAGTCTGTTGCTATATCTACCTATCTCCTTTTTATTTAATCACATTTTGTTAATTATTTTACCTACTTATAGATAGGTAGGTAGATACTTACTTATTTTACCTTCTATTTCTTTAATTCGTCACGATGTTTCAAATAAAACGAATTGGAGAGATAACCTCTGCCACACGTTGTTTTAAGACGACTATCTACTTATACGAAACATTTATATTTATTAATTACTTAATAGAGTCAATCTTATGCAATTAGCCAATTGGAAATATTACAGGGTAACTTTTTGAAAAATATTGCTCTCTTAACAATGGCGTGAGTGCGTTTGGAATGAAAATTTTAAAATAATTCGCGCCAAAACACAATGGCGTCGGATCGCCAATTTGAACCGCCATTTAAGAAAAGAAAAGAGTTATCTGACGGAGAACGGTTTTAAATCCCAGTTTCGTATTGAAATTTCATGTTTTTTTTTAATTTGGGAGAATTTATATTATACCTGTTATTTATAAAATAAATATTCTTTAGAATGTTATTCGCAACTTTGTTAGGTGCATTTTAATGCCATTAACTATTAAAAATATTTATGAATATAATTATAAATGTCTAATAAATATAATATAAATAATAAACATAATAAAACCGTTTTAAAAGTATCTATTGTGAGTAGGTGTAAAATGTATTGGTATTTTCATTATTTGCTTCGTTATCCACTATTTATATGATAGGTCCGGTAATATGTATACGCTATACGTACAACTAAGTAACTCAAATTAATATCGTTTGTACTCGAATGCCTTTATATAGTAGAGTTATCCTAATTGAACAATATACCATTACAACATAGAAACTTCGTACATAGCGAAAACTCCACAAAAATAGTTATTTGCCACAAGTGAGCAAACCTATTTTTGCTGCGAGTGCCGATTTGAAATCACTAACTAGCGAAGTAACACTATTTAAAGCACAGTGAGTTATTTAAAGGCACAAGCCTAAAAATAGTTGTTGGTTCAACAAGAGCGCAAAGTTGTTTTTTGCTGCGAGTGGCGACTTTTATCACGAACTTGCGAAGTTGTATCTCTACGCTCGCTACTCGCTCCGCTCGTATGTATGAAGCCGTGAACTGGATGGAGTGCTAAATGTATGAAAACGATAGGTACAAAAATTCCTTGTACGACAGAAATAATTGTACCTATCGTTTTAATATGTTTAGCACTCCATCCAGTTCACGGCTTCATACATATATTATGTAACACCCTATATACACCAATAACGTCCTTTTAGTACATAAGGAAAGTAATAACTAATACCTATACCAAACGCATAATATTGTTATTTAATTAATACACCTACTAATAAATTGCTAAAAGTATAAATAGAGAAATAAATGTGTCATCTCAATAAAAATATTAGGTAGATAGTAAGTATATTTCCTATTATTATTAATTCTCTATTATAATTATTATTATTAATTTATAGTTAATTTACCTAGTTTGTATGTACCTACTTGAATTTCGATCAGTACCTGTCATAGTGTTTTAAACAATCAACTTTTATTTATTAAGGAGTAGTTATAAGTTTGACTATAGTTGTTACTATGTTGGTTTCCTATATATTCAGGATTTTTAAATTGTAAATTAGTATTTGAATTTTGAGACTTTGTTAGTTTCAATTTTGAATATTTTAAATTTTATGTGTGCGTACGAAATATGTATTTTATCCATAAAAGGTTGAAAATAAAATTTATGAAAATGAAAGTAACATAAAATGTACTTTTCAAAAATAACTTTTTAAAGCAAATTGTCGGCGAACAAATTTGTATGTTTTTAAAAAATAATTTCAATGCCACTGCACTGTTCAAGATACTTTTATCTTATTTTATTTCTTTGCCAAGTAATTTACGATTTCCTTTGCCAATTCTCGTATATTCCAAATATTACTGCATAATATATTTTGTACTTAAATTATTTATTAAGTACACGTGCCTATAATACTCTTACCTTAGCCAAAGCATACATAACATAATGTTTACGTAGATCTCACTTCAATCACAGAACTTCGAAGGAGGTTCAAGGAGTTGACATGTACAGGTTTTACAGTAACAAGCATATTGTTTAATTGAACTAGCTTCACATTAAAGCTTATAGAGTCTAGACTAGATAGACTATAGAGTCTAGTCTAAGTAAATATAGACAGTACCTACCTAAGTAGGTAGGATGACATGACGTTACAAATTGTTTTGTAAAACTAGTGATCGTCAAGACTGCGGGTATACGCAACTTTGATAAAATATCGTCGAATATTTAGTACCTAATTGGTACTATTTAGTGCCTATACCTACATAGAAAATAATTTGAGTCAGTGAAGTGCTATACCATATTATGAATATTTTCCAGTTGGGTAACAACTGTGTTACTCAAGAAGGTGTGTATGGTTTAACAGGTATCGGAAACTATATGAGTGCGCCAATATGAGTAAGCGCAAGATAACTTTGGCAGAGAGCCAAGAACAGCTTTCAACCAACTAGTGACAAACGACAAACCTATTTTATTTGAAAGTGTTTTTATTTTATTTATTTAATAATTCACAATGAACTGCTAGGTCATTGTAATTTTACTGACTCAAATTAAAACTCAAAATATAATGGAAACCTAAGTATTTCTAGAAAACTCTACAACTAAAAAAAAAGTTGTGTAAGTTGAAACCTGTACTTGTTAATTATCTTAGCTATCTGAAATTTGTTTAAATGTCATTGCATAATCACTTTAAACTGCAAAAGAAAATATAATAATCTGTACCGTATTTGCTTCATTAGTATCAATACTATCTAGTCATTTTGTCTTGTGATCGGTGTGGTAAACATAATAAAATGATACCATAAAAATAAAAAACACCTTTTTATTTCATATAAAATACAACATGTACCTACTTAGTTTTATAAAAATGTATGTAATTAAATTTCAGTATAAAAATACAACAATAGAGTGCGACAATAATTGATACCTTCCTATTTGTCCAACAAGTGAGCAAAGTATTTTTTTTGCTGCGATCACAAACTTTAAATCACGAACGAGTAAAGTAGTTCGAGGTAGGGCCAATATTTTATGCTAATAGCGACAAACGAGCAGACAGGCCCGATGGTAAGTGGTAACTGTCGTCCATTACATCTAAATTCATATATTTAGGTAATTTGTCACCATTTCCTTATGTCCACGACATAACGTTCATTTTAAATACTTTAGATTATATACCTACTTACTACTGAGGACAGCGAGTGGAAGGCTCTAGACATAAAAAAAATTTGCTCTCATGTGAATCATGTCACTTTTCACCTCACCAGTACCATAAGGACGCTATTGGCGTGAAATCACGAGAATTGCGGAAATCAGGAGACTGAAAAGTTGTACCTATGTTTCACGCAAGGGCAACTTTTTTATGTATCGTGCTTTTAAATCACTCACTATGCTCGGTAGTCTATTTAAGATTATTAGATAGATTCGAATTATAGAGATATTCAATTGTAGATTACTTCGCTAGTTCGTTTACTTATAATACATACTAAGTAACATATATCAGAAATTGTTATTCATTACTGTAGTACCTGCCCACCTGGGAATCGAACTCGGGAAAGTTGACTACTCAGTCGCCATTATGTTTTTTTTCCTATTGAAAAAGTAAATTTTATTCTTAATAATTTATAGTTAGTTGTCATGATATGACAATTATTTTTATCTACACTCATAGCGTAATGTTCCAATTTCATATTCGAAAACAGTTGTTTAAGGATTAACTTTTTTCACGCCAATATATAAAATTTTAAAAAAATACTTTTAGATACAGTATTTCCCATACTAATTTCATTACAGCTGTAACGTAAAATAACTTTTTAATGATTATGCAACACTTTTATTTTTTAAATTTTTGTAGGGCGCCGAGACACAGCGAAATGTAGGCTGAATACCTAAATGTCTTTGAATAATTCAAAATTCAAATTTTCCTTTTTATATTTGTGTGTTATTATTTTCTCGCTTATCAGAATATTTTTCTAATTCTTGTAATTTGTGTTTGTGAATGTTTTTTCTTGTTTGAAGCAAATAAATAGATAAATGTGAAAGTAGTAAAGTGAATTTCCCGCCGCTTGATATCCTCGACGCGTAGGTACAACAGAACTGACTCGCAGCTTACTTCCAGCAAAGTTGAGAAAATTATAGGTATTCGTACCTATTATTTAACATGAAAATATGAGTGTAGATCAAGTAGTGTATGCAACTGCTTATAATTAGGTATTAAAACACACGTGTCGAACTATTATCACACTCGGCTACGCCTCGTATGATAAACAGGCACACATGTTTTAATACGCCCTTTTATATGACAGTTGCATAAACTACTATTATAGGTCAAATGAAAAAAGGACGTACATGAAATA